>OX419750.1:10082500-11417600 GCA_948477245.1 Thumatha senex | reverse complement strand
TTAGTCGTGGTAACCTGTCTGTCGAGGAGAGTGCTTCGTTAATGTCAGAAACTTTTACCTACTGTGCCGACGTGGCCATTGGTCGTTGATCAATTACTAACACTCGGAGATGCGAATGGTGGACTGATCGTTTGACTGAGCTTCGAAGGCGTTTCCGGAGAGCTAATAGAAAATTAAATTATTTTAAAAAGCATAAAATTAGTGACGGTGCGTAATACATTAGCGCTTTACTTGCTCTTAGAGTTACCAGGTCCCATTACAGGGCAGTTGTTGAAAAATCAAAAGGTAATTTGCTACGTCAACTAGTGCATGGGCTGGAAGCTGAGGGTCCGTGGTCGCCTATATACCATGAGTTTAGGGCCAACCGTTCTGTTGATCTTGCCTATGTACAAAACATCAAAATTAACAACTCGCATACTATAGGCTTGAAGGAAACCGCGGATTACCTCTTGGATTCTCTTATACCGGACGACTGCTCGGAAAACGATAGTGATTATCACAGACAGATCAGACAGTGGGATCTTGAGCCACCATTCTCACCTCAGTCAGACCTACCAACTTCTGATGAGTTTCTCGAAATTGTTAGGTCGTTGTCCGTAGGTAAGGCGTCGGGTGATGATAAAATATCTAACAGAATGATAAAGGAGGCTTGCAAGCTGTCGGGTGAAGTAACAGTAAATGTTTTTAACCGATGATGTATTAACAAGGGAGTGTTCCCCCGTATTTGGCGATGTGGCTGTATTCGGATTATTCCTAAAAAAGACGACAAGCCGCCAGATGACCCTAAGTCGTACCGACCGATCACATTATTGCCCTCATTGGGAAAGCTTTTAGAGCGTCTCATAGTACCCCGGCTCCTGCCGGGCGGTATTAAATTTCACGAAAATCAATTTGAATTTACATTAGGAAAATCTACTATTGACGCGGCGATATCAGTGCGAAAAACTGTCACTTCATCGGTTTGTCAATATGTGCTGGCCATCTTCCTAGATATTTCCGGGGCTTTCGATAATGCTTGGTGGCCAATGTTATTAATGAAATTTAAGTCTCGCGGTTGTTATAAAAATATTGACTCTCCTATTTATTCACATTTTTCACAAGGTACAACAACTTTGAAACTAGGTCATTATTCTGCTACCAAAATTGGTTGAGCGGGCGAGATAAATAAATTTGAAGTGGACTGTATTCACGGGGAAAGACAAAAATGTATTTACACGCGGTTTTCGACGAAAAAGAAATGGAAACAGGAATGGGTACGCTACCTTGCTGCTGCTGCGCGATGCTGAGGTGGTGGCTGCCGGGGACGTCGCCGAACTTGGATCCCTGGTTCCATTGCACGAAAACACTATTTATCCATGGAAAACACAACTATTGCGAAAAGTTGATGCGAACGCGCTCGCGGCCATTGCAGTTCTACGTCTTCAGTCCGTCTTCGCTGCCTGTGTCTTGACAGCGCTGCGGTGGAGTTTTAGATGGCGCGTAATACAGCTGTCTCGCTCTTCTTTTATGCGAGACAAGGTAGGTGCGAAAGAGAAATGGAATAAAGGGAAGAGGGGTGGAAGTGTCGACAACAAATTAATTAAAAACAAATGGAGATCGGCGATGCAACATAGAAAAAATAACGCGGCAACCTTCGAATCGTATACTGGCGCAACCATTTCCCCCCAGCTTGAAGGGTTACCTTCGAAAAAGGAACAACTGACTATACAGTAGCCACTAAGCTTTAGCTGCTAAATAAACAAAATGCTATCGAACTTAACTAAACTAAACTTAATCGAACAAGCAAAATTTGTTATTGAAGTTACTGTTGATTAGGCAAAGGACAAAGACGAATAACTGGTCGCAAGTACGAACCAGTTGCGGATTTAACGCGAACTATACGGGTGATCCCATTTGACCCAGGGAAAACTTCTGCTACTACCCCAAGAGGCCAATGTAATGGAGACATATTTTCAGTTAAAATAACTGCGATAGTACCGACAGTAATAGGGTTCGATGAAGTATTCCATTTCTGACGTGACTGTAGCGTATGCAAATAGTCTGTTCTCCAACGCTTCCAAAACGATTGAACGAGTTCATCCAATAAGGCATGACGCGAGAGTAGACGAAGTCGATCTTCCTCTATTGCAAAAGCGCGACTACAAGGTTTATTTAATTCCAAATTTCTAATTTCAGACGAAAAATAAAATCGCTGAAGTTCACAAAACACGATTAACTCAGCCCTGTTCAAGTCAAAGGTGGTAACATGCTCGCGACGAGGAAGGATTATCAAAAATCGACAAATAAAAACAACATTACCTAATAGACTCGACCACGATGAAACACGGCTAGCCAACTCTAAGATAGGCGATTTTTCGAGCGGTGCGGTAGTAACTAAAGAGGTTTTCTTTTCCTCTGGCGGCGTGGACACAGTAGCGGGGTTGAAAGGACTAACAGGCCATTCATCAGGTGGGGCTTGGTACCAGGAAGAGCCATGGAACCACAACAGATGATCCAAAATCTGTGCAGGTGTTAACTCACGAGACAAACAATCGGTAGGGTTGTCCGTACCTGAGACGTGATAAAAGTTTTGCGGCGCCAATTCCGACCGAATTTTTGCCACCCTATTTGCGACAAATGTATCCCAACGATGGGGCGAAGAATGTGTCCAACACAAAGCGACGGTCGAGTCCGAGAATGCGAAAATTCTATCTATATTAATGCGGTTGCGACAACTACTAACAATCGAACGAATGAGCTGGGCTAGAACCAATATAGCGCACAGCTAGAGACGAGCGAGAGAGACTACCTTACTAGGGGCTACTTTAGATTTAGCGCTGATAAGGTGAAATGAAATGTCATCACCGTTACGAACGTGTAAGTACACAACACCCCCATACGCTTTCTCACTAGCGTCAGCGAAATCTAAAACAGTTACAATACTATCATTGGAGATGCCAACATGGCGCGGCATTCTAATTTGCTCGAGCATAGGAAGCTCGGCTCTAAAGCGGTCCCACAATTTAATGATGTGGTCAGGAGGTGTGTCGTCTCAGTCACAGTTCGACAGCCAAAGTTCTTTTATGAGAAGCTTTGCGTACAAGACGACAGGTGCTACAAATCCCATTACATCCCATATGCGTGCGACACTCCACTATATGGTGTGCTTAGTGCAGGTTGACGGTGTAGGACAAACCTTCAAACTAAACATATCGGACGAAGGTGACCAACGCAAACCGAGAACCTTGTGCGTATCATTACTATCAAACTCCTTGACAGTCGACAAGCGTTGCGACGGTGGAATCGAATCCAAGACCGTTTGCGAATTACTAGTCCGTTTTACGAGATCAAAATGACCAGCCTTCATGAGATCAATTACTTCAGCCGCAGTTGCGACAGCTTGATCTTCGGTCTGCACAGAATAAATATAGTCATCCATGTACAGACCAGTTTCTACAGTCTCCTTAGCCTTCGGGTAACTGTCGCCCTCATCGGCGGCGAGCTGCTTGACAGTGCGAAGAGCGCGGAAGGGACTGGAGTTAAGTCCAAAACAAACGCGATTACATTCGTAAACCTGTAAAGGTTCCTGCGGCGAAAATCTATACAAAATGCGTTGAAATCGGCGATCTGATTCGCGAACACCAATACAAAGAAACATTTGTCTAATGTCGGCTGAAAGCGCGACAGCGAATAAGCGAAAGTTGACTATAATTTCGAATAAATTACCTTGGAGATTTTGACTACTGTGCAAAATATCGTTTATCGAAACATTCGAACTAGTTTTGGCGCTGCCATCTAAAACAACGCGCAACTTGGTGGTTAGTTTATCCTCGCAGACAACTTTATGGTGCGGTATGGTATACGAAGGAGCGTGCTTCGTCTCTTCGGTTTCGGGAGGCGCGGGTGAAATGAAACCTTTATTCAAATATTCTATTATTACGCTATCGTAAGCCTCCTTCAACTTTGGAGATGTCTGCATTTTACGTTCTAAACAAAAAAAGCGTTTTTCGGCTGACTGAAACGAATCTCCAAGCGAATTAACATCGCCCTTAAAGGCGAGTGCGACAACATAACAACCATCACTATCGCGAGTAGTCGTGCGACTATAAAACTCTTCACAAAGTTTATCATCCGGGCTGATAATAGGAGGGACGTTCACCTCTTCTATCTCCCAGAATTTACGGACAGCGGAGTCCAGCGGCTCGATGGCGCAACAATATGACACTGTCGAGTTATAATCAAAACAAGCGGGTGCGGAACCAACAATAACAAAACCAAGCACCGTCTCTAAGGCGAGCAAAGCGGGTTGCGATGCGTGACCTTGAACCTTATGCTGCAACAGGAGGTGCGGGAACATCAAAGCGCCAACTAACAAATCAATATCTCCTGGAACGGCGTAAGTATCATCGGCCAAAGGCAAATCTTTAAAATTAGTCAATAATGAGGTATTGACTGCGACAGTCGGCAAAAGTTCGGTAACCTTATCGACGACTAGCGAATCAATCGAAAAACTAACATCAAAATCGCGCCGCCGCCGCCGCCGCCGTCGCTAGGCGCGGACGGGGACGAAAACACGAGAGAGCGCTCCGAGTCGCCACCCAACGGCGCGGGCGGCTGTGACGTCACAGCGGGCTGACGGTTAGGCACGAAGTTCGCGCAGCCGGAATCGACGGACGAACCACCGGACATGGCGGGCGCATTGTTAACTACAAGCGAATTATTACCATTAACGCGCGAGGTACCAACTGAGTTTAAATTGGACGCGGAATTATTGTTTTTGAAGTGTAATAATGAATGGTGTTTACCATTATATACCAAAGCTCTCGACCTTCTGTCTTCATATTTGAACAATAGAATACAGAGGGTCGATATTAATGGTACACGTTCTGTAGGATCCATGGTTACAATGGGTGTGCCGCAAGGCTCGATACTTGGGCCATTCTTGTTCCTCATTTATATTAATGATTTACCATTTTATGTAGGGGACAGGAATAGGATTGTTTTGTTTGCAGATGACACCTCATTAATTTTTAAAATTAAAAGACAATTAGATAACTATGACGATGTAAACAATGCAATTGCAAGAGTAGTTCATTGGTTCAGCTCAAATAATCTTTGCCTTAATGAAAATAAAACTAAATGTATAAAATTTACTCTACCAAATGTAAAACAAGTTGCGGCCAATGTTCAACTGAATGGACAAGTGTTAGAGTTTGTAGAATCAACTGTGTTCCTAGGTATAACTATTGATGCCAATTTGCAGTGGGGCCCACACATAGAAAAGACAGCCTCTAGATTAAGTTCGGCTGCATACGCTGTAAAAAAGATCAGGACTCTAACAGATGTGGATACGGCTAGAATGGTTTACTTCAGCTATTTTCATAGTATTATGTCTTACGGTATTCTCCTTTGGGGGAGTGCTGCAGATTTAAATATTATTTTTGTTCTACAGAAGCGGGCTGTACGCGCTATTTATAATTTGGGCCCCAGAGTTTCTCTCCGAGAAAAATTCAAAGAAGTAAATATTCTAACCGTACCATCACAATACATTTTTGCCAATCTTATGTATGTCCAGAAAAATCTATCACAGTTTTCTAAACTCTGTGATAAACATAATATAAACACTAGAAATAAAAATAATCTTTCAGTCCACCACAGTCGACTACATAAGATTGGCGATTCTTTCCAGGGTAACTGTATACGCTTTTACAACAAGCTTCCCTGTGACCTGAGAAATTTACCTTTAAATAAATTTAAAAAGTTTATTAAAAACAAGCTTTGTGAAAAAGGTTTTTACTCCGTTATAGACTATTTGCAGGACAGGGACGCCTGGAAATGATCTGCTGGCAAAGTGAAATAATATTAAATTGTAAATAGGCCATCAAAAAAAAAAGCCTTCCTAAGTTTCTTGCCGGTTCTTCTCAGGTGGGCCGCGTTCCGAACCGGTGGTCGCTTTAAATATTTTAAATAGTGTATGACATTTTGTAAGCGCCGTTAAAATGGTCTATGCAAAATAAAGATATTTTTATTTTTTTTATTTTTTATTTTATTACACTTGCAATAAAAATGATTCAAATTACAGAATGAAACACGATGTTTCTTACTGAGACAATTGATACATAAATTACTAGAACGAACAAATTTATAGCGATCGCTAGCAGTGAGTTTATTGAACTCCGAACATTTATAAAGTTGGTCATGGTGACCTTGACACAAAGAACAATTTTTCGAATGCAAAACTTGTGATTGCGAAGTTGTGGGTTCAAAATTAACAAAAGACTGCGTGGACTTCGTGGGCTTACTACGATTAGTCGGACTATTTTTCGCTACTCCGTGGTTTAACGAAGGTCGTTGCAAAATTCGAATATGTTGACGAACGAAAGTTTCTAAATCGTCGAACTTAGGTATTTGATGGCCACGTCTATCCATTTCAAATAAGCGAACGGTTTCGGAATCTAATTTCTTTAAACCGATATACAATAACAAAAAGTCACAGAGGTCATTGTTCTTGACATTCTTTAGGGCGCGAACAGCTGATGCAAAAATATCTAAGAATTTTTCGAAGTCGTGTTCATTACACGATGAGCTATTTTTCAAATTAAATATTTGATCCAAATAAGCGGTTGTTACTAAGCGTTTGTCTTCGTATTTGACCTTCAAAGTATTCAAAATCAAACTATAATTTTCGGCGCAAAGCGTTATACCGGCATAAACGGTTTTTGCTTTCCCGGTTAGTTTACTAACTAAGTAATGTAATTTTTCGTAATCCGATAACTGGTATATATATAGGCGGTAATTTAGGTCAGTCCCGTTTCAGCAAATCAAAACCGGCTGGCCCGGGTTTCGAATCGGTGACTACTACGGGCACGGGCGCTTGCAATGACTTAGCGACATGTTTTATGCGACAAATTAAATCTTCGAAATATAACATGGCGTCATAACTTAATAAGAAATCGGGATTTAATTTGAATTCAAGCAAGTTAATTTTATTGACTGACTCTGTGGCGCGGTGGGAGTGCATCCGACTGCTACGCAAGAGGTCGTGGGTTCGATTCCCACCCAGGATAAAACTTTGTGTGATGAGCACGATGGTTTATTCTGTGTCTGGGTGTTATTTATCTATAATATGTATGTATTTAGAAATATATAAGTATGTTTATCAGTTATCTAGATCCCATAACACAAGCTAATATTAGCTTACTTTGGGCTAGATGGCGCTGTGTAAAAGTGTCCCACAATATTTATTATTTATTTATTATTATTTATTCGACCATTTTCGAAATCTAAGCGCAAAGTATCTACGGTTTCGATCCAGGATAAAAACAATTCTTTTATAGATTCATCTGCGATCCTCGATGAATAATCACAAATTAATTGCATACGCTTAAAAAGGCTATTCTTCTTAGCGTGTAATAGTTTTAACTGTGGATCCGGAATCTCTTTCGGAGGCATTGTTAAAACAAAACAACTATAGCTATCTACAGTGCAAACTAACGAACGATCATAATGGAAGCGGTGACGAACAGCGAGACGCGAGGCGAGCGAGCGTAGGTACTTGTGCGAGCGGATCTAGGTACCTACCCGCGTGGTCTACCTATTACTATGCGGTGCAGTCGAAACTATCAACTATTTAGTACCTACCTATGCGAAAAACAGTAGGTAAGTATGCGTTTATTCCCTAATGGAATAAAACTATTATCTATGCGTTTATTCCCTATAGAATATAAACTATTACCTAATCTATGTGTTTATTCCGAATGGAATAAAAACTATAACCTATACCTATGCGTTTATTCCCTATGGAATAAAAACTTACCTAATCTATGCGTTTATTCCGAATGGAATAAAAACTATAACCTATACCTATGCGTTTATTTCCTATGGAATAAAAACTATTACCTAATCTATGCGTATATTCTGAATGGAATAAAAACTATAACCTATACCTATGCGTTTATTCCCTATGCAATAAAGACTATTGCGTTGCTATTGGCAAACTACTAAAGCGAATGGATCAAAAATCCGGATCGTTAGGACCAGAAAATGGTAGAGCGGGCGAGATAAATAAATTCGAAGTGGACTGTATTTGCGGGGAAAGTCAAAAATTAAATTTACACGCGGTTGTCGACGAAAAAGAAATGAAAACAGGAATGGGTACGCTACCTTGCTGCTGCTGCGAGATGCTGAGGTGGTGGCTGCCGGGGACGTTCCCGGACTTGGATCCCTGGTTCCATTACACGAAAACGCTATTTATCCATGGAAATCACAACTATTGCGAAAAGTTGATGCGAACGCGCGCGCGGCCATTGCAGTGGAGTTTTAGATGGCGCGTAATACAGCTGTCTCGCTCTTCTTTTATGCGAGACAAGGTAGGTGCGAAAGAGAAATGGAATAAAGGGAAGAGGGGTGGAAGTGTCGACAACAAATTAATTAAAAACAAATGGAGATCGGCGATGCAACATAGAAAAAATAACGCGGCAACCGTTTACCGGCGCAACCAAAAATGTTAACAATAGGCTGTCCTCAGGGATCTGTGCTATTACTTATTTAGTTTACCATTACCGGAGGGCTGTTTCATGACCGGATACGCCGATGACGGTATGTTACTCGTTCAGTCAAATACTCGTGCGGGACTCGAGATTTTGGCCCACACGTGCTTGCTCGTCGTTGCGGAGTGGGGCGTACGAAACAGGTTATTTTTTGCTCCAAACAAAACATTTCAGCTGCTTTTAAAAGGAAGTTTGAAAGTACCACCGCCATAAAATTCAATAACGTTTACATTAAAAATAAAACTTCGGTTTGCTATTTAGGATTGATTTTAGAGAAAAATTTTGCATTCGTTGAGCACATAAAAACTGTAGGTGAAAAGGATAAAAATAGATTTTACGCGTTGTCTAGAATATCTACTGCTGCATGGGGACTTTCGTTAAAAAACACTGAAGGTCGTTTACGGGGCCACTTATCTAGGCTGTATGTGTTACGGGGCGCCGGTACAGGCTGATAAGGCTCGGGGCTGCACGGTTACAGTTACTGCAAAGTCAACGCCTTGCCTTGATATTTTTATGCAAGGCCTACAGGACTGTTAGCACGGAAGCTCTGCCGGTGATGGCAGGTTTCCTCCCGGTTGACCTCGAAATTCAGAGACGCGCGGCTTTATACTATTCGGCTAAATATGGCATGGATGATAGGTTTTTGTTAGCAAGAGATCGCCATAGAATTGCCAGGCTGTATCGAGATAATGTACGTGAAGAACTTTTAGACGAATGGCAGCTGCGTTGGAACACTTCCATCAAAGGGCGCCACCTCTACCAGTTTTTTCCAGACGTTCGTGAACGATTGAGAATATCCTGGCTGGAGGTTGATCACTGTGTTGCTCAATTTCTTACAGGACATGGTAACTTTAGGAGCAAATTACATTCGTTTAAGCTAGTGGAGTCACCGTTCTGTCAGTGTTCAACTGCTGATGACAAATATGATCAGACCGTCCATCATATAGTTTGGTAGTGTAACATTTGGCAAAACGAGCTATATAATATGCTTAATTGTTTACAAGTAACATCAGGAATAGTTAACTATGCGGATCTCGTGGTATCGAGGGTGAATTTTCGTGCTTTTAAACGTTTCTGCCATACATATTACTGGAATCAAACATAGCTCACATAGGACCCATACTTTATCTACTATTACCGTGGTGCTTCCCTATTTCTATAGGATTTACACCTAGATGCTTTCCAGATCTCCCGCTTTTCAAAGGAGGGAAGGGGCATTACGTTCTTTTCCTACTTCCTCACATTATCTTCTGATTAATTTCGATGCGGGTTCCAAGACATGCTAACTTCTCCTGGGACTTCACCGAGATCGAGCTCGGTGTAACTTTTCTGGTGTTTTGGTCATTGCTGTAGATCCTGGTTTACAGGAGTCACAGTAATGGGAATGCGGGTGGGATTAGTCCCAAAAAGTCTTCTAATATAATATTTCGACAGCTAAAAACAGCAATTCTGCTTCTATTCTACGGCTTGTCAATAGTAGACTCGGCCCCCAGATAGGCCGTATTCTAGTCTACCACCTTTGTAGTATAAAAAAATGTCCTCTGTTACAATTATAATTTGACTAGGACCGCTGTACCGCTAGTGAGCGGTATAGCGGTCGTGGTCAAACTATAGTAGAGGTTATCCTTGACCGTTGTGCGTTTGAATTGGCGAATCGAGGATGTGTGGTGGGGTCTTTCCCGCCCTCCTTTATTATCGTTCTATAAAAAAGAAGAATAAAACCAGTAACATTCTTCTATAGCGCCAAAGTTTAACAAATACTCTACTAAAAGTGCTGACAAGAAATAGATCGATCAATAGACACAAAATGCTTAATCTTGATTAAGATTGATGTTACCCAATAGTTCTCACAAAAAATGTTACCATGTGAATTGGAACTTTTGTAAATGATGCCGAAACTATTGTACATAAATAGAACTGCTACTAATGATGTATTTTAGACTACCTCGGTGACGCAGTGGTAGTGTATGCGACTGCCGCGACTAAGGTCCCGAGGTCGATTCTCGGTTCGGAAAAAATATTTGTTTGTGATCCGATCCATAAATGTTTATTTCGGGGTTTGGGTGTTTCCTATGTATAATATGTATTTTCATATTTGGAAATATATAAGTATGTTTATCGGTCGTCTAGGACCCAGACGATGCTGTGTAAAAAAATGTGTTTGTACCAGAGTACACAGGTAAGAAGTGAAACTTCTTGACTACATTTTTTTACATCTATAAAATTTCCCTCATACGAGTATGTCGATTAAGAAGTTTCACTTCAAAAATGAAATCCGTATTTGTTTGGATCTGGGATCATTTTCCGTCCGTCCGTCTGTCTGTCAAGACCCTTTATCTCGGGAACGCGTGAAGGTATCGAGTTGAAATTAAAACTATAATATTTACTCATGTCTAAGGTCCCATGAAACTGTGAAAAATTAAACTTCCAAGTTAAAGTAAAAAAAGTAATTGCCATTTATGACGAAAAAAAAAACGTATTCTTACGGAACCCTCAGTAGGGGAGTTCGACTTGTATTGGTCCGGTATTTTTCTTATTGGTTTCACTTGTGTAAGGTTATTTTAATCTATAGAATACTAACAAATTTATTTGTGGAAGCAACGTGCCTGTGTTCAAGATGGCGGTTAACAACAGCGCCATTTTGCAACACACGAATGAAGTTCCGGTCAAACCACAGATACAAAACACAGATACAGTGCTGGGAGAATTCTTTCATACTTTCAGTGCTATTTTATATGCTATCATTATTGATTTAATTAAACGGAACTCTTTTGCCTGGATTGGTTTTAATTATTATTATTATTGAGTAACGAGCCGTGTAGGTACAAAGCTTAATTTAAATTCACAACTACTTCAACTCGAGATATTTTACGTGTAATTTTAAAATTGAGGACCATCATTGGCTAGGTTCCACTTAACGTCCGCAACGATTGTAACACCCTAGCTAGGCCGAGTCTACTATTTTCCATAGAAAACCGTTCTAGTTCTAATCTATAGCGGTTCTATTGCAACTAGTCCAAAACTAGGTAGTCTACTAAAACTTTTATATATTTCACAATCACACTACTCAAGCTGTTGTATAGAGACAAAATAGCTGTTTTTAGCTATCAAAATATTAATATAGACTACCAAAGATGCAAATTAAGAGCTACTTACAGGCGCTACACGTGCTAATAGCATTCTATCGGCCGGTCGATAGAATTCCATTGAAGCGCAATCGTAATATTAGACTTCGAAAACTGTTTTTTTTTCTGTCTGCTCTCTATTTAGCGACAGTTTGTATTCTCTTCTGACGCCATAGAATTAGTAGACTTGACCCCTATCGTTCCACCTAGGTCTCGTGGTCGTTGCGAGCGATCGCTTGACGTCACTGTTCGCGACCGCATGACGCCCACTTCTCCCACAAAATATAGATGGTTCCAAGTGGGCTTACAGCGCTCAAGATGTGCATTCCACTTATAAATTTTGACTACAACGCACGCGGCCCATTTACTTTAGTGGAACGACAATTTCAGAGGTCGCGGTCGTGGACGTTGCGGGCGATAAGTGGAACGCGCCAGTTATTGGAAGTTCTTGCTTTAATTAAAAAAATATTTAAAATAGTTTTACGAACGTGACGAGGAGTGTTTTCGTTTGGGAATAAAACATTTTTCGAATAGTTTCTGAATTTATAGGTCAATAAAAATATAAAAAACATATTTAAAATGTTTTTCAAACGTAGTCTTGATTGTTTTTGTTTGAGAATAAAACAATTGAGAACACAAAAGGGTCAAAATATTACTATCAAATACAGCTAAAATTGGAGCGTAGTTCATGTACATTACATTAGTTTTTATTTCACTTCAATTCATGCAGTATTGCCGAAGTTATAACGACGAGAAGTTAAAGCCCTTTTTTTAATTTCAGAGATTAGGCGCGCTTATTATGATGTCACAACGTAACACAGACTGCGACAAGGCTCGGTGCGGCGTTCGGGTGCGAACGAGAGCGCGACTGTTGAATGTGTAGTGTTGTGACGTATGCGGTCACCTGCTTTATACGCACTTTGATCGTAAATATTTCAGCCATTATTTGAAATATAAAAAAAGTAAAACCACAGTTTTTCTTGTATTTTTTTGTAGATTTATTTGGCATTTAAAGTAAAAACCGTTTGTCAGACCCATTTTCAAATTGTTTTAACATTAATAGTGTTATGAATATCCTCCAACGAACGGATATATAGTTCTATATCATATTTGATCATTAATGATCTCACTACAGAGATATATATGTAATACTAGGAGACACCCCCCACGCCCATGACATACTTTGAACTCCCGTCGCACCTATTTAATCCAGTCGCTAATAAATGCTACAATAATTCACAAAATATTGTCTGATTTATGATTACTTCTCCGCTCCACAGCGTAGTAGCGTGAAGAAATTTAGCCTCTAGCCTTCCTCGATAAATGGGCTATCCAACACAAAAATATTTGTTTAAATCCTTCCAGTAGTTCCTGAGCCATTAGCGCGTTCAACCAAACAAACTTTTTTTTAGTTTTCTTATTTCTCTTATACGTCTATAAAGAAGTTTCGCTTATGATAAAGAAGTTTCATTTCATAACAACATGGCGCCTATTCGAAAAACGTGACATTTCATTCCTGTTCCTCATTATAGGCGCGAGCCCATTACCGTAGTTATTGAAGTTATAAATCTTTTGGCGCGTTAGGGAAAATGATAAGAGTAAATATTTACGATGCACGCGCAGACGGTCACGAAAAACCGACACCATGAAGTTAGCTGATAAGTGTTTCCATGACAACTTATAACTACATGCAAAGTAATTTTCATTCTTTTGATGTGTTTTTTTCTTACTAATTTATTATTAACTATCTTCACGCTGTATCCCTGACGGGGTAGTCAGAGAGGACAGATCGCCAGGCTTCGCGATCCATGCATACTTCTTTCGCTTCTTCGAGATTCATCAATCGCTTCATACACGCACGTCTGGGTATCCGAGTACTTTTGACCGTTCCGTTTTTGAGCAATCTGCTCACGTGGTCTTCATATGTAAGTCTCGGCCTACCCTGACTCCTTCTCTACTTTTGAACAATATATATTCTTCGTCAATCGTTCCTCACTCATTCGTTGGACGTGTCCAAACCAACGGAGCACGCCCTTTTCCAGCCTAACGCTGACACTTTCATTCAAACCTTCATATTGCGTATCACTTCGTTACGTATTCGGTCGGCCAAGGTAACGCCGCACAATTTTCGAAGTGATCGCATCTCCACAGCATTCAATTTACTTTCATGCATCTGCTGACATACCCAGGTTTCACTACCGTAAAGCAAAGTTGGCACTAGCACTGCGTTATGAATCGCCATTCGTGCTTCTTTTACGATGCTTTGTCGCTTTACTAACTTTATTATTCCTGTTACAAACAAAGAGTTGTGGTGTATGTGATGAAATGTTATTAGACTTAAGCAGTATAACTTCTAACGCGTGTACATGTACATGTACAATGTGTACATGTAAATGTACAAGTACACACACGCTTTTTTTTGTTTAGGATTAAATTATTTTTCGAATATTTTTCGTATGTACGAGTATAAAGCTTTATGATTTTATAACATAAGTGCCTGTATATGGTACCTTACGTCGCCTTAAGATGGTAAGAAGTGAATTATTTAGTCAGTTTCGAGTGGGTCTCGATAGCCTAGTTGGATAAGCGTCTGGCCCGGAAGCCAAAAGATGCGATGAGAGCAGTTCGAAACAGTTTTTTTTTTCTTTAAATTTGGGATAAAATTATCATACTATACTAATTACTTTTCAATTTGTTTCTGAATGTTTATTAGTTGTCCAGTTAAAAAAATAACACCCAGATTCGTTTTAGTTAAAAAACAGATGGCTATATGAGTTGTTACATAATTATTACTGTTTTATTTTGAAACTGTATTTAGAAAATAGTTGTTTTATTGGCAATTATGCTGACTGACTTCATAAACGGCTGTTCTTTTTACGAATATAGGAAAAGTAAACAACTATGTAAAAGATTGCATTTTATTATTGTAATTAATGTCTAGTTATGTGAACTAACTATAACATTGTTTATTACGAATGGAATACGAAAGCTTTAAATGTACTTGTTGAAATGAATTGAATAGTCAGCTAATCTAATTTTAATTTGTCTCGTTCTAGGTTATAACCGAATATAAAGAACATTTCAATACACATAATATGGCTCTAATCTTACCGCAATTAGGCACATAATGATACCTATTATCAAAATGTGGTTTTTTGATTGTTATTAAATCACTAGTGGGATAATAGATTTTTTATTGCACTGGTTGAGATGCATTATTTTAGATATAAAAACTAGCTGACCCGACCGGCTTCGCCCGTGACATACTTCGAACCCCGTGGCACCCATTTAATCCCGTCGTTTATTAATTTCACGATAATGTATGCATGGGCGTACCCAGGGGGGGGGGGGCAGAGGGGGACAGCTGCCCCCCCCCTGGATTCGGTTCCTGTCCTCTACTTTTGTCAAAAAGTAAAAATTATGGTCGTATAAGATAGATGCGAAAGCCGCAGGAGCGTGTGTTGTGGCCTGAATAGAGAGAGGCCTACGTGCAGCAGGGGACTGACATAGGCTGATTTGATTGATTCATGGTCGTCTACATTAAAATTTGTTAGCACTTTATGTAATTCTGCCACGAACACGTCCTAAACCGTTCTGCCGAAGGCCCTCCAAAGTTACTTTATAAAAAGCATTTTCTACGTGTGGAAATCCCATATCTTAACTTTTAGTTATGACATGATAACCATGGATGTTGTGTGTGATGTTTGTACGATGTTTAACGCCGGGCGCCCCGGGTAACTCCTCGGAAGGATGTCCCAGATTTTGTGGCAGACTTGGCTACCATCGTGGCCTCGCCTGATGGTTTGATGTTATCCCATTTGCTTAGAGTATGATTTGGGTGTTATCCCGCTTGTTGAATCATGAGGCGTGCGTGAATTTCTCATGTCAAGACGTCGTCTTGAGCCTGTTTCTCTCCTTACAGCGGGAAGCCTGTCCTCCGTACTTTAAATATGGCTAATTATTAAAGAACTTCTCGCATCAGTCACGCCTTTATCCCCAATGCGGTGGCGGTGTTGAAATAGACAGACCTGCTGTTGATTTTTTTTTTCATCTTGGCTAACGACTGCCATGATACTGGCAACCGGGACCAACGGTTTAACGTAAGGTCCGAAGCACGGAAATGCTAGAAAATGGAAATACCACTAAGCGGTCACACATCCGTAACCAGCCATAGCGACAGTTGCTTAACGCAGTGATCGTTTACAAGACACTGAGTTAGCGGGGCTACGAGCGCTTTATGCTATTAGGAAAATCGGATTTGCCCCCCCCCCCCCCCCCCCCTGGTCCAGAACCTGGGTACGCCCATGAATGTATGAACATTTTCCAAATTACTTGATTACTTCTCCGCTCTCAAGTACTACGCCCGCGTCCGCACGGTCGAATTTTTGTTACACGAAATTAATTTCTTTGCGCATTTTTTTGATATTGCCATATCGCTTTATTCATTTAATGTTAATGTAATAAAATTCATTCGCGCTATTCATTTAATTAGCAAAGTGTAAAGGGACAAAATAATCTTCATAAAATGCTGAAGCCAACTAACATATTAAAAATGATATGCATTAATAATGTTTTTGTGTAAATAGCCTTTAAATTACCGCTTTATTATTGCTGTTTTTTAAAGTATTAAAATGGATATAGTACGGTATCCTTAAAAGATAGACATATACCATCGCGGACTTTTTGTAGACCTATATTAGATACACAATTCCACAATACTTTATTTTGTTATATCTCAAAGGGTTTAGGCAGCGTTTTCGTTGAAAGCTCCCAGACGGCTTATTTTTTCTGACACCGCCAACATATATAGTTATAATTAAGTTAATGTATTCAAAAACTTAACAAAATATATATAAAAACCTTCTATAAGAATAACTCTATCTATGTAAAGAAACTGCTTCGAAATTCGTTGCGTAGTTTTAAAGATCTAAGCATACTCGTACATAGGGACAGACAGCGAAAAACGACTTTGTTTTATAATATGTAGTGATGATGAATTGATGTGCGTTAGTCTTGGTAAAATTCGAGTATGGCTGGACCGATTTAGCTAATTTTGGTCTTAAAATGTTGATAAAGGTTCAAGGTAGGTTTAAACGGTTAGAAATGAAAATTATATTATAAGTAAAAGAAAATTCTAAAAACGAAAATTAAATTTTTCAATACAAAGAGTCTTTTGTTTTTTGTTGATGAACTGATGGCTACAAGCTTAGATACTGCTACAGCTCACCCTTCCATTGTCATAGACCTCACTTCTGATGATGAAACCGGGGGCTGTTCTAAATCATTAAAAATTATTAAGTGTAGTAAGAATAAGTTAAAGAAATATTTAAAAATTAAAAAGTTTATTACTAAATCTAAAAAAATGATACATAAATACAAGTTTTTTATAAATAGCATGTCACTTAATAGACAGAGATTGCAACTGATTGACCAGGTAAATATGTATATGTTAGAACTTGATACTGTTGCACAACAGTACAAAACTGATACACAGGCCCTTCAATGTCAGATTGACCGACTTCAAGACTCTTTGAAATCAATTTCATATAAATATGAAACAGCAGAGAAACAGAGTAGGGAACAGGTGTTAGCCATAGGTAAATTAGTAAATTCATGTCATTGTCAAAATGACCAATTGACATCCGCAGGCCATGTTCCCTCCTCACCCTTAAGTTGTGAAAGAATTAGATGCAATGATGAATTTTCACCAATTAAAACTGTGTGCAGTATGGATAATAGTATATTAAGTTCAAGTAGTAATTGCGAGGCATCTACGAGTATAATAGAAAAGTTGCAAATAAAAAGTGATGCAAAGACCATAGTCTATTGCGATGAAATAGGTAAAAATTTTGGACATTATTTATCACAGTTAAGTCATTCTGTAATAAATCATACATATCCAGGAGCTTCATACTCTCAAATTACAGATTTTATATTGACTGGTACACACTGCATGCAGTCTACTATAGTGGTGCTGGTTGGCAGAAGAGGCAATATTAATAGTGACAAACTTTTAAAAATTTTTGATAAGTTATCAAGTCTGCAAGTAAAACAAGTAATTTTGTCCACCTTGCCATACAGCACTGCTATGAGCCACAAGGAAAATCACTTAAGATACAAATTAAATATGAAACTACATACCATGGTATCATATTCCAAAAAAATTGAATTGTTCGATTGGAACATAATCTTCAATAATAATAGTTTGTTGACATTAGATAGATATTTTCTATCAAAATTTTTACAACGAAAGGTAGCTCTGTTGCTATCTAATTTTTTAATTTTTCAAGCCAAATTATTGGCAAGTACAACTGCTTTTATTGAGCAGGATAGTTTTGATACTTCACATTTGGAAAATGAAATTCCAAAAAACTAGTTTATAGGACAACAGATAATAAATCTGGCCAGTTGACTTTGGCCCCTGAGAATAATCTTAGTAAAAATATTGTTTTTATAAACCTGGTGCACCATAATGTTAGAGGTTTAATAAATGGTAAAGATTTAGAGTTAGAGCTATACATTAATGCAAATTCTATTAATATTTTTTGTGCTACAGAGCACTGGTTAAAAGATCATCAAATCACATTGTTGAACTTCGTAAATCACCAGGTTGCTAGCTCGTTCAATAGAAAACATTCTAAACGTGGAGGCTCTTTAATATTAATTAATAAAAACTTAAAATTTAAAGAACGTAAGGATTTAGTAGCCCTCTCCATTGAGCGAGTTATTGAGATTGCCAGTATTGAGTTTGAGCATTTTATCTTGTTAAGCGTATACAGTCCCCCTGATGCTTCTTACATTAAATTTGAAGAAAAGCTTGAAGAAGCACTGTTCAAATGCCAATGTTCTAAGAAATCTATAATAGTTTGTGGAGATTTTAATGTTGATATATTAGATACATCATTAACTCCATCAGAGAGAAATAAAATGAAAAATTTATTTAAATCCTTTAATCTGCATAGTACATTCTTAGAACCCACTCGTATTACAGCCACCAGTGCAAAATGTATTGATAATATTTTTACTGATATTAAACCTATAGATAAAGGTATTGTGGATCCTGTGGAGTCAGATCATCGTGGCCAATGGATAAAATTTCCTAAAAGTAGTAACAAAGTCAGCAAAAAACAAATTAAATATGTACCAATTAACCAAAGTCGTTTGAATAATTTTAAAGAAAATGTATTAAATACCTAACTACCTAACTTAACTAACCATATCTACCTAACTTCACTTGTGTAGACCAGTCATATAAACACTTATTTAATTTGATTAATGATGAGTTTGGCAAAGTTTTTACCTCAAAAAATCTACAGATTGGTGGTCGTCCTGTTTTCAGTGACTGGGCAACACCAGGTATCTTTAAAAGTAGAAATAAATTATTTGAATTATATTCAGAAAAATCATATAATTTTAGGCAAACCTTTCAGGAATATGTTAAAAATTATTCAAAGATATTTAAACAAACGTGTCATCTTGCTAAGTCAAACTTCATTAAAAATAAAATTTCTAATTCTGTAAATAAAATAAAAATGACTTGGAACATCATTAACTCTGAATGCGGTAGATCTTTAGTGACTGAAAGGGATTTCCACTTAAAAGTAAATGGTTGCCATGTTACAGGGGACCTGGAAGTGGCTACGGAGTTTGAACACTTTTTCAAAAATATACCTATTTTGACAACAAAATCTCTCCAAGCATCTTCCAGTTCCGCTGAACTTTTATTAGAAGAATCTGTTCTTTGTTGCAGGGATGCATTTGTATTCACAGATATTTGTGCTCAGGACATTGTAAAAACATTTAAATGTATCGAAATTAAGAAAACCGCGGACATTTGGGGGTTATCGGTCAAAACTGCATCATGTATAATTGAGGTAATTGCGCCCCATCTAGCAACTGTGTTTAATGACTGTGTTTCTAGTGGTACATTTCCTGATTTAATGAAACACAGCAAAGTCGTTCCCTTGTTCAAGGCTGGCAGCGCTACAGAGCCGTCTAATTTCCGACCAGTGTCAGTGCTGCCAACTTTGAGCAAAGTATTTGAAAAAATAATCTTGAATCAAATGCTATCCCATTTTAATAGTCATAAAATACTCCATGCGAATCAATTTGGGTTTACGAAAGGGCGCTCAACTTCCGATGCTGGTGTTGAGTTATTAAAATGTATTCATGAAGCATGGGAAGACAAGCACGATGCATTAGGTATATTTTGCGATCTATCAAAGGCTTTTGATTGCGTTCAACATGAAACGCTGTGCAAAAAATTACACCACTATGGAATAAGAGGCAAAGCTCTCGACCTTCTGTCTTCATATTTGAACAATAGAATACAGAGGGTCGATATTAATGGTACACGTTCTGTAGGATCCATGGTTACAATGGGTGTGCCGCAAGACTCGATGCTTGGGCCATTCTTGTTCCTCATTTATATTAATGATTTACCATTTTATGTAGGGGACAGGAATAGGATTGTTTTGTTTGCAGATGACACCTCATTAATTTTTAAAATTAAAAGACAATTAGATAACTATGACGATGTAAACAATGCAATTGCAAGAGTAGTTCATTGGTTCAGCTCAAATAATCTTTGCCTTAATGAAAATAAAACTAAATGTATAAAATTTACTCTACCAAATGTAAAACAAGTTGCGGCCAATGTTCAACTGAATGGACAAGTGTTAGAGTTTGTAGAATCAACTGTGTTCCTAGGTATAACTATTGATGCCAATTTGCAGTGGGGCCCACACATAGAAAAGACAGCCTCTAGATTAAGTTCGGCTGCATACGCTGTAAAAAAGATCAGGACTCTAACAGATGTGGATACGGCTAGAATGGTTTACTTCAGCTATTTTCATAGTATTATGTCTTACGGTATTCTCCTTTGGGGGAGTGCTGCAGATTTAAATATTATTTTTGTTCTACAGAAGCGGGCTGTACGCGCTATTTATAATTTGGGCCCCAGAGTTTCTCTCCGAGAAAAATTCAAAGAAGTAAATATTCTAACCGTACCATCACAATACATTTTTGCCAATCTTATGTATGTCCAGAAAAATCTATCACAGTTTTCTAAACTCTGTGATAAACATAATATAAACACTAGAAATAAAAATAATCTTTCAGTCCACCACAGTCGACTACATAAGATTGGCGATTCTTTCCAGGGTAACTGTATACGCTTTTACAACAAGCTTCCCTGTGACCTGAGAAATTTACCTTTAAATAAATTTAAAAAGTTTATTAAAAACAAGCTTTGTGAAAAAGGTTTTTACTCCGTTACAGACTATTTGCAGGACAGGGACGCCTGGAAATGATCTGCTGGCAAAATGAAATAATATTAAATTGTAAATAGGCCATCAAAAAAAAAGCCTTCCTAAGTTTCTTGCCGGTTCTTCTCAGGTGGGCCGCGTTCCGAACCGGTGGTCGCTTTAAATATTTTAAATAGTGTATGACATTTTGTAAGCGCCGTTAAAATGGTCTATGCAAAATAAAGATATTTTTATTTTATTTATTTTTTTTATTTATGTTTAGAAATTTAAAAATAGAGTCACTTGGTTGTCAAATATTTATCGGTGCGATGAGAAATTTGTCGTAAGAGTTACGATCTCCTTGGTTTGTTTTATTGGAGTACAAAGAGTTCTGTTTCAGATATATTAAGCACAAAAACAAAATATACGTTGGTAGTCGAAAAAAGAAAATTTGTGGTTTTTGCCTAACTCTTAAACGATCTATGACCGATTTGGTTGAAATTTTGTGTGTATATTTCAACGGGTTCTGAATTGTTTAAAAATATAATTTGACTTGGTAGGTGGAACTGATCGACAGCAGTTCCACCTACCAAGTCGAATTATATTATATCACCTAATTTGCTGTACAATAGAAATTTACATATTTTTTTACACCAACCGTAGATTGGATAGAAGTTTTTTTGGAACGAAGTTCCTTACGGCAAGCTTGGAGGAGATAGGGATTTTGCAGCGCGACCGAACTGAAAAATATGTGATAGTAAAACCGTAAGAAAAAAACGGTAAGAAAAATTCCGTGGAATAAAAGCGTTAAATGAGACGTGCGCAGGCGCGACAGTCGTTTGTTTTGCAAATTGTGAAGATTTTCAAACTGTCTATTTACCTCAGTGAAGTGAACACTAATTTGGGAATTGCAGTAACGTAGCTGTGTGGTTTGGGTGGTTTGCTGCTCGGCTGAGACGCAAGAGGCCCGAGTTCGAATCCTAGTACAAACGGTGACTTATTGTATGATTAATTGAATCGTGAACTTGTAAACTTCGTTCCTACCTGGTGTCCCACGACACCACATAATTTTTTTTATACCACCTAGGTGGCACATGATCAGAAGTAGTTACTATAGCCTGCGAACGTTTGTAGTACCAGAGGTGCTCGCGCTACTGAAGAACGGCAAAAACCTTCTAATACCTATTTTGAACAATCCCAACTAAAAAAGACATTTCAGAAAAACGAGGCAACTTAAGAACAAGGAAGGCTATTGCACAAGCTTCTATCAGTCTTTAACGTATTTTAGAGCTTCGGACGTAAAGTGTTAGGATGATTACCCTGTCTATGCCAAGTGGTGCGATAATAGAAAGTGGCTATAGGTATCATGTCAAACAATTCCTCAGGGCAATATAATATACAACCGATACAGCATAAGGTGGAGCAGTCTCCCCTGTCGCGGAATTCAATCAGGGATTGCAAGTAACCGGGAAGGCGCTAAGATAAAGAATAAGAGATGGAGACGGTTTGGCCTGGAACTGCAGCAAAGAGAAGTTATAAATTCGCAATATTAAAAAAAAAGTTTATAGTACTTTTCCAGGAATTAGTCAATATTTAAAGATTTATATTTTACTTTGCAACAAAAGTTATAAAGCTAAACGGAAAGTTATTTAATTTTAAAGCGATACTTAGACGGCCGGGGTCAGCAAGTTTTAAAAAAAAATCGATATAACATAGATCCACCACTGTTTGTCAACACATAAAAGCAATAAAAAAATTAATTCAAAACAATGCGAATTTTAAAATAAGAATATCTAAAAAATCAAAAACTGTTGACTACTGCTTTTGTTTTTGTCAAATTCTTATTTTAAAATTTGACGTTATTGCATTTGATCATTATCTATACTAATATTATTAAGCTGAAGAGTTTGTTTGGTTGAACGTGCTAATCTCAGGAGCTACTGGTCGGATTTGAAAAATCTTTTTGTGTTAGATAGCCCATTTATCGAGGACGGCTATAGGCTATATATCATTACGCTACTACATTGGGGAGCAGAGCAATAGTCATAAATGTCGACAAATCCGGCAATTTTTTATGCATCATTGTAGAATTTATAAGCGACGGGATTAAATAGGTGCGACGGGAGGTCGAAATATTCCACGGGCGAACCTGTGGGGGTCATCTAGTGCATTCATATAGTTGACAATAGACCAGATATTTATGATATTTCGGGTCTTATTCGCGACGTATAGACTCGTAATTAGGTACAAAGCCTACATGTTATACTTCTCGACGTTTCGACCGGATTACACCAGCCGTGGTCACTGATGAGATAATAGGACCCGAAATATCATAAATATGAGTGAAAATCGCGAAAGTTTAAAAACTTTCATAGACCAGTTATTTCAATGGATCTTCAAAAGATGGACGTCTGCATTTTCTAATATAAGTATATTTCGATTTAGGTGTCTTTCTGTTGCTTGTAATGATAGCTTATTTATCGAGGAAGGCTATAGGCTATATATCATCACGCTACTGCCCTGGAGAGCGGAGCAATAGCCATAAATGTCGACAAATCGGGAATTTTTTTATTCAATATTGTAGAATTTACAAGCGTCGGGATTAAATAGGTGCAACAGTGACGGGAGTTCGAAGTATGTCACGAGCGAAGCTGGGGGGGTCACCTAGTGATGAATATACAAAGCCAGTTGTATGTCCTCGCGATACATGGGTGTGCAAGTGAGGGCAAGCATATTGTCTACTTATTATGTAATAGCTAATACACAAAATAGACGGGTAAAATATGATCAATCAAATTTCTATACATATCAACTTAACTTAACTTAATATTAACATTAAAAATAACCTTAAAAATATGATACATAACTAAAATATATTATTAAAAGAGGTCCCTTTAGGCAAGGTTCCGAAGATACTGGCAGCGTTCCCCCTTTGAATAGCTAGACTAATTCTTTGTCCGAGGTAGCTGCCAGCTCTTTGGTCTTCTGTGAAGTCGACTAACCTTTTCGCAATTTCCTTAAGAAGCCTTATAGCTCTAGGACCCCACGGACCAAGAGTCTCGACACCGAATGGGACAAAATCATATTCGGAGCCAAGAAAAGTTCCTTTGTCTACTTGTAAACAAAGGAACTTCATTTTTAACGCAAACCAATACTCAAAGTTCTAATACTAAAAGAATACAATTAATATCCATTTGTAAGTTGAAAGTCAAAAATATATTTGTTTGTGGCAAAAGATATATGGTAAGATTATAAGATTACTTTACAAAATTGTCTGGCATCAACTGCAATTCGAAAAATAATATTATTTTTCGAATTGCAGTTGATGCCAGACAATTTTGTAAAGTTCTTTGAAAAGTTAAATGGTCTGGAAATATGACCTTAAATTAAAGTTAAAAACCATTCAAGTGTGTGTTAGGCCATACACTACGATAGAGCTCCGTAGATACTAGTTTGCACGAGTAATAACATTAAAAACTTTTAATTTATTTATCTATCACGCCTTATCCCCGAAGTGGTGACAGAGATATATTATATGCCCACTTTTCACCATGTGTATTCCTGTTCCACGTAATAGGTGGTGAGCCCATTGCCGTGTTGAAATAGACAGTCGCAGGTTGTGGCGACCTGCTGTTGAAATTGTTCAAGCCGCCCATAAGGCCTTCCACCAGGCTTAATGACTGCCATTTTAATGGCAACCAGGACCAACGGCTTAACGTGCCTTCCAAAGCACGAAAACGTTCGCAAATGTTAATTCCACAAAGTGGTCACCCATCCAAGAACCACCTATAGCGAACGTTGCTTAAAGCTGTGATCGTGTCGTGAGTCAGCGAGGCCACGAGCGCTTTTACTTAATAAGTAAAACATAGATGTGGTGGGGATTATTACAAGACTGACAATGAGGCCCCGACTAGGTGTTGAAGAATTCCTCCCCATCAAAATCAACCGGTAAGGTTCCCATAAGGCTGGCCGCATTGCCACGTTGTATGGCATTGGTTATTCTCTGAGTGAGAAAGAGGCCAGCCCTATGTCATATTTATATTATATTATAAATATAGATATTTCGGGTCTTATTAAGTTAAGTGGTCTGGTAAGCCCTATGGTCCAAAGAAGAGTCGGCCAGTCGCTTTGCGATATCACTATATAGGGAACAAGCACTTGGGCCCCACGAGCCCAGTGTCTCGACCCCAAATGGCTCAAAAATATAAATAGTTAAAATACCTATTAAAATATTATATTACTCCTAGTCGAGGCATCATGTCAGTCTTGTAATAATATTTTTTGTACCGTTTTCTATAATAAATTAAATGTTCACATTAAATAATTCAATAGTACAAGTGTACAAATATTTATTTTATTTAATATAAAAATATACATAAATTTAATAATAAAGTGGAACAGTACAAGTGTCAGTCATTATCTTAAGTGTTTTCCCAGTTGCTCCCAAACTCTATCTAGATTAAGAGCTAAGGGTCCATTCGTAATCGAAAGCAAGGAGCAGCTATTATGTGCCTTTTAATTTTCAGGCTTTATCCCTGACAGGGTAGTCAGAGAGGACAGATAGCCAGGCTTCGGGATCCATGCATACTTCTTTCGCTTCCTGTAGATTTATTAATCGCTTCATACAAGGACGTTCTGGGTATCCGAGTACTTCTGACTTTTCCGTTTTTTTTTATCTAATATTAGTTGACGCCCGCGTAGAGAAGTTTTGCCGTTCCCGTTTCCCACATGAACTTGTTCCCGGGATAAAAAGCCTAAGCAGTTGTTGAGTTATAAATAGTGTAACTATCATGACTTTCTATTATATATATATATATAGATTTTGTATTTATGTACCTTTATTTAGAAGTAATTCCTTAAGGATTTCCTGAAGTTTAGAAAAGTCTAATATAAAACGGCTCTACGTCCGTCAATCGGTATGTGTTATCGTGTATCTATTTCTCAGGAACCATAGACAAATGGTTTTCGATTTAAGACACTATGAATACATGCATAGATGATTTTCACATTTGTATCACTTCCTACAACTTTCTCATAAAATTATTTTCTCAAATACTTTACTCAAATTACATTGCGTGTAGCTCTGTGTATTTTATTCTCCAAGATCAATCAATTCACTCTAATATGTTAGCGAGGTTTATCCTGCCACGTAATCTTCTTTCATATGAATGTCGACGCAACTTTTCACTGACAATGATACGAAAACACAAAGTATATTTGAGGTTATGCATTATATTTCTTTCTATCTATCCTTTTGGATATTTATTATGAGTTTTAGTTTGTAAAAATGGAATTTCTTATATTACAATAAAAATAAAGATGACTAGTTGACGCCCGCGGCCCCGCATGCGTGGTGAAGTTTTACCGTTCCCGTTTCCCACAGGAACTTGTTCCCGGGATATAAAGTTGCCTATGTGTTATTCTCATGTGTAATATTATTGTAAAGTTCCATCAAAATCCATTCAGTAGATTTTTCGTGAAAGAGTTAGAAACATCCATACTTACAAACTTTCGCGTTTATAATATTAGTAGGATATAAATATATAGAGTAAGTACATGTGTAAATTCCAGTATAATTAACAAAACTCTTTACGATGAAATATATATAATGCCTCTGCCACCCCTTCGGCGTTATAGATTTGAATGATAAGTAGTAGTAATTCTTTTCTTGGAAAGTGTCCAACAATAAATTACATAAAACCTCACTTTTATGCTAAATCGGGTAATACCAGAATACCCCTGCGCATAAAATTAAATTTAGGTACAAATTTTAATTGAATATTTTTAAGTATATAGAGAAAAACTAATATCGATTACATCGAACGTATACGGGTGGATGAAGAGTCTTGTATCTCATATATAAAAATGTACTCTGTGGTCTTGTACTAAACTGACTTGATGGGGATATAACCTATGACGTCGAAACGTCAGGCAATAAAGAGGTAAGAACTTCAAGTTTTCACTCAAAATAAAAAAGCCTGAATCACTACATGAAAAAAGTAGCAACATGACAATCATTGTCAAACTAGTCCGTCCCGCATAGCTGCCAGCAAAAACATTTTTAAGTTTTATTTTTTTAAATTATTACCATCACGCCTTATCCCCGAAGGGGTGGCAGAGGCATATTATATGCCCACTTTTCACCGTGTAGATTCCTGTACCACGTAATAGGTGGTGAGCCCATTGCCGTGTTGAAATGTACAGACGCAGGTTGTGGGTACCTGCTGTTGAATTTTTTCAAGCCGCCCATAAGGCTTTCAACCAGGCTTAACGACTGCCATTTTACTGGCAACCTGGACCAACGGCTTAACGTGCCTTCCGAAGCACGGAAACGCTCGCAAATGTAAACGCCACAAAGTGGTCACCCATCCGAGGACCAGCCATAGTGAAAGTTGCGTAACTCAGTGATCGTTTACAGAACACTGAGACCGCGAGGCCACGAGCGCTTCGCTTATTAAAATTATTACCAATTGAACATTATTCTACTATTCAAGACGTTTTATTTAATATCCATATTGAGGAGGTTGTTTTAAAAAAAATACTGTCTTTTTGTAGCGGCGGCCATCTTGGACCGATTTTCATCAAACATAGCTAAGAACACTGTCGACTAATCCAACTTTAAAACAAAAAAAAATCAAAATCGGTTCACCCGTTTGGGAGCTACGATGCCACAGACAGATACACATACAGACACGTCAAATTTATAACACCCTGTCGTTGTTGCGTCGGGGGTTA
Source organism: Thumatha senex (assembly GCA_948477245.1). Classification (NCBI taxonomy): domain Eukaryota; kingdom Metazoa; phylum Arthropoda; class Insecta; order Lepidoptera; family Erebidae; genus Thumatha; species Thumatha senex. The sequence continues at coordinate 11,389,967 of OX419750.1, read as the reverse complement.
AAAAATAAAATTTTACCAATTTTAAATAAAGGATTAGCTTGACCAAATATGCACTGTGGTCAGGGTAATAAAATTACTTGTAAAAAAATAATTATTACGAATCTAACTACAATTAACTATCTTCACGCTGTATCCCTGGCGGCGTAGTCAGAGAGAACAGATCGCCAGGCTTCATGATCCATTCATACTTCTTTCGCTTCCAGCAGATTCATTAATTATTTCATATATACTCCTCTGGGTATCCGAGTACTTTTGACCTTTTATATTTTTATTTTATTTTTGTATTTTAAATCTGAAAAAAAATTTGAATTTACTTATTTTTGAAACTTTAAATGGTAAATGAACTACGTTTCTCTGTGGCAAATTTTTCTTTTCCATTTCATAATCAAACATTTTTAGCCTATAGCCTTCCTCGATAAATGGGATCTATTTATCACAAAAATATTTTTTCAAACCGAACAAACAAATAAACTCTTCAGCTTTATAATATTAGTATAGATATAATTTAATATATTTTGTTTTATTTTTATATAACCTAACAATAAACATTTCAATCGAGTCACCCGAAAATGGCGCTAAGAGGTTTAAATAAATCACCTTTCTTAATAACTAATAACACAAATATATAAAAATTCTAGATGAATGGCGTCAGAGGCGGGTAAATATCGGTAATCCGGATGATCCGGACCAGTATCGCTCATGTGGCGTCCCGACGACTGTAGACTATTGACCTGTCTACCGTATGGAACACAGAGCAAGGAATACTGCTAGCTTCCTATCTCTCGCGCCTAATAAAGATGAAACGAGACGAAAGTAATTACCACGTGTCAAGTTTACGTCAAATGTCACAAACATATTTTTCCTTTTTTATTTTTTGCAATATGGCAGGTTTGAATGAAACAGTCAGCGTTAAGCTGGAAAAGGGCGTGCTCCTTTGGTTTGGACACGTCCAACGAATGAGTAAGAAATGATTGTCGAAAAATATATATTGTGCGAAAGTAGAGGGCGAAAGGAAACAGGGTATATCGAGACTTACATATAAAGACGACGTAAGCAGATTGCTCAAAAACGGAAAAGTTCAAAGTACTCGCATACCCAGACATGTATGAATGAAGTGCAGTGCATGTATGAAGCGATTCATGAATCTGCAGAAAGCGAAAGAAGTATGCATGAATCACGAAGCGTGGATGGCGATCTGCCCACTCTGACTACCCCGTCAGAGGGATACAGCGTGAAGGTAATTAGTTAGTCAGTTAACATATTTATAAGATAAACCTGGTTTCTAACAATAAAGTCTTTCTCAGTTTATGGAACCAGTAGTTTATTTTATTATTGTAGAATGGTCCATTGTACGAAAGCAGGTTTGCTCTCATGCCGGAGCCTCTCTATTCATAACACAGGTTTAATCTTAACACGTGAGACTATTTACTAAGATTAAACCTGTGGCATGCAATTCTGTGGCACCCATAGAGTATACATAAGCAAACTAGTTGCAACCGTGTCGTTTAGGCTTGCTTAAATCAAAACTAAGTGTTATTATTAATATTAATATATTATTATTAACTGTATGCAAAAATCGCATACGCAAGCAATCAGTTGCCTATCATTCGTCTGTAGCATTTATAAAAATCGTAACAACAGGAGAAATAGCATACGGGTATATGATGTGTTTTTTTTATACCACTGAGGTGGTAGACAAGCCTGATGGAAAGTCGTTATCGTCGTTTGCAACACCAGAAAGATGTTTCCGCGACATGCTCAACACGTTTAATATTATTCGCCAACGGTGCGTCTCACAGATTATTCTTTTAATAGTTATCGCGAAGTTGGCTTAACATACAGCGATTTCATGTGAAAACTAAATTAAAATCTTTGCAGGTCATGGATTATATTTATCTAAGGTACGCGATTCCAGGGGGCCGAGTCTACTATTGACAAGCCGTAGAATAGAACCAGAATCGCTGTTTTTAGCAGTCAAAATGTTAGTACACTACCAAAAATGCAACTGACTAGCGACCACTGGCTCGGTTTGTGTTAGTAGAATTCCATCGGCCAACCGATAGAAGTTTATTGGAGTATGATTGTACTACGAAAAAAATATAAAATTGTACCGGTGAATTTCTATTCAGCGAAGATTTCGATTCTAATTTATCACGATTGAAATAGCAGTCGGCCCTCAGGACTAGTGAAGGTTTTAATCGCACTTGATACGAACTTGATCGGGAGCATGTCACGGCGATACACTAATGTTCCCGCATTCTATTTCTACTGTTTTTTACTATTTCTATGGTAGTATTCGTATAAGAAAAGGTTGGCACCCCCTGACACACTTAGTTGTATGAGATTCTACGCGGAAAAAATGACAATAGCGGACGCTTGTTGTATATTATTTTCTAAAACTAGTGCATTTATCGTGTTTAATGTGCGGAAGTGGTAGTTTCTTGGACATAAAAGTTGTGTTAACATGCTATAGTGAAAGACAGTGATATATTTGCAGTGAAATGCGATTTCCTTTCTTGCCGCGTAATATCCATTGAAAACCTTAGTATAACAATCACTATTATACTGGGGAGAGACTGACCTTGACTTAAGACTAGACTTGACTACGACGTTAGAGGACGGGGACATTTTATATAATAAGAAAGAAGATTTAAGAAATATGAATTAAGATTTGGCTTAAAGATCTTAGGAATCAGGCTATATAGGCAGGCAATAATAACAAAAAAACAATGTTTTTTTGAAATATATAGATAAAGGCGTCTCTTAAAAAGAGTGCAGGAGTGATATTCCTTGGTCTGTGGTATGGAGCGAGTAGGTAACGAAGAAAGACTATTTTACCGAAAAGTTTTCTTTACTGCTAAGGTGACCGACAAACAAACAAAATAATCTTTGTTGATTTCGGTCACATAGCAACACTTATGGTTATGAATGACTAGCTGAGCCTCGCGGCTTCGCCTTTGACGTACTCGAACTGCGTGGCATCCATTTAATCGATTTATTAATTTTACATAAACGTATGACAATTATGGTCTTTTTTTTATTATTTCATTATAAAACAATCCAATCATATAATTAAATCATATCCGTGAACGAGTGCCCTCTGTTTGTACTAGTCAGTTAAATAATATTATTTGTTATATTATTTAAATTTAAGGCAAACTAAGTTTAGTCGACTGTTCTCACATAACTCCAAGAAATAATGTAAATTTATTATTGTAAGCCTACATTTCAAAAGAGCGTCCATGGAGTTTCTTGCCAGATTCTTTTCCATGAAGGGTAGGCTGCCCTTGGAACTGGCAACTCTTTTTAATAAGTTTTTTTTTTTAGTAACGCGGGCGATCCCCCGACCTTCTACCCACGGCCAGACACTATTCGGGGGCGCGCATATACTCTGCACGTCGCCGCCTTTTTAATACGTGCCTCAAAATCGTCTACATGAATAAAAATATTTTTGATGAAGAACAGGCTGTGACTAAGTATCTGCTGTTGAAAATTTTCAAACTGCTTATGAGACCTTCAATTTGACTTGACGACTACCATATTTACAGACTCCCGGGTCTAACGATTTAACCAGCACGGAGACGCTCGTAAATGGAAATGCCACAATCGGTTACCTATCTCAAGAACGACTGTAAGGAAGATGATTTACCCAGTAATCGTTAACAGAATACTGAATAAATCCTTCCACAAAACCGTTCTCTGGGTAAGAAAGATATCTTTGGGAGTGTACGGAAGTACTTTGAGGACCCGCAGTATTCCCAATCGATGGCCCAATACAAGTTAAATCTTCTTAAGTCACCTCAGCTGATTGCATTGTATGGAGTTGGCGTGACACTAACTTCACGCCGATTAGCTTTCAAATGGGCAGATGTGATTTTAGAACAGGCGGCCAAGTCTACTATTGACAAGCCGTAGAATAGAACCAGAATCGCTGTTTTAGCTGTCAAAATGTTAGTAGACTATCAAAAATGCAACTGACTAGCGGCCACTGGCGCGGTACGTGTTAGTAGAATTTTATCGGCCGACAGATAGAAGTCTATTGGAGTACGATTGTAATAGTAGACTACAAAAAACTGTCAAAATTGTACCGGTGGCTTTCTATTGAGCGACGACTTCAATTCTATTTCGACACGATTGAAATAGTAGACCGGGCTCCCTGGTTGGTAGATCTTTAAGAACTGGTCTGCTATTCAAGAAAGTGAAAACTGCTGCAGAAGTGGATGTTTCTCATTCAATCTACACAGAATCAAGCAAGCACCGCTAATACAATGTTCTGTAAACGATCATTGCAATAAGCATCTGTCGCAATGGCATCTCCTCAGATAGGTGACCTCTTTGTGGTTGTTTTGTGTGAGCGTTTTCGTGCTTCAGAAGCACGTTAAGCCGCTGGTCTCTGTTGCCAGTAACATGACAGTCGTCAAGCCAAGTTGAAGGCCAAGGTGGTTGGAAAAATTCCAACAGCAGGTTGCCGCGGAAAATATATTTGTGTGATTCACAAATGTTGATTTCGGAGTTTGGGTGTTTCCTATGGGTATTGGGTGTTTCATATGTATGTATTTAGAAATATATAAGTATGTATATCAGTTGTCTAGATCCCATAGTACAAGCTTATAGCTTAGTTTGGACTACACGGCGTTGTAAAAGTGTCCCACAATATTATTAAAGGCGTGACTGATAAGTCTACCACTGATCTAAAGGACTTAGCGATAGAAGGTGAGGCTCCCCCTACCGTGATCATAGCTCCCTAATGCCCTTTATGAATGAGCAGGCTTATATAGTGTGAAATAATCTGTGTGCACGTATTTTTAAATGGAGCGTGACATATTGATGGTTATCGGAGCATAACGTATTGACAGACCACCATAAACGCGGGATTTATACCGTTCATGGTCACTGTATTGTAAACTAGACGACGCCCGCGGCTCCACACGCGTGGTAAAGTTTTCCGATCTCATTTACCACAGGAAGTTGTTTCTCGGGATAAAAAGTAACCTATGTGCTATTCTGATCTGTAAGTTATATTATTGTAAAGTTTCATCCAAATCGATTCAGTAGATTTAGCGTGAAAGAGTAACAAATATCCATTCTTACAAACCTTCGCATTTTTTTACGTGTGGAAATCCCTTTGAACGTCATGCCGGACTCGAACCGGCTAAAACCACATAATCCCTTCCTAACTGTCTATTGCCGAACGCCCCGGGTATATATACGCCCATATATTACCGTGTGCATTTAAAGACCAACGGCTAGTAATATGTGGTGTCCATTGCCGTGTTGAAATGGACAGGCGTAGGTTATCACTTCCAGTTTCTGAAAATTTTCAAGCCGGTCTGAATGACCGCCATGTTACTAGTTACCGGGACCAACTGCTTAACGTGCCTTTACCGATGTTCAAACGCACGTAAATGGAATTGTCACCAAGCGGTCACCTATCTCACAACCAGCCGGAGCTAAAGATGCTTAAGGATCTAATCGTATACACAACGCTGAGTTAGCGTTTCCTATAAAATAACTATAGTCTTTTTTATTCTACTGAGATAATAGATCAGTCCGAGACTACCAGGACTTTAATTGGTCGTGCTAATTAGTGTCTAGCACATAAGACCTTTTAGCCTTTTTGTTACCACCTCACTAAAAAGGCAACGGGTTCAAAATTTATTCCAAATTTAACATCTAAAATAGACACATTTTATTTTATTAAATTTATTCGGCCCTTTAGACCCACCCCAGTTCCGTGGTTCGGAAGGCACGTTAAGCCGTTGGTCCCGGTTGCCAATAAAACGGCAGTCGTTAAGCCAAGTTGAAGGCCTTATGGGCGGCTTAAAAAATTTCAACAGCAGGTCGCCGCAGCCTGCGCCTGTCCATTTCAACACGGCAATGGGCTCACCACCTGTTACGTGGGACAAAAATGCATACGGTGAAATGTGGGCGTTTAATATGCCTCTGCCTACCCCTTTGGGGATAAAGGCGTGACAATATGTATAATGTATGTATGTATGAGATAATAGATCTTGATAGAAAGTGGTTATCTACCCTAGCCTATAGACTTTTACAACCTAAGACGTGCTTACACTCGTGCAGCTGACAGCTTTATTCTTGTTCTTATTGGTCTTTCTCAGCTTAAGCAATATTGTGGAACACTTTTTTACACAGCACCATCAAGCCCAAAGTAAACTAATATAAGCTTGTGGTATAGGATCTAATACAACATACTAATATATTTTTAAAGCGCTCGTGGCCCGCGGACTCAGCATTCTGTAAAAGATCACTGCGTTAAGCAACTTTCACAATAGCTGGTCCTCGGATGGGTGACCACTTTGTGGCATTTACATTTGCGAGCGCTTCCGTGCTTCGGAAGGCACGTTAAGCCGTTGGTCCCGGTTGCCAGTAACATGGCAGTCGTTAAGCCTAGTTGAAGGCCTTATGGGTGGCTTGAAAAATTTCAACAGCAAGTCGCCACATCCTGCGCCAGTCCATTATAACACGGCAATGGGCCCACCACCTATTATGTGGGACAGAAATAAACATGGTAAAAAGTGGGTATATAATAAGCCTCTGCCACCCCTTCCGTTACAATTGTCTTCTGTGCTATTTCTTTAATCTAGGCAAATACAGAATGAGAAATTTTATACAATCAAAAGTTAAGAGAAAAACTAGTTGACGCCCGCAGCTTCGTCCGCGTAGAGAATTTTTCCCGCTTCCGTTTCCCACAGGAACCTGTTCCCGGGATAAAAAGCCTATGTCCGTCTCCTGGCTCTAAGCTACCTCCCCACCAATTTTCAGCTAAATTGGTATAGCCGTTGTTAAGTTATAAATAGTGTAACTAATACGACTATCTTTTATAAATATAGATGTCGTTAACCCAAGGCGCAGTAACACCACCATCAACGATTATTTTTAAAAATTCTAAATAACTTCGTAAATATGGGAACAATGAGGACGAATTTGAGGGTAACCAAAAACGCTTTCACGCTTGCGGAGCTGCGGGCAAAAAACTAGTAAATAATATATTTTTAAATATATTATTTATAAATATGATTGATGAATCTTGAAGAAGCGAAAGAAGTATGCATGGATCGCCAAGCCAGGCGATCGGTCCTCTCTGACTACCCCTTTAGGGATACAGCGTGAATATAGTATTGTATATAATTATTGTACATTTTTAAATACATAGCAATGCCTGACTCAAGTAATTTTAGTCTTTCTGATTATTTATATTTCGGTTACAAATCGAAAGTAAGAATCTTCTTGATTTAGGGTCCTTAGGGTCATCCTCCCTGGGACACACCCGGGCGCCCTGAAATATGGCATAGGAGCGCCGTGTAGTTTTTCCCTTCAAAAGACTAGTCGAGGCAAAAGTCCATGACAGTTTCCAAAACGTTACCAAAAAAAAGAGGTCCATTCTTGTATTTAGCAACGTATTGATAAATTGGTTTATTTGTCCCAACAAACCAATATATCAATATCATGTAGAGCGGTGTAAACTTTACTGGAGTCATATCTGATATATTCAGTTTCATAACACTTGTTCACGTTGTTTTGCTTTTATGTTTAAGAATCCGCCATTATAACATACTCGTAAATGCACTAGTTATGGAAAATAATAACGGAGTGGCGACAGAGTCCTTCGCCATTCCCGCCAAAATCCCGGCGGACCGTTTTGCCGAGCCGACAGGGCTTCCAACTGTTGAAAAATTTCCAGCTGTTGATAAGGCTTTCAACATAGTTACTGGCAGCCAGGATTAACCAGTTAGCGTGCCTTTCAAAGTACGAAAGCCTTCGTACATGATAATACCAAATTGCTCATCCATCTCAGTACTGACCACAACATAGATGTTCAACGCATTTACGTAACATTGAACTATCACAGCGTAACATTTACTAAAACAGTTTACGCTTATCAACCCTTCAAGTTACATCAAAGTGCCGATCATTTCTATAGCCCAGATCATCTTACAAGCGCAATCCCATAATTACATTTTCCATTGATTTTGATTTACGATGCATGAACACCATTGATTGAGCTTGCCGCTACTACGGTATGGGCGCACGAAATAATTACAAGAAGCATATCGATAAATTTGAGCGCATTAAAATAGTCATAGTCATAGCTACAGGCAGGAACAATTGGATCGGGACGCATCAAATCACAATGAATGTTTATGTATGCAATGTGCAACTAGAGTTGTAATGAGTACTCACAATTTATCGATATCTATTGTGCCGTAAGTATATTAGCCTACAGGTCATGAATAAATGCTACAAAAAATGACACTACGAGCCTCAGCTCTACATACATAAAGACTTGTTTTTATCCTCTAAATTTTTTGCAGAGCTTACTATACGCCCTTATTTAACCAGCTATCTTTTGTGCTATGTTGTTGTTGCCACTATGGTGAACTAGACTAAGATGAGGTTGGCTTCGCTCTCGAAGATTTTGGTGGAACCCTAGATCATTCGAGCCTATCCAACACTAAAAGATTCTCTTCGATTCATAATATACATAAGTTGTTCCAAATATCATCTTTCAATTCAAATAACTAATCGAATCAGGCGTTAAATGGCGATCGCCTACACACGAGGCATTATCAAGACTGTTGATAATGCCTCGTGTGTAGGCAAAACACGTGTCGACATCGTACGACATATTTAAATCGCGGAATATTGCGAAAATAACATTTAAAACAAAAGAATTGTAGTTTTTCATTTCAAATTCTAATCTTTTGATTAATTGAGTATTTATTTTTTATAAACGAAGATGTTATTCTCAAAGTAGATTGTATCAAAAACATGCGAAAATAAATATTATTTTAGTAATCTAGTTAACGGGTTATTTACCATGTGCTATTATGTGTTTTCGATATGACACAAATGCTAAATAGTATCCCGTTAACTAGGTATAATATTAATGTCAATGATAGTAAAAGCTTATTAAAAATATAAAATCTTCTACCTATCTTTTCCTGCGATGTGGTATGACAGAAGTTAGTTAGTTAGTTATTCTTTATTGTAACACCAAAAATACATTTTACATATTTACAATGAGATACTAAAATGGTTTTACAATTGGCGGCCTTATCGCACAGAGGCAATTTCTTACAGGCGACCTTTGGATGGAGAATTATTATGAGAACTAAATGTGGGGCAGAATGCTGTTAAGTACAATAAAATATTACCACTTCGGTAATATTTATATTTTTAGTGACATAAATACATACATATACAATATATACATACACAGATACATACATATATATACACAAATACCTATAATACTATAAATATGCTTCCGCCTACAAAGAGACACTGTTAAAGTGTCTCTTTGTAGGCGGAAGCACTGGATATAGCCAATGTCTCGCAAATAAGGGTCGTTCACTAACTTTTTGATTGTGGCTAGACTTTGCGCACGTCTGACAGTTACTGGCAGTGTATTCCACAACCGAACCGCTTGGACAGAAAAAAAAGAAAGATTTGTCCAAGAAGTTAATAGAATGCCCGGGCATCTTCAATCTCAGGTTCTGTGATGATCTTAGGCATTTCCTGTGGGAGTCACTCAGAAACTCAAAACGTTTTTGAGCTAGGTAGGAGTAAAGAGGTTAAAAATAATATAATAAGAAGAGAATGTGTGTATTCCGGGAAAGGCGATTAGGTAACCACTTGAGTCTTCAAAATTCAGAAACGTGATCATATTTGCGTAATCCAAATATACATCTTATACAGAAGTTTTGGAGTCTCTCAAGTTTATTTAACTGGTCCTCATTAAGATCTAAATAACTGACGTCTACATAATTAAGAATAGGGAAATGGAGCGATTGCTCAAGCGCAACCTTAGTTGTAATAGGTAAGAAATTTCTCAACCTGCGCAAGGACCCAGCCGCACCAAACATTTTACGTCTCACCTCATGCAACTGAGTTCCCCAGGATATTCATGAGTCTAAATAAATGCCCAAGTTCTTGACCTTATCACTGTAGGAAATATCAATGCCGTTGCACATAACTTTTGGAAGTTGTGACCAGTCAATTTTAGGCGTCATTCTAGAGCCACCAACAACGATAACCTGAGTTTTACATGGATTCACTTTTAAGCCATACGACTCACTCCAGCAGCAAATAGTTCGTAGATCATCATTGACAATGTCAATAGCCTCGCTTAGTTTAAATAATGAAGCTTGGGAATATATCTGCAAATCGTCTGCGTAAAGGTGGTAGGAAGAAGTTAAGTCATTTGAGATTGAGTTCATGAAAACTGCGAAGAGTAGGGGAGATAAAACGCCACCCTGTGGCACGCCAGCAGTTACATTGCACCACAATGAAGAGGAGTCTTCAACATAAATACGCTGCCGTCGGCCAAACAGTTAACTATGAAACCAGTCAACCACTGTTGGAGATATGTTAAGGGAGGCCAGTATACCGAGTAGAATATCAAAGTCCACCGTGTTAAACGCGTTGCTGAAGTCTAGCAGTGCTAATACTGTGAGCTGGCCATTTTCCATGCCCGCTCTGATTTCGTCCGTAATATGAGTTAGCGTAGTGGTTGTACTATGACCAGTACGGAATTGAAGGATTGATACGGATTGAAGGGGATTTAAAAGATAGTTATTAGAGAGGTAATTCATGAGTTGAGAGTAAAGTAGCCGTTCGAGAACTTTAGATAGAAAAGGGAGAATGGAGATAGGACGGTAATCAGAGAAGGAGGAGGGATTTTTCTTTTTAGCTATGGGAATGATCTGAGTGTTTTTCCAAGCCACTGGAAATATGCTGTTGGTTATTGAGAAATTGAAGATGTGACAAATGACAGGAAGAAGTTAGTCATTAATAGGAATAATCATACTGACTCCTTCTAGCCTCTAGTAATGTACCTATAAAAATTATTCCGATATTTGCAATTTATTGTTGTTCGGGAGAAGCGTTAATATCTTCGTTATATTGTTCCTACAGCATTAGAACTGATTGAATTTATACTCCTTTTAACATCACAAGCAGATAATTGACTAAAAAAGAAAGGCGAACAGTCGGGAGGGGATATAGTTGAAAGATGTTTAATAAATAATAATAAATATAAATATTGTGGGACACTTTTCACACAGCGCCATCTAGCCCAAAGTAAGCTAATATTAGCTTGTGTTATGGGATCTAGATAACTGATAAAAATACTTATATATTTCTAAATACATACATATTATAGATAAATAACACCCAGACACAGAATAAACCATCGTGCTCATCACACAAAGTTTTATCCTGGGTGGGAATCGAACCCACGACCTCTTGCGTACCTCTTGCACCCACCGCGCCACAGAGGCAGTCAAAAGACAGAAACTTACATATGATTAAGTGTCTTTTGTTTTGTCATTCTATCAAAATTTGACGAAGATGAGAAATGCTGATTGAGTAAATTCAGATCTAATGTTTTAGGCAAGGAAGATGTAGTGGCTAAGATAGAAAAATGAATGCTTAGATGGGTCGGACACGTGGAGAGAATGGATGAAAAGAGACTGACTAAGCAGATTTACGTAGTGAGAATAAATGGGTAAACTGGTAGTAGGGGTCGACCTCGCAGTACGTATGTCAATCAATCGATGACCTTTTGGAAAAAGGCCAAGTCAAGAGTACCCTTAACCGGCGGGCGTGTATGAAAACACTTATGAAAGTAGGAGACGCGAAAGTTGTATGCCAGGATCGAAGTAAGTGGAAATCCATAGTTTCTGCCTACCACAATGAGAAACAGACGTGATGATATGTATGTGTGTATCTTTTTCTTTTCATCGATAACCTGTACTCCCAAACGCCACATCTCTACACTAGGGTAAGTTAGAATGACCACAACGTTTCCGACGCTTCCGTGTATGTAGTTTGGAGCTTTGATTATAAATTGTAGGCCATTTATTGCCGCTAAATGGAGTGCTGACTGTTGTCGAATTGGACACTCTACAAAATTGCAGTTGCTTGTGTTATTTTGTTGTGAAATAGTTATATCTAAATTTTTTTATTTTTCTATCGCGTCTCATCCCCGAAGGGGTGGCAGAGGCTGGCATATGCCCAATTTTCGCCATGTGTATTCCTATCCCACGTAATAGGTGGCGAGCCCATTGCCGTGTTGAAATAGACAGACGCAGGTTGTGGCTATATGCTGTTGAAATTTTTGAAGCCGCCCATAAGTAATTCTACTTGATTTAACGGCTGCCTTGTTACTGGCAACCGGGATCAACGGCTTAACGTGCCTTCCGAAGCAAGGAAATGCTCGCAAATAGTAAATGCCACAAAGTGTCACCCATCCGAGGACCAGGCATAGAAAAAGTTGAGTAACTCAGTGATCGTTTACAGAACACTAAGTCCGCAGGGGCCACGGGCGCTGCTTTATCTAAATAATCTCAGGAACTACTGGTTCTAATTAAAAAAATCTTTTGGTGCTGGATAGCCCATTTATTGACGAAGGTAAAAGTAATAAACGACGGGGGTTCGAAGTATTTTATGGACGAAGCACGGGGGTCAGTACTATCTATACAATAATACGTAAATCGTAACTTTGGCCGATCGAATATGTAACGAAGTGGTACGCAATATGGCAGGTTTAAATGAAAGGGTTAGCGTTAAACTGGAAAAGGGCGTGAACCGTTGGTCCGATTGACGAAAAATATATATTGTGCGAAAGTAGAGGGTAGAAGGAGTCAGGGTAGACAGAAACTTACATATGAAAACTACTTGAGCAGATAGCTCAAAAACGGTTAAGTCAAAAGTATTTGGATACCCAGACGTGCGTGTATGAAGTGATTGATGAATCTGCAAGAAGCGAAATAAGTATACATGGATCGTGAAGCCTGGCAATCTGTCCTCTCGGACTACCTCGTCAGAGATACAGCATGAAGATAGTTAATACGTGAATCTAAAACTTTGTAGGTAGCTCTTTATACTAACATTGCGCGAACGGATGAATGTGAAATATGACACAGTTAAAGTTTATGTAGAGAAGGGCACGTTTTTTTTTATAATATCATATTTTGTCTCATGGGCGACTACTAGTTAAAGTATATTAGCTTATTTACGGAGGATAGGGAAATTTTAAATATTGATTTATCTCCTCACTAGGTGACCCGCCCGGCTTCGCCCGTGACATACTTCGAACTCCCGTCGCACCTATTTAATTCCGTCGCTAATAAATTCTACAATATTGCATAAATATTTGCCCGATTTGTTGACATTTATGGCTACTCCTCCGCTCTCCAGGGCAGTAGCGTAATGATATATAGCCTATAGCCTTCCTCGATAAATCGGCTATCTAACACAAAAATATTTTTTTAAATCTTACCAGTATCTCCTGAGATTAGCGCATTTAACCAAATAAACAAACAAAAAAACTCTTCAGCTTTATAATACGAGTATTAGTATAGCTTTGATTGCCTCGGCTGTAAATGTATGCTGTGCTAAGGCACAAGGTCTCGGATTCGAGTACCGGGTCGGTATAAAATATTTGTGTGATCGTAAGTCGCATACACTGCTCGTTCTATTACGCCACCGAGGCAGAGAAAATTGATACCATAATTACCCACATACATAACATAAATTCTTGTATTACTAACTATGGTATGGGCAACATCAACAGCAGAAAACTCTTGTTTACAGTTTAAAATAAAGCTTTAAGCTAGTTTAACAGTTGGATTTATTGCTTTAGTACAAAGGATTGATAAACGCGCCTGTTAATCTTAGTAAAATGTGGTCAGTACAGACTCTGTAAATATTTAGCTTATGCTATTATGGGATACAGTTGGGGGGGGGGGGGGAAGGTGGGGGCTCTATAATTATCTTGTACTGTGTAAACTAGTTATAATTATATTGGTTTATTACTCGAATGTGTTGGTGGTTTGTGAACTTTAAATCGTGGACTTAATCTATATGTAATACTAGTTGACGCCCGCGGCTCCTAACGCGAGGTGAAGTTTTCCCGTTCCCGTTTCCCACAGGAACTTGTTCCTGTTATAAAAGTAGCCTATTCGTTATTCTGATGTATAAGCTATATTGTTGAAAAGTTTCATTAAAATCTGTTCAGTAGTTTTTACTTGGAAGAGTAACAAACATCCGTACAAGCTTTCACATTTATAATATAATTAAGATTAAGATTAGTTGACGCCCGCGGCTCCGCACGCGTGGTGAAGTTTTCCCGTTCCCGTTTCCCACAGGAACATAAAAGTACCCTATGTGTTATTCTGATGCTAAGCTACATTATTGTAAAGTTTCATCAAAATCCATTCAGTAGATTTTGCGTGAAAGAGTAACAAACATCCATTCTTACAAATTTTCGCGATTATGATATTAGTAGGATTTATAATTAGAGAAAGCTTTCCTTCACCCGTTTCGCATAACATCCTGTTCCCGGAAAAAAATGGGTGTCAGTGGATGGTTCTATGTGCCAAATTTTAGACAAATTACTTCATGAGTTACAGCGTTGGTGGTTAGTTCACCAAAATGACATGCATTAAAAAATACTGACCTAGATTAGAACTGTGGATTATAATGGGACAAACAGTAATAAAGTTCATTTTTCTCATATAAGAGATAGATTTGATCATAAAAAAATTATTTTACCTTACCTCATAGCAAGCTCCAAATAAATTTAAGACTCGATATGGCATCCAACTTGGCGGTTGAGTTGGATTTTACGCATCATTTTGCGTCAACGTAATTTTAAAGTTCATAAGGAAGCAGTTGAAAGCCTACCTACATTGAAAAGGGTTGGTTTCGAAAACGCGTAATTGTAACGAATATTTAAACCTATCTGATACTTGATTGGTTAAATGTATTTAGCCAGGACATATGACCAGCAGTAGGTATTATAACTGTATGGAATTCTTTATCGAGGATTTTTCCTCGTGCATAATATCTAATTTCGACGTGGACTCATAGTCCCTCCTCCCCAATTTATTTTTATTTACCTCTGTATATCATCATACATACCATGCTGGAGCCCTACCGACTAAAACCACACGGTATCCTTCCATTTGTCTATGGCCCGGAGTCCACGAAAGCCACCGCCGCCTCGCCTCAAGCGGGTCGGATGTTATCCAGCTTCTCTAGGGGGTTTGGGTATTATATCACTTATTTTTTTGATTTAGGAACACATTTTGTTTATTTTTAAATATTCCTTTAGCGTTTTCTTCTACGCCCGACATCATGAGAAGTGATGCCTTTTAAAAATAGAGGGGTGTACAGTAGCAGTATCCATTCTCGTTCATTATCATCACACAGATTGATAGTCATTAAACAGACTCTGATTGGAATGAACCATCACGCCCATGTTCTCAAATTTATACATACACACCTTTTTGGGGTTGCGTACCTCAAAAGGAAAAAAAGGAACCCTTATAAGTACGCTTTCCGTTGTCCGTCTGTCTGGCCTCGACAGCTAGATGATCCCCACAGCTTCGCCCGTGGAATATTTCGACCTTCCGTCGCACCTTTTTAATCCCGTTGCGTATAAATTCTACAATGATGCATAAAGATTAGACTAGACATTTATGACTACTGCTCTGCTCCCCAGTGTAGCAGCGTAATGATATATAGCCTAGAGCCTTCCTCAATAAATGGGCTATCTAACACAAAATGATTTTTCAAATCCGAGCAGCAGTTCCTGAGATTTGCGCCATCAACCAAACAAACAAACAAACAAACTTTTCAGCTTTATAATATTAGTATAGATATAATACAGGTCCTATTAGGTATATAAAAATCAAGATCCTGAATCAACATGATAAAAGATATAAGCAACATTAGATGGATAAATTTTTTATTCAATTATATTTGCTAAAATTCTCATTTTTTTTTAATAAAATGGATATTAGGTTTTCGCAAAAAAATTTTAAAGTACAAAAAGTACCTTTATTTTTAAATTTTATAATTTTACATAATTTTCCCCCTTATTTATGCTATAAGACCTTCATTGCTTTTAATCAAAATTGACAATTCTAGGTCAACCGAGCGGGAGTATCCTATAGCTTTGGGCTTGAAAACATATATGGTGGTGTTCCCGTTGACCTGGAATCACGAACTTTGACAAAAAAGGTCTTATTGCATAACTACATAGAGGAAAAATTAAGGGGTATTCCCATACGAAGACTGTCCAATAGTTCATTGTGGAGGGCGCCAAAAGTTTATTACAAAGCAACTGTCAATCTTCATACTATTTCGTTAGAAATAAGCGTTTTAATTATTTATTAAAGATTGGGTCGCTGTGTGGCTTTTAAATGTGGTTTTTTTTATTACTTCTTAATTACAACGACTCGCCAGGTACCACCACAAAACCTTAGAGTAAAAACAAAACGCAAGAGGAAGTAGATTAAATGTTTTGCTATTTTTGCTATTCTGTGTAACAAACACACAGCGCCCTCTACATAAAAGTTTTGTGTTTTCTTCCCCTTTAACATATACCTCTGAGTTGTAGAGGCACTCATACGACTGACGGAGACGTGTAGACTTTAAGTTTATAAAGTGTGAATAGTTGGTTTCGTGTGAATTGACTGTAATGTAAAGATGAAATGTCCTCTTTTTATCAAGATAAATCAAAAAATTAATATTGTGGAACACTTTCATACAGCGCCATCTAGCCCAAACTAAGCTTAAACTATGGGATCTAGACTACAAAATTATATATATTATTATTATTATAGCCGCATTTATTCCTTAATAAATACAAAGTTTCACATTTCCTTTTCTCTTGCCAAGGATTTCTATGCAATTTTTATAATTTCAATAAATAAACATTTCACAAATTAATTCAATTATATAAAATCAATGAATAATAATTAGGTAGGTAAATAATTTATCATGCACAAATTAATTTAATTATATAAAATAAATAAATAAATAATTAGGTATCTAAATTATTATCATGCATAGAATTATTGCCGAAATTAAAATTAAGATTAAAATCATATAAACAATTACAACTTATTTATTTTATTTTTTTAAAATAATCAAATTTACTAAGATCTATTAAGGACCTCTCTACCAGTAAAGGCCTCCTCCATATTTTTCCATTTGTCTTTATGTTTTGCTTTAAATATCCAGTCTTCCCCGGCTACACGATGTATCTCGTCTATCCATCTTTCTCGTGGTCTCCCTTTTTTGCGTTTCATAGGTGGTCCAGACCATTGAGTTGTTTTGTTTGCCCAATTATTGGGGTTCATGCGAGCCACGTGACCCGCCCATTTCCATTTCAAACGCTTATAGAGTTCTATGGCATCGATTACGTCTGCTCTCTGCCTTATATCCTTGTTCCGAATCTTGTCTGTCCTTTTAATGTTTAGGATGCTTCGTTTCATCTCTCTTTGACAAGTTAGAATTTTTTTTCTGTGTAATTATTATATATCCAGGTATATATAATTACCCAAACACCCAAACTCTGCAACCAACATTTATGGATCACACAAATATTGGTTCCGAACTGCAAATCAAACCAGGGACCTCATGCGCGGCAGTCGCATACACTACCACTGCTCTACGATATTTTAATGGAACGCTAAATTACTTCGCGGTATTACTTACGCTAGGATCACCCCTTAAATATAATGCTGCGTTGTGAATGTATGATAACGAGCAAGATTTAAACGCAAATATGTCTTGAAAACAAATGTCTTTCGCTAAATTGAAGGGAAGTTTTATTGCTTTGAGAGAGTACTGTCTTTAAAGGAGGTTTTATTAATTCACGAAAACGTTCAAGCTTTTAAATCGAGGTATAAAAAACACGAAAGGTTTATATTTATCCCTTGGGGTAAAAGAGTTGTGATATAACACGTGGTTCAATAAGTCCCGAGACTAAGTACTAAAACAAGGTTTTTTTTATAAAATTCTTTTTTATTCATCAACGTAGTCTCCTCCAAGAGCGATATAGTCCCTCCAACGCTTTTCTATCTTTGGCTTTGTCTTTGGCTTCAAAATAAGCCTCCCAACATGCAAATAATCAACTTCACTACTTGAGTCAAATTTCTTACCATGGAGCATTTTTTCGAGATCTGCAAAAAGCCAGTAATAGCTGGGAGCCAAGTCTGGCCAATAAGGGGGATAAGGAATCAATTCAAAGCCCAATTCATTAATTTTGGCCTTCATTCTCACAGGCTTGTGACAAGGCGCGTTGTCCTGGTGAAACACCACTTTCTTTTTGTTCATTTGAGGCTGTTTATCCGCAATTTCGTACTCCAATCGCTCCAATAAGCATGTAATAGTCACTATTTATATTCTGCCCCTTTTCAAGGTAGTCTATGAAAAGTATTCCATGTGCATCCCAAAATATAGACGCCATAACCTTACCGGCCGATTTCTGAGTCTTTGGTCGCTTCGGGCGACTTTCAATAGCCGCTCTTCGCTCCACTGACTGCCGATTGGAATTCGGAGTAAAATGGTGTATCCATGTTTCATCCATTGTCACATACCGACGTAAATCCTTTTTATTACGATTCATCAGCGCCAAACATCGCTCTGAATCATTGTTCCTTTTGATCAGTTGTAAGCAAACGCGGCACCCACTTGGAAAGCTTTTACATGGCTAAATTTTTATGTAAAATAGTGAAAACACCACCACCTTAAATCTTCACTATCTCGGCTATCTAGCGCACTTTTATCTTCCGATCTTCCATTACGATTTTGAGGACTTGGTTAATATTTTGTTGAGTCACTGCTTCATTTGGACGACCTGAGCGTTCCCCATCATTTGTGTCCATGCGACCGCGTTTGAAGTCGGCATACCACCGACAAATGGTTGCTTTAGAGGGAGCTGATCCCGCATAACATTTTATAAGCCATTGCTGTGCTTCAACGGTATTTTTCCCATTAAAAAACAATGTTTTATCAACACGCGAAACTCGTTTTTTCCATTGTATCGAAACTACAAGCGTAGCGTCACTTAAATGTCTGCAAAATCAATAATTTAATGTTCCATTTTTAAAAATTTGACTCATATCTTTTATTGAAGGTCAGTACCTTTTAAAAATATAAAGAGTTTTTAATATATACGCCATTTCCAAGTTAGTCTCGGGACTTATTGAACGACCTAGTAAGTTTGACAGTCGTATTGAAATCTATGGAAAACTGTAAAATGTACGGTTAAAACTTAAGTTTTTTTTTATGATTCATGTAAGATAAAACATACATAAAGTCAGTGTTACAGTACCACATAAACCTCTCAGGTTTGTGCGTGATAACTTACAATCGTCTTTTCAAAGTAATTTTGTTAGTTATGTATTACATCGTTCAAATTCGACAATGTTCTGTTCAGGTGTGTTTATAAACTAGACAAGAAATAAGATTTTAATTTGTATTTAATATTTTTTTCTGTTGTGACGTTTCTTAAAGAAGTTGGTATAAAGTTAATTAGTCGCGGAATCAGGAATGCACACGTCCGCTCGCCGTAGTAGTTCTTAGCGGGCACAGTAACCAGTTTCTTTTGAGCTACACTACGCGTATAAACAGGATGATCTATTTCAGTTTGTATTTCTTTGTTGAAAAATTGTTCTTTTAAAAGACAAAATTTCACATTTTCGTGTAAAGTTTTGGTATATTTAAGAAAGTCAATATCATTATTAAAATTCGAACTCATTTTCGGTATAACTATTAATTTTATAATCCTAACTTGCAATTTATAAATAGACTCCAGATAGGTTTTAAAGTACGGAAATCAGGAAATTTATTTATAAATGCTATTCATACAAATTAAATGTTTCGTTTGCCTGGATACCAAGCCACTCTGGTATTCCAGGCAATGTTAGAGCCGACAGCCTTGCAAATGATGCCGTGGAGTCTGGTGACATCTATCTGTACAAAAATTATTACCACGACCTGGCAGCTTTGCCAGCTTTATATTTAAAGCAGTCCTGGGAAAAGTTATGGTCGTTTAGTTCTCAGGCTACAGGGAAACTTTACTTCTTAATACAGCCGACCATTCCGAATAAACCCTGGTTTTTTAAATTTAAACACGGAAAGCAATCTACAACCACCTTAATACGAATGAGACTAGGTCATGTATGTACCCCATCCCACCTAGCAAAATTAAATATCATTCCATCTGATACATGTGAATGCGGGGAAGTGGGTGACATGAACCACATAATACTTTCCTGTCCCAGGTATAATCATTCCGTATTATTTACTTCCTTAATTTCTAACTCTATACCACTGCCTACATCTGTCCCTATATTACTAGCATCCAATAATAGTGTCTTCTAACAATATTAAAATGTAAAATATTCGTTTAGTCTATATCATATATAACTATTTATATTTTTATTTACAAAATAAACAATAATTCCATGTCCCATCCATAGTAATTTCATTTCCTACGTTTCTGAATTCCTTATTTTCGCAATTTTGATTCCTTAACTTTACTATTTTAACATGAGTCTGGCAAAATCCTCTAATCGAGAAAGTCCAAGAAGAAAGAAAAAAAAACTTAAGTACGGATTCTACGCGGCAAAAATGTCAAGAGCGGACGCTTTTTGTATATTATTTTCTGAAACTACTTCATTTATCTTGTTTTAGTGCGGGAGTGGTGATTTCTTGGACATAAAAGTTGTGTTAACGTGCTATAGTAAAAGATAGTGATATAAATGCAGTGAAATGCGATTTTATTTCTTGCCGCGTAAAATCCACTAATTACCTGAGTTTAACAACCACTATTATACTGGGGTGAGACTGACCTTGTGTTTTGTTTTGTGTATGACTAGACTAAGACGTAGAGGACGGATACATTTTAGATAATAGGAAAGACGATTGAAGAAATCCGAATTAAGATTTGGCTAAAAGGTCTTAGTAACCAGGCCATAAAATAATTACAAAAAAAATTAAGTGCCACTGTAAATAGCGTTATAGACGATAAGAGTTGCCCCTCAGTTCACTCGTTATAGCCATGGCTTTCCATCAGGCGAGTGGTGTGATTTGAATTATTCTATTGCTACCTAAATCTTAAAATTTTAAGTGCCAAAATATTCAGCCTCGAAAGGGACTTAAAAGATAATAATATTGTGGGACACTTTTCTCACAGGGCCATCTAGCCCAAAGTAAGCTAATATTAGCTTGTGTTATGGGATCTAGATAACTGATAAACATACTTATATATTTTTAAATACATACATATTATTATTTTAAAAGAAATTAATATACTAATTATATCAATTTATTTATGTTATACTAGTTGACGCCCGTGACTCCGCCCGCGTAGTAAAGATTCCCGTTCCCGTTTAACTCAGGAAGATGTTCCCGGGATAAATACAAAAATTTACACGACGAAATAGGGTCGTATAATATAAGCCTCTTCCCCCCCTTCGGAAATATAGGCATGATTGATAAATTATGTGTTATTCTGATGTGTAAGCTATATTATTGTAAAGTTTCTTTTTTTTTTGTTTTTGCACTGAGTGAAATATTGTGTGTGATCAGCTGTGGTATGGATATATATATAAAATTTGATTGCGATTTGCGCCAATCAGCTTTCAAAATTCAATTTTCGTATTATGTAAGTTCAGTGGGCAACTGAAATTACGTTATAGATGCGAAATCCATTAAGATTCAAATTTGACAGCTATTTTCGTATCGATAGTCCTATAAACGCGTGAAATTGGTATTATCTAAGCATAATGGACTTCAAATTAATGACTAAAATCGTTTTCAAAGCAACAAGGTGATTTTGCTGAAAGCGGTTGCTAATGAGTCGCGGATATGAAGTTTGAAAAGCAACTATTATGCGGTTGATTTAAGAATGGTCAATTGCCTATTAGTCTAATAAATTTTGATGTACTAGTAATTTGATGGGATAATATCCTTAAACGCTTTGTCGTTGTGGCTTCAGAGATTTACAAGTGTGTTAACTGCAAATCTGTACGATTTTTAAGATTTCAATAAGGCAATGTGCTCACCAACTTGGGACAAAATGCACATAGGGAAATGTAGGCGTATAATATGCCATTGCCTTCGAGGATCTGCGTGACTAATAAACTTATGGTAGTTCGTGCCATATTTAGGGATTTGCCGAGGAGGAAAGTTGGGAGAGTAGGTAGGTATAGTGATATATATATTATAAGAAGCTAGGACTTGGGCAAAAATTAACGCTTTTATAGAAACGAGACTTTGGCAATTTTTGATTGATTTTATATGAAGTTGAAACTTAGTATAATTTTGGACGGTCATGTAGGTTTATAAAATTATTTATTACTTAAGGTTTATTACATGTGAATATTTCGCGATTTGGACCCATGTAGTATTAGTAAAAGGGCTCTTGCGTTGTTGGTGGCAATACTAATTTGACCTATGGTTTATCGTACACAAGCGGGTCCATACTTACCTAACCAACTTTTAAACATAAAGGAAGCGCTCGTGGTCCCGCGGTCTCAGTGTTCTGTAAACGATGACTGAGTTACGCAACTTACACTATGGCTGGTCCTCGGATGGGTGACCACTTTGTGGCATTTATATTTGCGAACGTTTCCGTGCTTCGGAAGGCACGTTAAGCCGTTGGTCCCGGTTGCCAGTAAAATGGCAGTCGTTAAGCCTGGTTGAATGCCTTATGGGCGGCTTGAAAATTTCAACAGCAGGTAGCCACAACCTGCGTCTTTCTATTTTCAACACGGCCATGGGCTCACCACCTATTACGTGGGACAGGAATCCACACGGTGAAAAGTGGGCATAAAATATGCCTCTGCCACCCCTTCGGGGATAAGGCGTGATGGATATTTTATTTATTTTATTTTATTTATTTAACTTTTAAACATGTATTTTTTTGCCATATTCTTAAAACGGTGCGTCTGAGCTTGAAAATAATGAGATGTTTGTCTCCTTTGTGACCCCCAAACACCTCCTTCTCTACTAATTAGTAGATAAAAAAGATAGAATATTACGTTTTTAATTTTTTTCTTAAATTTTTTTTAATAAGTATTTTAAATAATATGACAAAACCAAGTTACCTTTCTTACGCCTGTCTTTTGCGATTAATAAATTACCATTGCTATTAGGCATAATAAAAAATCCTGTACCTAAATACCTGACTATAATTCGGACCTTTCATCTTCCGCATCGATTTTTCCTATACAAAAATCTTGTTAGCATTAAAATAAAATTGCCTACGATATATATAAAATATCTTACTCACATTATAATATTCTATGAACATTAGAAAACAAAAAGACAATAGCTTTCGGATGCCAATAATTTCACAAGGTTTTTAAATTTGCCGCAAATAACCAACATTCCATAAAATCTCGGTGTCTATCAACTATTAGCCATTCACGTTAAAATGTTTGTGAACTCTACAAAGATAACGGCTAAATAGGTATCTTTAACATGGCCGCGTAATGCCAATAAAATGATAAAGATGTCAAAATGTTTGCTGAAAGCCACTGTGCCACGGTCGCTTTGAATTGTAATACGTAATACCAATTTCACACAACCTGTTAGTTGCTTTCAAAGCGTGGTTGCTATCGAACTAACGAAAGCGACATGAACTGTCAAAGTAACAATGTAAAATGATTACTGTGTAAAAAAAATATACACACATGTCCTACAATATTTTGGGATATATGATAGATAGGTAGATAACTCTTTATTGTACACCAAAACATACAGTATATTTATGACTTAAATCTATTGATCAGAGTACAATGGGCGGTCTTATCGCTAAAAGCGATCTCTTCCAGACTACCTTAGTATGGAAACGAAAAGAACAGGAAAGAAAAAGGTAGTTGATGGCGCACTTAAATATTATATAACTATAGTTTAATATATCAAGGATAGATAATAGTTGTGTGTACAGCTCAACTACGAGTATTATCTAGTTTATACAAATTTAAAATTACAAAAAGAAAAGCAAAGGTATAAATATAAATACTAAGTTATAAGGACAGAAAGTGGGAAGTCCGGACTGCGCTTCGCCGCATGAAGAATCGGAAAGCTGTCGGACCCGATGGAGTCCCCATCGAAGCCTGGAAGGCGATGGGTCCTCGCGGTGTGGGCATCTTAGTAAACCTTTTTAACCGCATACTCCTCAGCGGGCAGATCCCAAACCAATGGAGACTGAGTATTATTACTCCAGTCTTTAAAAGGTAAGGAGTCAGTGCAGGAGTGCGGGAGCTACCGCGGTATTAAGGTGATGTCCCACACCATGAAGATCTTCGAGAGGATTATAGACTCTCGGATCCGGCAGGAGTGTACTCTCTCGGAGTGTCCATATGGGTTTCGCCCTGGTCATGGGACCACGGACCCTGTTTTTGCCCTGAGGGTTGTCGCAGAGAAATACAGGTCGAAGAACACGCCTCTGCACTGTTTGTTTCTAGGTATGCAGAAGGCCTTCGACTGTGTTCCTCGTGCGATGATCTGGTGGGCACTGCGGTCCAAAGGGGTTCCAGAGGTCTATATTGACACTATCCGGGACATGTACTGTGACTCCGATTCAATGGTTCGGACTGCTGTTGGCGACACGAAACCCTTCCCGATCACCGTCGGGGTACACCAGGGTTCGGTCCTTAGTCCGCTTCTTTAGTGTAATATTAGACGAATTGTCGGACAGCATCAGAAACCCACATGAGCAGCCTCCATGGTTGCTCATGTATGCTGACGATATTGCGCTGGCAGACGCGGACAGGGGCAGATTGGTGCGACGTGTAAAGGCGTGGAAGGAGACGCTTGAGAACGGCGGTCTGAAACCAAATGTGGCGAAGACCGAGTACTTGGCACTAAACTCGACAGATCCCACATCCGTCCGCATAGGCGGTGATTTGGTCGAGCGCACGGACCAGGTTAAATACCTGGGATCTGTTTTTCACACGTCCAGTGACATCGATTACGACGTCAAGTCACGCATTGCTGCCGCGTGGGCCAAATGGCGGGAGATGACCGGTGTCATTTGTGACCCTAAAATGCCGATCCGGTTGAAGGGACAGGTCTACAAAACCATTATTAGACCTGTCCTTTTACATGGCAGTGAGACGTGGCCGATATTGGAGCGACACAAGCAGGAGCTGTGGATGTGTGGGGTCACGCGGATGGACCGCGTGAGAAACTCTCGCATCCGCGGCGGCCTTCACGTCCGTGACATTGCAGACAAGTTGCAAGAGTGTCGCCTTCGTTGGTATGGTCACGTCTTGCGGCAACCGCCGGGCTGATGTCTAATGTCTGGCCATGTCAGCCCCGCCGGGTCCCGGTAAGAGGGGAAGACCCAAGAAGTGCTGGCTTGACGTCGTAAGGGATGACATGCGTGCCAATGGTCTCTCTACAGGGGATGCCGAAGACTGTGCGAAGTGGAGGAGAAAATGTAGGAAAGCGAACCCCGGGCGTCGCGAGACGCAACTGGGACAGACGCTCGGATGATGATGAAGGACAGAAAGTGGGTTTTAACCCTATTTTTGAAGATGGCTAGGGATCTCACACGTCGAATATCCAACGGCAACGCATTCCACAATCGTATTGCCAAAACTATGAAAGATTTGTCAAAAAATGTTGTGGAATGTGATGGCATTTTTAGTCTCAAATTCTCTGATGATCTTAAGCACTTTGAATGAGTATCATGAAGGAATTCAAATCTTCCTTTGAGATAGGTAGGTGTAGAAGGGTTGAACAGTATACTTTATAACAAGAAGAGAATATGAGCATTCCGGCAATGACGAATAGGTAGCCACTCGAGTCTTTTTCATATTTGCGTAGTCCAAATATAAATCTGATGCAAAAATTCTGAAGTCGCTCGAGCTTATCTAATTGGCGCTCGGTGAGATCTGGATAGCTGACATCGGCATAGTCTAGGATAGGAAGTAGGAGGGTGTTTGCAAGCGCAATCTTGGTAGCATTCGGTAGGAAACTTCGCAAATGTTTTAAGGATCCCGCAGCTGCAAACATTTTACGGCTGGTTTCTTGTACTTGAGTATCCCAGGATATATTCGGGTAAATATATATTCCTAAATTTTTAAGCCGATCGCTAATTGGTATTGTGGTACCATTGAAGATAACAGGTGGTAGGAGTGACCAGTTAATCCTTGAAACTAGCCAAGGACTGCCAACAATCGAGACTTGAGTCTTCAAGGGGTTCACCCTGAGTCCATAAGAATTGCTCCAAGCGCTTACACTGGCCAGATCATTGTTAATGGCATCAATAGCATCTGTAATTGATGCCAGGGGTGCTTGGCTGTATATCTGCAAATCATCTGCATAAAGGTGGTAGGATGAACTAAGTTGATCTGAGATTGAATTAATGAATAATGCGAAAAGCAAAGGAGAAAGAACGCCACCCTGGGGCACTCCGACATATGTATTGCACCATGAGGAGAGAGTATTATCGATGCGTATGCACTGTCGGCGTCCACACAGGTAACTGCGAAACCAATCAGTCACCACTGGAGATATGCCAAGTGATCGCAATATGTCAATCAATATGTCAAAATCCACCGTGTTAAAAGCGTTGGAAAAATCTAGCAGAGCCAGAACAGTGACATTCCCGTCCTCCATGCCCTGTCTGATGTCGTCAGTAATATTTACCAAGGCGGACACGGTGCTGTGGCCAGGTCGGAAGCCTGATTGAAAAGGATTTAATAAATTATTTTTGTTTATAATTGCGTTGAGTTGATTATGTACGAGTCGTTCAATTACTTTGGAGAGAAGAAGGATTTTTATTTTTAGGCAAAGCAATAATTTCAGCGGTTTTCCAAAAAGAGGGAAAAACACCAGAGGATAATGATAAATTTAGAATATGACAGATGACTGGTAGGATCTCGTCGAGGATGGGTAGGATCATATTACGACTCACACCATCACTTCCAACCACATTGGACGTGATTGACATAATGCTATTCCTAACATCACAGGTAGTGATCTGAATAAAGACGAATAGTGCGTACTGAGGGGTTGGCAGGTGGGAGAGATAATCAATTGTGTGACTTTTGGTTGTCTTATCAATACTAGACGAAGCGGTGAAATGTTGATTTAATAAATCAATATTTAAATCTTCAGGCAATGCATCGTGTCGCGATCTCCCCACCCCCATTGTTCTAAGAAACTTCCAGACTTTGGCTGGATCACTATTTTCGACAGAGTTGTGAATAAGCTGGCGCTGGGCGTCCCTACACACCTTATTGCAGTGATTACGTATACGCGTGTAGTTCTCTCTATTTGTAGCAGTGGGTCTAGTCTTAAATTTAAATTTTGCCGCCGCTTTCCTGGACATGAGCGACCGAATATCATTTGTAAGCCAGGGAGATGGAGCATGCTTAAAATTGATCGATCGCACAGGAGCATGTTTATTATACAGCAGTACAAGGCTGTCATTAAAAAAAATTATCTGCTTATCGATTGTACAACATGCAAAGAGTGAAGTCCAATCGATATTTGAGGCATCTTCACGAAGAGAGTCCTTGTCGATACCACCAAAATTACGCTGCATTAAAATCTTGGGCTTATTCTTTGGGGGACGGATCTTGTAGGAGAGAAAAATTAAGTCATGTAGCGAGAACATGTCAGCGGGATATTGACCGTGATCTTTGGAAGGGACAAGAAACTGTTCTCCCAGTCTTCTTGACCTTATTCAAGAAGACTGGGAGAACAGTTTGGAACATGGTGGGTTGTAGTAAGAGGAAGAAAAGAAAGGTTAAAGGATTCTAAAATAGCCTGAAGGGAAGAAGAGCGGTGATCGTTCTTTACAAGGCAGGTGTTAAAATCACCTAAATGAATAATATGTCTATAGGACGGGACCAAGTTTTCAAGGAGGCTTTCAAAAGAGGAAAAGTAGTTGATATTTTAGGAAGGGGAATAGTATGTGTATAATTATGGAGGTGGTTGTGCTGACATGTTGAGGATAGTATATGGGATGTAGGAGCGTAGATAAATGGCAACACCTCCACCCTTGGCACCATCGCGATCATTTCTGATTAATTGAAATCCAGGAAGGGAAAAAGAAATTGACGAATGATACGGTCTAAACCAGGACTCCGACACAAGTACAGCATGTATGTTTCTGTTATCAAAGTTAGCCAGCATATCCGGGAAGTGAGCCGGAATACTTTGGGCATTGACATGTACCACATTAAAGTTACTAGGAACATCAGAAAACTGAGCCACCAGAGTATCAGCTAGAGAAGGAAAGCTAGCGAAACTGCCATCATTACTGCTGCTAACAGAGTGGAAACTTTCAACGTCACTACTACTACTGACGTTCAAATCAGTCATCGCATTTACCAACTTCACCAAGTTATCTATACGTACACTACAACTGTATACAAATACTAAAATAAAAAAAAAATATATACAACACTTAAAATAAGATAATTAACGTCACAACTGTCACTTGTGTTTTTTTGATTTAGAAAATAATTATACTATTGATAGGGATGATGATAATTAGAGCCAACTTAAAACCACCATATACTTCCAACAGATATAATTTCTCCTTTTTACGGATATAACACGCTCGGCTTATTCTACACAGATATAACTCAATTAAACAGAATAAGCTAATTCTTATATACTCTTATCAGTAGGTACTAGATTAAGTCTTCACTCTGCAAATTTTTAGGAACGAATGGCATTGGAATTCGAAAATGGCCGGCTTTATAAGGTGACAGACAAATTACGTACTCTCAACAGGACTGGTCTAATCACAGACAATTGATAGTCAATACAGTGCCTTTTAATTATACAATATAACAGTTCGGCCATTTTGAACTATTCGGGCCCACCCGAAACATGATGCACTAAAATTTAGGTATCTATCACACAACTAAACAATATCGTTTATCGTATTTACAACAATTTTCGTTTACATTTAGTTACAGATCCTTTTCAATTTCAATATATATACAAACTAATACTTGGCTTCTCGGCCTCATGTGTGCAATTATATACATATGTATATATTCAATTTATCTGACATACTCCAGTTGTATAGCTTCTCGGCCTCCCGTGTATGCAGATATCGTACACAAGTAAATAAATGCTCCTGTTATTGGCTTCTCGGCCTCTTTCGCATAATTTACTTCACCTTTTACCTTTTACAAATTATTCTAATTTAATTATAATTAATCAAAACTATAGCAAAATAACCTTAATTATAAATATAGACCTACACGTAAATATATGCTCCTGCTATTGGCTTCTCGGCCTCACTTGCATAATTTACGCAATAATAATAACTAATTAGTATTTCATGTACTAAAATTTATTCTTATGTAAGTAATTGTAATCTTGAACTCATGTACTTAATCATACATCATTATTAACATAATCATACATCATTATACTCATAATCCAATAACTACATCACAATAATTTTAATTAGAAGTATTACATAATCCTTCAAATCCTCATTTTATTATACAGTGATATTTCAATTTTTGTTTTAAAAATTAAATTTCGTGTAATTTTTCGTATACAATTATTACTTAGTCGTAATTAGTCCGATTCAGTGTCATTGCCTGGTGCGATTTTATCAGAAACAGATTGCTTATCATCATTCGCTACAATCTCGTCCGAATCAGATCCCTCATTTGTATCATTTAAATATTCTTGTGTATATGTTAACCATGGATGTATCTTGTCTACGGAAATAACAGCCTCGTACCTTCGATTTTATTTTCTTGTTAGTGGAGTGTCCTCTACAACATACCTATCATTATCTAGTGCCTTGACTATCCTATACGGTCCTTGAACTTTTGGCAGAAGTTTCCGTGACTTCCCATTGTTACTAGCAATTTCTCTTTCTATCCTAACTAAATCACCTATTTTATATGTTTTTGCAATTTTTCTTTTTTTATTAAACCTTTCCTTTTGTTTCCTTTGTTCATTAGCTACTCTCAAGTTGACGTCATGTCTAACCGCATACAATGATTTTGAATTATTTTCATCGCAATCTAATAAAGAAGTTAGACTACCATCACCCTTAGTTCGCAATCTCAACCCAAATAGTACTTCTGATGGACTTTTGCCCGTGGTTTTATTTATAGTCGTATTTAACCTAGTTGTATTTCTTCTAAGTGTTTGTCCCACTCATTTTCTGGGTAATTATGATTTTTAGTGGCAAGTGAAGCTAATATAGTGAGATTAAATCGCTCTACCTGCCCGTTTGCTCTTGGGGTTGCTACTGCGTTTAGCACATGGCGTATGCCTAATTTATTAATATAATCTTTAAATCCCTTGCTAGTAAATGATGAACCTCTATCGCTTATTAACCTTTTTGGTACTCCAAATAAACTAACATAATTATTTAAAACTTTCAGAGTACTTTTTGTTTTTGTATTCTTTACGCCATATAAATTTATATACTTGGTGTAAGCATCAATTAGAACCGAGATATAGGTATTTTTAGATTTACTTTTTACAAATGGACCCAGATGGTCTAGATGAACCGTATGAAAGGGAATATCAATTTTTGGTATAGGGTGAAGCATTCCTTGCTTCTTTCCACCCGGAGTTTTATGGTAAGAACAGTCCAGACAAGACTACATACTTTGTAACAAATCTTCACATTTTGGGAAACCAATAAGAACTCCTCAATTTGTCGAGAGTTTTCTCTATACCAAAATGACCTAACTCGTCATGATTTTTCTTGAGTAATTGCCACCGAACCCCTTTTGGAACCACCCACTTCAATTGATAATTTACTAAACGGTATACTTTGCCATTTTTAATTTTATAATTTTGATAGACGTCTCCTACATATTTAGAGTTCGGATCTTCTAAGATCTGGTTTATTCTAGAAATTTCATCATCGTAATTTTGCATAGTAACTAACCAATCCTCAGACTCGATTGTTAAATGTATAGATTCATAGTCAAAGTTTTTATCGAGAGCATTTCTACTGAGAGCATCAACGTGTGTCATTCGAGACCCTGGGCGGTACTCTATATTACATTGGTACTCTTGAAGTTGCAACCACCATCTAGCTATTCGTGGTATTATGTCTCGTTTGAATAATGTAGTTCTTAACGCATTACAATCAGTGACGATTGTAAACTTTATACCTAACAGATAAACGCGAAACCTATTTAAAGAGGCAACAACAGCCAAGGTCTCAAGCTCGAAAGAGTTTTTTTTTGTTCCTCAATATTCGTCTGACGACTATAGTACGCGACTGCTCGCATGTTGCCCGATTCATCTTGCTAAAGTATACCTGCTATACCCGTCTTGCAAGCATCGGTATGTAATTGGGTTTTAAGTGAGGGGTTATAAATAGCTAGGATGGGTCGGTTAACTAATTTAGATTTCAGTGTTGAGAAAGATTGATTTTGCTCGGGACCCCATTCCCATTTGTTATCTTTTTTTAGAAGTTTCGTAAGTGGTGCGACAAGCACGGCAAAGCTTTTGACGAATCGTCGAAAGAAACTAATGAGCCCTATAAATTGGCGTAATTCATGTTGGTTTTAGGGAGCTTTGTACGACTACTGCCTCAGTTTTTCTTAAACCTGGCCTAACTCCTTGCTCGGAAATTTCAAAACCTAAGTAATCAATGGTACTATAGAAAAACTTACATTTCATTAATTTTAGAGTTAACCCTGCTTCCCTAATTAACTTGAGCACTGTTTCTAATCTTTCCATGCCTTGTTCCACGGTTTTAGCTGGTATTATTATATCGTCCATGAATGCAAAAGCTTCTTTATTCCTAACACCTTTCAACATTGTATTTATGTTTTTTTGAAAAACCGACGGTGCATTGGCTAGACCGTGAATTGGTACTGCTTGTACTGATTTATTTCACGAAAAATTTTTTTCCAACAGATGTAGGTAGAAAACAAAAAAAAAATTGTTATTTTTCCGTTTCATAATAACGTGTAGACTTTAATTATTATAAAATAACTAACCTTAGTTCGCAGGCGTGGAAGTAGTTAAATACTTTATTATCCCACTTCTGAATTGATAGGGATGATGATAATTAGAGCTAACTTAAAACCACCATATACTTCCAATAGATATAATTTCTCCTTTTTACAGATATAACACGCTCGGCTTATTCTACACAGATATAACTCAATTAAATAGAATAAGCTAATTCTTATATACTCTTATCAGTAGGTACTAGATTAAGTCTTCACTCTGCAAATTTTTAGGAACGAATGGCATTGGAATTCGAAAATGGCCGGCTTTATAAGGTGACAGATAAATTACGTACTCTCACCAGGACTGGTCTAATCACAGACAATTGATAGTCAATACAGTGCCTTTTAATTATACAAAATAACACTATAATAATAATAATAATTGACAGGCGGGCCAACATTACTTGCGAAAAGTAAAAAAGAAAAATAATAAATAAATACGATAAAAATTAAAAATGTCGCGCAATAAACATTGTAAGTACCGTTACTCTAACAAAACAAAAGGATAGATTACTCGGGCAAAAAGACTAGTTTTAAGAACCTGGATTTTTTTTCTTTGACTTCCGTATTGACAATGACATTACATTGGAAGGTGCTTCTAACGTTAGGACCTGTGTAACGTATAAGCGAGATTTCAGTGGAAAAACAAATTATTTTACTATTTTGTGTAAATATTTTACTGCCAGAATTACATTTGATGGCACTAACAAATACTAAATAGTGTTTTGTGTGTATTCTAAGTGGTGTATCAGGTAAGCATGGCGGACTCTCCGCCGAAGCCCCCTGATCCTCCGGACCCCCCTCAGCCTATGGAGCTTTCTAATAAAAGTTCTCGGCAAAAGCGTCATATAGACGAACCAGACGATAGAGTTGCAAAAAAAACTATTATAGACGCAGAATCAGCGGCGGCGTCTTATCAAACAATTTACTCCCACCCTACAGTTGTCTTGGGAATAAAATCATACAGTGAGTTAGATAAAGGACCATTTGTAATCATTGTCTCTAAAAAAGATGAAGACCTTCCTACAGGTTATAATATTAAGCCCATTAAATTCGGTCAATTTCTTGTTCAACATAAGGTGCAAAATATCTGTCAAGATGGTATAAAACGGGTAGGCAGAAATAAAATGTCAGTGCAATTTAAATCAGCTCGCGATGCCAATGGTTTCCTGGATAACCCTATTTTGGCTAGTAATAAATATGAGGCTTTTATTCCCTCCTACAATGTTTCAAGAATGGGTGTAGTCCGATCAGTTCCGGTAGACCTATCTATGGATGAATTTGTTGAGTCCATAGTCCTCCCACCTAATTGCAACACTATACTGAAAGCTCGACGGCTAAATAGGAAGACTATAGACGAAAATAATATTATAACTTGGGTCCCTACCCAAACAGTCGTCATCACTTTTAAAGGGCAAGTTCTTCCCACTCGTATTTACTCATATTATACCTCTCTGTCTGTTGATCCCTACCAATTCCCTACTATACAATGTCTTAGCTGCTGTAGATTCGGCCACATTGCTTCCCAATGTCGCTCTAAACCAAGATGTTACAGGTGCACTCAACCTCATGTGGGTCGATCTTGCACCATTGAGGAAGCTAGATCTACTTGTCTTTTTTGCTTAGAAAACCACTTTTCGATTAACAAGGTGTGCCCTGAACAGGATCGACAAAGGGAAATTAAACTTAAGATGTCCCAAGAAGGTGTGTCTTACTTGGAGGCTTCAAACTCGGTTCCCAAGAAACAAAAATCCTTTGCTGTAGTCACCAAGTCAGCGATTCAATCTCCTATCACTCCCGACCCTTCGATATTGAGATCATCCTACAAAAAAACCACCTTTACTAACCCTCGACCCAGAGCTCCTCTGGCAAAATCATATGATAGGATTACACATCAGGCAATAGTTTCTGAGCCATCATCCTCCTTCGACAATGGTTGTGCCCTTACAAACCCCCAAAGTTCGGTTCATCTCTCCCAACCCTATACTGAATCCACTCAAGAACGTCCAATGTCCCAAGATCTCCTCCTTACCCTACTACAAACTTTACTCTCAATAATTTCCCAATATAACATTACATTACCGCCCAACGTTGCCTCTTCACTTTCCCAAATGTCCTTATCTATTCATTCCAATGGATTCCCGAAAAATAATTCAATGGAACACCCAGAGCATCCGCTCTAAAAAATCCGATTTAACTCATCTCATAAGCAAATATAAACCATTGGCCATTGCAGCCTCGGAGACGTGGTTAAAACCCGTACATCGTTTTCGTATGTCTGGGTACTCATGCCTTCGGGACGATATGGATAATGGATATAATGGTTGTTGCCTTTTACTTAACCGTAAGTTTTCCTTTTCCCGAATCATCCTCCCCACTCACTCTCCTCTCTTCAACATAGTAGCAGCGAGAATACAAAATATCACCCTCATTTCACTGTATATCCCTCACCCTTGCTCTTCTCTCATTCCAGATCTTTTATTATTATTCAATTCTGTCCCCTCTCCGGTGATCATCATGGGTGACTTTAATGGTCATCACACCTCTTGGGGGTCAAGTGACTGTAACTCATTTGGCCATGCACTAATAGAGATCTTTGACGAGGCTAATCTGTGTGTATTAAATGATGGATCGCAGACTCGTAGAGTCCTCCCAAACCAAAATCCCAGTGCTGTTGATTTTACGATATCGTCACCGGGCCTTGCTTCCCTAATATCCTGGAACATCCTACCTCACTCCTATGGTGGTGATCATTTCCCTATAATAGTAACACTTTCTACAGCCACTTCCCCTTCTATCAACCCTTCCCCCTCGAACAAGTATAGGTTGTCAGGAGCAGACTGGACTGCATATGCAGTATCCTTGGAAAACAAAATTAATGCCATTCCTCCCCCTCTCTCTGACAATGTTTTAAATTCCTACTCCGATTTACGGGACTCCATTATAGCCTCTGCCAATGAGCATATTCCAGTCAAAAACCCTTCCAATCACTCCTTATCCACCCCATGGTGGGATGCTGAGTGCACAGAGGCTGTTAGGCTTAGACGGGAAGCAGAAATTACTTATAATTCAGCAATGACAGTGGACAACCTTCTATCATATAAGCAGAAGGCTGCTAGAGCAAGAAAGATTCTGGCCTCAAAAAAAAAGGATGGTTGGTTGAACTTCTGCGAAAACTGCTCACCCAGAATTCCATCCACAGTGGTGTGGAAACAAATCAAAAAATTTAGAGGTGCCTGTTCCATTGAGGATGTTAACTGTAATGACTTGTCGTCATGGGTTGACGCCTTTGCTGACAAGCTGGCCCCACCGTGGGTTCCCACAGAGGACTCAGTTCCCAATCCCTATCCCTATTCTCTTCCCTTGCCCAATCAAAATACCCTAAATGAAATTTTCACTTTTAATGAACTCGAACTGGCATTGGATGGATTGAAAGACTCCACCCCTGGTCAAGACCAGATATCATTCTCTTTTATAACAAGAGCTTCAGATAAATCCAAAATGTTTTTCCTAGATATTGTCAATCTAATTTTTAGTAATGGCATATTCCCTCCTGACTGGAAGACCCAAATCATCATCCCTATCCTGAAACCCGGTTCGAACCCTTCCTCTTCAAA
This sequence comes from Thumatha senex, assembly GCA_948477245.1. Taxonomy (NCBI): domain Eukaryota; kingdom Metazoa; phylum Arthropoda; class Insecta; order Lepidoptera; family Erebidae; genus Thumatha; species Thumatha senex. Next base: position 11,354,533 of record OX419750.1, on the reverse strand, counting down.
TAGCAGACGCCCAATAGCCCTCTCCTCTGTGATGTGCAAGGTGGCAGAGCACCTCATTAAGCATAGGCTTGAGTGGTATGTAGAGAGTCGAGAGATTCTACCCAAGTCTCAGTTTGGTTTTAGGAAAAATGTTGGCACCATGGATAGCCTTGGCATTCTTACCACTGACATACGTATATCTCTCCTTCAAAAGCGGTACCTTGTGGCTGTATTTCTAGATATTCAATCTGCATATGACAATGTCTTGCTGCCAGTACTCAGGACGAAACTCCAGCAGCTGAATATACCTGAGAAGCTCGTACAGTTCTGTATTGGTCTTTTGATGGAGAGATCTATTGTGATAAAGAATCAGAATTTCGTCCTCCCCCCCAGGACTATTTGGAAGGGTCTTCCTCAAGGCTCAGTATTAAGCCCTCTTCTCTACAGTCTCTATACGTATGACTTGGAATCAGTTGTCATCCCACCTTGCCAAATTCTTCAGTACGCGGATGATTTGGCTCTCTATATGACGTCTGGCTCAATAGAAGATATATCTACTAATTTGAACATCACCCTTAACCTTTTAAACACTTGGCTACGGGAACATGGTTTATCTTTGTCCCCATCGAAAAGCAAGGCGGTGATATTTACTCTCAAGAGAAACATTCCCTCTATAGACTTAATGATAGAAGACCAATCCATCCCCCAGTGCTCCAGTGCAAAATTCCTTGGAGTCTGGCTTGACTCAAAAATGACAGGAGTCACTCATTTTGACTATATAACTTCTAAATGCGAGAAAAACGTTAATATCCTACGTTCTTTATCTGGAGCATGGTGGGGTTGTCACCCTTTCACACAAAAACTCCTTTATAACTCTATCATAAGGAGCCACATGGACTATGGCGCCTTTCTCCTTGAACCTTGTAATAAAAGATCTCTTGAAAAACTGGACAAGATTCAGTATAAGTGCCTGCGCATTATTCTCGGGGCAATGAAGTCATCTCCTACCAACGCTTTACAAGTTGAAGCTGTAGATCCCCCACTTTTTCTTCGCAGACAGTACCTATGTGACAGATTTCTCTTTAAACTTATTCAAAATTCTCAACACTTACTCCTTGATAAACTGAAATTCCTTTTCGATTATTACAACTCAAATTCCAGGCCTAATCAAAATAATTTTCCTTGTCTTGTAAATAGTTTCCTAAAATACACTCGTCTTCCTCATCCGGTAAATCAGAGCCAACTGAACCCACTTTACTCTCTCCCCTTCAAGGCTGCTATTTTTCGTCCTAATATACTGATTGATTTGGGTATTGAAAAGGGTTCTATAGATGCGAATGCGATTTTCAATAATGTTATATCTAACAATTTTGATGGTTGGCTAAAAATCTATACTGATTCTTCCAAAATGAACAAAAACGAGCCTGTTGGTTCTGCAGTGTGGATCCCGACATACAAAATTATATTGTGCTACCAATGTTCCCCTATGTCTTCTATTTTCACCGGAGAGTCAATAGCAATTCTCGAAGCCATCCAGTATATTAAATCTCATAATCTTAATAAATCCCTGATTCTATCTGACTCCAAAAGCTGCCTACAAGCCATACTTGCAAATCCCTTTCGCTCCAAAACTAAATTTCCCATCATTTTTAAAATAAGAGAGGCTCTACTGCATTGCCACGAGCGTGGTTTGCTTGTAGTATTAGCATGGATACCAGGTCATTCCAACATACCAGGTAATGAGACTGCAGACTCTTGCGCAAGAAGTGCCATTAGGTTAGGAACAACTGAGCACTCTTACCTTTTAACGCATGATTTAATGGAAGTTCTAAAAAACAGCCTTACTCTTGCTTGGAATGACGAATGGCGGAAATCCAAAAAAATAAAAGGGAAATATTACGCAGCAATCCAATCCACCATACCTAATAAACCTTGGTTTTTCAAATATCGCGGTATGAACAAGCATGCCATTTCTGTAATTTGTCGCCTCCGCTTAGGTCACGCCTGTACTCCGGTTCATTTGGCGAAGATTAGGGTAAGGGATTATTCTCTCTGCGAGTGTGGTTTAGATGAAGGTTCCGTCAATCACATCCTCTTCAGTTGTCCCCTCTATAGAATATCACTGTATGATTTTCTTCCGGACAATATCCCTCGCCCCGCCACTGTTGAATCCCTTCTTTCCTTAGTTTTCACTCCCTTTGTAAAATCCCTGGGTAAAGTTATTGAAATTAATCAATTAAAAATTTAATTTATACTTTGCTCCCCATTACTTATTTTTTGATACCTAGCTAATGTTCGGCTCTAAATCTGTATTAATTAATATTTATTATCCGTTTGTGTTGGCTTATATTTATTATCTGCTGTATTTGTAAGTGTGTGACTTTTTCATGTGTAATTCTGGCTGAGTTAACTTCATATCCTAGGCCACCGGTCAAATCCCGAGCCACTGTATGCCTCCTTCGTTACTAGTTCTAGCTACGGGACACTGGCAAGTTGCTGCAAAGAGCACAGAAAGCCATAATAAGAATTGAATTGAATTGAATTGACATTACATTGTTAAAATAATATTTGTTTGTGGGTTAGATATAAATTCGATTAGATTAGATGTTGTTAGATAAAATAATTGCCATAAATGAATTGAATTGATAAAATACTTAATTTAAATATCTCCACAGAAAGTTTTTAAAGAGAACATACGTGCATTTTGAACCTACGTTTGTAACACGAAATACAATGTTGTGAACTTACAGTGCAATCAAAACAAAACATGATTATGAGGCTAAGCAAAGTGTTGGCAACGACTTGAGTTTTTTAGATGTAGACTGACTATACATTATTTCTTAACGGTGCGCTTAGGTTTTGGGGCAGGCTTGACCGGCGTGGTAGGCTTGCTAATGGTCTCAAATTGAAGCAATCGGAGTTCACCAAGGGAGATAAACCGATGCCTCTTATTACTTTGATCCAAGACATGGATAATGCCCTCTCGTGTCCAATATCGGGCCACACCAAACTTCTCTCTGGCTGCCATAAAAGTCTGGTGACGCTGCCTTGTCAAAAATTCTGATAAAGTTATACCTGAGCCTTTGAGATTCACCTTGGCGAACCAAACCTTATCCCGAATAGCAGTGTTGATGAATTTGACGACTATTGGCCTTGGTTTGGCTCCACCTGCAGAACGACCCATGCGATGACACCGTTTTGTATGGGAAGATGTGAAATCAATTTTGAGATATTTTGTTATGACATTGCATATCACATCTCCAGTTACTTCATTGGTCTGTTCAGCAATGCCATGAAATAGTAGCATCTTCCGTCTTCCATACGTTTCCATCACATCCAACTGGTTCGCAAGAAGCTGTATTTGCTGCTGCAATGTGTTTAGAGTGTCACAAACAAAGAGCTTAAATGAAGAAAACTCAGCAGCCAGTGTCGGTGCTGAGTGACCAGTACTAGGTTCTGGTAACTTGACTTCAAAATTAGTCATCCTTGTGTGGAATTAAGACACCAGTTCAGCCATTGAGGTTTAGTGTAGCAACATCCATGTCTTCAATTGCTGTATAATTCAGGAGTGCGAGCAAGGAGATAACACTTTACTGACAGGTAAAAGTCACATACAATGTTTTAAGTACAACTGTAGTGTAAATTGATTGCAAATAGAATTTAAAAATAATTAAAAACAAGAGCAAAAAAATTATTGGTGTTTACAATTCAACTACGAATCGAACGAAATAGATATGGATTGGTTACTTAGTGAAAGTTTTTGGTGTTAATTATAAATTTTAGTAAATTAATATATTTTGTAACGTCTATCTTCCGATATATTCCTGACGGGGTAATCAGGGACGACAGATCGCCAGGCTTCGCGATTTCACTAAAAAGACTATTTTTGGGATTTTATTTTTCGAGCTAAGCTTGATCCATCGTGTTTTGATCCACGTTTTTATCGCAATAACAGATGTATCTTACTAGGGGATTTTTTTTCGACCAAAATATTGTAATTTGTTCATATACAATTCTTTTTAAAAACATACAAGAAAAACAATTTTCACAAGTCCTTATTATTTAATTATATTTATTAATACATATTTTTATTTTTAGTAAATAATAGTATAAAAGTTTTGATGCTTATATAATACCACATACCAGTAAGTGTTATCTCCTCTCAAAGTATCCTTAATCACAAAGATATTTCACAAAGTAACCACTGGCTAACAACCTTGTAATATGGAGGCTATGAAGGAATCTTTTACTTCTGTAATGGCTGGATTGGAGGAGCGACTGGCTTGCTTTGAAACTGAACTACAAAAGAGTACAAAAACCAGTACACCAAGTTTGGTCAGTCTAGCTTCGGACTTTGCAAACTTCAAAACCTTTGTGGTCAGTACCATAGTGGCATTTCGTGCACAATTTGAGTTCTTGGCCCGGGAGATGGAGAACAAGGAGATGCTGAGTAGGCGAAAGATTGTGCTGCTGCATGGTGTTCCCGAGGAGAAGGCTGAAGAGACATCTAAGATTGTTATGAAGGTTGTTTCTGATCACCTCCAATTAGACAACTTCACCGTAGATGACATCAAGCGTTGTCACAGGTTGGGTCAGCCCTCAGGTAGCAAGCCCAGACCCATTTTGGTAAAACTGCAACTTGTGTCGGTTCGGGACAGAATTTGGTATACTAAAACGAAATTCAAAGGTTCCGGAATTACACTCTCAGAATTTATCACACGTAGTAGACATGAGGTATTCATGGCTGCACGGGAGCGGTTTGGTGTCTCCAAATGCTGGACTCAGAGGGGTCAGGTATTTGTTGTCGACCCTGATAATAGGCGGCATCGTGTAGTCTCCATGGCTGAGCTGAACAAGTTGAATTGGGAAGTGCAGTGCTCTGCTCCATCTAAAGTAGCTAGTAGATCCAGACGGGCTGGTAATAAGAAGTAATTTTCTTTGTTTTTACTGGTTATCCAACGTGTCCAGGTATTGTTCTATTCAGTTTTTCTTTCCGTTGCTCTTAATTCTTATGCATTTCTCAATTTCTATATAATGCATTATCTTGTCTATAGGTTATAACTAATTTACTTTTCTTAATGTAGTTTATGATGTGATCACACAGTAAAATGCACGTTTTATGTACTATCATAACAACAGGCACAGGTAAAACGAAACAAAATATTCACTTTGTCAGTGATGTGACATTGACATGACAAATAATGACAATAATGTTACAGATGCGTTCCTTTTAATTTGAACGCATTACTTTATTACATACATTAATTATTGTACACCCGTAATGCCACATCATTTTATGATGTGATCACACAGTGTGATCACATCATAAACTACATTAAGAAAAGTAAATTAGTTATAACCTATAGACAAGATAATGCATTATATAGAAATTGTGATTCGACTGTGTGAGTTTTTATTATTGATATTGCTTTGTAGTTTTCTTTATTTTTACTGTATATATACCTGGACATGAGATATACTCTTAATTTTTGGTATTGTGAATATTGATCACTAAGTAATGTATAGATAGCACTACTGGTGAGTGGACAAATTTTCAGTTAAGGTTACACATTGTATTGAGTGTATGTGTGTGTATGTATATGTATGTATATATATACCTTGTATTATTGTTATACCTACTTTAATCTATTCTATTATTTATTTTTACTTTAATCTATTTTATTTATTTTTATGGTAGATTTAAGTAGCAGTTCTGAGGACGGTAGTTTTCTATCAGCCAGAAGCTTTAATGTCAGTTTCATTAGCCAACCCTCTCTAGCAGACACAATAGAGGCCCAATTCTCCGATGTTCACAGGAACTTTAATGTAGTCCATATCAATGCACAGAGTGTTCCGGGTCACTTCCCGGAGATGCTGACCAGCTTCGATTGTAAACATATTCATGCCATTCTAGTATCTGAATCATGGTTTAAACCCAATATTCATCCTACGACTCCTTATTTGCTGCCCGGTTTTAACTTAATTAGAAACGATCGTAGTTTTCCATCTTGTGGCGGTGTTGCCATCTATTTGCGTAATACAATTCCCTATCAGATTTTAGATTTGTCAACACAGCCACCACCTCAAAATGCCGGAGAGCACATATTTTTGGAAATAGAACTAAGTTATAACAAACTTTTACTGGGTGTTTACTATTGTCCCTCATCTAAAATTAACTTCTTTCCCTCATTTGAGAATATCTTAGAACGTCTTATCCCATCTTATAATCACACCATCATCATGGGAGATTTTAACACATGTTTGCTTAATAATAACTCTCGCTCCTCTACCTTTTCCAATATCATAGAATCCTGCAATATGTCCATATTACCTTTAAATGCTACTCATCACTTTCCAAATAGTTGCCCATCTCTTCTTGATCTAATTCTTGTTTCCTCAGTAGATTTGGTTGCTAAGCATGGCCAATGTAATGCTGACGAATTTTCCTACCATGACCTTCTCTTCCTATCTTATAAACTTCGCCCTCCTAAGCCTAAATCAAAAATTCTTATGCAACGCAATTTCGGTGGTATGCAGCTTGACAAACTTCGCGAAGACGCAGGCAACATTGATTGGAGTTCACTTTTCGCAGCGGAAGATATCAACGAGAAAGTTGAGGCTTTTAATAACAAATTAATTACTTTGTATGATATACATGCACCAATCCATGCGGTAAAAATTCGGCACCTGCCTGCGCCCTGGCTCACAGCTGATATAAAAAGACTTATATGTAAGAAAGCTGCAGCAAAGTCAAAATTTAAATCCCGGCCTACTCCTAGTAACCACGAAAATTATATTGCTATACGAAATCTCTGCAGCAAGGTGTGTAGGAAAGCTCAACGCCAATATATTTATGACTCAGTCGAGAACGGCGACTCTTCAAAAGTATGGAAATTTCTTAAATCATTGGGGTTGGTAAGTCTAACTTGGGACATAATATGCCTAAGAAAATTGACATTGAGTCATTAAATCAACATTTTTCTTCATCATCCAATTTGGATCAGACTAGTAAAACTAACAGTTTACATTATCTTTCATCACTTCCAACTCCTTCATATCCACCGTTTCTCTTCAATCAACTGTCTGCTTGTGATGTTAAGAGGTGTATTATGTCTATACATTCCAATGCCCTTGGCAGTGACTGTTTAAGTCGTAATATGATTCATCCTATCATAGATGAGATCCTTCCTGTAATATGCCATATATTAAATCACTCGCTTACTTGTGGTGTGTTTCCCAGTGCCTGGAAGGAGGCTAATATTATCCCACTACCTAAAAAAAATAACCCAACTTCCTTTTCTGATTATCGTCCAATATCCATTTTACCTTTCCTGTCTAAAGTTTTAGAACGTCTCGTTCATGGTCAGTTTAATTCATTCCTCAATAAAAACCTACTCCTTGATCCTTATCAATCAGGCTTTCGACCAGGCCATAGCACTGTTAGTGCTTTGATCAATGTTACGGACGACATTAGGCTTGGAATGGAGAATGGTAATCTTACTGTACTAACGTTGCTGGACTTCAGCAACGCTTTTAACACGGTGGATTTCCATATCCTATTGGGAATATTGCGCTCTCTTAACATATCTCCAACAGCGATTGATTGGTTTCAAAGTTACCTGTTTGGGCGTCGCCAGCGTATACGTTACGATGAATCTTTCTCTTCTTGGAGTAGCATATCTGTCGGCGTGCCTCAGGGTGGCGTTTTATCTCCGTTACTTTTTGCTGTATTTATAAATTCCATCTCCAAATCTTTACTTTCATCCTACCACCTCTATGCAGATGATCTCCAAATATACATGCAGGCTCCAGTACATGAACTGAGTGAGGCTATTTTAATCATCAATGAAGACTTGTCACAAATATGTAAATGGTGTAAACTATATGGGCTTCACGTCAATCCATCTAAAACTCAAGTCACTGTTGTTGGCAGCCCCCGGATGGTATCTCAAATTGACTGGATGCAACTTCCTAATATAATATTCCGAGACATTACACTATCAATAAGTACCAGTGTCAAAAATCTGGGTGTATTAATTGATAATACATTATCCTGGGCTCCTCAAATGCGTGAAATTAGTCGCAAAATGTTTGCAGCAGTGGGATCCTTGCGTAGATTGCGTAATTTTCTACCAACTGCCACCAAAATTGCGCTTGCACAATCTATTCTTCTTCCTATACTTGACTATGCTGACGTTAGCTATCTCGATGTCACTGAGGAGCAACTTGATAAACTTGAGCGCCTCCAAAATTTATGTATTAGATTTATATTTGGTTTACGCAAATATGATCATGTATCTGAATATCGCAGTAAGCTCAATTGGCTCCCTATTCGCCTTCGCCGGAATGCTCACATTCTATCGCTTCTTTATAGCGTTTTGTTTAATCCCTGTACCCCTACTTATTTAAAAGAACGGTTTATGTTCCTTAATGACACACATTCTAGATCCTTGAGATCATCGGAGTCCTTGGAATTAACTGTCCCAGAACATTCAACTAAGTTCTATGACAAGTCCTTCACTGTGCAAGCAGTGCGATTGTGGAATGCTTTACCGGTGTCCATTAGGCGTGCCCAATCACTGCATGTCTTCAAGGGTATGGTCAAAGCACATTACTTAAATTATTAGTGTGTAGTATTATTATTTATTTATTTATCATATATATGTATGTCTCTGTTTATGCATTTGTCTATAGTAGATTTTTTATTTATGTATTTTTTATTTTTATTTATTTAAGCATATGTAATATATGGATAGAATATATATGTATATATTTGTTTATATACTTTAGGCTAGCGTAATCTATGACTGTGAAACTATCCTCTCATTTTATACTCGTTGTTTTTTAACAACTATTTTGTTTAAATTTTACACCAATAACTGCCCATTACTCACATTTTTGGAAATCATTTTTGTCCATTCAAAGGTTGCCTGTAAGAAATTGCTCTTAGCGATAAGGCCGCCATTTGTACAATTTCATGCAATTTATATTTGTGTCATTTGTTTCATATTGGTGTACAATAAAGTTTTACTTACTTACTTACTTACTTACAATTTGGGATAACCTGCCGTTAAGTATTACGAGCTTGAAAATAAAGCTCAGGTTAAGCTCATTAAAGTCCATATCTCTGTCTTATAAAACCCGTACTTACTTAAAATTAAGTAGGTAGATAAATCTGTACGTGTCAAGGCTGTGTTATCCTGTTATTACCTGACGATACGTGACGCGAATTGATTGCTAGATTCCCCCTCCCCCTCACTCCTTCCAAGTAAGTCTTTAGCCAGAGAGTTTTCTATTTCCTTTTAACAATAATTTTGTCTACCCACTTATCAATTCATGCTCGTGGCTAGAGCAACCTTAACAAGTAACAGCGCTGATTTTGAAAGGTAGCATTTTTATTGTAAAATATTTGAAAATATAAAATCAGTTGTGTGATGAATTAAAATCCCTGTATTCAGTAGATAAAGTACATTTTACATTTAGTACCCTTTTAAAATAATTATCTAATAAATGTGAAGTGATCTCGTAAACCTGATGCGGCTATTCTCATCCCGATAACAATTTGCTTTTAGTACATAAACGGTATAGTTCTCAGAAGTGCCTTTTGCCAAGTAGATTGGTATACTTTTACTTTTTAAAATTTTTTAGTCCTACCTAGTAGATTGGTGTATAAGTTATTAGAAGGTTTTTAAAGGATCGACAGCGCGAGTGCTGCACCTCTGGGGGCCGAGTCTACTATTTTCCAATAGAAAGTCGTTCTAGTTCTGTACTTTATCAAAAACATGGCTCGCAAAAAAATGGTTACCACAGCGGCATCTTGGTCCACACTACATGTGAACTTTTGCAAGATCAGAGGAATGCACACCAACATCAACGCAGTCCACCACCACCTTGAAACTGCGCAGCCGACATTATTTTTCTTGACAGAGACGAAGATAACATGCCCGGCCAATACATTTTACTTGATGTACCCTGGCTACAAGCTGGAGTACAACTTCAGGCGACAAACCGGGGTATGTATGTACGGCCGGGATGATATCTGCTGTCGCCGTCTTAAGAGCCTCGCAGACAGGGACTTGTCTACACTATGGGTGCGCGTGGATCACGGGAGCCACACTCGGATCTACGCGTGTATTTACAGGTCCCACAGCGGTGACGCGGACATTGACCACCTGCAACAAATGACTGACAAAGTAATTGAGCATTATCCCTCCGTGGAGATAGTGTTGCTGGGGGTCTTCAACGGTCACCATTTTGATTGGTTGGGTTCTCTGCGCACTGACTTTGCGGGGAGAGTTGCTCACGAGTTTGCCCTGACCTATATTCTCCCAACTGGTAAATTCTCACACGAGTATACCAGACAGGAAGAACGAGCAAAATGCATTGCTGGACCTCCTGTTGACTACCCGTCTGGACGGATACATCATTTCAGTGGATGCGCCGCTTGGCACATCAGACCACTGTCACGTTCGGGCGCGAGTGCGTCTTGCGGCCCAAGAAGTGGCGGCATGTGTGGCACTATAAGTCAGCAGACTGGGATTGACTGCGTGAGTTCTTTGCGTCTTACCCGTGGAGACGGCTTTGCTTCACTTCTGGGGATCTTGGCGGGCATGGAGTATTATATTCCTCACCACTGGATCCCCGCAGAGGCCAAGAAGCGACCGTGGTTTAATAGCTTTGCATAGAAGCTAGACTGCTGAAGGACTCTGCCTACAGAGCTAGGACCATGGCTCGTGCTAATAATGATATTAACTTCTCTGAAGTGAAATGTAAACTAAATGCCGCCTCGAGGGCCAGCAAAAGAGCGGTTGCCTGTGCTAAATTCAATTTTATCGGCAGAATTGGTCAACGACTAGCAGGCTACCCTTCTGGGAGTCGTGAATTCTGGTCGCTTGCCAAAGCTGCCGAGGGAAACTTTTGTCAGTCTGGTTTACCACCTCTACTTAAACCTAACTGTAGTTTGGCTCAGAATGCTAAGGAGAAATCCGACCTTCTGGGTTCTCTCTTTGCCTCTAACTCGACTATGGACGACGGGGGCGCTTTGCCGCCTGGCATCCCTTTGTGTGGAACTTCCATGCCGGAAATTAAATTCACACAACGGGAGGTCCGGCGAGAGCTTCAGTCACTCGGTGTATCTAGCAAGATGAAATTTATACCAAATACTGAGGTCTATAGCCTCTATTAAGTGTATAAAAATCAAGTTAAATACTATATAATTTGATAAAATTGCAGGTCTACCATAATTGGCACCAACTTCAAATAGGTAAGGTACTAATTTTTTACGGAACCCTCAGCGCACGAGGTCGATTCGTGTTTTACCGGTTATTTTTGAAGTGATAGGTACTTATTTATCGACGTTGAGAGAAATATAAATTATAGTTATTAAAAAACGTCACGTTTTTCCGTTACGCGCCAAGTTGATTTGAAGTAAAACTTCATTTTCATAAGTGAAACATCTTTATCTACGTATGTGAGAAAATGTATAGCTGTAAAAATGTCGGAAGTTACCTGTGTATTTTTTTTATAAACCATACTATTCGGCTTAGATAGACGATGATTAGATGAGCAAAAGCGTTCATAATCTCGCTTGCTCAGTAAACTGTAAACCATCACTGCGTTAAGCATCTTACCACCTGGTCCTGTGATGGGTGCCCAACTATGGTATTCGTGCTTCGGAAGTTACGTTACGCCGTTAGTTCCGGTTATCAATAAGATGGCAGACGTTAAGACAAGTTAAAAGCAGATAACCTTCCCCGTATATTATATGAAGCAAAAAATAAAATCCAAAAGATATAAGTTCTGACAAATCAAATGAACAAAGTCTTTTACTGAGCACAGTTGTTTTAAGACTTCGTTTCGTAAACAGGACTCTATTACTAAGATTCCGCTGTCCGTTCGTCTGTCTGACCATCCGTTTGTCACCAGACTGTATCTCATGAACCGTGATAGTAAGTTGAAATTTTCACAGTTGATATAGGTGTTTTGTTGCCACTGTAACAACAAATACTATAAAGAGAATTAAATCAATATTTAAGGGGTGCTCCCATATGAGACATGACTTTTTTTGCCGTTTTTATAGATAATGGTACGGAATCCTTTATGCGCCAGTCCAACTCACACTTGGCCGGTTTTTTAAAGATGAGAATTGCACACATAATTATTTTGAGTTGCGTCATTATTTTGAGATGTTATCTATGTATTTTGTGTTATATTACTACAACAATGGCGCGAGTCTATAGATTTTCATACAAATAATTCTAGTAAGGGAACTGCGTTTGGTTGTTATATATGCGGTCACCTAAAGAGTGACGTATGGTCGGTCTATAAATGAAAAGTATTGAAATACATTGTACAATACGCTACATTTTCAATGGACAGATTTTCAATTAGACATCGCCATTGCTCGGTTAAATGCTTGTGACAAATCTGGGGCCTTAAAATAAGCGAGTGACGGTATTAAATAAATAAATAAATTTTGCGGGATATTTCTTTTTTACACAGCGCCATCTAGCTCAAATAATCTAATATTAGTTAGTGGTATGGGATGATTGGGATGTAGACCACTGATAAACAAGATGTACCTATACATGTGAATCGTGAAACCTGGGGATCGCAACTCTGTGACTAACCAGTCAGGGATACTTCGTGAAGCTAGTTTGTTAATTCCTTGTTTCCATATAAAGGGCAGAGCAGTACTCGAAAGCGAATATGGAACTGGTCATATTTTTTTGTTTCATATTTTACATACATACATATAGTCACGACCACATCCCTGAGGCGGTAGGCAGAGGCATACTATGCGGTTACATTTAACCGTATGCCTTTTGCCCAACGTAACAGGTGGTGAGCCTATTGCCATGTTGAATGGACACGCGCAAGTTTTGGCGAACTGCAAGTTTTCAAGGCCATAAGCTTTTCAACTTACTTTAAAGTCTACCATGTTACTGGCAACCGGGACCAACGGCTTAACGTGCCTTCGAAGCACTGAAACGCTCGTAAATCGAAATACCACAAAGCGGCTTAATGCAGTGAAAATAAACGGCTAATCGCGCTGAGATGGCGGGGCCACGAGCACATTTTGTTATATTAAATATAAAAAAAACCTATATAATATCACTCAATTCTCCCCTTTCTCTAATTTCTTTTCAGTTCTATTATTTTTATAGTAATATTTATTTATCAATCACGCCTTATCCCCGAAAGGGTGGCAGTGGTGAGCCCATTGCCGTGTTGAAATAGACAGACGCAGGTTGTAGCTACTTGCTGTTGATATTTTTTAAGCCGCCGATAAGGCCTTCAACCAGGCTTAACGACTTCCATTTTACTGGCATCCGGGACCAACGGCGTAACGTGCTTTCCGAAGCACGGAAACGCTTTTAAATGTAAATGCCACAAAGTGGTCACCCATCCGAGGACCAGCCATAGTGAAAGTTGCGTAACTCAGTGATCGTTTACAGAACACTGAGACCGCGGGGCCACGAGTGCTTCATAGTATTTCAATAGTAATAAATAAATAAAAATGTCTTTATTTTGCATAGACCATTTTAACGGAGCTTACAAAATGTCATACACTAGACTAAAGAAAAATTTAATATTTTTAAAGTGACTACCGGATCGGAACACGGCGCACCTGAGAAAATCCGGCAAGAAACTTATTATTTATTATTATTATTTATCTATTACGCCTTATCCGCGAAGGGGTGGCACAGGCATACATATTGTATGCCCAAATTTCACCATGTGCATTCCTTTCCCACGTAATAGGTGGTGAGCCAATTGCCGTGTTGAAATAGACAGACGCAGATTGTGGCTACCTGCTGTTGAAATTTTTCAAGCCGCCCATTAGGCCTTCAACTTGACTTAATGACTGCCATGTTACTGGCAACCGGGACCAATGGCTTAACGTGCCTTCCCAAGCACGGAAACGGTCGCAAACGTAAATGCCACACAGTGGTCACCCATCCGAGGACTACCCATAGTGAAAGTTGCGTAACTCACTGATCGTTTACAGAACACTGAGTCCGCGGGCCACGACCGCTTCGGCAAGAAACTCAGGAAGGTTTTATTAGGCCTATTTACAATTTAATATTATTTCACGAAGTCAGCAGATCATTTCCATGCGTCCCTGTCCTGCAAATAGGTTTTAACTGCTTAATAACCTTTTTCACAAAGCTTTTTTTTATAAACTTTTTATATTATTTAATGGTAAATTTCTCAGATCACAGGAAAGCTTATTGTAAAGTATTTAGCATCAATTCATAAAACAAAAGTGAAAATATAATCACAAATTCAGATATTTATCCAAATTAAAAAAGAAAAAAAAGATGAAAAAAAAATTAGTAAACAATGGCGATACGTGTTTACCATTTCTAAATTACGATAAAGGATATGGATATATTTGCATGGTATCTGATACACATTTTGTTTAGACTTGTAAACAAGAAAAGCAGCATATTTTATAGCCCCACCTGTTACAATATCAATTTGTATACATTTGTTAAATAATGTTCACCCTACCAGCATTTTATAAAGTTACTTTGAATCCTGTGCCCTTACAATAAGAACCTGTTTATGTGCAATTTATAACAACTATCTGTTAGAAGATAGCGATGTCAGAGGTTGTACTAGTCCGTGAGAAGTGAATACAGGTATAAGTTTATGACTATCGAAATTAAACCTTATTTCCATCAATATAGGGACTAATTTACAATAAATCTAATTAGTTATAGTTTAGGAGTGGGCAGCGTATGTTCTACATTAAGCGGTTTATTGACTCATATTTTGACCATGTTATTGAAATAAACGTGTTTATGCTACTTGTGAAATGATATCTTCAAGATGGCGGATATGGGGTTCTAGACACGTTTGATATTATAATTTAATGTTGTATGATGGAATAACATGTTTGTGTTATTAAGAAGCTTCTGTAAACGAAAATTGCGTTAAGCATCTTACGATACGGTTAGCTCTGAGATGGGTGACCGTGTGTGGCAATTACGTCACTTTTCCACACTTTTTCAATAATTTATCAATAAATGAACTCAAGAAAAACGTCTTCCATGAACCTTATAAGTCACTAGGTAGGGGATCCACCCCCGGCTTCGCCCTTGACAAACTTCGAACTCCCGTCGCACCTATTTAATCCAGTCGCTTATAAATTCTATAACAATGCATAAAAATTTGCCCGAATTGTCGACATTTATAACTACTGCTCCGCTCTCCAGGGTAGTAGCGTGATGATATATATCTTAGTCTATAGCCTTCTTCGATAAATGGGCTAACACAAAGTGTTGTTTTTAAACCCGGCTAGTAGTTCCTGAGATTAGCGCCTTCAACCAAACAAACAAACGCTTCAGCTTTATAATATTTTTATAACTCATTAAAACACCTATAATTTAAATACCTAGCGAACATACAGTTGTATTTCACGAAACTGCCAAGAAACCCCGCCTAATCCAACTGTCAGCTGATCATAGACAATAAACAATTGAAAATAAACCGCTGGAATGGAATTACAAGGGCGTTTGAGAAAAGCTTCTCACTGTCTACCACAGTAGAGGGTAAAGATATTTACAGTATTTCGTCTAAATAAAGTGTTATATACAAACCGATACAAAGTGGTTTGAAAGTTTGTTTAAAAGATGTTAATGCTACTCGCTTATATTTGATAGTGATTATTTATTCATTTATGTACACACTAGGAATGTAACAACAATAATAGAAGGAAACATAGGTACCATGACACTGTTTTTTCTAAAGAAATATCTCCTAGCAAACCGGCAAGAGGAGAATGTGTACAAGTATGATTTGAACAAATAAAACTGTGTAAATATATATATGCATAATAATGCTTTCACAGTCTTATATCTTGATCTGAGTAAGACTGTAAAGGCATTATTAAATGTAATCTAGAAATAAATCAAGATTACATTTAATTCTGGAGCTAACCAACCACATATATACCTTTTACATATGTCTCGAATTCATCCCATGGATAGAAGATTACTATCTTACTCTCCCCCTGCATTAAGATAACAAAAAAAAACATAGATCGATGTGAAAAGTAATACTTAGCACAAGTATTTAGACAGAGTGATTTATCGGTTTCAAGGATAATGCGGAATACTGTATTACTATTTTCGTTTTACTGTGACTCAATTGTGTTACTCTGTCGGCGAGGATCTGTCATTGTTAGTAGCGAGATACTGTTGACAAGTTCTTGTTCTGTGTTTTTGAATTTGTTGAGGAATTTCGAACATTTTTAATTGAGCAGTGCGTTTCATGCAAACTAAAAAGTGCACTTTTGTCATTTTAAAATGACCTTTTTAGTTAGTTTCACATTTAAAGCGTTGATTGGTTGTGATGACTTTGTATCAGGTGGTTAAGCCCTACGTACGTGATGGGTAAATTTGAGTAATTGATTGTGGTTCGTACTCGGATACCCAGACGTGCATGTATGAAGCGATTGATGAATCTGCAAGAAGCGAAAGAAATATGCCTGGATCGTGAAGCCTGGCGATCTGTCCTCTCTGACTACCCAGTCAGGGATACAGAGTGAAGTTAGAGTGAAGTTAGTTAGTTTTATTTGGTTAATAGGTGGTAACTAGTAAAAAGCACTCTTCTGTTCCTAGGGTACCTTATAGCGCCCACTCTCCTCTTCTTTACTGTCTGCGCTTTTAGAGAAGCCCTCGAAAGTCAAGGCGGGCAAAATATTTAGTTCCTTAGAGAGAATGTGGGGACCCGCCGCCCGTCAAGTCCACTGAAAAGAGACCCTTGCCATATCGTAGTGACTTGAGCTGTAGCCTATCCCGCGGGTCAGATATGACGAGGCGGTATTATGGTTTGTAATAAACTAGCTAAGTCCCGCAGATTCATTCGTGGCATATTTCCCGTACTACCGGACTCCCGTAGCATTTCGTCATTTATTCGTTTTAGAATAATATAAAAAAAATTGCCCTATATATTGACAGTTATGATTACTGCTCCGCTCTCCTGGGAGAACCATGATGATATATATGTCCCATCATCTTTGTTCGAGCTAGTAGTTCCTAAGATTTGCGCGTTCACCTAAACAAACAAACTCTTCTGCTTTATATATTAGTATAGAAGTATAGATTAATATTTTTAGACTATTTAGAAATGCATCAAGTAAGAAATATAATTTACATACATACTCGTACATACTTACATATTGTCACGTCTTTATCCCCGAAGGGGTAGGCAGAGGCATATTAAATGCCCACATTTCACCGTATGCATTTTTGTCCCACGTAACAGGTGGTGAGCCCATTGCCGTGATAATATTTTTTAAATTTTTAGTCTCCTTTTAAGCAAAGTACTAGTATCTGTTTGGTGAGCATACTTCATATATTTACTTAGCAAATAAAAAGCTAAAAAGGTTTCAGACTTACTTATAAAGTATTATAATTAGATTTGCTGACAAGCGGATCCTCGCGGTGAATATTCTAAAGAAAGCCCTGTAATAACCCAACCGGTAATAACGATAGTAAATCTCCCTCACAAGATGATTAAGGAAGCCCTACGTCAAACAGTACACAGTGATGGGTAAATTTGATTAATTTATTGTGGTTCGTTAATACATACGTACATATTGCCCCACGCCTCTCTCTCTCCCATAGGGGTAGGCAGAGACTATGGCTTTCCACTTGCTACGATCCTGGCGTACAACTGTCGCTTCTTCCACTTTCAAAAGTGTTTTCATACACACATGCCGGTTAAGGGTACTCTTGACATGACCTTTTTCCAAAATGTCTTCTATTTGATTGACATATGTACGTCGAGGTCGCCCTTTATACCAGTTTGCCCATTCACTCTCTTCTGATAAATCTGTTTCTTTAGTCTAATTTCATCCTCTCCACTTGTCCGAACCATATAAGCATAACTATCTTACGTCTCTACATATTCTACGTAGACAGTAAAAATATTAATTTTGTGTCATGAAATCATTCCAATATAATTTTCTACTTTCTTTTGACAGTTTTTCGTAGTCTACTATTACAATCGTACTCCAATAGTCTTATATCGGTCGGCCAATAGAATTATACTAGTGACAGCTAGAAACCGCAAGTCAATTGCATTTTTGATAGTAACATTTTGACAGCTTAAAACAGCGATTCTGGTTCCATTCTAGGCTTGTAAATAGTCAACTCGGCCCCCAGATTGATAGCGAACAAGTCTGTGTACACCCTAATATATTCCACATCCAAACAAAATAATATCTAGCACAAATTTCATTTAGGCCTTGATTAGACTTGCTCGAGATATTTGTTCTTACTCATCGTTGGAAACCTTGTCGAGTTTTCTAGTTTTATCTAAGGGATACCTCAAACTAGCTACTTTTAGCATCGCCACCACCAACGATTTAGTCGCTTATAAGAAGCTTCAATAGAACGCCATATGTCTTTTATGTTTTTATGTATATATATGCTATGCCGGCTAAAACAACACGGTGAACCCTCGGAAGGACCCCAGAGCTCCAGAGAGAGACTATGTCGCCTACCGCGGCGCCTCTATCTTGGACGTTCGTGTTTTATTCAGTCTCTTAAGGGGGTTTAGATGCTATCCCAATTCTAACATCATCCACTCCAAGACAAAATGATATCTAGAACAATATTTCATATAAGACACATATTCCTTAGTGTAGTTCTCAAGTCGCACCTTCGACGTCGTCGCTAAAACACGCGTCTTTGATACCGCGTCCGAACGCAGGAAGTTGCGTAATCGCGATGCAGCATCGTAGCAGACCCTAAAATGCGCGATTTTGATGCTGAGTCCAGTTTCCAGAGAGCCATAGAAACACTACTCAGCATCTATATCCCAGAGCAAGGAATGTTTGCTTGCTCCCTCTCGCTCGCGCCCTTATAGAGACGAAAGTAATAATAATACCGCGTGCCAAGTTTACGCCCGACTATAGGCAAATCACTTTTAGTTACCTGCCATTTATCTGCAGTAATTAGTGTAATCGTTAGTAAAAGGTGACAACCCTAAAACGTTTAGTTTGTATGAAATTAGAGTAACACGGCAATGGGCTCACCACCTGAAACGTGGTGTAAAATACATACGGTAAAATGTGGGCGTATAGTACCTACCCCTTCGGGGATAAAGGCGGGACTATATGTATGTTATGTTTATGTATGAAATTAGAGTAAGGCATCTCTTGTAGAGTTCAGTAGCATGGATTCCTTGCTATGTGCATCCATACAGTCTCCGGTAGCAGATACTAAAAGTTGTTGGTCTGTGTTGTCCCTAAGCAAAGACAAGTTACTAAAATAGAAACGTTTATATGGAGTACTTTTTGCTTGTACTCTACAAGATAACTCCTAACCAGGTTAATTGGCACGACTTTCTTCGCTCCATATTGTGTAAAAGCTGAGTCGAATATAATTAGAGTTAATTAGTTACAATTTTATGAAAATAAATTTACGTTTCGTGAATTTAAATTATTATATACTTTTGACTGTAGGGCTCGTAGCCCCGCTAATTTTTTGTACGACAAACTGTGTTTTTAAAGTTTTGTACGACACTGAATTTTACGATTACATAAACACCTTTCGCTATGGCTGGTCCATGGATGGTGACCACTTTGTGGCATTTACATTTGCAAGCGTTTCCGTGCTTTGGAAGGCACGTTAAGATGTTGGTCCCGGTTGACTGAAACTTGGTAGTTGTTAAGTCCAGTTGAAGGCGTTATGGGCGGCATGAAAAATTTCAACAGCTGGTTGCCACAACCTGCGCCTATTTCAACATGGCAATGGGTTAACCACCTGAATCAATTGATTGCCTCAGTGGCGCAGTGGTAGTGTATGCGAAAATATTTGTGTGATCCACAAATGATGGTTTCGGAGTGGGTGTTTCCTACGTATAATATGAATGTATTTAGAAATATATAAATATGTTTATCAGTCGTCTAGATCCCATAACACAAGCTTATATTAGCTTACTTTGGGCTAGACGGCGATGTGTAAAAAAAAAGAGCAACTATTACGTGGGGCAGGAATACACACGATGAAACGTGGGCGTATAACATGCCTCTGCTACTCCTTCGGGGATAAGGCGTGATTGATAAGCAAACCATTTACTGTTGAATGTCCTTGACAGCGGCAAACACAATCCAACTTTACCCATCACGCGGCAAAGTTGTAAAACCGTTTGTTAGTGTCACTTCCACTTGGGTTTATTACACACTATTGTCGATTAAGCAGTAAAGTGTGACATTAAATATACAGAAACAGTGGCATTAAGTAAGGGTACTGCGGAGGTTGATTGTCTGATGATACGGTTAAGGATTATGGTGGTCATAATTTAAAGTTGACTGTAAAAAGGTACGCAAGGTGATTATTAATAAATAAAAAAAAAAAAATATCCATCACGCCTTATCCCCGAAGGGGTGGCAGAGGCATATTATATGCCCACTTTTCACCGTGTGGATTCCTGTCCCACGTAATAGGTGGTGAGCCCATTGCCGTGTTGAAATAGACAGACGCAGGTTGTGGCTACCTGCTGTTGAAATTTTCAAGCCGCCCATAAGGCCTTCAACCAGGCTTAACGACTGCCATTTTACTGGCAACCGGGACCAACGGCTTAACGTGCCTTCCAAAGCACGGAAACGCTCGCAAATGTAAATACCACAAAGTGGTCACCCATCCGAGGACCAGCCATAGTGAAAGTTGCGTAACTCAGTGATCGTTTACAGAACACTGAGACCGCGGAGCCACGAGAGCTTCAAAAAAAAAATAAATAAATAATAAATATTAGTGCTAATTCTGTTGTTGAGACCACTAAACTAAAAGTCTCAAAAATTTTCTTATTTTATTAAGAGATTGCCAAATGCTATTCTGTTATTAAGTCGAACTAAAGTTGGTGATATCATAAATAGCACTTAATTTGTATCCGATATCACTAAAATTCATTTTAAGTGATAAAATTGAACAAGATGTGAAAAATGTACATAGACAGTCGAATGTAAATACATGCCGACTAACTTGGTGATTGAACTGCCCATGTAATTTTTTTACGTTACAACGTTTTCACATTTCAAACGGTTACTAAAATTAATAAACATCCCACTAAAATTAGTGAAAACGTCTAAATGTGGCGTGTCTAATCGTCAAAGTGTGGCGTTAAATTTGTATTTGATACCACTAAAATACATTTTATGTGATAAAATTCAACAAAATGTGAAAAATGTACATAGACAGTTCAATAACTAAGTTAGTCGGCATCTAAATACATGTTTTGTTGAATTTTATCACATAAAAGGAATTTTGTTGATGTCAGATACAAATTTAGTGCTGTTTATGATTATCACCAGATCTAGTTCGACGTAATAACAGAATAGCATTTGGCAATCTCTTGATATAAATAAGAAAATTTTAGAGAAATTTAGTTTAGTGGTTTCAACAACAGAATTAGCACCATTGTGGGACATATTTTTACCCACCGTCTAGCCCAAAATAAGTGTAGACGACGTGCCTCGCGATCCATCTATAAAATATAATAGTAAAATGTACTTTCTCATGTTAATAAAGAAGTAGGTATCAGCTGAGCTCAAAATATGGGATCATTGTTTACGTATAGATTGAAAGCTCGGTAGATGTCACTCCTGCGCCAGTCAGTCACCAGTTACACTATAACGCGCGGCACGTTAGACCCCATAGTTTCTGGGAGCCCTGGGGCTATCCTCCTGAAGGGCTTACCCGGGATTCCTGGCCATAGACAAATGGAAGGGCGCCGTGTGGTTTTAGTCGGTAAAAAAAAGACCCCATAGTTTGTGCTTAGTGATATCCATTTACTTCATTTACAACGGTTGTACTTTAAATAAATAAATATTGTGGGACACTTTTCACACAGCGCCATCTAGCCCAAAGTAAGCTAATATTAGCTTGTGTTGTGGGATCTAGATAGCTAATAAACATACTTATAAATTCCTAATACATACATATTATACATAGGAAACACCCAAACTCCGAAACACACATTTGTGGATCACACAAATATTTGTTCCGACCCGGGAATCGAACCCGGGACCTCTTGCGTAGCAGTAGGATACACTCCCACCGCGCCACAGAGGCAGTCAACTTTATTTTTGTGCTACAACCCACTCCACGCTTACCTGTGTCCCCCACAGTAAGCTAATATAAGCTTGTGCTAGGATCTAGACGTTTGATAAACTTACTTATATATTTCTAAATGCATACATATTATACATACGGAATACCAAAACTCCGAAACAAATCTTTATGGATTACACAAATATTTGAATCAAGACCGGGACCTCATTCTGATTATTTTTAAACAGGTGATTAACTGTTTTGGTACCTATATGTGTAATATGGTTTTTTTATCTTAAGGATGATATAGGTCAATTTAATAGCAAACAGTTAAAACATGTACAAGCAAAAGTAATCTAAGTGTTATTTATCTATAATATGTATGTATTTAGAAATATATAGGTTTAAAGAACTTTATTTTCATTAAGACAATAACAGTGTCACTTACATGAAAACAAAATATTATACATTTTAGTAGGTACATAATTTAAGCTATGTGATCGTCAAACACTCGTTCTTATTTAGGTGTAGAATATAGTTCAGTTATGTGCTGCAACAATGACAAGACTTAAAACCACTGAAAGTGCTCATATCTTTTATATCAGCGGGTAGCTTATTGTATCGCTGTGCTCCTTCATAAGTGATGTTCTTTTTACCATAATTAGTGCGAATTCGTGGCAAAAAGTAGACTAGGTCGACGAAGACCACGCGTACTTATTTGTGATTTTTTAATAAGGATAGGTTGGTATGAATGGTCTTGTCAATTATTTTCCTGATTAGTATGCAAGTATTATTTATAGACAGATAACTACTACTAAACTAATAAACATACTTATATATTTATATATTTAAGTATGTGCTCTGCTTAGTTTAGAATCAGATGGCGTTGTGCGAGTTGTTCCAACGATATTTATTTTTAAACAAAAAAGGATTGTTACCAGACTGGCAATGCTACGACTAAGTTTTGAAGAATTCCTCCCCTTCGAAGTAAAACGATAAGGTTCTTAGAAGGCTGGGCGCGTTGCCTCGTTGTATGGCAATGCTTATTCTCTGAACGAGTAAGAGTCCAGCCTAGTGGTCACGAGAAAGGTTGATTTGCGATATCTCTATATGGCGAACGAGTACTTGGGCTTTAACAGCCCAAATGGCTCAAAATATAATTACTTACTAAATTAAAATATAATTTGCGCTGCTTGAGAGTCTCCGTAGATGCAGCAGCAGCGCAAGCGCAGCCCACCGTGCTAAGCAGATGAGAAGCAACCAGGGTGTCAACATAAGCTATGTCTCAATCTAAAAGCTTTCTCATCTTCTATGGCACCTGTTATATACCGTCTGGTCTATTGTGCACGTGACCCCACTGACTGACTGTTCTGTAAGCGATCACTGTGTTAATTCTTGTAGTTTTCACTATGGCTGGTCCTCGGATGGGTGACCACTTTGTGGCATTTACATTTGCGAGCGTTTCCTTGGTTCGGTAGGTACGTTAAGCCGTTGGCACCAGTTGCCTGTAACATAGCAGTCGTTAAGCTCAGTTGAAGGTCTTAAGGGCTTAAAAAATTTCAACAGCAGGTCGCCACAACCTGCGCCTGTCCATTTCAACACGGCATTGGGCTCACAACCTGTTACGTGGGACAAAAATGTATACGGTGAAATGTGGTCGTAAAGCACGCCTCTTCCTACCCCTTCGGGGATAAAGGCGTGACTATATGTCTATGACAATATGTCTATGACAATATGTCTATGACAAAATGTCTATGACAATATGTCTATGACAATATGACGGTCTCTTGCGATCGTCACTTTCAATATTTTCAACAAATATACACTTAGATCAAAGTAACTAAATGGAAAATAACTAAACACTACGCAAGTTAATTCGGTTCAGAATTGAAGACAGTGATAAATGGCTCGTTCTAGATGAAACCGTCATTCAATTTCCTATGAGAGAGATGTTGAATACAAAAGAATATATTTCGAGTACGGAACAGAATCATTTAACACTGATAAGAAACTTAAATTAAAACTTTGTAATGAACGCCAAAGCTAATAATTTCTGGTTCATTTTAATAAGATTTTTTTTCCTTAGGTTATTAGCACTATCATATTGAAACTTATTTATCATCACTCGAGCACATTAACTTTAGTTATTAGTACGTGAAGAAGTTTTTTTTTGACTTGATTCATAAGTTTCATGATTTTTGCACGAACCCTAATTTCTTTCTTAAATATTAGTGGTTAAAGTTTTTCCGTGTAGAGTTATCTATCAGTAAAAGTCTCTTCAAATCGATTTATTCGTTACGAAAGAAAGCAAATACTTTGCATACATTTACATTTTTAATAAAAGCTATTAAGACATATTTGAGCTGTAAAACATATTGTTCTTGTTTTGTACATTTATAAAAATCGCTCGTGAAGCGCTTGTGGCCCCGCTAATTCAGTGTTCTGACGATGACGATCACTGCGTTAAGCAACTCTCGCTATAGCTGGTCCTAGGATGGGTGGCAACTTTGTGGCATTTACATTTCCAGTAAATTGGCAGTCGTTAAGCCCAGTTGAATACCTTATGGGCGGCTTGAAAAAAATTAACAACAGGTCGCCACATCCTGCGCCTGTCCATTTCAACACGGCAATGGGGTCACCGCATGTTACGTGGGACAAAATGCATACGGTGAAATGTGGGCGTATAGTATGCCTCTGCCTACCCCTTGCCTACCCTGGGGACAAAGACATGATTGAAAAATAATAAGTATAAACCTTTGATTATAATAGTATGAACAATCGGTGCGGACAAGTTTTGAACTTAATATATTAGTCACATACAAAACACCACGCGAGCTTAGCCGCGGGAAAAAGCTAGTATATTAATAAATATGTAGTTCACATAAATTATTTATTCAATTCAACCCTACCAATGACAATAGTGGGAATAATCTGACAGCTTTGCCATTTCTTCACATTTACGACGCAATTTACAGTCCTTGCAGTAGCCCAATAGAGGGTTGACATTACGTTTCAGACCTAAGTCATAAAATTAAAAGGTCACAATTTTATGTCCTGTTTGCGGTTTATTGCCAATGATAAGTAAGGGCTTTAGAGTTACAAAACTAACAGTCAGTTATCTTAACGTAGCTTGTTTTTCACTGCCACTTGAGCAAGTTTAGAATTATTTTTTAATTTGGTGGGTTTTTACTACCTACTCCACGCCGATACGGCAACCCGAGTTGCTACAGGGCTTTGTTTAGAACATTGCTTTTCTTAGAAATAACCTTGTCCATTAGTCAACAGGTGTACAACTTGCAGATAAGGCCTTCCTGGGCCCTAAAATTGTCGTCAATATATACATATACTACTTAATGCCCGCATAATCAAACTTTTCCGGTCCCGTATTCCACAGGAACTTGTTTTCGTAAGTAGCCTATGTCCTTTCTCTGTACTTGTAAATTTCATTTAAATCAGTTCAGTAGTTTTGGCATCAAATCGCGACAGATATACAAAGCTACTTTATAAAATTTAAACTTTTGGGGTGTAAGAGGCAACACCAAGATTCATTCACAGTTCAGTTCACAGTTCCCTCTCCACTGCTTCTTTCACGAGTATGACCTGATCACAGAAAGACGCAACGGTGACCCACTTGCTCTCGCTGGAGACCATGACTCGCACCATGGTATCCAACGAGGGAATGCCTATGTCCAGACTCGCCTCTAGGTCTTAACGTTATGTCTGATAATATGTTGTAATATGATCCACCAGTGGATCGAACAGCACTCAGGGAGTTTCCTTATATTCGAGATGTCGGTCCTATACGCTATTAACATTAATTCAATGCATTAGACAATCCATTTCCACGTTTAATAGTATACATTGCACAAAACTGTAGCCGAGCCACATAAAATTTCATTTGCTGCAATTGGTAGCATAAAATAAGCTTGCTCAGAGTTCATTTAATGCTAATTGGCTGTACTGAAGCTCTCTCGACGTACAACAGAAGCGCAATTATGAATACTACTGCTCTTAGTATTTTGTATATTGTATTAGTACCTACGAGTATTGGATTAGGGCAGGTACGTATTTTGTGACTACATCCCACACTGGATCGGTATTAGGCATGTTGCATACATCGAAATAAGCCAAACTATTTAATAGTTTGTTTAATTTTCTCAAACAAA
Organism: Thumatha senex; assembly: GCA_948477245.1. Classification (NCBI taxonomy): domain Eukaryota; kingdom Metazoa; phylum Arthropoda; class Insecta; order Lepidoptera; family Erebidae; genus Thumatha; species Thumatha senex. The sequence goes on along the minus strand of OX419750.1, from coordinate 11,328,318 downwards.
TATAGTATTAGTATATTAGTATAAATATATAAAGCTGAAGAGTTTGTTTTATTGAATGCGCTAATCTCAGGAACTACTGGTCGGATAAAAATATTTTTGTGTTGGATAGCTCATTTATATTGAAGAAGGCTATTTATTATATCGCTACTAAAATGGAGAGCAGTGCAGTAATCATAAAAATCGACAAATTATGCAAATTTGTATGCATTATTGTAGAATTTATAAGGGACGGGATTAAATATGGTTGACGGGAGTTCATATCACGGACGAAACCGTGGGGGTCATCTAGTATAGTAGTTGATAAAACTAATTAATAACTTACAATTATTTAATACTAAGTTTTCTGTGTTTCTGTTAAACTACAGGATCCGTCACAAAGATTAAAATCGCCCATAAAGACGTCTGTCGAAATAATTTGATTTCATGTTTAAATATCAATTGAAGTCCCTATTGCTATTTGTTTGCTTATATATAATAAACTACTCAACAATTTTAGTGCAGTTTTGCAATAAATACTGATTAAAGAGTAAGGTTTATGTGTATAAAACATGCATATTACCAGCCTCTAGTAATCCGGGTTCAAAGTAACATAAAAAATAACTAAAATAGCATCTCTTTAGGTGATATACAGACTTGGTTTCGAGTAAACAGGTTCTATATTTTGCAAATCCCACTTACTAAGAGAATTTAAGTTCAGTTGGAAGATAGGTAATGGTCTATTGCAATGAAGGTATATGTATAATCCAGAGGCGAATGTTAGAATTTTAATTTATAGCCTGTGGCTGAGGTTCTTGTTCGATAGGGATTTTGAGAATTGCCAATTTATTTTCCAATTTTCAAGGAAGCAGCTAAATAAATTAAATTAAATATAATCCGTTGCGACGGAAATTTTAATTCGATTTGTATCAGAAGAATTTAATCATTTTAACAGAGAGCTGACTATAGATATATAATGACTGGTTTTTACTAAAAGCAGATTTATAGTTATTGAAGTAATGGCCGTATTCCAGAACGTTTCTCAAGACTCAATCAACGCTTGAGGCTTGTTTTTGCCTTATAAATACTACTCTCAAGCGTTGATTAAGTCTTTAGAAACGTTTTAGAATACGGGCCTATAGGCCTATCATTATTGTTACAACTACTACTACTACTATACTTACAGGGTAACTGTATACGCCTTTACAACAAGCGTCCCTGTGACCCAAAAATTTACCATCAAATAGAATGAAAATTAATAAAAAAAAAGTTTTCTGAAAAAGGATATTACGCTGTGAAAGACTTAAGTTTTTTCAGGACAGGAACGCCTGTAAATGATCTGCAGGCAGAGTGAAATAATATTAATTCTGAATAAAAAAAAACTCAATTTATTAATAATTTATTTATCTAGACGCGTTGGTACATGCATATTTGCACACACTATAGTTGCGTATCGTAACGGGGTGTAGCGAGTCCATAGATTTATCTCATCTAAAGAATTGCGTACCGCGCTAAAAGAAGTTTTTCCTTCCAAAATTGACCGGGATCGACGTTAATGATGATGATGATGAAAAATAAATCTACACTGAAAGAGTCCTAATTGATTACACAGCATTATTTAATAAGACCTGTAGATGACCGGAATCAACGTTAGATGATGATGATAATTATGGTCGCGAGTCCAGAGATTTTATCTTATCTAAAAATATGCGTACCCCGCTAAAAGAATATTCACTTCAAAAATTGACCGGGATGGACGTTAATGATGATGATAAAAAAAATTCTACTCTGAAAGAGTCTTAATTGATTACACAATTTTATTTAATAAGACCTGTAGACGACCGGGATCAACATTAGATGACGATGATGATTATAGTCGCAAATCCAGAGATTTTCACTTAAAAAAACATACACGAACATTCGCGCAAGCGCCCTGCGCTGCCTAAACGAAACAGTAGGCCCAGGCATACATTTTCGCCGCGCCGTAGAGAGGGGATAGCTGTCTACTCTCCATCCGTCTTACGCTTTTTCGATCAGGTCACGTGTCCTGACGCGAGTTTAAGATTTTATACCCATTACAGAAAAAGTGCTCAACGCCGCTAAAGAAGTTTTCACTTCAAAAAAAGCTCTTCCTTAGTTTCTTACCGGTTCTTCTCAGGTGGGCCGTGTTCCGAACCGGTAGTCACTTTGAATATATTAAATTTATCTTTAGTTCTAGTGTATGATATTTTGTAAGCGCCGTTAAAATAGTCTATGCAAAATAAAGACATATTTATTTTTATTTTATATTATAGCCATATTAGTTACGAGACAAAGCGCTCATAGCCCCACTAATTCAGTGTTGTGCAAAAGATCACTGCATCTTAGGGTCGTATTTCAGAACGTTTCTCAGTACTCAAGAAACACTTGAGAGTAGTATTTATAAGGCAAAAACTAGCCTTGAGTATTGAGATACGTTCTGGACTACGGCCCTTACACCATGACGTGGAACATTCCTCACAGTGCTCACAATCACCGTCTGGCAGCTGGCACCCTCAGGATACCGGAGAGCCTTCTAGTGCCTGCTCCACCGCTTTCCAAACCCTCTATTCTCAAAGGGGTAATTCGAGGGCAGTTTAAAGCGGATATAGGCAAAACACTTTCTAGATATCGTGGGGTGCAGCACATCTGGCACCCCAATGAGAGGACATTCCCGAGGACATTTCCTTTTCTTAGGACATTCCCGGGTCGCTGTGAATATGCTTCAGGTCTCAGGATCTTGCTACCCGGGTGGGAAGAAGGTGGAACATCGCGGGAATTAGTAGGCAGGATGGTATCTAGTTGGCCGGGGTTTCACACATTATGCCTGCAGCCCAAACTAGGAATGACGGGACGTAGTCACTTTCCCCGCGTCAACAAAAAGAAACCTGTTGCTGGCGTATTTGATTTTCACGTCATGAACAATTATCAAGCAGTCACACTCTACCGCAAAAGCACCGAAAACATTTTCTATGCGAAAGCGAATGCCGCTGACAGCGTTTGACACGGGAGAGTTGAGTTTTAACCTGTAATTGAGATGATGTTTACCCTTCCTGGAGGGTAATATTGTATTCGTACCTTAAGCATCTTCGATCAGTCTTGAGATCAATCTTAAGATGGATGACCGAATGTGGCATTTACATTTACAATCGCCTCCATGCTTCGGAAGGCTTGAAAAAACCTTCAATCCTGGCTGCCAGTGACATAGTGATCGTTAAACTAAGTTGAAGGCCTTGTGGGCTGCTTGACGCGGCTTACGGGTAGTGCAATTTAGTAAAAATCGTTTCGTAACGGAATGCCGTACACTGTGTGTGTATCGAACCTACTACAAGCAAATGAGCACACGAGTGACTGATTACGCAGCCGGGTGCGCAACTATCTCTCTCTCTCTGCCCCTTTACAATTACATTAAATTTAAAATTTATTTTTTTAGAAACGCAAGGAACTTTTATTTCGAGGCGGTCCTCCAACAGCTCACGTAGCCATAACTTGTTCTTGTCCGTTTCTACACGGTAATATCCTCAACGGCATTACCACCTATTAATTGGGACAATATACAACCTGAATGTGAACATATATATATGATATGCCTCTGCCTATCATATCTGGAAAAAAACGTATAACTATACGTATGTATGTGTAACACTAACAGATATAATCATTGTAATAAATAACTTGACAATAAAAGAACTGAACATTAAAATGCAAAAATGAAATCGGCAGTAAACATCAAAGGATAACTCAGAGGCACTTTTTAAGTACTCGAATTTATTTAAAGTCATAATGATGAACTGTATAAAAAAGTCATCATTGGCAACCCTAAGGGCTTTTAAGCTGGTGATATACGAGGAACTGTCAATACGATCGTGGCTGTACTGTATGTCTGCTTATATAAAATATTTATTTCTTTAATTAAATGGCTCACATCTGTGCGTTCGTGAAAGGATAAGGGCAAGCCTGTTGCTGCCTATAAAATTTAGATATTTGCTCTTCTGCTTGGATACTATTTAATGAGTTTCTAAAATATTAATAGTAGATTAGTAGCCAAGGGCTGTAAGGCATCAATTGATGCTTACACCCGAGCTTTACATCTCGATTGTGAGGTAAGTAGAAAAAAACCGGCATTTTATATACCGGCAACATTTTATTAGTTAAAATTTATAGTGAAATGAGAACAATTTTCAAATTTGAGGGACAGGTGTTTTTTGGGTATGTTAATAGTTTGAGATTATGAGAGATGTAAAGGTAAAATTCGTAAATTATAAAAAAATCCCAAAAACAAACAATATTTAAAGTAAAAGTTTTCTATTCCCGCCTTTTTTCATCTTTTGTTTAAATTATTTTTTTCAAGAACGAAATTGAACTTCGCCGTACGATATTTAAAATTGATGACTATTATAGGTACTCATACGAAGACAAGGCTGAATAGCGAAGCGACCTCTTTTGTCATTGGGCTGAATGCATAATGTCTATTGCCAGTATGATGGTTATATGTACGCGAACTTTTTGAAAGAGTGAAGTTTTTTTTTATTACTTACCGCCCTAGGGCTTTTTTAGCTACATTAATACTAACCTAGAGCGCTAATTGGTCACCTACAAGCCCCATTTGGAGGTAATAAGGACCTACTTACCGAATATGAGAGAAGTAAAATATTACGATCCACGAAATGCGGTTGAGGTCTACTTGGTTTGATAGCCATAAGTTCATAAAGATAGAGCAATTTTGTCGGAAGCAACCTAAATAACGTCACAAATATATTTTTAACTGCCTCCTAGCATTCAGTCATCTAGTCACTTTCTCGCTCAGAGAATGAGCATTGCCATACAACGTGGCAATCGGCAATCTGGCCGCATTGCCAATTGCCACATTGTATGGCAATGCTTATCCTTATGGCTTACCGGTTGATTTTGATTGGCAGGAATTCTTCCCCACCATCATTGTCAGTCTTGTAATAATCTTCCCACCATCTCCTTTTTGTACTGTTTTTTTTTGTAAATATGATAAATTTTAATAAGTTTAATGTTCACATTAATTAATTTAATTATAATGTTGTACACAACACCGATGTATGTCGAATTTGGAAACGTGATTCATTGAATTTATAGAATTTTACAAACTCGTTTTTAAACTGCGTTTTCGATTTTACCGGATCATGTATCGACAGATTATAAAGGTTTATTCGTTCATAAGATAATCGTGATGCGGAAAGTTATGTTTAGTAGCTAAATATTGTAGAAGCTGTTAAATATTTTATCACCAACACCACGTGTTACGTGGGTCTATAAATAAATAGGGTAAAATGTGAGTACATAGTATGTCTATGTCTACCCCTTCGGGGACAAAGGCATTACAGATAAGTAACAAAAAATTGTATTTAAATGTATATAGAAATAATTTTAATTATTTTATAAGCACTGTTTCACTTAATGTAATTCTAAAACCAATAATATCTTTACAACGCCAGAATGAAGCCTTAAACTAAACAACCTTAACTATTAATCAGAGTATTTTGAAATATTTAATGTATTAACTTCAACGGGAAAATGATTTCAGGAGCTTATATAATATTAATGGGTATTCTAAACCGGTCCCCTCACTTTAAATGTAAGGCTTTAGGACAGGCTTGCGGTCGTATTGTTTATACCTTTGGAATTATAGAATAGAATAATCTTTATTGCACACAAATATAAAACACTCACATAAACAGATTACAGTTTCATCAATGTCCAAAGGGCGGCCTTATCGCTAAAGAGCAATCTCTTACAGGCAACCTTTGAATTATTTGCACGAAGAAGGAGTATGATATTTACAAAAACTGATTAAATATCAATTTATATAAATATCAAACTTCTTCTTTACATACATTTTGTAATTAACATACGTACATAAAATCACGCTTTTATCAACGAAAGGGTAGGCAGAGGTATATTATAGGGTATTATCGTGTGAATTTCGTCACTTACAATAGTTTCTTCGTGAATAATAACGCGTATTTTTAGAAATAAGGAATTAATATAAAATAATTTAAAATTACTGGTTCAAAAGTATCCTATATAACTCCGTACTTACAATTATAACGCCACAAATAAGCCATGTGAAAACAATTATTGAAGTTGTACGTCTTTTGGCGCGTTAGGGAAAAATGATGAGAGAATTTTTTTACAATCAGCGCGCAGACCGTCCAGAAAAACTGACACCATGAAGTTAGCTGATAAGTGTTTCCATGACAACTTATAACTACATTCAAAGTAGTTTTTTTGTCTTACTAATTTATAATTTCTATTACAATCAAAGACTTGTGGTATATGTGATTAAATCTTATTAGACTAAAGCAGTACAACGTCTAAAGCGTGTACATAGGTACACAAAAACTTTGTTTTTGACGTCAGAAAGGTATAAACAAACACACTATCTCATTTTAACCCCCGAAGTAAAACGAAGGGTGTTATAAGTTTAACTTGTATATTTGTGGCATCAAGTTCTCGACCGTCTAGACTAATTTTAATGTAAAAATAGCTTTAAATTTTGAATATCATCTGCTTATTTCCTAGGAGACGAAGGAATTTCACTAAAGTCCATAAGTACATTGATCACAAATTAAAAAGCTTGTTACAAAAAAGCTTTAATACAACTCTCATATCTAACTTTTACAATTCCACTGCACGTGGCAGTAATTAAACCTAACAAGGGTTCGTTTGATATTAATTGGGTGTACTAAATCTCCTCGAATGCAGAACAAAAGCGCAATTATAAGCGCTGCTATATCACTATTGTTTGTATTGCATAAGTACAAGTACCGGATTAGGAGAGCTTCCTACATTGTTACTACATGGCATTGTGATTTATTATAAGGCATGTTGTACATAGAAAGCTAAGGACTTTGCCTCGGTGGCATTATTAAATAAAATAAATGAATAAATATCGTTGGGACAACTCACACAACGCCATCTGATTCCAAACTAAGCAGAACTTGTACTATAGTAACCAGATAACTGATAAACATACTCATATATTTCTAAATACATACATATTATAGATAAAGAACACCCAGACACAGAATAAACCATCGTGCTCATCCCATAAAGTTATATTCTGGGTGGGAATCGACCCCATTCAATTCTTGCGTAGCAGGAAATCAATTCTTGCGTAACAGTCGGATAAACTCCCACTGAGCCACAGAGGCAGTCTTGTAGTGTTTGGCAGTATTGGTAGTGTAGTGGCCGTGCAGAGGTACCGGATTCGATCCCGGGTTAGAATAAATATTTTTGTGATCTACAAATGTTTGATTAAGAATTTGGGTGTTTCCTATGTAGTATATGCCTGTTTAGAAATATCTAATTATTTTTAGCAGTAACCATATACATTAAGCGCTCGTGGCCCCGCGGACGTAGTGTTCTGTAAACGATCACTGCGTTAAGCAACTTACACTATGGCTGATCCTGGAATGGGTGACCACTTTGTGGCATTCATATTTGCGAGCGTTTCCGTGCTTCGGAAGGCACGTTAACCCGTTGGTCCCGGTTGCCAGTAACATGGCAGTCATTAAGCCAGTTGAATGCCTTATGGGCGGCTTGAAAAATTTTAACAGCACGTCGCCACAACCTGCACCTGTCTATTTCAACACGGCAATGGGCTCACCACCTGTTACGTGGGACAAAAAAGCAAAAGCATACGGTGAAACGTGGGCGAATAGTACGCCTCTGCCTACAAAGCAATATAAAATCAGCCTATAAAGAACGTGAAAGTATGTTATGTTTATGTATATAGATCCCATAGCACAAATTTAAAGCTTAGTTTGGGCTAGATGGCACTGAGTAAAAAGTGTCTCACAATATATTTTTTACGGCAAGTTTTACATTATTTTGTAGTTAAACCGTTGATAGTATTGATAGCATGAAGTAGTATATCTTTATTTATCATACGAACCTTTTTTCAATTGACTAGAGAATCGTATTTGCCCGGAACCCAATTTGTTGACAGAATTTAGATTTTGCTGTAAGATGGGCTTTCGTAATGAAGGCATACTCCATAGGCGAATAATATACACGCTTGTTGCCCTACTATAATATTCTGTAAAAGATAACTGCGTTAAGCATTATACTGAATGGCATGTCCTCTGATAGGTAACCGTTTTGTGGTATTTCCATTTCCTAGCGTTTTTATGCTTCGAAAGGCACGTTAAGCAGTTCGTCCCGGTTACCAGTAACATGGCAGTCTTTAAGGCAAGTTCAAGGCCTCATGGGCGGCTTGAAAAACTTCAACAGCACGTCGCAACAACCATTTTCAACACGGCAATGGGCTTACTGGGTACTGACTCGTGATGCCTCAATTTTGACCCACCGTGCTTGAGGTACTACCACAATTAGGCCCGAAAAAAAAAAAATCTTTATTTTGCATAGACCATTTTAACGGCGCTTACAAAATGTCATACACTATTTAAAATATTTAAAGCGACCACCGTTTCGGAACGCGGCTCACCTGAGAAGAACCGGCAAGAAACTTAGGAAGGCTTTTTTTTTGATTGCCTATTTACAATTTAATATTATTTCACTTTGCCAGCAGATCATTTCCAGGCGTCCCTGTCCTGCAAATAGTCTGTAACGGAGTAAAAACCTTTTTCACAAAGCTTGTTTTTAATAAACTTTTTAAATTTATTTAATGGTAAATTTCTCAGGTCACAGGGAAGCTTGTTGTAAAAGCGTATACAGTTACCCAGTAGTTATACAGTTACCGTATCGAGGTCCCACTAACAGCAAAAAATAAAAATAAAATAGAAATTACTTTATTTTGCATAGACCATTTTAACGGCACTTACAAAATGTCATACACTTTTTAAAATATTTAAAGTGTCCACCGGTTCGGAACGCGGCCCACCTGCGAAGAACCGGCAAGAAATTTAGGAAGGCTTTTTTTTGATGGCGTATTTACAATTTAATATTATTTCAATTTCCCAGCAGATAATTTCCAGGCGTCCCTGTCCTGCAAATAGTCTTTAACGGAGTAATAAGCTTTTTCACAAAGCTTGTTTTTAATTAACTTTTTAAATTTATTTAATCGTAAATTTTTCACAGGGAAGCTTGTTGTAAAAGCGTATACAGTTACCCTGGAAAGAATCGCCAATCTTTTGTAGTCGACTGTGGTGGACTGAAAGATTATTTTTATTTCTAGTGTTTATATTATGTTTATCACAGAGTTTAGAAAACTGTGATAGATTTTTCTGGACATACATAAAATTGCCAAAAATGTATTGTGATGGTACGGTTAGAATATTTACTTCTTTGATTTTTTCTCGTAGAGAAACTCTGGGGCCCAAGTTATAAATAGCGCGTATAGCCCGCTTTTATAGAACAAAAATAATATTTAAATCTGCAGCACTCCCCCAAAGGAGAATGCCGTAAGACATAATACTATGAAAATAGCTGAAGTAAACCATTCTAGCCGTATCCACATCTCTTAGAGTCCTGATCTTTTTTACAGCGTATGCAGCCGAACTTAACCTAAAAGCTGTCTTTTCTATGTGTGGGCCCTGTTATGTTTGCAATGAAACGAACAAGTATCGGACAATGACTGATTTATTTATGAAGAACTTATATTTACCCACATTGATGTTGACCCATAATATCTTTCCCTCATAAAAAAATAACAATAAACAAGTTAAGTACCCATCTACATTATTTGCTAGCTAACATTCTCTGTGATTGTACATATAGTTATAACTGTTTTCACAATGTTTAATCGTTAAGTATTTACAAGTACTTATAATCTATTGGCGATACAATAATAAAAATGGCGAACAATGTTTAATCGTTAAGTATTTACTAGTACTTATAATCTATTGGCGATTCGCTGTTGAGCTAGTTGTTTAGCTCTACGAGCTGGTGGTGCAGGCGAAGATGCAGGACTTGTACCAGTTGTACTAGAATCGACATTAGGCTGTGGCTTATACACATCTTCATTACAGTCTACATCCTCACATGCATCACTATACACATTGTCGTCCGGATCCAATGAGCTTGGACTGGCCGGTTCACACTTGATCAGGTGACGCCGATTGCGTCTATATCTTGTTCCAGCCGCATTTTGTACAAAATATGATCGAGGCGTTCCAGCGGCACTGATCACAGTTGCCCTACCTCTCCTCTTACCATCTAAATATTAATATATGTTTTTATATATTTTTCATTATCGCCCTTTTCTAAATTAGGTAAAGTTTTACTATGTTTATCATAATGTACCTCAGATTTATTTTGTTTATTAATCATAGTTTGGTATTCTACCGGGTTAACAGGTCGTGGTTGTAAAAGTGTAGGGTGAACTGGCAGTTTACAACGCAACTGACGACTCATTAATAACTGAGCAGCAGAGCTCAAACCATCCCTTGGTGTAATTCGAAAACTGAAGTGCCAAATGAAAATCCACATTGCCTTTTATTGATTTGATTAATAAAGATTTAACCGTCTGTACGGCACGCTCGCTTTTCCCGTTTACCTGAGCATAATTAGGAGAGGAAGTCACGTGATCAAAACCCCATTGCTCAGTAAAGTGTTTGAATTCACGACTACTATATTGCGCCCCATTATCACTAATTAGGATATTTGGTTTACCCTGGCGCGAAAATACTTCTTTCATACTTTCTATAACTATCCTAGAAGAAATACTATTTAGTTTACAGACGTCGATGTAATTGGAGTAATAATCAACGATAATCAAGAAATATTTTTTATTGTATTCAAAAATATCAGATCCTACTTTTATCCAGGGTAGCTGAAGAATTTCTATTGGGATCATTGGTTCCTTAGCTGGCGCGTTTGAACACTCCTGGCAGATCTTACATCGCTTTACATATAAATCAATATCACGTGACATATGCGGCCAAAACATAACTTGTCTCGCTCGACGCTTGCACCTATCTATACCTAGGTGGCCTTCATGTACAATGCTTAGTAATAGGCTACGTAATTTTTTTGGTATTATGACAGTAAATAATTCATCTATAAAGGGCTAATAATCTCTAACCTCACTACTGACATCATCATCATCCGAGCGTCTGTCCCAGTTGCGTCTCGCGACGCCCGGGGTCCGCTTTCCTACATTTTCTCCTCCACTTCGCACGGTCGTCGGCATCCCCTGTGGTGAGACCATTGGCACGCATGTCATCCCTTACGACGTCAAGCCAGCACTTCTTGGGTCTTCCCCTCTTACCGGGACCCGGCGGGGCTGACATGGCCAGACATTTGTTACCTACGTAGCCCGGCGGTTGCCGCAAGACGTGACCATACCAACGAAGGCGACACTCTTGCAACTTGTCTGCAATGTCACGGACGTGAAGGCTGCCGCGGATGCGAGAGTTCCTCACGCGGTCCATCCGCGTGACTCCACACATCCACCGCAGCATCTTCATTTCCGTGACACGCAGCTCCTGCTTGTGTCGCTCCAATATCGGCCACGTCTCACTGCCATGTAAAAGGACAGGTCTAATAATGGTTTTGTAGACCTGTCCCTTCAACCGGATCGGCATTTTAGGGTCACAAATGACACCGGTCATCTCCCGCCATTTGGCCCACGCGGCAGCAATTCGTGACTTGACATCGCAATCGATGTCACTGGACGTGTGAAAAACAGATCCCAAGTATTTAACCTGGTCCGTGCGCTCGACCAAATCACCGCCTATGCGGACGGATGTGGGATCTGTCGAGTTTAGTGCCAAGCACTCGGTCTTCGCCACATTTAGTTTCAGACCGCCGTTCTCAAGCGTCTCCTTCCACGCCTTTACACGTCGCACCAATCTGCCCCTGTCCGCGTCTGCCAGCGCAATATCGTCAGCATACATGAGCAACCATGGAGGCTGCTCATGCGGGTTTCTGATGCTGTCCGACAATTCGTCTAATATTACACTGAACAGAAGCGGACTAAGGACAGAACCCTGGTGTACCCCGACGGTGATGGGGAAGGGTTTCGTGTCGCCAACAGCAGTCCGAACCATTGAGTCGGAGTCACAGTACATGTCCCGGATAGTGTCAATATAGACCTCTGGAACCCCTTTGGACCGCAGTGCCCACCAGATCATCGCACGAGGAACACAGTCGAAGGCCTTCTGCATATCTAGAAACAAACAGTGCAGAGGCGTGTTCTTCGACCTGTATTTCTCTGCGACAACCCTCAGGGCAAAAACAGGGTCCGTGGTCCCATGACCAGGGCGAAACCCATATTGACACTCCGAGAGAGTACACTCCTGCCGGATCCGAGAGTCTATAATCCTCTCGAAGATCTTCATGGTGTGGGACATCACCTTAATACCGCGGTAGCTCCCGCACTCCTGCACTGACCCCTTACCTTTGAAGACTGGAGTAATAATACTCAGTCTCCATTGGTTTGGGATCTGCCCGCTGAGGAGTATGCGGTTAAAAAGGTTTACTAAGATGCCCACACCGCGAGGACCCATCGCCTTCCAGGCTTCGATGGGGACTCCATCGGGTCCGACAGCTTTCCGATTCTTCATGCGACGAAGCGCAGTCAGGACTTCTCCAGGCGTTTTCTAACCTCACTACTGACATCATACCTATTACATGGCCATCCTGAAATTAAAAAAAAAAGTAAAGGTATCTTTAACTGAACATCTTGTTTAGTTTCTTTTTTAACCAAATTTAACTTATTATTTGACATCGGAATATAATTAACAACCATTTGTACTTGATACAAGACATTAGCGCTCACCTCCTCATTATACAATTCCGGCAAAGTAGCACGGCTTAACATATCAGGGATTTTAAGATACTTGCCTGGGACATAATTAACTATTAAGTCATAGCCTTGTAACCGCAACATCATGCGCTGCAACCGCGCTGGGACGGAAATAAGTGGTTTTTTAAATATACTCTCTAACGGTTTGTGGTCGGAATCCACAACAACTCCGCTCTGGCCGTATATGTATTGATGAAACCGCTCACAACCGAACACAATTGCTAGCAGTTCTTTTTCGATCTGAGCGTATCGTCTCTGAGCATCGGTGAGCATACTCTACGGGACGGCCGTCTTGCAACAGCACTGCACCCACGGCGACGGACGACGCGTCTACGGCGAGGCGCACGGCCCGCGCGGGGTCGTACAATGCCAGCACGCCCGCACCCGTTACGCACTCTTTCAACCAATTGAACGCCGCATACTCACTCGCTTCCCAACGCCACTCGTTATCCTTTTTTAGCAATCAAGTTAAAAGAATAGCTATTTCTGAATAATTTGGAATAAATTTCGATAAGTAATTTACAGCCCCTAAGAACATCTCTAAGTCTTTTCTATCAGACGGAATGGACATCTCCTTAATAGCCTTTATTTTATTATAATCCGGGCTCATACCGTTTTTATTAAATACATGCCCTAAATACGTCACTTCTTCAACACAGAATTTACATTTTACTTTGTTGAATTTTAAGTTGATTTCTGTCGCTCTCTCGAGTAATCGCTTCAGAATCTGGTCGTGAATTTCTTTGGTTGCCCCCCACACAATAATATCATCGATGTAACTTTGAACCCCTTCCAGTTCCTCCAGAAGTTTACGTATTTTGCTATGAAACACTTCTGAGGAACAGTTTACCCCAAAAGGAAGTCTTAAAAATTGGTACCAGCCAAATAGAGTCGTGAATGTGCACAAATCTGCACTCTCCTCATCCAACTGTATGGCCCAAAAGCCAGAGTTGGCATCCAAAACAGAAAAGTACCGAGCACCGTGTAAACAAGCCGCTAGTTCGGCCACAGTGGGCAGCTGGAAGTGTGCTCGCTGTACCGCGCGATTCAACTCCCGCGGGTCTAGACATACACGAATGCCATTATTCTTCTTTGCGACTAGTACAAGTGGATGTACCCACGGCGTAGGGTGACTAACCTTTCTGATGACTCCCATTCGTTCCATTCCCTGTATTTCACTTTTTAATTTATCGCGTAACCCGTGTGGAACTTTCCTGGGGGCACAAACGACAGGTGGAACCGATTTATCGACTACAATGTGATATTTACCCGGTAAACATCCTAAACCTTTAAATACATCTTCATATTTAGACATCGATAAGATCGATCTAAGACGTTTCACTAGGCCTATCGTTTCACACGATTCCCGTCCCAGGACACTCCTACATCACATGTCGGCTATTATAAATTTTAAGTTATAAACCTTATTTTTAAGTATCCACGGAATGGAGTATAGGATAATAAAGGGATACGCTTTTTTATTATCCTATCCTCATTTAAACCTAACTCCAAAAATCTTTTAAAAGACAACACATTACAATCTGCCCCTGTGTCCAGTTTAAACTTCTCTTGTCCATTTTTACATGACAACAATTGAAACCAATCTTCAGAGCTATTTTTGTCCGAATTAAGTAGAAAAACATAAAATGTATCTCCAGAATCTGAATCACTCTCATAATAGACGTTCTCATCACAACCCAGTTCATACACCCTGTACGGAGAAGTACATATAAATGATAGATGTGGATAGCCGGTAATGTTTATTGTCCTGCAAAATACTTAAAGCAACTACTACATGTATTGTCAATTGACTTAATTATATAGGTACAATCTATAGCGCGAGAAATCGCGCATCAGCATAAAATATAAACTATATAAATGTGCGGGTTTGCTCGTACACACCCGTTGCATTTTATCTCGAGGCCCACTTTTAAATGATTGCATAGACTTACATGTACGCGCATAGTGTCCCAAGGTACCGCACACAAAACAGCTGACCTGCTGTGCCGGACAGCGACCGACGCACCTCGCGCGCCCGAACCCGCGGCAGCTGCGCGCCGCACCCTGCGCCGCCGCCGGCGCTCGGTGGGCGCTCGGGCCGGCCGCACCGCCTCGCGGGGCCATTTGCCAGCCCGGGATGCCGTTGACTCGCTTGCCTGTACTGCAGCCTCGTTGCCTCAAGCTGTCCACACATACAGCTCCACTCGTATTGGCGCCGCTGTTGTTACTTATCTGTCGTCCACTCTCCTGCGAAGCCTCTTCAGCTTGACAAATTTTTGTTGCCTTTTCCAATGCGAGCTTATCTGTTCGCAACAGCCGGTCCCTGACCGTAGCATGTCGGACTCCACAGACGATTCGATCCCGGATCAAACTGTCTTCTGAAGACGAAAATTCACAGTTCTTACTCAAAAGGCGCAAGGAGATCACATATTGTTGAATGGATTCACTATCCTCTTGATTACGGGTAAAGAACTTATATCTCGTAAGCGTTTTGTTAGACTCGGTTCCGAAATATTCATCAAACTTTTTCAATAACACGCATGAGTCATCACGTTCTGTTTCAGTCGCAAATGTGAACGTTTGATAAATATCGAATCCATCCGACCCTATTAAGTTCACTAATAAACAAGCTTTAACACTTGGAGACTCCTTATCAATTCCTGCAGCTTTTATAAAGAGTTCAAATTGCAGTTTCCACTTTTTCCAAGCATCGGCCCGGCCGGCCGGTCTACCGGCGCCGTCCATGTTCAATTACATAGGCGATCGGGCGTGTTCCATTTTTAATCACCACTTTATGCGTTAAGCCCAAAAAAAAACAATTGTTAACTATGTCAGACGAATACTATTATGTTTTGTTTAACTATAATACACCACTTTTTCACTTATTTGCACAAATAATTGTAAACCGCTGTCACCATGTTATGTTTGCAATGAAACGAACGAGTATCGGACAATGACTGATTTATTTATGAAGAACTTAAATCTACCCACATTGATGTTGACCCATAATACTACAGGCCCCACTGCTAATTGGCATCAATAATTATACCGAGGAACATAGTTGATTCTACAAACTCTAACACTTGTCCATTCAGTTGAACATTGGCCGCAACTTGTTTTACATTTGGTAGAGTAAATTTTATACATTTAGTTTTATTTTCATAAAGGCAAAGATTATTTGAGCTGAACCAATGAACTACTCTTGCAATTGCATTGTTTACATCGTCATAGTGATCTAAATGTCTTTTAATTTTAAAAATCAATGTGGTATCATCTGCAAACAAAATAATCCTATTCCTGTCCCCTACATAAAATGATAAATCATTAATATAAATGAGGAACAAGAATGGCCCAAGTATCGAGCCTTGCGGCACACCCATTGTAACCATGGATCCTACAGAACGTGTACCATTAATATCGACCCTCTGTATTCTGTGAGTGGGCAACTACAGGTATTTACAAAAGTAGGGCTAAGTTGTACGAATTATATGGTATGAAGCAATTTAATTTTGATCCTGCTTTTATTCAATATGTAAAAAAATATTCCAAGACCTTCAAAAAGACCTGTGCTGCTGCCAAGTCGTTACATATCAGTAATAAGATTAAAGATTCAAAAAATAAGGTAAAAATGACTTGGAATGTAATCAATACTGAAACCGGTCGATTACTACCCCGTGATAATAACTTTGAGTTAATTATAAATAACAAGGTGATTAATAATAAATTAGATGTAGCACAAACTTTTAACAACTATTTTATAGACATACCCGCGAAAACAACTAGCTCCTTAAATTCTTGTCCAATCAAAGCTCAACGCATACTTGGGGGCAGCGTAGATCAGTGCAATGTCTTATTTAGCTTTAAATGTGTTAACCCCAACGATATCGTTAAAGTATTCAAGTCGCTTAACTCAAAAAAGACAGCTGACTTGTGGGGTATTTCTGTGAAATTGATACAGTCTATTATTGTTAATTTATCTCCACATCTAGCTGAAATATTTAATAAATGTATCGATAAAGGAGTGTTTCCGGATTTAATGAAACACAGTAAGGTAATACCTCTATTTAAGTCTGGATCCAAAACTGACCCTGGTAATTTCAGACCTATTTCAATATTACCTGCCATTAGCAAAATTTTTGAAAAAATTATATTGCAACAACTACAAGCTCATTTTAATTCAAATATGCTACTACATAAAGAGCAGTATGGGTTCACAAGGGGTCGTTCTACCATTCATGCAGGTGTGACACTTCTGAATCATATATATGACGCCTGGGAGAATAGACAAGATGCTATTGGTGTATTCTGCGATCTCTCTAAAGCATTTGATTGCGTTGAACATAAAACACTATTGCGAAAACTCTTTTATTATGGTATCAAAGACTCTGCACTGGATCTTGTTGCCTCCTACTTAAATGATCGGATACAACATGTTGATGTTAATGAAATTCGCTCCTCTGGAGCATCTGTAGCTATGGGCGTACCGCAGGGATCAATTCTAGGTCCGTTTCTATTTTTAATTTATATTAACGATCTGCCATTCTATATACAGAACTTGTGCGACATTGTTCTATTTGCTGATGATACGTCACTTATTTTTAAAGTAGATCGTACGCTTACTGATTTTAACAGCGTTAATAGTTCACTTGCCCAAGTTGTAGATTGGTTTACGACCAATAATTTGCTACTAAACGCTAAGAAGACAAAATGTATCAGATTTAGCATGCCTAATGTCAGGAATTGCGGTACAAATATAACATTGAACGGTGATACCCTTAATATTGTAGAATCAACTGTATTTTTGGGGATCACTTTAGATAGCAAACTGCAGTGGAACGCGCAAATAACGTGTCTTGCAGGTAAACTCAGCTCGGCAGCCTTTGCCGTTAGTAAAGTCAGGCAGCTCACTGATGTAGAAACTGCCAGGCTAGTATACTTTAGTTATTTTCATAGTGTCATGTCTTACGGCATTTTGCTGTGGGGTAAAGCAGCTGATCTACAAGTAATTTTTGTACTCCAGAAGAGAGCTATACGTGCAATATATAAATTGAGTGCTAGAGTGTCTCTTAGAGAGAAATTTAAAGAAATTGGCATTTTAACGGTTGCATCACAGTATATATTTGCAAATATCATGTTAGTTAAACAGAACATACATTTATACAATCGACACAGTGACATACATTCGATAAATACTAGAAATAAGCATAAATTAATTGGAACGCATCATCGTTTACAAAAGGTTCACGACTCTTTTGCAGGAATTGGCGTACGCCTATATAATAAAATTCCTTTAGACATTATGAACCTGCCGTTACATAAATTTAAGGCGGAAATTAAGACGCACCTTTTGAAAAGGGCTTATTACACAATTAATGATTATTTGAATGATAAAAATAAATGGAAATGAGTTGCTTGCTCTTCGCTCGAGCTATTTAGGATTCGAATGAATCTTGTGATATATTATCTACTTGTCTTGAACCTGCATATATATGTTGTATTTTTTTTTTTTTTACCTTATTTTGTTTACATTCTCCAGTATAAATAATTTGAAACGCCAGGCAACTAAAGGTATGGCTGCGTTTAGTCCCGGTAATAACTAATATACATAATTATATGTAATTTGACTTTGTTATTGTGTGAGCACTATGTAGACTTATTTATTATTTTGAAATTGACATGATAGTTGCTGTGTAGTTTTTGGGTATGTCATGCTCGCCTAAGTGTCCTGGCAGTGGTGGCGTATGTATCGGGTCGCCTTGTTCCCTACAATACGGTTGAATAGGGCGATGGCTGATATATGCGTCATACCCGTGAACGGGTGCCGTCTGTTGGGACTGGTCAGCTCATAGCTGTTATAGCAATTGTTACAAATAATATTATTTAAATTTAAGGCAAACTAAGTTTAGTCGACTGTTCTCACATAAATTCAAAGGAACTATGTAAGTGTAATTTTAATGAACTCAACATTTATTTTGTTTTTTTTTTTGTAAAATTTCTTTACTGTATAATTGGTCAAATATCATGTTAATCAAACTGTGTCAAATGGCGGTTAGAAAAGAGTGGCCATGAGTTTTATTGCCAGGTTCTTCCTCTGGCTCTACCTATTGCTTTGCGAATCTGGCAGTAAATGTAAATGTAGAAGCAGTAATCTTGACGTTCATAAGTGTTACTTTGTGACCTACATGAATAAAGATTTTTGATTTTGATTTTTTTTTTTTTGATTCTATTGTTCAAATATGAAGACAGAAGGTCGAGAGCTTTGCCTCTTATTCCATAATGGTGTAATTTTTTGCACAGCGTTTCATGTAGAACGCAATCAAAAGCCTTTGATAGATCGCAAAATATACCTAATGCATCATGCTTGTCTTCCCAGGCTTCATGAATACATTTTAATAACTCAACACCAGCATCGAAAGTTAAGCGCCCTTTCGTACACCCAAATTGATTCGCATGAAATATTTTATGACTATTAAAATGGGATAGCATTTGATTCAAGATTATTTTTTAAAAAAAACTTTGCTCAAAGTTGGCAGCACTGACACTGGTCGGAAATTAGACGGGTCTGTAGCGCTGCCAGCCTTGAACATGGGACACAGTTGCTAGATGGGGCGCAATGACCTCAATTATACATGATGCAGTTTTGACCGATAATCCCCAATGGTCCGCGGTTTTCTTAATTTCGATACATTTAAATGTCTTTACAATGTCCTGAGCGCAAATATCTGTGAATACAAATGCATCCCTGCAACAAACCTTTCTGGAATATGTTAAAAAATATTCAAAGATAGCAAGATAAACAAACGTGTTATCTAAAGATAAACAAACTTGTTTTCTTAATTTCGATACATTTAAATGTCTTTACAATGTCCTGAGCGCAAATATCTGTGAATACAAATACATCCCTGCAACAAACCTTTCTGGAATATGTTAAAAAATATTCAAAGATAGCAAGATAAACAAACGTGTTATCTTGCTAAGTCAAACTTCATTAAAAATAAAATTTCTAATTCTGTAAATAAAATAAAAATGACTTGGAACATCATTAACTCTGAATGCGGTAGATCTTTAGTGACTGAAAGGGATTTCCACTTAAAAGTAAATGGTTGCCATGTTACAGGGGACCTGGAAGTGGCTACGGAGTTTGAACATTTTTTCAAAAATGTACCTATATTGACAACAAAATCTCTCCAAGCATCTTCCAGTTCCGCTGAACTTTTATTAGAAGAATCTGTTCTTTGTTGCAGGGATGCATTTGTATTCACAGATGTTTGTGCTCAGGACATTGTAAAAACATTTAAATGTATCGAAATTAAGAAAACCGCGGACATTTGGGGATTATCGGTCAAAACTGCATCATGTATAATTAAGGTAATTGCGCCCCATCTAGCAACTGTGTTTAATGACTGTGTTTCTAGTGGCACATTTCCTGATTTAATGAAACACAGCAAAGTCGTTCCCTTGTTCAAGGCTGGCAGCGCTACAGAGCCGTCTAATTTCCGACCAGTGTCAGTGCGGCCAACTTTGAGCAAAGTATTTGAAAAAATAATCTTGAATCAAATGCTATCCCATTTTACTAGTCATAAAATACTAAATGCGAATCAATTTGGGTTTACGAAAGGGCGCTCAATTTCCGATGCTGGTGTTGAGTTATTAAAATGTATTCATGAAGCTTGGGAAGACAAGCACGATGCATTAGGTATATTTTGCGATCTATCAAAGGCTTTTGATTGCGTTCAACATGAATCGCTGTGCAAAAAATTACACCACTATGGAATAAGAGGCAAAGCTCTCGACCTTCTGTCTTCATATTTGAACAATAGAATACAGAGGGTCGATATTAATGGTACACGTTCTGTAGGATCCATGGTTACAATGGGTGTGCCGCAAGGCTCGATACTTGGGCCATTCTTGTTCCTCATTTATATGAATGATTTACCATTTTATGTAGAGGACAGGAATAGGATTGTTTTGTTTGCAGATGACACCTCATTAATTTTTAAAATTAAAAGACAATTAGATAACTATGACGATGTAAACAATGCAATTGCAAGAGTAGTTCATTGGTTCAGCTCAAATAATCTTTGCCTTAATGAAAATAAAACTAAATGTATAAAATTTACTCTACCAAATGTAAAACAAGTTGCGGCCAATGTTCAACTGAATGGACAAGTGTTAGAGTTTGTTGAATCAACTGTGTTCCTAGGTATAACTATTGATGCCAATTTGCAGTGGGGCCCACACATAGAAAAGACAGCCTCTAGATTAAGTTCGGCTGCATACGCTGTAAAAAAGATCAGGACTCTAACAGATGTGGATACGGCTAGAATGGTTTACTTCAGCTATTTTCATAGTATTGTGTCTTACGGTATTCTCCTTTGGGGGAGTGCTGCAGATTTAAATATTATTTTTGTTCTACAAAAGCGGGCTGTACGCGCTATTTATAATTTGGGCCCCAGAGTTTCTCTCCGAGAAAAATTCAAAGAAGTAAATATTCTAACCGTACCATCACAATACATTTTTGCCAATCTTATGTATGTCCAGAAAAATCTATCACAGTTTTCTAAACTCTGTGATAAACATAATATAAACACTAGAAATAAAAATAATCTTTCAGTCAACCACAGTCGACTACATAAGATTGGCGATTCTTTCCAGGGTAACTGTATACGCTTTTACAACAAACTTCCCTGTGACCTGAGAAATTTACCTTTAAATAAATTTAAAAAGTTTATTAAAAACAAGCTTTGTGAAAAAGGTTTTTACTCCGTTACAGACTATTTGCAGGACAGGGACGCCTGGAAATGATCTGCTGGCAAAGTGAAATAATATTAAATTGTAAATAGGCCATCAAAAAAAAAGCCTTCCTAAGTTTCTTGCCGGTTCTTCTCAGGTGGGCCGCGTTCCGAACCGGTGGTCGCTTTAAATATTTTAAATAGTGTATGACATTTTGTAAGCGTCGTTAAAATGGTCTATGCAAAATAAAGATATTTTTATTTTATTTTTTTTATGCCCACTTTACACCGTGTGGATTCCTGTCCTACGTAATAGGTGGTGAGCCCATTGCCGTGTTGAAATAGACAGACGCAGGTTGTGGCTACTTGCTGTTGAAAGTTTTCAAGCCGCCCATAAGGCCTTCAACCAGGCTTAACGACTGCCATTTTACTGGCAACCGGGACCAACGGCTTAACGTGCCTTCCGAAGCACGGAAACGCTCGCAAATGTAAATGCCACAAAGTGGTCACCCATCCGAGGACCAGCCGTAGTGAAAGTTGCGTAACTCAGTGATCGTTTACAGAACACTGAGACCGCGGGGCCACGAGCGCTTCATCTATTTATTTATTTATTTATTCATTAATATGATTTTTCTGAATATAATTCATATAATTTATTTCTACTTTTAAAGAAACCTGGTGTTGCCCAGTCACTGAAAACAGGACGACCACCAATCTGTAGTGTTTTTGAGGTAAAAACTTTGCCAAACTCATCATTAATCAAATTAAATGAGTGTTTATATGACTGGTCTACACAAGTGAAGTTAGGTAGATATTGTAATCTCTTTAATACATTTTCTTTAAAATTATTCAAACGACTTTGGTTAATAGGTACATATTTAATTTGTTTTTTGCAGATTTTGTTACTACTTTTAGGAAACTTTATCCATTGGCCACGATGATCTGACTCTACAGGATCCACAATACCTTTATCTATAGGTTTAATATCAGTAAAAATATTATCAATACATTTTGCACTGGTGGCTGTAATACGAGTGAGTTCTAAGAATGTACCATGCAGATTAAAGGATTTAAATATTTTTTTCATTTTATTTCTCTCTGATGGAGTTCATGATGTATCTAATACTCGTATATCAACATTAAAATCTCTACAAACTATTATAGATTTCTTAGAACATTGGCATTTAAACAGTGCTTCTTCAAGCTTTTCTTCAAATTTAATGTAAGAAGCACCAGAGGGACTGTATACGCTTAACAAGTTGAAATGCTTAAACTCAATACTGGCAATCTCAATAACTCGCTCAATGGAGAGGGCTACTAAGTCTTTACGTTCTTTAAATTTTAAGTTTTTATTAATTAATATTAAAGAGCCTCCACGTTTAGAATGTTTTCTATTGAACGAGCTAGCAACCTGGTGATTTACGAAGTTCAACAATGTGATTTCATGATCTAAAAGATCATGAAATCACATTTTTTACACAACCAGTGTTCTGTAGCACAAAAAATATTAATAGAATTTGCATTAATGTATAGCTCTAACTCCAAATCTTTACCATTTATTAAACCTCTATATTATTTTTATAAACCTGGTGCACCATAATATTGGTGCACCAGGTTTATAAAAACAATATTTTTATTAAGATTATTCTCAGGGGCCAAAGTCAACTTGCCAGATTTATTATCTGTTGTCCTAAAAACTAGTTTTTTGGAATTACGTTTTCCAAATGTGAAGTGTCAAAACTATCCTGCTCAATAAAAGCAGTTGTACTTGCCAATAATTTGGCTTGAAAAATTAAAAAATTAGATAGCAACAGAGCTACCTTTCGTTGTAAAAATTTTGATAGAAAATATCTATCTAATGTCAACAAACTATTATTATTGGAATATGATACCATGGTATGTAGTTTCATATTTAATTTGTATCTTAAGTGATTTTCCTTGTGGCTCATAGCAGTGCTGTATGGCAAGGGGGACAAAATTACTTGCTTTACTTGCAGACTTGATAACTTATTAATTTTTTTAAAAAGTTTTTCACTATTAATATTTCTTCTACCAACTAGCACCACTATAGTAGACTGCATGCAGTGTGTACTGCACCAGTCAATATAAAATCTATAATTTGAGAGTATGAAGCTCCTGGATATGTATGATTTATTACAGTATGACCTAACTGTGATAAATAATGTCCAAAATATTTACCTATTTCATCACAATAGACTATAGTCTTTTCATCACTTTTTATTTGCAACTTTTCTATTATAGATATCTCGCAAGTACTACTTGAACTTAATGTACTATTATCCACACCGCACACAGTTTTAATTGGTGAAAATTCATCAATGCATCTAATTCTTTCACAACTCAAGGGTAAGGAGGGAACATGGCCTACGGATATCAATTGGTCATTTTGTAATGACATGAATTTACTAATTTACCTTTGGCTAACACCTGTTCCCTACTCTGTTTCTCTGCAACAGAAGAGACTCGTGCAACTGAGTCGTCATCCCAATAAAAATATGAAACATCATATTTTTATGAAATTCATTTCAAAGAGTCTTGAAGTCGGTCAATATCAGTTTTTTACTGTTGTGCGACAGTATCAAGTTCTAACATATACATATTTACCTGGTCAATCAGTTGCAATCTATATCTATTAAGTGACATGCTATTTTTAAAAACCTTATATTTATGTATGCATTTTTTTAGATTTAGTAATAAACTTTTTAATTTTTAAATATTTCTTTAACTTATTCTTACTACACTTAATAATTTTTAATGTTTTAGAACACCCCCCATCATCAGAAGTGAGGTCTATGACAATGGAAGGGTGAGCATTAGCAGTATCACAAACTCTGATTAGATTGAACCACTGTGCTCTGTTTCTCGTCTTCTAGTTGCGATATTTTGATCTCCGATCGTTGTAGCTCCTCCTTTAATACTCTAATTTGGTGCAGAGTTTGTTCATAATGATCCCTACATGAGTCAAAACTGTCAACTATAAGTTGTAACCTATCCCGATCCTGTAAGGTATCAGTATACAGTGAATGCAACTGTGCCAGTTCTTTCTTGAGTTGTCCGTTCTTACTTAAAATACCTAGCAGTTCTAACTCATTTTCATCCCTTTCCTTGTTCAGTTTATCGCACTTCTCCCTCAAAATCTAAAACTGACTCGTAGTCCCACAAATCTTGTACCACCGTGTTCGTGGTCCCACCACCATTAGGCTGGTGGTCACACATTTAAGTCCCACTAACAGCAAATGACTCGTGGGCCCACCAACATTTTCCTACCGTGTTCGTGGTCCCACCACCATTAGGCTGGTGGTCACACATTTAAGTCCCACTAATAGCAAATGACTCGTGGGCCCACCAACCTTTTCCTACCGTGTTCGTGGTCCCACCACCATTAGGCTTGTGGTCCCACAAACCTTGTCCCACCGTGATCGTGGTCCGACCACCTTTAGGCTTGTGGTCCCATAAACCTTGTCCCACCGTGATCGTGGTCCCACCACCATTAGACTCGTGGTCCCACTATTAAGTCCCACTAACAGCAACTGACTGGTAGTCCCACATACCTTGTACCACCGTGTTCGTGGTCCCACCACCATTAGGCTCGTGGTCCCACTATTAAGTCCCACTAACAGCAACTGACTCGTGGTCCCACCAACCTTGTCCCACCATGTTCGTGGTCCCACCACCATTAGGCTCGTGGTCCCACAAACCTTGTCCCACCGTATTCGTGGTCCCACCACCATTAGGCTGGTAGTCCCACTTTTAAGTCCCACTAACAGCAACTGACTCGTGATCCCACCAACCTTATCCCACCGTGTTCGTGGTCCTACTAACAGAAATAATTCAATTCATGTTTTGATGTTCGATGACGGCCCGGGTCCGTGTGTTACATGGGACAAAATACTTACTGTGAAAAGTTCTGTCACCACTTCGGGGACAAAGGCATGACTGATATACGCCACTAAATTAATATAGAAATTCATTCCCAGAACAATTTCATCAATGAAACTACACAGTAAGTGAGTAACATAGCAGTCGTTAAGGCGAGTTGAATGCCTTATTGGTGACTTGAAAAACTTCAACAGCACGTCGCAACAACCATTTTCAACACGGCAATGGGACGTGCTTGTGGTCCCACCACAATTAGGCTCGTGGTCCCACTAACAGCAAATGACTCGTGGTCCCACCAACCTTGTCCTACCGTGTTCGTGGTCCCACAACCATAAGGTTTGTGGTCCTACAAACCTTGTCCCACCGTGATCGTGGTCCCCCCATCATTAGGCTCGTGGTTCCACTATTAAGTCCCACTAACAGCAACTGACTCGTGGTCCTACCAACCTTGTCCCGCAGTGTTCGCGGTCCCACCGCCATTGGGCTCGTGGTCCCACTATTAAGTCCCACTAACAGCAACTGACTCGTAGTCCCACAAACCTTGTTCCACCGTGTTCGTGGTCCCACCACCATTAGGCTGGTGGTCCCACTTTTAAGTCCCACTAACAGCAACTGACTCGTGATCCCACCAACCTTATCCCACCGTGTTCGTGGTCCTACTAACAGAAATAACTCAATTCATGTTTTGATGTTCAATCACGGCCCGGGTACGTGTGTTACATGGGATAAAATACTTACGGTGAAATGTTTTTTTTCTTATGTTTCTGTCACCACTTAGGGGACAAAGGCATTACTGATATACGACAGTTAATGAATATAGAAATTAATTCCCAGAACAATTTCACCAATGAAACTACACAGCATATTCAAATAATTAACAGTATGACAATATTGATTTTAGACCGCAAATAACTAATAGACATGTTTACTATGCTATTTTAATTGTGCATTGCATGTTCAATAAATGTATATTATGTACACAGAGGTAGGGGAACAAACAATATAAATTTAAATTTTAGTTTGCAACTCAAATAGAACTAGTTTGATAAAATAAATACAGCTATACTTTGTTGTATAAGTTATACATATGAAATGAATGAATGAAATGAAATATCTTTAGTCATGTACGTCACAAAGTAACACTTATGAACGTCCAGATTATTGCCTCTACATTTACATTTACTGCCAGATTCGCAAAGCAATAGGTAGAGCCTGAAAAAGAACCTAGCAATAAAATTCATGGCCACTCTTTTCTTACCGCCCGTAAATACATTAGTTTTATTTACATGATATTTGAAAAAATTTTACAGTATGTGTTTATACAAAAAAATACATTTATATAAATCAAATCAAAATTAGAGCGATTCTAGTTGCCAGCCTACCCTTATGACGAAGAATCTGGAAAGAAACACCAGGGATGCACTTTTAAAATCTAGGTATGGCTTACAATATTAAACTTACATTGTTCATTTGAAGTTATGTAGATAAGGTGCATTTATTCATATTAATTTATTGCGTTCTATAAGTTAGTAAAGTAAATGCCCACATTTTTGTCCCACGTTACAGGTGGTGAGCCCATTGCCGTGTTGAAATGAACAGGCGCAGATTATGGCGACCTGCTGTTGAAAATTTTCAAGCCGCCCCTAAAGGCCTTATGGGCGTCAACCAGGCTTAACGACTGCCATTTTACTGGCAACCCGGACCAACGGCTTAACGTGCCTACCGAAGCACGGAATCTCACAAATGTAAATTCCATAAAGTAGTCACCCATCCAATGACCTCCTAGAGAGAATGTTGCTTAACGCAGTGATCGTTTACAGAACACGGAGTCAGCGGGGCCACAAGCGCTTAAATACTTTTCCAAAAATGAAAATTTGCCCGATTCGTTGATATTTATGATTACTGCTCCGCTCTCCTGATTAGGGATGATAATATTATATATTAGCTTATAGCCTTTCTCGATAAATAGGTTATCCAACACGAAAATATTTTATCAAATTAAACAGGTAATAACGAAACAAATTCGTTCATTTTAGGCATATCAAAATGAAGTTTTGTTGAATTCAGAGACAATGACCTGGTGATTGAGGATCGCTATCATAACCAGGTCTCCAATAGGAGCCTTTAAGTTGATGGTCCATATATGCTTTTTCACGCTTCAATAATAGGACTCGGACTACGGATTATAAGAGGGGGGAAACACCTGCACCGGCAGAGACTCCAAGTTTTTATGGTGCTACATTAGTAAGACATCTCTGCCCCACCCGTGTTTTGCGGAAAAGCGAAAGAGTTCTTCAAAACACATAGCATGGTAGGTGTAAAATAAAATGCAGTGCCAGGTAGTGGTTAGCAAGTTTGGCGACTGACGCTGATTTTGGTCCCATGTTTGTTTGTTTTATGGAGGGGTCCCAGTTTTTGTGGTCGCATACAAACACAATGAAGCTCCGTGTGGTTTTAGCCTAAAAAGTATTGACGCACTGAGGGACCTGGTTATGTCCAAAACAAGCAACTCCTCGTTTAAAAATTTTTAAAAAATTTACAGCTAAAGATTTTGCAACGGAATATTTTTTTGCATGTTCGAAGTATATCATTATATAATTCGAATAACCATTGCAATCCTCGAACCTATATTTTACTCCTAAGGGAGTAAAATTGGGGTTGTAAGTTTTATGAAATTTTCTTCATTTTTAAAGATAGCAACATATAATTTAGTATGTTTACATGCTTCTAATTAAAAATAAATAAACATTATTGTGTTTCAGAATTTACCCGAAACTCACGAGCAAAGCCTGGGGGCACAGCTAGTACTTTCATAAGTGTTATCGTACGATTAAGGGTACTCTTGATCTAGCAATGTACGTAATAAATTTCTCGAACATAAATAAAAATGTAAAAATACGGCCGTAATCACTAGACGATAATTTAGGAGCACCTTAAGGTAGTTATAATAATTGAAAGTCATAATGGTATACTATATTAAAAAGCCATCAGCGGTAACCCTGAGGGCTTAGGCCAGCGATATTGAAACAGTATCGATGCGATCTTTGAAGTTTGAATCGAGTGCTCATATATTTTAAATACATCGTTATTTTTTTATCGTCCTGTATATTTCCGTAAAATAAATTACTTTTTAATTTATTTTGGCTCGCTAAAATAAAGGGCAAGTCTCTAGGCTAGACGCAATAGGCATCAACTTATAGGGATGTCCTTTATTTAATGACTTAATAAAAAATTAAATAACAATAATCCAGAATATATAGAATAGACAAATATCCTGTACATTTCTTTAGGTTAGGTTAGGTTAGGTTAGAAGCGCTCGTGGCCCCGCGGTCTCAGTGTTCGGTAAACGATCACTGAGGTAAGCAACTTTCACTATGGCTGGTCGTCGGATGGGTGACCACTTTGTGGCATTTACATTTGCGAGCGTTTCCGTGCTTCGGAAGGCACGTTAAGCCGTTGGTCCCGGTTGCCAGTAAAATGGCAGTCGTTAAGCCTGGTTGAAGGCCTTATAGGCGGCTTAATAAATTTCAACAGCAGGTAGCCACAACCTGCGTCTGTCTATTTCAACACGGCAATGGGCTCACCACCTATTACGTGGGACAGGAATCCACACGGTGAAAAGTGGGCATATAATATGCCTCTGCCACCCCTTCGGGGATAAGGCGTGATGGATATTTATTATTTTATTTATTTCTTTAGGTCTCTTTAAAATAAAACAAGTTCTTACACCCAATGCATTAACTGATAGATTTTTATGTTTTTCCTTTGTAAAAAAACTTCAAATTCGCTTAACGACCACCATGTTACTGGTACTTAACCGGGATCAATGGTTTAACGCACCTTCTAAAGCACAGAAATGATTGTAAAAGGACGTACTAACGGTCTACCATCGCTGCCGTAGTAAAAAAACACTATGCTAACGGGCTGCGAGCAGGGTTGCCAGGTGTTCGGTTTTTAACTGTTCGGTATTCCAGCCCCGTATTCGGTGTTCGGTATGACAAAAATACGAAG
The DNA here is from genome assembly GCA_948477245.1 of Thumatha senex. NCBI lineage: Eukaryota > Metazoa > Arthropoda > Insecta > Lepidoptera > Erebidae > Thumatha > Thumatha senex. Next base: position 11,298,939 of record OX419750.1, on the reverse strand, counting down.
TATGAGTGGTTCGGTATTTTATGCTAAATCAGTATATTTGTTAATAACGGGGCTAAACGCGGTTATTCCACATACCTTTGGTGCCTGACGTTTCGACCAGGTTGCACCGGCCGTGGTAACAGGCTGACTCAGCCTGTGACCACGGCCGGTGCCGGTGCAACCTGGTCGAAACGTCAGGCACCAAAGGTATGTGGAATAACCGCGTTTAGCCCCGTTATTAACAAATATACTGATAGTATGCAACGCGATAGTTTAAAAGTTTTATGCTAAAGTCAAAATTTTATTTACAGTTTCACAAAATCAAATCATTTAAAAATTTTCGCTGCTTTGTTTTTGCGCCGCGTTGTTTAAAGCAGAACTATACGTATTCGTTGTATTTTAAAGTTTCAAACATGTACTTTTATTATAAAATTAGAAATAACACAAAGTTGCTAGAAAGTTGTACTAGTAATGATAAATAAAGGTTTACGTAGGGTTGTATTATGTTCACCCTCAGAAAATCCTGCACTTGTTAACAACTTCGACAAATTAACACAAAAAATCAAAAGGCCCCTTTCAATTTCTGAGAAAAATTAACCTTAAAAAATCAAAGGGGGGATTTGAGAGCACATGTTCAGTTTTTTATCTGGACCACTTGGCAACCTTGGCTGCGAACGAGAGCTTTGAAGAAAAAAAAAATTGGATTCCACGCTGGAACAGTGACAAGAGCGGACGGTTGCTGAATATAATTTTCTAAAACTAGTGCATTTACCTTGTTTTATGTGCGGTAGTGGCGATTTCTAGGACATAAAAGTTGTGTTACGTGCTATATTGAAAAACTGTTACGTGCTATGTTGAAATGCGATTTTCTTTCTTGCTGCGTCAAATCCTCTGAAAACCTCAGAATAACAACCACTTTTATACTGGGGTGAGACTGACCTTGACTTAAGACTAGACTATGACGTAGAGGACATAGTCTAGTCAGAGGGACATTTTAGATAAAAAGAAAGACAACAAACCAGACCATAAAATAATAACAAAATAATTATGATTTTCTTAACTAGGCCACTATTTCTGTGCCGTAATAAATAAACTAGGTCGTTAACTTTTTTTTCATAGTTAAAGACATTCATAAAATAAATGCAATATATTTAGATGTTTGGTTCGATTTATAGAGGACTCCTTTATTAATAGTTTCAGTTTTGACATATATAATTGCACGTGTGTTTATTACTGGATGTAAATTCGTAGATTTAAATAACAAATTGCTCATGTCAGCTATAAATTTTAAAGTTCTGAAATATTTATTACCTCGACATCGATTGAGATTAAAAAATTGACGGATTTGACAGATGGCCAACCCTATTGCATTTAAAAATCGATACAAACTAAGTAGCTAAACTAGATTAACGATTTCCATCGATTAAACACGTGGTTGAAGGTATGTTGAAAGTTTTCTTTAGCGGTACTTTTTTTTGAAATGATTTTAAAGAAAGTTGTTACTTTAATTAGACACTTGTCATTATAAATTGGTCGTTAAAGGGCAAATTATTAGTGTTGATACATAAGAACTCTTTTTGCTTAAAAAATTGTAACGCAGCCTTGCTAAGTAGCTTAGTTTCGAAATAGTTTACCTACACATGATATTGAGTGAGGAACGACTGACGAAGAATATTTACTGTGAGCATTCGTGGCCCCGCTAATTCAAGTGTTTTGTAAACGATCACTGCGTTAAACAACTTTCGCTGCGGCTGATCCTCGGATGGGTGTTCGCTTTGTGGCATTTAAATTAACGAGCGTGATTGGGAAGGCATGTTAAGCCGTCGATCCCGGTTGCAAGTAACATGGTAGTCGTTAAGCCAAGTTGACGGTCTTAGGGGTGGCTTGAAAAAATTCAATCGGAGGTCGTCACAACCTGAGCCTATCCATTTCCACACGCTAATGGGCTAACCACCTGTTACGGGGGATAAAAATGCATAATGTGAAATGTGTATGTATAGTAAGCCTCTGCCTACCCGCTCGGGAATAAAGGCTTGACTATTGTAGGTTTGTGTTAGGGTATAACATTATACTTCCATCTTTATGAGAGTGTAGCACATCTGGTTTTGTGGGTAACCACTTTGTCGTATACTTGTGTAAGCATCCTTTAAATAAATATACTTAGTAAATATGTCTGTATAATCAAACTTATTGTATATATGTAACCTAGTTATAATAATTTAAATAAAATAAATAAAAATAAAAATAAATATCCATCACGCCTTATCCCCGAAGGGGTCGCAGAGGCATATTATATGCCCACTTTTAACCGTGTGGATTCCTGTCCCACGGAATAGGTGGTGAGCCCATTGCCGTGTTGAAATAGACAGACGCAGGTTGTGGCTACCTGCTGTTGAAATTTTTTAAGTCGCCCATAAGGCCTTCAACCAGGCTTAACGACTGCCATTTTACTGGCAACCGGGACCAACGGCTTAACGTGCCTTCCGAAGCACGGAAACGCTCGCAAATGTAAATGCCACAAAGTTTAGTAAATTTACTAAATATTTAATCTGACAAAACTAGACGTATCGAACACAGGCTGGCAATATTTTAACCCCACTTGCTGATAAAGTTATAAACGAACGATCCCGAGCCTGGTTCGACCTTCTTGTTCCGGCAACCATAGAGTGAGCATCACATATTTGTGATAAATAGAAATAGGGTGATATTATGGTATTGTGCATGTGAGAAGATGTTTGATGTGTATTCACAGACGAAATAAAAGTGAAAGTGTTTAAATAAGTATTTTATTGGAGAGACCTCTGACACGTATTTTGGTTGTTCACGGATCTCCAAAAATACGATTTTAACATCAAATGAAGCCTTTTATTTGACTGCCATCGTTAAATTTAACTATTTTCTGTGTCCGTTCCAACTCATTCTCTTAATTATAGTTTACCCGTGTTCCATGATTAGTAGTTGAGTTATATTTCAAAGGAGTCAACTGAGCAGCAGTGCCATATTTAAATAAATATCCATCACGCCTTATCCCCGAAGGGGTGGCAGAGGCATATTATATGCCCACTTTTCACCGTGTGGATTCCTGTCCCACGTAATAGGTGGTGAGCCCATTGCCGTGTTGAAATAGACAGACGCAAGTTGTGGCTACCTGCTGCTGAAGTTTTCAAGCTGCCCATAAGGCCTTCAACCAGGCTTAACGACTGCCATTTTACTGGCAACCGGGACCAACGGCTTAACGTGCCTTCCGAAGCACGGAAACGCTCGCAAATGTAAATGCCACAAAGTGGTCACCCATCCGAGGACCAGCCATAGTGAAAGTTGCGTAACTCAGTGATCGTTTACAGAACACTGAGACCGCTAGGCCACAAGCGCTTCAAATCGCGCTTCATCGTGCTTAGACAGCAACTGTCAAATGCGTAAAATCGGTTATGTATTGATTGATAGTGAGCTAGTTCCATTGGATTTCAGTAAAGAAATATATAAAAAGTAAAGATGCAGTACCCAAAAGGACATCAGAATCGATGAGGGACTGCTAGAATATGTCGATCAATATACATATCTTGGCAAACAAATTAGTTTCAAATCTAATAGAAATGCGATTGAGATAGAACGTAGATTGAAAAGTACCTGGAACAAGTATTGGCAACTAAGAAAAATATTTAAAAGTAGTATGCCCAGTCAGTTAAAAAAGAAAACAATGGACTCGTGCATTCTGCCCTCTCTAACGCGATCACGATTGTCAGACATGGAAATTTACTAAAATGATTAAAAACAAATCATCTCATGCCAAAAAGGTAGTATGTTGAATATAAAGAAAATACACAAAAATAAGGCAATACACTAATGCAATAGACGCGTAGGTTTATGAATAAATTTTAAAATTTAGATGGGATGGTCATGTGGTCCGCCATACAGATTATAGGTGGACTAAAAGGGCCTCAACATGGGAGGGCCCGCAAGGCAAACGCCGAATTGGAAGACCTTTTGCCAGATGGGAGAGGGACATACAGAGGATAGCAGGGATGAACTGGATGTCAACGTCGGAGCATAGAGGGAAATGAGGACCTTGGAGGAGGCCTTTACCCGAGAGGGGTCCATCCTACAATAAATTCAAACAATCATTATTAAAAGCAATTAATTGAAAATGTAAAATTTATCACAAAACTAATACTAATTTTCTTTCTAATGAAATGTATTGAGATAATAAATTTATGTAATTGTTCAATTTTAATGAGGAAATTAATAACATTGGTAATATATTTTAAGTATGTATACGGGTCATAAATTCAAATGAGCTACAATTTAAAATAATGATGTAATATTTTATTTTTGCTTGTAAATGAATGTGAAGGATTAGTAATAAAATGAATTTATCCTAAATTGAGGTACTACGTATTTAATAAATAAATTTAATAATAATTCTAGTTGTAATCCTTTTAATTATGTACCTATCTTTTTATATATAAAGTACTGTAAATGTAGTATTGCATGGAAAACAAAAAAGGTTTTTTTTATTAATTTTATTTTTTGTGATGCTTACTCTATGGTTGCTGAAACAAGAAGGCCGTACCGGGCTCGTGCGATACCTTTTATAATTTTATCAGCAAGTGGGGGTAAAATGTTGCCAGCCTGAGTAAGATAAAATATTAACTAAAGTATTTAAAACTAGATTACCTACATGAGACACGAGTACTGTCAAAGTCCTGTTGGACCCATTCTCGCAATAGTGGACACAAAAGGATCAAAAAATCCCGTTGGACCCATCAATGGAACTTTACAATGGAACCAACAGTCCTAAACCCATAATAAGTATGATTATACAGACATATTTTCTATATTTATGAAATGGATGCTAACATACAGATAATATTGCAATTTTTAACCTTTTATTTCATTCTGTAACGAAGTGATACGCAAAATGGCAGGTTTGAATGAAAGAGTCAGCGTTAAGCTGGAAAAGGGCGTGCTCCGTTGGCTTGGACACGTCCAACGAATGAGTGAGGAACGATTGATGAAGAATATATATTGTGCGAAGGGTAGAAGGAGTCAGGGTAGGCCGAGACTTACATATGAAGACCACTACGTAAGCCGATTGCTCAAAAACGGAAAAGTCAAAAGTACTCGGATAGCCAGACGCGTATGAAGCGATTGATGAATCTTGAAGAAGCGAAAGAAGTATGCATGGATCGCTAAGCCTGGCGATCTGCCCTCTCTGACTACCCCGTCAGGGATACAGCGTGAAGATAGTATAGTATAGTATTTTTCATTCTGAATGATATCTTTTACTCGAATACAATCATAGAACAAAAGGTAAAAAACCATTCAACTGTTGCTTCGTTGCACAAATAATTTCGGACGTGATCCCGCCTCTCGATATCACAAAACTGTATCACTCAATTCTGCGTTCTCTCTTGTAGGTAGTTATAGGTTCAAACGCAATACAAAATAAAAAGCTTTTTCACTTCTCGTCCTCTGAAAGATCTTCTTTGCTTAATTACACAAAATCGTTAGTCTGAGACTTTTAGGCGAGGGCTGATAGTAATGTTGAGACATACATACATACATATAGTCACGCCTTTATCCCCGAAGGGGTAGGCAGAGGTATCCCTCTATATATCCGCCAACATTTCACCCTATGCATTTTTGTCCTACGTAACAGGTGGTGAGCCCATTACCGTGTTGTAATGGACAGGCGCAGGCTATGGCGACCTGCTGTCGAAATTTTTTAAGCCACCATGAGGCCTTCAACCATGCTTAACGACTGCCATTTTCCTGCAACCGGGACCAACGGCTTAACGTGCCTTCCGAAGCACGGAAACGCTCGCAAATGTAAATTCCACAAAGTGGTCACCCATCCAAGGACCACCCACAGCGAACGTTGCTTAACGCAGTGATCGTTTGCAGAACACTACTCATCGGGCCACGAGCGCTTCGAATGTTAAATGTAATGCTGAGAGTTGCTGTTTATCCTGTGTTTATCTTCGGATTAACGATTTTGTGCAGCCTATATCCTGCACAAATAAGCACTTTCATACCAATCGAAGTGGATAGCAGAGTTTATAAATCGTCCACAAAACCATTGTATCCTCTCCATTACTATCAAGCCCGGACCGAATTAGATAAAAATGGTTCGTTTTGTGCACTTGTTGTAAAATCTACTAATAATAAAATTACTGATTTTATATCTTACTTTAAAGTATTTGCTTTTCACATTTTCATCCCTTTAAAGCTATGGTTCAAATTTAAAGTGTCTAAGCTCATTGGGTAGTTAGTTTAAAATCAATTACAAAATTCTACCCGTACATACCTTCATAAAGAAAGCGAATAAAAAAAATACATGGTAAAAAATACGGAGTCCGAGACTACCAGGACTTTAATTGGTCGTGCTAATTAGTGTCTAGCACATAAGACCTTTTAGCCTTTTTGTTACCACCTCACTAAAAAGGCAACGGGTTCAAAATTTCTTCCAAATTTAACATCTAAAATAGACACATTTTATTTTATTAAATTTATTTGGCCCTTTAGACCCACCCCAGTTCCGTGCTTCGGAAGGCACGTTAAGCCGTTGGTCCCGGTTGCCAATAAGATGGCAGTCGTTAAGCCAAGTTGAAAGCCTCTTAAAAATTTTCAACAGCAGGTCACCACAGCCTGCGCCTGTCCATTTCAACACGGCAATGGGCTCACCACCTGTTACGTGGGACAAAAATGCATACGGTGAAATGTGGGCGTTCAATATGCCTCTGCCTACCCCTTCGGGGATAAAGGCGTGACAAAATGTATGTATGTATCTAAAAAATACTACACAATTCTGTAACACTTCATTTATTTTTTTTAGTTTGTGGTAGTTCGCACAGGGTTTTGTTACTAAACAGTAGTTTTTGGGTGTATAATTTTAGTTGATCACCCCTGCTATTAAAATAATATTCTTTTAAAATACATCTAAGTATGCCAACAGCCAGATTGAACGGTTTTGAAAGAATAAGTATTAGTTACGAAAATCACTCGCTAACATGGCGATCGAGAAGTTAAACATAACTTAACTTAACTTGAAGCGCTCGTGGCCCCGCGGTCTCAGTGTTCTGTAAACGATCACTGAGTTACGCTACTTTCACTATGGCTCGTCCTCGGATGGGTGACCACTTTGTGGCATTTACATTTGCGAGCGTTTCCGTGCTTCGGAAGGCACGTTAAGCCGTTGGTCCCGGTTGCCAGTAAAATGGCAGTCCATGAAAAATTTCAACAGCAGGTAGCCACAACCTGCGTCTGTCTATTTCAACACGGCAATGGGCTTCACCACCTATTACGTGGGACAGAAATCCACACGGTGAAAAGTGGGCATATAATATGCCTCTGCCACCCCTTCGGGGATAAGGCGTGACGGATATATACTTAACTTAACTTAACTATCTTCACGCTGTATCCCTGACGGGGTAGTTAGAGAGGACAGATCGCCAGGCTTCGCGATCCATGCATACTTCTTGAATTTAAACATACAATCTGTAATCTATACTTCTATACTAATTATATACGAAGCTGAAAAGTTCGTTTGTTTGTTGTTTGGAGGAAATAGCTTATCTCAGAAACTACTGGTTCGAATTGACATGTTTTGTGTTGGATAGCATCGAGGAAGGCTATCCTAATAATATTATAAACGCGAAAATTTGTAATAATGGATGTTTGTTACTCTCTCACGCACAATCTACTGAATGGATTTTGATAAAACTTTACAATAATATAGCTTACACATCAGAATAATACATAGGCTACTTTTTATCCCGGGAACAAGTTCCTCTGGGAAACGGGAACGGGAAAACTTCTCTACACGGGCGATGCCGCGGGCGTCAACTAGAAATATTATAAGTGTGAAAGTTTGTGTGGATGTTTGTTACTCTTTCACGTAAAAACTATCGAATGTATTTTAATGAAACTTTACAATAATATGGCTTATACATCAGAATAACACATAGACTATATCCCGGGATCAAGTTCCTGTGGGAAACGGTAACGGGAAAACTTCCCTACGCGGGCGAAGCCGCGGGCGTCAACTATTTTCATATATTTTTATAAAAGTAAACGTGACGGGATTAAATGGATGCCAAGTTGGTTCAAAATATGTCACAGGCAAAGCCAGGGGCAGCTAGTTACTTTACAAAACCAATTATTTTAAGCATTTTGCAGTAGTTATTTTTAAACTATAAAACAACGAAGCCAGCAGTGTTCCGTAACATTAATTTTTGTAATTTATGTACTTTTTGCTGTTTATGGAACATTATAGGTGTAAATCTAATTACACTTGCATGTTTATTATAAATGGCATTTTGCAATGATAAAGAAATTACTTCCTATCCTTCATGAGTTTCAGCATTTTTTTTCTCAAAGGGTCATCGTGTGCTAGCTTAATTAAATCAATCAAATGTATAGTTAACGACAGGATACTTAGTGGTTACTTATAGCCGAAGAAAGAGTATGATTGATTCATGCTATAAACTAAAAAATCAAATAATACCCAGAGGTGAGTCAATACGAGATCTAGGAATCATCCACGACTCTAAACTGCTGTTTGACAAGCACATTGAGAGTATAGTGTCGAGGGCCTCTAAGGCCCTAGGATTCATTATGCGTAGTTCGGCCTGTTTTAAGAATGTCAAGACCTGGAAGATTCTATATTGTAGGTAAAGTGTTTACTAGAATACGGGTCGCAAATATGGAACCCACGGTATGACAATTACATTACTCATATTGAGAGGATTCAGATAATTTTTTTAAAATATATTTGCTACCGTTTAAAACTTACTTATAAATCTTCTGAGTATATGAACTTATGCAAACAATTTCATCTACTTACACTCTCAGAGCGAAGAAATGTAGCCGATATATCTTTCATTTTAAAAATAATTTCAAAGGGCTGCCAGTATATTCGGAACCTTGCCTAAAGGGACCTTTTTTAATAATATATTTTAGTTATGTATCATATTTTTAAGGTTATATTTAATGTTAACATTAAGTTAATTTATTTATTATATTAGTTAATATGTACATAAATATTAAATAAAAAAATAAAAAAATAACATTAAATATCGTAGACTGTCCTGATCTTTTGAATAGATTGTATTTCAATGCCCCCACAAAGGTACCAAGAAATATAAAACCTCTCTATGTACGTAGATGTTCTACCAAATACAGACAGAATTCATTCATACCGCGAGCAAGCAATAGTTTTAACATAGTCTCAAAAGAGCTAGATTTTGATATTTTTAATACCAGCGTCCAAATGGCAAGGCGCATAATAAGTGATAATTTCTTTAATCAGATATAAATTCTAATGTTTAATAAGTTGGTTTGTGAGTTTATACATATATTAATGTAAGATATTTTTTAGCGCTCGTGCCCCCGCGGTCTCAGTGTTCGGTAAACGATCACTGAGGTAAGCAACTTTCGCTATGGCTGGTCGTCGGATGGGTGACCACTTTGTGGCATTTACATTTGCGAGCGTTTCCGTGCTTCGGAAGGCACGTTAAGCCGTTGGTCCCGGTTGCCAGTAAAATGGCAGTCGTTAAGCCTGGTTGAAGGCCTTATGGGCAGCTTAAAAATTTCAACAGCAGGTAGCCACAACCTGCGTCTGTCTATTTCAACACGGCAATGGGCTCACCACCTATTACGTGGGACAGGAATCCACACGGTGAAAAGTGTGCATAAAATATGCCTCTGCCACCCCTTCGGGAATAAGGCGTGATGGATATTTATTTATTAAGATATTTTTTTTAAATTTTGAGCAATCTCATCAATCATAACGGTTCACAAGCATAGCGCATAGGTGTTCAATGTATATAATGTGTGGTAAACGTGTGAACCTATAATTGGCTTACTGATGCAAATCTGTTTATGTATTAAATTAGATTAAGCTGTTGGTTCTCCATAAATAAATAAATACCTGCCACTAAATCTTCTAAATCTTAACCAATTTTTTTTTTATTTGTCATATAGTCAGACTACATTCATTAATTGTAATGAATAAGCTAAAACTAATTAAGCATCCAGTACTTTGAAAGGTAATTATCTAAGACAAAAAAAAATGTTTTTAAACTCACGCGACTATACTATTCATTTTATGGTTTTCGGGTCTTTTCGAGTAATATTTTAACTTACTCTCACCTCTCGACGTTTTGACTATATTGCAATAGCCGTGGTCACGAGTAGACTCGGACAGTAAAGTTAAAATATTAAGCGATAAAGACCCAAATAACATAAAATGAAAAGTAAAATTGTTTCTTGTATAAAAGTTCAGTACTTTATTTATTAAATACCGCAGTGAGAACCACTCATGCTTGCATGCATCCTTCCTAATGCACAAAGGCTAAGTGTTTTGTGAGCATTTCATTGTACCTATCTAAAATCTATTCTATTAAATAATAAAATTATTCCGACAATTTTTATAAATAATGGCGCGTGAATCTAATAACCCTGAAATAAAAGTACATTAGTGATAGATATACTAACGTTTTATAACGTTTCCATGTTATAGGTACTAACACTGTATCTCTGACAAGGTAGTACTCGTAAGGAGATGATTTTGTATTTATATAATACTAGATGACCCCCCCGGCTTCGCCCGTGGCATAGTTCGTACTTCCGTCGCACCTATTTAATCCCGTCGCTTATTAATTCCACAAATTTGCCCAATTTGTCGACATTTATGACTACTGCTCCGCTCTCCAGGGTAGTTGCGTGATGATCAAACTGCACACGGTGTGCAAATTTGATTAAAATCGGTTAAGTTTAGGAGTCACTTTAGGATGCGATCACTTCGAAAATTGTGCGGCGTTACCTTGGCCGACCGAATACGTACGTAACGAAGTGATACGCAATATGGCAGGTTCGATTGAAAGTGTCAGCTTTAAGCTGGAAAAGGGCGAGCTCCGTTGGTTTGGACACGTCCAACGAATGAGTGAGGAACGATTGACGAAGAATATATATTGTTCAAAAGTAGAGGGTAGAAGAGTTCAGGGTAGGCCGAGACTTACATATGAAGACCACGTGAGCAGACTGCTCAAAAACGGAAAGGTCAAAAGTACTCGGATACCCAGACGTGCGTGTATGAAGCGATTGATGAATCTCGAAGAAGCGAAAGAAGTATGAATGGATCGCGAAGCCTGGCGATCTGTCCTCTCTGACTACCCCGTCAGGGATACAGCGTGAAGATAGTTATAGTTTATTTTTATAAGTTTAGGAGTCCATCGCGCACAAACAACGTGACACGTAATTTAATATATTAAGATTATATTTTAGACGTATTGTGTGTGTTGCAACGTTTGTTGCTATACTTCATAGAAACGGTTTGAACGATTTTATGAAATTGTATAGTAACTTTAAATTTAACTATCTTCTCGCTGTTTCCCTGACGGGGTAGACGAAAGAGCACAGATCGCCAGGCTTCGTGATCCATGCATACTTCTTTCGCTTCCTGTAGTATATTATAGTGGGTATATAATAAAATTCGGTAGGTTGTAGAATTAATCGTAATCGATTTTTCATAGCAAGAAGTATTAAAAATTGACCTTTAGTATCAGCTAGTTTACGTAGAATTAGGGGACACATATGCAAATTAGCTATGTTTTATTATCCCCGTAGGGGATAATAAAAGGGGATACTTTAAGTTTTTAGGCGTAAGGGCTTCGCTAGGCGGATTTTTTTAACGTGTGGAAATCTTCATGGATTCTATGCCGTACTCCTACTGATTAAAAGCACACGTGTCCCCTCCATCTGTCTATGTCCGGAAGTACCAAGAAAGAATTGTCCTAGAGCTCCCAACAGACTTTGGGGTGTTTTGGATCGGGGTCGTAATCTACCTCGAGGCATTTGTTTGAAGAGAAAACTTCTTTTAGCGCGGTACGCATATTTTTAGATGAGATAAAATCTCTGGACTTGCGACACGTTACGAGACGCAGCTATAGAGTGTGCATATATGCATATACATAAAGCAGACCGCGAACGCGTCTAAATAAATACATTTTTTGATAGTTAATTGGTAGATTCAATACCTTGCTACTAAATAATATAATCATCATCTAACGTTGATCCTGGTCTTACTGAATAATATTATGTAATCAATTAAGATTCTTTCAGTATAGATTTTTTTTTATCTTAATCCCGGTCAATTTTTGAAGTGAAGACATCTTTTAGCACGGTACGCATCTATATATATAAAAATGAAACCCGTTTTCCGTTGTCACGGCATCACGCGTGAACGGCTGGACCGATTTGAAAAATTCTTTTTGTATTGGATAGCCCATTTATTGAAGGTATTTAGTTATATATCATCACGCCACTACGCAGGAGAACGGAGCAGTAATCATAAATGTCAACAAATCGGGGAAATTTTCATACATTATTGGAAAAGTAATAAGCGACGGGATTAAATGGGTGCCACGGGGTTGGAAGTATGTCACGGACTAAGCCGGGCAGGTCAGCTAGTATTTTTATAAAAATGAATTGATGTATATTAGTCTCGCTAAAACTCGAGTACGGCAGGACCGATTTGGCTAATTTAGGTTTTGAAATGATGGTAAAGGTTCAGGGTTGGTTTAAAAGGTTAGATAGAAACATAATAAATAAAGCAAAAACTAAATATGCCATTACATTTTTTAATACAAAATGTTCCTGCCTGTGAAATTTAGATGTTCTTTGAGTCTTGTTTTTTGTTTAGAAATTAAAAAATAGAGTCACTTGGTTGTCAAATATTTATCGGTGCGATGAGAAATTGGTCTGTGTCATATAGAAAGAAATAAGAAAAAAAACATTTATTTTTCCAAACACACAGCATCTTACACAGAATAAAAAATGAACTTATAATAAAACATACACAACTAGAATTAACAATTAAAAATAAGTAAAAAATTAAAAATAAATAAATAACGCATTCCGATCCATGGCTTTGGTTATCAAACAAAAAGTCACTGTCACACACAAGTGTCATTGACGTGTCATTTTTATACATAAATCAGAATGCGCACTTTTTTTTTGACTGTTTCGAAGGCATGAGAACTTTGAACCTACTTACGCGTGGCGGTCATCTCATTGCTGTAGTATGAGTTTCGGTCTCTTTGGTATATTTTGTTGGAATACAAAGGAGTTCTGTTTCAGGGATAAAGAAATAAAAGATAATAGTCTCAGTTGATAATAATTATATAATTCTCCTGTACGCGTGTCTATCATCTAAGTCTTCCTAAACGCATGGACCGATTTGGATGAAATTTTGTATGTATATTTCAATGGGTTACTAGATTATTTCAACAAAAAACATGCTGGTAGAATGACCTAGCAGGTGGCGCTGTATTCGGTATATCACATAATTTGTTCTACAAGAGAAAGGTTCTTTTTTTTTTATACCACTGAGGTGACCGACAGGATAAGATCCACCTAATCGAATGTTGTCACCATAGCCTATATACATTTGTTTAACACCAAAAGTACTGCACTCTCGCTTTTGAAGAACCCCTTACTAGGCAGGGAGTTTATAGCACAATCCAATAGTACGCTGTAAACACGCCCTTATCCGACCTTACCGTATGTGTACAAAGTGTTAGGCATCATGTCAAAAAATTCTCGTAGCACAAACCATTGTACACGCTATATAAATATTTTTTTTATAAGGAGGAGGCAAATCATTAGGAGGTAAAGCCTCTCCTATCGCAAAGGAGCCTGATACCACACGTAAGTAAAGGATCAATGATAGCCCCTCATGGCTTCTCTTAAGTGCCGAGTGAAAAGGTCGAAGACTGATCTGGTGCACCAGCGCTAAGGTGACAACAGTACTTCTACTAATGTGTGGCCGCACTTTGGACTTAGGTATAGAGAAGCAATGGTTGCAAAGCAGTAAAGTACTGACGCGCCCTGTTGGGTACTCTGAGTTTTATTGACACCAGTTTTTATATTTTCCCGTAAATAACTACGGTATCGGACGTCAGTAGATATCTCAACACCGAGGGTCTCAATACTATTGGAGATGTAGAGAACTGTTCATATTTGAAGTGAAGCTGCTTTTACGGGTATTTACTTTAATGTAATTTATCTTGGCTACTACTTAACTAAGCACACAATTTATAAATTAATAGGCGATACGAAGCCACCATTTATAAATAATATACTATTGGAGTTTTAACTTCTGTAAACGTATCACACTTGTACAGTGTGATACGTTTACAGAAGTTAAAACTCCAATAGTATAATTTAATCTTCATTAAAACGGTACCACCCATCGCTAATTCAAAAAGCCATAAACGCCTCTTTAAATATTCAAGCGATTCTGGTCCTTATTACAAAGAAAATGTTTAAAAAACGAGTGAAAATTGAAAGGTTTGTTTTTTTAGAACAGGTATTCTTGACATTTTGCTTCTTTGAATTATCTCTTGACAGTTTTGGCGTAAGTAACTAATACATGATACGCTAAAATAAACGTTATTCGTTGTAAATAAGATCCAAATTTGAATGAAAACAATTGGAATTAGTATTTGTTTGTTGAATAACCATACCACCCATTTTCTTGTCAATGAACAGGCGCCAAGGACTCGTTTGACCAGTTGTACGCAGTGTACTTAGACTTTAAAAGCTTGGAATAGCCTTTTTAGTGCTGTAATATAACAACTTTAGTTTAATTGAACTGGTCTTATACTCGGTTCCTTTACTTATTTATATAGAAACAAAGCGACTTATTTACATTTGACACGGTGTTGTAACAATGACATTAAATTCTTATGGAATTAGATTCTTCTTTTATTAAAATATTATTTATACATGTAGACCATTTAGGCACTAATGAATATGCATGACAATAATTAAAATGGGAGTGATTCTAAATGCCAGTTTCAAGGGCAGCCTACTCTTCATGGAGAATAATCTGGCAAGAAACTACATTGATGCTCTTTTAAAATGTTTGTATGGCTTCATGGCATTCGCAGAGGTACATGAAATTAAAAGCACTAGTAGCTACATCCAAATTTTTAAAAACTAACATTAAAAGTAACAAAAGATAAAAAATGATTACACAAGGAAAGAAAAAAAAGATAAAGACAGAAGAAACAAATATAGCATACTAAAACGAATCTATTATATTGTTAACCAATTTAATTAATTACATTTACTTTTGTTTGCCAAAATGGACGCCCGTGCCCGTGATGGAACATCATGACAACATCTAGCGAATTGAGGGTCACCCTTACATTCCACCAGACTATTAATAATGGCCCTCAAGCTTACCCAATGATGTACCTCTTCATACTCTGCTTGAATTGGCGAAGATTATCTGCATGTGAGCAAAAAGGAGAGATTAGGTCAAGTTGAAGAGTCAACCAATGTCTCCGGGCCCAAGCGACATCTACTGCCTGCGGTGCATCTACTGACATTCAGCAGGTTCTTACGGGGGTTGGGAGGTCAGACGGCACTCGCCCCTGACAATGCCGAAAATTAAAAGCCAAAAGAAAGCTGCTTCTAGCAGTCAAATAAAAGAGCATCCCAGGCTCTATATCCAGATAGAGTTTGGAAGTAACTAATTAAGAGGAGGTTGTACGATCGATGAATGCAAACGTTAAATATTTTCTCGATGAATTTTCTTCAGAAGCGCTCGTGGCCCGCGGTCTCAGTGTTCGGTAAACGATCACTGAGGTACGCAACTTTCACTATGGCTGGTCGTCGGATGGGTGACCACTTTGTGGCATTTACATTTGCGAGCGTTTCCGTGCTTCGGAAGGCACGTTAAGCCGTTGGTCCTGGTTGCCAGTAAAATGGCAGTCGTTAAGCTTGATTGAAGGAATATGCCTCTGCCACCCCTTCGGGGATAAAGCGTGATGGATATTTATTTATTTATTTATTTTAAATCTTTTTTCTGTTGTTAATGTAAATTAAACCTGCACAAAGCCTCTCTATCTTCTTGCTATTATATCTATACTAATTGACGCCCGCGGCTCCGCACGCATTGTGATGTTCCAGTTACCGTTTCCCACAGGAACTTGTTATCGGAATAACTTGTTATTGACAGCCTCTGTGGTGCGGTAGGAGTGTATCCGACTGCTACGCAAGAGGTCCCGGGTTCGATTTCCGGGTCGGAACAAATATTTGTGTGATCCACAAATGTTTGTTTCGGAGTTTGGGTGTTTCCTATGTATAATATGTATGTATTTAGAAATATATAAGTATGTTTATCAGTTATCTAGATCCCATAACACAAGCTAATATTAGCTTACTTTGGGCTAGATGGCGCTGAGTGAAAAGTGTCCCACAATATTTATTTTATTTAAAAGTATTCTATGTGTTATTCTGATGTGTAAGCTATATCATTATAAAGTTTCATCACAATCCATTCAGTAGTTTGCGTGAGTAACAAACATCCATTCTTACAAACTGTCGCGTTTATAATATTAGTAGGATAGTTAGGAAAGTGATCGGCAGACGGGTTGGTACACAGTTTTATTCCAAATTCGGCAATGGCAAATAGCAGTCATTAAGCCAAGTTATAAGCAGCTGGAAAAATTTCAACAGCGGGTCGCCACAACCTGCGCCGGTCCATTTGAACACGGCAATGGGCGCACAACCTGTTACGTGGGAAAAAATGCTTTAGGTGAAATAGTTGTTTTTTTAACATAGAGGTGGACAAGCATACGGCCAACCTAATGGAAAGTGATCACCATATGGACGTAACGTGACGCCTATGGACGTTTGCAACACCAGAGGTGCGGCATTCACGCTGCCGATCCTAAAGTATATGCCTATATGCCTCTCTCGCACATATATGCCTTTGCTACCCTTTCGGGGATATAGGTGTAAAAGATAAGTAAGTATTATATTTTTAGTCAGCTATTATTGAAACGAAAAGTTAGAAACTTAGCACAAATATCGTCGTTTTTTATGCTTCAGGGCACAGAATACTTTTATTGTTACGCAAATGTACTTGAGTCTTGACGGTATATTGTACTGTTAGGAAATTTATTGCCGCTATCTTAATGGATGGAAAATGAATAGAATTTATATTATAAAATGTTATTCTCCCGAATAGTGGTCGTTCCTGCGGATACAAATACGGGTACAGGTATAAATATAAGCTAGAGTTACTCATAGTAACATCAGCTATCTGCCAATAAAAGTCCCATTATAATTGAACCATTCGTTTCAGCGTTTAACCGAACAAACTGAAAGACAGATATAAAAATGAAAAAAAAAAAGAGAATACTTTTATATGTGAAAGTTGTTAATTTGAAATAACAAACAGACACTTAAATTTTATTTATAGATAGATGTATAGATTAACATATGTTAGATATAATATACCCAGATATACTAGTTAATAATTGCGATTACATAACATTTAGTAAGTTCAAAATTTTAATACAATTTTATCCCTTACACAAGCCATTCAATATCAGCCGAGTAGATTTGCCAAAAATTTCTCCCATTTATATTCAACGTGTACACTCACAAAGCCTATTTAACGAAAACTCAAACCAAACACCTTCCATGTAGAAAATCGGCGTATTTGCATTTGAAATTCGATCAGAAAATGTCAAAGCAACAAAAATATCCGCGATTACTCGTACCTGTTTGTAGACATTTCTCACAAATGAAATAAATATAATGGAACCGATATATATTCCTTTTTTTCCCCTTAGAAATTTCCTTCATAGATCTCCGCATGAAATACGTTAAAGGTCTCATGACCTGTCAGGAGCGGAAGCGTGTTGTGACAAATTTACCAGTAACGTGCCTCAAATTTCTTCGCAACCTTTATTCGCGAAAATATATTTTATATAATCATTTTATACATGTAGCAAAGTACCTGTCTGATAGCGAAATGCTTAATATATGTAGGTATCGGTATTAGAGAAGTGGTTATAGAAAAAAATTACAACGATAATAGGAGAAGAAGGACAGGATCTCTTAGGGTTGCCAGATTAGAAAACTACAATATTTTGTAGTTTTCTAACAACAATTTTTACAAAAATTTTTACTTTTTACAAAGGTAAAAAATATCGGAATTTTGTGAATTTTGTCGGGACAAATATAAAACTACCAGGAGGAAGACCTTCCTCAAGTAGGACTGATAGTCTGGTCAGGATCGCGTGATGTGATCAGGATCAATAAAACAAAGCTTACAATATTTTCAAATTTTTCATGTTGTTTGCACGGCATACGGCACGGGGCACGCCCGCTGTCATTCACATTCGATTTTAGTTATCGCGTGCTTATTTCAACCGCTGATGATTTATGAAGCTGATAACTATAATAATTTTGAATTTAAACCCAAACTCATTAATATTATTTTAAAATCGTCATAGCAGGTCGAAATTTAAAAAAAAAACTAACTTTTATTAATTATTTCTTCACAAATGTCAAAACAGAAAAGAAATTAGAAGATTGGCCGTTCGTTACGTTCCTATCCAGTCACAACAAATCCAAGAGTTTTTTTTTCTTTTTGTTAGTCGGCTTACTTAAAGTTAAGCGTTAATGGTATCTGTGGATCACAGCATCTGTCCGTTTGCTAATGATCATATTAATAATACTAAACGCAATCAATTTAGTGATGTGTCGAATCCTACTAATGTTACAAACGCGAAATTTGTAAGTATGGATGTCTGTTACTCTTTCACACAAAATCTACTGAATGTATTTTGATGAAACTTTACAATAATATAGATAATTTATACTGTTGATTGATGGCACTTGGTGGAACTTGCTACACATTTTCAATAATAACACTTGTACTATTCCACAATATTTACTTGATAAACCTTACCGGTTTCGCCTCACGGCATTCTCAAAGGCACTCGACTTGATATGACAACTGGATCTAGTAGGTGTACTAAAATTAATAACATTATTATGTAGGTATATCAACACATCAAGATACCAGTTTCGAAATTTACCCCAAAATTAGGGAGAATACAAAATTTTGATCTTAATACAATTTATATTCAAAATATTAGTCTAATTGTCATTAACCAAATAAGACACAAACTAACGGTCAACCAAACATCAAAGAATGTGTAATGTTTGGTTGACCGTTAGTTTGTATCTTATTTGGGTAATGACAAAATGCAGTATTGAATATTTAATAATTTATCATTATATTGAATTCTTGACATTTAATAATTTTGACATATATATTCTTAACATTTAATAATTTGCAACTTTGACATTTACTATTTGACACGTTGACATTTGAAATTCTAATATTTTGAATATAAATTGTATTAAGATCAAAATTTTGTATTCTCCCAAATTTTGGGGTAAATTTCGAAACTGGTATCTTGATGTGTTGATATACCTACATTATAATGTTATTAATTTTAGTACACCTACTAGATCCAGTTGTCATATTGTGTGCCTTTGAGAATGCCGTGAGGCGAAACCGGTAAGGTTTATCAAGTAAATATTGTGGAATAGTACAAGTGTTATTTTTGAAAAAAAATAAAAAACAATAACATAGCTTACACAACAGAATAACTCATAGGCTACTATTATCCCAGGAACAAGTTCCTGTGGGAAACGGGAAAACTTCACCACACATGCGGAGTCACGGGCGTCAACTAATTTTGATGACCATTTATTTTGATTGTATTTAATTTTTCCACTTCAGGAAACAATCAGGTCTCTCTCTATCTCCCCACCTCTCATCAAAGCGTTAAGTTCCATTGAAGCTAGACATATCCATGATGGATACTGAGACACATATTAGACACTAGCTGATGTAATAGCCGCTTCTCCCGGTAAAATTGTCCTACTCGGGATTTCGTACGGAACCCTAAAGTTTTTGAAAAAACCAAAATCGCCTATATTACTAACGAAGAATATAGCTTTCTTGTAGTGAAATAATTTTTAAAATTGGCTCAGTAGTTTCATTACAAACAAATCCATTAGGTACACGGCAATAAATATCCTAACATCACAAAATATATATAAAAGTTTTCTGTGCCCTATATGTTGTAACGTTACTTTTTTCCGGGAGGGGAAAAAGGTAAAGTTTAGGAGAAAACTATCACCAGGACTGGAGGAGTCCCGGCTTAAAGGGAAAAGTAAAAGAAAAAAAGGAAAAGCTAAAGTTAATTTATTAAATGTTAAAAATATAAATTTAAAGCCAGGAAAACCGGGGGTAAATGAAGGTTTTGAAGATTTCTTTAAAAGAGCAGGTTATCAGCACACGTCGCTAAGAAGCCTCGAAGCCGAGAAGGCCTCGAGTAGGCCTCCCGTTGCCAGGAAGTGGCCTCAAGTAAGGCCTCCACGTCGCTATGAAGGGGCCTCCAGTAAGGCCTCCACGTCGCCGACCTCGGAGAAGCAGGTCGCGGTAAATCAAAGCAGGCAGAGTGCTGAAAGTAACCAGCCGTCGGCGTCACAAGCCACTGCAGACAATCACTTTATTATTTCAGAGGGCACAACCCTCTCACTCCACACTATTCCTCAGAACCTCATCACAAGGCGAGCACCAAAAGTAGACTGATGTGACGGCCCCGGCTCCCTTCTTTTACAGATTGTTTAGCATTTCAAAATTTAAACAATATTCTATAACATAATATAAATAATTATGTATAACAAGGTCTAATACCTATACAACCTAACCTACTGGCAGCTCTAGCTATAAATTAAAAATAACACCAAGGTTTGTCATTATCTGACATTACAAAAGGTAAACAAACATTAAGAGATCACTAGAAAATCTAAATATTTTGAAATATAAAGGCCTAGGAATACTACAGACAATGGCCATGCAGATAATTTGAGAGAACATATAATAAAACATTTAATTAAAAAAGTAAGTAAAAAATGTTACATTACAATGTACTTAGAAATATTTAAGTACTTTTAAGTCATGCGTCGTAAAAGAAAAACGACTAGCGATTCATAACGCACTGCTAGTGCCAACGTTGCTTTTCGGTAGGTAAAACTTGGATATGTCAGAAGATGCATGTCAGTAAGTTGAATGCTGTGGAGATGCGATCACTTCGAAAATTGTGCGGCGTAACTTTGGCCGACCGAATACGTAACGCTGGGTCAAGGTAAAGCTGGAAAAGGGCGCGCTCCGTTGGTTTGGACACGCCCAATGAATGAGTGAGGAACGATTGACGAACAATTATTGAGTCGGAAAGTAGAGAGTGCAAGCAGTTAGGGTAGGCTGAGACTAACATATAAGGACCACGTCAGCAGATTGCTCAAAAAACGGAAAGTTCAAAAGTATTATGAATTTGCAGGAAGCTTAAGAGGTGTACAAGCATTGCGAAGCCTGGCGCTCTGTCCTCTCTGACTACCCCGCATTAAAATAATTAATCAGTTGTCATACTACAAGCTTATATTAGCTTACTTTGGGCCAGATGGCGTTGTGTAAAAAAAAAACTCACAAAATTTATTTATTTTAAAGCTAGTGTGATAACCTGTGGGGGGTACGTGAATCCTTCACCACGCAGGCGAAGCTACGGTCGTAACTAGTTTATTAAAAATGCTAAACTCAGATAAGATATTTTTGAACGACTTGATTTCCTTTCTCAATGATGAGATTAAGACAGATGCAAGTATATTCAGTGAGAACCAGTCTTAATATTTTTTTAGTAAATAAAGACTGGTTCTCACTGACACTTGAGTTGCGGATGCCGTGTTATTTTGATTACTTACCTGTTTTAAGTTACTTTCAAACACAATGTAGTTGTATTTGAAACAGGTTTAAATAAGGATGTAACTATGAGACAGGAAATGAATATTTAAAATATTTTTGGGACGTTCTCACGCAATGTCATTTAGTCCATAAAAAATAAATAAATAAATATCCATCACGCCTTATCCCCGAAGGGGTGGCAGAGGCATATTATATGCCCACTTTTCACCGTGTGGATTCCTGTCCCACGTAATAGGTGGTGAGCCCATTGCCGTGTTGAAATAGACAGACGCAGGCTGTGGCTACCTGCTGTTGAAATTTTTAAGCCGCCTATAAGGCCTTCAACCAAGCTTAACGACTGCCATTTTACTGGCGACCGGGACCAACGGCTTAACGTGCCTTCCGAAGCACGGAAACGCTCGCAAATGTAAATGCCACAAAGTGGTCACCCATCCGACGACCAGCCATAGTGAAAGATGCGTACCTCTGTGATCGTTTACCGAACACTGAAACCGCGGGGCCACGAGCGCTTCGATTTAGTCCATATTAAGTTTAAATAAGCCTGTGCTATAGAAACTAGGACAACAATATTTTTAATCTCTACTAACATATAAATAAATAAATATAAATATTGTGGGACACTTTTCACACAGCGCCGTCTAGCCCAAAGTAAGCTAAATATTAGCCTGTGTTATGGGATCTAGATAACTGATAAACATACTTATATATTTCTAAATACATACATATTATGGATAAATAACACCCAGACACAGAATAAACCATCGTGCTCATCACACAAAGTTTTATCCTGGGTGGGAATCAAACCCACGACCTCTTGCGTAGCAGTCGGATGCACTCCCACCGCGCCACAGAGGCAGTCAAATGTGATATATGTGAATGTAATTTATTTGTTACCCTTTCACGTGAAAACTTCTTAACCGATCCTCATGAAACTTTGTACAAATATTCTTGGAAGTATTAGAAGTAATATAGGATACATTTTATTGAAAAATAAAATTTATTTTCGAAAGATAAAACAAACGTTTGTCGAATAATCTTGTTTCTCTGTCTTAAGTGGCGCTAACGAAGTTGCGCGGGTCAGCTAGTACATATATATTTTTTTGAATGAGAAGCAGTAATTATAAATGTTAACCAATACTGCAAATTTTAAAATTAAACGACGTCATTAAATGGGTACCATGGGGTTTCGAAATATGTAACGGGCTAAGCCGCGGTGATTAGCTAGTATTTTAAACTTTCAGTCGCTCGATTCTGCCAAATGGCTTTCTCTCTAACTATTTATAGGCTATCACTCATGTCTACTATATGTGACCAGTCTTCTAAAAACTACGAAACAAACGATTGAGTATTTCACATGTATTTGTGCTTACCCAGGATTTGAACTAAAACCATGACTGACGACAGCTGTATATACTACTAGTTTTCTATTCGAGATTTCATACTGAACTCAAAACTTTTTGAAAATCCAATATAGCCTTTGTTATTTACGAAGAATGTAGCTTTCGAATGGTGAAACAATTTTTAAAATCGGGCCTGTCGTTTCTGAGCCTATTCATTCATTAACAAACTTACAAATCTATCCTCTGTTATTTTTAAACTTTCCCGGTTACTCATGTTTTAGGTACTACTCGGGACTTCACGCGTAACAAAATTCTACTTACGTTCACCGACGCCGCGACGTTTCAACCGCATTGCAGCGTCCGTGGTCGGGGCTGGACTGTGAATGTAAGTAGATTTTTGTTTCGCGTGAAGTTCTGAATATATACATAAAACATAAATCTTTCCTCTTTATAATATTTGTATAGACTACCACGCCACTGAGACAATCGAATCCACAAAACATTATAAGGAAATAATCAAAATCAATCAAAATAATCAATTTGAAAACTACCTCCTATTTTTGAAATCGTTTGACAAAAACGCGAGGTTTGAATTTCTATCCGCTTTGATCTCTGCCTATCTAGTCATAACTTTGGCTTGACAAATGACGCACTCCCCTCAGAAAGGACCTTCAACCCTCCAATATAGAGGGGGGTACTCAAGAAGCATCTCCGATGTTGACTCCGCGGCATGATTATGATAAATGACCTCGGCTCATCGTAGCGTTGATAAAAAAGTGCTCTCAGAAATACTCTGCGACAGCGCCTCAATATTGGATACAAAATGTTGCTGAAAATGGAAGCAGATATTTTACTTATGACTGCCTCTGTGGCGTATTGGTTGTATTTGCGATTAAAGTGGTGTAGTATCGCGTTCAAATCCCAGGTTGAAACGGATATTGTTACAAATGTTTGTTTCTGGGTTTGAGTGTCTCCTATGTACATAAATATTGTGTATTTTTTTTTTACGCAGCGCCATTTAGCTCAAATTTAGATAATATGGCTTGTGCCATGGGAACTAGACAGCTAACTAACTAACTAACTAACTATCTTCACGCTGTATCCCTGACGGGGTAGTAAGAGAGGACAGATCGCCAGGCTTCGCGATCCATGCATACTTCTTTCGCTTCTCCGAGATTCATCAATCGCTTCATACACGCACGTCTGGGTATCCGAGTACTTTTGACCTTTCCGTTTTTGAGCAATCTTCTCACGTGGTCTTCATATGTAAGTCTCGGCCTTCCCTGACTCCTTCTACCCTCTACTTTTCAACAATATATATTCTTCGTCAATCGTTCCTCACTCATTCGTTGGACGTGTCCAAACCAATGGAGCACGCCCTTTTCCAGCTTAACGCTGACACTTTCATTCAAACCTGCCATATTGCGTATCACTTCGTTACGTATTCGGTCGGCCAAGGTAACGCCGCACAATTTTCGAAGTGATCGCATCTCCACAGCATAAACAAGACAGCTGATAAACATATTTATATATTTATACAACATACATATTATGAAGCGCTCGTGGCCCCGTTAGCTCAGTGTATTGTAAACGATCACTGCCTTAAGCAACTTTCGCTATGGCTGGTCCTTAGATGGGTGACCACTTTGTGGCATTTACATTTGCGAGTGTTTCCGTGCTTCAGAAAGGCACGTTAAGTCGTTGGTCCCGGTTGCCAGTAACATGGCAGACTTTAAGCTTAGTTAAAAGCCTTATGGGCGGCTTGAAAAATTTCAACAGCAGGTTGCCACAACCTGTGCCTGTCCATTTCAACACGGCAATGGGCTCACCGTCTGTTACATGGGACAAAAATGCATACTGTGAAATGTGGGCGTGAAGTGAAGCTACCCTTTTGGGGATAAAGGTGTGACAATATGTATGTATGTACATATTATATATAGAAAACATTTAAACTTTGAAATAAGTATTTGTGGATAACACAAATATTTGTTCCCAAAAAGTTTTTTATTTTAAATTTTGCTCGATGTGTAGACATTTCTGCTCCTCGCCTATAAGTCATAAAAATATTTCTTCATTTCGATCCAGTAGTTCCTGTAGATCATAAAAATATTTCTTCATTTCGATCCAGTAGTTCCTGTAGATCATAAAAATATTTCTTCATTTCGATGCAGTAATTCCTGTAGATCATAAAAATATTTCTTCATTTCGATCCAGTAGTTCCTGTAGATTAGCGCGTTCAACATAACAAACTCTTCAACTTTATATTATTAGTATAGATAAGACGGGTCATACTGTCTTTAATAGTTACAAAAGCTCTAAGCCTAGGCTCGATAGAATTCCCGGTTATGCTTAAAACCCAGTCTATTAATACTGAATAAATTTGAAAGGAGCAAAAGAGGGCAGAGTGAGAAAGCGAGAAAGAATTTTTAGAATAAGGTCATTTTGGAAAAAGGTCAGGTTAAGAGTACTATTGACCGGCGTGTGTGTATGATAACACTTATGAAAGTAGAAGAAGCAAAATTTGTATGCCAGGACCGTAGCAAGTGGAAAGTCATAGTCTCTGCCTATCGCGATGTGAGACAGGCATGATGATATGTATGTTTGTATTTAGCCTAAAATAGGCACGTATTACGATAAATAATATTCTTAAGCTAAAATATTTTATCGCAAATGCAATCAAAAGTTCTTAATGAGGTAACCCGCAGCGTACTGGAAAATATTTCAATTTAAATAAAGATATTATTGTACCATCTGTTAAAAAGAAACGACGAGTATTTTTATAAAAAAAGGCTCGAGGCTCCACTAACATAGTGTTATTTTAGAAAAAAAAAAATGTTTTTATTTTGCATAGACCATTTCAACAGCGCTTACAAAATGTCATACACTAAAACTAAAGAAAAAAATTGTATATTTAAAGTGACCACCGGTTCGGAACGCGGCCCACCTGAGAAGAACCGGCAAGAAACTTAGGAAGACTTTTTTTTTTGATGGCCTATTTACAATTTAATATATTATGACTATAATATTTTATTTGCCAGCAGATCATTTCCAGGCATCCCTGTCCTGTAAATAGTCTTGAATAGAGTAAAATAAATAAAAAATAAAATAAATATCCATCACGCCTTATCCCCGAAGGGGTGGCAGAGGCATATTATATGCCCACTTTTCACCGTGTGGATTCCTGTCCCACGTAATAGGTGGTGAGCCCATTGCCGTGTTGAAATAGACAGACGCAGGCTGTGGCTACCTGCTGTTGAAATTTTTAAGCCGCCTATAAGGCCTTCAACCAGGCTTAACGACTGCCATTTTACTGGCAACCGGGACCAACGGCTTAACGTGCCTTCCGAATAGAGTAATAACCTTTTTCACAAAGCTTTCTTTTAATAAACTTTTTAAATTTATTTAATGGTAAATTTCTCAGGTCACAGGGAAGCTTGTTGTAAAAGCGTATACAGTTACCCTGTACCCTTACATCTGTAAGCGATCACTGCGTCATTCGCTATAGGTGTTCCTTGGATGGGTGACCATTTTGTGTAATTTACATTTGCGAGCGTTTCCGTGCTTCGGAAGGCACGTTAAGCCGTTGGGCCCGGTTGCCAGTAAAATAGCAGTCGTGAAGCCTGGTTGAAGGCCTTATGCTGTGGGTGGCTAGAAAAATTTCAACAGCAGGTCGCCACAGCCTGCGCCTATCCATTTCAACACGGCAATGGGCTCACCACCACCACGTGGGACGAAAATGCATACGGTGAAATGTGGGCGTATAGTATGCCTCTGCATACCCCTTCGGGGATAAAGGCGTGACAATATGTTTGAATGTATGTAAAAAAAAGTACATACGTATAGAGATGTCTGATGAACAAGAAGCAGACTCGTCCCTGGGTCGAATACTGTTTTCACCTTTGGTATGACTCTGCGAGGTACCTACTGGACGCGCTCGACGCTATGCAAAGATGCGCGATTCAAAAAATGAGGAGTCCTGAGGTAACAAGAAGCCTTGAGCCGCTGCCGTGGCGTAGAACGATAGCTTCCTTGGCTGCATTTTACCGTATCAACCACGGCAAGTGTTTTGAAAAGCTCTTCATCTTAATTTCACCCTCTCCTTTTTGTTCCCGAACAACGCGTGCCTGGCAGAGATGTCACTCTCATAGAGTGGAGAGAATGTTTGGCAGAACGGAATGATACAAAAGATAGTTTCTCTGTCGAACTATAGTAACTTAGAACGTTCTGCCATCGCAGAACCTGTTACCTGTTACCTTCCTCTTACAATCCCGAGTTCCTTAAGCGGAGCGTGAAGAAATACATCATTGGGCCGTTAAATTGATGAAAATAACATTAGTAGTCATGCACAGTAAAGGAGCAAGGCTTTATATAAGGCGGGTGGTGTCATTTTGGCGAGAAAAATATTTAAAAAAAAACAGAACTTTATCTCATAAATTTTCTATGTAAACTGATTCTAAAGCGGTTCAAACCTCCCCGGAGTCATTATATTATAACTAGGTGACCCCCCCGGCTTCGCCCGTGACATAATTCGAACTCCCGTCGCACCTATTTAATCCCGTCTCTTATGAATTCTACAATAATGCTTATAATTTGTCAACATTTATGACTACTGCTCCGCTCTCCAGGGTAGTAGCTTGATGATATAAAACCTATAGAATTCCACGATAAATGGACTATCGAACACAAAAAGAATTTTTCACATCTGACCAGCAGTTCTTATGATTAGCGCATTCAACCAAACAAATAAACTCTTCAGCTTTATAATATTACTGGATACTCTTTCTTCTGTGACCTTTCTTGTGTTGCTTCTATGAGAGTACAAATAACAAATAAAGTATAATCACCTCACAACCTCGTATATATCGTCACATGTTTACCTTTGTATCTAGTAGCTCTCAAGCTCAAACAAGTCTCAGAATAATGATGCACTTAAGGCAATTGTGTACACATATTTGCAGCGCAACGATTGCTTGTCGAATTGGAGCTGATTCGAGGATAGGTACTAGACTTGTTTTAGACATTCTTTAATTACGTTTCTTTACTAGATGTGGTCACATACTTCGAACCTCGTGGCACCCATTTATTCCCGTCGTTTATTAATTTTGCAATAATTTATGAAAATTTTCCCGATTTTTTTTGACATTTAGTAGTAATTTGTTGATGTAGCCTATGGTCGCTTTTAAACGACGTTCCATCCAATAATTTTATTTTTCTATTTTAACCAATAGTTTCTAAAATTAACAAATTCAACCAAACAAACAAAGTCTTCAGCTTTATATGTTAGTTTTCTACAAGCTGACTACAGACAGACAGACACACATGTTGAAACCATAAGGATTCCTTATTTAGGTACTAAAGAACCCAAAAACGTGCAACTTTTCTCTCATACCTCAACGATGTCTTCTTAATATTCCAATGGATGGTTGACGATACCAATTTAGATGACGTCCGCCGTCGCGTGGCAATATTTTTTGCTTGTTAAAATACCTGCTGTGAATGAAAGAACGGTAGAATAAGTGAATGGTTGAGTGAATGAGTCCCGGCGGGATATCGGTGCAATTATCTTTTTTTACTTAATCGCGTCGTACGGAAACGAAACAGCTTTATAATTTTGAGTGAATTGAGTTGATTGGAGCGAATGTTTTGACTGGTTTTCAAATACCGTTGTTTCGTTTTAATTGGAAAGGGATATATTTAGTAATGAAACAATCAAATCTGTTGTAATTCAGTACTGGACGTGAGTCACTCCCGATTCATGTGTTTCATATTGTGAGGTTCAAGCCGCACATTAGACCTTTAACCAAACAACTGCCATGTTACTGGCAACCGGGGCCATCGGCTTAATATGCTTTTCGAAGCACGAAAGCGCTATCTAACTCAGACGCGTTGCAGAGCCCGTGGTCGGGACTGGACGCGCCGTCCAAAACGTCTTTGTAAGTAAATTTTATTACGCGTGTAGTCTCGAATAGTATAATCCTAACAATCTTTTATCTCGTGGCTTGACAGCTGCATGTAGAAACTTTTGTAAAAAAAGGGACTAAAGTTAATGCTACAATGGAAACACTCTCCGTTACTTTAGTCATTAATTAATGTAAGAGGTGTCTAAACCAGCTGGGATATGACCGCATTGTTTTTGCAATTAATTGCC
Organism: Thumatha senex; assembly: GCA_948477245.1. Classification (NCBI taxonomy): domain Eukaryota; kingdom Metazoa; phylum Arthropoda; class Insecta; order Lepidoptera; family Erebidae; genus Thumatha; species Thumatha senex. The sequence goes on along the minus strand of OX419750.1, from coordinate 11,269,826 downwards.
CCTTATTCGGGTTTGTAGTATGTTGTGAAGTTGTGTAACCGGTAGTGGCTTGTTTTTAAGATGGAAGCCATATTAGTGCTGTTGATTGCTCCAGTAAGAAAGTGGCATTAGATTATATCTATCTCTGTCTTTAAATATAAATATTGAGGGACATATAATTTGACTGCCTCGATGGCGCGGTGGGAGTGCTACGCAAGAGGTCCCAGGTTCGATTCCCGGGTCGGAACAAATATTTGTGTGATCCACATAATGTGTTTCGGAGTTTGGGTGTTTCCTAATATGTATGTATTTAGAAATGTATAAGTATGTTTATCAGTTATCTAGATCCCATAACACAAGCTAATATTCACATATACATATCACAACACAAAATTTTATTTTGTCCCGGGAATCTAACTCTGGACCTCAGTCGCGGCAGTCGCATACACTACCTCTGTACACACCGAGGCAGTCTTCTCTTTACAGATAATTAGTGCTTTTCTACCCGTTCAAATCAGTCTCCATGACCTACGTCCTGGGGAAGGCTGTTGGGATGCTTACCGTCCTTACAGAAACAAAAATTGGGAATAACACTCAAACCCTTGAAAAAAACAGACATAAATCTGAGCTGATCTAAGGTAGCGGCCACTTCAACTTTGCTTTCCATTAGGCGGGCGACGCCATTTTAACAAATATAATTAAAAAGAACCCCAAGGTTGATAACGAAAGGTTGCCGGGAGCTCTGGGAACTCTTTCGGGAGTTTACGCGGTGCGTAGACATCAGTGCTGGCCACAGATATAGAAGAGTAAGCAGATCAAACATTTGCGAAAAATAGCGTAGCCTATTTCACACATATAAACAGGTAGCTTAATCCAGGGTCGCATTCAGCTATCATATCATGTCATTTTAATATCTTTCATAATTTATGTTTATTAACCAAACATCTTGTTTAATGGTATCCTTAGGAAACATAAAACAATATTAACATAATTAATTGAATCGGGCACTACATTTAGCTTGACTTTGGATATTGAAATTACAAAAAATTTGCTGAACTGAATTCGTCCCCATGCCGTAACAGTACAAAATGTATGTAAATTAACAAAAATCTTAGATATAGATAACGATATCGACCAAACGGTTTATGGAACAGATGCTATGAACCATATATTAACAACTTTTCAAGTGTTCGTCTAGAATAATCACCATTTTTGAATTAAAATCTTAGAATCTATATATATATATCTTAGAATAACACGTAGACGTAACTAAAACATCAATTACCTGTAAAAAGTTATTCCTGGTGATTTCTTGTGACGGAGCTATCACAACACAACACTTCACCATGTTTTTTATACTTTTATAACCTTTATTTAAATATATATACACAATATTTTCCCTTCGGCACAAAACACTAACAAATTCCTGATTCAAAAATGGCGGCAATAGTTGAAATTATGTAGAAAATTAGGCTACGCGCCGTCTATGTGTGAGTTACATGTCGCTACACATGACAAAAAAAGATAGCGTTATACAACAAGTAAAAGAGTGAAAAGGATGAAGTATTACACCATAAATAAAGGAATATGTTTGATCTGCTTACTCTTCCAAATCTGTGGTGCTGGCACAGTTAAACGCCGACGGACATTTGGCGGGAAGAGTGACAAGTGCGGACGCTTGCTTTATATTATTTTCTAAAACTAGTGCATTTATCTTGTTTTATGTGCGGGAGTGGTGGTTTCTTGGATATAAAAGTTGTGTTAACGTGCTATAGTGAAAGACAACGATATATATGCAGTGAAATGCTATTTTCTCTCTTGCCGCGAAACGTCCACTGACAACCTTATTATAAGAATCACCATTATACTGAGGGCAAGGACCAGGACGTAGCCTGAGGACACGAAAGATTGAAGAAATATGATATAAAAAATAAGATTTGGCTAAAAGGTCTTAGAAACCGGGCCATTAAATAATTATTTAAAAAAAGAAACGCCGACGTTTAGTAAAAAGGATAGGTTTAAACAGTAAATAATAGTAATTGTCTGTGATAAATTTATTACGTATAGAAAGAAATGATTCCACACGGCAAAGTTAAAGTTTCATTAAAGTTTAAAAGTGGTGGTTTCTTGGACATAAAAGTTGTGTTAACGTGCTATAGTGAAAGACAGTGATATAAGTATATGCAGTGAAATGTAAAATCCACTAAAAACCTCAGTATAACAACTACTATTATACATTATACTGGGGTGAGATTCACCTTGACTTAATTGATGATTGAAGAAATATGCATTAAGATTTGGCTAAAAGGTCTAAGTAACCAGGCCATATAATAATTATAAAGAAAAAATAATGAACTTAATTGGCATAAGATCTCGTCACCATTCGTCATTGTTCAACAGTTGATTCCAGGTAGGTATAATCAAATTACTCAGCACTCTATCTGGAACTGTAGCATTATCATGTAATATACATACAATATACATTTATCATAACATGTAATATAACAATTATCATAACATGTAAACTAGCGGCATGCTATGATGGCTATTTTGACATATTACAATATCACATAGTACTCTGTTTTCTACCGTAGTATAAAATTAAATACCCTCTAATGTGGTTGACTATTTACTTATTTCTACAAATATTTATTTTATTTTAGTCATTTCCATTATACAACTATCATTACAGGGGTTTTCACCTAATTCGATAGTATTTAATACATTATTACATGCATCTATTTTCAAAATTCTGTCTAAAAACAAAATAATCTATCTATCACGCCTTATCCCCGAAGGGGTGGCAGAGGCAAATATATTATATGCCCACTTTTCACCATGTGTATTCATGTCCCACGTAATAGGTGGTAAGCCCATTGCCTGTGTGTGAAATAGACAGACGCAGGTTGTTGCTACCTGCTGTTGAAATTTTTAAGCCGCCCATAAGGCCTTCAACTTGGCTTAACGACTGCCATTTTATTGGCAACTGGGACCAACGGCTTAACTTGCCTTCTGAAGCACGAAACTGGGGTGGGTCTAAAGGGCCGAATAAATTTAGTAAAATGTGTCTATTTTACATGTTAAATTTGGAAAAATATTTGAACCCGTTGCCTTTTTAGTGAGGTGGTAACAAAAAGGTTAAAAGGTCGCATATGCTAGACACTAATTAGCACGACCAATTAAAGTCCTGGTAGTCTCGGACTTCTTGAAATAAAATGTAATTAAAATTAATACGAAACTTCATAAAAGGACAAACGTCAAAACGGTCATCATAGCATATAATATAACATTATATTATTATATTACAGCGGTCCTGGTAAAACTATAATTAAAATAAAACATTTGATGTAGCAGGTATAACATTATCTGTTATTATTCTACAGCTGATTCCAGATATGTTCAATTTGGTCAACACTCTATCTGGAAGTGAAGTATTTGGCGAAAGAATCAGTAGGTATTATATGCTAAACAGCTTACAAGTAACATCGGTAATAGATTTTGCAGTTCTCTTGTCATCGACATCAACATTTGTGGATTACACAAATATTTGATCCGACCCGGAAATTGAACCTGGGACCTCAACGCGGCAGTCACATATACTACCACTACGCCACCGAGGCAGTCAACCAGGTACAATTCAAAATAGAAATAACAATATATTTTCCTATTCAACTATTCAAGCAAATATGACTAATCTGTATATATGGCATTACAATTCCAATTGTAACCAGACAAAGAAATTTTTGCCGCATTACGCTATCCAAATAATAGCCTGCCATTTGTTCGTGAACAAAAGAGTCAATTATAATTCGCGTATAAGGACAAATAATTGTGACAGGCTTTCTAATGTGTCCCGCGTTGGAATATAATCCGTTATTACACGATAGGAGTAATGGTTTTAGGGTTGCCAATTCAATATTTGATCAATGTTTAGTACAGTTTGTTATAGTGCTTATTATAGTAGCGGCACGCTATGATGGCCGTTTTGACGTTGTGTTTTTTGGATGAAACATGGCTTAATGCTAACCATACTGTACAGACGTTCTTGGACAGATGACACTGCAGCATCTACGTCCAAAGTTCCTGTTGGAAATGGATTCACAAAAGGGTTTTCAAATGGATTTCACATCACTATTGAAATATGTCAAAACGGCCATCATAGCGTGCCGCTAGTATAATAAAAATTAATGATTGAATATGTTGCCATGCGCAAAACTTAAGAACGACTGAATTGATTTGTCACATTTTTGTTTTTAATTATTCGCTATAAATAAACGTGAAAGGTTTTCTCGTCAAAATGACGCCGTCCGCCTAATGGAAAGCGACATCTAGCAAATTGAGGGGCACTTTGATTGTAAGAGGAAAGAAAACACGTGGGATGGCAGAGCGTTCCAGGTTACTATAGTCCGTCAGAGAAACGATCTTTTAAATCTCTGGCGAAATAATTTTCCACTGTATGAGAGTGTTCGGGAACGAAAAGGAGAGGGTGGAATTAAATTGAAGAGGTCTTCATAACACTCGCCAGGTTTTTATGAATAGAAAAATTGGGAATAAATAAATAAATAAACCTTCGGGACAGCATGTAAAAAATATATAAGTCAGAAAACATATAATACTAATATTAAAAAATAATATGTGTACAGGTAAGAAGTGAAACTTCTTTACGACATTTTTTTATATCTATAATATATCTCTCATACGTCGATAAAGAAGTTTCACTTATGATAAAGAAGTTTCACTTCAAAACAACATGGCGCGTAACCGAAAACCGTGACGATTTTTTTACAGCTATAAAATTTATCTCAACGTCGATAAAGAAGTTTCACTTAAAAAAATCGGATATTGGAGTGCAATGAGGTTTGGAATCGTCCTGTGTGGCCATATTCATGAGTACATATGGTTAGTCTTTTTTTCTATTCACCACCCAAGCCTATTCTACATTGGTACTTGTCCGCTATTGTATGATATATCGAGCCCCTCTGATTGGTATCTCCTCTACAATGTGTTAAGAAAACCCCGTCCGACCCGAAAGGGGCACATAGGAACTTCAATAACATAACCAAAAAAAAAATAAAAATCATATTATTTATAAGTATAAAATTGTTATAATTTTTTTAAATAAGTATTTTTAGTATCAGAATTAGTCCAATTTCCTTAAAATATAGCAAATTTTCAAAAACTGACAACACCTTTGTTGGCATGCGGCGATGTATGTGATATAAAAAAAAGCCGCCGGCAGGTGTAAGCTGACCTTTTGACCTTGCATTTCCGAATAGCCCTTTCCCTGTGTTGCCATGTAAGCTATCACATTATTTTAATTTTTAATTAATTTTATTCGGGGTAAATTTTAGGGTAAATTTTTTAGGGTAATTTTTCAAAAGGATTACACGAAAAGAATCACATCCAGATACCTACCAATACCTTCACGGATCGGACAGGGTTTTCTTAAAATATTGTATATGCGTCATACCCGTGAACGGGTGCCGTCCGTTAGGACTGGTCAGCTCGTAACTGTTATTAAGTATTAGAAATACATTATCACGGACAGAAATGCAAAAGGTGAAATGTGGGCGTATGGTACGCCTCTGCCTACCCCTTCGGGAATTAAGGCGTGACATTATGTATGTATGTAGAAATACATTATTAAAATTTAAAGCAAACTAAGTTTAGTCGACTGTTCTCACATAACTCCAAAGAACGATGTAAATGAATTATAGTAAGCCATACATACATTTTAAAAGAGCATCCATGGAGTTTCTTGCCAGAATCCATGAAGGGTAGGCTGCCCTTGGAACTGGCAACTAGAATCATCTCATTTTAATTATTGTCATGACTTTTCGTAAGTGCCTAAAATGCACTGCAAATTAAAAAAATGTTTATTTAATATAATTCCTTTGGAAATACTTAGAGTATATTTATTTGCCTTGATTATTTACTTGGCGCATGTGTACTCAAGCTTGACATATATTTACTTGGCATGTATTGGCCAAAATATTACACAAAGGGTAGGTATTGACCTAAAGACTATTTCTCTACTTCCGGTCTTACACAAAAATGGAGTATTATAAGATTTATCTATGTATCTTAGCATTGGTATATGAATATATATATATATATATATATATATATATATATAAGTGAATGGTGTGGTATGCGGCCAATGTTCCACGTGGATTGTTAAACAATAATATTAAAGCAGATTATTTTTCAATACAAAGATAATGATAGTTTTCGTGATAATTTTCTTTACTTATTATATACTAGTTGACGCCCGTGGCTTCGCCCGCGTAGAGAAGTTTTCCGTTTCCGTTTCCCACAGCACCTTGTCCACGGGATAAAAAGAAGCCTATGTGTTATTCTGATGTAAAATTTATTGTAAAGTATTATTAAAATCCATTCGGTAGTTTTTACGTGAAAGAGTAACAAACATCCACACAAACTTTCGCATTTATATTATTAAGATAAAGATTATTTTCATGGATGAAATAGGTATTCACGTGCTCAATTAGTGATTTTATAAATAACATATAGAAAAAAAATAGTTTTAAAGACGAAGTACCTTGCATATGCTCTATTAATACAATCTAATTAACAGGTATCGTTAAGGAACAGTTGGGACTCGATTAAAATCATCCGATTAATCGAATGTGTTGATTTATTAATCAACCGACTTTAATCGATTCTACACGTGTGGTCCCCGCTTATCTTAATAATGTTTGGATATGGGATAGATTTAAATTGTACTAGTTTACCCTCGCGGCTTTGCTTGTGACATATATTTACGAGCGTTTCCGTGCTTCGGAATAAGTTTCTTTAGCAATAAGGTTTGCATGTCAGAAAAGAACTGACGGAGTGTGTGTTCAAATTTATTAAAACAATTACAGCTTATGTACCATACTTCCGCAAATAAATAAAAATTTCAAAATTTCGGAAGGCTCGTCAAACCGTTGGTCCCGGTTGCCGGTAACAAGGCAGTCGTTAAGCTAGGTTGAAGGCCTTAAAAATTTCAACAGCAGTTAGCCACAATATGCATCTGTCTATTTCAACAAAGCAACGGGCTCAGCACCTATTACGTGGGACAGGAATACACACGGTTAAAAGTGATTGTATAATATGCTTCTGCTACTCCTTAGGGAATAAGGCGTGATTGATTTATTGTAAGTAAATCAACCGAAAACCTAAAGCACATGCAAATTAATTCAACTATAAAATTCAACTTTCCTTCCACTCCTTTGCTGTAAAATTGCTAACACAATAAAGTCCTCAACTATATTCATAGAAAACATTCTGTAGATTCTGTAGCTCTCGCGGTGAGTACAAACCACAGACGTACAAGAGTAAGCAGACCAAACATATTCCTTTGCTTATGGAGCAATACTTCATCCTTTTCACTTTTGCCATTTATTTATTTATTTATCTATCACGCCTTATCCCCGAAGGGGTGGCAGAGGCATACATATTGTATGCCCACTTTTCACCCTGTGTATTCCTGTCCCACGTAATAGGTGGTGAGCCCATTGCCGTGTTGAAAAAGACAGGCGCAGGCTGTGGCGACCTGCTGTTGAAAGTTTTCAACTCGGCTGAATGACTGCCATTTTATTGGCAACCGGGACCAACGGCTTAACATGCCTTCCGAAGCACGGAACTGGGGTGGGTCTAAAGGGCCGAATAAATTCATTAAATGCGTCTATTTTAGATGTTAAATTTGGAAGAAATTTTGAAACCGTTGCCTTTTTAGAGAGGTGGTAACAAAAAGGCTAAAAGGTCTTAAGTGCTAGACACTAATTAGCACGACCAATTAAAATCCTGGTAGCCTCGGACTATACCTGTGTAGCTACATCTAACCCACACATTGACAGCGAACAGTGCGTAGCCAATATTGCTACTACAAATAAGCTACAAACTTGTAATAACAACCGCCGCTGTCATCTTTAAATAAAAGATTTATGTGTCGAAGTGAAAATATTACATAAAATTATTGTAAATTGTTACAAAAGTAGACAAAAAATTTACAAAATGGTGTTGTGCATAGAGTGATGAACTTTCATGATCAAGAAATCACCAGAAATAACTAAGCTAAGCTATATTTTTCGCTAACGTTGGGTCTGCTTACTGTTTTACATGTCTGCGGTACCAACATACGGCCATTGCATTATACTTGCAGAGAAGAGTTTTATTCACCGTCAACGCGACAGGCGGTAGTTCTAATGAATTATTTATTTATAGTCTTTTGGACTTGGCAATATTGAAGAAGTGTCGCGAACTAGGACTTAAATAAATATAAATATTGTGGGACATTTATTTAGACAGCGCCATCTAGCCCAAACTAAGCTATACGCTTGTACTATAGAATCCAGGCAACAGATATACGAGTACCTACCTATGTTTTTAAATACCTACATATTATACATAGGAAACATCCAATCACCGAAACCAACATTTTGTGGATTACACAAATATTTGTTCCGACCCGGGAAACGAATCTAGGAAGCTATCAAATTACCTCAGCGCCACAGTCGCTTACACAACTACTGCGCCACCGAGGCAGTCAACATTGATGAACTAGCTGTCTCCTCCTCAGAGGTGGAAGTTCTTACCATCCTTTCTTAGTGTCTGTCTACATTAAAAGAGGAGCTTGCCCTAAAAATGTTTCTAGAAAGAAAGATATCTTTCCTAAAATTCTTATTCTCATACATTTTCTATGGAAATTAATTCAAGGGCGTTCCAAAGCTCGTCGGATCTAATTATAATTAGTAGTTGTTAATTAGTATTAATTTATTCTTAGAGTAAGAAGCAACATATAATTACTATATTGAAAATTTAATTTTGGTTTGGTGAAGTTGTGTGCCTGACAGAGTCCAAGCGCAAGGGCAGCGAAGTCTTGGAGCTCCCGGGTGGGATGCTCGCGCTTTGATCTGGAGTACCAGAGAGCGAGCATGACAGTCAGGGGGTTGGGATTTTGTGGTCCTCGCGATTGGTCTCCGGTATGTATGAGTATAAATTGGTTGGTCCTAAAGTCCTCTAGATCCGTTTAAAGCTAGGCTTTACGAAAGTTTTCTTGGTGCTTACGCATCAGTGTCTTCGTCGAGCGCGATTGAGCTAAAGGTCTTTTGGGAGAGTATGAGAGAAGCTCTTGATGTTGTAGAAGGAAATGAAAGACTTATAGTGTGTGGAGACTTAAATGAATGGGTGGGTACCGCTCGCGATGGATTTGAGTCGGTACTCGGGAAGTATGGGGACAAAAGGGTGAATGACACCGGCAAGCTTATTCTGGCATTTTGTAAGGAAAAGGATTTGTTTGTGGCGAAAACAATGTTTAACCACAAAAAAATTCGTATGTATTCGAGAAGATGTAAGTCAAAGAGAAGCATGATAAATCTATTTTTTTTTAGGATTAGGGGTCTGTTCGCGGGTTGGCGTCATCGTGCCGAGTGTCCTGAACCTGAGCCGACTTATAACATCAAAAGCTAGAAACTGCAGGATGCATCAATTAGGGATAAATATAAAGAAAGGGTAGCCGAAAAGCTTGGCGACGTCAATGTTAGTAGTGAGAATGTGGAATGTGTATGGCAGAACCTTAGGGATAGTATGGTAAATGCCGCTGTGGAAGTGTGTGGAAAAACGAAAATAGGCAGTAGTAATAAACGAGATGCATGGTGGAGTGAGGAAATTAAAGAAGCAGTTCGAATGAAGAAGAAACTATGGTTAGACTACTTAGCCTCGCGGAATGATTTAAATATGAAAGAGAGATACAAACTGCAAAAAGTTAACACGAAGGCACTGATAGAGGGAACTCGTGAAAGGTGCAGAATGAAAGCAGATGAAAGGTTTTTGTCCAATTTCCGAGATAATGCCAAGCTCTTCTGGAAAGAGTTAGGCAAAACTCGGAGTTGTTCGACAATCTGCAGTATGAATAAAGTGCTTAGTGTAGACAACGATGTCCTTACAAAACAAACTGACTTCCTGCAGAGATGGAGTGAATATTATGGAAAGATGTATGCGAGTAAGGACAGAGATGCCGCATCGGGAAGTGGAGCTCACTGTGACGCTCCGGACCCTGGTGTCATTGAATTCATTAGTATGAAAGAGATTTAACAAGCGATAAGATATATGAAATGTGGTAAGGCTGCGGGAAAAAACGGAGTTACTGCTGAGATGATCAAGTACGGTGGATTGTGCGTCTGGGACACACTATGTCTGCTATGCAACTTATGCTGGCGGACGGGTGAGGTCCCAGATGACTGGCGAATAGCAGTTTTAATACCTATCTACAAAGGGAAAGGCTCTCGCCTAAACTGCTCCAGCTACAGGGCGATCAGCTTGGTCAGCTTAGCTAGTAAGGTTATAACGGCAAGGCAAAAGTTATAACGGCAAGAATGCAAGAAAAGTCTGAAAGGTATTTGTCGGAGGCTCAATGCGGATTCCGACGTGGAAGAGGTTGCATGGATCAAGTGTTTTCTCTCCGCATGATCGCGTAGAAGTTTCTAGCTGATAGCCAGAAGGTTTTCTGCGCTTTTGTGGATCTAGAGAAAGCATTTGATAACGTTGTGAGAGAAACTCTGTGGGACTTGCTGCCCAAAATGGTGTGGACGACTCGCTACTGCGGGCAATACAGTCGCTTTATAGGGACTGTAAGGCTTGCTTGCGAGTAGGGGGGGATGTGACGTGACACCTCTTTTCGACGTCTGTACAGGTGTCCAACAGGGTTGTGTCATGTCTGTCTGGTTGTTCATAGTGTATCTGGACAGTTGCCTGCAAAAGTTAAAAGATTGTAATATGGGTGTGAATTTGGGTGACTTAACAGTGAATTGTTTGTTGTACGCTGATGATGCGGCGCTCATGGCCTCATCAACAGCCGACCTTCAGGCATTAGTCACTAATATGAAAGAGGAGTGTGAAAGTAAGGGTCTTCGCTTGAATACAAGTAAAACTAAGGTTCTGGTATTTGAAAGAGAAGACGTAAGAACTAAGTTCGAGATTTGGGTAAATCAGGAATGTCTAGAGCACATACACTTGCTCTATACAGCACATACAATTGTGTATTTAGGAACTATGTTCAGCGCGAATGGAAGATGTGATTCGGATGTAGAACGGCGAGTAACTGCCGGAAACAAAGTTAACGGTGCTTTGTCTCAATTAGTAAAGCGACAAAACATCGTAAAAGAAGCACGACTCGCGATTCATAACGCAGTGCTAGTTCCAACGTTGCTATTCTGCAGCGAAACCTGGGTATATCAGAAGATGCATAAAACTAAGCTGAATGCTGTGGAGATGCGATCACTTCGAAAATTGTGCGGCCTAACCTTGCCTAACCGAAAACGCAACTAAGTGATACGCAATATGGCAGGTTTGAGTCAAAGTGTCAGCGTTAATCTGGAAAAGGGCGTGCTCCGTTGGTTTGAATTCAACGAATGAGTGAGGAACGATTGACGAATAATATTTATTGTGCGAAAGTAGAGGGCAGAAGTCAGGGTAGGCCGAGACTTACATATGAAGACCACGTGAGCGGATTGCTAAAGAACGGAAGAGTCAAAAGTACTCGGATACCCAGACGTGCATGTATGAAGCGATTAATGAATCTACAGGAAGCGAAAGAAGTATGCATGAACGCGATGCCAGGCGATCTGTCCTCTCTGACTACCCCGTCAGGAATACAGCGTGAAGAAAGTTAAGTTTTCATTTTGGCAATTTGTGGCAACCTGCTGTTAATTTTTTTTGAAGCTGTCCTGTAACTGGCAACCGGGACCAACGGCTAAACGTGCATAGAACAGAATGCTCGTTAATGGAAATGCCAAAGCCAATCAGTGATGTGTGATTTTTTTATTACTCTGTTAGACTGTTTACACAGTTAACTGATGGCACTTGGTGGAACTTGCTACACTTCTTTAATCAAAACACTATACAGTTCCACTTTTTTAAATTGTAAATATGTAGAACAGTACAAGTTTTGACTGCCTCTGTGGCGCGGTGGGAGTGCATTCGACTGCTACGCAGGAGGTCGTGGGTTCGATTCCCACCCAGGATAACACTTTGTGTGATGAGCACGACGGTTTACTCTGTGTCTGGGTGTTATTTATCTATAATATGTATGTATTTAGAAATATATAAGTATGTTTATCAGTTATCTGGTTACCATAGTACAAGCTCTGCTTAGTTTGGAATAAAATGGCGTTGTGTGAGTTGTCCCAACGATATTTATATTTATTTATCTAAGCATTTTTACTAAAGATTACTCTATTAGTTCAAAAACATGTTGATACATTTTAAACTTAATATTAAATACACTCAACAACCTAATCTCGACTTACGCAATAATTTCCAAGGATAATATCGATCCGCTTAAGTATGAAGCAAATTTAATGAAATATAAATTATTCCGCGGTAATCAGCGGTAAGCGTTCTTCAATTATCGTTTAATTAAGGGCTCTAACAAACTGAGCGGTGAAGTCGCTCGACAATCTCATTGCAACAATTTCATTCACATTTTTATATTTTTGAAGTAATACTTCTTTTTGCGCGTTAGGGAAAGATGATGAGTGTAAGTAGTTCTCATTCTATTGATGTTTATTTTTCTTACAAATTTATCATTCCTGTTACAAACAAAGAGTTGTGGTATATGTGATGAATTCTTATTAGACTAAAGCAGTACAACTTCTAAGGCGTGTACATAAGTACACACTCACTTTTTTTATATTTAGATCGCCAACTTGACATAGCCCGCTTGATTGAAGGCCATGGCGTCATCCAGCGAATTGATTTCAGAACTCTCACAGTTCACATGACTACTGACTGCGTCTCTCAAGTTGGCGGTGCTATGGTCGATAGTTTTGTACGGGTTATATTAAGGCGAAGTCCTGACGCAGTTAAAAAAGAAAATTTAAGCCTGTGTAGCTATAGATGAGTAACTAACACTCCGTGGGTAACAAACCCAAAATCTCGCTCACAGCTCTTCTCAATAGAATAATATTCTAGACATATGAAAAAGAAATATAAGCGCTCGTGGCCCCGCTGATTCAGTGTTCTGGAAACTATCACTGCGTTAAGCAACTTTCGCTATGGCTTCTCCTTGGATGGGTGACCACTTTGTGGCATTTTCATTTGCGAGTGTTTCCGTGTTTCGAAAGGCACGTTAAGCCGTTGTACCCGGTTGTCAGTAAAATGGCAGTCGTTAAGCATTGTTGAAGGCCTTACGGGCGGCTTAAAAAACTTGATTTGAAGTTAGTTTTTTTTTTTTAATATTTCAACAGCAGGTCACCACAGCATGCGCCTGACCATTTCAACACGACAATGGGCTTCACCACCTTGGACGGGGGCAAAAATGCATACGGCGAAATGTGGTATGCCTCTGCCTATCCTCTCGGGGATTAAGGCGTGACAAATGTATATAAATATAGAACGTGCTCTCGAAACATATACTTTGTTTGCAACTTGATATACAGAAGAAGAAATAGACACTTACCACACAACACGACGATTAAATAGAAATTTAGGAGGTACGGCCAAATCTAGGGTAAGAAAAGAAGGAAGAGTTCATGCTGCTATCAATGCAAGACGTGATGCTGAGATTATCGTGTTGAAATAAATGAGAGTGACATAAGTTACATTATTGACTGCCTCTGTGGTGCGGTGAGAGTGTATCCGACTGCTACGCAAGAGGTCGTGGGCTCGATTCCCATCCAGGATAAAATTTTGTGTGATGAGCACGATGGTTTATTCTGTGTCTGGATGTTATTTATCTATAATATGTATGTATTTAGAAATATATGAGTATGTTTATCAGTTACCGGGTTACCATAGTACCAGCTCTGCTTAGTTTGGAACCAAATGGCGTTGTGTGAGTTGTCCCAACGATATTATACTCGTATTACGATATTATTATAGCGACAATCTCCTTTTAAGCACATCGGTGATGCCAACATCGAAAACAATTTGTGCGGTTTGACCGCCTTGTGCAGAAGAGACCTTAAGCTGTGATTACAATAAATAATAAATTAGACGTACGAATAAGTGAATTAAAATATTTGACTTCTGCCAATAATTGAGACCTCTGTCGATGAATATTCATTATAAATAATTTGGTGTGGTGAAAATTTTCTGGCTTCAACATTTTATACATACATACATAATATTGTCACGCCTTTATCCGCGATGGGGTAGGTAGAGCCATACTATTATACTATACGCCCACATATCACCGTATGCATTTTTGTTCCACGTAACAGGTAGTGAGCCATTGCCGTGTTGAAATGGACAGGCGCAGATAGTGGCGATCTGCTATTAAAGTTTTTCAAGCCGCCTATAAGTCCGTCAACTGGGTTTAACGACTGCCATTTTACTGGTAACCGGAAACAACGGCTTAACGTGCTTTCCGAAGCACGAAAACGCTCGCAAATGAAAATGCCACAAAGTCGTTACCCGTCCAAGGACCACTATAGGAAAAGTTGCTTAACGCAGTTACCGGGGCCACGAGCGCTTCCAACATTTTTTACGGCACTGAAAGTAAAGTCTTCCGATACCATCTTTCGGCTGTGGTACAAGTTAACTGCCTTGGTGGCTCAGTGGTAGTGTATGCAACTACCGTGCTAATCTCTTGGTTTGGAATCCTGCATCAGAACAAATATTTGTGTTTTTTTTTATAGCCATTATTTTGCTAGTTTTGTGTGTAAATATTTGTGTGTTCTACGGTTTTGGTGTTTTCTAATGTAGTTAGAAATATATTTGTACCTGCTGAACCCTTTACCTTCGTCTGTGAACCTCTGTTGCACCCATTTATTGTCATCGTTTTTAAATTACAATAATGTATCAAAATTTGCCCGATTTGTTATTATTATGCTACTATCTAAGAGAGTGGAGCAGTAATGACAAATGTTAACAAATTGGCCAATTGGTCGTACATTATTGTAAAAGTAAGATTCGACGGAATTATATGGCTGCCATGGGCATTCGAAGTAAACTAGTATATCACGAACTTTGCTGAGAAAGTTAGCTTGTAAGAAATAATTTCTAAAACTCTCCGTTAATTTCTGAAAATATGACAGCGAGAATTACTGGTATAAAAATAAATTTTTAAAGCAATTATTTGCTAAATTTCTCATAAATTTTTAATAAAGTGGAAAAAGACAACTTGATTCGAGACAGGGATTGAACCTGTGACCTTTGCCTAACCAGGGCAATGTTCTAGCCACCTGAACTACCCGAACCGTATCGAATTAAGTTGAAATTCTCCACCATATTTATATCGTCATTTTAAAAAATCAAGCGTCAAAAATCAAAGTCAAATTGAAAAATTTATTAAAAAATTTACTGGTATAAAAAGTTTTACTTACTATAAGTCCTCTCATTTTCACGATGTCAAAAATATACACATTTATGTATCCCTCTGAAAATGGAGTGGTGTGAATATTTATGTTCAAAATGTGAACATCGCTAACAATGTAACACAAATTGCATTGCGTTCCAGGCATAATCGTTGTTTGCAATCCTAAGCCTAAACTTTTATTTTTTTTTGTTTGTGTCCCGAACCAGTTACTATTTAAACAAAAAACTACAATGTCACGGTAAAAATATTTATCACATTTGTGGCTAAAAGCCTACCGGAAGTTGGTAGGGTAGCTTTTATAGAGCATCCGGTACACGGGCGGAAGTACACATCTACACATGAGTAAGAGAAGGAAATGACGATGGTTTGTCGCTGTCGGATTTATGAATAAAAAAGTGTTAGGCATTCATGTCGTATCCATTTTACGACCTTGAAGCCCTAAAAAGGAATTATAGCTAGTATGCTGACCTGACCAGTAGTTCTGTAAAAGGACATAAAATTAAAAAATATAGGGCAACGCTACTCAGTTTTACCTATATATAAATATATTCACTTAAACACTGTAACACCGTACAGTACCTATCACTTTTCCGAGATAATTTTTATGGCTCCGTACTTTTAAAGAAAAAACGGTGTCCTTATATATTTATTTTTTATTTTATTGTACACCATTAAGAACGTTTATTTATGTTCTATATGGTGTGTGACAACTAAATTAGTACAATGGGCTTATCACAGCAATTTCTTCAGGCAACCTTTGGATGGAAAAAATATGTCCATATAAATTTGGCTTATTTTGTTGTCGGGTCGGAACAAATGTTTATATCGAAGTTTCGGTGTTTTTAATAATAATAATATTTATTTATTTGCAAGGAAGGAATATTACAGTTTCCTTTGTATAATATAATATGCTGTGTTTTTTTTTAAACTTTCGCGGTGAATACTCATGTTTTTTAAACTACTCGGGACTTCACGCGAAACAAAATTCTACTTACATTCACCGACCTTTCGAACGCGTTGCAGCGTCCGTGGTCGCGGCCACGAATATGTTGTGGATCACACAAATATTTTTTCCGAACCTGGAATGAACTCGGGAACTCAGCGCGGCACTCGAATAAACAATCACTGCGCCACTGAGGCAGCAATGAAACTAAGTTAAGTTAAAGAGGATATTCGTAGGAACAACAGAATAAGAATAATACAGTATTTTAGACACTACAATATTCTTGTAGCCATGACTTAATATATTATGTCATCTGAAACGAATGACGGACGGCTGTTCCCAAATATAATAAACCATGTGTTATGTGATGTTACGGGACAGGCATTAAAATTACATACTTGAAAATGTCTAGTTATTTATCTTAGTATACCTACCTATTCCCAGAAGCAACCATTTTACAAATAATAAAAAATAAAGTGCTCGTGGCGGACCCAGTGTTCTGTAAGCGATCAATAACTTACGCAACTTTCACTGGGTGACCACTTTGTGACATTTACATTTGCGAGCGTTTCCGTGCTTCGGAAGGCACGTTAAGCCGTTGGTCCCGGTTACCAGTAACATGGCAGTCGTTAAGTAAAGTTGAAGCCCTCATGGGCGGCTTGAAAAATTTCAACAGCAGGTAGTCACAACCTGCATCTGTCCATTTTAACACGGCAATGGGCTCACCACCTATTACATGGGACAGGAATACAAATGATGAAAAGTGGGCGTATAATATTATTATTATTTGCCACCCCTTCGGGGTCCTGCCCCCACTGCAACGTCCGCTCAACGTTCGCGCTGCCAGAGCAGCCCGTTTTTCGTAATTAACCTATGACCTAATTAACTAAAATCGTGATATGTTGGAAACTATAATATCTAGACAAAAAATTTAAACTACTGAAAATTCGTAAAATATATAAAGATAAAACTTATAGCTATAATAATTTGGAATTTTAATCATAATTAACTGATATATTGGTATAAACACGAAAAAGTAGGTTAAAAAATAAATAAATGTTATTTTTCAGTAATTTGCCACTTACACGAAAAACTAATATTAAACACTATCATAATCAAATTCCTGGAATTATAGCGATTAAAACGATATGTGACACTAATTACTTATAATTATTCTAACTAAAACTTAACTTAATATAAACAAAAGAAAAAATCACAAAAACAAAAAATGGCGGAAAAATGGCCGCTGGCAATGTTTATATCGCGTTTACTTTGAATTTTGATATTGTGACATGTAGATATTAAACCTCTGACACACGGGCTTTTTATCCACGATTCTAATGGTATGAAATTCATTCATTCAAACCATAGACAACATTGTTTAAAAAGGTTTTGAAAGGAGGTCAGTACAAAAATGTCAGCTTTAGCAGCTTGAACGTTTGAGTGGCGTAATAGATGAATAAATAAAAATAAATTAAAATGCCGGATACATCATGATGGTAAATGTCCTTGAATGTATTATGCAATACTCCCAGTAGTAAACATTACTTAGACCATGGCTTTTGTGCAAATGGCCGAGAAACGTTGAGAGATGACAAATGTTTCAAAATGTTAAGCAACTTTCGCTATCACTGATCCTTGGATGGGTGACCGTTTTGTAGCAATTTTATTCGGGAGCGTTTCTGTGCTTCGGAAGGCATGTTATGCCCCCCGTTGGTCCCGGTTGCCAGTAACACGCCAATCATTAAGCCAAATTAAAGGTTTTGAAAAATTTCAACAGCAGGGCTTCAGAAAAAACGGCTCACCATCTGTGACGTGGGAAAAAAATGCTTACTTTGAAATGTGGGCATAAAATATATCTCTGCCTGCAATACAAAAATTACGAAATTCCGTTAAGAACTCGAAGAGTTATGGCGTCACATACATTTTACCATTGAAGCTGGTATCCAGGGGACCTCCGCTTGCTCCGGTCCAATTAAATAATTAATAGCAAAATTAAAAATTCCTATTTATATCAAAAAATAACAATATCTGTCGTATTTATATAAAAGCTTAACTTAGTAACATATACTATTCTGCACCAGATTCAACAGACAGCTGCAAACAATGTGCGCTGTACAAACAAATATTTGACTACCAAATGCATGTTGGCAAGTACGAAAAAATCCCGGATTCCACGTTTGCACGTAACACAAACATGCACGTATGTGTGCGAAGGAAAAAATGAAGAAAAACGCAAACGCCCAGCAAGCCGAGATAACGTCAATTAGTGAGATGAATGGCTGTTTCGTAAAGTGTGGTCTGACAATATACAAACATTATGCCGAAGTTTTACTATCAATAAATTCTATGTATCGATTGCCTAGTTTGTGAAGCGTCTGGTGAGTTAAACCAAAAGACACTGGTTCAAATTCACTTAAGACTGAAAAATATTTCCACTTAAAATTTCAGATATAGCTAGCACAGTAATCGCTTTTCAACATTGTTTTTAACATAAAAAATATACGATTTGTCGTCAATTATGAGTAGGTACTGCTTCGTTCGTCAGGTTAATAGCATATATAGCCTTTCTCGATAAATGGACTATCTAACACTAAAACAATTTTTCAATTATTACTAAACGGTTTTACTCAAATTCTGTAAATTTCGGGATTGTCCGACTAGTTTCAGACCTAACAGAGGTCCTTTTTCAAGAGTGGCAGCGTCATGCTACTTCGGAAGCTGCGCTGGTACTCAAACCTCCCGTGCACCAGCACGGGAGGTTTGAGTACCAGTTTGAGTACCAGTTTCTCATGGTAAAACCGTTTAGTTAGTAATAATGAGCAAAGCTCACGAAAGTTATAATACTAACAATTTTTCAAATCCAACTTGTAGTTTCTGAGATTAGCGCGTTTAACCAAACAATCAAATAAACTAACAAACAAACTCTATCTTATATCCTATTATAAACGCAAAAGTTGGATGAAATGGATGTTAGTTACTCTTTCACGCAAAATCTACTGAATGGATTTTGATGACACTTTACAATAAATTTACATAGGCTACTTTTTATCCCGGAAACAAGTTTCTGTGGAAAACGGGAACGGTAATACTTTACCACGCGTGCGGAGCCGCGGGCGTCACCTGATATTAGTATAGATTTAGAGTATCGACTATTATTATTTGCGGTATAGATTTGTTTTCCGTTTTCGAACTCCTATCTATACATACATATTGTACAGATGTATAAAATTGAAGTGTGGTAGTTTGGGTGCTTCCCATATATTACTATGTAATTAGAAACATATAAGTATGTTTAAAGTTGTCTAGACTTCATATCACAAGCTAACTAGCTGAAACCCACAGCTGCCCCCGCGTAGCGATGTTTTCCCGTACCCCTTTCCACCAATGTGTTATAGTAAGCTGGTATGTTATTCTTAAGAGATCGGATGGGTGACCACTTTGTGGCATTTACATTTGCGAGCGTTTCCGTGCTTCGGCACGTTAAGTCGTTGGTCTCGGTTGTATGTAACATGGCAGTCCTTGATGACTTGAAAATTTTCAACAGCAGGTCGCCACATACTGCGCTTGTCTTTTTCAACATGGCAATGGGCTCACCACCTGTTACGTGGCACAAAACTGCATACGGTGACATGTGGGCGTATAGTATGCTTTTGCCTAACCCCTTCAGGGATAAGGGCGTGACAATATGTATGTAAATATTCTGAGCACTTTCTAGAAATAACTGAAACTTATACTTCTGTTGTGTTTGTTTGTTGGTACATATATAATAATGTATGAGATGATAATTCTTTCTCATTGAAGATCAGTGGCCAGCTGACTTAAGAGTGTCTTTCTCCACGGCTAGCATTCGATGAAAAACTTTGGACCCGTTGAATGTGATAATTTACTGCAATTAATTCTGTAAAAGCCCTCGTATTCCTGCTTGCTATTTGTTTTGCGGTCATGTCTAGCGGCAACCGCTAGGCTACGTGGGAAACAAATGTCTGGCCATGTCGGCCCCGCCGGTTCTTAGTAAGAGGGGAAGACCCAAGAAGTGCTGGCTTGACGTCGTAAGGGATGACATGCGTGCCAATAGTCTCACTACAGGGGATGCCGACGACCGTGCAAAGTGGAGGAGAAAATGTAGGAAGGCGGATCCCGAGCTTCGCGAGTCGCAACTGGGACAATCGCTCGGATGATGACGATGCATTTAGTAGGTAAAAAGCTGTTGGAATTACAAGCAGAAAATTCAATTTTATTTGTCTTTATAGATAGCTACTAAGGTAAGATAAAAGAATGGAAAGATAAAATAAAGGGATGCCTACTCCATTTGGTTCGTCTTATAAAGTACGAGTACCTAAATAAATAAAACAAATATACACATACACACGTGGTGAAGGTTTCCCGTTTCCCACAGAAACTTGTTCCCGGGATAAAAAGCAGCCTATGTGTTATTTTGACGTGTAAGTTATATTATTGTAAAGTTTTATCAAAATCCATTCGGTAGATTTTGCGTGATAGAGTAAATCATCCATCCACACTTACAAACTTTCGCGTTTATACTAGTTACGAGTATTAGTAGGATACATTCTTCAACAGAAACACAAGCAATAAGCAAGCAAGAACTAAACCTAAAACTATTAAATCTATATTCAACCTTAATACGAGTACCTACTGGTGGAATATATACTAATATTATAAAGCTGAAGAGTTTGTTTGTTTGTTTGGTTGAACGCGCTAATCTCAGGAACTACTGGTCGGATTTGAAACATTATTTTTGTGTTAGATAGCCCATTTATCGAGGAAGGCTATAGTCTATATATTATTACGCTACTACACTGGGGAGAAGAGCAGTAGTCATAAATGTCGACAAATCGGGAATATTTTTATGCATCATTGTAGAATTTATAAGCGACGGGATTAAATAGGTGCGACGGGAGGTCGAAATATTTCACGGGCCAAGTGGTGGTCATCTAGTCGTAAATAAACGTCGGAGAAAAAAAAAATACGGTAAACTATGGGTAGTACAAGTTTTTAGGACAAGCAAAATTGCCAATATATTTTTATCGTGTAGGCTCAGTACCTTGATTTTTATATACCTCACACAGTTACAGAGTATACAGGTAAGAAGTGAAGCTTCTTTACGACATTTTTTTACGGCTATAAAATTTCTATCAACGTCGATAAAGTAGTTTCACTTCAAAAATGAAAATAACCTCATCAAAGAACCATTTATTCGCCTAGCAGTTGAAGCAACAGTTGTTCTGTAAAGTTTAACATAAGCATTAACTAAAAGTTTGCCAATCAAAAAGAGTTTTATGTTTTGCTATCGTTTTAGACTTCAAAATCCATAGTTTAGATAACTCTTATAAAACGGCAAAGTCTATCCGTCTGTCCGTACCAACGAATCTACTTCTCAAAAAAAATCTCTTCGTGTGATGAATGCATGATAGTTTATTCTGTTTCTGGGTGTTTTGCCCGTGCTATACTTCGAACCCCCGTCGCACATACTTTAACCCTTCACTTATCACTTTTACAAAAATGTTTGAAAATTTGCCCGATTTCTTAATATTTATGATTACTGCTCTGTTCTCCTCCTCCTCTTACCATTTATCTCCTTACTAGATAAATTGTAAGAGAACACAGAAAAAGTTTTTCCATTCGGACCGGTGGTTCCTGAGATTAGCGCGTTCAACCAAACAAACATATAAAGAAACAAACAAACTCTTCAGCTTTATATATTAGCATATATATAAAAATCAATGCCACTTTTCGTTGTAATTTTATAACTCAAGAACGGGCTCACCTACCCAAACCAAATGTTTAGGCTTTGTACGGACTATTTAGTAGATGGTTTATGTGAAGTTTGCACAAAATCGGTC
Source organism: Thumatha senex (assembly GCA_948477245.1). NCBI lineage: Eukaryota > Metazoa > Arthropoda > Insecta > Lepidoptera > Erebidae > Thumatha > Thumatha senex. The sequence goes on along the minus strand of OX419750.1, from coordinate 11,247,721 downwards.
GAGCGGTTCTTCATTTAAGTGGCGCTAACGAAGTTGCGCGGGTCAGCTAGTTTATCTGTAAAATGTATGTTATTAGAAATATATAAGTATATTTATCAGTTATCTGGTTACCATAGTACAAGCTCTGCTTAGTTTGGAATCAGATGGCCTTGTGTGAATGTCCCAACGATATATTTATTATTTTTTTATTTCTCAGGAGCCATAAGAGCCACCGCACACTGGCTTCGTTTAGTATACGCGACCGTCGATTTTGAAACGGTGTCGATACTGAGTCGCGGAAGGGCGACTTTTTGTTATTTGGTATCCCGCGTCTTAGCGATTGCTCGGATTCTGTTTGTGCGATCGGTCGAGCACGGCCGAGCGTTGGCTTAACGTGTATGTACATATATTCGAGACGTGATGATAGTGAGTGTGAGGGTGAGGATGAGGGTGAGGGTGACTGTGAGAGTGAGAGTGGGGCGAGGGTGAGAGTGAGGGTGAGAGTGAGGGGTGAGGGTGAGGGTGAGGGCGAGAGGGTGCGGGTGAGGGTGGGGATGAGGGTTTTTTTTTTAGTGTAACATAAATTTATATCAAAGAAAAACAAAGGTATGCTATGCAATAGCTTTACCACGGCAGTCTCCGAGTGCCACACGTCTTTTTTTAATTAAATAAATGTCATAAGGGTTTAGCTGGCCACATCATAGAATGACATACACGAGATACTCGTAAACTCGGTATACTGATAAAAGCGCCAAGTTTTAATACTAGTTTTTGGGTGAATATTTTTACATCAAACGCTACGGAATTTTTCGATTCGAATGTCACTGATTATCACTGCATTTTTCGTTTGTAGTGCTTTGTAATTCTGTGTAGGAAATGTAAAATGGAAAAATGCACTGCAGGTATTGGAATTTAATAATATAGGAGTGTTGTACGATGTGCCATAAAGAAAATGAAATGGATTCTCGCTTCCAAAATGGAATACGTTTTTGTCAAAAATATGAACAAAAACGCACGTATTTTTGAAATATTCTAATTTTAACTCGGCTTATCACGGCGTATAAATTGGCGTTCAATTCATGTATGTGCGTTCTGCTTACACCTCTCATAGCTCTTTATTATTCTGTCTCAATTGAACTTGTAAATAATTACGTATAGGTAAAGCCAAATTCAGAAAGAGATTGTTTATACAATCCGAAAACTCAGAAGTAAATGTATGAGATGAGTAATGAACCTGCAGGAAGAAAAGAACTATGCATGGACCTCGAAGTTTGGCCTCGAAATCTATCCTCTCTGACTACCCCGTCAGGGATACAACGTGACGATATACTTATTTAATGTTTATTCCTAAAAACTCACACATAACTATACTAACACTAAGAACGAAATCAAATATAAAAATACAAAGATATTTTCTATATTTTTTATCTTTGAGGCATCATTATGCTTGCCTTTTCATTCTAAATGCTAAATAATGATGTCCAATATGCTATAAATATACAGTAATTCTCAACCTGATGAAACAAAAGCGTTGCCAAATTCGCTTGAATATTAATTTGTCTGACACTCCCATTTAAAAAGTTCAATGGTTGTGAAAAAAATTTGAGAGTTTTTTTAACGTGTCAAAATCGCCACGGATGTTATTTACCAGACTCGACCAGACTAAAACTTACCAAATCCCAATCCGCGCCAGGTACCCTGGGTAAATCCTTCGGAAGGATTTCCCAGGGTTCCCAATAGTCTTTGGCTAATGGTTCAGGTGTTATCATGCTACTTGCAAGGTTGGTTTGATTGCTTCCCACTTCTAGGCATGCGTGGAATATCTCACAGATCTGTAAGGCCAGCCGGAGGCCGGCAAATACCGTATAGACAGTAGACCTGTCCCAATATTGGAAGAGCCATAGGCTGGTCAAACGAGTACCTACAGGGTTTAGTTACGAGTTTTTCTTATTTTTGAAAGTAAACCACTCAGAGCCGAGCCGGCCTTGTTAAGACTCTCTCGGAATTAAGCTTAGGCTATATATGAATGTATCCAAATGTCAGTCATCTCGGATTTTACATCATAATCGTGCATCACTTACACTCCATTAGAAAAATCAACTTACGCTATAATCTCACAGAAAATTTGAAACTAACTAATTAACTAACTATCTTTATACCGTATCCCTGGCGAGAAGTAATAGAGAACAGATCGCCAGGCTCCGTAATCCATGCAGTAAGCTTTCACTTTCTGAAGCTTAATAATTATTCGTTTCATGTCCGACTACTTTTGACCTGGGTATGTGAGAACCTTTTGAGAATCTGTTCACGTTGGTGTTCGTATATAAATCTGGGTTTATCGTGACTCCTTTCACACAAAAGATATACTTTTTCAGCTTAAGGCTGACAGTTTCATTCAAACCTACCATATCACGACTCACTCCTTTATTGTCGATGGGCTCACCACCTATTACGTGGGACAGGAATCCACATGGTGAAAAGTGGGCATATAATATGCCTCTGCCACCCCTTATTTTATTTACTTCTTTATTGTAGTAGGTCAGCAGAAAGTTCTGTGAAAACTAAGTATTACTTACCAAATGATTTTATTCACGCCTACTAAAGAATACAGAGGCCCTTTTTCAAGAGGTGCCTCAAGCCACATTAAAAGCTGCGCTGTTTAAAAAAATAAACTTCTTCCTTTTGAAAAAAGAACCGTTTGGGTTTGAAACTAGTCGGGCTATCCCGAAATTTACACATGAACAAAATCGTTTAGTTTGTAGTAATGAACATATACACATACATACATACATATTGGCACGCCTTTATCCCCGAGGGGGTAGGCAGAGGCATACTCTGCGCCCACATTTCACCGTTTGCATTTCTGTCCCACGTAACAGGGCCCATTGCCGTGTTGAAAAGGACAGGCGCAGGCTGTGGCCACCTGCTGTTGATAAAAATAAATAAATATCCATCACGCCTTATCCCCGAAGGGGTGGCAGAGGCATATTATATGCCCACTTTTCACCGTGTGGATTCCTGTCCCACGTAATAGGTGGTGAGCCCATTGCCGTGTTGAAATAGACAGACGCAGGCTGTGGCTACCTGCTGTTGAAATTTTTTAAGCCGCCTATAAGGCCTTCAACTAGGCTTAACGACTGCCATTTTACTGGCAACCAGGACCAACGGCTTAACGTGCCTTCCGAAGCACGGAAACGCTCGCAAATGTAAATTCCACAAAGTGGTCACCCATCCAAGGACCACCTATAGCGAAAGTTGCTTAACGCAGTGATCGTTTACAGAACACTGTGTCAGCGGGGCCACGAGCGCTTCCATAATGAACAACGCTCACAAAAGTTTATTTTCACAAACCAGAGTAAACCAATTTCTTGGTCTGTTCTCTACACTGCATTGCCCCATTTCAAAAACTTTGTAGACAAAGCGCCATAACCAGAGGCTGCAGTACGAAGACTATTCAAAACAGTTTATGACAGCCTCCGTACTGTCTTTTTAGTTTAAAATGTTTGTTTTTAGGGTTCCGTAGCCAAATGGCAAAAAACGGAACCCTTATGGACCCGTCTGTCCGTTCGTATGCGAGAGCCACTTTTCTCCGAAACTATAAATATAAGAACTATACTATTGAAACTTGGTAAGTAGATGTATTCTGTGAACCGCATTACGATTTTCACACGAAATTGATAAATAAAAATAAAAATTGGGGGTTCCTCATACTTAGAACTGAAACTCAATTTTTTTTTCATCAAACCCCACACTTGTGGGGTATTTATGATTTTTTTTCTATAATGAATAGTTTTCGCGCGACACACTTTCAAAGTGGTTCCGTAGCCAAATGGCAAAAAACGGAACCCTTATGGACCCGTCTGTCCGTTCGTATGCGAGAGCCACTTTTCTCCGAAACTATAAATATAAGAACTATACTATTGAAACTTGGTAAGTAGATGTATTCTGTGAACCGCATTACGATTTTCACACGAAATTGATAAATAAAAATAAAAATTGGGGGTTCCTCATACTTAGAACTGAAACTCAATTTTTTTTTCATCAAACCCCACACTTGTGGGGTATTTATGATTTTTTTTCTATAATGAATAGTTTTCGCGCGACACACTTTCAAAGTGGTTATGTGTGCCCCCCCTGTAACTTCTAAAGTAAGAGAATGACAAAACTAAAAAAAAATATGATTTTTTTTTATTTTTGTCATTCTCTTTACATTACCATGCAAACTTCCACCGAAAATAGGTTTGGTTGGTTGGTTGATTTTAGTTTTTTTAATAAATAAATAAAAATAAATAAAAATATCTTTATTTTGCATAGACCATTTTAACGGCGCTTACAAAATGTCATACACTATTTAAAATATTTAAAGCGACCACCGGTTCGGAACGCGGCCCACCTGAGAAGAACCGGCAAGAAACTTAGGAAGGCTTTTTTTTTGATGGCCTATTTACAATTTAATATTATTTCATTTTGCCAGCAGATCATTTCCAGGCGTCCCTGTCCTGCAAATAGTCTGTAACGGAGTAAAAACCTTTTTCACAAAGCTTGTTTTTAATAAACTTTTTAAATTTATTTAAAGGTAAATTTCTCAGGTCACAGGGAAGCTTGTTGTAAAAGCGTATACAGTTACCCTGGAAAGAATCGCCAATCTTATGTAGTCGACTGTGGTGGACTGAAAGATTATTTTTATTTCTAGTGTTTATATTATGTTTATCACAGAGTTTAGAAAACTGTGATAGATTTTTCTGGACATACATAAGATTGGCAAAAATGTATTGTGATGGTACGGTTAGAATATTCACTTCTTTGAATTTTTCTCGGAGAGAAACTCTGGGGCCCAAATTATAAATAGCGCGTACAGCCCGCTTTTGTAGAACAAAAATAATATTTAAATCTGCAGCACTCCCCCAAAGGAGAATACCGTAAGACATAATACTATGAAAATAGCTGAAGTAAACCATTCTAGCCGTATCCACATCTGTTAGAGTCCTGATCTTTTTTACAGCGTATGCAGCCGAACTTAATCTAGAGGCTGTCTTTTCTATGTGTGGGCCCCACTGCAAATTGGCATCAATAGTTATACCTAGGAACACAGTTGATTCTACAAACTCTAACACTTGTCCATTCAGTTGAACATTGGCCGCAACTTGTTTTACATTTGGTAGAGTAAATTTTATACATTTAGTTTTATTTTCATTAAGGCAAAGATTATTTGAGCTGAACCAATGAACTACTCTTGCAATTGCATTGTTTACATCGTCATAGTTATCTAATTGTCTTTTAATTTAAAAAATTAATGAGGTGTCATCTGCAAACAAAACAATCCTATTCCTGTCCCCTACATAAAATGGTAAATCATTAATATAAATGAGGAACAAGAATGGCCCAAGTATCGAGCCTTGCGGCACACCCATTGTAACCATGGATCCTACAGAACGTGTACCATTAATATCGACCCTCTGTATTCTATTGTTCAAATATGAAGACAGAAGGTCGAGAGCTTTGCCTCTTATTCCATAGTGGTGTAATTTTTTGCACAGCGTTTCATGTTGAACGCAATCAAAAGCCTTTGATAGATCGCAAAATATACCTAATGCATCGTGCTTGTCTTCCCATGCTTCATGAATACATTTTAATAACTCAACACCAGCATCGGAAGTTGAGCGCCCTTTCGTAAACCCAAATTGATTCGCATGGAGTATTTTATGACTATTAAAATGGGATAGCATTTGATTCAAGATTATTTTTTCAAATACTTTGCTCAAAGTTGGCAGCACTGACACTGGTCGGAAATTAGACGGCTCTGTAGCGCTGCCAGCCTTGAACAAGGGAACGACTTTGCTGTGTTTCATTAAATCAGGAAATGTACCACTAGAAACACAGTCATTAAACACAGTTGCTAGATGGGGCGCAATTACCTCAATTATACATGATGCAGTTTTGACCGATAACCCCCAAATGTCCGCGGTTTTCTTAATTTCGATACATTTAAATGTTTTTACAATGTCCTGAGCACAAATATCTGTGAATACAAATGCACCCCTGCAACAAAGAACAGATTCTTCTAATAAAAGTTTAGCGGAACTGGAAGATGCTTGGAGAGATTTTGTTGTCAAAATAGGTATATTTTTGAAAAAGTGTTCAAACTCCGTAGCCACTTCCAGGTCCCCTGTAACATGGCAACCATTTACTTTTAAGTGGAAATCCCTTTCAGTCACTAAAGATCTACCGCATTCAGAGTTAATGATGTTCCAAGTCATTTTTATTTTATTTACAGAATTAGAAATTTTATTTTTAATGAAGTTTGACTTAGCAAGATGACACGTTTGTTTAAATATCTTTGAATAATTTTTAACATATTCCTGAAAGGTTTGCCTAAAATTATATGATTTTTCTGAATATAATTCAAATAATTTATTTCTACTTTTAAAGATACCTGGTGTTGCCCAGTCACTGAAAACAGGATGACCACCAATCTGTAGAGTTTTTGAGGTAAAAACTTTGCCAAACTCATCATTAATCAAATTAAATAAGTGTTTATATGACTGGTCTACACAAGTGAAGTTAGGTAGATATGGTAATCTCTTTAATACATTTTCTTTAAAATTATTCAAACGACTTTGGTTAATTGGTACATATTTAATTTGTTTTTTGCTGACTTTGTTACTACTTTTAGGAAATTTTATCCATTGGCCACGATGATCTGACTCCACAGGATCCACAATACCTTTATCTATAGGTTTAATATCAGTAAAAATATTATCAATACATTTTGCACTGGTGGCTGTAATACGAGTGGGTTCTAAGAATGTACTATACAGATTAAAGGATTTAAATAAATTTTTCATTTTATTTCTCTCTGATGGAGTTAATGATGTATCTAATATATCAACATTAAAATCTCCACAAACTATTATAGATTTCTTAGAACATTGGCATTTGAACAGTGCTTCTTCAAGCTTTTCTTCAAATTTAATGTAAGAAGCATCAGGGGGACTGTATACGCTTAACAAGATGAAATGCTCAAACTCAATACTGGCAATCTCAATAACTCGCTCAATGGAGAGGGCTACTAAATCCTTACGTTCTTTAAATTTTAAGTTTTTATTAATTAATATTAAAGAGCCTCCACGTTTAGAATGTTTTCTATTGAACGAGCTAGCAACCTGGTGATTTACGAAGTTCAACAATGTGATTTGATGATCTTTTAACCAGTGCTCTGTAGCACAAAAAATATTAATAGAATTTGCATTAATGTATAGCTCTAACTCTAAATCTTTACCATTTATTAAACCTCTAACATTATGGTGCACCAGGTTTATAAAAACAATATTTTTACTAAGATTATTCTCAGGGGCCAAAGTCAACTGGCCAGATTTATTATCTGTTGTCCTATAAACTAGTTTTTTGGAATTTCATTTTCCAAATGTGAAGTATCAAAACTATCCTGCTCAATAAAAGCAGTTGTACTTGCCAATAATTTGGCTTGAAAAATTAAAAAAATAGATAGCAACAGAGCTACCTTTCGTTGTAAAAATTTTGAAAGAAAATATCTATCTAATGTCAACAAACTATTATTATTGAAGATTATGTTCCAATAGAACAATTCTATTTTTTTGGAATATGATACCATGGTATGTAGTTTCATATTTAATTTGTATCTTAAGTGATTTTCCTTGTGGCTCATAGCAGTGCTGTATGGCAAGGTGGACAAAATTACTTGTTTTACTTGCAGACTTGATAACTTATCAAAAATTTTTAAAAGTTTGTCACTATTAATATTGCCTCTTCTGCCAACCAGCACCACTATAGTAGACTGCATGCAGTGTGTACCAGTCAATATAAAATCTGTAATTTGAGAGTATGAAACTCCTGGATATGTATGATTTATTACAGAATGACTTAACTGTGATAAATAATGTCCAAAATTTTTACCTATTTCATCGCAATAGACTATGGTCTTTGCATCACTTTTTATTTGCAACTTTTCTATTATACTCGTAGATGCCTCGCAATTACTACTTAAACTTAATATACTATTATTCACACTGCACACAGTTTTAATTGGTGAAAATTCATCATTGCATCTAATTCTTTCACAACTTAAGGGTGAGGAGGGAACATGGCCTGCGGATGTCAATTGGTCATTTTGACAATGACATGAATTTACTAATTTACCTATGGCTAACACCTGTTCCCTACTCTGTTTCTCTGCTGTTTCATATTTATATGAAATTGATTTCAAAGAGTCTTGAAGTCGGTCAATCTGACATTGAAGGGCATGTGTATCAGTTTTGTACTGTTGTGCAACAGTATCAAGTTCTAACATATACATATTTGACCTGGTCAATCAGTTGCAATCTCTGTCTATTAAGTGACATGCTATTTATAAAAAACTTGTATTTATGTATCATTTTTTTAGATTTAGTAATAAACTTTTTAATTTTTAAATATTTCTTTAACTTATTCTTACTACACTTAATAATTTTTAATGATTTAGAACAGCCCCCGGTTTCATCATCAGAAGTGAGGTCTATGACAATGGAAGGGTGAGCTGTAGCAGTATCTAAGCTTGTAGCCATCAGTTCATCGAACAAACTCTGATTAGATTGAACCACTGTGCTCTGTTTCTTGTCTTCTAGTTGCGATATTTTGATTTCCGATCGTTGTAGCTCCTCCTTTAGTATTCTAATTTGGTGCAGAGTTTGTTCATAATGTTCCCTACATGAGTCAAAACTGTCAACTATAAGTTGTAACCTATCCCGATCCTGTAAGGTATCAGTATACAGTGAATGCAACTGTGCCAGTTCTTTTTTGAGTTGTCCGTTCTTACTTAAAATACCTAGCAGTTCTAACTCATTTTCGTCCCTTTCCTTGTTCAGTTTATCGCACTTCTCCCTAAAAATCTGTAATTCTTTCAACGTTAATTGAAGCCTTGTCTCTTGTTGACGAGCCAAGGCCTTACGCGTCATTATCATGTTATTAGTATTCGACATTTTGTTATAATTACGTGCTACAGAATCAGTAATTATTAGCAAAGTAGACTTAGAGCAAAGAAATGCGAAACAAAACGAGGTTATGTTTTATTCATAGAAAATTACAAAATCACACTATTAATGGACATATGAGGATGTAAAAGTAAATAAACTCACAAACCTTGATTGAAAAAACGATTAGTTTTTTATAAATCTTGCCAAATCCAAGTAATAATTTCAAATATTGAATATTTTTCCGATGTTCTAACTGTCACTACACCGGTACAATTTTTAAGTTTATATTTATTTACTTTTAGCACAATAAATGGTGAAAATGATTATTTAACACTCAATATGGTATTATTTGGCAATGATGAATTGGTATTTAATTAAAATTATAATTATTTTTGCAATATTACAATATAAAATACGGAGCCAATTCAAATCAGCTGTTATACCTAGGGTTGTCACAAGGAAAGAAAAACGATAACGAATACGTCATAAATCGTAAACAGCAATTTACCTTTCATTGAATTACTTGATGCCACGGAACCCTTCATGGGCGAGTCCGACTCACACTTGGCCGGTTTTTTTTTAAATAGTCTTTTTAATAGCTATTTACATATTTCTTTACTAACAGTCTTTATCAAAGTAAGTATTTGTCTTCCTATTTCTGCTTGTCGCAAGACTTTCTCTATTTGTGACGTCTACATTTTTTTTTTCCACTTTATACAACATTAAATTTCAGCCTATAAGTTTCGTTCATATTTATATTTTTACAAGTTATGGAGTTTATAGGAAAACAAACAATTTAAAAAATATTATGTCGTTATAAAAATAAAATTTATCATTTTTGTGTTAAGTAGAGTTCGTTTGTTTGTTTAGTTGAACGCGCTAAACTCAGGAATTACAGGTTCCATTGAAAAAAATATTTTTGTGTTAATAAGACTCATTTTACAAATACCTTGTTGTCTCAAGACTTTACCACATTGCCTTTCCATTTTATTCAACATTAAATTTCAGACTATAAATTTCGTTCATATTCATATATTTAGTTATGAAGTTTATAAAAAACAACAATTAAAAAAATATATTATGTGGGTTTAAAAATAAAACTAATTATTTTTGTGTTCCTTCGTTTGTTTGTTTAGTTGAATGTGCTAATCTCAAGAACTACAGGGTCATAAAAAAAAATTGGGTTAAGAAGACTCATTACTCGAACACCCATTTTTCAAGGAAGGTTAAAGTCATATCATATATTATTATTCCACTACTACGCTGGCGATCCGATTTCTACATTTTAGAATTATGATAAATATCAACAAAGCGGGAAAATCATACATTATGGTAAAATTAATAAACCACAGAATAAAATGAGTGTCACGGGGCTTCGAAGTAAGTCCCGGGCAAAGCTGCGGGGTTCTGCTAGAACCTAAATAATTATAAATCATGTGGTATTTATTAACTTGAATCACAGACATAATAAATCAAATATTACGATAAATAATTCGCGGCATTAGGAATTAATAAAAGAAAAACGGCGTCTATAGACTATAAGTAGGCCACAGACTATAATAATAGACTATTAAAGAATATTTTATTGCATTGCTGGTAACAGTAGCATTTATGAATACACTAACACAAAAAACAAACACAAACACTTGACTGCCTCTGTGGCGCGGTGGGAGTGTATCCAACTGCTACGCAAGAGGTCCCGGGTTCGATTCCCGGGTCGGAACAAATATTTGTGTGATCCACAAATGTGTGTTTCGGAGTTTGGGTGTTTCCTATGTATAATATGTATGTATTTAGAAATATATAAGTATGTTTATCAGTTATCTAGATCCCATAACACCAGCTAATATTAGCTTACTTTGGGCTAGATGGCGCAGAGTGAAAAGTGTCCCACAATATTATATTATTATTATGTCTCTTCTTTTCTCGGGCATCTTCTTTTTTTTTCTTGAAGATACCCGGGCTTTTGGTAGGCTTACATGGAGACATAGGTCCAACACGCAGAGGCCCTTTGAGAATTTTAATCTAATAGGGAATGGGACCCTCACTGCAGATAGTCCACGCCCGCCTTATGTAGAAGAACGGTAATGGATCACCTCCAATGGGAGTTAAACTATTGTGAAATGTGCTAACTATGAAATGAGCTATTGGGTTGGGTGTTAAATGGATTGGGTGATTTAAGCTATTGATGAAAACGGCGTCTGCCTTTTTAATATATTATTATTAAACTATTGGCAGACGGTGACTCGCCAACTCACTAGATGGGCCCCCTATACAATCACCATAGGCATGATAAGCCTGTAAGGCGACAGGCGAAGGCCCGGAGCGGGCTTCCCTGTAGTTATGCCCTTGAAAATGACACTTCCACCCCCGAGTATATAGCTCTGGCTCCCTCCCTCAGACCGGCCAATCAAGGCAAGCCAGAGTTAAGATTTGCTGCACTCCCGGGAGAAGCACTCTCACTGCTCTCCCGTTAGGCCATTAAATCCTAACCGGTGCAGAAGGGCAACAAAACTCTGAGGAATCGGGACCGATGTGTAGCCACGCACATTCAGCTCGCCACAAGCTGCCCTGCGGATGTGAGCTTTTCAATAACTTTCTGATACACTTTTTGTTGATATCAGAAAGTGGATGACTCAAAAAGCGAATCTACTATGCCCTCATAGGGTTGCGTTAATCCTATAAAAGATAACGACTGTCCTCGAGGGGTTTATTTATGAGTAGGTTTATTTATTATTATTATTATTACTAACAGAGGCCTGCGGCTTCGCCTGCATTATACTTCGAATCTTCGTAGCACCATTGCCTTTTATTATTTTAGATTGTATGTAATTTAGGCCGATTTGTTGACATTTTCAATTACTGCTCTGCTCTCCTGGGTAGTATTGTGATGATAATAGCTTATAGGCTATGTATATAGATTTATCTTTATTTATACAGGTTAAAATTGAAGTGTCTTATTCTAAATTGACAGTTTTTGAGTAGGTATAACCTACCTACTCGTACCTACTCATAAATGAATTTTTTTTTGTTAGTGTTATTGTTCAGCTAGTCTCTGAATTGGCTACAATTTTTCCCCGTATTTTTATGGGAAAGGGCATTAAGAGGATGAAATAGTGGGAGGTCCGCTACTGGGCTATAAAATAGAAAAAGGAAATGGGCGATGTCAGCCTCACCGGGTCCGGTAAGAGGGGAAGACCCAAGAAATGTTGGCTTGACGTCGTGAAGGATGACATGTGTGCCAATTTGTCATCAGGATGACGACGACTGTGCGAAGTGGAGAAGAAAATTTATAATAGCGGACCCCGGGCGTCTGGGTAAGGTAAAATGGATAGTTTCATTTGTTACTGAAAGGAAATGGGTCAAAAGATAACCGTATATCAATTTATCAAGCTCATCATCTCTCATTTTGTCCCACGTAGTAGCTGGTGCGCCCATTGACGTGTTAAAATGGACAGCGCAAGTTTTGGCGACCATTTTTTGAATTTTTTCAAGCCTTTCATAAGGCCTTTAACTTGGCTTTACGGCTGTCATGTTACTGGCAACCGGGACTAACGGCGGAACGTGCCTTCTAAATCACTGACATTCAAAATGCAATATTAATTATAGCCTCTTCTGTTTACGTAGGTAAAATTATGTAGGCTACTAAATGTATAATAAACTAGGTAACGACCCCGGCTTCGCCCGTGACATACTTCGAACTCCCGTCGCACTTATATAATCACGTCGCTTAAAAATTCTACAATATTGCATAAAAATTTGCCCAATTCGTCGTTATTTATGGCTACTGCTCCGCTCTCCAGGGTAGTAGCGTGATGATATATAGCCTATAGCCTTCTTCGATAAAAGGGCTAATTAACACAACAATTTTTTTTCAAATCTGACCAGTAGTTCCTGAGATTAGCGCGTTCAATCGAACAAACAAACTCTTCAGCTTTATAATAACATATTAGTATAGATTAATAATAAGAACATTTGAGTTTACTGGATACTCAAATTATCGAAATATTTTAATTTTTTCGTAAATATTCCACTCCACAACAATTACTTAATAATTTGGAAATTAAAATCTCTATGTAAATATCTCAGCTCAAGAAAAACAAAAACAAATATTACCATAATTAAGTTATAAAGTTGCCAGATACAAAAAAAGAACTACAAAATGCCTGGCATTTATGGATGCAAAACGTGTCCAAGTTTGCATCCTGATACGGATGGGTTGATGTAACCTGTTTTAAAGAGTATATGTTAAAAAAATCCGCAACACACATATTGGTTGAGTACAAACTTTTCATTTAGAATTTTTATTTCATGTATTAGTTTCTGGGAGTGCTTTAAAATTTAATAATGTACAAATCACACAGGATTTCACACAGATTTTCTACCGCTGGGCAAGGATTACTTTGGTGTAGAAAAGATATAGTTCAGTCTGCACGGTGGCAGTCTACGTTTTTTTCACACCGATGTCACTGTTAAAAATGTCCCAGTTCCTCCTACAATTACTATAACTGTAGTTATATAAATGCAGGTAACACACCAATATTATTATATTTACCCATTACAGCTTATGGGTTGGTTACGTGACTATGGAATTGTGAGCACATGATACGTTGTTACCGCTATGGTAATTGCGTTTGTTATGGGACGTGAAATGATACTTTTTCTTCAAATCATATTTAAAGAATATTAGATTTTTATATTACTATATTATACTTTCTGTTTGGTAATGGTTGCGTAACTAAGTTTATACAAAAATCACGAAAATATTTTTTTACTTACTATTTATAGAATGTGAGGTAGATAGAATAAAATCGGTATTAATGTTGTTACGTTCGTAGGGTGGGTACTAATAGGAATTGCACTAATACCACAAATTAATAAAAGTAACACTTAAATTACGCTAAATAAAAACAATATCACCACAATTAATACATACATCCATATTGTCACGCCTCCATCCCCGAAGGGGCAGGCAGAGGCATAATAAACGCCCACATTTAATAATCGCCACTAAACACACTAAACACAAACTAAAAAAAAAACTAACTATCTTCACGCTGTATCCCTGACGGGGTAAAAAATAATAAAATAAATAAAAAATAAAAATATCTTTATTTTGCATAGACCATTTTAACGGCGCTTACAAAATGTCATACACTATTTAAAATATTTAAAGCGACCACCGGTTCGGAACGCGGCCCACCTGAGAAGAACCGGCAAGAAACTTAGGAAGGCTTTTTTTTTGATGGCCTATTTACAATTTAATATTATTTCACTTTGCCAGCAGATCATTTCCAGGCGTCCCTGTCCTGCAAATAGTCTGTAACGGAGTAAAAACCTTTTTCACAAAGCTTGTTTTTAATAAACTTTTTAAATTTATTTAAAGGTAAATTTCTCAGGTCACAGGGAAGCTTGTTGTAAAAGCGTATATAGTTACCCTGGAAAGAATCGCCAATCTTATGTAGTCGACTGTGGTGGACTGAAAGATTATTTTTATTTCTAGTGTTTCTATTATGTTTATCACAGAGCTTAGAAAACTGTGATAGATTTTTCTGGATATACATAAGATTGGCAAAAATGTATTGTGATGGTACGGTTAGAATATTCACTTCTTTGAATTTTTCTCGGAGAGGACAGATCGCCAGGCTTCGCGATCCATGCATACTTCTTTCGCTTCTTCGAGATTCATCAATCGCTTCATACACGCACGTCTGGGTATCCGAGTACTTTTGACCTTTCCGTTTTTGAGCAATCTGCTCACGTGGTCTTCATATGTAAGTCTCGGCCTTCCCTGACTCCTTCTACCCTCTACTTTTGAACAATATATATTCTTCGTCAATCGTTCCTCACTCATTCTTTGGACGTGTCCAAACCAACGGAGCACGCCCTTTTCCAGCTTAACGCTGACACTTTCATTCAAACCTGCCATATTGCGTATCACTTCGTTACGTATTCGGTCAGCCAAGGTAACGCCACACAATTTTCGAAGTGATCGCATCTCCACAGCATTCAATTCATTCAAACTCTTCGCTTAGATAATAGCACTGTAACAGTAACGCACTATTTAGCTTCGATCACTTCGATTCGCTTTGATTCGCACTGTTCGCTTCCTCAAAGGAGACTGTCCAGTAACCGCGAGCTCGGCCCTTTATATACGCCTAATAATGTACTGGAACGTTCGAGAGAATTCCTCCCGTACCTATACTCGGGTACATTCTCTAGAATGTTTCACCCGATACTAGTTGCTCCTTCGGTATGTGCCGGAAAGTTCTCGAAATCTTTAATAGTGCAATCCCTGTCCAATAGATCTGAAGAATGTTTTGAGTGTAGCTCTCTCTTTCTAATAGTACTATCCTTGTCACTCCTTCTTGATATTTCACTATGTACTGAAGTGGGCTTAAAAGGCCCATAAAGGGTCCTTAAAACGCCTGACAGGCGTTTTCTGGTTATGATGGCATGTGATAGAGGGTGGCCTGAAACGAACTGAAAACATGTTTCAGGTGCCTGAAAACAACGGCAACTGGGGTGAAATGTTGGATAATTTGATATGTGATAGAGCCTCCTCGGAAACGGCCTGAAACCACTTTACAGCCTGCTGAACGCGCCCAAGGCCCAGAAAATGACGTTTGAAGTTGTTCACTAGTCCACCGGCGTAACAATGTCGAATCCATAGAAATATTATAAATGCGATAGTAACTGTCTGTCTGCTACACCTAAACTATTGAACCGATTTAAATACAATTTGGTATAAAGATAGTCTAGACTCCGAGAAGGGATATGTTAGTTAGTTAAAATATATATTGTGGAACACTTTTCACACATCACCATCTAGCCCAAACTAAGCTTTTAAACTTGAGCCATAGGATTTAGACAACCAATAATCATACACATTCCTAAATACATACTTTTATTCATAGGAAACAAACTCTGAAACAAATATTTGTGTATCACACAAATATTTTTCCCGACCCGGGCATCGAAACGGCGAGGCAGTTTTTGTTGCTAGTGTTTACGGTGCAATTCTCCACCAATATTCTTACCTAGTAGACATCGTGTTGTAGAAAACATTATCATTGGACCAGGAATTTCTAAGTTATGTAATTTCGAATCTAAAGTACAGTAAAATACTTGGATCTTTATAATTTTGATAGTACAAACGTAGGTTTTGTAGAAAGGAAGCTATATTGTTTTGTAGATATTCCTACCTTCTATTTTCCAGCTTATAAAAGCTTCTCTACGGTTCTGAAAATAAATGAAACGTTGATACTTTCCAAGTTATGATCATTATTTTGAACGTTAACAAACTAACTTCGCGTTTCTGTTTCACTAAAATTGTACGATAGCAGTATTTGTTTAATAGAACTTTGAAAGTTGGAAATAACATTATTATTTTGTTTGTTTAAATAGCTTTTTAACAAATTAATGTAAATTTTATACTGGGGAATATAAAACTAGAAACGAAAATAAGTGTAAAATTACATATACTAAATAAATAAATAAATATCGTTGGGACAACTCTCACAACGCCATCTGATTCCAAAGTAAGCAGAGCTTGTACTATGGTTACCAGATAACTGATTAACATACTTATATATTTCTAAATACATACATATTATAGATAAATAACACACAGATGCAGAATAAACCATCGTGTTCTTCACACAAAATTTTATCCTGGGTGGGAATCGAGCCCACGACCTCTTGCGTAGCAGTCGGATACAATCACTAAACACATCTATACAGATAAAAAAAATTTAAGTGTCTGTTTATACTTCCAAATTATCAGGGTTATAATATATGCATATGTAATTAAAAGTACTCTTTGTCTGTTTCTGTTTGTTCTTTCCGGCTAATCTCTAAAATGGCTGGATCTATTTTGAGAAAATTTTCATTTGCAGATAGCGCATATTATGCGAAGTAATTTAAGCTACATTTTATTCCCGTATTCCCACGGAATCGGGAACTACGCGAGTAAAACCGTGGGTCGTCTGCATGTTACTTTTCAGTTTTGTCGTCTACTTTTCTAATGTAACAAACCAATTTTTCGCTTCGGTTTAACTAAAATACTACTATTGAAACTATATACTAGGAAAACATTGCGGGCTTTGGAGCGCGGTGCGAGTAGCATTGACTGGGCGCCTGTAGTTGATAGTGGCAGTATGGATGAAAGGATTGCAATTTTCAACGGGATTATGACTGACTTGTACAATTGTTATGCGCCCAAACGTCGAGTAAAAGCAAAGAGTATCCCTGCTCCATGGATTACTTCTGATATTAAGGAAACGATGGGCAGAAGGGATAAAGCCAAACGGTTGTACAAGCGTAATCCTACGGATTTCAATTTCAATCGCTTCAGAGTTTTGCGGAATGTCTGCGTTCGTCTGTGTAGAGATGCAAAACGTCATCACTTTCACAAATCTCTTGATACCCATGACTCCTCCAAAATTTGGAAATTTCTCAAGGCTAATGGCATCGGTAAGTTTCTCATAGCGAATTGTCAAGATGTTGATTTGCGTGCTCTTAATAAGCATTTCTCTATCTCGCCTACAACACTTGACCCAGTCACGAAGTTTAGCACCTTACTAGAACTCTCACTACTGCCGGTACCATTATGTCCTCCATTCAATTTCGCGTCAGTGGACGAGGATGAGGTTAAAAAATCTCTCTTATCTATAACTTCTTCTGCTGTTGGTAACGACGAGTTAGGCTTAAAAATGTTCACTCCCATATTATCCTCTCTAATTCCCATCCTAACTCAAATGTTTAATTTTTCCCTATCTTCTGGTTGTTTTCCTTGTGCTTGGAAGCAAGCACTTATAATTCCGCTACCCAAGGTACCAAATCCTACACAAATGTCTCAATTTCGTCCCATATCCATTCTTCCTTTCCTGTCAAAAGTCCTTGAGCATTTAGCGCATCGTCAGCTGTCAAGTTACTTAACACTGAATAACCTCCTTAGCTCTTTCCAATCTGGTTTTAGACCTGGTCACAGTACCGTGACGGCTCTTCTTAAGGTCACGGATGATATCCGTTGGGCCATGGAGAAAAAATCGCTCACGGTCATGGTGCTACTGGATTTCAGTAGTGCTTTTAACTCCGTGGATTTTGATATACTCCTTGGAATCCTAAAATCCCTCAATTTCTTCGCGGAGGCTGTGGCCTGGTTTGAATCTTATCTTCGGGGCCGATCGCAGTGTGTTCGCCTTAATGAGTCTCACTCGGAATGGTGTAGCCTCAGCGCTGGCGTACCTCAGGGTGGCGCGTTATCTCCTTTACTCTTCTCAGTTTTCATCAACTCTGCTGTACGAGTTATTTCCTCTAGCTTCCATCTCTATGCTGACGATCTGCAGCTGTATCGTCATTTTGCTCTGAATGAATATAGGACTGCCATTGCTGCTGTGAATCGCGACTTAGACTATTAGCCAGTGGGCTAAGTCGTTTGGGATTTAGATAAATCCAAGCAAATCTCAGGCCATGATTATTGGTAGCCGGCAAATGCTTAGTGGTCTAGATACGGCTTCTCTTCCGCCTATTCTGCTTGATGGTTTTCTCATAGCTTACAGCAGTACCGCTAAAAATCTTGGCATCATATTAGATCAAAACTTATCCTGGAAAGCTCAATTTGAATCTGTAAGTAAAAAGATGCCTTCAGAGTCTCCTACCTTTCAAAACCAAAATTTCACTGGCTCAAACCCTTACTCAACCCATTTTGGACTATGCGGACTCCTGCTACTTGGATGCTACTGAGGAGCTTTTAAATAAACTTGAGCGCTTGCAAAACTTGTGCATTCGTTTTGTTTTTAATCTACGTAAGTATGATCATGTCTCGCAGTTTCGCGAAAATCTCAAGTGGCTCCCAATCCGACTTCGTAGGAATACTCGGATATTGTTACTTCTATATAATATCCTACACAATCCCTCTTATCCTTCTTATCTACGGGAACGTTTCTCTTTCATGATCAAGTCTGATGTTCCATGTAGGTCACACCTCACTTTTCGCTTAAATTGTCCATCTCACAAAACGGACTTTTATTCTAAATCCTTTACTGTTCACGGCCAGGCTGTGGAACTCACTTCCTGCTAATATTCATAAGTGTCGTACCATTTCAACTTTCAAGAAAAGAGTGCGAGAACACTACCTATCGTCTATACTATAGAAAGTAGTACATGTGTATGTTCATTTTACAATAATATGTATTTATTTGGGTATATATATTTGTATCTGATATCACTAAAATTCATTTTATGTGATAAAATTGAACAAGATGTGTAAAATGTACATAGACAGTCGAATGTAAATACATGCCGACTAACTTGGTGATTGAACTGCCTATGTAATTTTTTTACGTTACAACGTTTTAACCGTTTTCACGTTTCAAACGGTTACTAAAATTTATAAACGTCCCAACTTTAGTTCGACATAATTACAGAATAGCATTTGGCAATCACTCAATAAAAATAAGAAAATTTTAGAGAAATTTAGTTTAGTGGTTTCAACAACAGAATTAGCACCATTCTATAATTTGTCAGTTTTTGTGGTGAAGTTTTTTCATACCTATTTCCCACAGACTCTTGTTCGCGGGAAACAAAGTTCATTCCCATGTGTTAGTCCAAGGTCTATTTGTGTATAATACCAAAGAGCCAAAATAACTCAGGGGATTGAGCGTGATTTAATTATATTACGAGTATAAGCACAGCCGAAAGATCATAGGTTTTCTCTCTTTATACTGTGATATAAGTAAGATTAGGATCAGAAATCCGCACAATTCAAAAATGAGTAAATTTAATAATTAAATATATTGTAGGACACTTTTTATACAGTGCAATCTGGCCCAAACTAAGCTTGCACTATGGGATCTAAACAACTGATATACATACTTATATATCTAAATACATACATGTATCTAGAAACAAACTTATATATCTAGAAACAAACATTTGTGGATAACACAAATATTTGTTCTGACCCTGAATTCGAATCCGGGACCTCAGCGAGGCATTCGCATACATTACCTCTGCGCCACCGAAGCAGTCAAATAAATAAATAATAATAAATAGACACATCTTACATAACCCCATCCAAAGCCCTTCGCTAATGAGACAATGATCATTTTATCGAATTAACATTATCGACTCACGCGCCACATCCCGTTCTTTACAAATCGATACATAAAAGTGTACTCACTACTCGAATAATTTGCATGAACTCGACTAAAAAGTTGCATACATTTAACTGGTCGAGCGATCTATAGATTGTTGGGTACATTTGCATTCTAAATTAAGAATAATGTAATTATTTTGTAATTTGAAGCGCTCGTGGTCCCGCGTACTCAGTGTTCTGTAAACGATCACTGTGTTAAGCAACTTTCGCTATGGCTGGTCACGGATGGGTGACCACTTTTTGGCATTTACATTTGCGAGCGTTTCTGTGCTTCGGAAGGTACGTTAAGCTGTTGGTCCCGGTTGCCAGTAAAATGGCAGCCGTTAAGCCCAGTTGCCCAGCACCACAGCCTGCGCCTGTCCATTTCAACACGACAATGGGCTCACCACCTGTTACGTTGGGACAAAAAGGCGTATAGTATGCCTCTGCCTACCCCTTCGGGAATAAATGCGTGACAATATTAATGTATGTCGCACTCCCAAATTTATTAATATTACAATAATGTATGAAAAAGTTTGCCAGGTTAACATTTGTGATTTACTCCACTCTTTTGGTAATACGATGATATATCATAGCCAGCATTCCTCGATAAATGGGCTATACAATACAAAAGTATTTTTTTCAATTTGAAGCTGTTCGTGCGAATATCGCTTTCAATGAAACGAATAAACTCTTCAGCTTTAATGTGTCAGTACAGATTAATTAGTCTGCGGTTTATAAGCATTTCCAGGATTTTTGGACATTTGGCGGGAAGAGTGAAAAATGCGGACGCTTGCTCTATATTATTTTCTAAAACTAGTGCATTTATGTGCGGGAGTGGTGGTTTATTGGACATAAAAGTTGTGTTAACGTGCTATAGTGAAAGACAATGATATATATGCAGTGAAATGCTATTTTCTCTCTTGCCGCGAAACGTCCACTGACAACCTTAGTATAAGAATCACCATTATACTGAGGGCAAGGACCAGGACGTAGCCTGAGGACACGACATCGACTGGACAGGACTAATTAGAAGATAAGATTGAAGAAATATGATATAAAAAATAAGATTTGGCTAAAAGGTCTTAGAAACCAGGCCATTAAATAATTATTTAAAAAATAAATCCAGGATTTTTGTTAAACCTATTTAATAAGAAATAGATCTATAATTACACTACATTATTTGGTTGTTGTTGGTTTTTTGCAAGGGCACTTCTCAAATGTTTGCCGCCATTCGGGAAGTGCCTTCGCTGGCTCTATATTATTTTCCAAAACTAGTGCATTAACCTTGTTTTATGTGTAAAAATGGTAGTTTCTTAGACTTAGAAGTTGTGTAAACGTGCTATAGTGAAAGATAGTTATGTTATATATTTCTAAATACATACATATTATGGAAAAATAGCACCCAGACTCAGAATAAACCATCGTGCTCATTACACAAAGTTATATCCTGGGTGGGAATCGAACCCACGACCTCTTGCGTAGCAGTCGGATACACTCCCACCGCGCCACAGAGGCACCCAGTCATATATCCCAGTGAAATGCTATTTTACATCTTTCCGCGCAATCAGTCTTAACTTACACTTACACTGAACACTCATTACCGCTTCTACCACGTTAATAGGAACTTTGAACAAACCTATAAATGAACACGCTACGATCTATATAACTAATTTACTTCTTTTGAATGCAGAAGATTCTTAATATCTACTTGAAAATGGTCAGTTTTGGAAAAAAAATGTAATACAATTAAAAGATCGTGTTCGAAATCAAGCGCTCGTGGCCCCGCTGACACAATGTTCTGTAACCGATCACTGCGTTAAGCAACATTCGCTATAGGTGGTCCTTGGATGGGTGTGGAATTTACATTTGCGAGCGTTTCCGTACTTCGGAAGGCACATTAAGCCGTTGGTCCCGGTTGCCAGTAAATTGGCAGTGGTTAAGCCTGGTTGGAGGCCTTATAGGCGGCTTGAAAAACTTCAACAGCAGGTCACCACAGCCTGCGCCTGTCCATTTCAATACAACAATGTCCTCACCACCTGTTACGTGGGACAAAAATACACAAGGTGAAATGCGGATGTATAGTATGCCTCTGCCTACCCCTTCGGGATTAAAGGCGTGACAATATGTATGTATTTGGAAGATCAATAAATTTTGTTGTTGGCAATCGATTGCGTAGCCAGAATTTAAAAAAAAATTCCCATGGTATCCATGGACCCTTATAATAATACCATTACAGGTGCGTATATCACCCTCTACTATATCAAGGCAAGACATTTTCAATAGCTGGTGGCTATATTGTATTTAAATACATTTACATCCAGACCACGTTCCCGAATTCTGATATAAAGATTGCATCTAAAGATATGAACGGCTTGTTATCTTTAGTAAGCTCATCAGATACTAACATGATGTTGTAGACCAAGTTTGAATTCGGATATTTTGAGAAATTACTGTTTCAAGTTGGCATACAGATACTCGTGTTATTTAAACTACCGTGCTAAGAATAATATATAATAATATAACATAATATTTATGCAATCATCAAATATTTCTTTCGATGGTTATAGGTGTTTTTTCACATATATAATATTTAAATTTTCCGGAATATAATAACTGGTTATTAGATGATTGGCACTTCAGTTAATTGGCATTGTGTAAAAATGACCCACAATAATTTTCTATTGAGTATTTACTACTATTATACTGTGACTTCTATTAACCAGAATTTACAGCAAAACCAATGTCAAAAAAGTTACTCACACACATCTATCGTAAATCACCTGCTGAGAAGATCAAGTTAAGAATCTGAAAGCTACATTAAAAGTGCGCCTAGTTCTATGAAATGAAAGAAAAATATGTGTGTGTACCAGAGTACACAGGTAACAAGCGAATGTTATTTACGGCATTTTTTTACAGCTTTAAAATTTATCTCATACGTCGATAAAGAAATTTTACTTATAATAAAGAAGTTTCACTTCATAACAACATGGCGCGTAACCAAAAAAGTGAAGATTTTTTTACAGCTATAAATTTTCTTTCAGCGTCGTTAAAGAACTTTTTTACAGCTTCTTTATAAACTTCTTCTTTATCGACGTATGAGATAAATTTTATATTTATCTCATACGTCGATAAAGAAGTTTAACTTATAATGAAGAAGTTTTACTTCAAAACAACATTGGCGCCTAACTGAAAAACGTGACGTTTTTTTTTTTTGGCTATGAAATTTCTCTCAACGTCGATGAAGAAGTTTTACTTCAAAAAAACTGTATGAATCTATCTTTTAACATGGCGAACTGTCGTAGTTAATGCTAAAGAAAATAGAAATAGCAATAATAATAATATCTAATCGATTTAAAAACTAGGAAAACCCGACCTCAAAACACAATTAGGTATGCAACTTCAATCATAACATTTGTACTATTCCACATTATTTTACTTTTAAACCTTACCGGTTTCGTCTTACGGCATTTTTTTTTGTAGTGACATCCAAGATACTAAAAAATATGTGCCAAACTTTGAAAATGTCGTTATAAAAACCAAATAATGGTAGGGCTTAGAAGTAGCTGAGAATACGCTAAGATGAAGAGATAAAAAAAACATATATTTTATTTATTTATTTATTGTACACACATAATATAACATCATGAAACATTAAATAAAAGAGTGCAAATGGTTTGCCTATTTTTAGATAGGACCATCATACCTAGGAACTTTATGAGGTGTTAATTTTCACACTTTAGCGGCAACTAATTCTACTTCTTGCCTCGGGCAGTAATGTTAATGTATATTTGCTACTAAGTTTACTATACAGAATATTAATAGTATCTAAGTACGTGATCTTGGTTAAAATACTTTAAAAGATAATTTTGTATACTACTAAAGTGGCAGACAAGCATACGGCCCACCAGATTCAAATTGGTTACTGTAGTAGCCTATAGATATTTGCAACAGAGGTGTTACACTCGCGTTGCCAACCCCATTGCCATGTTAAAACGGACAGAAACAGGCAACGGTTACCTGTTTTTGATAAATTTCAAGTCGTCCAAAAGGCCTTCGACTTAGCCCAACGACTGTTATGTTACTGGTAACCGGTACCAATGGCTTATCGTGTCATTCAAAGCACGGAAACCTCAGTAAATGGAAAAGCCACAAATGGACCGTAACCCGTAACCGTAACCGCTTAACGCAATGATCGTCTACAGAAAACAGCTACTGGTGATAAAAGAATCAGTTTCTCTAGTAGTCTCCAAGAAACGACTGGTGACTCGCGATCCGGATCGATTCTGGTGCAGAGGCTGGCCATCGCAATCCAGCGTGGAAACGCGGTAAGTGTGATGGGCAACTTTGCTTAGGGAACGGTCAGGAGCGAGTACTTGAATAGTTTTTATGGTTGACATTATTTCAATTATCCTAGTAGTCTATACTTTTAACTTCTTGTATTATATAAAACACTAGCTGACTCCCACAGGCAAACTCCTTTCGCACCGATTTACGTCCTTTTATTACGTCGAGACTATGGCAGATGGACCAAAAGCGTCCTAGAGTGGAAAACGCAGCGTAGGAAGACCTCCGGCCAGATGGTCCGACGACATTAGAGCCACCGCAGAACAACTATGGCACCGACGGCGACGGCCCTTAGATCGTGCCGCATGGAAGTTCATTGGAGAGGCATATGCATGTGCAAGACAATGCTGAGAAGTGAAGTGAAGAGAGTACTTTTATAATGTAAAAGTATACAGATTTGCTCGATTTGTTGATATTTATGCTTACTGCTCCGCTCTTCGGGGTATATAACCTTGATGACATATAGCCTTTCTCTGGGCTATCCAACAAAAAAAAATTCTATTTGAACTAGCAGTTCCTAAGATTTGGGGGTTCAACCAAATAAACAAACTCTTCAGCTTAAGAATATTACGTATACATTCACCGCGTTAAGCGTCTTTATCTCTTTCCTATAGCTGGTCCTGAAATGAGTGACCGCTATTATATTGAAAACATTTCGTGTATTGATCAAATATTTCCGCAAAACATTCACCGATTAAAACTATAAATAATCGATATAAAGTCTTTGCCTACATTCTTTTTTTTTAAGTAGACCGTGAGAAAAGATACACCTTATTAGGACATACATTTAATAAAACATCTTACACAACTTGTAACATGGTAAAAATAAAAAAGTATAAGCGTTTATTGACGTTCAGAAGCTACCAAGTCGACCATTTTGTTTCGGCGGGTCGATTGCGCGCCATTTTATTTGTTCGTTTTTTAAATCTCAAAAAGCGGCATCGGTTAATTGACAGATACGGTCTTCGATTTGTGAACTCCCAGCTCATATCTTTTGTGTAATTTATGCGGATTTAAATTCAAAATGGCAACCGGAAAGGCAGCTTGTTATTTATTTAAGGTTGTTCAACTCTAAATACTGTAAATTTTGTTCAAAACTTCAGACTTTCATAACATCCCATTTCATAAATTGTCCCCGAAGAGCTGGCAGAGGTATGTTATACGCCCACATTTTACGACAATGGGCTCTCCACCTGTAATGTGGGACAAAATGCTTACGGTGAAATGTGGGCGTTTAAAATGCCTCTGCTACCCCTTTGAGGATGAAGGCGTAACTGATAAAATAACTAACTACCTTCATGCTGTATTCCTGACGGGGTAGTCAGAGAGGACAGATCGCCAGGCTTCGCGATCCATGCATACTTCTTTCGCTTCTTCGAGATTCATCAATCGCTTCATACACCGCACGTCTGGGTATCCGAGTACTTATGACCTTTCCGTTTTTGAGCAAGCTGCTCACGTGGTCTTCATATGTAAGTCTCGGCCTACCCTGACTCCTTCTACCCTCTACTTTTGAACAATATATATTCTTCGTCAATCGTTCCTCACTCATTCGTTGGACGAGTCCAAGCCGACGGAGCACGCCCTTTTCCAGCTTAATGCTGACACTTTCATTCAAACCTGCCATTTTGCGTATCACTTCGTTACGTATTCGGTCGGCCAAAGTTACGCCGCACAATTTTCGAAGTGATCACATCTCTACAGCATTCAATTTACTGATAAAACAATGAGGGTTTTCGATACTTTTTCTGCCGCCAGGCGGCGCTTCGTATGCGTCAGGTCCAAACAGCTGTCAGATAGCACAGAATCTTACCGAACGTATTATTATTTTAGTAAAATTTTATGTATTTGGAAGTGTTATTGATTTTATTATGGATTACGGCCAAAGAAAGGTTGCCGAACTGAAGATTGAGCTCAAAAAGAGAGGCCTCCTTTTTTATTTGCACACATAGGCACTGCACAACACTGTGGCATTTTGGAAAACAATATTCCGTTTGTAACGTTTTTAAGAATAAATAAACCAAAAAAATGATCGAAAAATATAAATCGTGTATGTGTTTTGACAGGTAGTTGGACCTGACGTTACAGCGCTGCCATCTCACGGGGAACATTTCAAAAAACCCTCATTGAAATATTTCATTACAAGCAAAAGATAAAAAGATAAGACCCACTGCTATAATAAATAAGTATTGTTATCATCACACTCGACACTTAAGCCGCCTATTCATGGACTTATCTTATTCTAATAAAATCTTACGCAGACTATTAACATTAATTTGTTCGTGAATATTCGAATAAAGTTGGTTACAAGAGAAAATGGATATGGTATTTTTTCATTTTTTTTAACGTGTGGCAAGACACACTCGAACTGGTTAAAATCACACTGCCTCTGCCTAACTGTCTATTGCCGGACGCCCCAGGTAACTCTTCGGAAAGATGCCCCAGTGCTCCCGGCAGACTTTGGCTATCACCGCGGCCTCACCTACGTTTTGGGTGTTATACCGCTTCTTTGGGGGTTGGTTCGGATCCCGCTTCTTGGAGAGTTAGTCGTGCGGGTAAAAATGGATATGGGATAAATAAAGTATTATTTTTATAAAATTTACAAAATTATATACTTTAAACGTACAATAAAATTATAAGTAACAGATAACAACTGTCCTCGATCGATTGACTGTCTGCGAGGGGTCGACTGTTCTCGTGGAATTGACTGTTTTCGAGGAATTGACTGTTCTCGAGGGATCGACTACTCTAATAATAGCATGAAATATTAGCAAGGTAAATTAATACATAGATTAGCATACAAATTATGTACAAACTTTGAGCGCATCAAAAATTGATGATATTCCCTAGGGGTGACTATGATAACCAAGTACTTTATGGCCGCTTTGTGTTCACGACAATTTGTTTAAATTTTAAGACACTATTCTCACTGTAAACTTTAAGGTAGCTAAATGTCTTTTGTGAGCAGAAAGCGACAAAATGTGTTGTTTTGATAATTGAATGAATCGACTTTTGCACTATGGTTATAAAGTTACTGTAAATCACTAACTAACTATCTTCACACTGTATCCCTGACGGGGTAGTCAGAGAGGCTTCGCGATCCATGCACACTTCTTTCGCTTCTTGTAGATTCCTCAATCGCTTCATACACGCACGTCTGGGTATCCGAGTACTTTTGACTTTTTCGTTTTTGTGCAATCTGCTCACGTGGTCTTTATATGTAAGTCTCGGCCTACCCTGACTCCTTCTACCCTCTACTTTCGCACTATATTATATTCTTCGTCAATCGTTCCACATTCATTCGTTGGACGTGTCCAAACCAACGGACATGATACATTTTAAAAGGACATCCGTGGAGTTTCTCGCCAGATTCTTCGTCGTAAGGGTAGGCTGCAATTAGAACTGGCAACTAGAATCACTTCCATTTTGATTCGATTTTATTTCTTTTGTATAAACTCATTACTGTATAATTGGTTCTAATATCATGTAAATAAAACTAATGATATTAGAACCAATTATACAGTAATGAGCGATTGAAGCGCTCGTGGCCTCGCGGTCTCAGTGTTCTGTAAACGATCACTGAGTTACGCAACTTTCACTATGGCTGGTCCTCGGATGGGTGACCACTTTGTGGCATTTACATTTGCGAGCGTTTCCGTGCTTCGGAAGGCACGTTAAGCCGTTGGTCCCGGTTGCCAGTAAAATGGCAGTCGTTAAGCCTGGTTGAAGGCCTTATGGGCGGTTTGAAAATTTCAACAGCAGGTAGCCACAACCTGCGTCTGTCTATTTCAACACGGCAATGGGCTCACCACCTATTACGTGGGACAGGAATCCACACGCTGAAAAGTGGGCATATAATATGCCTCTGCCACCCCTTCGGGGATAAGGCGTGATGGATATTTATTTATTTATTTATTTAAAACTAATGATGGTTAGAAAAGGGTGGCTATGAGTTTTATTGCCAGGTTCTTCCTCAGGCTCTACCCATTGCTTTGCAAATCTGGCAGTAAATGTAAATGTAGAGGCAATAATCTTGATGTTCATAAGTGTTACTTTGTGACCTACATGAATAAAGATATTTCAATTCATTTCAGAAGAGTTCTTTAGAATAATCGGCCACTAGTACCTCGTAGCAGACATACATACATACATATTGCCTAGCCTTTACCCCTGAAGGGATTGGCGCGAGTGTCTCTGGTGTAGCAAACGTCCATAGGCTACGGTGACCACTTTCCATCAGGTGGGCCGTATGCTCGTCTGCCACCAAAGTGGTATTAAAAAAGGATGGGCAGGGGTATATAATACACCCACATTTCACCATATGCACTTTTGCCCCATGTTACAGGTGGAGACCCTTGCCGTGTCAAAATGGACAGGCCCAGACTGTGACGACCTGCTGTTGAAATTTTTCAAGCCGCCCATGAGGCCTTCAACGTTACGTCCATAACGTTCAACGTCGGCTAAACGACTCCCATGTTACTGGAAATCGGGACCATCGGCTTAACGTTTCTTCCGAAGCACGGAAACGCTCGCAAATGTAAAGTGTAAAAATCAGGATAAAATTAAGTATGTGGCCGCAAAAGTGTTCATATTGAACCTGACCTATGACCTTTTAGATATATTTTTTAGTCACGAGTTCAAGTCAATTCTGAACCAAGTTGACCTTTTTACCACAAAAAGAATCATACATACATATTATAAAACAAAGTTCCCCGCCAAGTCTGTCTGTCAGTTCGCGATGAACTCAAAAAGTACTGCACCAATTTTTGTGCTGGTTTTACCAATGGATAGAGTGGTTCTCGAGGAATGTTTTAGTATGCAAGTTGTTAATTTTTAAATATATATTTGCTAATTTATTTGTTGAAGGTGTCGGGAAAAAATATAGCGATGGAACTTTCAACGAATACACTGCCTAAGCGTATTGAGATATTCTACTAATATTGTAAACACGAAAGTTTGTAAGTAAAGATGGATGTTGGTTACTCCTTCACGCAAAATGTACTTAATGGATTTTGATGAAACTTTACAATATTATAGCTTACACATCAGAATAATACACAGGCTACTTTTTATCCCGGGTACAAGTTCCTGTGGGAAACTGTAACGGGAAATCTTCACCACGCGTGTGGAGCCGCGGGCGTCAACTAGTAACGAAATAATGGACTTGTGGCATTGTGTATCTTATATAGGTCTACAGAAAAGTCCGGCATAAAAAGGCATATGTCTATCTCTTAAGGATAACATACTAGCTTACAATAATACATTGGTGGAAAGGGGTACGGGAAAATTTCACCACGCAGGCGAAGCTGCGGACATCAGCTAGTTCTAGGTTAAGTGTATTTAAATGTACAAACGTGATAATAAGCTCATCTCAGATGTTGATTTTCGGTTTTAAGCAGTACTCAGTTATAATTCCAGAATTGATCAGAGAGGACATTTACTCTTTTGGGTCTTCGTTATTATTAATGATCAACGTCTTTTTGATCAAACCTTTCAAGACCCGAATGTTTTGACGTTCCATTATTGTACAAAGTTAAATAATTCCTTGATCTCGGCCTTTCACTGCTGCTATTTATAGCAAAGGAATTATTTTCAGAATAATGTTTTGAAGATAAATATTTTACATAGAAGTATATAAATATTCTTCTTCATCTTAAGTGTTTTCTCAGTTGCTTCCAAACTTTATTTGAATTTGGAGCCTGGGGTATTTTTTATTTGGCTGCTACTCGTAAGAGCAGATCTCGTTGGGATTTTAATATTCAGCATTGTTGGGAGCGTCAACAGTCTGACCTCTCAACACTGTAATGCCTGTGTCGCTGCGATTCTACGTGGGAAAAATGACAAGAGTGGAGCTTGCTGTATATTATTTTCTAAAACTAGTGCATTTATCTTGTTTTATGTGCGGGAGTGGTGGTTTCATGGGCATAAAAGTTGTGTTAACGTGCTATAGTGAACGACACTGATATATATGCAATGAAATGCGATTTTCTTACTTGCCGTATAAAATCCACCAAAAGCCCAGTAGAACAACCACTATTATACTGGGGTAAGACTGACATTGACTTAAGACTAGACTTGACTAAGACGTAGAGGACGGGGATATTTTAGATACGTAATAAGAAGGAATATTGAAGAAATATGAATTAAGATTTGGCTAAAAGGTCTTAATAACCAGGCCATAAAATAATCACCAAAAAATTTTGGTTCTTTTTTTATACCACTGAGGTGGCAGACAAGCATACAGCCCACCTGATGGAAAGTGGTCACCGTAGCCTATGGACGTTTGCAACACCAGAGGTGCAGCACTCGCGCTGCCGACCCTGTTGAGTTGCACTCCGGGAGTGCTGACAGTAATGAAAACTAAATATATTTATAAAGACGCGTTCGCGATTTTCACTTCAAAAATTGACCGGGATAGACGTTAATGATGATGATGATGAAAATATTACTAAATTAAAACCCAATTACTTTAAGAAAAAGACAAAAAGAAACCGAAAAGAATTACCAAAACAGTTACTTCGAGCCGGATTTGAACCAGCGACCTATAGATTCCAATTTATAAACATCCACAGTCCACCGCTCTACCAACTGAGCTATCGAAAGTCGATAACTGAGTTCGAAATTATCAATCTAATACTTCAAAACCTTGTATAGCGTCTCGGTAACGGGGTCGCGATTCCAGAGATTTTTTATAAGAAGTTTTCACTTTAATAACAATGCGTCGCTGCCTCGTACGTTAGTCAGCAGGTGCACCGCTTGCATGTGAGATCGCTTGGGCCCCGGAGATCTTGGAGAGGTCTTTTACACATTCAAAAACATAAATCATCACTACATATTATAAAACAAAGTCGCTTTTTGCTGTCTGTCCCTATGTTTAGATCTTTAAAACTACGCAATTACGATGCATTTTTTTTAATAGTTAGAGTGACTTATAAGGAAGGTTTTTATGTGTAATTTGTTAAGTTTTTGAATACATAGACTAAATTATAACGATATTTGTTGGGGATGTCGGAAAAAATAAGCCGTCTAGGAGCTTTCAACGAAAACGCTGCCTAAATGAACCCTTTATGATATAACATTGAAAATGTTCATTAATTATTGTGAAATTAATAAACGACGGGATTAAATGAGTGTCATGGGGTTCGATGTTTGTCACGGGGTTCGAAGTATGTCACAGGCGAAGCCTGGCGGGACAGCTAGTTAATTTATAAAATAATATAATCTTTCTTAAGGTTAATCCTTATTTTGACAAAGCATACCTCAATGTCAACTACTAAATCAAAGTTCTGAACAGACAAAGTATTTGCCTCTAACTAAAGCCTTACAGCGGACCAATTTTTAAGAATTTTAATAGAATAAAATAGCTGTGTCCAGCCATTTTATATAAACGACTGTTTAAACTTTTAATTAGTAGAATTCTTCTTTTGTTTCGTGTCTAAGTTACAAGCGAATAGCGATAAATCTTGTGTTCATCTACTTTTGCTTTCTGGCATGGAAAATGCGAGCGACCCTAAATAATAGGTTTTAATTTCAACTTCTATGAGTTGACATTAAAACCAGTTATATGTCAATAATTTCTTAAAACTGTAAAAAACTTAAACTCCTAAGTTAAAAAAAGAACAAACTGTTAATACAACAAAAAAAGGTTCTTTTTTAAAATCACAAGAGAATCTAAATTTATAATTTGTATTAAATTGTCCCGTTTTTTATTGTTTTCGCGGGGAATGCATTTACGCACCGTCCCGGCCCGTGAGAAAGGTGCCGTCCTACCCACTGAACCCCGCGGTGTTCCGCCTTACCATAAACCGACTCGCAGGGTAGGCCTGAGGTTAAATCCCTGCGAGCCGGCAAGGGGCACCCCAGGATGGAGGAGTCCGTCTCGGGGCGGTCAATAAGCGCCCCTCTGTAAGCAGAGGAGGTGAGAGTGGCCGGTACGGGCGTACGCAAAAAGTGGGCACCCCCTGGAACACAGAAAGGGTGCCCGTCGCCAAGTGGCCGGTTAGGCGGGGTCCCCCGACCTTACGCCCACGGCCAGACACTATTCGGGGGCGCGCATGTAATGAGCACGTCGACGCCCCCGAACCGGACGGCGGGGCGGAAGCGTCTGTCCCGTACGCTCCCGCACCCGCAACTCCTAACGTTTCGCCGCCATCACCTCGCTAGCAAACGAGGCGACGGCGGCCCAACACTGTAAATTGTCCCGTTGACCTAGAATAATGCAGTTGAAAAAAAATTCCGTCTAAAAAGTATTGAGAAAATTGGAAAACTATAAATTTATAGTTAATTATTTTTTTGAGTTGCCAAATGACGTATTGTATTCTACCTACTCCTCGGGGATAAAGGCATGATTAAAAAGATAAGCAACCACTTTTACACGCAAACTCTTATAACTTGAGCCATAATCTTTCGCTCGCTTCCCGCTGAGATTGCTTTCTTCCGCTTTTCTATACATTGGCAGTTTATCACTTTAGAAATTAAAATGTTTTAATTGGGAATTATTTGTTGGCCCCGTGAGATTGTACGATGCGTTAAATTTTAAAACTCCGTCAGAAGTCAAATAAATGCCTTTTTACTGGATATTTAGGGTAATTTCAATAAGTACACGCTCTATTGCAAACTTTGTTTTAACGATGGGAAAATCCCTACGGATGTCGTACCAGAGTCAAACCGGCCAAAATCCATACGGTACCTCCCTACCTATCCGTGAAGAGGCATTTTTGGTGCCAGTTCTCGTACCTGTGACTGCCGTATGACCTTCGACCTTAAGTTATCAACCTAATTTGCTTTTTCACAAAAGTTCGACC
Source organism: Thumatha senex (assembly GCA_948477245.1). NCBI lineage: Eukaryota > Metazoa > Arthropoda > Insecta > Lepidoptera > Erebidae > Thumatha > Thumatha senex. The sequence continues at coordinate 11,214,464 of OX419750.1, read as the reverse complement.
TGCAGCCGCTGAACACTGAACGGTACCCAAGGGTTACTTGGAGACTTTTCGTGACTGCGTGCTGATCCTAAAAAATGTACTAACAGGCACGGCACATATTCTGAGTGCCTGTGCCGCTGCTTTGCCTGTTGATCAGAGGTGAAACCGACTGGCGCCTACAGATCTTGTGGTGGTACCTAACATCCCGATCATGGAATAATATGGACTGGTAGTAAACCGTTTTAGATTCCATTCTAACTAACTAATATCTTCACGCTGTATCCCTTACGGAGTATTCGGATAGATTGCTAGGCTTCGCGATTCAGGCATGCTTCTTTCGCTACGTGCAGATTCATTAGTAGTTTTATTCATACTAGGTCCAAAGTAGGTACTTGAATACCCAGGGTATTCAAGTACCTACTTTGGACCTTTCTGCATGTGGTCTTTATATGTAAGTCTCGGTCTACCTTGACTCCTTTTAACCTCTACTTTCGCACAATATATTTTCTTCGTCAATCTCTCCTCACCCATTTCATTCTAATACTGGATTTTAAGAACTGGTGTACAGCAACTACAGCATTGAGAATGAATGAGTGAATAGTTCCATTTACATACCCACCTTTTTTTCTCTGATTCCTTATTTCAAAACAATACAATTCATCATAAGGCTATTTTAACAATAAATTCATTAATTTACATTCACGAAATCCCATTACACAATAAATCTCTCCTAACATTGTGAGTATATCGTAAATTTTCATTTTGTTTCTCGTGACGCAAAAAAAATGCATTTTAAGCAGATGTGCATACGTGCACACTTTTTGTGGCCTGTAATAGATGCTGAGTTGCCAGTCTGTTGCCGGTTGTCATATAGTTACTATTAAATTGTGTTACGCGATGACATGTTACTACCTACTATATCGGTGATATCAGTTCTTTAAAAATTCTAGTTAAATAAATAAGTTTATTATTGGAATAATCAATATTACAGTATTGGAGCATTTCCCTAACCGGGTCGCCCTGAATACCTAAGGTCTATCCTACGAACCGGTTTGGAAGAAGGCGGAGCTCCGCGAGGTTTAGTTGGTAGTATTTCCGCAAGGGCCGGGTGTCACACACACCATTTCTGCTGCCCCTGTAGTAGTAGTTTGACGGCGCGTAAAGGCATGCCTGGCGTCAACAAAAAAAAAGTCAGCATTTGAAGAAAGGCATAGTGACTGATCGCAAAGTTGCTAAGTTTAACCAGATGTTTTTGTTCAGTAACATTAAAAGAAGCATTGTTAGAATTGATCTAGAAGTGACCAAAAAGATACATAAATGGTAAATGAAAATGCAGACAAACTTAATTGTAACATTGGTTTTATACCAATGTTACAATTAAGTACATATCAAAGAAATATACTTCCTACAAAATACCTCAATTTTTTCAGAGCAAAGTTTTTGATTAATATTTGATGCCAATATTTAACATGTACAAATAAAATAAAGACATTTACAGTAAAAGGTCGTCATATCAGCCCAAGCTCCACTAACACGTGAACTATTAGATAGCGCTCATATGATATTATGACAACTTACGGCACTAAGATGTGGGCTTGACAGTAGTCCAACAAACGTGTTGTTGCAAACGTCCATAGGCTACCTCTTTCCATCAGGTGCGCCGTATGCTTTTCTGCAACCTCAGTAATATTAAAAAAAAATTACTCACTGAGCTGGTTGTTACTCACAGGCTAAGGAGAAAACTATGATCGAGTACGTCCTTGAATCTGTAAAAAAGAAATACGAAGAAAAACTCGGGTCATCTACGTAGCCAGAGGAAATACATCGCTAATTGGCAGTGAGCTATACATTGCTCGTGGAGCTGATGGCAGATGGGGCTAAACAGGTCTTCCACTTCTAGACCTCCCGTAGGGTGAAATGACGACGCAATAAAGGTCACGAGATGCTTGTGGCACAAGACCGAACTTTGTAGCGATCTTAGGGGTAGGCATCAATTGCGATGATGAGGACGAATACCATACGTTCAACAAATGAGTATGGAAAGACTGACGAAAAATATATATTGTGCTTTATTGTGTAAAGTAGAGGATAGAAGTAGTCAGCTTACGCCGAGACTTACATTATGAAGACCACGTGAGCAGATTGATAAAAAACGTAAAAGTCAAAAGTACTTGGATACCCAGACGTGCATGTATGAAGCGATTGATGAATCTGCAGAAAGCGAAAGAAGAATGCATGGATCGCGAAGCCTGGCGATCTGTCCTCCCTGACTACACCGTCAGGGATACAGCGTGAAGATAGTTAGTGAGTTTTTAGTTTTAGGATGAATACTATAAACTATTATATGATGAATACTTAATAGTTGCCAGTTACTTTTTGCGATACATACTCAACACAAAAGTGTCTAAGTTTGTAGAGCCCCTTATTCGTTGTGCAAATACGTTCCCTAAATCATCTCAAATCCTATATTGTAGATTTATTTGCCCAGAACAAATCGAGCTGAGAGGAAAATCTCGAACACGATTGTGAGTTATAATCTTGTAAGAAAATTGAGCATTATTAAGGAGTGAGTATTAACTTTATAGGAGGTAAACAAAAAACGTCGTGCCTTTTATTCTTGCGAATAAATATGGATCTTTTTTAATGGAGCTATATGTACATTTTTAGGGCCGATTTGATTTGTCTCTTGGAGGTCTGCTTGCTATAAATAAATATCTAGCCCAAAGTAAGCTAATATAAGCTTGTAGTATGGTATCTAGATAACTGATAAAGATACTTATATATTTCTAAATACACAAGAACTCACCCAATCCGAAACCAATATTTGTGGATCACACAAATATTTGTACCGACCCGGGAATCGAACCCAGGACCTCAAGCGCGGCAGTTGTATACACTACCACTGCGCCACCGAGGCAGTTATTAATATGCTATAATTATGTATTTTTTTTATTGTGCTATAGGTACCTACGTCATTTTTAAGCGCGGATTTGATTTGTCTAAGATACTGCTATAATTATGTAAATTATTGTCTGTATTTAATAAATTTGTATTTTCTAATTTTATGTTTGATAGAAGTATTGTAAGAAGATTTTTGATCGGTGATCCTATTCATACAGAATAAGATCACCGATCACAAATCTTCTTCTTCCTCTTGAAGATTTCCCAATTACTTCCAAACCCTCACATCTGTTATTCACTTTTATTAGGCTGCTAGGAGCAACTTCGGTTTGGCCTTAAATTTTTAGCATTACTGGAAGTGACTGCCGTCTAACCTTCTAACCCCGTAACCGCTGAGTCGTTGCCTCGTCCGTTAGTCAATCCTCTAGCAGGTCACTTGGGCTCCGGAGATCTTAAGCTGAAACAGCCATATCGTGGCCACAGTCACAGAATAATTGACAGTACTAAAGTACTCTGAAGTCTAATAATAGGCAGAGATATTTCCCGAACCCCTTATTAAGGACCCCATACTAAAGATATAGTATGGGGTCCTTCAAAAGGGATCTTAGAAGGTTTTTGAAAGGGTCAGCAGGGCGAGTGCTGCGCTGCACCTCTGGTGTTGCAAACAACCATAGGCTAAGGTGACCACTTTCCATCAGGTGGGCCTTATGCTTGTCTGCCACCTCAGTGGTATAAAAAAAAGTTACTGTATTTTTTCTTTTTTATTATTATTGTATGGTTTACTGGTTACTAAGACCTTTTAGCCAAATCTTATTTATTTCGTATTTATTCAATCTTATTATATAGAATTGAATTGAAGCGCTCGTGGCCCCGCGGTCTCAGTGTTCTGTAAACGATCACTGAGTTACGCAACTTTCACTATGGCTGGTCCTCGGATGGGTGACCACTTTGTGGCATTTACATTTGCGAGCGTTTCCGTGCTTCGGAAGGCACGTTAAGCCGTTGGTCCCGGTTGCCAGTAAAATGGCAGTCGTTAAGCCTGGTTGAATGCCTTATGGGCGGCTTGAAAAATTTCAACAGCAGGTAGCCACAACCTGCGTCTGTCTATTTCAACACGGCAATGGGCTCACCACCTATTACGTGGGACAGAAAAATCCACACGGTGAAAAGTGGGCATATAATATGCCTCTGCCACCCCTTCGGGGATAAGGCGTGATGGATATTTATTTATTTATTTATTTATTATATAAAATGTCCCAGTCCTCTACGTTTTAGTCAAGTCTAGCTTAGGTCAAAGTCAGTCGTACCCCATTAAAACGTGGTAGTAGCGTTAATGAGGCCTTCAGTGGATTTTTTGCGGCAAGATGTTAAATACTATAATTATTTTTGTTTTGAAATGTTATTTTTGTAATATTCCGCTTTTTTAGAATGTCGTACGATGTCGACACGTGTTTCGCCTACACACGAGGCATTATTAAGACTGTTTGGCAACAGTAGATTTGATTTTCATTTGATAATGGAAAGTCCAAAGCGAAAAATAAAATTAAAATTAAAACTCAACTCAGACGAAATCACGCTTTAACACCCCGTCTCGAGTTCAGTTATAAAGTTTTAAGAGGGTTAAACCTGCGTGTGTTCGCATAATGATGTGTTAATTAAGGCTTGTGATATTCGCGAGGGCTTTAGGACTCTTCTTAACAATATAAGTAAAGTTATATTTAAATAAAAAGGTTAAATGACATCAGCGTACCGATTTTTTGCTCCTAAGAGTTAGGCTTTATCAATATAAAATAACTAGGTGAGCCCCGCGGCTTTGCCCGTGACATAGTGGACACACTGGCAGATTTTAAACGGCTTGAAAATCTGCCTTCCAGAGCACAGAAGCTCCTGAATGTCAAAGATAGGTCACTCCTCTCATGAATGGTGGCCAACAAATGTCGTCGTCACTCTTCGGCAGAGACCAGGTACCTACTTAGCTTCCTCATTATTATATATTTAAGGGGTAATTAACGTAAAATAGTGTGTGTAGTGATTCCTTGTCCTCTCTTTTTTATCGTTCTGCGGATTTTCGGCATGTTACGCCCGATTTTATTATTTTATTGAATAATAATAATAATAATAACAGAATAATAATACCCCTCGAGGACAGTCGTTATCTTTTATAGGATTAACGCAATCCTATGAGGGCATAGTAGATTCGCTTTTTGAGTTAACTACTTTCTGATACCAACAAAAAAATTTATCAGTAAGTTATTGAAAAGCTCACATCCGCAGGGCAGCTTGTGGCGAGCTGAATGTGCGTGGCTACACATCGGTCCCGATTCCTCAGAGTTTTGTTGCCCTTCTGCACCGGTTAGGATTTAATGGCCTAACGGGAGAGCAGTGAGAGTGCTACTCCCGGGAGTGCAGCAAATCTCAACTCTGGCTTGCCTTAATTGGCCGGTCAGAGGGAGGGAGCCAGAGCTATATGCTCGGGGGTGGAAGTGTAATTTTCAAGGGCATAACTACGGGGAAGCCCGCTCCGGGCCTGTCCCGCGAAGGTGAAACCGGCGCCGCACCGCTCCACACTCCAAGCCGCTCACACCGGTGTTGCCCTCTGTCGCCTTACAGGCTTATCATGCCTATGGCCATTGTATAGGGGGCCCATCTAGTGAGTTGACAAGTCACCGTCTGCCAGTATTTTGATAATAATATATTAAAATGGCAGACGCCGTCTTCAACCATAGTTTTAGTTACATACTCCATTTAACCTTCAACTCAATAACCCATTTAGTAGTTAGCATATTGTACAATAGTTTAACTCCCATTGGAGGTGGTCCATTACCGTTCTTCTACATAAGGCTGGCGTGGACTATCTGCAGTGGGGGTCCCATTCCCTATTAGATTATAATTCTCAAAGGGCCTCTGCGTGTTGGATCTATGTCCCCATGTAAGCCTACCAAAAGTCCGGGCATCTTCAAAAAAAAAGAAGATACCCGTGTAAAAAGAAGAAACATAATAATAATATATGCTTTATTGTACATCAAGGATAATTTAAAAATAATAGTTATTATCATATATATCAAGTACAATGGGCGGCCTTATTGCAAGCTGCAATCTCTTCCAGGCAATCTTTAGAAGTACAGAGGGCTGTGTGAAAGCTTAATTTCGGGTTTGAGGTTTGGTGACAAATATATATAATACTTTGTAAATTTCATTAAACATATACTAATATATACGCAAATACATGCATACACATACACTTACCCAATATACATACACAAGAAACACATAAGTATCTAGGTCAGTGTACAAATAGCTTATAATGAAAGATAATATTCTTTCACACTCACTCTAAACGATTTCAACGTTTGAGCTATAAAATATATTGTTTGACATGACTCAGTGACAACTGTCCCAAATAACTGATAAACTAAATGGTGGGTACTAACAAATTTAAATAATATAATTGTTATAAATATAGAATTATTTAATATAATTGTTATAAATATAGAGTTATAAATTAGAAGCGCTCGTGGCCCCGCGGTCTCAGTGTTCGGTAAACGATCACTGAGGTACGCAACTTTCACTATGGCTGGTCGTCGGATGGGTGACCACTTTGTGGCATTTACATTTGCGAGCGTTTCCGTGCTTCGGAAGGCACGTTAAGCCGTTGATCCCGGTTGCTAGTAAAATGGCAGTCGTTAAGCCTGGTTGAAGGCCTTATAGGCGGCTTAAAAAAATTTCAACAGCAGGTAGTCACAACCTGCGTCTGTCTATTTCAACACGGCAATGGGCTCACCACCTATTACGTGGGACAGGAATCCACATGGTGAAAAGTGGGCTAATATGCCTCTGCCACCCCTTCGGGGATAAGGCGTGATGGATATTTATTTATTTTTTGTTATAAGTATGTCGCAGTCGGATTGTATTTGCGCCATATTACATTACGGCTAGCCATTATCAACAACTGGGCCTTTTTGAAATGCAGAGGTTCAACGATTAATCGGAGTGAATGCAGCTGAATAAAAAGCCATTGTTAGGTTAAGTTAGAACAGTGACTGATCCCGGATCACCAAATCCCCTCTGTATTTGTTCAACAATCATTTCGATTTGATTCAATTTGGGACAAGAAACATTATATTGGGCATGTCTAGTCGTTTTGAATAACGTATGGCGGCGAATATATTCCGGCGAGTTTTTATTCAGCTGCATTCAATCCAGCTTGAACCGTCGTATTTCAGGCCCTGTTAAAGATTATAATTATTTGTAATAATGTAAGTGTAATGTATTTGCTAAGAGATGGCGCTGTTAACTCAATGTGTGTTTATTTATCCTGAATCGCGATATTGAGATGTTTTGCAGAACTGATTACCCCGCTGTAAAAATGTGTATTTAGTTAGATCTCAATAAAGGAGCATCGTGCATGTACAGAAATTTAGAGTAATTTATTTGCTCCCCACTGTATTCCTATATCGCCAAGTCGACGGCACGCTTACATTGGTCCTACGAAGCCGAATATTTTCGGAACTTTTCGACGTTTGCGGAGTGAGTCCGCGTCCGCGTCACTACTGTGTAGTGGATCGCTACTCAGATCATATTCACAGCCCGTGTGGAGCTAGTGAAGAACCAGGAAGTGTACAATCCTGGAGGAGAGCAACGAGGACGTCGTCATTGAGTTCCAACCTGTGAAGGAGGCCAGGGCAAGTGTACCCTGGAGGACCAGTGTTGCTGACTTGGATTCCCCAGTTGAGTCACTGGTTGAAGGAGGACGTACAGTGGAGGTGAATGTACTAAGGAAAACCTGTGAGTAAACTTTATTTATTTATTTGAAGAAATCAAACAGTGAGTTAGTGCAGATTAATGAAAAATTATATTAAAGTAAATTCAAGCCAAAGTGAACTTTATTGCTTTAAACTAATGAACTTAGAAAATAAAGTGTAATTTGGACTTTAACTTTAGCTAGATTTAGGACTTAGAATAATTTTAAAAAATTGGATCATACGGGGAACCTATGTCCGATTTTTGTTCATATTGTACACTTAAAACACTTGCAAAATGTATGGTTATTTTGGGCACTTATAGAAATTAGACTTTGCCTAGCACTTGTAAAAATTTGGCTATTACAAACATCTGTTTGGCTTGCTGAATTACTTTGTAATTTTAGGGTGCTATTTATTCTGAATCGTACTGGTATAGTGTGTTCTTTAGACCCTGTCTCTAGTCTTTCATGAAATTTTAGTTGGTAAGATATACTAATTTGTTTGTTGAAATTGCTTATATCTTATTGCTGATTTTAATAACATTTTTACTTGTTTCTTTTTTACTTGATTATATTTGCGAATTAGGTTAATACAGTATTTTGTCATTACTTTCTTTTGATAGGTTATATTTACAATTATTGGCTTTGGTTTAAATATATTATTTATATTAAGTTTAAAATGGAGACATTGATAAACAAACTGGAACACACATACAATAGTATAAGTAAAGTCACCTAAAGAGCGAATAACTCGGCCGTATGTGAAGGTTCGTTTGGAAAATTTAGAAAATTTGTGGACTCAATTAATGGAAGGGCATAATAAGTTGTATGGGGAAAGTGAACCAACAAAATTAAATGCCACTCAGTATATCCAAAAAGGAACATACGATTTAGCCGAGGAACTTTACATGCAATACAAAACTGAACTTGAAACCTACTTGGAATCTATGGTAGTCAAGGTAGATAATAGCAAGGACAGTTCTGGAAGCAATGGGCAGGGTGCTAGACAGTGTCAGGTAAAATTACCTAAAATAGTAATTCCTGTGTTTGATGGAAAATATACAGAATGGGTGACCTTTAGAGATTTATTTGTGTCATTAATTCATAATAACAGGGCATTAGATAACGTGCAACGAATGCAGTACCTGAAAGGGTATTTGTCAGGAGAAGCCGAACAACTACTCAGACAAATACCTATTTCGGAGGCAAATTATACTCGCTGTTGGGAGCAGTTGAATGCCCGTTATAATAATAAACGGTATTTATCTCATTATATTTTGAAAAGGTTACTTAGTCAACGCAGTCTTCATAACGAATCTGCTGTAGGTTTAAAGGAATTAATCGACACTACTAACGACTGCCTCAAGGCGTTATCTAATCTGGGTATAGATGTTAGTACATGGGACATCATAGTTATACACATTATTACTTTAAAATTAGATTTAGAATCGCGAAAGCAGTGGGAGTTTGACATTACATCTCATAATTCAACCGAGGATCTCCCAACACTGGGTCAGTTTACAGAATTCTTAACGAATAGATATAGGGCTCTGGAGTTTTTGGATAGCAAGCAAGGCTCCGGATATAAGGGCCAGAATTCTCAAAAAAGTATCAGTAACCAGTCTAAGGTGAATTCTTTACACATTGCCAACATTACGTGTCCTCTTTGTTCAGAGTCACATAAGTTATACAGTTGTAAACAATTTATTAAATTGGACAGTAACGCTCGTCGTAATTTTGTACTGGATAAGGGGATCTGTTTTAATTGCTTAGGTAATAATCATTCAGCAAAGGTGTGTAACTATCCAGTGAAATGTAAAATTTGTAAGCGTCGCCACCACTCACTGTTACATCCTCGTGGTGAGAGCTCTCCCAGTTCGCTAGGGAACGACAGTGTACCGGAAAAACCACATGTTCAGACGAAGGAAAGTAAGCAACCTTTAGCCGATCCACTTGTCAGTTGCTTTTCAACAGGAAAACCAAATGGCACGGTTTTATTAGCCACTGCTTTAATTAAGGCAGAGTCAAGGGACGGAACTTTCCAATTGGTGAGGGCACTTGTAGACCAAGGTTCGCAAGCATCTTTCGTCACCGAGGCAACTGTCCAATATCTGGCTTTGAAGAAAATTCCTTCCACTCAGAGCATAAAAGGGGTAGGTGATGACAAGGAAATTACATCGAAGTCAATGGTTATTATTAATGTTAAATCCCGGATAGATCCTGATTTCAATATTGCCATTAAGGCTTATGTGCTAAAGTCCATAACCTCTCTTCTCCCAGTTGTCAAGGTAACTGCGGTTAAGTGGCAAGACCTTCAAGAGACATGTTTAGCCGATCCTCAATACCACACTCCTAATAAAATAAATGTTTTATTAGGTGCTGAGGTATACAGCTACATAATTGAAGAAGGTCTGAAAAAGACAATGGAAGGGTCACTAGTGGCACAGTTTACGAAGTTTGGATGGATTGTTTCGGGATTAGTTGATGCTTCTGCATATAGTTCGAGTAATTTGGTGGTTATGCACTCTCACGTGGATGAAAATGAGCTGCTAAAAAGATTCTGGGAAATCGAATCTGAATCTGTGAATCAGGAGAGGATATTTACAGAAGAAGAAAAGCATTGCGAAAGCTTTTTCTCAGCAACGACTGTCCGAGATACCAATGGAAGGTACGTTGTCAGACTTCCAATTAAGGAAAGGGATGCTATAGCACAAGTTTCAGGTTCACAGCAAATAGCGGAAAGGCGCCTAAACTCTTTGCTTGCTAGACTGCAGAGAAACGAACACCTGAAAGCAAACTACAAAATGGTCCTGAACGACTACTTAGCCCAGGGGCACATGGAAAAGGTACCTGAAACTGAAATAGAGAGAAGGGGCGCAATTTATTTACCTCACCATGCTGTAGTCAGAGAGGATAAAGACACCACAAAGGTCAGGGTTGTCTTTGATGCATCCTGTAAAGGTACAAAAGGTTATTCATTAAACGATCACTTGATGATTGGACCAAAATTGCAACCGGAGCTCCGACACTTGTTGATGCGATGGTGAAATTATCCTGTATGCGTAGCAGCGGATATAGTAAAGATGTACCGGCAGGTAAGGGTAGCCACAGACGATATCGACTATCAACGACTATTGTGGAAGGAAGGCATCGAACAAAAGCCTGAACATTACCGGCTTACAACAGTAACGTTTGGGACTGCTTCGGCTCCTTATTTAGCTGTTAAGGCTCTTCAACAAGTTGCCCTGGATGAAGGTTGTAATTATCCAATAGCTGCAGACAAGGTGCTTAAGGATTTTTATATGGACGATTTATTAACAGGATGTGGAAGTATAGAAGAAGGATTAACCATTTATAAAGAAATGAAGTCACTATTAGCTAAGGCAGGGTTCGAGCTGCAAAAATGGACGAGTAATAAAGAAGATCTGTTAAGTGGAATAAAAGAGTAAAATAAAGCTGAAGGGGAGGTTAGTGAAGGGTTACAATTAAAAGAGGATAAAGTTGTTAAGGTATTGGGGCTCACCTGGAATCGACGATCTGATGAATTTCACTACTCGGTGACTCTTCCACCTCAATCTGCTCCTGCTACTAAAAGAACTATAGTGTCACATATTGCAAGGTTATACGATCCGCTAGGATGGGTTGCACCATGTGTTATTATAGCTAAAATATTAATTCAAGAATTATGGTTGGAGGGTTTGGGTTGGGATGAGAGAGTATCATGCCATATACAAAGGAAATGGAATGCTTACCTTAACGAGTTACCTGTTTTGGCGCAAGTTAAAATACCTCGATGGTACGGTACATACCACCACGATACTCTAGTGGAGCTGCATGGATTTTCTGATGCATCAAGGGTAGCCTATGCAGCTGCAGTGTATATGAGAAAAATAGATCGTTGTGGCAATGTACATGTTTCATTAATAACGGCCAAAACTAAAGTAGCACCGATTAAACAAGTCTCTATTCCAAGGTTGGAATTGTGCGGGGCCGTAATGTTAACAAGGCTATTAATAGAAGTAGCAGCGATCATGAAGATAGACCGTACTACGGTCCGAGCTTGGACGGATTCAACGGTTGTTTTGGCCTGGCTCAGTAGTCATCCAAGTCGCTGGAAGACTTTTGTTGCTAACCGGGTTTCGGAAATTTTAACATCTTTGGATTCGAGCCAGTGGTCGCACGTTGCCTCAAAAGACAATCCAGCTGACTTGGGATCACGGGGGATTAAACCCTCGGAACTGTTGCAATGTCCTCTGTGGTTCAAGGGCCCAGAGTTTCTTAAGGAGACGGGCATTCAGTACAGCAAACCTAATCAGTTAGACACAACATTGGAACAATCACGTGTTCATTTTACAGTGACTGATGATTCGTTATGGAACAGGTACTCATCACTAACGAAATTAATTAGAGTTCTCGCATATTGTAGACGATTTTTATATTTACCAAAGACAAGAAGTGGCAAACGGCATACAGGGTACCTTAAATCAGAAGAATTGAATGGAGCATTGCAATGTGCTATACGGAATTCTCAAAATGAGGGTTTTGAATCTGAAATTGCCATTCTAATGGGTCATAACGGCTATAAAAAATTGAAGGGACCACTAAAATCATTGAATCCATTCTTGGATAAAAATAAGATTGTAAGAGTAGGTGGAAGATTGGAAGGGTCCGACCTTGATTCCGATAGAAAGCACCCAATTGTGATTCCCAGAAAATCTAGTATAACGGATTTACTTATATCAGACGCCCATGCTAAAACACTTCACGGCGGACCACAGTTGATGTTGTCGATTTTAGGATCTAAATATTACATAATTGGGGCAAAATCTCTTGCAAAATCACATGTGAGAAAATGTGTCATTTGTGTCAGAAGCTCAGCTAGAACGTCAAATCAACTAATGGGTCAATTACCGGATATACGGGTAAATCCGGGAAGACCTTTCAAATGTTGTGGGGTAGATTATGCAGGACCTATTAATGTCAGGACAACTAAGGGCCGCGGTAATCGGTCTCACAAAGGGTATATTTGTTTATTTATCTGCATGGCAACACGGGCTGTGCATATTGAAGTTGTAAGTGACTTAACCAGTGAAGGTTTTCTGGCCGCATTTAAGAGGTTTGTAGCTCGTCGGGGACTCTGTACCGATATCTGGAGTGATAACGGTACGAATTTTGTGGGAGCTGCCAAGGAACTTGCACTCATGCTAATGTCGGAAAATTCAACATTGGTAAAGGAAATTTCCCAAGTTTTAGCCACTGGTGGTACGAATTGGCATTTCATACCGCCGCGGGCTCCAAATTTTGGCGGCGTATGGGAAGCGGGAATTAAGTCCGTGAAATTCCATTTAAGACGCGTGATAGGGGACTCTACACTAACCTATGAGGAGTTGTCCACAGTTATCGCTCAAATTGAGGCTTGCCTCAACTCCAGACCCCTTTCCTCGTTAAATTCTAACTCAGATGCTTTGGATGTTCTGACGCCTGGCCATTTTTTAATTGGTGAACAGTTGATTACAGTAGCTGATCAAAATTTTGAGACATCTACTGTGTCTAATTTACGCAGGTGGCAATTAACACAGAGGATGATGCAAGGTTTCTGGCGTCGGTGGTCACACGAATATCTTGCAAGGTTTTTACACCGGTATAAATGGTCTAGTGAACAGAAGGAACCGAATATAGGAGATAATGTAGTGGTGAAGGAAGACGACTTACCTCCTACTAAATGGCTTTTGGGACGAGTAGTAGAAAAACACCCAGGCCGGGACAAGATTACGCGAGTGGTTACATTACGCACAAAGACTTCATTGATTAAAAGACCAACTTCAAAAATATGTATTTTACCCATTACCCAATAATTGCATGTATACCTTGATATATTAAATCTTTTGTTTTATTTTTTTTTACTGTTTCAAATTCACTTTTGTAGATTAAGTTAAATATTGCACTAAGTTTACTAAGATATTAGATTATGTATTATTATGTTATGCTGTATTTAAGGATGTTCATGGTGGGCGGTATATCTAAGAAAGGACTATTGTCAATAGATCCTTGGTGGGCGGTATGTTAAAGATTATAATTATTTGTAATAATGTAAGTGTAATGTATTTGCTAAGAGATGGCGCAGTTAACTCAATGTGTGTTTATTTATCCTGAATCGCGATATTGAGATGTTTTGCAGAACTGATTACCCCGCTGTAAAAATGTGTATTTAGTTAGATCTCAATAAAGGAGCATCGTGCATGTACAGAAATTTAAAGTAATTTATTTGCTCCCCACTGTATTCCTATATCGCCAAGTCGACGGCACGCTAACAGGCCCTGTTTTTAATAACGGCTAGTCATAATGTAATATGGAGGATTATACCATGAGAATTTACCATTAAATAAATTTAAAAAGTTTATTAAAAGAAAGCTTTGTGAAAAAGGTTATTACTCTATTCAAGACTATTTACAGGACAGGGATGCCTGGAAATGATCTGCTGGCAAATAAAATATTTTAGTCATGATATATTAAATTGTAAATAGGCCATCAAAAAAAAGCCTTCCTAAGTTTCTTGCCGGTTCTTCTCAGGTGGGCCGCGTTCCGAACCGGTGGTCACTTTAAATATACATTTTTTTTCTTTAGTTTTAGTGTATGACATTTTGTAAGCGCCGTTGAAATGGTCTATGCAAAATAAAGACCTTTTTATTTTATTATACAATCCGACTGCGACATATACACTCCTCTGATACTTTTGCAACACACAAATATCCAACTCGACAATTAAACTCAAAACCTCATCAATAGCAGTCGCATTCTTCAATCAATGCGTCACTGAGGCAGCCGCAAAAACTTCTTGCAACCTTCAAACCTCCAAAACATTGTAAAGGTATTTAGATTTTAGTCCTTTTAGTAACTTTTAGTAGAACAGGAGCAAAATATTCTTCCATCGAAAACAAAGGAGCGTAGCGTGAATTACGTTTATTGCTTCATCCAATCTGGCATTATGACGGCATCGGTATATAGGTGCCGGGACAAACAGCTCAACTTATATGAAACTCAAACAAGCCGATAGGGTTGTTAAGCGGAACAGACCGGCGACTTTATGTGGTCAAACTGTTGGGCAACTCTGGAAAATAAAACTCTTGTTATTTATTGAAGTATATTTCCAGTTGCTTACAAACTGTACCTATCTGGAATTGGAGCCTTTCTTTTATTTTGGGTAATGAGAATACTTATCATTGCAATTAAGATCTTGTAATGTATTAAAGTAAATGGCGATCAAATCAAATATTTAAAATTACCTGAGAACAGGCAGGAATAATGCCACCAGCTTCATTACATTGTAATACTAGTTGACGCCCACGGCTCCGCACGCGTGGTGAAGTTTTCTCGTTCCCATTTCCCACAGGAACTTGTTCCCGAGATAAAAAATAGCATTAGTGTTATTCTGATGTGTAAGCTATATAATTGTTAAGTTTATAACATTAGTAGGCTTTTCTAGCAGGCCACATCTGGGTTGCTCGTCTAATTTTCATAAAAGTTCGCAAATATTCCTTGTGTTCATGAAGAAAACAATGTATGTTATACAATTTGAAGTAGATTTCTTAAGACGTAATAAAGATAGGCACTTAGGTAGCCTTTTAGGATAGACTTATAAGCTTTCAAAATGAACTAGGTACATTATTTGCTACGCTGATTTATGTATGGGTTGTTTACTATTCGTGATTATTAATACGTTTTATTTTTACATTCAAATCTTCCAGCCATTCATTTTGGTAAAGGGTCCGCGGATTAGCCCGTAGCAAGGCTCATTAACAAGAGCATACACCGACCTAATGGGTTGACCGCAAGACCGAACAAGAAGATGGCGTCACATATAAATTCGGTCGGTTCGAAGCATACGTTCAACAGCTAAACAACGGAACATTGAGTAATAAAATTCTTTTAAATTTCTAAAGCTAAAAGTGCGCGTTGGATAACTAGCTTGCGTAACGGGATCCCGCGGGAGTAATCTATGTTCATTTCTAATTAACTGTAATAAACCTATGAGTCTGGGAGTGCGACGGACGCATGGTGGTACCCACATCCAGATATTTGCTTGCAAGCAGTGTTCGATCTGAGTGAAAAGAAGGGACGTCGTAGCGGTAGAAGACAAGGTAAGTGTAACTACTTGCATTGGCTTTATATCCATTCGTGAACCACCCAATTCTTCTTATACGGCGGGAAGTGTCAAATTATTCGTGTCCCGACTCAGAGTTACGTCAAGGGTTCCAACGGCAGAACTATTTCGTCACATGGGTAGATACATGTACTGTAGTACAGATAGTATGAGTAAGAGGCTCTGGGACTTTAATGTGGATGGATCCGGGATGATTGTACCCACAGGATATATGGAAAGAGTTAGAATAACCTTTTGAGGAAGGCGTGATGATTTTCTATGATCGTTGTGTAACAATGTAGTTTTCTTTTTTTGTTTAATTAGTCGATCATTGTTAAAATAAATAAAAATAAATAAATATCCATCACGCCTTATCCCCGAAGGGGTGGCAGAGGCATATTATATGCCCACTTTTCACCGTGTGGATTCCTGTCCCACGTAATAGGTGGTGAGCCCATTACCGTGTTGAAATAGACAGACGCAAGTTGTGGCTACCTGCTGTTGAAGTTTTCAAGCCGCCCATAAGGCCTTCAACCAGGCTTAACGACTGCCATTTTACTGGCAACCGGGACCAACGGCTTAACGTGCCTTCCGAAGCACGGAAACGCTCGCAAATGTAAATGCCCCAAAGTGGTCACCCATCCGAGGACCAGCCATAGTGAAAGTTGCGTAACTCAGTGATCGTTTACAGAACACTGAGACCGCTAGGCCACGAGCGCTTCAACATCATCAACCTCTTTATCTCGCCACGCTCTCCACTTACACTGATCCGGGTAAGCTCCTATAAAAAAATTATAAATTTTAAAAAAATAATTGCATTTTTACAGGGTTTTAACATTTTAGCATTCACAGGGCATCCAGTAAATCACGCTTTGTTTGAAAACAGTGGAATTCTACAAATGCTATTTAATACTGCAGCATACTCGTATGTTACCGGTTGCCTACCCACCTTCTTGCCGTGTTGATGAGGGTACATCACAAGGGTTCCTGTGAATGCAATTTAATAGGGAGTTAAAGAGGTAGTCCATCTGTGGCCCGCTTAGCGGTATGTAAAATTACATACTGACACTTTTTCCTTTGTTCACAGGGTCTCGTCTTCTACATCACCTTCTCCCCGCCCGTCTTCGCCCGCCGTCGTGTCCGGTCGCACCAGCGCCGCGCCTACGTCGCCGCCTCCTAGTGCAAGCTAAGTCCTTCCCTCCATCTCGGACACGCGGAGGGACTTCCAAGTGTGATAATTAACTGATATTTCCTCGGAACCATTACATCGAACCCGGCCCTGAATGTACCTAAGAACTTAAAACTCTAATATACTTACTTTTGTATTTAAATTGTCTCATCGTTTAATTTATCTCTCAAGCTCTCACCCACCTAATTTTCCTTAACTTGTTGACTAGGGGTAGTTGGTATACCACCAACCAACCCTAACGTGACAGTTGCGGAATCAATCAGACTTTTGGAGAAACAAAATGAATGACGAAAAATGTTCTTTTTGCTATTGTTACGCTTTCATTTATGGTAGTTGCGAGTGCGATTTCGGAGCCGATGCTGAGGAATACCTTCCCATTCCTCCACCAGTGCTTGTTTTAGCTCGCGAAGCATGATTGGTGGGGGTTTCGACCTTTCACGTCTCGCTTCCTCAGCACCGGTTCCGAAATTTAGTGAAGAGCATGCCTAATCACCTGGGAGCTGTCAGAAGTGCTCGTGGAGGCAATACAAAGTACTAAAATGAAGAAAATGATGAAAAACAGCATAAAAAAATAATAAAAATACAATCATAAAAAAGAAGCAGGTCGCCACAGCCTGCACCTGTCCAATTCAACACAGCAATGAGCTCACCACCCGTTACGTGGGACAAAAATGCAAACGGTAAAATGTGGGCGTATAGTATGCTTCTGCCTACCCCTTCGGTGATAAAGGCGTGACAATATGCATGTATGTATAAAAAAGAAATTACGAAAAATATGACTAGTTTCTTTTTTTATTTAAGATTATTATTGTACTCGTAGGTGCACCTAAGTATTATTTTTACTTGTTATCTTTTTTTATTAAATTCTCAATTGAACAGTCTTTTTTTTTATTAGGATAACATACGTAGTTCGGGAGACATTCGGGTTTATGTGCCTCACCCGTTATTTTTGTTACTGAGTGTAGTTTACGAAAGTGTACGGCTCTTCGTCCGTAGCTTCGCTAACCAAGCGTTCTGTAACGATTAGATCGTTTCGCATCTTACGCGGTCAGGGGGCCGAGTCTACTATTGACAAGCCGTAGAATCAAAATTGCTGTTTTTAGCTGTCAAAATGTTAGTAGACTATCAAAAATGCAACTGACTAGCGGCCACTGGCGCGGTACGTGTTAATAGAACTCATCGGCCGACCGATAGAAGTCTATTAGTCTACGATTGTAATAGTAGTAATAGTCTATTGAGCGACGATTACAATTCTTTTCTGACGCAATTGAAATAGTAAACTTGGCCCCCAGTCAGTTTGATCATCAACGTTAAGTGACGTTTGTAAACAGTAATCTGTCTACGGTGACGTTGAGGGCTTATGTTCGGGTTGCAAGTTTTTAACAAACGGAGTAGCTACACACAGTTTATTTGTCGTGTCGATTTGTCCTATTTCTACTTTATATCTTCTTATGTCGACTATTCCTATCCTACATCCCTTTCTTTGAGGAGTTTGGTTCGTCATTCCTCCGTTACAATCAGTAGAGGTTATCCTCGACCGTTGTGCGTCAGGATTGACGAATTCAGGGTGTGTGGTGGGATCCTCCTCCCCTCATTTATTATCGTTTATGCAATAGGGATTGACCAACAATGTTACCTCTACTTTGTATTTTGAAAATATAAAACATTCCTAGAAACTATTTTCATATTTTCGTATGTAATTATAGTAGTAAGTATAAGTAAGTAAGTATTATATATCGTACACAATTTTAAAGAACTATTTACAATTTGAAATAGTTCATTCACAATTTAGGGGCCGGTTTTCGCCTTTCTCAAGTGTTTCTTGAGTATTGAGAAACGTTCTGTAATACGGCCCTAAGTCATCAGTGGCATGACGTCTTTGGGCCTTAGCATAAAAAGGATTCAAAAAATTATAACTCATTATTATTCAATGTCATACAACCTTTACTTTAAGCAAAGGTGTTACTGCCGTAATGTCAACGATGACGTCATTTGAAGGTTAAATGAAGGTTGTTGACATTTTGCCTGAAATACTTATAATCGTTTATTATTTTTTATTTCTTAGTCATTGGTATTAATCACTAACCCTATTCTTCGAAATGAATTTAGTTTTATTATATATTTTAAAATACGAACAATGCCCATTAACAACAACGGTTCTATGAGCTCGATGGCCCTTCTAACTTTTGTTGTGTATTCTGTGGTCGTACCGGTAAGTACAACAAATTATAACTGCGTTCCATTTCACTTAAAAACATATTAATTTCGAGTGAAATTGATTCCGGTATGGAAGTAGTTATTTCAAATATTTGATTTGTGATAAAGTTTCATTTTCTCTTTATTACACTTTGATATAAAATAAATGATGGTAATTATCCTTGCAGTTTCGAATAAAGAACGGCATAATTGGAGTTGTTTTAATTCCTTTTTTGGAGAATGAATGAAATTCCAAACAGAGAATCGCCGATCATTTTTTAAAATTAATACATACATACATATGTAATGTCACGCCTTTATTCCCGAAGGGGTAGATAGAAGCATACTATAATACGCCCTCATTTCACTGTACCACACGTGGTGAGCCCATTGCCGTGTTGAAATGACAGGCGCAGGTTGCGGCGATCTGTTGTTGAAATTTTTCAAGCCGCCTATAAGGCTTTGAACTTAGCTTAACGACTGCCATTTTACTGGCAACCCGGACCAACAGCTTAACGTGCCTATCGAACAACATAAAATAAGGCGTACAGCAACCAACAACTCTCCAGAACAACTTCAAACTCAAAATTACTTTCCATATTTACTTTACTGAACTTTACCACAAAACATGGAACCATATTGAATAATAAAATACAATTCTAATAATGCTTGATCGTAAAATACATTATTAAGGATTTTAATGCAACCTCTGCCCTGCAACTTTACTTTCGAATTACAACTCTTTTTAAAAGAATGGAGAGAGTTTTAATGTATTTAAACACAGCCTTTTGCTTTGAAATCAAGACCACTCAATGATAATCTACTAATAAAGTAGTGGTAAAAATCTAGAGGACTGATAAATATACTTATATATTTATAGACACATACATATTACATGTTGTATGTATATATGTAAGTACGAGTATGTATTATTTGTTGACCCACATATATATGTGGGTCAACAAATATCTACAGAAGATGTGTCTACCGTTTCCAAGAATTTGCTATTCTTCTATCTTAGATTTTTTTATTTAGGTGTAAGGGATCTATCGTCAGCTTTGGGCCCAAGCCGACCTCACCTGCACGTGGTACACCTGCTGATCGACGGACGAGACTACGGCGCGCAGGCACTCAAAATGTGTGCCAAGTGGCACAAAAATAAAAAATGATTTTTTCTTTCTGTTTTTTTTGGACCGGATGGGTACCACCATGCAGCCCACGGAAAACCCCCCAAATAACTCTTGGGTTATGTTCGGGGTTCAGCGGCTGCAAGCCGGGCTTGGAGCGAGATTTGATATAGGAGGTGTGGGACCAGTGGGTGCTGAGTGGCGTCCAGTGCCGGTGGCGCGAGTTAACCCGCCGGTCGGAGAGACCTGTAGAAACGGTGATGCCGCTGGCCGCCCCCGGTATAGTACAGGGGCCCAACTGGGACTAACCAACTCGGAAGGCTGCCCCACCAGGTCGTGTATAATCCCGATGTGGTTCGTCGTGCCGTTTGGTGACCGGATATGTGGTCCCGGCGACTACACTCGGAGGGGTACGGGGGCCCTTCCGTCCCGCGGATTGGCTTCCGCCTAGCCACACGTCCCTAGACAAAATGAGCACATACGCTTTGTCACTCACTGCTGCATCAAATACCGCTCCGTTTCACGCTTCCTTTTTTCCCCATCAACATGGCAGCGCAAAATAAAAGGCAAATCTCTGCAGTGGCCGAAATAAAAACTACACGTACGCTTTTTGAGGTGGAGTTCACAAACATCCGTGGACTCCATACAAACCTCAACGCTGTCCACCATTATGTTGAGACGGCGCGGCCCGGATTGCTGTTCCTTACGGAGACTCATATTTGTGCTACCCCGGCTATATTGTCGAGGACTGCTTCGATAAAAAGGCCGTGGTGTGCGTGTTTGTTAGGGCGGATGTTTGTGTTCGCCGTCTGCGCTGCCTGGAAGACCCATCCTTCTCTGTCCTCTGACTTTTATTAGCCAGATCTACGTGTGCCTTTACCGTTCCCATATTGGGGATATGACGACAACTAGGCTCCTTGAATACCTCAGAAGGGCGGCAGATGATGCGCAGGTGCGGTTCCCGAACGCGGATTTGATGTTTTTGGGGGACTTTAACGCACACCATACAGAATGGTTGGGCTCACTCAAAACCGACCATGCGGGACGAACCGCCCATGCATTCGCTCATTCGCATGACTTGACCGTGGCAAGCAGCCTCCAACAGTCGCTAGTTGTGGCAGTGTAATGCCTGACATAATTATCAGGTAGTGCGACGTCCGGAAGGTACTACGGTCGCTCGACGTCCGTAAGTCCAGTGGCCCCGATGGTATTCCTGCGGTGGTTCTTAAGAGGTGTGCAGCGGAGTTGACTCCAGTGCTGACACGCTTATATAGGTATGAATAGGTCAGACCCAGGCAACTATCGCCCCATAGCCGTAACCTCTGTCATCTGTAAGGTTTTGAGCTCATCATAAACACGCAGCTCATGCGTTATCTGGAGGATCACTCCTTAATAAACGACCGGCAATACGGATTTAGGCCAAAACGGTCAACGGGTGATCTTCTAGCATACGTTACACACCTTTGGAGTGAGGCTATGGACAAGCATGGCGAATCCTTGGCCATCAGCCTGGACATCGCCAAGGCCTTCGATAGTCTGGCACGCATCAGTTCTTTCCAAGCCTACGGCATATGGCCTGCCACCTTAACTATGCACATGGAAAGAAATAAAGAAAACTAATTTATTGCAAATAGCACAACGTACTTACATTCGACTTTCATTCGTTTGACTAAGCAGACTTGTTGTCTTTTCAAGTAGAAAATGTTTTAAATAAATGTATTTATTGATGTCAACATAATTACTTCCGCGGTGTAAAGTACTTTTTGTGTCGACCTAAGTAGAGCGCGAGTGTGTAATATATTATGCCTATCTAGTCATATCACAAAGAATGTATTGAACCGTATAGCCAAGTGATTCGAACCGTTTTAAAGATGTCAAGTCCAGGTTTTCCGTTTGGCCGTAGCCAATTAATCCGTCGAATTCCTCCTTCGACACCAATCCCGGCACCGATCGTTGAGACCGAGCTACCTAGAGAAGTGAAACCCACGTCGGATATTCAGCATTGGATGGCAAACATTGAAGCTGGTTTAAATGAGGTTTGCACTATCGTATTCGAAGGGAAAATGAACTCCGATCAAAAGATCAGGGACTGCGGATATGGCTGTCCTATACCAATCCTTGAAGCAAAAACCTGTTCAAGCGCACACCATCATACAGCAGTTTCAAGAAAAAGAGGACATCGCGTCATACCTGCAACAGTTCAGGAAGGTTGTCGAAGATAAGCTAAAATCCTCGGTAAACACCCCTTGCAGTTTTGCTGATATGGTAAAAAAAGGCACCGACAATTTCTTCCGTCCTTGCAATTTGAGTTCGTTAGCAATATATCCAAGTGATAAAACCAAGACCAGCGAAGAGACAAAAACTCTTGTCCAAAAGATCATTTCACCGGAAGAACTCAAGCTACATGTACGTGGCCTTAAAAAGGTGAGGAACGGAGGTGTCCTTATAAGCACTGAATCAAAAGGGGACATCGAAAAGCTGAGGAACTCAGAAAAATTGGCATCTTCAGGCCTTAACGTGGAAGAACCGACTAAACGCCGCCCTAGAATTACTGTCATTGGTGTGCCCGTCTCTTTAACCGAAAAAGAGGTTTTTTAAAGTATGTATGAGCAAAACCTGGTAGATAAGTTTCCGGAATCTACTCGTGATGCCTTCCTAACTGCCATCAAGCTAAGCCACAAATCCAGAAAAAAGGACCTTCCAACCTGTAATTATATCATAGAAGTGCCTGCTAATGTAAGAAAAGGCCGAATAT
The DNA here is from genome assembly GCA_948477245.1 of Thumatha senex. Taxonomy (NCBI): domain Eukaryota; kingdom Metazoa; phylum Arthropoda; class Insecta; order Lepidoptera; family Erebidae; genus Thumatha; species Thumatha senex. Next base: position 11,191,436 of record OX419750.1, on the reverse strand, counting down.
ATATAAACTGGACATCTTGCCCGGTCAAAGACTTCACCACAGTTACAAGATGTTTCAACTGCCAACACTGGTCATGCGGCGAAATTTTGCCGAGAAACCAAACCTACCTGTAATCCCTGTGGAGAGCACGGGCACTCCTTTAAAGAATGCAGTAACAAATCCGCTGCCCCCATCTGTGCTACATGCAATCGCTTCAAAAGGAAGTGTGATCATCAAACCGGCGATGTAGCATGCCCATCACGTAAATTTGCGGAGGACAGGTATATCAACACCATCGACTATGACGGCGACTAGAAGCGCCACCAACATCTTTTATAGTAAGCACATGTTCTTAGTTTTTAACTTAATTTATTTTATACTCCATCATGGCACACCAGCTGCTGGGTGATTTGGATATTTTTTCTGTGTCAGACATAAAACAATGTAGGGTTGAGGAATGTAAATCTTTCATACCCAATAATGGAATATCTTTGACCTTAATAACACAAAACATTCGCAGTATAAACCGAAACATGCATGAGTTTCAGGTTTTGTTGCATCGACTAGATATTAGTTGCGACGTTATTGTGTTAACAGAGTGTTGGTTAACGACTGAGTCAGTCATACCCCCCCTTGATGGTTATATATTTCACAAAACGAAGCAAAGCATAAATAAAAATGATGGCCTTGTCGTTTACTCCAGAAGTGATTTAACTGTGTCGGTAGAGGAGCCTCATTTTGCAGCCTGTAATTGCTTAATACTTAAAATTAGTGCCGATATCGTAATTTTAGCTATATACAGACCTCGTTCTCAAAGTGCTGACATGTTTTTAGAATCGCATAATACTAATCTAAAAAGCTTATCGTCTTATAAAACAATAATCTTAATGGGGGACATTAACATTGACATTGGAATAGGTACGTCTGCTGACAAAGCAGATACTTATTTGAACATCTGCTCTTTTCACGGACTATTACCGTCTCATAATTGTCTAACTTTCATTACTGGCTCATGTTTGGATAATTTTATAATAAAAACACATACCCCAGCTCTAACCTTGGTCACTAACTCCACCTTTACAGTTCATTACGCGGTTTTACTAACATTACAACTAACGGTGCCTAGAAAAAGACAGATACAGTACAATTCAAGGATTAGTATGAGACATCTTGTAAGAGACATACGTAATATTCAATTTGACCCCGTTTATGTGACTGATGATGCAAACATATCCCTTAGTTATTTTATAAATTCAGTACAACAAGCTATTTTAAAAAATACACATCTACCACTACGCCGAAAAAGTATATGAACACCAAGCCCTGAATAACTCCAGGTCTCGTGCGTTGCATAAGGCACAGAGATAAATTACACCAGAAATCCAAAGCAGCACCCGAAAATCAAACACTTTAAATATCTTATAAAAGATATAGGAACTTTTGTAATTATCTGTTGAGAAAATTAAAAATAGAATATGAAATAAACGAGTTACAAAAGGCTGGAAATAATAATAAGTTGGTATGGAAAGTAATCAAAAATAATACCTTCCATTTAAAAAACTGTGAACCAGCACTAGATCTATTATCAACAGACCCAGCCCCTTCCGAAGCGATGAAAAATGTAAACAATTTTTTAGCTAACGTTGGTAAAAACCTCGCAGAAAAGGCACTCACTTTGTATAGATCATCCACCCGACCTACAGCTAAGTCTTTTTGTTCAGAGCTGAATTCTTCTGTTTTACTGGATACTGACTTAGGCGAAATTTTAAATATTATTAGTGGACTAAAAGACTCATGTGCTGTTGGGTGGGATAACATCTCTAATGTTATAATCAAAAGACTTAAAAACATTCTAGCTCCGTCTCTAACGCACATCTTTCAGCTATGTTTACGCACGGGCACTTTCCCTAAATTGCTTAAAAAAGCTGTGATTATACCTATCCTTCAATCTGGAGATCCTAAAGATATAAATAACTACAGACCAATTTCATTACTAACGGGCCTATCAAAAGTATTAGAAAAAATAATAAACAACAGACAGAAAATATTTGGAAGACAAGAAACTGCTTTCAGACAATCAATTTGGTTTCCGGCTTGAAAGATCTACGGACCAAGCTGTACATCGAGTTACTAACTATATAACAAGTAATCTGGATAAGGGTATGCACACCATTGGGATTTTCCTAGACCTTGCAAAAGCTTTTGATACAGTTTTCTGTACTATTCTCTTGCGAAAGCTCGAGGCTCTTGGTATAAGAGGAACTCAACTGAAACTATTTTCTGATTATCTTAGTGATCGTTATCAATATGTGAGAATCGGCCAGTGGACAAGTGCCGAACAAAAAAGCACTTGTTATGGTTTTCCCCAGGGAAGCATTTTGTCACCAACTCTATTTCTTATTTATACAAATGACCTTTGCAACCTAATACTACAAAATGGAGTCATAATGTCTTATGCTGATGACACTTTTCACCGTGTGGATTTCTGTCCCACGTAATAGGTGGTGAGCCCATTGCCGTGTTGAAATAGACAGACGCAGGTTGTGGCTACCTACTGTTGAAATTTTTCATGCCGCCCATAAGGCATTCAACCAGGCTTAACGACTGCCATTTTACTGGCAACCGGGACCAACGGCTTAACGTGCCTTCCGAAGCACGGAAACGCTCGCAAATGTAAATGCCACAAAGTGGTCACCCATCCGAGGACCAGCCATAGTGAAAGTTGCGTAACTCAGTGATCGCTTACAGAACACTGAGACCGCGGGGCCACGAGCAAATCTAAATTTTAGTAAACATATTGATTTATTATGCAGTAGAGTACGTAAGCTAATTTATATATTTAAGAATTTACGCAATATTGCCGATTATACTCTTATGACACAGGTGTACTTGGCCTTGGGGGGGTGCGGCTAAAACTATCCTACTCCCTCTGGAACGTGCGCAAAGAGCCGTTTTAAATGTCTTTCGCCCCTTCTTATTCCCTACACATACACTCTATAAAGCGTGTAATGTTCTAACTGTACGTCAATTATTTATTCTTCACACTATACTTAAAAAGCACACTGAAGTTCCTCTCAGTACTCGTACAATATCGAGTGATCGACGAAGAAAGGACATAGTTTGTGACAGATCAATGACCAAACATGCATTCGTAAATAGATTTTATATATTTTTAGGTCCATATCTTTATAATAAGTTTAATAGGTTATTGCATCATTATGAACAAACTTTGAACCAAATTGCAGTACTTAAGGAGGAGCTACAACGATCAGAGATCAAAATATCACAACATGAAACTGAGAAACAGAGCACCGTGGTTCAATCTAATCAGAGTTTGTTCGATGAACTGATGGCTAGAAGCATAGATACTGCTAAAGCTCACCCATCCATTATCATAGACCTCACCTCTGATGATGAATCCGGGGACTGTTCTAAGTCGTTGAAAATTATTAAATGTAGTAAAAATAAGTTAACGAAATATAAAGTTTATCACTATATCAAAAAAAATGATACATAAATATAAGTTTTTTATAAATACAATGTCACTTAATAAACAGAGATTGCAACTGATTGACCAAGTGAATATGTATGTGTTAGAACTGGACACTGTCGCACTACAATACAAAACTGATACACGGGCCATTCAATATCAGATTGACCGGCTCTAAGACTCTTTAAAATCAATTACATATAAATATGAAACGGCAGAGAAACAGAGTAGGGAACAGGTGTTAGCTATAGGTAAATTAGTAAACTCATGTCATTGTCAAAATGACCAATTGATATGCGGCCATGTTCCCTCCTCACCCTTGAATTGTAAAAAAATTATATGCTGTGATGGAATTAGTGAGCAAACAACTTCTTCAATCCTAAATGAAAATATGTGCGGTGGTACATTGCATAGTAATAAATCACTGCAGCCACATTCAATAACATCTGGTGATAAACTCACTTCATCACCAGTTAAAACTGTGTGCAGTGTGGATACTAGTATATTAAGTTCAAGCAGTACCTGCGAGGTATCTGTAATAGAAAAGTTGCAAATAAAAAATAATGAAAAAATCATAGTGTATTGCGATGAAATAGGTAAAAATTTTGGACATCATTTATCACAGTTAGGTCATTCTGTAATAAATCATACATATCCAGGTGCTTCTTACTATAAAATTATAAATTTTATTTTGACTGGTACTCACTGCATGCAGTCCACTATAGTGGTGCTGGTTGGTAGAAGAGGCAATATTAATAGTGACAAACATATAAAAATTTTTGATAAGTTATCAAGTCTAAATGTAAAACAAGTCATTTTGTTCACCTTGCCATACAGCACTGTTATGAGCCACAAGGAAAACAACTTAAGATACAAATTAAATATGAAACTACATACCATGGTATCATATTCTAAAAAAATTGAATTGTTAGATTGGAATATTATTTTCAATAATAATAGTCTGTTGACATTAGATAGATATTTTCTATCAAAAACTTTACAACGAAAGGTAGCTCTGTTGCTATCTATTTTTTTAATTTTTCAAGCCAAATTATTGGCAAGTACAACTGCTTTTATTGAGCAGGATAATTTTGACACTTCACATTTGGAAAATGAAATTCCAAAAAACTAGTTTGTAGGACAACAGATAATAAATCTGGTCAGTTTTATCAGACTTTGGCCCCTGAGAATAATCATAATTAAAATATTGTTTTTATAAACCTGGTGCACCATAATGTTAGAGGTTTAATAAATGGTAAAGATTTAAAGTTGGAACTATACATTAATGCAAATTCTATTAATATTTTATGTGCTACAGAGCACTGGTTAAAAGATCATGAAATCACATTGTTGAACTTCATAAATCACCAGGTTGCTAGCTCGTTCAATAGAAAACATTCTAAACGTGGAGGCTCTTTAATATAAATTAATAAAAACTTAAAATTTAAAGAACGTAAGGATTTAGTAGCCCTCTCCATTGAGCGAGTTATTGAGATTGCCAGTATTGAGTTTGAGCATTTCATCTTGTTAAGCGTATACAGTCCCCCTGATGCTCCGTACATTAAATTTGAAGAAAAGCTTGAATAAGCACTGTTCAAATGCCAATGTTCTAAGAAACCTATAATAGTTTGTGGAGATTTTAATGTTGATATACTAGATACATCATTAACTCCATCAGAGAGAAATAAAATGAAAAATTGATTTAAATCCTTTAATCTGCATAGTACTTTCTTAGAACCTACTCGTATTACAGCCACCAGTGCAAAATGTATTGATATTATTTTTACTAATATTAAACCAATAAATAAAGGTATTGTGGATCCTGTAGAGTCAGATCATCGTGGCCAATGGATAAAGTTTCCTAAAATTAAAAATAAAGTCTGCAAAAAAACAAATTAAATATGTACCAATTAACCAAAGTCGTTTGAATATTTTTAAAGAAAATATAGAAAAGAGATTGCCATATCTACCTGACTTTACTAGTGTAGACTAGTCATATACAAACTTATTTAATTTGATTAATGATGAGTTTGGCAAAGTTTTTACCTCAAAAACTCTACAGATTGGTTGTCGTCCTGTTTTCAGTGACTGGGCTACACCAGGTATTTTTAAAAGTAGAAACAAATTAATTGAATTATATTCAGAAAAATCATATAATTTTAAACAAACCTTTCAGGAATATGTTAAAAATTATTCTAAGATATTTAAACAAACATGTTATCATGCAAAGTCAAACTTTATTAAAAATAAAATTTCTAATTCTGTGAATAAGATAAAAATGACTTGGAATATCATTAACTCTGAATGCGGTAGAACTATGGTGACAGAAAGGGATTTCCACTTAAAAGTAAATGATTATCATGTTACAGGGGACCTGGATGTGGCGACGGAATTTGAACATTTTTTGAAAATGTACCTATTTTGACGACTAAATCTCTGCAAGCGTCTTTCAGTTCCTCTGAACATTTATTAGAAGAATCTGTTCCTTATTGCAGGGATGCATTTGTATTCACAGATATTTGCGCTCAGGATATTATAAAAACTTTAAAATGTATTGAAATTAAGAAAACCGCGGACCTTTTGGGGATTATCAGTCAAAACTGCATCATGTATCATTGAGGTCATTGCGCCGCATTTAGCAAATGTGTTTAATGACTGTGTTTCCAGTGGTATATTTCCTGATTTAATGAAACACAGCAAAGTCATACCCTTGTTCAAGGCTGGCAGCGCTACAGACCCGTCTAATTTCCGACCAGTGTCAGTGCTGCCAACTTTGAGCAAAGTATTTCAAAAAATCATTTTGAATCAAATGCTATCCCATTTTGATATTCATAAAATATTTCATACAAAACAGTTTGGTTTTACGAAAGTGCGCTCAACTTCCGATGCTGGTGTTGAGTTATTAAAATGTATTCATGAAGCCTGGGAAGACAAGCAAGATGCATTAGGTATATTCTGCGATCTATCCAAGGCTTTTGATTGCGTTCAACATGAAACATTGTGCAAAAAATTACATCACTATGGAATAAGAGGCAAATCTCTCGACTTTCTGTCTTCATATTTGAACAATAGAATACAAAGGGTCGATATTAATGGTACATGTTCTGTAGGATCCATGGTTACAATGGGTGTGCGACAAGGCTATCGAGCCTTTGGCCATTCTTGTTCCTTATTTATATTAATAATTTACCATTTTATGTAGGGGACAGGAATAGGATTGTTTTGTTTGCAGATGATACCTCATTGATTTTTAAAATTAGAAGACAATTATATAATTATGACGATGTAAACAATGCAATCACGAGAGTAGTTCATTGGTTCAGCTCAAATAATCTTTGCCTAAATGAAAACAAAACTAAATGTATTAAATTTACTCTACCAAATGTAAAACAAGTTACGGCCAATGTTCAACTTAATGGACAAGTGTTAGAGTTTGTGGAATCAACTGTGTTCCTTGCTATAACTATTGATGCCAATTTGCAGTGGGGCCCGCACATAGAAAAGACGGCCTCTAGGTTAAGTTCGGCTGCATACGCTGAAAAAAAGATCAGGACTCTAACAGATGTCGATACGGCTAGAATGGTTTACTTCAGCTATTTACATAGTATTATGTCTTACGGTATTTTCCTTTGGGGGAGTGCTGCAGATGTAAATAACATTTTTGTTCTTCCAAAGCGGGTTGTACGCGCTATATATAATTTGGGCCCCAGAGTCTCCGACCGAGAAAAAATCAAAGAAGTAAATATTCTAACCGTACCATCACAATACATTTTTGCCAATCTTATGTATGTCCAGAAAAATCTATCATAGTTTACTAAACTCTGTGATATACATAATATAAACACTAGACATAAAAATAATCTTTTAGTTCACCACAGTCGGCTGAATAAGATTGGCGATTCTTTCCAGGGTAACTGTATACGCTTTTAGAACAAGCTTCCCTGTGACCTGAGAAATTTACCATTAAATAAATTTAAAAAGTTTATTAAAAGAAAGCTTTGTGAAAAGGTTATTACTCTATTCAAGACTATTTACAGGACAGAGATGCCTGGAAATGATCTGCTGGCAAATAAAATATTATAGTTAGTCATAATATATTAAATTGTAAATAGGCCATCAAAAAAAAGCCTTCCTAAGTTTCTTGCCGGTTCTTCTCAGGTAGGCCGCGTTCCGACCCGGTGGTCACTTTAAATATACAATTTTTTTTCTTTAGTTTTAGTGTATGACATTTTGTAAGCGCCGTTGAAATGGTCTATGCAAAATAAAGACATTTTTTTTATATATATATTGCGGAGTGGGGCGTACGAAACAGGTTATTTTTTGCACCCAACAATATATTTCAGTTGCTTTTGAAAGGAAGTTTGAAAGTATTTTCAAAAAGTATTTGTATAAATTCAATAACGTTTACATTAAAAATAAAACTTCTGTTTGCTATTTAGGATTGATATTAGAGAGAAATTTTGCATTCGTTGAGCACATAAAAACTGTAGGTGAAAAGGCTAAAAATAGCTTTTATGCGTTGTCGAGAATATCTACTGCTACATGGGGACTTTCGTTCAAACCACTGAAGGTCGTTTACGGGGCCACTTATCTAGGCTGTATGTGTTACGGGGCGCCGGTATGGGCAGATAAGGCTACTATTGGTGCTGCACGTTTAAAGTTACTGCAAAGTCAACGCCTTGCATTGATATTTTTATGCAAGGCCTACAGGACAGTTAGCACGGAGGCTCTGCCGGTGATGGCAGGGGTCCTCCCGGTTGACCTCGAAATTCCGAGACGCGCGGCTTTATACTATTCGGCTAAGGATGGCATGGGTGATAGGTTTTTGTTAGAAAGAGATCGCCATAGAATTGCCAGACCGTATCGTGATAATGTATGATAATGTGATAATGTATGACGAATGGCAGCTGCGTTGGAACACTTCCATCAAAGGGCGCCACCTCTACCAGTTTTTCCCAGACGTTCGTGAACGCCTGGCAATGTCTTGGCTGGAGGTTGATCACTTTGTTGCTCAATTTCTTACGGGACATGGTAACTTTAGGAGCAAATTACATTCGTTTAAGCTGGTTGAGTCACCATTCTGTCAGTGTTCAACTGTCGACGCGAAATATGATCAGACCGCCCATCGTATACTTTGGGAGTGTAGCATTTGTCAAAATGAGCGATATAATATGCTAAATTGTTTACAAGTAACGTCGGGAGTAGTTTACTATGCGGATCTCGTGGCATCGAGGGTGAATTTTCGTGCTTTTAAACGTTTCTGCCATACGTATTACTGGAATCTAACATAGCTCACATAGCACCCGTAAACTATTACCGTGGTGCTTCCCTATTTCTATAGGATTTACACCTAGTTGCTTTCCAGGTCTCCCGCTTTGCAAAGGAGGGAAGAGGCATTACGTTCTTTTCATACTTCCTCACATTATCTTTTAATTAAGTTAATTCCTAGTTCAGACAAGGCAACATAAATATTCACTGGTGTACTAAGTTGATTATTTTACCGTAGCTATTAAATTAAACATGTTACTTTATTGTACTTACCTTTGTTATTTTTAGTCAGACCTGTTCTATTTATTATCAATTTATTGTAAAATGTTTGTAATGAAAAGACGGAAATAAATTTATTATTATTATATTATTATTCTCTTTATTTATTTATACAATATATTAATTACATTTTTAAATATATCTATAAAATAAAAAATACATTTAAAAATATAAAAAATAGTGACCCACCGGTATCGGGTACAGGGACCAAGCTACCGGTGGTAAGGGTTCCAGAGAAATGAATTTCCTCACAATACGTGCCGTGTCGAGAAGAACTGCTTTCTGTACCAGGCCCTTGACCCAGCCGTTTAACGCGAACCTTTGTGGGTGTTGGTCAAAGCTCTTGGCTATAAGTCCATGGACAGATATGACTATCGGTACAATGATCACTGAATCCACATCCCACACGTCGACAACCTCATGAGCCAAGTCTAAATATTTCTTTTGTTTATCTACCTCGGCTTTCATGTGGTTCTCGTCGTGAGGTATGGTGATGTCAACAATCATTGCACGGCGTTCTAATCGATCTATTACCACCATGTCAGCTGTTCGTGATAATAGATCGATCCCAGTATAATGTAACATGACCATTTTCGAGAACTGGGTCGGGCACATATCTATAGTATGGTACCTCTAAATCAACAAGATTGTACTTAAGAGCAAGTTGCTGGTGAATGATCTTGGCTACTTGGTTGTGTCGATGCAAATACTCACCGTTTGCAAGACTCGAACAGCCAGAAATAATATGCCTAAGGGATTCTCCGGGACGATGACATGCCAGACAGATGTCCACCGTACCATCCTTCAGGATATACTTCCTGTAGTTCTTTGTCGTTACAACTTCTTCAGTAATTGCAAAAACAAACCCTTCAGTCTCTCCAAAGAGATCACCAAATCGTAGCCAAGATACTGATGCATTGAAGTCAATAACAGGCCTGTGTAAGGCCTGATAAAAACGACCATGCAGCTCCTTACTCTTCCATACCTCCTTGCGATCAGTAACACTAAGTACTATAGGTTTATACCAATTCTCTTTAGCCAACGAGAGTGGGGTATGCCCATTATTCACTGCAACCAAATCGAGATGCAACCTCGTGTCAGCATTGAGAAAATATTCTCTGAGGTTGCATATCTCACGGTTATGGAGGGTCTAGACATTTAAAAAGCCTCGACCTCCACACTTCCGAGGGATATACAACCCCATTACTGATGAATGAGGATGGTGCATTCGAAATGTGGTCAACAAGGACCGCACTCTCCTATCCAGGGCATCTAATTCAGTCTGAGTCCATCTAAGTATACCGAAGGAATACATTAGGACCGGTATGACCCACCCATTGAAGGCACGCACCTTATTACCGCCTGATAAAAGACTTTTCAGTACTTTTTTCAGACGGCCAAAGAATCGCTCCTGCAATGTTTGTTTCACACCAGATTCGTTAATTCCTAATGCATGCGATATACCCAGATAGGTCTCAGTAGCGGAGAGAGATCTGAGTATTATGGAATCTGAAAGCTCAACACCTTCAGACTCCACAATCCCACCCTTCTTTACATGCATGACTGCACATTTGTCAACGCCAAATTCCATTCTAATAGAACTACTGAAGGATTTTGTTAACTTCAATAGTTCTATCAGTTCCAATTAGGTGGTGGCAAATAGCTTAAGGTCATCCATGTAAAGCAGGTGGGATATAACTCGACCTTCTCTCCGCAACTGAAAGCCTAGCCCTGAACTCTCTAGAATTTACTCTCTAGAATAATACTTAGAGGGTTCAGTGCTAGACAAAACCATAAAGGACTGAGACTGTCGCCTTGGAATATGCCCCGCTCAATAGGCAAGCCATTTGTTACAGTCTGACGACATCCTGGATAGCAAAGGTCTGTTCTCCATTGCCTCATACATGACTGCAGGAAAGTACAAAGAGTTGCATCCACTTTGTACAGCTCCAGCACCCTCAGAAGCCACGTATGAGGCACAGAGTCAAAAGCCTTTTTATAATCAATCCAACATGTCGCCAGACTGCGACGCTTACGGCGTACCTGTTGGTTAATGGACATGTCAATAATAAGGAGTTCTTTGGTGCCTCGGGTCCCACTTCTACATCCATTTTGAGACAAAGACAAGACTGAATTTTTATCTAAATGTGAAGTAATTTTGATTCTCAAAATGGATGTTAGAAGTTTATAGACTGTTGGTAAACATGTGATAGGTCTATAATTTTGGGATCCAAGGCATCACCAGATTTATAGAGAAGGTGGGTTATTCCAGTTGTTATAAAATTGGGCAGAGAGCCCGACTCTACACATGACTGGAATTGTGCTGCTAAACGAGAATGTGAACTACGGAGCCACTTAAGCCAGAAATTATGCAGTCCATCCAGTCCCGCTGATTTCCAGTTGGGCAACGAACGGACTGCATTTGCTACATCGTGTTCAGATATTTTAATTGACTCCATTGCCTGTATAGATTCACATGCTCGTTCAACATCTCTCATCCATTCACCTTCAATATTACTAACGGGCCTCGACCAAATACCACGCCAAAATGCATTTGTAGTATCAGCATTTGGTCGCGGTCCGTTATCCACATCTGAATTGGGTTTTTCCCACTGTCGATAAACCCACCTCTCATCCTTTTGAAACATGCGATATACCCAGAACCGCATCCTACAGTGTAGAGCGATATACCCAGAACCGCATGTTTCAAAAGGATGAGAGGTGGGTTTATCGACAGTGGGAAAAACCCAATTCAGATGTGGATAACGGACCGCGACCATCGTTATAAGAAACGTGTAGAGTCTACACGTTTCTTATAACGATGAATCCGGTTTGCCCATGCACAAACTTTCTGCTTCAGAAAGTCAATGCGCTCCGTGATACATGACGTTCTCACATATTCTTGAGGCGTGATGTTAGTGCCTGAAAACGCCTGCTTCACAAAGCGCATGACCCTCGGACGAGTGTTTCCCGATCTAAAGCAGATTAGCTTAACAATGAGTGCCCTAGCCCGAGTGACACGACGCTCAATTCTACACTGCCAAGCCGGTACAGCAGGTTTAGGAGAAGAAGCAAGTTTCTTTTCAAAAAACTTTACTTCAGCTACTCTACATGCTGCAACGGCCGCACAGTATAGAATCGAGTGCGTATTACCAAGGTCTTCGCTATTATCCAAATAATCAGGTAATAGCGAATCTAGAGCACACACCAGGGCTATATTCCGTTTATGCATAGGCAAACGCGGTGGGCTAGGTCTACAGCCTGGACTCATAGATCGATATTCCACAATCGCATCCTCCAATGAACTCCTTAAGTAATCATTACACTGGATACTTACGGATATAGCCTCAACTGCAACAACTTCATCATTGTGTTTGTTACCGATGAATTTGTAACCTGTGATGAAGTTGGACAGTCAAGGTTATTTCGTACCTCAGAACGTAGCCGCTCAAGTACAACACTATCCAACATGTTACAACGTTGAATAGCCCGCACCTGATCTGATAATCGTTGTGCTGAGACGGTAACAGCTGGTTCAACACCCTGAAACACAGTTAACAGCCGATCACGGTATGCAGTAAGGTTAATTCCCCCCTCTGTAGCCACAAAATATGCCCGCATGACGTTCTCGTTCATAGAATCAGTCCATCGCATGCGGCGCACATTACCACCGGTAGCGGGAGCCCTATTCGAAGCCGGTGGGCCTCGGGACTCCAAGCGTATGGGTGGCCGGCCTCTCCCACGCCGCCGCGCTGGTGGTGGTGACGACGGCGGGGAGAAATATTCGCCGCTTGAACTCGAGCTCAACGCCTCAACAGCAGTCGATGTAGCGGATATGCTCACCGTGGACTGCGAGGCGGAGCAATGCGGCGAATCCGGAGATGGATCTTGTGCATTCCTTTTGGCCCTGGATCTTGTAATCATTTAGCAACGATATCGTTTCATGTTTGTGAAATATAATTCTGAAATGTAACATGACATCTAATGTCACGCATATCCATAATTATAGAAATCTTGTATATTTACGTATATAAGGTTTTATATGTTATTTCTTGATTTTCATATATTATAATCATTTTTCCTTTACTGGAAATACGGTTTATAAGCTTTCCGGCTATGGTAATATTATTTTAAATAATATTACCATAGGCGGAAAGCTTATAAACCGTATTTAAGCGTAAGCTGTATGGACTTAGTTTCATAGGTGGGCGAAGACATATAACAACTACAACAATGTCTATTGTCTTTGACAGCAACATCAACGATGTGCCAAATTTTGCCACGTTTTCCGGCTTATTAATTCCAAATTTTGAAAAAATTACTACGTTGCAGCACGTGTTTAAGTTTTAAAAATTATAAGCACGCTGTGCATGCAATTTGGATGAAACTCAGCAATTACTGTAAGATGGCACTTGTCCATCACAGCACTGATCTTCCGTTCACCCATACGAACGAATTCCGACGCCGCTAAGCAGACGTACAATAAAAATTTACAGAACAGTAAGTTTAACTAAAATATTCCTAAAAATCTATTTATTAATTACTAAAAAACCATTTGAAATATAACCTAGTACTTACAAACAATGTAACAACATATACTAAGGCGATGTTTTTATTTACAGTGAAACCTTCCATCATAGAAATACGAGGTATATTTCTTTGTATTTCTTTGTCAACATGCAAACTGCAGACAGAAGCTAGACCAAGCTGAAAATTCATACAAGTACTGGACCTCAGTGATCACAGCTACAGTACAATGTTAGTATAATTATAACCCTATTTATTATTTTTGTTTAGTTTTACAATTAGGTGCTAATTTAGATAATACACACTTAACTAAAATAAAAAACCAAACTTAAACAAAATACAAACTCAACCAAAATCAGACGGCCACACACACCAATCAAATTTTTAAACTCTTTTGTTGTAACAATATATGGTGTTTATATTTTATCTTAAAACTATACAATGATTTTAGGTCCCTGAGAGGCGGTGGCAGGTCGTTCCAGATCTTTATAGCAGCATATTTAAGACAGCTACGGAACGCAGTAGTCTTGTGCCTTGGAACTGATATCTCACCTCTCCTGGACCTCATCTAGTATGGGTAATGTGCCCTCACCCAATTTATTTTCTCATAGAGATAGCCAGGCTTTTAACAATTTATTACATTAAATAGTAAACAAGCCAAATGCAGTTTTCTCCGAGCCTCCATTTTTAATATATTATGATCATTGAGATACGGTATGACATGTTCACGTCTTGGTATGTCAAAACAATATCTTGCAAATGCATTTTGCATTCTTTGAATTACATTTCTAGTTCTAGCTAATAAACTATGTCACAATAATTAAACTTTGATAGTATGAGACTGTCGACTAAGCGTTTTCTTAATGTTGTAGAAATACGAGTGTGTTTACGAATATAGAAAAGAATTTTTGATCTGTAGAAACAATTCTTAACTATTTTATTCACATGTTCTTCAAAACTTAACTGAGTACCATTACCAGTCCCAGATTAGTGACTTCTTCAACCCTAGAGATTCTCTCCCCATTTACAAAAATGACTGGACTATATTGACCAATATTGATTAAATTTGTAGTTTAATTCCAAGTAGTAAAAATTTTTACTTTTAGTGGATTTATAATCAATAAGTGTTCTATTGACCATTGAACTACTCTATAAAGATCATCATTGATTCTAGACACAGCGGACACAGTATCAAATTATTACTAAGTTATAGTATTAAAAGATTACTAGTTTTTGGGATAGGTCGGATTAAGGAACATTTCCACATATCATGGCTTGCCAGCTTTCTGCATGAGCGCTGTATTCGGGTTCAATGCGACGGTCAGCCCTCCGACTACTTGCAGATAAATGCTGGCGTGCCGCAGGGGTCCGTTTTGTCGCCCACTCTCTTTCTTTCGCATATCAATGAAATGTTGTCCCTGGGCAATATACATTGCTATGCAGACCATAGTACACTACATGGCGGATATATTAGTCACCCGGCGGTAAAGCGGACGGATGTTGAGGCTATTTGGGGACAAGTTGTGGCGGAACTCGATCGGAGTCTGGATCGCATATCTCGGTGGGGTCTCGATAATCTGGTCGTGTTCAACGCCAGGAAAATGCAGGCGTGTGCATTTACTGCTAAATTATCCCCTTTTCTTCCCCTTCCAACTCTTCAGAGCACAACCCTGCCGCTGCCAAACTACCTCAACATTTTGGGGTTGGACGTTCGTCGAGAGCTCAACAATAAAAAATTCATCAGCTTGGCCTCTCGCAAGCTCGGAGTCCTAAACAGGGTGAGGCGGTTTTTCACGCCGGAACAGAGATGCTTATTATATAAGTGTCAGATTCGTCCGTGCGTGGAATGCTGCTCACATCTCTGGGATGGCTCCGCCAAATACCTGCTTGAAGCTCTCGACGCGTTGCAGCGACGTGCCATCCGCATCATAGATTATCCAGATACTGGCAATCTTAAGCCGTTGGAGATGCGCAGAACAGTCGTCAGCTTAGCTGCATTTTACCGCATCTACCACGGTGAGTGTTCTGAAGAGCTCTTCCAACTAGTCCCACCCTCCCCCCTCCGTTCCCGTACAACGCGGGCGGGGCAGAGATGTCATCCTTACACAGTGGACACCATCTTGTTCAAAACAGAAAGATTCCGTAGGTCCTTCTTTTGTCGCACCATAAAAACATGGAACTCTCTGCCGGCGCACGTGTTTCCTCCCTCTTACAATCCTCGGCCCTTTAAGAGAAGCGTGAAAAGGCATATTTCTGGGCCGTCACGTTGAGGGTCGCTATCCTAGCCCTGTGGCTAAATATAAAATAAATACTAAATACGTGACAAATATAAAAAAAAAAGATAGAAGAATAGCAAATTATCGGAAACGGTTCTGGTCTCTGAGCGAGGTAATAAAGGATAAAGACATGCCTACTAAAGAAAAAAAAGGAAAATATATGACACGTATATCCTTCCATGTCTATCATATGAATGTCTAGCGTGGGCATTAACTGAGCAACAACTTGAAAAAAAATCAAATATGTCAAAATGGAATTGAAAGAATCGGAGTTAAAAGAAGGGACAAAATTAAATTATAAAATATAAAAATATAACTAAGTAAGTAATAAGTAATAATAAGTACTCGGATACCCAGACGTGCGTGTATGAAGCGATTCATGAATCTCGAAGAAGCGAAAGAAGTATGCATGGATCGCGAAGCCTGGCGATCTGTCCTCTCTGATTACCCCGTCAGGAATACAGCGTGAAGATAGTTAGTTAGTTAGTTTTTTTTTTAAATAACTAAATTTAAAAATATATCAGTCTGTAAAAGACTGAAACGGAGATGGGCTGGACATATGTTAAGGAAAGGAATAGAAACATGGACGAGACTAGTAACAGAATGGTACCCGCAAGATAGTAAAAGGAATAAAGGAAGACAGACTAAACGTTGGGAAGATGATATGAAAAAGATAGAATATCCATCACGCCTTATCCCCAAAGGGGTGGCAGAGGCATATTATATGTCCACTTTTCACCGTGTGGATTCCTGTCCCACGTAATAGGTGGTGAGCCCATTGCCGTGTTGAAATAGACAGACGCAGGTTATGTCTACCTGCTGTTGAAATTTTCAAGCCGCCCATAAGGCCTTCAACCAGGCTTAACGACTGCCATTTTACTGGCAACCGGGACCAACGGCTTAATGTGCCTTCCGAAGCACGGAAACGCTCGCAAATGTAAATGCCACAAAGTGGTCACCCATCCGAGGACCAGCCATAGTGAAAGTTGCGTAACTCAGTGATCGTTTACAGAACATTGAGACCGCGGGGCCACGAGCGCTTCTCAAAAAGATAGCTGATCCAGAATGGACACGCACGGCAAAGGACAGGACTAAATGAAAAGTTTTGAGGAGGCCTTTGTCTAAGGACAAGCTGTATAAGAAAATCCGGTTTCCGAAACAATTTTAAAAACTATTATTTATTTTTTAGCACTTAAATAAGTAAATTCTTTAGATGTTATATACCTATTATGTTAAATACTAAGCATGTAAGTTACAGCAATAAAGGCTTATTTTATTTTTTACATATTATGCATAGGGAACACCTTAACTCCGAAACAAGCACTTGCGGATGAACAAATTTCGTTGCAACCCGGGAATTGAAGTTGAGACCTCGCCGCGGCTCTCGCATTAGCTTTTAAATGTTGATATTCGTTTTCTTTTTGAGGATCTCATTCATTGCTTCACTGGAATCGACAACAATATTGTCATCCTCGATATAATTTAATACAAAACAAGACCTTAATTTGAGAACCGTAATGAAGATTAATATAAGAAATTTAAAACTATATGTTATAAATTCGGTAAAGTTTCGTCCAATTTTTTTTAATTATACTTATTTAGGCGCTATAGGGAAAAAACAATGAGGGTAAAGTTTTACGATGCGCGCAGACCGTCACGAAAAACTGACACCATGAAGTTCCATGACAACTTATAACTACATTCAGAGTACTTTTCATTCTTTTGATGTTTTTTTTCTTACTAATTAATCATTCCTGTTACAAACAAAGACTTGTGGTATATGTGATGAAATCTTATTAGAATTAAGCAGTATAACTTCTAACGCGTGTACATTAGTACCATATAAGTACACGCACACTGTTTTTATAAATCACTACACACTACATTTACTAACTTGTTAACTAATTTCTAACCCAAATACACAAAAATTGAAAATAATACTTATATATTTTTAAAATCGAAAAGCATACAATAAAACTATATTTTGTAAACCAAGATAAAAAGTTTACAAAATAAAAACTTGAAAAATTGTACAAAGGTTTTCTTTTTCAATATTTGATCAACAACCAAACAGATTAAAGCAAAAGTCAATCTTTATCAAAAACAAGTTACAATTACGAAATTTTACTGAAAAAGACATTTTTTTTGTGTTTTATTTAAATTACTTTTAAGAAAATCTGTGAGCTTTATTTTTTGTACGGATTTGGTGATTTTTGTACAAGAGTTAGTTTGAAATTCCAATTATTTGTAAAACTAATCTTTTGTTATAAAAAAAACAATTAACAAATATTTAACTGTTACCAAAAACAACTGTATTGTTAGCTGATGATTGTGTTGGCTACTACTATTTTTGTACACTACTGAGGTGACAAACAAGTTACAAACCTACAGATTACCGTAGCCTATGGACGTTATCAAAATTCTGTACCTAATTGCTGAAACAAACAGGGAAAGACTGTGTCTACATATTTATCCATCACGCCTTATCTGCGAAGGGGTATAAATATACACATGGTGAAAAGTGGGCATATAATATGCCTATGCCAAGTCGTATTGTATGCCCACTTTTCACCGTGTGTATTCCTGTCCCACGTTATAGGTGGTGAGCCCATTGCCGTGTTGAAATACACAGACGCAGGTTGTGGCCATCTGCTGTTATAACTTTTCAAGCCGCCCATAAGGCAGTCGGCTTAACGACTGCCATGTTACTGTCAACCGAGACCAACGGCTTAACGTGTCTTCCGAAGCACAGAAACGCTCGCAAATGTAAATGCCACAAAGTGGTCACCCATCCGTGACCAACCATAGCAAAAGTTGCTTAACGCAGTGATCGTTTACAGAACACGGAGTCCGCGGGACCACGAGCGCTTCAGTACTTCACTTACTGTGACTTTATGCTGTTGAAAATTGTAAAGTCATTCAAATTGACAACGGCCGCCATGGTACCGGGACCAACGGTTTAGCGCGCCTTCCTTTGTAAAATGGCAATACTACAAACGATTATGAAACGGAACCAAAATCTTGGAAGCTCAAGTGACCTGACCTACTAGTGATGCAACTGCTGACTAAAGCCCGTCACACACGTAGCCATAATATATATTAATATGCCGTGCTATATTATACATATATATTAAAATAAGCTACCACACACGGAGACGATGCTATAATATATATTTTTGCCTTCAATCATTGATGGTCGGCCTAACGTTTGTATATATATTAATACTAGCTGATGCCCGCGGCTTCGCTCGCGGCAAATTCGGTTATTACTAATGCCTGTGCCTGGTTTCAGCGGTTTCGTTCCAGTTCCCGTGGGAATACCAGGAATTCCTTTCCCTTTGCTCATTCAAAATATCTAATGAATACTTTCACCAAATGTCACGTTTTCACGTTTAATAGTTTAGGTTCATTGTTTGTGGTTCAACCACAATTGTCGTTCCCGCAATACAGGAATAAAATATAGCATATGACACTTACTGATAATTTAGCTTTCTGTTGGTGAAAGAATATTTAAAATCAGTTCAGTAAATCCTTACATTACCTCCTATAACGTCACAAACTGACAAAATCACTTGCAAAAATGTCAGGTCAACACAGCGATGGACTCACCACCTGTTACGTAGGACAAAAATGCATACGGTGAAATGTGGGCGTATAGTATGCCTCTGCCTACCCCTTCGGGGATAAAGGCGTGACGACCAGCACAATTAGCGGATCATGAAAAAAAAAAATATTTTGTTCAGTGATGTGTTGAATACTTTGTGAGTTTGTTCAGTTATGAGTGTAGAATTCTTTTAAATTAAATTGATGGACGTCAAAGATTATGGAGACGTGAAGGAAAACGATACAATCAGTTAAATTTTGAAACTACGGTAGCATACGGCGGAGGGTCCACAATGGTTTAAGGGAGATATGTTTGGGAGATCGCACGGACCAAGTGGTGTTCGATAGAGGGAGTCTGACTGCTGATCGATGCATAAGGGAGGTACTTGAAGAAAACGTGGTACCTTTTGCCCCCTTTATCGGTGACGGCTTTGTGTTGGTGCAAGATAATGCTCGGCCTCATACCGCACTGCGAACTCACGAGTACCTTAATCATGTGAACATCGCAGTAATGGAGTGGCCAGCAAGGTCACCAGACATGAATCCGATTGAACATCTTTGGGACTTACTAAAACGTGGGGTGAAATCCAGAATACCCGCTCCTGTGACTTTGGATGAACTGCGAAATGCCGTTTTGGAGGAATGGCAGACACTTTACCAAGAAACGATAGACAACATCATTCTTAGCATGCCAAGATGGGTAGAAATTTTGATAAGGGCACGTGGAGGAAATACTCGATGCTGATTTATCTATAATTTTTTTTACTTAACTAACTTAACTATCTTCACGCTGTATCCCTGAAGGGGTAGTCAGAGAGGACAGATCGCCAGGCTTCGCGATCCATGCATACTTCTTTCGCTTCTTCGAGATACATCAATCGCTTCATACACGCACGCCTGGGTATCCGAGTACTTTTGACCTTTCCGTTTTTGAGCAATCTGCTCACGTGGTTTTCATATGTAAGTCTCGGCCTACCCTGACCTCTTCTACCTTCTGCTTTCGCACAATATATATTCTTCGTCAGTCGTTCTTCACTCATTCGTTGGACGTGTCCAAACCAACGGAGCACGCCCTTTTCCAGCTTAACGCTGACACTTTCATTCAAACCTGCCAAACCTGCAAATATTGCGTATCACAGTGTTACGTATTCGGTCGGCCAAGGTAACGCCGCACAATTTTCGAAGTGATCGCATCTCCACAGCATTCAATTTACTTTCATGCATCTGCTGACATACCCAGGTTTCGCTACCGTAAAGCAAAGTTGGCACTAGCACTGCGTTACGAATCGCCAGTCGTGCTTCTATTACGATGCTTTGTCGCTTTACTAATTGGGACAAAGCACCGTTAACTCTGTTTCCGGCAGCTACTCGCCGTTCTACATCCGAATCACATCTTTCATCCGCGCTAAACATACTCCCTAAATACACAATTTCATTCACTTGCTCTAGACGTTCCTGGTTTATCCTAATCTCGCATTTAGTTCTTACGTCATTTCTTTCAAATACTAGAACCTTAGTCTTACTTGCATTCAAGCGAAGACCCTTACTTTCACACTCCTCTTTCATATTAGTGAGTCGGCTTCTGATGAGGCCATGAGCACCGCATCATCAGCGTACAGCAGACAGTTTACTGAAAAGTCACCCAAATTCACACCCATATCACAATCTTTCAACTTCTACAGGCAACTGTCCAGATACACTATGAACAGCCAGGCGGACATGACACATCCCTGTTTGACGCCTGTACAGACATCAAAAAGAGGTGACACATCCCCCCCTACTCGCACGCAAGCCTTACAGTCCTTATAAAGCGACTGTATTGCCCGCAGCAGCGAGCCGTCCACACCATATCCGGGCAGCAAATCCCACAGAGTTTCCCTCACAACGTGCTTTCTCCAGATCCACAAAAGCGCAGAAAACCCTCTGGCTAATAGCCAGAAACTTCTCCGCGATCATGCGGAGAGAAAACACTTGATCCATGCAACCTCTTCCACGTCGGAATCCGCATTGAGCCTCCCATAAATATCTTTCAGACTTTTCTTGCATTCTTGCCGTTATAATCTTTGCATACACCTTACTAGCTAAGCTGACCAAGCTGATCGCCCTGTAGCTGGAGCAGTTTAGCTAGTAAATAGGTACTACAACTGCTATTCGCCAGTCATCTGGGACCTCACCCGTCCGCCAGCACAAGTTGCATAATAGACATAGAGTGTCCCAGACGCGCGACCCACCGTACTTGATCATCTCAGTAGTAACTCTGTCTTTTCCCTCAGCCTTACCACATTTCATACTTCTTATCGCTCGTTCAATTTCTTTCATACTAATGACTTCAATGACATCGGGATCCGGAGCATCGAAGTGAGCTCCACTTCCCGACGTGGCATCTCTGTCTTTTCTTGCATACATCTTTCCATAATATTCACTCCATCTCTGCAGGACGTCAGTTTGGTCTGTTAGGACGTCATTGTTAACACTAATCACTTTTTTCATACTGCAGATTGCCGAACAACTCCAGGTCTTGCCTAACTCTTTCCAGAAGAGCCTGGCATTATCCCGGAAATTGGACGACAACCTTTCATCCGCTTTCATTCTGAACCTTTCACGAGCTTCTTCTATCAGTGCCTTCGTGTTAACTTTTTGCAGCTTGTATCTCTCTTTCATATTAAAATCATTCCGCGAGGCTAAGTAGTCTAACCATGCTTTCTTCTTCATTCGACCTGCTTTTTTCACTTCCTCATTCCACCATGCGTCACGCTTATTACTACTGCCTCTTCTCGTTTCTCCACACACTTCCACAGCGGCATTTACCATACTATCCCTAAGGTTCTGCCATACACTTTCCACATTCTCACTACTAACATTGACGTCGTCAAGCTTTTCGGCTACCCTTTCTTTATATTTATCCCTAATGGATGCATCCTGCAGCTTCCAGCTTTTGATGCTATGAGTCGGCTCAGGTTCAGGACACTCGGTACGATGACGCCAACCCGCGAACAGACCCCTTATCCTAGTTATTACTAGGTAGTGGTCTGATCCTAGTTCAGCGCCTCGATAAACCCTTGTGTCCATCACCTGTTTACGGAGCCGACTATCCATTAGGAATAGATCTATCAAGCTTCTCTTTGACTTACATCTCCTCGTAAACATATGAATTTGTTTGTGTTTGAACATTGTGTTCGCCACAAATAAATCCTTTTCCTTACAAAATGCCAGTATAAGCTTGCCAGCGTCATTCACCCTTTTATCGCCATACTTCCCGAGTACCGACTCAAAACCATCGCGAGCGGTACCCACCCATCCATTCAAGTCTCCACATACTATAAGTTTTTCATTTCCTTCTATCACATTTAGAGCTTCTCTCATACTCTCCCAGAAGTCCTCTAGCTCACTCGCGTTCGACGAAGATACTGGCGCGTAAGCAGCTACCAGGAAAATCTTCGTCAAACCAAGTTTTAGACGGATCCAGAGGATTCTAGGACCTACCAGTTTATACTCATACATACCGGAGGCCAATTGCGAGGACAACAAAATTCCAACACCCCGACTGCCATGCTCACTCTCTGGTACTCCAGACCATAGCGCGAACACCCCACCCGGGAGCTCCACGACTTCGCTGCCCTTGCGCTTGGTCTCTGTCAAGCACACTACATCTAACTTTCTCTCATTCATAACATCCATCAACTCATTCATCTTATCTGCCATTCCTCCCCTAACATTCCACGCAGCTACCCTGCACTCCGTCCTCCACTTCCCGCTGTGTCGGGCCACGCGTGTAGGGTGGCGATCCCCTACGCCGCTCTAGCTCACACTTTTCGCACCAGCGGGGACGAACTGGTGCGCTACGCCTCGGGGGCACGCCCTAGCATCATTCGCCCTGGTGGCACTCGTGTTGGAGTAGAATTGCAGCCGTAGCTGGCAGGGATGGCGACGTGCACCCTTCTACTCTTCATCCCCATTCATTAAATTTTTTAGTCATTATGAAAATTCAAGAATGTTTATTTTTCTCAATTAAATTGCACCAAACAAAGTACCTTTTAATTTTAAAATATGGCATTTTATTTATGACAGCGAATGGCGTTTATTTGTTTTTAAAATAAAATTGTGTTGAAAAATATTTAGCATTTTTTTTTATTTTCCGCTAATTGTGCCGGTGTTTGTATATTATTGGTCTACACAATTGTCATAATTGTGTACAAAGTGTCTATTTTTAAAGATAGCTTACTATTCGCTGTAGAAACGGGTAAAGGTAAAAAATTAATCTAGCAGTCTGAGATGCGGGGCATCAGGTGGTATTGAAATATTTATTAAAAAAAAACCTAAAGTATCCCAACAAAAAAAATTACTGCGTTGATGACTTGCAATTGAATGAACAGTTTTGTCTTTCATCCCCTCTCGACTCATGCATGGAGCGCGAAGCCTGGCGAACTATCTTCTCTGGCTAACCCGTCAGGGATACAGCGTGAAGATAGTTAGTTATGTAGTTAGTTTACAGAACACTACAAGCCTTAAATTAATTGAACATTTTATGATTGCAAATAAGTATACAAAATTAAATTGCAAAACCGCATTTGGAATTTGTAAATTAAGTTAAGTATTATTGTAAATTCTCATAGTATTTATTCAATATATGGAATAACAAGCATTTACGAATTCATTTAGTTCATTCGCTCAATTTATTTCAACTTTTCAACGCTATTGAAATTAGCTTTAAATATAAATTAAAAAAATGAATAATTGGTATTCAAGGCCAACTTGCGTGAATGCTGGGGTTAAGTAAATAATTATAGAGTTAGATAACTCGGAATTAAGTAAATAACTTTTTAACCCTAATCATGTCTTGCACCAAAGAAAAATATCATCGGGTTAACTAACCCAGTGTTTTATGTCACTCTATGTCATCCAACCAAACATTAATGATTGAACAAATAATGAAAAGCTATATCTATCTCTTTTACACTACAGTTTGCCACTTAAGACTTTTTCTTACACGAATGAATGTAACATGACAGCCAAGTGCATTTTATTTTTATCGTATTATGTCTGTCATCTTCATTGTCTGTCAGCTGCTAACCCAACGTTTGACGAATTAACCCTCAGAAATCGGTGAGTTAAAATTTTAGCGATTTAACCCTAGGTTTACCCTTAACTCGGGGTCATGCGAGACAAATTAATGATTTAACTCGGGGTTAGGCCATACCTCCGAGTATACACGCTAACCCAAAATCGCGCAAGTGGGCCATGTATTTTAGGCTATAAGGGAATACGGCAATCAACGATTTGAAATTATTTTTATCTAAAATGTCCTCGTTCTCTACGACTAAGTCAAGTCTAGTCTTAAGTCAAGGTCAGTCTCACCCCAGTATAATGGTGATTATTATACTGAGGTTTTCACTGGACTTATTATGTCCAACTTTTATGTCCAAGAAACCACCATAAATAAAATCCAAATATAGAAAAAAAACAAAATATAGAAAATAATAAACAGTAAGGGTCCACACTTGTCAATTGATAAAGGTTTTTACTCCGTTACAGACTATTTGCAGGACAGGGACGCCTGATCTGCTGGCAAAGTGAAATAATATTAAATTGTAAATAGGCCATCAAAAAAAAGCCTTCCTAAGTTTCTTGCCGGTTCTTCTCAGGTGGGCCGCGTTCCGAACCGGTGGTCGCTTTAAATATTTTAAATAGTGTATGACATTTTGTAAGCGCCGTTAAAATGGTCTATGCAAAATAAAGTTTTTTTTTTTTTTTAATTTTCCCGCATGGAATCAACATTTACTCATAAACCGATAACTATACTTGTACACCCTACTAATATTATAAGCGCGAAAGTTTGTAAGCATGGATGTCTGTAACTCTTTCACACAAAATCCATTATTTTTATAAAACTTTACAATAAAATATGCAAGTACATACTAGTTTTTGGGAAGTAAATGAAATTGGCAAGGAAGAAGTCATAAGTATGGGAGAAATAGTGGAAGCATTGAATAGCAAGAAATTGGGAAAGGCCGCGGGACTTAGGATCTCTGTCGAGATGCTGAAAGCGGGACACGGCGTGGTAGCTTGCCAGCTGTACTGCCTTTTCAACCTTTGTTGGAGGTATGGCAGCCTACCAAGAGATTGGTGTAAGGCTGTCATCGTGCCGCTTTATAAGGGAAAAGGGTCACAGCCAGAGTGCAAAAACTATCGCGGCATAAGCTTGCTCAGCATCGTCGGAAAATTGTTTGCAAAAATTTTGATAAAAAGAGTGATGAATGAAACTGAAGGAAAAATGTGGGATGTACAAGCAGGATTTATGAAAGGAAGGGGATGCACGGATCAGGTCTTTTCCTTACGATGCGTAGTAGAAAAGCTTTTGGCGAAAAGTCAAAAAGTCTATTGCGTATTTGTAGACTTGGAAAAGGCCTATGATAGAGTGGTGAGGAATGAACTGTGGTCAACACTGGCCAGGTATGGAGTAAACAGCCGCTTGATACGAGCACTGAAATCTCTCTATTAGGGCTCCAGTGCTTGTGTCAGGTTCAACGGAGCTTGCACAGACTTTTTTCACATTGAAAAAGGTGTGAGACAGGGTTGTGTAGCGTCGCCGTTGCTGTTTAACCTGAAAGAACTGCAAGAGAGTACGCATGGTTAAAAAATGGATGAACTGACCGTCAAGTGCCTCCTATATGCCATCATCATGTATCATGCATCATCGGCAGAGGAGTTGCAGTTGATGGTAAACATTATGCATGATTCGTTAATAAACAAAGGAATGAAAGTGAATGTAAACACGTCGAAAGTAATGGTTTTTGAAATAAAGGTAAGTACGACGGATTGCTCAATTCTTGTGGAAGGAGAAGAAGTAGAACAAGTGAAAGAGTTTGTATATCTGGGTACAAAATTAACGAGAGATGGAAAGTGTGACTATGACATTAAGCGAAGAGTTTTGGCAGGAAATAAAGTGAATGGAGCCATGTACGCCTTTATGAGCAGTCAGAACGTGTCTAAGAAGGCAAGACTGGCTGTATATAGAGGAGTGCTGGTCCCCACACTTGTGTATGGCAGTGAAAGCTGGGTATGGCAGAAGAAGCAAAAAAGTAAACAAGACAACAGAATATGTAGTGACTAAGATAGAAAAAGGGATGCTTCGGAAACGTGGAGAGGGTGGATGAAAATACACTGATGAAGCAGATACATGTGGCGAGAGTGAATGGGCAAACTGGCAGGGGTCGACCTCGGCGCACGTATGTCAATTAAATCGACGATATTTTGGAAAAAGGTCAGGTCAAGAGTACCCTTAACCGGCGAGCGTGTATGAAAACACTCATGAAAGTAGAAGAAGCGAAAGCTGTATGTCAGGATCGTAGCAAGTGGAATGCCATAGTCTCTGCCTACCCCGATGGGAAACAGGCGTGATAATATGTATGTATGTATGTTTACAATAAAATAGCTTACACATCAGAATAACACATAGGCTACTTTTTATCTCGGGAACAAATTCCTGTGGGAAACGGGAACGGGAAGAAAGAGCGCAGCTTCGCCCGCGTAGGGATAATAATAATAATAATAAGACCCGCGAAGGTGAAACCGGCGCCGCACCGCTCGACACCCCAAGCCGCTCACACCGGTGTTGCCCTCTGTCGCCTTACAAGCTTATCATGCCTATGACGATTGTATAGGGGGCCCATCTAGTGAGTTGGCAAGTCACCGTCTGCCAGTATTTTGAAAATAATATATTAAAATGGCAGACGCCGTCTTCATCCGTAGCTCAAGTCACCCAGTACATTTAACCTCCAACTTAATAGCCCAACAGTAGTTAGCATATCGTACAATAGTTTAACTCCCATTGGAGATGGTCCATTACCGTTCTTCTACATAAGGCGGGTGTGGATTGTCTGCAGTGGGGCATTTTAATGTAACTGGGAATGGGACTCCCAGTTACATTAAAATTCTCAAAGGGCCTCTGCGTGTTGGATCTCTATGTCCCCATGTAAGCCTACCAAAACACCGGGTATCTTCGTAAAAAAAAAACAAGATACCCGAGAAGAAGAGACAAGTAATAATAAATCTTTATTCATTTAGGTCACAAAGTAACACTTATGAACGTCAAGAATATTGCTTCTACATTTACGTTTACTGCCAGATTCGCAAAGCAATAGGTAGAGCCTGAGGAAGAACCTGGCAATAAAACTCATGGCCACTCTTTTCTAAACGCCAGTAATTACATTAGTTTGATTAACATGATATTTGACCAATTATATAGTAATGAATTTATACAAACAAAAAAACAAAATCAATGTTGTGTTTAAATCATATCAAAATTAGAGCGATTATAGTTGCCGGTTCTAAGGGCAGCCCACCCTTGAAGAAGAAGAATCTGGCAAGAAAGTCAATGGATGCCATTTTAAAATGTAGGAATGGCTTACAACATTAAAATTACACTTACATAGTTCCTTTGGATTTATGTGAGAACAGTCGACTAAACTTAAGTTTACCTTAAATATAAATAAGATTATTTGTAATAATTGCTATAACAGCTATGAGCTGACCAGTCCCAACAGACGGCACCCGTTAACGGGTATGACGCATTATATCAGCCATCTCCCTACTCAACCGTATTATAGGGAATAAGGCGACCCGATACATACGCCACCACTGCCAGGACACTTAGGCGAGCATGACATACTCAAAAACTGCACAGCAACTATCATGTCAATTTCAAAGAAATAAATAAGTCTACATGGTGCTCACACAATAACAAACTCAAATTACATTGTATATTAGTTAATACCGGGACTAAACGCAGTCAATTTAGAAACCTTTAGTTGTCAGACGTTTCAAATTATTAATAATGTAGAGATGTAAAAATACAACAGATATATGCAGATACAAGGCATACGAGTATCACAAGATTCATTCGAATCCTAAATAGCTCAAGCGAAGAGCAAGCAACTCATTTCCATTTATTTTTATCGTTCAAATAATCATTAGTTGTGTAATAGGCCCTTTTCAAGAGGTGCGTCTTAATTTCCGCCTTAAATTTATGTAACGGCAGGTTCATAATGTTTAAAGGAATTTTATTATATAGTCGTACGCCAATTCCTGCAAAAGAGTCGTGAACCTTTTGTAAACGATGATGCTTTCCAATTAATGTATGCTTATTTCTAGTATTTATCGAATGTATGTCACTGTGTCTATTGTATAAATGTATGTTCTGTATAACTAACATAATATTTGCAAATATATACTGTGATGCAACCGTTAAAATGCCAATTTCTTTAAATTTTTCTCTAAGAGACACTCTAGCACTCAATTCATATATTGCACGTATAGCTCTCTTCTGGAGTACAAAAATTACTTGTAGATCAGCTGCTTTGCCCCACAGCAAAATGCCGTAAGACATGACACTATGAAAATAACTAAAGTATACCAGCCTGGCAGTTGCCACATCAGTAAGCTGCCTGACTTTACTAACAGCAAAGGCTGCCGAGCTGAGTTTACCTGCAAGACACGTTATTTGGGCATTCCACTGCAGTTTGCTATCTAAAGTGATCCCCAAAAAGACAGTGGATTCTACAAGATTGAGGGTATCACTGTTCAAATGTCAATTTGTACCGCAATTCCTGACATTAGGCATGCTGAATCTGATACATTTTGTCTTCTTAGCGTTTACTAGCAAATTATTGGTCGTAAACCAATCTACAACTTGGGCAAGTGAACTATTTACGCCGTTAAAATTACTAAGCGTGCGATCAACTTTAAAAATAAGTGACGTATCATCAGCAAATAGAACAATGTCGCACAAGTTCTGTATATAGAATGGCAGATCGTTAATATAAATTAAAAATAGAAACGGACCCAGAATTGATCCCTGCAGTACGCCCATAGCAACAGATGCTCCAGGGGAGCGAATTCCATTGACATCAACATGTTGTATTCGATCATTTAGGTAGGAGGCAACAAGGTTCAGTGCAGAGTCTTTGATACCATAATATAAGAGTTTTCCCAATAGTGTTATATGGTCAACGCAATCAAAAGCTTTGGAGAGATCGCAGAATACACCAATAGCATCTTGTCTATTCTCCCAGGCGTCATATATATGATTCAGAAGTGTCACACCTGCATGAATGGTAGAACGACCCTTTGTGAACCCATACTGCTCTTTATGTAATAGCATATTTAAATTAAAATAAGCTTGTAATTGTTGCAATATATTTTTTTCAAAAATTTTGTTAACGGCTGGTAATATTGAAATTGGTCTGAAATTACCAGGGTCGGTTTTGGATCCAGATTTAAATAGAGGTATTTCTTTACTGTTTCATTAAATCTGGAAATACTCCTTTATCAACACATTTATTAAATATTTCAGCTAGATGTGGTGATATATTAACAATGATAGACTCAATCAATTTTACAGAAATACCCAACAAGTCAGCTGTCTTTTTTAAGTTAAGTGACTTGAATACTTTAATGATATCGTTAGGGTTTACATATTTGAAGCCAAATAAGACACTACACTGATCCACGCTGCCCCCAAGCATGCGTTGAGCTTTTATTAGACAAGAATTTAAGGACCTAGTTGTTTTCGCGGGTATGTCTATAAAATAGTTGTTAAAAGTTTGTGCTATATCTAATTTATTGTTACACACTTCTTTATTTATAATTAACTCAATGTTATTATTACGGGGTAGTAATCGACCGGTTTCAGTATTGATTACATTCCAAGTCATTTTTGCCTTGTTTTTTGACTGTTTAATTTTATTACTTATATGTAACGACTTGGCAGCAGAACAGGCCTTTTTAAAGGTCTTAGAATAAATTTTAACGTATTGAATAAAGGCAGGGTCAAAATTAAATTGCTTCATACCATATAGTTCGTACAACTTAGCCCTACTTTTGTAAATTCCTGCAGTTGCCCACTCACAAAATTGCAAGTTTTTGTTTTTATAAAATGTTTTTGATTTAAATATGTTGTTGTACTCAGCTTTAATTGTATTAAATAAGGAGTCATATAAGCTGTTTGGATCTTCCTGATTAAAGTCAATATGAGTGACTTTTGCTGAAAAATTAACATTAAATTGTTTAAGTCGATGTGCACTCATTGGCCTACATACAATTTTATTCTTTTTAGAAGTGACATCAATAGGAAATGCTGCTTTCTGACCAAGATGATCTGATGGAAAGTTACTTAGTATCTCCCTTGTTGTTGATACACAGTTGCAGAATATATTATCTATACATTTTCTAGAATGTGAGGTGATTCTAGTTGGCTCACAAAATAAATTTTGTAAGCCAAAAGACTGCAACAAATTTTTAAATCTAATATATTTCGAAGACTGCACAAGTAAATAAACATTAAAATCCCCACACACCACAACATGTTTTCTACTAGTGAACAAACGCTTCAATACATTTTCCATTACAGTTTCTAATAAATTATAATCCCTATCTGGAGGACTGTAGACACAGAGGACAATGAGTTGCTCAAGCTCAACACAGGACAATTCTGCAGTACGCTCAATAGAAAGGGCCACAATATCTTTACGTTCTTTACATTTTAAATTATTAGATACAAATATAAGAGAGCCACCACGAATAGCTTTCTTTCTAGAGAACGCATTGCTAAGTGAATAGAATTCATTGTTGAACAATAGTTCATGACTTTTTAACCAATGTTCAGTAATACAAAAAATGTGAACATTGTGTTCCTTTATATAAAGTTCTAGTTGTAGTAGTTTTTCAGATATGCCTTCAATATTTTGGTGAACTAAGTTTATACTACTAGAAGTATTGTTGATATACTCAGAATTATTACAACAAATATTATTTTCAGTGTCTTTATAAAAAATTGACACAATGGGCTCAAAAGACCTATAACCATGGCCAGATTTTTTACCTGTTGTCTTACAAACTAGTTTTTTGAGATAATTTCCCAAGTTAGTAAGTCATTCCTAATACGCTCAAAAAGAGCTGGTTTATAAGCCAATAATTTGGCTTGATTCAATAAAAAATTGGATAACAATACAGCTATCTGACGTCGTAAAAAAATTGATAGTAAACAACTATCTAATGTCAAAAAATAATATTTCTGTAATAAAGGATTAACTAACCAACTAACTAACTTCACGCTGTATCCCTGACGGGGTAGTCAGAGAGGACAGATGGCCAGGCTTCGCGATCCATACATACTTCTTTCGCTTCTTCGAGATTCATCAATCGCTTCATACACGCACGTCTGGGTATCCGAGTGCTTTTGACCTTTCCGTTTTTGAGCAATCTGCTCACGTGGTCTTCATATGTAAGTCTCGGCCTACCCTGACTCCTTCTACCCTCTACTTTTGAACAATATAAATTCATCGTCAATCGTTCCTCACTCATTCGTTGGACATGTCCAAAACAACGGAGCACGCCCTTTACCAGCTTAACGCTGACACTTTCATTCAAACCTGCCATATTGCGTATCACTTCGTTACGTATTCGGTCGGCCAAGGTAACGCCGCACAATTTTCGAAGTGATCGCATCTCCACAGCATTCAATTTACTTTCATGCATCTGCTGACATACCCAGCTTTCACTACCGTAAAGCAAAGTTGGCACTAGCACTGCGTTATGAATCGCCATGCGTGCTTCTTTTACGATGCTTTGTCGCTTTACTAACTGGGACAAAGCACCGTTAACTTTGTTTCCGGCAGCTACTCGCCGTTCTACATCCGAATCACATCTTCCATCCGCGCTAAACATACTTCCTAAATACACAATTTCATTCACTTGCCCTAGACGTTCCTGGTTTACCCTAATCTCGCATTTAGTTCTTACGTCACCTCTTTCAAATACTAGAACCTTAGTTTTACTTGTATTCAAGCGAAGACCCTTACTTTCACACTCCTCTTTCATATTAGTGACTAATGCCTGAAGGTCGGCTTCTGATGAGGCCATGAGCACCGCATCATCAGTGTACAGCAGACAGTTTACTGTAAAGTCACCCAAATTCACACCCATATTAAAATCTTTCAACTTCTGCAGGCAACTGTCCAGATACACTATGAACAGCCAGGCGGACATGACACATCCCTGTTTGACGCCTGTACAGACATCAAAAAGAGGTGACACATCCCCCCCTACTCGCACGCAAGCCTTACAGTCCCTATAAAGCGACTGTTATGCCCGCAGTAGCGAGCCGTCCACACCATATCCGGGCAGCAAGTCCCACAGCGTTTCTCTCACAACGTTATCAAATGCTTTCTCCAGATCGACAAAAGCGCAGAAAACCTTCTGGCTAACAGCCAAAAACTTTTCCGCGATCATGCGGAGAGAAAACACTTGATCCATGCAACCTCTTCCACGTCGGAATCCGCATTGAGCCTCCCATAAATACCTTTCAGACTTTTCTTGTATTCGTGCCGTTATAACCTTTGCATACACCTTACTAGCTAAGCTGACCAAGCTGATCGCCCTGTAGCTGGAGCAGTTTAGGCGCGAGCCTTTCCCTTTGTAAATAGGTACTACAACTGCTACTCGCCAGTCATCCGGGACCTCACCCGTCCGCCAGCACAAGTTGCATAACAGACATAGTGTGTCCCAGACACGCGACCCACCGTACTTGATCATCTCAGCAGTAACTCTGTCTTTTCCCGCAGCCTTACCACATTTCATACTTCTTATCGCTTATTCTATTTCTTTCATACTAATGACTTCAATGACATCGGGATCCAGAGCATCGAAGTGAGCTCCACTTCCCGATGTGGCATCTCTGTCTTTTCTTGCATACATCTTTCCATAATATTCACTCCATCTCTGCAGGACGTCAGTTTGGTCTGTTAGGACGTCATTGTTAACACTAAGCACTTTATTCATACTGCAGATTGCCGAACAACTCCGGGCCGTGCCTACCTCTTTCCAGAAGAGCTTGGCATTATCCTGGAAATTGGACGACAACCTTTCATCCGCTTTCATTCTGCACCTTTCACGAGCTTCTTCTATCAGTGCCTTCGTGTTAACTTTCTGCAGCTTGTATCTCTCTTTCATATTAAAATCATTTCGCGAGGCTAAGTAGTCTAGTCAGTTCTTCATTCGAACTGCTTCTTTCACTTCCTCATTCCACCATGCATCACGTTTATTACTACTGCCTCTTTTCGTTTCTCCACACACTTCCACAGCGGCATTTATCATACTATCCCTAAGGTTCTGCCATACACTTTCCACATTCTCACTGCTTACATTGACGTCGCCAAGCTTTTCGGCTACCTTTTCATTATATTTATCCCTAATGGATGCATCCTGCAGCTTCCAGCTTTTGATGCTATAAGTCGGCTCAAGCTCAGGACACTCGGTACGATGACGCCAACCCGCGAACAGACCCCTAATCCTAGTTATGACTAGGTAGTGGTCTGATCCCAGCTCAGCGCCTCGATAAACCCTTGTGTCCATCACCTGTTTACGGAGCCGACTATCCATTAGGAATAGATCTATCATGATTCTCTTTGACTTACATCTCCTCGTATACATATGAATTTGTTTGTGGTTGAACATTGTGTTCGCCACAAACAAATCCTTTTCCTTACAAAATGCCAGTATTAGCTTGCCAGCGTCGTTCACCCTTTTATCCCCATACTTCCCGAGTACCGACTCAAAACCATCGCGAGCGGTACCCACCCATCCATTCAAGTCTCCACATACTATAAGTTTTTCATTTCCTTCTATCACATTTAGAGCTTCTCTCATACTCTCCCAGAAGTCCTCTAGCTCACTCGCGTTCGACGAAGATACTGGCGCGTAAGCAGCTACCAGGAAAATCTTCGTCAAACCAAGTTTTAGACGGATCCAGAGGATTCTAGGACCTACCACTTTATACTCATACATACCGGAGGCCAATTGCGAGGACAGCAAAATTCCAACCCCCCGACTGCCATGCTCGCTCTCTGGTACTCCAGACCAAAGCGCGAGCATCCCACCCGGGAGCTCCAAGACTTCGCTGCCCTTGCGCTTGGTCTCTGTCAAGCACACTGCATCTAACTTACTCTCATTCATAACATCCATCAACTCATTCATCTTATCTGTCATTCCTCCCCTAACATTCCACGCAGCTACCCTGCACTCCATCCTCCACTTCCCGCCGTTTCGGGCCGCGCGTGTAGGGTGGCGGTCCCCTACGCCACATTGGCTCACACTTTTCGCACCAGCGGGGACGAACTGGTGCGCGTCGCCTCGAGGGCACGCCCTTGCAGTAATCGCCCTGGTGGCACTCGTGTTGGAGTAGAATTGCAGCCGTAGCTGGCAGGGATGGCGACGTGCACGCTTCTACTCTTCATCCCCATATATACATTTCTAAATACATACACAATAAAGGAATATAAAATAAAGGATTACAGTCAAATAATTCTAAAAAAATATACAATAAAATAAAAATATACAATAAAGGATTACAGTCAAATAATTCTATATTCCTACAATATGTGATTAAGTCAACTTTCTATTTATATTGTATCTAATATTATTTTCAATTTGTGTAAAAGATTTGCTATATGGCAGTGTAGACAGTATAACCTGTTTAACTTGCATGTTTGACAACTGTTCATAAAACTTTATGATAGTTTTAATGTTCACATTATCTCTTCTGCCAATAAGTATCATTATTGTTGTTTGTGGGCAATGTGTACTGGTTAATACTTTACTAATTATTTGAGAGTAGGATGCCCCAGGAAATGAAAGTGTTATAACCGAGTAACCCAGATGTTGAATTAAGTGATAACCTAAACTCTTGCCAATTTCATCACAATAAACTACAGTCTTTGCAACATTTAATGGTTGCGTAATTTTTGTTACAGGGCTATCACAGTAAATTTTATTTGTGCTTACAATATTGTCACATATACTGCCTACAGAGTCAACCATTATAGAAGTTGACTCGGATTGCGATGTTATTGATAATGAAGAACATGGAAGGGATTTATCACAGTCAGGTGTTTGATTATATAATTTTTCAAGTGATGTGGATGTATTCCCAACGCGAGCGAAACTGCGGGCATCTACTAGTATTTCCTACAACCAAACGTGTCACGGGCGTCAACCTCTTTAGGGTTCCATACCTACTCAAACATTCAAGCTGCTAAAGCAGCTGACTTTTTTTGCCTTTTCTTTTTTAGAACTGACCTCATTTCAAAAATTTTTTTAAAAATGTTGTCTGTGGTTTTAATGAATGAATTTTATACCATTAGAATCGTGGATAAAAAGCCCGTGTATTAGAGGTTTAATATCTATATGTCACAATATCAAAATTCAAAGTAAATGCGGTATAAACATTGCCGGCGGCCATTTTCCCGCCATTTTTTTAGTTTTGCGTTATTATTTAATGGGTTAACAAATTTTTAGTTTTTTTTAGAATAATTATAAGTTATTAGTGTCATATATCGTTTTAATCGTTATAATTCCAAGAATTTAATTATGTAAAAAAAAAATAGTGTTTTATATTAGTTTTTCGTGTGAGTGACAAATTTTTGAAAAATAACGTTTATTTATTTTTTTACCGACTTTTTCGTGTTTATACCAATATATCAGTTAATTATGATTAAAATTCCAAATTATTATAGCTATAAGTTTTATCTTTATATATTTAACGATTTTTCAGTAGTTAAAATTTTTTGTCTAGATATTATAGTTTCCAAGATATCACGATTTTAGTTAATTAGGTCTTAGGTTAATTACAAAAAATGCGCTGCTCTGGCAGCGCGAACGGATAGTGAACGTTTGAGTGGATACCTCAAAAAGAAAAAACGGAACTTTATAAGACCTGCCTCGGTGGCCTAGTGATAGTGTATGCGACTGCCTATTTATTATATGTATGTATTTAGAAATATATAACTATGTTTATCAGTTATCTAGATCCAATAACACAAGCTTATATTAGCTTGCTCTGAGCTAGATAATGGCCCTGTGTAAAAAAATGCCCCACAATAAAATAAAATATTCCACTTTGTTCTCTGTCTGTCTGTCAAGAGCCTTTTTCTCAGAAACGCGAAGAGTTATCAAGCTGAAATTTATAGCAAATACTTAAGTCTACTGTCTCTTGGTACTGTGAAAAAATCAAACTTCTGAGCCGACGCAATTAAAAGATACAGCCGTTTATGCAGCAAATTTTCGACGATCGCAAGGGAATCAAATCCTAGTACTTAACTCAGAATCTCGAAGATTGGTACGAAGAAACGTCATATAGCACAGATAAAGTAAAATAAAGAGACCGGACGGTATGTCATTGATGCCATGGGAGATGAGAAAGCCTTTAGTTTGGGATGCAACTTGGGTAGACACCCTGGCTCCTTCTCATCTCCCTAGCACGGCGGGTTGCGCTTGTGCTGCTGCATCTGAATGATCTGCTGATCCATGACTCAAGAGGCGCAAATATAATAATTTATTAGGTAATTGTATTTTTGAGCCGTTTGGGGTCGAGACACCGGGCTCGTGGGGCCCAAGTGCTCGTTCGCTTTATAGTGATATCGCAAAGCGACTGGTCGACTCTTATCGTGACCATAGGGTTGGCGTCTTTCTCGCTCATAGAATAAGCATTGCCATACAACGTGGCAATGCGGCCAGCCTTGTGAGAACCTTACCGGCTGATTTTGATGGGGAGGAATTCTAGTCGGGGCATCATTGTCAGTCTTGTAATAATCCCCACCACCTCCTTTATTGTACTGTTTTTTTTTTAATTTATAAAGTAATACTTATATGCTGTAATTTATAGATTTCTTATAATAAATAATAATATCATGAGCAATAGATAAATTCCAATACACACATAGATTATTAATTTGCATAGACCTCTGAGTTGTATGAGCGCTCTTACAATTCGGAGGTCTAGCATTATTGGTTATTATAATTACTACAGACCAATAGTGGCAACGGACAGGTTGCGAAGAAGTTTTTCGCATACAGTGGTGCTAATTCTGTTGTTGAAATCACTAAACTAAATTTCTCTAAAATTTTCTTATTTTTGGATAAGATTGCCAAATCCTATTCTGTTATTACGTACGAACTAAACTTGGTGATATTATAAACAGCACTAAATTTGTATATGACATCACTAAAATTCCTTTTATGTGATAAAATTAACAAAACATGTATTTAGATGCCGACTAACTTAGTGATTGAACTGTCTATGTACATTTTTCATTTTTTGTTGAATTTTATCACATAAAATGAATTTTCGTGATGTCAGATACAAATTTAACGTTACACAAAATTTTGACGTTTTCACTAAAATTTTGTGAAACGACTAATAATTGGAATAAGAGGCAAAGCTCTCGACCTTCTGTCTTCATATTTGAACAATAGAATACAGAGGGTCGATATTAATGGTACACGTTCTGTAGGATCCATGGTTACAATGGGTGTGCCGCAAGGCTCGATACTTGGGCCATTCTTGTTCCTCATTTATATTAATGATTTACCATTTTATGTAGGGGACAGGAATAGGATTGTTTTGTTTGCAGATGACACCTCATTAATTTTTAAAATTAAAAGACAATTAGATAACTATGACGATGTAAACAATGCAATTGCAAGAGTAGTTCATTGGTTCAGCTCAAATAATCTTTGCCTTAATGAAAATAAAACTAAATGTATAAAATTTACTCTACCAAATGTAAAACAAGTTGCGGCCAATGTTCAACTGAATGGACAAGTGTTAGAGTTTGTAGAATCAACTGTGTTCCTCGGTATAACTATTGATGCCAATTTGCAGTGGGGCCCACACATAGAAAAGACAGCCTCTAGATTAAGTTCGGCTGCATACGCTGTAAAAAAGATCAGGACTCTAACAGATGTGGATGCGGCTAGAATGGTTTACTTCAGCTATTTTCATAGTATTATGTCTTACGGTATTCTCCTTTGGGGGAGTGCTGCAGATTTAAATATTATTTTTGTTCTACAAAAGCGGGCTGTACGCGCTATTTATAATTTGGGCCCCAGAGTTTCTCTCCGAGAAAAATTCAAAGAAGTAAATATTCTAACCGTACCATCACAATACATTTTTGCCAATCTTATGTATGTTCAGAAAAATCTATCACAGTTTTCTAAACTCTGTGATAAACATAATATAAATAGTAGAAATGAAAATAATCTTTCAGTCCATCACAGTCGACTACATAAGATTGGCGATTCTTTCCAGGGTAACTGTATACGCTTTTACAACAGGCTTCCCTGTGACCTGAGAAATTTACCATTAAATAAATTTAAAAAGTTTATTAAAAACAAGCTTTGTGAAAAAGGTTTTGACTCCGTTACAGACTATTTGCAGGACAGGGACGCCTGGAAATGATCTGCTGGCAAAGTGAAATAATATTAAATTGTAAATAGGCCATCAAAAAAAAGCCTTCCTAAGTTTCTTGCCGGTTCTTCTCAGGTGGGCCGCGTTCCAAACCGGTGGTCGCTTTAAATATTTTAAATAGTGTATGACATTTTGTAAGCGCCGTTAAAATGGTCTATGCAAAATAAAGATATTTTTATTTTTTATTTATTTTATTTTATAATTTTAGTGGGACGTTTATTAATTTTAGTAACCGTTTGAAACGTGAAAACTTTTAAAACGTTGTAACGTGAAAAATGTACATAGGCAGATCAATCACCAAGTTAGTCGGCATGTATTTACATTCGACTGTCTATGTGCATTTTTCACGTCTTGTTCAATTTTATCACATAAAATGAATTTTACGTGACATCAGATACAAATTAAGTGCTATTTATGATATCACCAACTTTAGTTCGACTTAATAACAGAGCATTAGGCAATGGGTCCGTATTGGGTTGCATAAATTTTCGAGGCATAACTTAAAACTGCATAACGTTTTTGGCATATTCTTCGTTTCGCATAACGTTCAAACAGAATAAATCATTAGGCATACTGTATTTTCCCATAACTTTTTTATAATAATGATATACCCGCATAAAATGTTTACGCATATTTTTTTTTACAATAACGATTACTAATCATAACATTTATTGGCATATCACTCACTCTCGCATAAAGATTACAAGCCATACAAATAGAATACCATAATGTTAACGAGGGCGGGCTTTGAGTGGGCTTTAATCAAGAAATTCCGTACGGAAAAAAACCTAAGACGAAGGTCGAGACGAGGTCACACGAAGTTCACCGAGCACGGCCGAGCGTTGGCTTAACGTGTATGTACATATATTATATGGTACGATTGTACGAAGCTCGCACGGATCGAGACGTAATGATAGTAAGTGTGAGGCTGAGGATGAGGGTCACTGTGAGAGTGAGGGTGAGGGTTTTTTTTTTTTGGAATTTTTTTTTTTTTTAGTGTAACTTGAATTAATATCAAGGAAAAACAAGCTTTACCGCGGCAGTCTCCGAGTGCCACACGTCTTTTTTTATATCTAAGCTTGAACTGTCTAAGATTAAAATGCCCACTGATTAAAAATGTCGATAGTCACCTTACTGAAGTTCAAAATTTAAACACATATATAGAATATATAAATAAAATACAAAAAGAAAGTAGGTAGATTAAAACGAGCGATTCTATTCTGCTCGCGCGTTGTGGTCGCAAGTGACCTAACACTCCTCCTCGCTTCTCTCGTCGTCGTACCTATTTACGACTTTGCTCAAGACTAGTCTAAAAAAAATAACACTTAAAATATCGTTTTATAAGTTACAGCTTAAACACTTGGCTATGAGTGAGATGATTATTTACAATGGTGTCTTATCATTTCTTAAATATTCTTAGTCAAATTATTATTCATTTATAATTTAAACTGTTATCCATACCTCCATTATGCGTTTTGTATTTTATGTTAAATTATCTTTAGGCGTATAACATTTATACCCTTTACATTTATGCTGATTAAAATTATGATAAGAAAATTAGAGTAAGTTAATGTTATGCCAATAAAACCATTATGCGATTAACACTCTGCTTATCATAATTTATGCGAGAAAACTTTATGCTGAAACTGTTATGCCAAACTACATTATGCTGAAAAAAAAAATGCGATCGAAAGGGCACCCTTAGGCAATCCCTTAATAAAAATTAAAAAATTTTAGAGAAATTTAGTTTAGTGATCTCAACAACAGAATTAGCACCATTTTGACGTAAACTTTACATGCGGTATTATTATTACTTTCGTATCTATATTATTTCGTATCAGGCGCGAGCGAGAGGGAGCGAGCAATACTCCTTGCTCTGTCATTATTTCAAATAAACGGGTTATAGATTGTCAAACAGACTTGGTTAATGTTAATCCACTCGAAAGCAATCAATCTTTTCAATCCAATGAATTCTCAGTCATTTAAAAACATACGATTCTAAATGTTCATTCAAAATTATTCAGTTATCTCGATCATTCGATTGTATTCATTTCTAATTCTTCATTCAATATGAATAGACAAAATGATTTCTTTACTTTGTTTCTTGTATCCTTTTTTTTTTTACTTCTTTGTAACGCAGTTGGTCACAGACAAGATAATCCCATATCTTCTTAGGCTTCTTAACAACTACTATTTTTGTCTTTTACCATTGGTCTTTTACGTAATGTCTTTGTTTTTTACGTGTGTCAAGTATAATCTTAAGTCCAAGTCAGTCGTACCCCATTAACGTGGTAAAAGCGTTAACGAGGGGACTTTTGGCGCGAAGATGAGCAGTGACGCACGTTTGTCGTATATTATTTTCAAAAACTAGTGTAAAATTCGTGTTTATGTGTTTAATAATGGTGGAATATTATACATAAAGAGTTCGGAAGTGCATTAGTTAAAGAAAGTGATATATTGCAATGAATAGCGGTGTTGTTTATGTTAGTGCCAAATTTCCATAGAGAGCTGCAATAAGGGATCCATTGCCTTATTGGAGCACGAACTAGGACCTAGGACTGAGGACTTGACATCGACAAACGACTACACAGGACTAAAACAAGAAAATAATAAATACTGATGACTAGGCTGTATGGACTAAGTTTCCTTTGCCTGCCCAAGATGGGCGAAGACAACTAAAAAAAAAGGGTTAACGAGGCTTTCAGTGACCTTTACGCGACAAGATATAAAATAGCATTTTACTGCGAAATATCACTGTCTTTCACTATAGCACCTTAACACAATTTTTATGTCTAATAAACAACCTTTTTTTCACATAAAATAAGATTAATGCACTTGTTTTGTAAAATAATATCCAGCAAACGTCTGCCATTCGAGAATTTCCCACGCAAACTTCTCTATTTTATTTATATTTTGTAAAGGTGAATACGATGACACTCGTCTCGAATGTGTGTTGTAAAGGAAGTCTGACTTTACCGAGATGCTCTAATTAGGACATAAAGCTATTCGTGACATATATTACTGTCAGTCACGTAAATGAAAACGTTAAAAGCAGAAAATAGCAAATGCCATTATATTATGTTCCCAAAATAAATTGTAATACCATTATGTTTTTGAATTTGAACTTCTTTATCGACGTTGAGAGTAATTTTATAGCTGTAAAAACAATCGTCACGTTTTTCTATTACGCGCTATGTTGTTTTGAAGTGAAACTTATTTATCATAAGTGAAACTTCTTTATCGACGTATGAGAGAAATTTTATGGTTGTAAAAAAATGTCGTTTCACTTCTTACCTGTGTACTCTGGTACACACACATATTTTTATTAATATTTGTCACGTGAAAATGACTCCGACCGCCTGATGGAAAGTAGAGACAACGATACGTGACTCTCAAGCCGCTCATAGCCAGGAAGGCTCCAGTAGCGACCCTTAGGTCGTCAGCTTGTAAAGTTTTTATGGTGCAACATATGAAAGACCTGCGAAATCGTTCGGTTCTAAGCACGATTGTTCACAGCGTAAGGATGAAGTCTTTGCTCTGCCTGTGTTGTACTGGAATGAAAAGAAGAGGGTTGAACCAAGTGACAGAGTTCTTCACAACTCCACTCCAACTCCACAACAGTTCTTTCACTTGACCCCACTTCCACTTGGTAGTAGATACCTACTGTCATATAGGTAAGCATTCCGAGCGTCTCCAACGGTTAAAGATTGACCTTCAGACGTTCTATACCGTATGCTGTGTGTGTAAAATTGTTTGTCGTTTATAGTTTACGCCTTGGTGTACAGCAACGTTTCCCAAAGTGGGCGATAACGCCCACAAGGGAGCGTTATCGCCCACTTTGGGAAACGTTGGCCCACAGGCCTAAAGGGGGGCGGTAAGAGACCTAGAAAAAAATGGGAGCGTTGTGTAGGCTTCGGAGGGCGATTTGTAATTTCATCTAGCTAGGAGGACTCTTAGACACCGCCAGAGCTCTCGACTCCCGGCTACAACTTGTGAACATCAACTAATATTAATTAAGAGATTGCTCAAACTCGGTTCGATATTTCTCTCCGCGTAGTTCATGTAGCTGTCCTGTTTTATTCAATAAATAGAAGAAAAATCATATCAATCGGTCGCTCCGTTTCGAAATGAAAGTAGACACAAACAAACAAATAAAAAGGCAATAGACACACTTTCGCATATTAATAGTTATTAGTATTCCTAGATAGGTAATTTTCGTAGATAATAGACCGCGGGCAATCATGTTTTAACAAGTTTTTGTTAAATAATCCGATTTGTGCATTCCTGTATCAATCGGCTGATTCATAGAATACTTGTTCTTACTTGTTGAGTACAATTGAGCGTCGAATGAGATAAACGAGTTAATGCATGTTTGTCTTATTCCTGTCGGTGCGTGCTGCTTATGCAATCCTATATAAACAACGTCTCCAACGGTTAAAGATTGACCTCCAGACGTTCTATACCGTATGCTGTGTGTGTAAAATTATTTGTCGTTTATAGTTTACGCCTTGGTGTACAGCAACGTTTCCCAAAGTGGGCGATAACGCCCACAAGGGGGCGTTATCGCCCACTTTGGGAAACGTTGGCCCACAGGCCTAAAGGAGGGCGGTAAGGGACCCAGAAAAAAATGGGGGCGTTGTGTAGGCTTCGTAGGGCGATTTGTAATTTCATCTAGCTAGGAGGACTCTTAGACACCGCCAGAGCTCTCGACTCCCGGCTACAACTTATGAACATCAACTAATATTAATTAAGAGATTGCTCAAACTCGGTTCGATATTTCTCTCCGCGTAGTTCATGTATCTGTCCTGTTTTATTCAATAAATAGAAGAAAAATCATATCAATCGGTCGCTCCGTTTCGAAATGAAAGTAGACACAAACAAACAAATAAAAAGGCAATAGACACACTTTCGCATATGAATAGTTATTAGTATTCCTAGATAGGTAATTTTCGTAGATTATAGACCGCGGGCAATCATGTTTTAACAAGGCTGATTCATAGAATACTTGTTCTTACTTGTTGAGTACAATTGAGCGTCGAATGAGATAAACGAGTTAATGCATGTTTGTCTTATTCCTGTCGGTGCGTGCTGCTTATGCAATCCTATATAAACAACGGAATATTTATTTTATTTTCATTTGCGGTTTCGCGCGTAATAGATAAGCAGTACTTAAGTTCAACACTTACTTACGTATTTCTTAAAACAAAACAATGTCGGAAGTAAAAAAGAAGAGACGGCAATACTCTGTGGAATATATTAAATTCGGATTCATTTAAAATCCCACAAACCCATCGTAGTCTCAGTGCCTTCTATGTATAAAAACATTTTCGAATGAAGCAATGAAGCCTTCAAGACTGCAATATCATTTGAATAAAATGCATCCAGATAAGAAAGACAAGAATATAGCATATTTTCAAGACCTAGAGATGAAGCATAATACTCAGCCAAGTGTAGCAAAACTATTTTCGGCAGCTGCTAAGCAAGATGACGACGGACTTCGAGCTTCGTACAATATCTCTTTGTTAATTGCTCAAAAAGGCAAACCACACAACATCGGAGAAGAGTTAATTTTGCCAGCAATAAAGGAAGTAATAACTACTGTGCTACATAAACCGGCCGCAGATATTATCCGAAAAATTCCTTTGAGTAATAATTCTGTGCAAAGACGAATTGATGAAATGGCTGAAAACATTGAAGGATCATTGTGCAATCATCTGAAGACTAGTCAATTCTCAATTCAGCTCGATGAGTCGACTTTACCTACTAATGAAGCATTGTTGCTGTCTTACGTGAGGTTTATTAAACATGATAAAATATGTGAAGAACTATTGTTTGCTA
Source organism: Thumatha senex (assembly GCA_948477245.1). Lineage (NCBI taxonomy): Eukaryota > Metazoa > Arthropoda > Insecta > Lepidoptera > Erebidae > Thumatha > Thumatha senex. The sequence continues at coordinate 11,146,876 of OX419750.1, read as the reverse complement.
GAAATTTAGAGACCGATACAAAAGGCGAAACCATATTCAATTCATTGGAAAAGTTTTGTGATGAGAAAGAGATTCCCTTGAAAAATATTATATCAGTTGCTACGGATGGCGCTCCGGCTATGACAGGGTGCCATAAAGGCTTCATAGCGTACTTAAAATATAAAATTCCAGATGTACTTGCTGTAAATTGCGTTATTCATAGACAACATTTGGTTGCTAGAAACTTAATTCAATTCAATTCTTATTATGGCTTTCTGTGCTCTTTGCAGCAACTTGCCAGTGTCCCGTAGCTAGAACTAGTAACGAAGGAGGCATACAGTGGCTCGGGATTTGACCAGTGGCCTTGGATATGAAGTTAACTCAGCCAGAATTACACATGAAAAAGTCAACACACACTCACAAATACAACAGATAATAAATATAAGCCAACACAAACAGATAATAAATATTAATTACTAAAGATTTAGGGCCATACATTAGCTAGGTATCAAAAATAAGTAATGGGGAGCAAAGTATAAATTAAATTTTTAATTGATTAATTTCAATAACTTTACCCAGGGATTTTACAAAGGGAGGAAACTAAGGAAAGAATGGATTCAACAGAGGCGGGGCGAGGGATATTGTCCGGAAGAAAATCATACAGTGATATTCTATAGAGGGGCCAACTGAAGAGGATGTGATTGACGGAACCTTCATCTAAACCACACTCGCAGAGAGAATGATCCCTTACCCTAATCTTCGCCAAATGAACCGGAGTACAGGCGTGACCTAAGCGGAGGCGACAAATTACAGAAATGGCATGCTTGTTCATACCGCGATATTTGAAAAACCAAGGTTTATTAGGTATGGTGGATTGGATGGCTCCGTAATATTTTCCTTTTATTTTTTTGGATTTCCGCCATTCGTCATTCCAAGCAAGAGTAAGGCTGGTTTTTAGAACTTCCATTAAGTCATGCGTTAAAAGGTAAGAGTGCTCAGTTGTTCCTAACCTAATGGCACTTCTTGCGCAAGAGTCTGCAGTCTCATTACCTGGTATGTTGGAATGACCTGGTATCCATGCTAATATTACAAGCAAACCACGTTCGTGGCAATGCAGTAGAGCCTCTCTTATTTTAAAAATGATGGGGAATTTAGTTTTGGAGCGGAAGGGATTTGCAAGTATGGCTTGTAGGCAGCTTTTGGAGTCAGATAGAATCCGTCGAAGGAATGGTTTATATTTGCTTATGAGATGAGTTAAATCGGATTTTTTAGAGCGGATGCTCTGGGTGTTCCATTGAATTATTTTTCGGGAATCCATTGGCATGAATGGATAAGGAAATTTGGGAAAGTGAAGAGGCAACGTTGGGCGGTAATGTAATGTTATATTGGGAAATTATTGAGAGTAAAGTTTGTAGTAGGGTAAGGAGGAGATCTTGGGACATTGGATGATCTTGAGTCGATTCAGTATAGGGTTGGGAGAGATGAGCCGAACTTTGGGGGTTTGTAAGGGCACAACCATTGTCGAAGGAGGATGATTGCTCAGAAACTATTACCTGATGAGTAATCCTATCATATGATATTGCCAGAGGAGCTCTGGGTCGAGGGTTAGTGAAGGTGGTTTTTTTTGTAGGATGATCTCAATATCGAAGGGTCGGGAGTGATAGGAGATTGAATCGCTGACTTGGTGACTACAGCAAAGGATTTTTGTTTCTTGGGAACCGAGTTTGAAGCCTCCAAGTAAGACACACCTTCTTGGGACATCTAAAGTTTAATTTCCCTTTGTCGATCCTGTTCAGGGCACACCTTGTTAATCGAAAAGTGGTTTTCTAAGCAAAAAAGACAAGTAGACCTAGCTTCCTCAATAGTGCAAGATCGACCCACATGAGGTTGAGTGCACCTGTAACATCTTGGTTTAGAGCGACATTGGGAAGCAATGTGGCCGAATCTACAGCAGCTAAGACATTGTATAGTGGGGAAGTGGTAGGGATCAACAGACAGAGAGGTATAATATGAGTAAATACGAGTGGGAAGAACTTGCCCTTTAAAAGTGATGTCGACTGTTTGGGTAGGGACCCAAGTTATAATATTATTTTCGTCTATAATCTTCCTATTTAGCCGTCGTGCGTTCAGTATAATGCTGCAATTAGGTGGGAGGACTATGGACTCAACAAATTCATCCATGGATAGGTCTACCGGAACTGATCGGACTACACCCATTCTTGAAACATTGTAGGAGGGAATTAAAGCCTCATATTTATTAATAGCCAAAATAGGGTTATCCAGGAAACCATTGGCCTTCATCTTTTTTAGAGACAATGATTACAAATGGTCCTTTATCTAACTCACTGTATGATTTTATTCCCAAGACAACTGTAGGGTGGGAGTAAATTGTTTGATAAGACGCCGCCGCTGATTCTGTGTCTGTAATAGATTTTTTTGCTACTCTATCGTCTGGTTCGACTATATGACGCTTTTGCCGAGAACTTTTATTAGAAAGCTCCATAGGCTGAGGGGGGTCCGGAGGATCAGGGGACTTCGGTGGAGAGTCCGCCATGCTTACCTGATACACCACTGAAAATACACACAAAACACTATTTAGTATTTGTTAGTGCCATCAAATGTAATTCTGACAGTAAAATATTTACACAAAATAGTAAAATAATTTGTTTATCCACTGAAATCTCGCTTATACGTTACACAGGTCCTAACGTTAGAAGCATCCAGCAATAATCCCGTCTTACCCTGCTAGAAACTTAAGAGAACGACTATTTCAATCACTGCAATATGTCATCAAAACAGTCAATAAAATCCGTACCAGCTCTTTAAATGATAGATTATTTCATCAGCTTGACGAAGATTCCAACCGTTTGTTGCTTCATACTGAGGTTCGTTGGCTATCAAGAGCCAATTTTCTGACCCGATTTTACAATCTGTTTGACTCTGTGATAGAGTTCTTGGAATCTAAAGATACAGAATTGCGCAACAAGCTCATTACATCAAAAAATGATATAACTTATATGACAGACCTGTATAAATTGTTCAACGACATGAATCTCCAACTGCAAGGCGATGAAATAAATTTAATTAAAATAAAAAATCTCGTTGCTGCTTTCGTAGCCAAACTGCTTCTACACAAAAAGTATATGGGCAGACGTGAGTTTCACAATGTTCCGAATTTATCAGTATCCTGCAGTAACGACGACTTGTTTGCCCACTGCCAACATTTGGAAAACCTCCACATTGACTTCACCGAACGATACCAGGACATTTTGAACTTGGAAATACCAGGCTGGGTGTTAGATCCGTTTTCAAATGTCAACACAACAATCTCACCTCAGTTGGAAGAAGAACTTATAGAATTGACAACAAACGAGGAAATATAAATCAAGTTAAAATCTGAATTTCAATCTGAATCTCTATCTCTATCTCTGCCTCTGCCTCTGCCTATAATATGCATCGAAATCTGAATCTGAATCTGAATCGAAATCTGCATCTGAATTTGAATCTGCATTTGCATCTGAATCTGAATCGACATTGGAATAGAAGTAGAAATAGGAACAGTAACAGATACAGGAACAGCATAACAGGATAACAGACTAGGTATAGGAACAAGAAACAGGAACAGGAATAGGAATAGGAATAGGAATAGGAATAGGAATAGGAATAGGAACAGGAAAAGGAACAGAAACAGGAACAAGTATCGGTATCGGTATCGGTATCATCTGAAGCTGAAACGAATATGAATCTGAATATGCATCTGAATATACTGATTCTGAAACTGAATTTTTATAAGAATCTGAATCTCTATCTCTATCTCTATCTCTATCTCTATCTCTATCTCTATCTCTATCGCTATCTCTATCTCTATCTCTATCGCTATCGCTATCTCTATCTCTATCTCTAACCCTATCACTATCTCTATAATCTCAATCAATCTCAATCTCAATCACTATTACAATCTCTATCTCAATCGCAATCTCAATCTCAATCTCAATCTCAATCTCAATTTGAATCTGAATCTGAATCTGAATCTCAATCTCAATGTCAAAGTCAATGTCAATCTCAATCTCAATCTCAATCTCAATCTCAATCTCAATGACAATGACAATGTCAATGTCAATCTCAATCTCAATCTCAATCTCATTGAATCTGAATCTCAATCTGAATCTCAATCTGAATCTCAATCTGAATCTCAATCTGAATCTCAATCTGAATCTCAATATGGATCTCAATCTGAATCTCAATGTCAATTTCAATGTCTCTCGTTCAATCGTTTTGGAAGCGTTGGAGGACAGACTATTTGTCAGTCACGTCAGAAATGGAATACTCCATCGAACCCTATTACTGTCGGTACTGTCGTAGTTATTTTAACTGAAAATAGCCTCCATTACATTGGCATCTTGGGGTAGTAGAAGAAGTTTTCCCTGAGTCAAATGGGATCACCAGTATAGTTCGCGTTAAAACCGCAACTGGTTCGTACTTGCGACCAGTTATTCGTCTTTGTCCTTTGCCTAATCAACAGTAACTTCAATAACAAATTTAGCTTGTTCGATTAGGTTTAGTTTAGTTTAGTTCGATAGCATTTTGTTTAGTTAGTAGCTAAAGCTTAGTGGCAACTGTATTGTCAGTTGCTCCTTTTTCGAAGGTAACCCTTCAAGCCGAGGGGAAATGGTTGCGGCATGCGATAAAAGAGTAACCGCGTTATTGTTTCTATGTTGCATCGCTGATCTGCATTTCTTTTTAATTAATTAGTTGTCGACACTCCCCCCGCTCCCTTTATTCCATTTCTCTTTCGCACCTAACTTGTCTCGCATAAAGGAGGAGCGAGACAGCGGTATTACGCGCGCAAGTACATACGCTCGCGCCGCTAGCCTTACGGGCAGCGACCACGATTGAAGGCTGGCAGTCTCCTACAATGACCGCGCGCGCGCGCCCGCATTAAACCTTTCGCAATAATTGTGTTCTCCATGGATAAATAGCGTTTTCGTGCAAGGAAACCAGGAATTCAAGTCCAGGGACGCCCCCGGCAGCCTCCACCTCAGCATCTCGCAGCAAGCAGCAAGGTAGTGTGCCTATTCCTGTTTTTCCATTTCTTTTTCCGTCGACAATCGCGTGTAAATTTCATTTTTTGTCTTTCCCCGCAAATACAGTCCATTTTGAATTTATTTATCTCGCCCGCTCAACCACCCTGGAAAGAATCGCCAATCTTATGTAGTCGACTGTGGTGGATTGAAAGATTATTTTTATTTCTAGTATTTATATTATGTTTATCACAGAGTTTAGAAAACTGTGATAGATTTTTCTGGACATACATAAGATTGGCAAAATGTATTGTGATGGTATGGTTAGAATATTTACTTCTTTGAATTTTTCTAGAAGAGAAACTCTGGGGCCCAAATTATAAATAGCGCGTACAGCCCGCTTTTGGAGAACAAAAATAATATTTAAATCTGCAGCACTCCCCCAAAGGAGAATACCGTAAGTGATGAAGTAATGAATAGCTGAAGTAAACCATTCTAGCTGTATCCACATCTGTTAGAGTCCTGATCTTTTTTACAGCGAACTTAAACCGAACTTAACCTAGAGGCTGTCTTTTCTATGTGTGGGCCCCACTGCAAATTGGCATCAATAGTTATACCGAGGAACACAGTTGAATATACAGACTCTAACACTTGTCCATTCAGTTGAACATTGACCGCAACTTGTTTTACATTTGGTAGAGTAAATTTTATACATTTAGTTTTATTTTCATTAAGGCAAAGATTATTTGATCTGAACCAATGAACTACTCTTGCAATTGCATTGTTTCCATCGTCATAGTTATCTAATTGTCTTTTAATTTTAAAAATTAATGAGGTGTCATCTGCAAACAAAACAATCCTATTCCTGTCCCCTACATAAAATGGTAAATCATTAATATAAATGAGGAACAAGAATGGCCCAAGTATCGAGCCTTGCGGCACACCCATTGAAACTATGGATCCTACAGAACGCGTTTCATTAATATCGACCCTCTGTATTCTATTGTTCAAATATGAAGACAGAAGGTCGAGAGCTTTGCCTCTTATTCCATAGTGGTGTAATTTTTTGCACAGCGTTTCATGTTGAACGCAATCACGCGATTATTTTTTCAAATAATTTGCTCAAAGTTGGCAGCACCGACACTGGTCGGATATTAGACGGGTCTGTAGCGCTGCCAGGCTTGAACAAGGGAACGACTTTGCTGTGTTTCATTAAATCAGGAAATGTACCACTAGAAACACAGTCATTAAACACAGTTGCTAGATGGGGCGCAATTACCTCAATTATACATGATGCAGTTTTGACCGATAATCCCCAAATGTCCGCGGTTTTCTTAATTTCGATACATTTAAATGTTTTTACAATGTCCTGAGCACAAATATCTGTGAATACAAATGCATCCCTGCAACAAAGAACAGATTCTTCTAATAAAAGTTTAGCGGAACTGGAAGATACTTGGAGAGATTTTGTTGTCAATATAGGTACATTTTTGAAAAAATGTTCAAACTCCGTAGCCACTTCCAGGTCCCCTGTAACATGGCAACCATTTACTTTTAAGTGGAAATCCCTTTCAGTCACCAAAGATCTACCGCATTCAGAGTTAATGATGTTCCAAGTCATTTTTATTTTATTCACAGAATTTGAAATTTTATTTTTATTGAAGTTTGACTTAGCAAGATAACACGTTTTTAATAACGTTAAAAGTATCTTTGAATAATTTTTAACATATTTCTGAAAGGTTTGCCTAAAATTATATGATTTTTCTGAATATAATCCAAATAATTTACTTCTAGAATCTGAATCTGAATCTGATTCAGCATCTGATCTGCATCTGCATCTGCGTCTGCGTCTGCGTCTGCGTCTGCGTCTGCGTCTGCGTCTCCGTCTAAGTCCGAGTCCGAGTCCGAATCCTAGTCCACGTCCGAGTCAGAGTCAGAGTCCGAGTCCGAGCCCGAGTCTGCGTCTGAGTCTGAATCTGAGTCTTAGTCTGAGTCTGAGTCTGAGTCTGAATCTGAGTCTGATTCTGAATCTGAGTCTGAATCTGAATGAGTCTGAGTCTGAGTCTGTGTCTGATACGAGTCTGAGTCTGAGCCTGAGTCTGAGCCTGAGCCTGAGTCTGAGCGGGTTCGTATTGGGTTGCATAAATTTTTGTGGCATAAATTAAAACTGCATAACGTTTTTTGGCATACTCTTCGTTTCGCATAACATTCATACAGAATAAATCATTACGCATACTTTATTTTCCCATAACTTCTTTATAATAATGATATACCTGCATAAAAAGTTTACGATTAATTTTTTTTACAGTAACGATTACTAATCATAACATTTATTGGCATCTCACTCACTCTCTCATAAAGATTACATATAGAATACCATAATGTTAACGAGTACATATTTTTATATCTAAGATTGAACTGTCTGTGATTGAAATGGCCACTGATTATAAATGTCGATAGTCACTATACTGAAGTTTAAAATGTCAACACTTATATATAGAATATATAAATAAAGTTCAAAAGAAGTAGGTAGATTAAAACGAGCGATTCAGTTCTGGCGCATCGCCGGCCGCTGCCGCGGCACGTTCTCTACGCTCGCTCGGCTCGCGCATTGATGTCTCAAGTGACCTAACACTCCTCCTCGCTTCGCTCGTCGTCGTACCTATTTATGACTTGGCTCAAGATTAGTCTAAAATTAATAACACTTAAAATACCGTCTTATAATGTTCCAGCTTTCAAACGTAGCTATGAGTGAGATGATTTACAATTGTGTCTCATCATTTCTTAAATATTCTTAGTCAAATTTATTATTCATTTATGATTTAAACGGTTATCCATACCTCCATTATGCGTTTTGTATTTTATGATAAATTATCTTTAGGCGTAAATAATTAATCCTTTACATGTATGCTGTTTAAAATTATGATAAAAAAATTAGAGTAAGTTAAAGTTATGCCAATAAAACCATAATGCGTTTATAACACTCTGCTTATCATAATTTATGCGAAAAAACTTTATGCTGAAACTGTTATGCCAAACTACACTATGCTGAAAAAGATTATGCGATCGAAAGGGCTTCCAGCCTGAGCCTGAGCCCGAGCCTGAGCCTTAGTCTGAGTCTGAGTCTGAGTTTGAGTCTGAGCCTGAGTCTGAGCCTGAGTCTGAGTCTGAGTGGGTCCGTATTGTGTTGCATAAATTTTTGTGGCATAAATTAAAACTGCATAACTTTTTTTGGCATACTCTTCGTTTCGCATAACATTCAAACAGAATAAATCATTAGGCATATTTTATTTGCCCATAACTTCTTTATAATAATGATATACCCGCATAAAATGTTTACGCATAATTTTTTTTACAGTAACGATTACTAATCATAACATTTATTGGCATCTCACTCACTCTCGCATAACGATTACATATAGAATACCATAATGTTAACTATACTGAAGTTTAAAATGTCAACACTTATATCTTAGTCTGAGCCTTAGTCTGAGTCTGAGTCTGAGTCTGAACCTGAATCAAGTGTGGAACGTAACACAGAAACACGTTTCATAGAAAACTTAGTTGATAGAATCATTGTTCGTGGATATCTCGGTTCAATTCAAAAGAGGCTGCAATTCGAAACCGTTTGGCCGTCTCTTATATTTGGACTTGGCTGTAGACTTTTTGGCAATAAGCGCTTTGATGTCAGAGGTTAGCCAAGGCGTGGGCAGGTGTTTCACTTTAATACAACAGACTGGTGCATGGACATCATAGAGTGAGATTAAAGTTGATGTGAGCAAATTAATCTTCTCATCAATGCATTGAGAGGAAGCCAACGGTGCCCAGTCAATCCCAGCAGCTTCCCTACGCAAGCCATCCATATTAATACCACTAAAATTACGGTGCCAAAGTACTTTATGTTTAAGTTTAGGAGATCGAAGGCGATACGACAGAAATAGTAAATCATGATAAGAGAACTCATCAGCCGTTCGCTGACTATGACAAACCACATGATCTAGAGAAGAAACAAGCACAAGGTCGAGTAGAGAAGGGTTACAGTTTGGAAAGTGATGAGTGGTACTGGATGGAAGAATAGACAGGTTACTAGATTGTACAATAGATTCGAAGGTAGAAGAGCGAGAATCATTTTTGAGGAGACAGGTGTTGAAATCTCCCATGATTATAGTATGACTATAGTATGGAGTGAAGTTTTCTAAGAGAAGTTCGAAGGAAGAGAAAAAATCTATTTTTGAAGAAGGACAATAATAAACACCTAGAAGTATCTTAGTATGTAGGAGTTCAACCTCAAGAAAAACATGTTCGCCAGTTAGTGGGGGCGGCGGCTGTGGGGAAACAGTATACGACAAATTACTGCGTAAGTAAATTGCCACGCCACCATATCCACTCTGTCCACGATCGTTTCGGATGAGGTTGAATCCTGGAAGAATAAAAGCAGCTGAAGGTAGACAATGCTTCAACCAAGTTTCTGAAACAAGAATAGCATGAATATGGGGACAGTCGAAAGATACCAACATATCAGTGATGTGAGCCGGAATACTTTGAGCATTTATGTGCACTACATTGAAGTTACCGGGAACACCAGAGAATCGAGATGAAAGAAAATCTGCCAGTGGAGGTTCACTTTGAGAACTGGTGTTACTGCAAGCAGAGTAGTAATCGTCACTGCTATCTATATCTTTGCTACAATCTAAAAAAGACATGATAATAAAATAATATAAATATCTAAAAAATAATATAAATAATTCTATGCTAATATAATAATCTGTATAACGTCCAATATCCTGTCTAATCCAATACTAAAATCCACCTGCTGGTTGCTATTTAACTATAAATATTACTTATATTACAATAAGTTTGGATATTAATCTAAGAGTAAATAATTATAATAATACAGTCCAGGCACCAATACAACTGCAACAAGTGAATTAAACGGTAAGTGCAAATCCGAGCGATTTAAACATAAGGAAAAAAGAAGAAAAAATATTTTATTTGAAAATATGATCGGGAACATATACTAGTAACACAAATATAAAAAAAAAAAAGAAACTTATAATACAATGGTCACTATAAAAAACTTTATTTTAGATTTGGAATAGGAATAGGAATAGACAACGTGATTCTGTACCGATGACGGCGAGACCGGAGGCTTATATGCCTCCATCATCTGGTATAGGCGTGGAATGTTGGAGACCCGGTGAAACGGTTGACGCAGGAGGCTGAACCAGCAGTCTGTGTAAAGTCCCTGATGCTGCCCTACTGGTAGGTTGACTCTCTTTATACTCTGCTAGTATTAAGAATCGGTATCGGTAACGGAATCTAAATCTGTTTTTGTGATTCGGAATCTGAACAGAGAATACGGAAATATAGAGAAGTGACGAGACTATGTGGAGGACCGTATTGCAAAAATATCCAACATTTATAATTTTAAGAAATGAGTTTCTTTCTACTTATTTTAAAAAATAAATATAAAATCGCTGGAACAAGCCATAGTATCGATATTATTTCAGAGCCAATATTCTTTATGACAAGCTTTTTGTAAAGTTTCAGAATGTTAGTTTCAAGTTTCAAACTTATTCTTCGCTGTATTTTTTTTTACAGAAAGTTAAAAAAGATTTAAGTATATTGGTTAAAATTTAGACAGCGAGGCTCTACTGAGCTGTATAAACATAAGGACAAAACGATGTTATTTGGTTTTTACGTTACACAGGAGATTTAATCTTATCTTAGCGTTAAGGCACTGTTCAAACTGGCAAGCTCAGATTGTAATAATAATAATAAAAAAATATTGTGATACATATTTTTTACACAGCGCTGTCTAGTCCAAAATAAGCTCATGTAAGCTTGTGTTATGGGATAGTCAACTGATAAATATACTTATAAATTTCTATACACATACATATTATACATAGGGAACACCCACACTCCGAAACAAACATTTGTGGATCGCACAAATATTTGTTCCGAACCGGAAATCAAACCCGGGACCTCAGGCACGGCAGTCACATACACAACCACCGCGCCACTGAGGCAGTTAAAAAGTTAAGGCTTGGTATTTCTGCAGAGGCCACGATTTTGAGTATTTTAAAAACAATGCGAATCGTAGAAGAAAGGGTTTTTGATTCTGAAGAGATAGTGGGGCTATCAGCGATTTTATATTTATATTTTTACTTTATGTTAGTAACCTTAAAAAATGTATAACATTTCATGTAACTAATAATTAATAATCCCAACTTTTTACCCGAAGGTTTTCTGTGCTGTAGTGGATGTGGAGAAAGCATTTGATAACGTTGTGAGAGAAACAGGCGATACAGTCACTTTATACGGACTGTAAAGCTTGCGTGCGACCAAGGGGGATGTTCACCTGGCGACTCTTTTTGACGTCTGTTCGGGCGTCAAACGGGGTTGTGTTATGTCTGCCTTGGTTGTGTTTTTCATAGTGTATCTAATAGTTGGCTGCAAAAGTTAAAAGATTATGATGTGTTGTAAAATTGGAAACTTTACAGTACATTGTCTGTTGTACGCTGATGATGCGGTAGTGATGATCTCATCAGAAGCCGACCTTCAGGCATTAGTCACTAATATGAAAGTAGAAGTCTTCGTTGCATGTTAAACTAAGAATCGGGTATTTGAAAGAGAACAAGTAGTAACTAATAGCAAGATTTGGGTATACCGGAAACGTTTAGAGCAATTAAATGAAGGTATATATATACTTAGGGAGAATGTTTAGCGGGAACGGAAGATGTGTTCTGAAGTACAATGGTGACTAGCTGCCTGAGACAGGGACATAACATTATGATTTTTTAATTTAATGTTGTTTAAAAAAAAAAGATGAGTATAATGAGTACGGAACATTTTATTTAATACTTGTACATAAAGCATAATTTTTTTATTAAATATATCATCATTAACTCCTACTAATGTTACAATCGCTAAAGTTTGTAAGTATGAATGTTTGATGATACTTACATATAAAAACTACTGAATGGAATTTAAATTAACTTTACAATAATATAGCTTATCAATCAGAATAACACATAGGCTACTTTTTATTCCGCGAACAAGTTCCTTTAGAAAAAGGGAACGAGGAAACTTCATCACGTATATCATAAACCTATAATAAAATCCAACCCAATAACAGTGATGTTCCATTTCGATTGCTACTGCCAATCACTTTTACTGTGGCGTGCCAGCGGAAAATACATCGTCAATCTATCTTGGCGGGGGCTGAGGAAGCGGTTTGGTGCCTATGCGACTTGGACTACCTGACCTTAAATTGTAAGAGCCGCTTTGATTGTATACGAGCAGTGATTTTAATTTATCGATGACCTAGAAAAGGTGACTGGATGCGAATGGACCAGGATCATATGATTTGGAAAATATTGGAAGAAAAAGGCCTCTTTCACCAGAGAACTGTGATAATGCTGTCTGACCTGTAACCCCACTAAACCTCTAGGAAAAGGAATCCGTCATTTCGCTCCTAATAATGGCAAATTTAAAAATCTAAAAATAGCGAGGCGCTCATAGCCCCGCTGACTCATTGCTCTATAAATGATCACTGCGTAAAGCAACTTTCGCTATGACTGGTTACGAATGGGTGACCGTCTATGGTTTTTCCATTTGGAAGCGTTGCCAGGATGAAATGTGGGCTTATAATATGCCTCTGCCATCCATTCGATGTGATTGATAAAATTTTAGATCTGCCCGGGAACTCGGCAACTGTACATTTATTTGTATTTATATAGCTTTAGGTCACTTAGGCATTATGTGTAAATATTGTTATTTTGCTTAATAACGATTATTAGTATTATAAAAAAGGTCAAATAATAGCTGCTCCTAGCAGCCAGGCCAGATAAGTGAACTCCAGGCGTCAAGTCCAGGTATGAAGAAGAGGATATGACCTCATTCCTAAGTCAGCAGGTGCAACACTTAAGGGTTGTACCCTTAAGATCTAGGTAGGATAAATAGTATAATCTAGTTTGAACCTTACAAATACCTTATTTCACTGAATTTTCACTATTCCAATCGGTCCCACTTCCCCCTTCCGTTCCTAAACAACACGGGCGGGGCAGTGCTGTCATCCTTACACTGTGAACACCATCGTGCCTAGAACCGAAAGATTCCGTAGATCTTTTATATACCATAAAAGTATGTAACTCTGCCAGCGCACGTGTTTCCCTCCTCTTATAATCCTGGGTCCTTTAAGAAAATCGTGAAAAGGCATTTTCTAGGCCGTCAAAATGAGGGTTGCTATCGGAGCCTTGCGGGTTGAGATAGCGGCCCCAATCACGGGTCGTCGTCTTTGCTTACCATCAGGCGGGCGACGCCATTTAGACTAGCAACATATAAAAAACAATTCTATGATTGATTTATAATATAATTATTTCCTTCCAGGAAAAGCTTCGTTGTAACAAATATGGACTTTGCATGCTGACTCATTAGAGAGTTTATATCCATATTTTTACTAACTTACTTTCTTGTTGATTGAAGCGCTTGTGGCCCCGCTAACTCAGTGTTCTGTAAACGATCACTGCATCAAGCAACTTTCGCTATGGCTGGTCCTTGGATGAGTGACTACTTTGTGGCATTTGTATTAGTGAGCGTTGGTCGCAGTTACCAGTAACATGGCAGTCGTTAAGCCTAGTTAAAAGCCTTATGGGCGGCTTTTAAAAGTTTCAACAGCAGGTCGCTACAGCCTGCGTCCAATTCAACACGGCAATCGGCTCACCACCTGTTCGCCAAGTAAACGATATTAATATTAAATCCTAAAGAAAAGGAAGATTTGCTCTTGATTTATTGACTGCCTCTGTGGCGCGGTATAAGTGTATCCGACTGCTATGCAAGAGGTCGTGGGTTCGATTCCCACCCAAGATAAAACTTTGTGTAATGAGCACGATGGTTTGTTCTGTGTCTGGGTGTTATTTATCTATAATATGTATGTGTTTAGAAATATATAAGTATGTTTATCAGTTATTTGGTTAGACTGGCTCTGCTTAGTTTTTAATCAGATGGCGTTGTGCGAGTTGTCTCAACGACATTTATTTATTTTATAGTGACACCTACATCCAATGATTGCAACATTTCCAGATACACACATTTAACAATAAGATCTTCATTAGCGTGCTTGTTGTTGCAAACAGTAGGGTAACCATACATCTTAAGTTTATACAGGACATACAGGAGTTTACAAATCTAGTAGCTATCGCAATTAATGTGTTGCGGTGTTCCAAAAGTGTAGAAAAGTGGTGCCATCTGCTGAATAATTGACTAAGTCATGGGGAAGAGCAGGAAACCTCGAATCATAACCCTTAACCATAACCAATTGGCCAGAATGGTACAGAATGGCAATGGAATACTATTTTATCTCAGTCTTTAATTTCAATTTCTTTTTTTTTCAAACATCTAACACAATGTTAAAATAGTTAATGATAAATGTCAATAATATCATTTATCTTTGAATAGTATTGTTACTCTACAAAACCAAATACACAAATCCCGTGAATGTAAATTCAGTAGACAACGTAGATTGTATCCAATGCGCCGTTCCTCCCTAATTTTAATTTCACCCTATGAATAAATAATGTTCTGGTTAGAATGTACCGTACTTTTTGAGTCTAAATTCATGCTTTATAAGCATGATGGTAGCCAGTTGGTGTACAGAAAACCAAGGGAGCGCTTCCATCAAGCGTGCGTGGAGGAAAAACTGGCGTACGGTGGAGGTTTGAAACTCTAAATGCAGAGAGGTACGTGTAAAAGATCCTCAATGAAAATGTGGGACCTTTCATGGCTAGGATGGACCGACATGGCATATTAATGCACGATAATGCGCGTCCCCATACCGCCAGTATTGTACATGACTACCTTGAAGAGGTATAGAACTTATGCAGTGGGCGGCGTGAAGCCCTGACTTAAACCCCATCGAGCGCGCCTGGATCGAGCTTCAGCGATGCGTGAAAGGTCGAAACCCCCCACCAATCACGCTTGCCGAGCTCAAACAAGCACTGGTGGAGGAATAGGAAGGTATTCCTACGATACACCACCTAAGGTACACCACCGGCTCTGAAATTTGGTGTACAGCATGCCTAATCGCCTGGAAGCTGTCAGAATAAGAGCTCGTGTAGACAATACAAAGTACTAAAATGAAGAAAGTAATGAAAAAAAAATTAAGAAAAATATGACTTTAGTTTTTTTTTAATTTCGATATTAATCCTAAGTATTATTTTTACTTTTTAGCTTTATAATTAAATTCTAAATTGAACAGTCTTCGTTTCATCAGGATAGCAAACGCAGTTAAAACTTGGTTAATAGTTTGAGTGTGTAATAGATATTACAAAGGGAAAAGATTGGTTTTGAATGAAAACACTTGTACTGCTCCTAAAGCTCTTGACGTAAAGCGAGACCTAATCGGTTTCGATACGAAACCGTTCAGGTTTAAAAAGTAAATAAGTGGAACAGTACAAGTGTTTTCATTCAAATGTGTGGCAAGTTCCACCAAGTGCCATTCAATCAACAGTATAAAAATGTTTGTGGTGTGTAAACTACGTAACTACTGAACCGATTTAAAATTCTTGCACCACTAGAAAGTCAATATATTAATAAGTAACACAGGATAAGTTTCATTATGTTTTGACTTCCTCGGTGGCTCAGTGGTAGTGTATGCGACTGCCGCGCCTGAGGTCTCGGGTTTGATTTCCGGGTCATTAAAAATATTTGTATGTGTGTGTTTTAGAGCAATCTGCTCACGTGGTCTTCATATGTATGTCTCGGCCTACCCTGACTCCTTCTACCCTCTACTTTCGCACAATATATATTCTTCGTCAATCGTTCCTCACTCATTCGTTGGAATAAAACATACTGATAAAACTTTTAAAATTGGATTTTTTTTGAAAGTATCCTACCTATATACTTTCATATGCATGTAGTAAATAGCTGTTCATATCAAATTACGAACAGACTCTTTAATTTATTGATCTGAATTGATTAATTAATCTTACGCCAACAAGCTCACAAAAGGAAAACAAAACATTGTGTATATAGGGAAATACGAACATACACTTGTATACAAACATTGTTGTTACAAAGAAACAAAGTTGTTTTGAGATGTTGGGAGTACTTGCTTTTCAAAGTAACTAGCTACGCAAGTATACGCGTGAAAAAACGTATAGCCAAGATATAGCGATAATAGATGTGGCTTACTAAAACTGAGCTTCTATGTGACTTATTTTTGTGCTTTCTTAGAAACGGTGTGATTATAACATCTACACAGAAAAATGAAATAGAAGTTTCTGTTATTTATTCCATATCAACAGCATTTCAGTAAATACATATGAAAGTATATACGGTATTTAGATTTAAAAAAAACAATGTGAAACTAAATTATCACTGTCTGTTAATCTCTGAAACGGCTATACCGATTTCAACAGGACTTTTATTGGCTGATTTTATAAGGAGTAACTTAAGCTTTTATTCCCGTATTCCGAGAGTGTTTGTTATTGATGTGCAATAAAGTTTATTCTATTCTATTCCGACGGGTACCGTAAAAAACGGTGAACCAAAGACCGCTAGTTAAAGATTCATTGTCTTTAAAATATTGTAGGTCTGCAAATCGATTAATTTCAGTAATAGTTACTTTCTTTAAAAACTTACCTATCTCTCACTATTTATTAAACCCAAGTTCGTGAAAAAGAAAAAAATGTTTTTTTTTTAAAGTCAATAGCTTTATTGTCCCTCAATTTTTTGCCTGATGTAGTCAAGATGAATAGGCGAGCTATATTAAAACATTAAAATATATCAATTTCTAAAAATTGTAATTATCTAATAATTGAAATTTTAAATTTTTACACAACAGTTAACTAACTAACTTTCTTTACGCTGTATCCCTAACGGGGCAGTCAGAGAGGACAGATCGCCAGACTTCGCGATCCATGCATACTTCTTTCGCTTCCTGAAGATTCGTCAACCGCTTCATACATGTACGTCTGGGTTTCCGAATACTTTTGATTTTTTCGTTTTTGAGCAATCTGCTCATGTGGTCTTCATATGTAAGTCTCGGCCTATAATTTTTACACTTAATAGTAAAAAATTGAAATACTGGCCCAAAAAAATAATTATCTAATTTACCCTATTTTGAAAACAACTGAGCCATAATCTTTTTTGTTACAGAAGGACTTTTGTAATAATTTTTTGTACAAATAATATAAATTAAAGCTTATTTTTTGAGAATGTTTAATAATAATAATAATAATAATGACTGGCAACTCTGAGTGACCAACTGTCATGTTATCATTGAACATTTAAAATTAATTAATATAATAAAATATAATAAATAAAGTTCAACAACAAATTCACAATAGCAGAATAATGAATTTAAGTGAAATAAATACAAATTTAAACATGGATAAAAATTACAAAAAACCCCTATGATAATTGAAAAATTTTTATAATCATAGATTTGACATGACGTTTGACGTCAAGTTAATTTCTACATTATTTTGAAAACAGCAAAACATGAAACTGGTATGCTAACAAGATCCATGGCGAAACCAAATGCACGGATTTGCAACATCTCCGGATTCGCCGCATAGCTCCGCCTCGCAGCCCACGGTGAGCACACCGACTGCTGTTGAGGCGTTGAGCTCGAGCTCCAGCGGCGAATATTTCTCTCCGCCGTCGTCACCAACACCAGCGCGGCGGCGTGGGAGAGGCCGGCCACCAGTTTGCTTGGGATCCCGAGGCCCATCGGCTTCGGATAAGGCTCCCGCTGCCGGTGGTGATGTGCACCGCATGCGATGGACTCATTCCATGAATGAAAATGTCATGCGGGCATATTATGTGGCTACAGAGGGGGAACCAACCTGACCGCGTATCGCGATCGAATGCTTCTTCTGTTTCAGGGTCGTGTCAACGTTTCGGCACAACGACTATCGGATCAAGTGCGTGCTATCCAGCGTTGTCATATGTTGGATAGTACCGTACTTGAGAGGCTACGTTCTGACTTGCGGCAAAGAAATGTTATCTCTTCCACATCACAAATAACTCAATTACAGGTACCAACACCATTACCTTTCACATGTACCGATGATGGAGTAGATAGCGTAACTGTAACCGTAAGTACTCAGTGCAATGAACAAATAAGAAGTGCTTTGGAGTGTGCGATGCGGGATTATCTTAATGTTGATATGAAAATAAGACCACGTTTGCCGCGTTTGCCGATGCATAAACGCAATATGGCACTGGTGTGTGCCTTGGATTTGCTATTGTCTAATTATTTAGATAATAGTGAAAATCTCAGTAGTACGCACTCAATTTTGTACTGTGCAGCTGTTGCTGCATGTCGAGTAGCTGGTGTTAAATTCCCAGATCATAAGATCACTACTCGACCAGTTTGTGCTGTACCACTGTGGCAGTGCAGGATTGAGCGGCGGATTGTTGAGACCAGGGTGCTCATTGGCAAGCTTATCTGCTTTAGGTCGGGCAATACTCGTCCGAAAGTGATGCGTTTTGTAGCTCGGGCTTTTGCTGGAACTGGAATACGTTATTGTGACTATGCAACCCAAGTTACAGAACGCATTGACTTCCTAAAGCAGAAAGTTTATGCATGGGCAAACAGAATTAGACGCTATAAAACTAGGACAGGTAGATATATCCTGAATCGCACATTTCAGAGAGATAAGCGGTGGGTGTATAGAAATTGGGAGCAACCGGATACTGTGGGTGACATGCATTTACCAGATACTGAAGCTACGAAGTCATTTTGGCGTAGTATTTGGTCAGTGCCTGTCACCCATACAGAAGGTGAATGGATGCTAGATGTCAAGTGAATATGTGACTCTATTAATCCAATGGAGCCAACATCAATTACATCTGATGACGTTGCTAAAGCAGTCCGTCAACTTCCTAATTGGAAATCTGCAGGACCAGACGGACTGCACAATTTTTGGCTAAAGTGGCTACGGAGTTCACATAGTCGTTTGGCATCTCAATTTTAATCATCTTTGGAATCTGGGTTGCTTCCAAGTTTTATGACCACTGGAGTAACTCACCTGCTACATAAGTCTGGTGGTACCATGGACCCCAAAAAATATAGACCTATAACGTGTCTTCCCACGTTGTACAAACTTCTTACATCTATTCTGAGAGTAAAAATAAAATCTCATATTACAGAAAATTCCATCCTGTCAGACTCTCAGAATGGATGTAGGACTGGGGCCCGTGGTACTAAAGAACTTCTTATTATTGACACGACTATTAGCCAACAGGTATGTCGTAAACGAAGGGATTTAGCGACATCTTGGATAGACTATAAGAAGGCTTATGACTCGGTGCCACATTCATGGCTCATGAGGGTGCTAGAGTTGTATAAGATTGATGCAACTCTATGCACCTTCTTGGAGACATGTATGGGGCAATGGAGTACGGTACTTCGCTATCCGGGATGTCGAAAAATTCTTGGTGACGATGAACCTATAAAGATAAAGAGGGGTATTTTCCAGGGTGACAGTTTGAGTCCTTTGTGGTTTTGTCTAGCACTTAACCCTCTCAGTACAATATTAGAGGGTTTAGGGCTGGGCTATCATTTGCAGAGAAGTGGTCAAGTTATATCCCACCTCTTTTACATGGATGATTTGAAACTCTTTGCCTCCAACGATATCCAATTGAAAGACTTACTAAAGGCAACTGAAAACTTTAGTAATTCTACCAAAATGGAGTTTGGTGTAGACAAATGTGCAACCATGCATGTTAAAAGAGGTAAGATTGTGGAATCTGAACTTTCAGATTCCACAAAACTTAGATCCCTTTCTGCAAATGAAACCTACAAATATTTGGGTATGTCACAGGCATTTGGAATTGATGACAGGGGTATGAAACAATCATTGATGGAGCGTTTCTTGGGCCGCCTGAAGAAAGTACTGAAAAGTCTTTTATCGGGTGGAAACAAGGTTCGCGCCTTTAATGATTGGGTCATACCATTGTTAACCTACTCCTTTGGCATACTCAGATGGACTCAAACTGAGTTGGACACCCTCGACAGAAATGTTCGTACTCTGCTTACTACATACCGAATGCACCATCCACGTTCGTCTGTTATGAGGTTGAATATCCCGTGGAAGTTTGGGGGTCGAGGCTTTTTGAATGTTAAGACTCTCCACAACCGCGAGATATGCAACCTTAGAAAATATTTTCTGTCAGCGAATATGGGTATGCATCGGTGTGTGGTAGCAGTAGATAATGGACTTACCCCGCTTAGTCTGGCTAAAGAGAACTGGCGCAAACCTGTTATACTCACTACTGATGAACGCAAGGAGATATGGAAGAGTAAGGAGCTGCATGGACGATTTTTCCGTGTCCTATATGGGTCCGAAGTAGATTTAACAGCTTATGTTTCCTGGCTACGGTTTGGGGACCTCTTTGGGGAAACTGAAGGTTTTGTCTTTGCAATTACAGACGAAGTAGTAATGACGAATAACTACCGAAAGTATATTCTGAAGGATGGTACGATTGACATTTGTCGGGCATGTCATCGTCCGGGTGAATCTTTAAGACATATTATTTCTGGTTGTTCTCGTCTTGCTAACGGGGAGTATTTGCATAGACACAATCAAGTAGCCAGGATTGTCCATCAGCAACTAGCTCTTAAGTATAAACTTGTGGATTTGGAGGTGCCCTATTACAGGTATGTACCCGACCCAGTTCTTGAAAATGGTCGTGTCACACTGTACTGGGATCGATCTATCATTACTGACAGGACTATTGTTGCCAATAAGCCTGATATAGTAGTGATAGATCGATTAGAGCGTCGCGCAATGATTGTTGATATTACTATCCCACATGATGAAAATCATCTCGTGAAAGCAGAAAAAGAAAAACAATTGAAATATTTGGACTTGGCTCACGAGATTGTTGACATGTGGGATGTGGATTCGGCAATCATTGTCCCGATCGTCGTGTCAGCACATGGGTTGATTGCCAAGAGCCTCGACCAACATCTTATGAGGCTCGCATTAGGCAGTTGGATCAAGGGTTTGATGCAGAAGGCAGTTCTCCTCGACACGGCACGCATTGTCAGGAGGTTCCTATCTCTGGAGCCCTAACCACCGGTTGCTTGGTCCCTGTACCCGATACCGGTGGGCCACTACTTTTTATATTTTTAAATGTATTTACTTTAGATATAATTAAAAAAATAATTTGTATGTCTGTATTGTCATTAAAGAGAATAATAATAATATGGTTCCTTTCTCTGAAGCCCTAACCACCGGTGGCTTGGTCCCTGTACCCGATACCGGCGGAATACTATGCTTTATATTTTTAAATGAACTTTTTATATATGTATATTTAAAAATATAATTTATATGTAAAATGTGAAATAATTATAATATAATAATAAATCTTTATTTTCAGGCATCATGAGAAAAGTTACAGTTGTTATAAACTTATTCTACGGCCCATAGATAAATACCTTAAAACTAAAAATACATATAATATAAACTTAACCTATTTTACACGCGACGTCGACGTGTATTACTGCATAAGTAATGCAGTTCAACGGCCACAATAATAAACACTTAAAATTGTTTGTAATCTCTTTCAGTAATTTGAAATCCTTGTAAACGGTAGAGTTTACACAATGAGTAGGCTAGACACGTGTGCCGCTGTGTAGTTCGCACTTACTACCTTGGGACACAATGGAGTGCAGCCGACTGCAGCATGAGCGCTGTTCATTGAGGACTAAGGCTTGTCTACAATACGAACTTTTCGACTGTTTACGTGAGATTGCATGCCTACATTTGTTTTAAACTAACACGCGTTGAACACATAATTTTGTATTGAACGGGATTTCGCGCGGCAGAAAGCCCACACACAGAGACCGGTATCTTAATGCCTCCTCACACCATCATCCTAAACAGTTAGTATCCGTCATGACGTCGCTTGTCAACAGAGCTCATGATCTGCGTGATCCAGAGCACCTTGGAGCGGAACTTACACACATACCAAGGGTTCTGGAAAGGAATGGCTATAGCGTCAATAAGCCGAAGAAGCGGCAGCATAGACCAAAGGTAAGGCCGAAGGGAGTAGATCGACAGCCAGCGTTTCTACCATACATAAGAGGGGCTACGGATAAAATTGGAGCCGTATTAAATAGATTCTCCATTAAGTCGGTATATGTTCCAGCCACCAAAGTAGCAAACGTGATACGGACTCCTAAGGATGTAGTTACATTTCAGACACCAGGGGTTTATAAAATTGACTGTAGCTGTGGAAGCTCATACATCGGCCAAACAAAAAGAACCATTGCCGAAAGGGTCAGGGAGCACATAGCTGCAGTTAAACCTGCGAACAAATAAATCCGCGATTGCCGAGCACTTACTGAATGAGGGACCCAATCATTGGATTGAGTTACATACGCCAAAAGTCCTGTCAACTGACCGACATTACTACCCAAGGATGGCTCGGGAAGCAATTGAAATAAAAAAGCACAAAACTTTCAACCGGGAAGACGGATATAAGCTTTCAACATCTTGGAATCCGATAATTAATACCTTAAAGTCCCGCAATAGATCAGTGAACGCGTCGGCGGATACGGTCAGTGTTGTGTGTCGTGTGTTTCCAAAAAATAACAATTCCGAGGGTACATTAAAAACTCTCGGTGCATAGCGGTCGCTCCAGCCTACGTGCATCAGTTGCTTCGGGACCACGACAGGTGCAACCCTGTCGAAACGTCGAGGAATAAAAAGGTATACTAACCTTTTAGTTGTAATATAGTGCCGCGCGAAATCCCGTTCAATACAAAATTATATTGCATGCCTAGTTTTGAAAACGGAAACGATGCTAGATCGTAGATTCAGTTTTGGACTGACTAAATCCCAAAGTTTGGAAAAGTTGAAAAAAGGAAAGAAAGAAACACATTTAGTAGGCACATATAATAACAACAATAAAAATAAAAACATGATAAATAAAAAACCCTTATAAGTAATAAAAATAAACAAAAAAATAAAATATTAAATGTACCTAAAAGGCCACAGCTTAGCATAATGCTGCGGAGTACCACAGTGCTGATTTTCAGCTGACGCGCTCGTGGACCCGCTGCCTCAGTGTTCTGTTAACGATAACTGCGTTTAACTTAAAAATCTTGGACTATGATGAAAGATCGAAGATGGGTGACCACTTTGTGGCCTTGCTATTTACGAGTGTGTCCGTGCAGAAGACACGTGCGAAAGACACGCTCAGCCGTTGGTCCCGGTTGTTAGTAACATGGCACTCGTTAAACCAAGTCAAAGGCCTTATGAACGGATTGGAAAAAAAATCTTTGAAATTATTTCCTTCCTACCGAGGGCTCACCCGGGACTCCTGGTCATAGACAGATCGAAGGGAAACGTGTGGTTTAAGCATCCATGAGGATTTCCACACAAAAAAAAAATGGGTGGATTGAACCATTTCAACAACAGGTTGCCACTACCTGCGTCTGTTCCTTTCTCACCACGGCTCACCATTTTTTCCGTGGTAATACTTACGGCAAAATGTGGGCGTATAGTATGCCTCTGCCACCCCTTTAGAGATAAAGGCGTGATTGATAAAATAAGAATAAAAACTATCTGGAATGTAGTTACGAGTCAAAAGTAAAGCCAAATAAATGTGCATTTCATTTTTCATTTCAACTTTCAAAAACAAGGACCAAACTATTCAGAACTTACACCATCCTAGTCTGTAAAGCTCTCAAGCACAGAGAAGATACCCCTTCATTTCCCCCCAGACTTCCAGAAGTTCGTAACGCAAAGTTGCACAACATTTATACTCCTATACTAATGTATAAAGCTGAAGAGTTTGTTTGTTTGTTTGTGTGTATGTTTGTTTGGTTGAAATTATTGTTGTGTTGGATAGTCCATTTATCGAGGAAGGCTATAGGCTTTATAACATCACGCTACTACCCAGGAGAGCGGACCAGTAATCATAAATGCCAACAAATTGGGCAAAGTTTCATGCATTTTTGTAATAGCAATAAGCGACGGGGTTAAATGGATGCGACAAGGATTCATAATACAATGTGCTACAGAAATGTGTAGTCATATTTGAAGTTGGTATTGAGAATCATGTCAGTAATGCACGGCTCGGGGTTTTGAATCCCATAGACTTGTCGTGTCGTGGGAAATGATTTTTATCTTTCATCGACAGTGCAAAATATCGATATCGTATTTATGTTCATACCCAACACAAACAATAAACATACCTACTTCGAATGAACTCTAGTTTTGAACCCGAGTAGGTTCACCAAAATATTGAAATCAATACGGCTTTGTCTGATTTTTGCTCTGCAAAACGCTAAACTCAGCTCAGATAGTAAATTTATGTTGCAAATTAAGACGAAGTCTACTTGCAATACTCCATAAAATAAGATAAAAATACAATGAGTATCATTTAAGTACAGAGACAACATTTTTAGAACTTATTTGGTATCAATGTAGATTGCGAGATTTTCTTGAATGCTTCGTAAACATATTGACAACCTACTCATGTACCAGGCGTAAAAATAACGTAAATCACCTTCATTTTTACGCTTGAATGAATTGGTTCCGTAAAGATATTTTAAAACATTGTCCTTTTTTGTAGCTATATTTGCCAGATATGTAAGTAGGTTCTGGATAATAAATTATTTTTTTATTTGTGTACAATTGACTTTATTTTGTGCATAAGTGACGTTTATTAAATTACTTCTTCAATTTATTCTTTTTTGAGGCTCTCTTCATTGCTCTGCCCGGAGTGAAGCTTATGGTAGCACCAAAAAAAAAAGTGTTACAAAATTGGCGCCCTACGTGTAGCTTAGTACTTTTTAAAAAATTTTTTACTCTTCTAAATTTCTTTTCTAAATTCTCTTTTTCTATTTTATTAAGTGTGTTTGGTTGGGTGGTTAATGGGCTTGCACATTAACCAGTCCGAGACTACCAGGACTTTAATTGGTCGTGCTAATTAGTGTCTAGCACATAAGACCTTTTAGCCTTTTTGTCATCACCTCACTAAAAAGGCAACGGGTGTCAAATTGTTTTTCCAAATTTGACATCCAAATAGACACATTTTATTAAATTTATTCGGCCGTTTAGACCCATCCACAAAAAAAAAGCAACTTGTAAAAGTCTTTTTCTTTTTTCTTTTTTTTCTTTTTGATTTTTTTTTTAACAAGAGGTTTAATAAATCTCAACTTTACACAGTTTTCTTGTGAAATCTTTGTAACAGGCCACAAAGCCTGTGAAATTTAATTATTTTTGTTATTTTGTGTGTTAACTACCTTAACTTAAATTTTACATTTGTGACTTGATGCAATAAACTCTGATTGTGTGTTTGCTGTAATATACAACTATTTTACAGTATCATAAAGGTGTTATAAAGCCTACGTTGTATAAAAAAACTTTAAGATATGTTTTAAACAGAAGTGCACAACATTTTGGTGTACCTTCTAACTTTTATTTTTTGCACCGTAAAGGTCAAAGAGTGTACTTTGAACAACCTGGGCACTGTGTGCACAAATAATCTGGTCAAATAATTTTATATCAGATATCTTGTGAAAATTCTAGAATAACTTTATAATTATTTACTAATTTCAAAATATTAGTAATTTTTTTTCTAACTACCATCATCAAACTTTTCTTTTGTTCTCACACTTATTGTGAAACAATTTGAATTAAAATATTTTTCACCTAGTTAACTTTATTGAAACAATTTAAGCAATATATTCTTATTTTGTAAATCTCATTTCATATAAACTAAGATTAACTTTTGATATCATGTCTTCAATACAGAAGTACATCAATTACCTAAGAAAAGATGAACTATGTTATGAACTTGAAATAATTGGCATTTCAGTGAGTGCGGATTCGACTGTAGCGAGTTTGCGGAGCGAGCTGAGAGCTGTATACCGGCTAGCGAGAAGAGGCAGTCTTAAGGCAGTCTCGGCAAAGACTGCGAACCCCCGCTCCGAGTTTCTGTGCGTTGAGCCAAAGGTGCTCGAGCTTGAGGAATTGGTCGCTTCAGGTACCCTTGATCCAAATACTAGGATTAGGACGGCTATCAGGGCATTTGGATAGGTTGGCACGATGTGTAAATTTACAGCGAAGAAGGTAGAGTTCCTGTGGACGCCTGAGTGTGAGGAAGCATTCAACCTCCTCCAGTTGGCGTTGGCCTCGGCCCCTATTCTAAAAATGCCTGTGTACACACTTCCTTTTTGGATCCTCAGTGACGCCTCAGCATATTCAGTAGCGGCGGTGTTATCACAAACCCATGACGGAGTGGAACACCCTGTTGCATATTGCAGTCGCACACTGAACCGGAATGAAGTTAATTATAGTACAACCGAACGTGAGCTGCTTGCAGTGATATTTGCTCTAGAGCAATTCAGGCAATATGTAGAGGGTCAGATGTGCACCGTGGTCACTGACCATGCTTCCTTATTATGGTTTAATAAGCTCAAAAATCCCACAGGTCGTTTAACCCGGTGGAGTATGAGATTAAGCCAATTCAATTTCAATATAGAGCACCGCAAGGGCAAGGACCATGTTGTTCCCGATGCTCTATCTCTAATAAAATTGATAGTATAGATGTTAGTTTAACTAAAGATTCATGGTACTTGCATACTGTGGAGAGTGTTCGTAAATATCCCCAACACTATCCAAATTTTAACATTAAAGATAATTTACTATATAGGTTCACTAAGGACAAATATAACTTAACTAGTGACTTTGAGTGGAAATTAGTGGTCCCACAAGAAGATAGGTTAGAACTTTTAAAGAAACATCACGATGATCTAGTTAGTGCTCACTTGGGAGTATGGAAGACACATAAGAGATTATCCTTAAATTATTATTGGCCCCAGATGTACGAGGATGTAAAACAATATGTAGGGACTGCGAAATCTGCAAACAATACAAACCCGTCAACACATCTCGTCCAGGTCTCATGGGTAATCCTAAGATAGTATCTAATCCATTCGAAGCTATCTCATGTGATCTTTTAGGACCATTTCCCACCTCTAGGAATAGAAATGTTTATTTAATCGTTGTGCCTGACTATTTCAGCAAATATGTTATGTTGCATCCTATAAGGACAGCCACAAGCGCTGCAGTAGCCAGGTACATAGAGAGGAACATATTTCTGGTCCACGGGGTGTGTAAAAGCATCTACATTGATATCGGACCGCAGTATGTAGGTTCTCATTTCAAACAACTCTTAGCTAAGTATAACATACCTAATATTTATTATAACCCTAGATATCATCCTCAAACGAATCAAGTAGAATGGGCGATCCGTAATGTTGTCCAGTCAATATCATGCTATGTGAAGTCTGAACACAAGAGATGGGACGAGAACTTGGTAGAGCTGCAATATGCTCTCAACACTGCTGTCAGTGAGGCTACTAAGTTCTCACCCTATTTTCTAGTCCATGGTAGAGATTTTATAGAGGATGGTAGCGTCTATAGGCAGTCTGAGATTGCGTGTCATCCTAACTCCGTCACAATCGACAACCCGGAATCGTATGGGAAGAAACTGAAGGAGTTGGAACTCATTTACGCAATGGTGAAGAGACATCTCGAAGTCGCTCACCGGCGTAATGAGAAGTATTACAACTTCAGAAACAGACACGTCGAGTTAAAAGTGGGTCAGATTGTCTATAAACGAACTTTCTATTTGTCAAATAAATCTAAGAATTTTTCTTCGAAACTAGCACCTAAATTTATAAAATGTGTAGTAACAGCTAAACGTTTGCCATTGGTGTATGGTTTGTCTGACATGAGTGGTAAAGCACTGGGACATCCTGAAATATGGCAATGAGAATCAAGCAAATGGTTCTCAGTCTCCGATTGTCTGAATCATCCTCTCTGGGAAGCTATCCTCTAGTGGGTGACATTAACCATCACAGACACAGTAGTTTGGGAGTCGGCACGGACAAACCAACTCAAATATTTTATGTCTGATACATAGAGCTATATATTAGGAACTATGATGAGACATCTTTCTTTTAAATCTAGATTAGTTATAATGTAGTATATCCTCTAGGATATACTACATTATAACTAATCTAGGATATTTAGATAACTAAAACCTGTTAGGTAGGCACCCGCATACAGTGTTCCTCCCTCAACAGTATTAGTGTTTAGGTATAAGAAATAGGGAAATACAACCCTATAATCTTTTATTTAGTAGGAACGTACTTCGTCCCTCTCTTAGGCTCTTTTTACTTAACTTTGTTTAATTATTGTGGCTGCTGAAGGGTCACAATAATAATTGAGTTAGTTTGTTTTTTGCTTCTTCTTAGTAGCCAGACTGTTTGATAGCAGATGGTGAAGCTAAGAGAGTTGTCTCTCAAACATTTTTCATTCTGCATTTCCTGTCGTTGCTTTTATTTCGCACCGCAGGAAATCCTCTTATGGGGGGGGGGGGGGGGGTGTAACATGCAGTTTCGACTAGCGATATAGTGCGGACATATTGCCGCCAAACGTCGCTAGTTATATTGATGGATAGGATGTCAGTACCTAGCGTTTGCGTATAGATGGCATTACCGGGTCTGATGTTCAAGAGATACCATTTTAATTAAAAAATATAACATTAAAATTGAATGAACAGTTTTTTTAAGGAATACTAGTATTTAAATCAATAATTCAACATAAATATAAAATAACTTTAACTTGGTCTATGGTGGTAGAAATTAGTATGTTGATTACTGAACGACAAGAAAAGGATATCATATTTTATATACTACTCGGGACTTCACATGAAACAATTTTGTGCTTACATTCACCGACGTTTCGACGTTTGAGTCCAGCCGCGACCACGGGTGCTGCAACGCGCTCGAAACGTCGGTGAATGTAAGTACAAAATTGTTTCGTGTGAAGTCCCGAGTAGTATATAAAATATGAGTATAAACCGCGAAATTTAAAAAAAAAAATAACATTAGAACATAAGAGTGGGGTCGATTTGAAAAAAAGGATAAATAGGAGGAGTGTGGAAGGATCGAGATCGATTATTGACCTGCGATAGTTAAAGGATACCCGAAGTTCTCCAGATTTCTGAGATATTCTCCAAATTCGTTAATAGTGATTTTTCTTGTGCAAGTTCTGGCCAATCAAGCCGAGTTCTTTAGCCGTTTTTAGTTATAATCACGTACGAGTGTATTAGAAACCCCGCTATCCCCATAATTGCTGGAAGCGTTGTGGTTTCCCATGGAGTGCAGGCGCGGAGGCTTCATAAGATTTTGTTACTTGTTTGTGAGTTGCACTCACAAGGGCCGCTGCTCACGGTCTCTGTGGGCTGTCACCGATTACTGCTGCTCTTGGGGGCAATCCTGGTCCTTGGGCAGTCCTCTTCAACATCGTGTACCAGTAGATCAACGCACAGGGGCTTGGCGTGAGCGAAATAATCAGCTCGCTCCGCAAGCTTCGCACCCTAGCACAAAGCTGAGTACTTTTTCTTTTTGCCACTTCGGCATCTGCTTCATATTTTCTTGTGTGTATGTGAAGAATACCTCTTTATGAACATTATACCCATAGCATAATATGATAATTGCTACTTGTGATGAACTTATATTGTTAAATATTTATATTTTTTTATTGTGAGGTAGATTTTTTTCTTACAATAATCGAATTCCTTTTGTAATAAACCTCGTAAAGAATAATTGTGCAAGCATATCATTTATTTCCCAACCACACACATTCTTCATACAAGGCGCCCTGGGATATTTCTTTTTAGAGTCTCTCTTCATTGCTCTGCCCGGAGTAATGCTGGTAGTAGCACCAAAAAAAAAATGTTACAAAAAAAAAGTGTTTAAAAGTATCATGTAAGCCTAGTATTGTACTAATATGTTCCGTCGGTATCGTTTGCATTCTAGCGTTTTTTTTTCGGTTGCAAATGAAACTTACGTTTTGGAGCTGCTTTTCCTTGGCTTTTTCGTTCGTTTCTGTGTGCTTTATTTATAACTAACTATACGCTCGTGCCGCACGGCTTTGCATAGTGTTTTATTCTCGATACCAACTAGTGTTTTATTATGATTCTGATAATTTATTTACAAAAAAAAATGTTTAGAAAATATAGGAAAAAATCAATCATCATGTTAATGGATGTGTAAGTGCACATATTAATGGATATGGCAACGGTCAGTCACGCGGTCAGACGGAAGTCTAGTTGAATAATGGCAACACTGTCACTTCCGAATTTCATTTCATCATGGTAACTTGTTGTGTTGCGTGTAGTTAGTAGTCGCGATTATGGCGATTTTAAGTAATTGTGATTATTATGAAATGATGCGTTGTGTGAGTGCCGCTGATAGTATTTATGAAGGCTCCCGGATGAAGCCGAAACAATTTGTCAATCGATATCGACACGTGAGTATTTTTACGCAAGATCCCGTTTTTGTTAATAGTTTGACAATGTGAGTTTTAATAAAATTATGTATTTTTATCAGTGCATATTATCACTATCATTTATTGTAGTTATGTGAACTGATAACACGCCTTAGCTGATATACCAGAATGCCAGGTGGCACAGAAACATCAGACCGCAAATGCAAAGTTATGACGCCACTGTGTCAGAATTGTATCGAGTAGGTAAATTACCAGGCGTACATAACTCTCACAGCTGAGCGCGGGTCAAAGAACGTAATTGAAATTAGGTGTTTAGTTGGTGTTGCGACGTAATTATTTTAATATACTATAGAAAAAAAAAGGATTTTCTTAAATTTGTATGAAATTACCGAGGCCGTGACTTTATTGACATTTCGCAATCGTGGCGGAGCATAGGCTCTAGTTATCAGACGTGTGTACCGACGGTCAAATATGACTACACATTTCTGTAGCACGTTGTATATCACGGGTGAAGCCGCGGCCGTCAGCTAGTAATATACCTAGTCAGGTCATAAATTCTGTCACATGTTTAATATAAAATAATTGAAACCAGTTTATTCATTATGTAACCATTTATATACCAAAATGAACTTAACATGACAATAAAGTTTATTCAAAATGACCTCCGTGATTTTGAATACAGACCTTCAATCTGCGCGGCCAGTCGTCTATCGCAGCACGAACGAGGTCCATGTTAATATCGGCGGCTGCCTTAATCAAGGATGTCTTGAGTGACTCCAAATTGGGATGAGGCTTTGAGCACACCTTTTCCTCCAAGTGTTGCCATATCTTGTAATTTAACGGACTCAAATCTGGACTAGAGGAGGGCTAGTCTTCGTGCCGGATGAAGTCGATTTCACGCTCCGCCAGCCAGTCTTGTGTGCTCTTCGCTCTATGAGCTGGCGCCGAATCCTGTTGGAATACCCAGTGCCTGTTATTGAACATGGTATGAGAAACAGGTTCCACAAGGTTCGTCAGGATTGTATTTTGATACATAACTGCATTCGTTTTTACACCTTTCTCACAAAAATGTACCTCTGTTAAGTCCTAATAAGAAACTCACAACCATACCATGAGCGAGGATGGAAAATGACCTCGTTGGACACGCGGAATACGGTTGCTCGCTTCTTCACTACTGTGTGCGTACACCTTATCATTTTGTTTGTTGTAGCTCTCTTCTAAGGTAAAAATTTTTTCATCCGAAAAATGAATTTCCCGATATTTTTTTCCCGTGTACCGCTTCAACAAAGCGCGGCATCTCTTCAGTCTCAGGTCCATTAGACGAGCATTTAAACGATGTCCTGTTTTTCTTCGATATGACCGAAGCCCTAAGTCTTCATTTAAAACCCTTTTTACCGTGGTTCTGCTTTACCCCATCTGAAGGGCCAACAGTTTCCGGTGACGTTTGGGATTTCTTTGAATTCGCGCCTTCACAGCTTTTATCACTGCTGGAGTCCTAACAGACCGAGGGCGACCACTTCTTGACCTGTCATCTACACTAGAGTCTTCACTGTATAGTTTGATGGTACGATAAACGAATCTTTTGGTTATATTCAAATTTTTCAGTATGTCAAAAATTTGAATTGGCGCGTAACCGTAACGATGCAACGCAATAACTGCAACACGGTCTTCTTTAAGCGTCCACTCCATATTAAAAAAAATGAGTAAAATTCTAAAAAGTATACATTTTTATTTTCATGAACAATTCGAAATTCGAATTCAATAAACTTTTTTGTGGCCAGCATTCTAAAAGAATAGTTTTTACTGTGTGACAATACTTATGACCTGACTAGGTATATAGCTCAGATTTCTAGCGTTAGTTTTCTTTCGTGTTGACTAAAGTGATAGGGCTTGCACAGACTAGAGTCTATCTACGCAGAGAAAAAAGATCCCTGAACTGAATATGAATAAAATTAAAATGTAGGCTTCATATTTAATGTATAACTAGGTGAGCCCCCCAGCTTCTCCCGTCACATACTTCGAACTCCCGTCGCACCTATTTAATCCCGTCACTTATAAATTCTACAATAATGCATAAAAAATTGTCCGATTTGTCTACATTTATTACTACTGCTCTGCTCTCCAAAGTAGCAGCGTGATGAGATATAGCCTATAGCCTTTCTCGATAAATGGGCTATCTAACACAAAAAGAATTTTGCAAATCTGATCAGTAGTTCCTGATATTAGCACGTTCAACCAAACAAACAAACTCTTCAGCTTTGTAATATTAGTATAGATAGGTACACTAATGGCTAAGAGAAAATTGAAAAGCCCTTTCTAGGAAAAATTACTTTTAACCTTTGACATACTCAGTTTATATCGCCAAACCAAATCGTTGAAAAGATGACTTAAAACTTACTGTCTGCGTTTACAGTAAGTTTTAAGTCATCTTTTCAAGTTCGAATTGCCAAGTACGATAACTTTGAAGAAATGTTACCTTCTTTAAAAGTTTGGATAATTTAAAAAAAAAAGTGCTGAATATACTCTGAATAGGAAGGTACTTAGCAAACATTATACCACTCTTGTTTGCCACTGTGCGATAATTCCGCCAATTGTATCCAGGTGATACAATTGGCTATATCGCTTATATTTTTATATCTAAGTCTGTAAAACTGTAATCTTGGGGTACAATAAAATATCATTTTCAGCTTACAAAAATACATTAAATAAAATTACGATTATATTATATATAAAATTACGAAATACGCCTAGACCGATTTTAACGGAACTTTCACTGGCAGATAACTGATTTTATAAGGGGTAACTTAAGCTACATTTTATCTCCGTTGTCCTACGGTAACGGGCACTACGGCTAAACCGATTGTAACGGGAGTTTACTGACAGATAGCTATTGTAATAAGGACTAATTTAGGGTACATTTTATCCCCGTATTCCCACGGGAACGGACACTACGCGGGTGAAACCTAAGGCGTCCGCTAGTTATACATAAATATTTTTTATGATTAAATAAAAATGAGTTTTACAGTTTTTTCCCTATACTTGTAGTATTGTACTACTTTTGAAATTTCATTGATAAAAATTTTAGATCCCTTGAGACTTTGAAAAAATCAAAATAAGTTCTTTTTTTTAGCATAAACAGCCGTATCTTCTTTTTACGTTAACTTAAAAATTCAAATATTTTTCATGACTCTATGGGACCATAATTTAAACAGGTACATGATTTTCATTTTAACGCGATACATTCCCAAAATAAAGGGTCTTAACCTTGACAAAGAGTTATAACCTATTAAAGGTCCGTTTTTTTTTCTTCTAACATACTGAACCCTAAAAACATGAATAACCACCATAGTTATGAAACTCGACTTGTTAAAATATGCAGGTACATATAGTTGTTAAAGCAATCTACCGTGAGCTATGTTCAGAAGTAACACGACCGAGTAATTAGACCGCAGTCTCTGGGGCGGCTTTATGAGATCAGTGGCGGGTTAAATAGTCTGGATGCTGTGTATACCTTAGTATTTTGTATAGTAGACTGAATGAAAAGTATTATTATGAACATATTTATTTAGTATGACCCGCCCGGCTTCGCCCTTGATATACTTCGAACCCCGTGGCACCCATTTAATCCCGTCGTTTATTAATTTCACAATAATGTATGAACATTTTCCAAATTCGTTGATTACTTCTCCGCTCTCCAGTACACCCGTGGTCGAATTATGGCTACACGAAATCAATTTCTTTGCTCATATTTTTAATTTTGCTATATCTCCTAAGATATTCATTTAATTTGCAAGGTGTTAAGGTACAAAATAATGTTCAAGAAATGTTGAAGCTAACTAACGTATCAAAAATGACAAGGATACTATTTGTTTAAATAGTCTTTAAATTACCGCTGTATTAAAATAGATATAGTACGGTATCTTTAAGAGATAGACATATATCGTCCAGGACATTTTTGTAGACCTATATTAGATACACAATTCCACAATACATTATTTTGTGATATGTCAAAGGGTTTAGACAGCGTTTTCGTTAAAAGCTTCCAGACGGTATTTTTTTCTGACACCCTCAAAAAATGTCGTTATAATTTAGTCAATGTATACAAAAACTTAACAAATTATTGGGACTTTGTGGGTCGTTCTTTTTTTACACAGAGTCCTCTAGCCCAAAGTAAGCAAATATAAGCTTGTGTTATGGGATCTAGACGACGGATAAACATACTTATACATTTCTATATACATACATATTATACATAGGAAACACCCAAACTCCGAAACAAACATTTGTGCATCACACGAATATTTTCTCCGACCCGGGAATCGAACCCTGGACCTCAGTTGCGGCAGTCGCATACACTACCGCTGCGCCACCGAGGCAGTTAATTAAACATAAAAACCTTCCAACCCTATCTATTAAAAAAACATCAAAATTCGTTGCGTATATATAAAGATCTAAACATACATAGGAACAGACAGCGGGTAGCGACTTTGTTTTATAATAATATGTAGTGATGATTAATTATGATACGCTCGTCCGCTAACTCAATCTTCTGCAAATCAAACCGTTCTTTATTTCAGTGTTCAACTTCCATCTTTGACCACTAGGTGTCGTTATTCTCAAACTTCTCGGTCTCATTGAAATAAAACTCGCTTACGCCCATCATTTACTTACAGGAAAAGGACATTTAACAGCAGAGGTCGTGTTTGAAACGAGTTTCGTGTCATTTTATCGGTGAAAACTTCTACATTGTGGCAATCAGAGTTTTGGCGCGCGTATTTTAACGAACCTTCATAAAACATCGTAAAGGTTAAGTTGAAATTTCGTCTTGTGCGATATTTTCCGGTTAATTAAATGCGTTCTAGTAATATTTTTTTACGAGTTTCACACTATTTTGTTTTCAACAAATGGAGGTTTATATTCATGTTCGCCAACATTACGTTTTTAGACTTCTAAACTCTAAAGTTTAGAAAAGTCTTATAATATGGTTTAGTGTCCGTTCGTCCGTCTATACGAATTTATCTCTCAGGAACCATAACAGCCTGTGCAAACGAGGGACAATCCCCCGCGTACTTTTTTATCCTTCCAAATAGATCGTTCACCTTTACTTATATTGTCTAACGCACACGGCTGTTTAAAAGTACCTACCCCGTACAAAAAGTCCCTCGAAAATCTGAGGACATCGACAGACCGGCCTAGACAAAAGTACGCGGGAGTCCCCGAAAAAACAGAACTGACGTATAGGTAGGCGCAGTAACGCACACAGCTGACTTTAGGCCGCTTTTACTTACATAGCGTGCGCTCACAAAATTTCTGTGCAACAAAAGTCCGTAGACCGTGTGCGTTGAGTCTGCGGGAAGTACCCGGCGGACATTTTCTTCACGTTGCAGGGATTTTTATCCTCCACAGACAAAAGTCTCTCGTCTGCGCAGCCCTTAGGAGATAAACAAACCGTTGGCGGCATTCGATTCAGGGCGCTGTGACTATGTTTCGGTTTAGAAGTCGCATGATTCGTTCGCTACTATAATAAAGGGCTCGTATTGTCTAATTACGGACGCTTTCACCCACGTAGTTCCTATTCCTGTGGGAATACAGTAATAAAATTTAGCCGTGTAAATCCGTAAAATGTACAAAAATAAAAACGATTATGCTCCTTCTGTCTCTTTGTAACGGCTAATCTCAAATGGACTGATTATAACGGGAATTTCATTGACAGATAGCTGAAATTATAAGAAGTAACTTAGGCTTAATTTTATCCCCGTATTCCCATAGGAATGGGATATACGCGGGTGAAACCGCCGATAGCTTAAATTAAATGTTGTACACAGAATATTTAATTTCTAATTCAGAACTTTCCATGTAAGTTCCAGTCGTGCTTGCTCAGTTTTTATTTTGACTAAGCAACGATTTATATGTCTTTGATATTTTCAACTTGAGATTACTTTGAGAACTAAAAAATTTGCCATATTTCCAACTAGCTTTTTAGTTATCAGCAACTTTAATATAGTGATTGCACGTTTGCCATCTTCTTTAAAGTTACTAGTTTTTGAATAACTCTGGGTAACAGCAACATTATATTTTAAACTCTCTCTTCATCTTAATGTTTTTCCAGTTGCTTTCATAAGCTACCTGGATTAGGAGCTATCTACCTATCTATCTATCTTTTAAGCTGTCTCAAGCCTGACGATTTCTCTTCTCTAGTCTCTGACTGGGTAGTCAGAGAGGACAGATCGCCAGACTTAATAGAAAGCCACCGGTACAATTTTAACAGCTTTTCGTAGTCTGCTATTACAGACTTCTATCGGTCGGCAGATAGAATTCTACATCACGTACTGCACCAGTGGTCGCTAGTCAGTTGTATTTTTGATAGTCTACTAACATTTGACAGCTAAAACCAGCGATTCTGGTTCTATTCTACGGCTTGTCAGTAGTAGACTCGGCCCCCTGTAGATTCGTTAATCGCTTTATACATACACGATAAGGAGATATAGGATTAGGAGCTAGAAGCAGATATCGTTTAACTTGGCAAGAACATAACCCAAAGGCTACTTGGGTGCTTTCTGTGGTTACATAATGACATCAACTTACTAACATAGATAACATTACGATTATATAAAGTTGTTTACAGTTCCGTGCTTCGGAAGGCACGTTAAGCCGTTCGTCCCGGTTGCCAGTAACATGGCAGTTGTTAAGTCAAGTTGAAGGCCTTATGGGCGGCTTAAGAAATTTCAACAGCAGGTCGCCACCGCCTGCGCCTGTTACGTGGGATAAAATGCATACGGTGAAATGTGAACGTTTAATTTGCCTCTGCCTACCCCTTC
The DNA here is from genome assembly GCA_948477245.1 of Thumatha senex. Taxonomy (NCBI): domain Eukaryota; kingdom Metazoa; phylum Arthropoda; class Insecta; order Lepidoptera; family Erebidae; genus Thumatha; species Thumatha senex. Next base: position 11,109,721 of record OX419750.1, on the reverse strand, counting down.
GGGGATAAAGGCGTGACAATAGGTATGTATGTATGTTTACTGAAACCACAGATATATATACAGGAATATGTTTGGTCTGACTAAGCAGACCAAACATATTCCTTTGCTTATGGAGCAATACTTCATCCTTTTCACTCTAGCCATTTGTTGTATAAAGCTATCTTTGTTATTAATTCACACATTAACAGCGAACAGCGCGTAGCTAATTTTTCTACTACAAATAAGCTACAAACTTGTGTTGATAACCGCCGCTGTCATCTTTAAATCAAAGAATTATGTGTCAAAGTGAAAATACTTCATAAAATTATTGTAAAATGTTACAAAAGTAGACAAAAAATACACAAAAAGGTGTTGTGCATAGAGTGATGTAGTTTCATTATCAAGAAATCACCAGAAATAACTAAGCTAACCTACCTGTCTATGTGTGTGCAGCTAACTGTCTTATATGTCTGGGAGTGAAACTCACCCAGCTAAACAACTGCCGAAATTAGCGCCATCTAGCCCAAAGTAAGCTAATATAAGCTAGTGGTATGGTATCTAAAATAACTGATAAACATACTTATATATTTCTAAACACACACCAAGTAAACACCCAAACTCCAAAACACATTTGTGGATCGCACAAATATTTGTTGCAACCTGGGAATCGAACACGGGACCTCAGTGCGACAGTCGCATACACTACCACTGCGCCACCGAGGCAGACAAGTATTATCTTATATCTACTTTTGTCCGGGAAGCAAATACCTGAATGAAAAAAGGGGATTGAAAACTTCAGCCCTCGATCAAAGTAGACGGCATTAGCTAGTGTACAATATATGGCAATAGGCTGCATGCAAAATATATAATCTACTGTAATACTTGTTCATTATAAGTAATAATATTTGCCTCTGTGGCGCGGTAGGAGTGTATCCGACAGCAACGCAAGAGATCGTGGGTTCGATTACCCACCCAGGATAAAACTTTGTGTGATGAGCACGATGATTTATTCTGAGTCTGGGTGTTATTTACCTATAATACGTATGTATTTGGAAATATATAAGTATGTTTATAAGTTATAGGTTAATAGTGCAAGCTCTGCTTAGTTTGGAATCAGATGGCGTTTTGTGAGTTTTCCCAACTATATATATTATTTATATGATCGTATACCACTCACAGACAAACAAATTGAGTAAATAAACTAAGTAAATATTAAATACAGTGTAGGCAAACAACACAAAGCTATTATTAGTGTTCAAACTGAACTGAACTGCCCACGCCGTGAAATACAAATGGAAAACTATTAGGTACTATATTAGTTTTATGACATAAAGTTCAACATGGCGGACATTGCTGCGTTCATGAAACTTTTTTTTTATTAGGTTTTAATGCAACGGATGAACGTAGTTATTTTTGTTTGTGAAGCTTATAATTGATGGGTATTTTTAGAGCAATAGTATGTCAACTTTTTCAGTTATCTATACTAATATACAGGGTAATTTGTAAAACACCAGCAACCTGCTAGGAGTAGATGGCCAAGGTCATAAACAACAACGTTTGTTCTACCACTGCAGGCAATTCGTTACACACTATCGTACATTGAAACTTCGAGCTTCTTCAAGGTTTTCGCTCTTGGATTCGCTTAAAACAACTCCTGGGTCTCTTTTTCGTCACGATCATGTCAATGTGATGTCAATGTGAAAAATGATCAATCATGCGTCGATGAACGATGGATGTGCGCGCATCAATGCGGTTGAAAAAGGTCAAGGTCAAAAAAGTTATGACCGGTCCACTCCCATCCCCAGTAATTTTCACGAGTGGTGTATTACTGTAATTTAATCAGTACAGTAAATAAAAGTTAAATTAAAAAAAAAATTTTTCAAAAAATTTAAAAAAAAAATTCAATTTCGAAAGAAAAATTGCAAAACATGTTTTTATAATGTTTGCTACCTAGTCCTAGCAGGTTGTTGGTGTTTTACAATTTACCCTGTATAGAGTTGAAGAGTTTGTTCTGTTGGTTGAAGCACCAATTACAGAAATTACAGATTCGATTTGAAAAAATATTTGTGTGTTGGATAGCCTATTTGTCGAGGAAGTCTATAGGCTATATATCATCACGCTACAATCCCAGGAGAGTGGAGCAGTAATTGTAAGTAATGTTTTTAAATTCGCTTGAATTGTACTATGCATTATGGTTTACGGTTAACATCATAACTTTTGCCACGTCACGACGTAGTATTTGTTTTCTTATGACTTTTTCAAACATCAAATCACAACGGTACCGAAGAAATTACCCATCAAAAACGGTAATGCCATTTCCTACACTCGTCCGTTACTTAGAAACACAAAGTGTCTAGATTTCTAGATAACGGTCAAAGTTCCGGGCAGTGATCGATGGCACCCATACAATTACGTTGACTGCCTTCAAGGAAACGTTCAATCAGTTGTGAGGTACAATAGGCGTAATGTTTTATAATTAGGTCAGAATGCTACAGTTTGATTACCTCACTGCTGCAAATGTAAAGCACTACACTTACCTACAAAGAAAATGTATCTAGGTAGAATTATGTTGTCCTATGGTCAAAATTTTACTATATTTCCTAGCTAACTAACTAACTAACTATCTTCACGCTGTATCCCTGACGGGGTAGTCGGAGAGGACAGATCGCCAGGCTTCGCGATCCATGCATACTTCTTTCGCTTCCTCGAGATTCATCAATCGCTTCATACACGCACGTCTGGGTATCCGAGTACTTTTGACCTTTCCGTTTTTGAGCAATCTGCTCACGTGGTCTTCATATGTAAGTCTCGGCCTACCCTGACTCTTTCTACCCTCTACTTTTGAACAATATATATTCTTCGTTAATCGCTCCTCACTCATTCGTTGGACGTATCCAAACCAACGGAGCACGCCCTTTTCCAGCTTAACGCTGACACTTTCATTCAAACCTACCATATTGCGTATCACTTCGTTACGTATTCGGTCGGCCAAGGTAACGCCGCACAATTTTCGAAGTGATCGCATCTCCACAGCATTCAATTTACTTTCATGCATCTGCTGACATACCCAGGTTTCACTACCGTAAAGCAAAGTTGGCACTAGCACTGCGTTATGAATCGCCATTCGTGCTTCTTTTACGATGCTTTGTCGCTTTACTAACTGGGACAAAGCACCGTTAACTCTGTTTCCGGCAGCTACTCGCCGTTCTACATCCGAATCACATCATCCATCCGCGCTAAACATACTTCCTAAATACACAATTTCATTCACTTGCTCTAGACGTTCCTGGTTTACCCTAATCTCGCATTTAGTTCTTACGTCACCTCTTTCAAATACTAGAACCTTAGTTTTACTTGCATTCAAGCGAAGACCCTTACTTTCACACCCCTCTTTCATATTAGTGACTAATGCCTGAAGGTCGGCTTCTGATGAGGCCATGAGCACCGCATCGTCAGCGTACAGCAGACAGTTTACTGTAAAGTCACCCAAATTCACACCCATATTAAAATCTTTCAACTTCTGCAGGCAACTGTCCAGATACACTATGAACAGCCAGGCGGACATGACACATCCCTGTTTGACGCCTGTACAGACATCAAAAAGAGGTGACACATCCCCCCTACTCGCACGCAAGCCTTACAGTCCCTATAAAGCGACTGTATTGCCCGCAGTAGCGAGCCGTCCACACCATATCCGGACAGCAAGTCCCACAGCGTTTCTCTCACAACGTTATCAAATGCTTTCTCTAGATCCACATAAGCGCAGAAAACCATCATCATCATCATCATGATCATGCGGAGAGAAAACACTTGATCCATGCAACCTCTTCCACGTCGGAATCCGCAGTGAGCCTCCCATAAATACCTTTCAGACTTTTCTTGCATTCGTGCCGTTATAACCTTTGCATACACCTTTCTAGCTAAGCTGACCAAGCTGATCGCCCTGTAGCTGGAGCAGTTTAGGCGTGAGCCTTTCCCTTTGTAAATAGGTACTACAACTGCTACTTGCCAGTCATCTGGGACCTCACCCGTCCGCCAGCACAAGTTGCATAACAGACATAGTGTGTCCCAGACACGCGACCCACCGTACTTGATCATCTCAGCAGTAACTCTGTCTTTTCCCGCAGCCTTACCACATTTCATACTTCTTATCGCTTGTTCTATTTCTTTCATACTAATGACTTCAATGACATCGGGATCCGGAGCATTGAAGTGAGCTCCACTTCCCGATGTGGCATCTCTGTCTTTTCTTGCATACATCTTTCCATAATATTCACTCCATCTCTGCAGGACGTCAGTTTAGTCTGTTAGGACGTCATTGTTAACACTAAGCACTTTATTCATACTGCAGATTGCCGAACAACTCCGGGTCTTGCCTACCTCTTTCCAGAAGAGCTTGGCATTATCCCGGAAATTGGACGACAACCTTTCATCCGCTTTCATTCTGCACCTTTCACGAGCTTCTTCTATCAGTGCCTTCGTGTTAACTTTCTGCAGCTTGTATCTCTCTTTCATATTAAAATCATTCCGCGAGGCTAAGTAGTCTAGCCATGCTTTCTTCTTCATTCGAACTGCTTCTTTCACTTCCTCATTCCACCATGCATCACGCTTACTACTACTGCCTCTTTTCGTTTCTCCACACACTTCCACAGCGGCATTTATCATACTATCCCTGAGGTTCTGCCATAAACTTTCCACATTCTCACTGCTTACATTGACGTCGCCAAGCTTTTCGGCTACCCTTTCATTATATTTATCCCTAATGGATGCATCCTGCAGCTTCCAGCTTTTGATGCTATAAGTCGGCCCAGGTTCAGGACACTCGGTACGATGACGCCAACCCGCGAACAGACCCCTAATCCTAGTTATGACTAGGTAGTGGTCTGATCCCAGCTCAGCGCCTCGATAAACCCTTGTGTCCATCACCTGTTTACGGAGCCGACTATCCATTAGGAATAGATCTATCATGCTTCTCTTTGTCTTACATCTCCTTGTATACATATGAATTTGTTTGTGGTTGAACATTGTGTTCGCCACAAACAAATCCTTTTCCTTACAAAATGCCAATATTAGCTTGCCAGCGTCGTTCACCCTTTTATCCCCATACTTCCCGAGTACCGACTCAAAACCATCGCGAGCGGTACCCACCCATCCATTCAAGTCTCCGCATACTATAAGTCTTTCATTTCCTTCTATCACATTTAGAGCTTCTCTCATACTCTCCCAGAAGTCCTCTAGCTCACTCGCGTTAAGCGCGCGTAAGCAGCTACCAGGAAAATCTTCGTCAAACCAAGTTTTACACGGATCCAGAGGATTCTAGGACCTACCAGTTTGTACTCATACATACCGGAGGCCAATCGCGAGGACAGCAAAATTCCAACCCCCCGACTGCCATGCTCGCTCTCTGGTACTCCAGACCAAAGCGCGATCATCCCACCCGGGAGCTCCAAGACTTCACTGACCTTGCGCTTGGTCTCTGTTAAGCACACTGCATCTAACTTTCTCTCATTCATAACATCCATTAACTCATTCATCTTATCTGTCATTCCTCCCCTAACATTCCACGCAGCTACCCTGCACTCCATCCCCTACCCGCTCTGGCACACACTTTTCGCACCAGCGGGGACGAACTGGTGCGCGTCGCCTCGGGGGCACGCCCTAACATAATTCATCCTGGTGGCACTCGTGTTGGAGTAGAATTGCAGCCGTAGCTGGCAGGGATGGCGACGTGCACGCTTCTACTCTTCATCTCCAACTACTTCATCACCTACTATAATTCCTTTTTTTTTCTATTTTTTTATACCACTGAGTTGCCAGACAAGCGTAGCTACGGCCCACTTGATGGAAAGTGGTCACCGCCTATAAATGTTTGCAAAACCAGAGGTGCAGCACTCGCGCTGCCTACCCTTTATAAACAATCTAAAACCCCTTTTGAAGAACCCCATACTGTAGACGTTCGGGAAAACCCAGGCAGAAAGTTCATTCCACAATCTAAGCGTAAGCGGAATAAAGCCTCTAGCGGACCTAACCGTGTGCGTGCGCTGCGGACCCAAAGTTTGAGGGTTTCATTTAATTTTTAAGTTTCTAAAAGTAATTTTTAAAACTTTTTTTCCCCATACGTGATATAGCGTGCATGGTTGAGCGGGCGAGATAAATAAATTCGAAGTGGACTGTATTTGCGGGGAAAGACAAAAATGAAATTTACACGCGGTTGTTGACGAAAAAGAAATGGAAAACAGGAATGGGCACACTACCTTGCTGCTGATGCGAGATGCTGAGGTGGAGGCTGCCGGGGACGTCCCTGGATTTGGATCCCTGGTTCCATTGTACGAATACACTATTTATCCATGGAAAACACAATTATTGCGAAAGGTTTGTGCGAACGCGCGCGCGGTCATTGCAGTACTAACAGAGCGTCTTTAGTCCGTGTGTCACTGCCTGTGAGCGACGTTTTAGATGGCGCGTAATACAGCTGTCTCGCTCCTCTTTTATGCGAGACAAGGTAGGTGCGAAAGAGAAATGGAATAAAGGGAAGCGACAACTAATTAATTAAAAACAAATGTAGATCGGCGATGCATCATAGAAAAAATAACGCGGCCACTCTTGAATCGTATACCGGCGCAACCAGTGCAAATAGTTATATTTCTTTTACTGGTACATCTTATATAGAACCTGATTTTAAGCTTGCTGGGACCACTAGTTTGGTATAAATATAACCCCTTCGTAGCGTGATGATATATAGCCTAAAGCCTAACTCGATAAATGGGCTATCTATCACAAAAAGATTTCTTTCAATACGACCCAGTGGCTCCTGAGATTAGCGCGTTCAACCAAACAAACAAACTCTTCAGCTTTATATATTACTAAATGACCCGCCGGCTTCGCCCGTGACATACTTCGAACACCCGTCGCAACTATTTAATTCCGTCGCTTATAAATTCTACAATGATGCATAAAAATTTGCCCAATTTGTCGACATTTATGACTACTGCTCTGCTCCCCAGTGTAGTAGCGTAATAACATATAGCCTTCCTCGATAAATGGGCTATCTAACACAAAAAGAATTTTTCAAACCCGACCAGTAGTTCCTGAGATTAGCGCGTTCAACCAAACAAACAAACTAACTCTTCAGCTTTATAATATTGGTAAAGATTTATGATCACAGAACAAGGAATTAATGTCACTCGCGAGCGAGTGAGAGCAACATTGCTTGGTCTGTGTTTATTACAGGTACCTACAGATACTTTTCTAAAACAGAAACCAGGAAAAGCATGAGTTAATGCCCATTGACTCATATTCAATTCAATTCAATCTATCAACTCGTCTCCTTCAACAAAAGCCGACGGGTATTAATGTAAGAAAAATATATTACTAAATCATAGCCAGCTCTCCTTGAGCGAGGTGATTAATGAATCAAGCGATATCCTGACTCACGAGGTCCTTGGAGGAAGCAGTGTGTCAAAAATTAATGATTCCATTCACGTGAAGAATAGCATTTTTGATCGCACGCACTTGATTGACTCCGAAGAATATTGAAATATACTAACATATCTCACACATATATTACCAAAGAGATAAACAGAGGTTTCGCTACGCCCACATTTCATCAGTAATATTTTTATTTTTTATATAATGACCTTTTTCGTGCTTCGGAAGCCGTTAGTCCCGGTTGCAAGTAAAATAGCAGTCGTCAAACCTGGTTAAAGGCCTTATGGGCGGCTTGAAAAATTTCAACAGCAGGTCGCCACAGCCTGCGCCTGTCCATTTCAACACGGCAATGGCCTCACCACCTGTTACGTGGGACAAAAATGCATACATTGCATGGTGATATGTGGGGTATAGTAGGCCTCTGCCTACCCCGTCGGAGATAAAGGTGTGACAATATGTATGTATGAATGTAATGAACTTATTGCTACGTTGAAGTGGATAAGGGCAGGTTGTGTTTACCTGCTGTTGTAATATTTCAAGGCGTCCACATGGGTCGAAATGGAAACCTCATAACCAATCACCCATGTCAAAACTAACCGTATTGTAACCTGCAGTGATCGTTTACAGAACTCTGAGATAGCGAGGGTACGTGCACTTCAATTTTTTCTTTTTAATACATAATACATACTTTAAGTCAGCTGATGTTATATGAAGTTACTAGGGCTACATTTTATTCCCGTAATTCCATGGGAACGAGTACTACGTGGGTAAAATCCGTCCGCTGGTCAGTATTTGAACTTTAGCGACTATTGCAAACCGTTGTCGAACTGCAATATAAGTTACAGAGCAATTGCCGGTCGGTACTAGCCGAGGCAATATCGAATGGGGCGTTTCAAAGCTTTATTGCAAACCTATTGTTGGCTAAGGGCATGCTGTGGGTGATACTCTTTTTTGTGATAGATTATTCGTGGAAATAGTAATGAAAACCGGCAAATTGTAAGTCGGATTCGCACGCGAATGGTTCCGTAACATTATCCAAGAAAACGGCATAAAAATCATGTTTGTGGTATGAGATCCAACTTAAATTTTATTTTATACTATTTTTTTAGCACTTATTTCTTATTATGGAAGCAACAAAAATACATCATCTTTGAAAATTCCACACAACTGTCTAACGGTATCACGTAGCAAGTCCAGCTAGGGTTTGAAAGGAACTGGGAATATACTTAAGATGTAGAAGAAGATATCTTAAGATGGGTGACTATGTGTGAACCATGTTGTTTAAAAGGAACTGAGAATACCAGCCAAATAATAGTGGACCCCAGGCTCCAAAGCCTGGGGTCCACTATTATTTGGCTGGTAAGAGCAGCTATCGTTTGGCTTTGAATTGAATTTTCGACACTTTTGGAAGCGACTGCCGTCTGATAATGCTTCATAAAAAAAATCAGCGCTGTGGTACTCCACAGCATTATGCTGAGCTGTAGGCTTTTAGGCACATTTAATTATTTATTTATTTATTTTTTTATTTATTTTTAATACTTGTAAATTTTTTTCTAAATCTACATTTTTTTTTAAATTTTAGAGTTGGTTTTTTTTTTCAGTCTCGAGCTGGACTCTAACTAGCGTCTTCTGGTTCTTCGCACCAGACGCGTTACCTACTACAGCATCGAGACCTACACGAAACTTACGAATTAATCCACCGCTTTACATCTTAAAGCGACATAAAAGAAAATCACTTTAAATTATTAATTTAGAGAAAGTTAGCATACTAATTGCTTTTCAAAATTGTTATAAGGTTTGTTATTGTTTTTTGTATTTGCTTAATAAATATTTTTTCTTGCTTTCTTTTTTTTTTCTGATCTCTGACCCTCATCGAAGTTGCCTCGTCCGTTAAACACCTGGTGCACCATAGTAGGTGACGTCGCTTGGGCTATGGAAATCTTGGTGGGGACATTCCACCCATGCCATGACTGTTTACATACCACTGTAGGGCTACGAAATTGACATATTGTTACGCATTTATCCCCAAAGAGGTAGGCAGAGGCAAACTATACGCCAACAATTCACCGTATGACCCACGTAACATGTGGTGAGTCCATTGCCGTGTTGAAATGGACAGGTGCAGGTTGTGGTGACCTGCTGTTGAAATTTTTCAATGCCATAAAGCCTTCAACTGGGCTTAACGACTGCTGTGTTACTGGCAACCGGGACCAACGGCTTAACATGCCTTCCATTGCACGGAAACGCTTGCAAATGTAAATGGCTCAAAGTAGTCACTCATCCGAGAACTAGTCATAGTGAAAGTTGCTTAACGCAGTGATCGTTTACAGAACACTGAGTCCGCGGGGCCACAAGCTCTTCTAAATTACCCTCAAGCCAATTACATCGCAACAGGAACAAAACAAAGTGAAACGAGTGCTTAATATTTCAACATTTAAGGGGGTTATCAATCCTTTTTATTGCCTCGGTGTGCCACCATTACTGTAGGGTGACCATCTTTTTGTTGGAGAAACTTTTTATTTTTATTATCCGCGTGTGGAATTTATTGTGTGCAATTATTTTTATTTATTGATTGGATTAGTTGTATTTTTGTGGATATTTATGTATTTCTACTAACTTTGAAGTACTTGTAGCACCGTTAAATCAGTGTTTTGTAAACCGCTTTGTAGTATTTCCATTTTATTTCAAATATTCCTATTATCATCATCCGAGCGTCTGTCCCAGTTGCGCCTTACGGCTCCCGGGATCCGCTTTTCTTCTTCTTCTACTCCACTTAGCAAGGTCATCGACTTCCCTTGTAGTGAGATCATTGGCACGCATGCCACCCCTCACGATGTCAAGCCGGCACTTCTTGGGTCTTGCTCTCTATCTATATATATAAAAATGAAACCCGTTTTCCGTTGTCACGATATAGCATGAAAACGGCTTGACCGATTTGAAAAATTATTTTTGTATTGTACACAGGAGAGCGGAGCAGTAATCATAAATGTCAGCAAATCGGGGAAACTTTCATACATATTTGGAAAAGTAATAAGCGACGGGATTAAATGGGTGCCACGGGGTTGGAAGTATGTCACGGACGAAGCCGGGCAGGTCAGCTAGTTTCATATATAATCCAAGATGGATACATTTTAAAGCAATTAGTATGCTAACTTTTACATACATTTTTATTAAAGTGAAAAAAGGTTAGGCAATGGTCACGGGTTCAATCCCCCCGTCTCGAACCAAGTTTTTTTTTCCCTTTAACACAAATTTATTTTCCAAGATTTAAAAAAAATGATAGCCAACCTAGCGCGAAGTGTGACATAAAACATTAATTTGCAACTCTTCGCTTAAGTAGTCAGCGTGCTCTTTATAGATTTAAATTACACACCATAAGCATCTTGTTATAACACATGCCTATGGGCAGTTGTGATCATCTTTGCAATAACAATCTGTACTTGAAGTTTTGTTGTGGTTATTACACAGCTTGGAATTGGTAATTTGATTCTTTTTTAACCCCCGACACGAGGTGTTATAACTTTGACGTCGATGACGGTATCTGTTTGTCTGTGTGTGTGTGTGTGTGTGTCGTAGCTGTCAAGCGGATGCAACAGCCGAATAAAAGTTGAACTTTCGAAGCTTGGAGCCACAAATTCATGTAGGTTTTAGAAGCAAAAGTAAATACACTAATATGGAGAAAAAATAAAAGAAATAAAAATTGGTTATATGTATGACTAGGTGACCCCCACGGATTCGCCCGTGATATACTTCGAACTCCCGTCGCATTTATTTAATCCTGTCGCTTATAAATACCACCAAAATGTATAAAAAAAATGCCTGATTTGTCGACATTTATGATTACTGCTCCGCTCTCTAGGCTAGAAACATGATAATATGTATAGGTCGCGCGGCGAATGATGAGCTCTGTAAGAAAGTGGAAGGGGAATGCGCAGAACTCATAAATTAGGTCTAATTGGCGGGGTGACAGGGGGTAAAGGGCGGGAGAGTAGGAGCGTGGACGCAGGAGTGGTCGAAATCCTACACGCACACTAGGGCACAGCTGCACACTACTCCGCGATACGTCGGCACGTGTTGTTATTAGTCTCGGTACTGTCACGCACATAAAATATTCTACTCTTTTTGACAAATCTTTTAATAGCGTATTGAGGTTTTGATGCCCCGAGAAAATAGTCTGTCCAATCTGGACAAGAAAGAAAAATGGTTTAATATGTAAATGGTTTGATCAAATATTTTTACCAATTATAATTATATAACGCAGTGATAGTGCCAACGTTGCTTTACGGTAGCGAAACCTGGGTATGTCAGCAGATGCATGAAAGTAAATTACATGCTGTGGAGATGCGATCACTTCGAAAGTTGTGCGGCGTAACTTTGGCCGACCGAATACGTAACGAAGTGATACGCAATATAGCAGGTTTCAATGAAAGTGTCAGCGTTAAGCTGGAAAAGGGTGTGCTTCGTTGGTTTGGACACGTCCAACGAAGGAGTGGGGAACGATTGACGAAGAATATATATTGTGCGAAAGTAGAGGGTAGAAGGAATCAGGGTGGGTCAAGATTTGCATATGAAGATCACGTGAGCAGATTGCTCAAAAACGGAAAAGTCTAAAGTACTCGGATACCTAGACGTGCGTGTATGAAGCGGTTGATAAATCTTAAGGAAGCGAAATCAGTATGCATGGATCACGAAGCAATCCTGATCTCCAACCAACCAATCCTCTCTGACTACCCCGTCAGGGATACAGCGTGAAGATAGTTAGTTTAAAATTTTCGACAATTTCATTTGTTTTATACATAAAAAATTAAAATCACGCCTGTCATTCACCGGGGTAAGCAGAGACTTCTTCCATTTCTTTTACTTTAAATAAGTATTGTCAGTGTCACACACATTTTATACCTATTTCTACATTAAAATATTACTATAAAAATATTTTTTTTAATACGATCACTGAAAAATAAATGAAATATCTATCATGGTTTAATATTTTAACTAATATATAGTTTAATATTTTACTAATTGTAAATAATATAAACCTACTTACGTACCCACCTACTCGTACCTAAGTTATAAAAAAAATTGTTTAATGGTTCAAAGCAGAGTCGTATTAAATTTGATTCTTTGTGTAAATATATGGTGCGCGATTATACATGCGCAAACTATCCCCACTAATTTTTGCCAGAGCTCATCATTCGCCGCGACCTGTAACTTATAGCCTTCCTCGATAAATGGGCTATCCATAACAAAAAATACATTTTTCAAATCCGTCTAGTAGTACCTGAGATTAGCGCGTTTAACCAAACAAACAAACTCTTCAGCTTTATTTATTAAATAATTTTTTTAAAATGATTTTACGTAAATATGCTTCTATTACGCATGTAATTTCATGAAAAATAGCAAGAGATATGTTTTTAAGGTTTGTTAGGTATACAGCCTGAAGAGCCTTTTGGATAAAGGCCAGGTCAAGAGTTCCCTTAAACAGCGAGCGTGTTGTAACACTTTTTTTTGGTGCTACCACCAGCTTTACTCCGGGCAGAGCAATGAAGAGAGACTCTAAAATAAGTAATATCCCAGGGGGCCTTGTATGAAGAATGTGTGTGGTTGGGTGATAAATGATATGCTTGCACAATTGTTTTTTACGAGGTTTATTATAAAGTGAATTCGATTATTATAAGAAAAAAAAAATCTACCTCACAAATAAAAATATAAATATTTAACAATATAAGTACATCACCAGTATCAATTATTATATTAGGGCAATGCTATGGGTATAATGTTCATAAAGAGGTATTCTTCGGACACACACAAGAAAATATGAGGCAGATGCAGAGGTAGAAAAATGAAAAAGTACTCAGCTTTGTGCTAGGGTGCGAAGCTTGCGGAGCGAGCTGACAATTCCGCTCACGCCAAGCTTCCGTGCGTCGATCCGCTGATGCCCAACGCTGAGGAAGACCGCCCGAGGACCAGGATTGCCCTCAAGAGCAGCGGTAATCGATGACAGCCCACAGACACCGTGAGCAGCGGCCATTGTGAGTGCAACTCACAAACAAGTAACAGAATCTTGCGAAGCCTCCGCGCCTTTCCTCCAAGGGAAACCACAGCGCTTCCAGCAATTATGGGGATAGCGGGGTTTCTAATACACTCGTACGTGATTATAACTAAAAACGGCTATAGAACTTGGCTTGATTGGCCAGAACTTGAACAAGAAAAATCACTATTAACGAATTTGGAGAATATCTTAGAAATCTGGAGAACTTTGGGTATCCTTTAACTATTGCAGGTCAATAATCGATCTCGATCCTCCACACGATCCTCCACTCTGGAGAACTGTCAAAAATATCCTTTTCTTGTCGTTCAGTAATCGACATACTAATTTCTACCACCATAGACCAAGTTAAAGTTATTTTATATTTATGTTGAATTATTGATTTAAATACTAGTATTCCTTAAAAAAAAACTGTTTATTTAATTTTAATGTTATATTTTTTAATTCCCCCTCTCTCGGACGTAGATGCGAGTGGTCGTGCTTGTTGTGCTCCCGTGAATTTTTTACGGATAAATAGTAAATAGTTCCTATTAAACTAGAAAACAGTTTAAAAAGTGTAATTACGCTATAATAATGCAAACAAACAGTGCTATATAAACAAATAACTATTAAAAGCAGAATAAAGTCAAATTAAACAGAGTAACCAGTAAGTAAGATACAAGTGTGGGTGTTTGTGAATAGTACGGAGCTCAAGTTACGGTTGACAGATACCGTTTTTGCTCTGAATCCCCGCAATGACCAGTTTACCGAGACCTTCCTACTATATTTTTACATATTCAAATCATAAGTGTTCGTCGGTGTTGGAACTTTGTAAGCAAGCGGTTTTTACGGCATTGTAATATAAATTTCTAGTAAACAATAAGTAAAATGCCTGTCGATAGATCACCGCCGCTGAAACAATCTTTGCCTGCGGGCATGGTTCAACGCCAACGTAGTGATTCCGAACCAAATCTATGCGAGAAGCAAATGGTATCGGAGGTGCTTAACGTCACCACTCGGCCAAAATGCAAGAGACCCAGCGACGAGTGTGAAAACGCTATACACGAATTCATGAATGAAATGAAGCAAATGTTTCTAGAATTTAAGACACAGCAGGAGCAAAAAATTGAGAAAATTTATACCCATATTGCGGACATCAAAAAACAGAACTCTGATATTTGTTCCTCTGCTGACTCTCCTCTCCAAATCGTCCGATTCTCTAGTGGAAAAAATACAGAAATTGGAGTCGACCGGCAGGAAAATCTTAACTATATACAAACCCTTGAAGATAAAGTGGAAAAGGCTGAATGTTATACTAGGGCTTCGTGCATAGAGGTTAGAAATATTCCCATACCGAGCAAAGAGTCCAAGCTCCAATTATTGAATACAATCACAAATCTTGGCAAATTGATTAATCAAACTTTTCAGCCTCATGAGGTGAGGGATGTGTATCGCACACACAGTAAGGGTTCTGAACGCAGGACCATCATAGTAGACTTTACAAGCGTCATTTTGAAGGAAAAGTTTATTTACATGTACAAACAGTTCAAAAAATCTACTGCACTGACCACGGAAAGCCTTAAAATAGCTGGGCCTATTATACCAATTTATATTTCAGAAAACTTATCTACAAAAATGAAGAGATTATTTTTCCTAGCCCGAGATTTCGCAAAGGTGAATAACTACAAATATTGTTGGTCATCACATGGAAAAGTATACCTACGTAAAATGGAGGGCGCCCCACATTATGTAGTAAAAGATGAAAATGAACTGAGCAAAGTTCTAAAGTGACTAATATTTCTTATGTTGATAAATAGATTTTACTGTAGCCTGGGAACACTACTTTCATATTTTTGCAGCTAGTAATATTCTATGTGAGTAGCTAGTTTTAAAAAAATATACTGCCTCAATTTGCATTGAGTGCCTGTTTTGTCTATTAAAAAAGAACCTGACATACCCAGACCTACAATTCATACCTTCTGTTTATTTACAAATTATTGATGGATGGCTTGGATATATTGAATGATATTGAACATCTGGAAGTATCTGAATCTTATATTACTACTCCTGAACAATGCTATTTACACTTAAACAATAACGCGTCTACATTAAAAATAATTCAACTTAATATCAGAAGCTTTTCACGTAATGTTGACCAATTCCAAGCATTACTACATAGAATCCAGGTACCTATGGACATCATAGTTTTAACTGAGTGCCGGTTAAGCCAGTGTCCTATTGTCGCTACACTAAATGGTTACACATCTCACATATCCGATTACCGTCTTCAAAATGATGGTGTGGTAATTTTTATAAGACATAACTTAATATGCTCTGTAGAGATTCCGAATTTAGCTGACTCAAATTGCCTTATAATGAAACATAAAAATAAATTCGCTCTAATTGCTATCTATAGATCACCATCTTTTAGAAACACTGATAACTTCACGAATTCTTAAAATGATACCCTAAGCTCGTTAAAGCACTTTCAAAACATAGCCATTATCGGTGACATAAATATCAACATAGGATGATAGGGACCACGACAGGTATCTAAATACACTAATGTTCCATGGCCTTATGCCCGCTCATAATCTGCCTACTCGAAACAAAAATTGCTTGGATCATGTGGTCTTGAAAACCGTATCAAAATTGTCACTCTAGTTGTCGATACTCGTATTACTGATCATGTGCCTGTGATTCTTAGTTGCAGCATAAACATCCAATCAAAGCATATAAAGCAATACACCAAGTGTCTAGACATAAAGGCTTGTTTAAGTCAACTAGCCGAAACCAATTTCGATCCTGTGATTTCCTGTCAAGTAGCAGGTGAGGCCGCATCTTTACTGGTTCACACTGTCTCTGATATAATTAAAAACCATACACGTATGCTATCTAGTCCCAGCAGGAAAAAAATAATAAAACCCTGGGTCACTCCTGGATTACTGCGTTGCATAAGAAATCGCGATAAACTGTACCTCAAATTAAAAAAAGACCCTGAAAACCCCATCTTACCTGTAACTTACAATCGCTACAAAAACTTTTGCAATAATTTACTGAAAAAGGTTAAAAGAGAGTAGCTAACGTGCTAGTAAAAACGCAAAGGTTACGTGGGAACTTATAAAGAGACACGGAAACATGGATAAAAATAGAACATCTTGCACACTTACTGTAAATAACATAAACAAATATTTTTCTAATGTAGGCAAAAATTTAGCCTTAAAAATAACGCCCGTTCTCAATGCTAATTCCCATGAATTTGATGTTACTGCTCCTCCATTGACCTCGATGTCTATGCTCCCCACCGATTGTGCTGAAATTGATAATTTTAACGTTGGGCTCAAGAATACATCTTCTACTGGATGGGACGACATCCCTACATCGATTATTAAACAAGCAAGACCCGTTTTGGTATTTTTGTTGAAGCATGTTTTTAATCTCTGTCTCCTGGAGGGTGTTTTCCCGGATGTGTTCAAGATTGGTCTCCTTTTGCCGATATACAAGGGTGGTGATAAGAGCAGTGACCATTATTATAGACCTATTTCTATTCTCACAATCTTTTCTAAAATATTTGAAAGAATAATTAATGATAGATTAATAAAGTATTTAAATTGTAATAATGTTCTTGCTAATAATCAATTTGGTTTTAGGACTGGCAAATGTACCGAGGATGCAGTCCTAACAGTAAGTCCTATAAATCTTAATAAAAACCTTAAAACCGCTGCTATATTTCTAGATCTTTCGAAAGCTTTTGACACTGTCCCTGTTTCCACCCTACTCAGAAAGCTGGAGTGCATTGGAGTTAGAGGGGTCGTCTACAATCTCTTCCGAGATTATTTTAAAAACCGTTTTCAGTGCGTTAGAGTGGGCAGTGTTGTTAGCGAGCGTGAGCCCCTGCTTTTTGAGGTGCCCCAAGGTAGCGTTTTAGGACCTACTTTGTTTCTCATTTACATCAAAGACCTCTGTAAATTGACTATCAAAAATTGCAAGATAGTCACGTACGCTGATGACACAGTCTTACTTGTTCATGGGGCCGACTGGGTTGATACCGAATTGTATGCCGAGGCGGCTTTATCTACAGTAAACCACTGGCTCTCGCAGAACCTATTAACATTAAATGTTGAGAAAACCAAGTGCCTGACTTTTGCACACAACTCCATCTTACTTCCCTTGTCGCCCATGTGCCATCTTGTAGAAGAAACCCCATGTGCAGCTGTTTACAGATTGTTTGTGAGTCCAAAATCAAATACCTTGGAGTCTGGATTGATAATCATCTCTCTTGGAAAGAACATATAAATGTCACCACCTCCAGAATAAGAAAACTTATGTATCTTTTTAGAAGGCTACGCTCTGTTTTAGAGCTCCCTGTTCTTAAAACTGTATTTTTTGCTTTGGTACAGTCGGTTGCGGGTTATTGCATTGCGGCTTGGGGCAATGCAGTAAAAATCAAACTCCTCTCCCTTGAAAAAGCGCATCGAGGTGTACTAAAGGTTACCTATAAGTCTATATGGTTTGCTACAAATAAGTATACTTTTATATATAATAATAAGGTACCTATAAGTCTATATGGTTTGCTACAAATAAGCTGTACCATGAACTTAAAATTGTAACAGTAAGAAAACTCTTCCTATTAACAATTATACTTCGTAAGCACGTAGATCTCCCTTTTATTCCAAACTGCGATAAACGAAGAAAGGACAGAGTCTGTATTATAAAACTCTGCACAACGCAACTAGCTAAACGTCACTTCAATTTTTTTTGGCCCCTCACTGTATAACAAAGTAAATAAGATATTGAACATTTATCCTACTACTTCACTAGAATGTAAATCACGAGTTACTAAATGGCTGCTTTCTTTAACGTATGACGAAACTGAGGACCTAATCACTTCTATTATTTAATGAACACACACACCGCACACACACTCACACATATTACACACACACACACACGCACATGCGCTCACGCACAACACACACACGCATACACATAGATACACACACACACCGCACACACACACTCACACATTCTACACACACACACACACACACGCACATGCGCTCACGCACAACTCACACACGCGCACACACACACACACACACACACACACACACACACACGTATACATTAATAAACAATACTATACTTATACACAATATACATGCACACAAACACTCACCTCATAATTATAATACTCCATTACAAATATGTGCTAAGCGTCTGAAGGCGGGCGTTAATTACTGCGCCACAGTTGTTACTAATGCAGTCATTATCGATTCCCAAAAACAAATTGAATACTGTTTGTCTGTTCCAAATAAAGATTTTTATTATTATTTATTATAATTAAAATGGGATCTCTTGAACATCAGACCCGGTAATGCCATCTATACGCAAACGCTACGTACTGACATCCTATCCATCAATATAACTAGCGACGTCTGGCGGCAATATGTCCGCACTACCTCGCTAGTCAAAACTGCATGTTACAGTGTATGAAAACACTCATGAAAGTAGAAGAAGCGAAAGCTGTATGTCAGGATCGTAGCAATGGAAAGCCATAGTCTCTGCCTACCCTGATGGGAAACAGGTGTGATAATATGTAGGTATGTATGTACAGCCTGAAGTTAGATAGATAGATTGATAGACTTTTTTAACTATTTTAATTATAGTGATTTTGACTCCATATAAACATGGTAAATAATTTGAATAATTCATATTCGTTTTATTTTCGGTTGTGAGACCTTAACTTTTTGCGGTATGGTCTAACGAAGTTTGTATGGATGAATGGCTGATTAGTTTTCCACTGAAGCCTTTATACGATATCCAATATTTACTTTAAAACTTATTGATCCATTGCGTATACAAAGAGTGAAATTAATTCTAAACCTATTCGAATGAATCCAGTCCGAAGAATTTCCATTGTCATTTGTCCACTTTGAAAAGGAAATGGTAGATTTTATTGTTTTCAATATTTAATTACTATATCTGTTTCGTAACTCTCGGGTTTCGTAAACAACGTGAAGAAATTGAATTTGTTTCTCAACCCAAAGCCTATTCGATAAATAATCAAATCCAGATCCCGGAGTTTCAGCCCAAAATATCAACAACAATTCAATGATTAAAATTGTTTAATTTTAGAATTTCCTGGAAAATCTTAAGATTAATCTATGTTCTTCATTTTATATGAATGAAGAATGAATGAATGAATTTAAATGGTTGAACGCACTTTTCTCAGAAAGTACCGCTCACTGCGTACAAAATTGTACGCAGTGAGCGGTACAGCGGTCGAGGTCAAACAATAGTGCGAAATGAGAAGGTATATTTATGTTGAATAGCTCATTAATCGAGCAAAGCTATAGGCCATAATATTATAATCACAATAAAATATTATCATTTTATTATGCCCCAGGGTGGCAACGCACTTGCAGTGTTAACCTAAATATTGCAAGTGTCTATATGCGACGGTAACTACTTAACACCAGGGGGAGCCATTTCGATCGCATAATATTTTTCAGCATAATGTAGTTTGGCATAACAGTTTCAGCATAATGTTTTCTCGCATAAATTATGATTGGCAGAGTATTAAAAACGCAGAATAGTTTTATTGGCATAACTTTAACTTACTCTAATTTTCTTTATCATAATTTTAATTAGCATAAATGTAAAGGGTATAATTGATATACGTCTAAAGATAATTTATCATAAAATATAAAATGCATAATGGAGGTATGCATAACCGTTTAAGTCATAAATGAATAATAAACTTGACTAAGAATATTTAAGAAATGATAAGACACAATTGTAAATTATCATCTCATGTATTTGATCATAATATCATAATATAAAACGATATTTTAAAAGCGTTATTAATTTTGGCTAGTTTTGTATAGGTACGACGACGAGCGAAGCGAGGATGAGTGTTAGGTTACTTGTGACCTTGTTGTACTGAATCGCTCGGTTTAATCTAGGTTCTTACCTTCTTTTTGTATTTTATTTATATTCTATACATAGTACATTATAGTGTACATTATTTTTAGTATTAGTGTTAATATTTAGAACTTCAGTATAGTGACTATCGACATTTTTAATCAGTCGGCATTTCAATCTTAGACAGTTCAAGCTTTCATATAAAAATAAAAGTATTTACCCGTTAACATTATGGTTATCTATAAGTATAACTTGTAATCTTTATGCCATAGAGTGAGATGCCAATAAATGTTATGATTAGTAATCGTTATGGTAAAAAAAAAATATGCGTGAACATTTTATGCTGGTACCTATATCTTTATTATAAAAGAAGTTATGGGAAAATAAAGTATGCCTAATGATTTATTCTGTTTCAACGTTATGCGAAACAAAGAGTATGCCAAAAAAATTTATTTAGTTTTAATTTCTGCCTCTTAAATTTATGCAACCCAATACGGACCCACCAGGAATCATTAATGTCAACATTCGGTAAAATTTTCATACATACTTGTAGTTTTGATAAACGACAGGTTTAAATGGATGCTATGAGGGTTCGAAGTATATCACGGGCAAAGCCACAGGGCTCAGCTAGTATAGTGATATTTAGTAAGCGATACAATTCTACAACTGCTTTTCTGAAATCCGTTCAGCTTTGTAATTGAGACCGCAGTGAGTTGCGAAATTATGGTGCAAGCAACAGGCGAAGGAGTGTTGTTCTTTGATTTTGTTAATAGAATGGACTGAAAACATTTTCATTCGCCTGAAAACAACGGCAACAGGAGTGACATTTTGATAATCTAGTATGGGATAGGGCCTGATGACGGTGGGTGGATTGCTCACCGTTCTTACAGGAGCAGGCCATCAAAGGTGCCGTGGCGTGGTGTGAGGGTTATACGCACATTCTTCACCACCTCAAGGAAGTGAGTTAACACTTAAAGTCCCAAGGAGGCAGGATAACAGTTCTCCAGGGCTCAAATGACGAGGTAACGACGTAGGTACCCTTACAGGAATGGAAGGTCAGACGACACTCGCTCCCAAAAATGCCTAGAATGAAAAACCAAATAATAGCTGCTTCTAGAAGCCAAATTAAATTGATATAAATGAAAAGCCAGGTTTCAAATCCAAGCTGAGTTTGGCAGCAATTGGGAAAACACTAATTAAGTAGAATTCTAACAATGTGCTCATAATGCGCTCGTGGCCCCGCGTTGTCACGTTAGGTGACAAGTTAAGGAAAATTAGGAGGGTGAGAGCTTGAGAGATAAATTAAGCGATGAGACAATTTAAATACAAAAGTAAGTATATTAGAGTTTTAAGTTCTTAGGTACATTCAGGGCCGGGTTCGATGTAATGGTTCCGAGGAAATATCAGTTAATTATCACACTTGGAAGTCCCTCCGCGTGTCCGAGACGGAGGGAAGGACTTAGCTTGCACTAGGAGGCGGCGGCGTAGGCGCGGCGCTGGTGCGACCGGACACGACGGCGGGCGAAGACGGGAAGAAAAGAAGATAGAAGACGAGACCCCGGATCAGTGTAAGTGGAGAGCGTGGCGAGATAAAGAGGTTCATATGCTGGGAGTCAACCGTTTTATTCGGCCACTACCCACACCCCTACTCTGTCGACTAGTGAAGAGAAACAACTGATCCCATAGTGTTGGGAATGAATTGACCTCACCAGTCAACAATAATCGACTAATTAAATAAAAAAGTAAACCACATTGTTACAGCGTACTCAGTGTTCTGAAAACGATCACTGCGTATTTTCACTATGGCTGGTCCTCGGATGGGTGACCACTTTTAAGCATTTATATTTGCCAACGTTTCCGTGCTTCGGAAGGCTCGTCAAGCCGTCCAACGGCTTGACGAGCTTGACGGCGACTAGCAACAGTGCCAGTAACATGCCAGTCGTGAAGCCCAGTTGAAGGCCTTGTGGCTCGAAAAATTTCAACTGCAGGTCGCCACAACCTGCGCCTGTCCATTTCAACACGGCTATAAGCTCACCACCTATTACGTGGGTGAAATGTGGGCGTATAGTATGCCTCTGCCTACCCCTTCGGGAACAAAAAATTACATAGACAAAATGTCTATGTATGTCTATGTAATTTAATAACGCTTATGACTTGTACCAAACAGTTACGTACGTGTTATTTTTCTCTGCAAAATAAAAGAATGCTTGCAAACACGTGTTGGCAAACAGTCGAAAACTGAAACTTTTCCTTTAAAGAAACCTTTTCAGTATTCCTGTTGCATTCCAGATTTAAATTCCAACTGTTTCCGATTGCAACCAGGAGATCCCCGATTTCTTTTTTCAACCATCTCCATGCTACCAAAGACATTATAGTTATAAGTATAAGGTCTTTGGATGATACAGAGTAAGGATATCAATTCGACTCGCTTTCTACTATTCTATTATTTTCCCTCTCGATCGCACCTAAGAATATTACCGAGGCGGTGGCGTTGGCGAAACTTGCATACGCGGCTTGTGAGTTTTCTACCATTTGTCTGCAGTAATGTGTAATCGTATGAAAAAAGGTGACCCCCTGACACGCTCCCGCTCGTGTTGGACGGGAACGAAAAGTGGATGGGACCAAGTGGAAGAGTTCTTCAGAACACTCACCGTGGTGAATACGGTAAACGTACGAACCGATGTGCAGATACAGCTAAAGATGTCTACTTCCTAGATTTTTTTTGTAATTATTTTATTGCCTGTTTACTAAGACCTTTCAGCCAAATCCTATTTATTTTATATCTTCTTAGTCTTCTTATTACGTAAGATATTTGTCTTTTACGTCTTAGCCAAATTATAGTCTTAAGTCAAAGTCAATCTTACCCCATAAACATTACTGAGGCTTTCAGTGGAATTTGTATCACGTCTTTTACTATAGCACGTTCACTCAACTTTTATGACTAAAAATCTACCCAATCTCTCTCTAATCTACCATTTTTACACATCTAACAAGGTTGACTAGTTTTGTAAACTAAAATTCAGCAAGCGTCTGCTATCTGAGAAATTCCCGCACAAAACTACTTACTAGATAGTTCCTTTAGTACTCCAGATCTTAATATCTTGTACCGCTTCCACAATGCACAGTCAAACAAGTGCAATCTGAGAACGGCCTACTGCCATTCACATGACTGTATTGCTGTCCTTAAGGCTTAGTATTCCTGCCGAGGCCACGCTTTTGAGTTTTATAAAACAATGCGAATCGTAGAAGAAAGGGTTTTTGATTCTGAAAAAGAGATATATGTTAGTTAAGGATTTAAGCTAGTCAAAATGGCTTTCTGTTACAAAATCTAATAAACTTCACTTGATAGAAAAACATCCCAAAGTTGCCTCCTTTCGAAATGTATTTTCAATGCCAAATCTAAACTACAGATAATTTTAATGAAATATTTATACACAACTATAGCTACTAAATATTTATAGACATAATGGCTTACTCTGACTATATAAGTGATTTTTATAGAACAAATGTTTAATTAATATCAGATTCGCGACGCTGAGGCCTGATCAGTCGCGCGCTGGCGCTTACTGCAGTAGGACTTGTGTTAGGTTTTTTCGTTGCGCTCCCCTTGCTATTTTTTCGCAATGGCACAGTATATTTATGAGAGCAGTAAACATTCCATCATCATCCGAGCGTCTGTCCCAGTTGCATCTCGCGACAACGTGAGTGTTTTAATATAAAATAAAGCATTTGATAAAGTTGTGAGAGAAACTATGTGGTACTCGTCCGTGTGGCCTGGCTGGCCGTCTACACCATATCCGGGCAGAATATGATGTGGACGGCCAGCTGCTGCTGGCGATACAGTCTCTTTATACGGACTGTAAATCTTGCGTGCGACCAAGGGGGAGGTTCACCTGGCGCCTCTTTTTGACTTCTGTTCGGGCGTCAAACGGGCCGTCGACGGTCTGCCTGGCTTATCTTAGTGTATCTGGAAATTGGAAATTTTACAGTACATTGTCTGTTGTACGCTGATGATGCGGTAGTGATGGTCTCATCAGAAGCCGACCTTCAGGCATTAGTCACTAATATAAAAGTCAAGGTCTTCGCTGCATGTTAAACTAAGAATCGGGTATTTGAAAAAGAAAAAGTAAGAACTAAAAGCAAGATTTGGGTAAACCGGCTACGTTTAGAGCAATTGAATGAAATTGTGTATTTAAGGAGAATGTTTAGCGCGGACGGAAGATATGTTCTAAACAACAACGGTAACTAGCTGCCGAAGATAGGAACATAACATTATGATTTTTTGATGTTAATATTATTTAAAAAAATAGTATAATGAGTACGGGACATTTTATTTGGTACATAAAGCCTAAATTTGTTATTAAAGATATCATCATAAACTCCTACTAATATTATAAACGCAAAAGTTTGTAAGTATGGATGTTTGTTACTTGCATGTAAAACTACTGAATGGAATTTAAATAAACATTAGCTTTTTTTTCTTTGTTCTGTTATCTGCAATCAGTTCTACTATACGCAGATTGTGTGAGGGTAATTAGGTGAGTGAGTGTGCTCTCCAGTGGGCACATCTCCTCTTTATTTCCAATGGGCTTAGTCGTCACTGATTATGTCTTTCCTTTTTAATCTTTTGCTATAACCTCGATGCTTTAGTTGTGAGGCCAGGGCATTGGGGTGATGTCGCAGTCGCCGGTGATAGCCTAGCAAACTGTTTTTAATTTCGTCCTTTACCATAACTATATATTATATATAATAGCTTATCTATCAGAATAACACATAGGCTACTTTTTATCCCGGGAACAAGTTCCTTTTGAAAACGGGAACGGAAAATCTTCATCACGCGGGCGGAGCCGCGGGCGTCAACTAGTATATCATAAACCTAAAATAAAATCCAACACAATAACAGAGATGTTCCATTTCAATTGCTACTGCCAATCATTTTTACTGTGGCGTGCCAGCAGAAAATACATCGTCGATCTATCTTGGCGGGGGCTGAGGAAGCGTTGTGGTGCCTACGCGACTTGGCCTACCGGCCCTTAAAAAAGAAAATAGTTATTATCTGAGTAATAATTAGAATTATCGGTCGTAATTGTATTGATAAGCAATACAATTACGACCGATAATTCTACAAACGTTTAATAATAAGTTGAAAACAACAGTACTTTCCTATCCTCGAACGTGTAAAGTATTTGCCGCGAGCTGAATCTTTAAGCGAAATATCGCTCGGAGTAAACACAAGACATTTTTATTGGAATACCGATGCCAGATATGGGAAGGAATCCGCGTTATTTGATACAAAGCGATTCGCAGTAGCGTGGAGTGGCTGGATGTGGCTTATTGGATTTTGAAGTGCTGTGTTTGATATAAAATTTAGCAGAAGCTTGAAGCACATTTATAATTTAAATAAAATCTTAATGCACAAATTTGTACAAAGGTGGATTTAATGTGGTAGGCACATCTAACATACCAACATATTGTGAGAAAAACTGAATAATTTTGAAATGTACATTAAAAATAAAGGAGAAAAAAATCTTAACGAAAATCTTTTTTTATTGTTTGTTTTATGATGACTGTATGCCAAATGACTTACATGCCAAAAAGGTAACCAGCGATTGTCCATTTCAACGCGGTTTGGGCTCACCACCTGTTACGTGGGACAAAACTGCACTCGATGAAATGTTGGCGTTTAACATCTGCTACTCCTTTCCGGGATAAAGACGTGACTGATAAACCAAAAAGGTCTCTCCCAATTTGACTACCTGGATAGCGCAGTGGTAGTGACTGCAGTGCTGAGATCTCTGGTTCTAATCCCGGACCAAAACAAATATTTGTGATATCCATTTTTATATTTCCTACACCTTATTAGATTAACCAATAAAGTAGGAGAGTTGCTTCCAAACCCTACCTGGAGCAGCTATCATTAGACTTTTTGTTTTCGATAGGGAGCGATTGCCGCCTGTGCATAAGTGTTTTCTATGTATAATATATTGTATGTATCTAGAAATAGGAGTATATGTCTTCTATATAAATAATAATGAACCGCAAAATATGTTTATAAGCGCTAATCTCATGAACTACTGAATGGAATTGAAAAATTATTTTTGTGTTTGATAGCCTATTTATCGAGGAGGTTTTAAGCTATACATCATCACGCTACTACCCAGGAGAGTGGAGCAGTAATAATAAATGTCAACAAATCGGGCAATCTTTCATAATTTTTTTTTTAATTAATAATCCACGTGATTAAATGGGTGCGACGAGGATAGAAGTATGTCACGGGCAAAGCTGCAAGGGTCAGCTAGTAACAATATTAATATGTTTATCAGTTGTCTAAATTCCATACCACATTATTAGCTAGTTATGTCATCTGTGATTTTAATTTGCTAACTGCAAAGTATAAAAGTTAGCAGATAATTTCAGCAAGACAATCTTAAACAATGATTTTGTAAACCACTTTAAACAAACATTCATGAAATGCTAATACAGATGTAGACTCGTGGCTACGGAACTGCCAAAATTGTAAATTAGGGATGTCCTTGTACCAAATAGGTCAGGAGATGGCAGTTAGAAATACCATGTTAAAAATCTTAATAATATTATAAATGTGAGTTTGTATGGATGTTTGTTACTCTTTCACGTAAAAACTACTGAATAGATTTTAATGAAACTTTACAATAATATAGCTTACACAAATGCTACTTTTTATCCCAGGAACAAGTTCCTATGGGAAACGGGATCGGGAAAACTTCTCTACGCGGGCGAAGCTGCGGGCGTCAACTAGTAAACATATATTTTTTTGCCATATACCTAAACTTATCTCAAGTGAAGTACGACTCATGTTACTAGGGCAGGAAGCAGGGAATCTATAAATGTATCTCTAATATGTCAATAAAGATTTATTTATTTATTTATTATGTGAGACGTAGCTGCCGAATTAATTTATGATATATTTTTTAGGATTTCTTGCACAAAAATTTTATTTTTTTAAATTCCGTCTTAACAATACTAATATTAGTTTCATAATATGTAGTCATTTTAGTTTAAAAACTGTAAAAACTTGGGACATAAATTCTATGCTAAATGCCTCTGCCTATCCCTTCGCGGAATAAGGCGTGATTATAAGTCGTTATGTATTTTAATAAAAGCTCGTTTTGATCCACATTAAATGCAGATGAATAAAAAAAAATTCTACATCGCTTGTCACAGAGTTAAGCAAAACAACAGCCAGAAATGCCATATCATTTACAAGCTATGAGCTCCTAGCCTAAGTTTTGCGTTCATAATAATGTGGTTTCTTTTATCTTTTCCTTATTATCTTTGTTCAATGTTTATTTCGTATATTACAAAACCTAAAATAACAAAGTACCTAACCAATTTTATTTTAGTTATTTCTCTAAGAATTGTTTGAATTTAATTATTTTTTTCTTGGTAGAATTCCTTTTTTTTAATGTTTTAAGATCAAACCTTAGTGCTGTTTATTGTATAACAATATTACAAATATTTTACAAATGATCTGTGTTTTTTCACAACCTTAATGGTGATAGAAAAAAGTCGAATAAACTATTTATATTAATAGACAAGATACCCCCTGGCTTCTTCCGTGACATATCTCGAGCTTCCGTCGCACCTATGTGTAATCCGGTCGGTTATAAATTCTACAATACTGCATTAAAATATGCCCGATTTGTCGACATTTATGACTACTACTCCGCTCTCCAGGGAAGTAGATAGTACACAAGAGAGCGAGTTATTTATGGGAATTTTTAAAAAAGTTAAAAACAATATGGTAAAATAGTCTCGGCGCGATTAATCTTTATCTATATGCTATAATAACCATAGTGCCACGTGTTTTCAAGTGAAACCATTGAGCAGTGTTGACTTGCCACCTTAGCAGTATATAAATGCTTTTTCCGTACGTCGTTAAAGAAAGCATTGTGATCACAATTAAAAAAATTACTCAAAGTTAGAAATATTTCAGTAACATTTCATTCCCAAAGTAATCTGAACTTCAAATGGTTAATGTTTAATTTAGGATTTCATCGGGAACAGGTGGAGGATTTGTCGCCATCTGCAACTCGTAAATTTAGTTGATAATAATTTTTAATTTAGATTAGGTAGGTTTGCTCAGCCTGTTGGTGTTAGGTTGCTGAAATATTCAATGACGAAGATTTTGCGTGAGTTTAGTGTTTGGCTCAAATTAAATGTATTTTATATTATTAAAATTAATTATAATTTGAGTGAGTGAGAAACTATTGATGAAATATATATATTGTGCGAAAGTAGAGGGTGGAAGGAGTCAGGGTAGGCCGAGACTTCCATATGAAGACCACGTGAGCAGATTGCTCAAAAATAGAAAAGCAAAAGTTATCGGATACCCAGACGTACATTGAAATCTTTTATGAAATTGTACTCTTTGACTACCCCGTCAAGAATACAGCGATACATAATCGCTGTAAAGTATTGCAATTATTTAGCTATTCAAAAGAATATAATATATATGGATTTTCTTTCTGTCGTAGATACCAAAACCAATATACAAACTTCTTCATCTTAGCGTTTTTTGAAGATTTGATAATCAGTACTAATAATAGCGAAACTTGATGTGTATATTTGATACTTACTACGCTCTAAACGGCATGATCAATTCGGATAGAATTTGGTTAGGAAGGTAGCACTTTTTTTATCCCGGGCACTACTTCTTTATGTAAACGGGTACGGGATCACGCTAACAACAATCAGTTACCTACGTGTATTTCCCTTAAAGAATAATTAAACGCCCACATTTAACAAGTTATATTTTATCCTAATAGTAAGCAAGCCCATTGCCGTGACTGGAATAAATACGTGACGTGAATGGACTGAGATAGGTTGCGGCTAACCCCTATTCAAATTTTAAGCCGCCCAAAGACTACCATGTTACTGACAACCGAGACCAATGGCTCAACGTGCACGGAAACGATCGTAAATGGAAATGCTACAAACGATCACCCATCTCGAGATTAACCGTAGGTTAAAATACTTAACTGAAAATGGGCTATATATCATCACGCTGGAGCACCCTGGAGAGCGGAGCAGTGATTACTGCTCCGCTGATGATTATAAATGTCGATAAATCGGGCATATTTGTACACTTTATAAGCGACGGGATTAAATAGGTGCGACGGGAGTTCGAACTATGCCACGGGCGAAGCCGTGAGGGTCATCTAGTAGCTTATATATCAAAATAAGATAAACTACTTTTTATTCCGGGAACAAGTTCCTATGCGAAATGGGAACGGGAAAACTTTAATGCGAACATCAACCAGTTAGATTTAAATCAATTGCCCAAAAGACCAGCACTTTACAGAACGAACACATCGTGTCGTAATCGATGAGGCTTCGGCGCAATAAGCCTGAATTTATTTATCACATTTGTTAGAAGCTTCCACTAATACTATGTATCTTCAGGCTAAAACCACAGGCTCTCAGAAAGGTATTTTACGGAATTGTTTACTGTTGTATACTTTGTACTGTAAGATTTTTTGTATGAAGCAATTTTATGTGTTGCAAACGTCTATAGCTATGGTGATCACTTTCCATCAGGCAGGCTATATGCTTGTCTCATATAGTTTTGTCTTGACGTGACTTCACTTTTATTTGGCGCCCAGCGTGCGAAGAGTGGTGTCATAGCAATAGTAAAAACGAGAGTTGCCATGCAGGAACATTTGTGTATCGCGACATGCAAATATTATACTCGTATACTAAAATAATAAAGTTATGTAAATAAACTTTTAAAGTCAACGGGGCCAAGAGCGCTACATATATTACTGTATATTTTAAATTAGTGTAAATGTAAGTTTATAATAAAACACCGGAACCCTGCTTCCCCTCCAAGAAGCTGAATAACACCCCAAATCCCAGTCCCAAGAAGAGCGATAATACCCAAACCCCCCAATGAAGGGATAAAGCCCAAAAGAAGAGGGCTGAAACCGAACCCCTAGTCAAGGACGTGGCGGATGGTGGACAAAGTTTGTGACATGGCCCTGGGGTTATCCTACCGAGGGTTTTCCCGGCCATCAAAATACATCATTCAAACAATACTATAATTATTTTGTTTTTAAATGTTATTTTTGCAATATTCCGCTTTTTTAGAATGTCGTACGATGTCGACACGTGTTTCGCCTACACACGAGGCATTATCAAGACTGTTTGGCAGCAAAAGCTTTTGCTGCCAAATAATTAATATTGCAAAAATAACATTTAAAAACAAAATAATTATAGTATTTTAAAATGGATTTCCGCCATGTAACGCCTGATTCAATTAGTTATACATCATTCAGTTTTAGGGTCGGCAGTGCGAGTGCTGCACCTCTGGTGTTGCAAACGTTCATAGGCTACGGTGACCACTTTCCATCAGGTGGGCTGTATGCTTGTCTGCCACCTCAGTGGTATAAAAAAATCCATGTGGGTTTTAGTAAGAGTCTGGCCTGGCAGCCATAAGGACAGAAATCAAAGTAAAGTACTCGTAGTACCCAATTAAAAACACAATGCATCTAATTAGTGTGTATTAACTATTCAAAACATCACTTGAAAACGGCTTACTCTTTAATTTGAATTGCCGGACATCACGTCCGAGAGTGTCCTGGTGTCCGGATTAAGCCCGGACGTGTGGTCGACACTGTAATGCAACTGCATGCCCGGCTTTTGGTCTAAAATCTACATTGAGTACAATCTGAGTTGCTGGTTTAAAGATTACGTAGTAGCGTTAGCGATATTATATATTTTCTACCTACAACTAAATAAATCAAAACAAAGACAGCTTGGTCGATATTTATAACTCAAGAATAGGTGGATCGATTTTGTGGATCTTTCTTATGTTGGAATAATCTCTGCCCTGAAGAGCAGAACAAGTAAAAAAAACCGTGTGAAATAAAATAATAAAATAAAAATATCTTTATTTCTTTATTTCCTATTTATACCCGGTCTGCAGTGGAAGAAAGTCGTGAACAACTTCTGTCTGAAATCGAGGCTACTCTTGCAAGAGTGTCCGATTGGGGTAGACAAAATCTTGTCCAATTTAACACTACCAAGACTCAAGTTTGTGCATTCACCGCTAAAAAAGCCCCATTTACTGTAGCGCCGCAATTCCAGGGCAAACCTTTCGCCATCTCTACATGTATTGGGATCCTTAGTGTTCAAATTTCATACACTATTTAACATGTTTAGAGTGTACCAGAGTACACAGGTAAAAAGTGAAACTTCTTTACGACATGTTTTAAGAGCTATAAAATTTCACTCATACGTCAATAAAGAAGTTTAACTTAAGATAAAGAAGTTTCACTTCAAAACAACATGGCGCGTAACCGAAAATGGTGTCGTTTCACTTAAAAAAAATAACAAAAAAATCTAATTAATTCTAAAATTTTCTCAAACAATTATAAGCGGTGCAAAGCTCACCGGGTCTACTGTTTTTATAAATTTTTAGCATACTAAGTGCTATGTCAAAACTAAGTATGCACTTTTATTTTTATACTACTGGGGACTTCAAAGAAAATAATAATAACAATTACTTTATGCGTTGCAGCGTCCGCGGCTGGACCGTTCAGCCAGTTCAGAATGTCGTCGGTGTAAAGTAATTATACATTATTTCACGTGATGTCCCAATTAGTATATGAAATTTAGGATAATGCCCCGAAGGTTTAAAAAATAATATTATGTACGTGCTGTCTACAAAAAGCACAAGGGGACAAGCAACATTGATCACAGAACCGCACTAACGCGCCATTACATAGAGGACATTCCGGAAATCGACCAGTGTAAGTAAAGGCGGTTTACTATACCTATACAAAATACTATTTTTTGCTTTTATTTGCAAAAGTCAAATTCTCAAAACGATAACTTCAGAAAATTTAAGCAAGACATATATTTAGTTCTATTACATTTTATCGACATTACAACTGCCACCAAATATCACGAAGAATTTTGGTAACTATTTATTTTTAATCTATAAAACGTTTAGGTCCATATTTCAGAACGTTTCTCAATACTGAATCAACGCTTGAGAGTAAATTTTATAAGGCAAAATCTAGCCTCAAGCGTTGATTGGGTATTGAGAAACGTTCTGGAATACGGACCTTAGTCTGACCAGTTTTTCAAAACACCAGGCAGGGTGGGCTCAAAAGTGGTCAACGTAGTCAATGGCCATTTAAAATAGAGCTGTTACAATACTTCCTTTACGCTGCTGACCATGATCAAATCATTTGATAATACTTCAAGGTAAACCATGTAATGTGACAATACTTCCTCTGCACTACCGACCTTGAAATATATTTTGAAAATACTTCAAGGCGAAAAATATTATAGCATTGCTTATTATAGCGTGTTCTGTACACAAACCTGTTTTGTCAGCATTGTCTCGTTAACTAAACAAGCACTGAAGTATTCCCAAGGCGCTGCAGGAATACTCAGTTTGAAATACCTTAAAATGTAAGCTGTAATTGTAAACATTATTGGTCTATCAGCATCCTTAGGCTGATAGACTAATAATGTTTACAATTAAAGTACCAGATGCGTAAATATGAATGTTTCTTTGCTTTGCCAGCGACACTTTCGATTAGATTATTTTAATGGTAGTTGAGAAAGCGCTCGTGGATTACTCTGACTCAGTGTTCTGTAAACGATCACTGCGTTAAGCAACTTTCGCTATGGCTGGTCCTTGGATGGGTGACCACTTAGTAGCATTTAGCAGTTTGCGTTCTTTTTCTACTTCCTGTGGGTTCCAGGACATTCTAACTTTTCTGGTGTTTTGGTCATTGCTGTAGATCCGGTTTACATGAGTCACAGTAATGGGAATGCGGGCGGGATTAGTCTCAATAAAAGGTCCGGGTTGCCAGTAACATGGCAGTCGTTAAACCCAGTGGAAAGCCTCATGGGCGGCTTGAAAACTTTTAACAGCAAGTCGCCATAGCTTGCGCCTGTCCATTTCAACACGGCAACGGGCTCGCCACCTGTTACGTGGGACAAAAACGCATATAGCGAAATCACCATTGTTTACTTTCCTTTCACTCCTACTAACATTTTTTCCATTGAAAGGTTACATGGAAGAAATGGCTTTGAGTGATAAGGCCGCCCATTGCACTACTTTAGTTATAATAAACTATCACTTTGTGTTTATTTATGTTTTCTTGGTGTGCAATAAAATATAAAATATAATAAATAATTACGAGCGTTTCACAAAAGAGATCAACGTGAAGCATAATAATAGGTACAAATAATTGAAAATAATAATATTATATCTATAAAATAATAATTTAAACGATGAACGATTGACGAAGAAGATATATTGTGCGAAAGTAGAGGGCAGAAGAAGTCAGGGTAGACAGAAACTTACATATGAAGACCACGTAAGCAGATTGCTCAAAAAAACGAAAAAGTCAAAAGTACTCGGATACCCAGACGTGCATGCATGAAGCGATTAATGAATCTACAGGAAGCGAAAGAAGTATGCATGGATCGCGATGCCTAGCGATCGGTCCTATCTGACTACCCCGTCAGGGATACGGCGTGAAGATAGTTCAGTTAAGTTAAATATATTTATACACACAAAAAGGTTTTATCTCCTATTTTCACATATTTTCATATTTTATAAGATATCTAACTCACTCACATATCATATCTGACTCACCACCTGTGACATGCGACATAAAGGCTTACATTTAATCCTTCACGTCCGTGACGTTGCAGATAAGCTGCACTGCAAGAATGTCGCCTTCGCTGGTATGGTCATGTCTTACGGCAACCGCCGGGCTACGTGGGAAACAAATGTCTGGCCATATGAGCCCCGCCGGGTTGAGGTAAGAGGGAAAGACCCAAAAAATGCTGGCTTGACGTCGTAAGGGATGATATGCGTGCCAATGGTCTGACTACAGGGGATGCTGACGACCGTGCGAAGTGGAGAAAACGTAGGAGAGCGGACCCCCTGCGCCGCGAGACGCAACTGGGACAGACGCTCGGATGATGATGATAACTGCTTACTGTGAAATATGAGCCTGCTATGAACCTATACTTCTGCCATCCCTTTGGGGATAAAAGCGTGAATGATATGTAAAAAACACTAAAGCAAATAAACCTATGAGCAGTATGACTATACTATACATTAAGGCATTAAATTCAACAAAACACACACCATTCTCATATAAGTTAGGAATTACATAACTTATATGACTACTACTATAATAATTATATATAATTATTAATACTAGAATAATTATTCTAACTTAGTTTCTCATTAGCTAATAACGTGGCTCTTAAGTCCTAAGGGCAGTAAAACAGGTAAAACATAGCCTAGTATATAATAT
Organism: Thumatha senex; assembly: GCA_948477245.1. Taxonomy (NCBI): domain Eukaryota; kingdom Metazoa; phylum Arthropoda; class Insecta; order Lepidoptera; family Erebidae; genus Thumatha; species Thumatha senex. The sequence goes on along the minus strand of OX419750.1, from coordinate 11,075,029 downwards.
ACGAGTAACATAAACTGTCGAAGCCAGGTAAGCTGATCATAAAATGTTCGGAGTGAACACATTACCCTCTCTGTAATAGGAAAAGACTATAAGACAGTTTTACACTCATTTAAAAATTTCTCGTCACACTTTGTTTTTGAAGTGAAACTTCTTTATCGACGTTAAGAGAAATTTTATAGCTGTAAAAAAAATTTACACATTTTTCGGTTACTCGCCATTTTGTTTTGAAGTGAAACTTCTTTATTGACGTATGAGAGAAATTTTACATCTGTAAAAAAAATGTCGTCTGTAAAGAAGTTTCCTGTGTACTCTGGTACACAAACATATTTTTTTATCAATGAGGTATCATAAGAACATACTGAAATAATTTTGATAAATAAGAAATTAAAACATTAAATTTATTATAATTGTAAAAAAAAAAGAATGAATTACATGTGATAGAGAGAGGCATTTTTTGCTTCTAGTAGGCTCGATACACACGCATACCACATTATGCGGCATTTCTTTACGTGATGTTTTCTATTTAGATTAGTTAGACAAGCGTCATACCCGGTAAAAAAAAGTCGCAGGTTTGAGGCTGGAAATTTTAAGAGAGGCTTTAAATATAAGTAGGTATACTGAACCTGCTGAAAAGTAGTTACCGTAGCCTATGGACCTTTGCAACACCACAGGTGATACACTCACGAAGCTGACCCTACAAAAAACTTCTAATCCCCTTTTGAGGAACTCTATACTGTAGACTTTTGGGAAAACCGAGGTAAGGAATTGATTCCTCAATCCATGCTTATGCGAAAGAAATCCCCTATCGGACCTTACCTTACTGCGAGAGCTCTCTGGATGCAAAATGTGAAGATAAACGCCATGTCTATGGAGAGCGGTGCGATGATAGAAAGTAGCCGTGGAAGTCATATAAAACAATTACTCAGAGAACAAGCCCTTCCCACATTTTAAAAGAGCATCTATGGAGTTTCTTGCCAGATTCTTCTCCATGAAGGGTAGGCTGCCCTGAACTGGCAACTAGAATCGCATTTAGATTTAAGCACCTAAAATGGTCTACATGAATAAAAATATTTTTGATTCTGATTTTTGCACAGGCGATAAAACACGCATTTATAAGTTAATAATTCTAATGGTCTTTTTCGGTGATAAAAGCATCTCTTACGAACAATTAGGAGTTAACTGTTAGACTTACGGGCGGTTTGAATGATTTTGATTGTAGGTCGCTACAATCGTTGCCTGTCTATTTCAACATGGCAATTATATGAATACGGTGAACATAAATAAATACGGTAAAATGTGGAAGTATAAGTAAGCCGTTGCCGCCTTTCGGGGATAAAAGAGTGAATATTAAATAAATAATTGACTCTGGACTTTGCGCGGGATCACTGACAAGTGCGGACGCTTGCTGTATATTATTTTCTAAAACTAGTGCATTTATCTTGTTTTATGTTCGGGAGTCGTGGTTTCTTGGACATAAAAGTTGTGTTAACGTGCTTTAGTGATAGACAATGATATATATGCAGTGAAATGCTATTTTATATTTTGCCGCGTAAAGTCCACTAAAACCCTATTATAAGAACCACCATTATACTGAGGGCAAGGACCCGAGACTGAGAACTCGACATCAACAAAGACTGGACAGGACTAAATTAAAAGATTAGATTAAAAAAATATGATATAAAAATAAGATTTAGCTAATAGGTCTTCGTACCCAGGCCATAAAATATTTATAAAAAAAAATTAGTGATTACGAAAAAGTATTAATTTCCTTTCTGTTATCATTTTGCACATTTTAATCAAAACCTCTTCGCTAAAACATTTTAAATATTCACCGATCCACATCCGCTCCGAAAACATTTCTAAATATTTTTTCACTGTAAAAATAAATTTTATGACTTGGTACATTTTCGTCACAGGCGTTGATGTAAGAGATGTATTGGATGGAAAGGTGTGCCGGGGACAAAATATTTACTGCACGAGCAGTTAGTGACATTTTTCGCGATATTTCTTGTATTTTACATACGAATTTAGGTTTTATGGTGATCAGATGTCGAGCGACTTGTTTCTAGAAAATTTCAATACATATACGAGGGTTGAACTGACAAGAGTAGATATATATGTGCCTTATGAAATATGTTATGTGTAAGACATATATAATATTTTATATATGTATTTGGAGCACTTTTTCATATTTAAAATACATTATTTTTGTATTTATTATTATTTATCTATCACACCTTATCCCTAAAGGGGTGGCAGAGGCATATTTTATGCCTACTTTTCACCGTGTGCATTCCTGTCCCACGTAATAGGTAGTGAGCCCATTGCCGGATTGAAATAGACAGACGCAGGTTGTGGCTACCTGCTGTTGAAAATTTTCAAGTCGCCCATAAGGCCTTCAACTTGAATTAACGACCGCCATGTTACTGGCAACCGGGACCAACGGCTTAACGTGCCTTCCAAAGTACGGAAACGCTCGCAATAAAGTAAATGCCATAAAGTGGTCACCAATCCGTGACTACCCATAGAGAAAGTTGCTTAACGCAGTGATCGTTTACCTAACTGTGAATCCGCGAGGCCACGAGCGCTTCTTTATATTTGACACGTCAAAATGACGCCGGCCTGCGTTATGGAAAGCAAAAATGACGAACCATTACTGAGGGTATCCCAACCGTGTCTATTCTATTGCACGCCTCATAAGCGAAGCGTTGAGGTGGATACTACTGTCACTTCGCGCAAAACATCTGATTTTTCAAACTTAAAATGTCTCTATTTATCATATATTGCACTTGTAAAATAATATATACACATATCAAGAAAAAACACTATTTTTAACACTCATGATATTTTTGATGCCATTTTTGTTATTTAAACTAGTTAAAAAACTGTTTAAAAAAGTTCCGTCTTGGACTTCCGTGTGTCTGTATGTTACGGATTATTTTCTTGTTAACACGATAACGACCGAAATACTTTACTATTCAAGTTTTTTTTTTCTCTTACGGTTCAGTATAATTGGGAATAGAACCCTTTCACTTTTCGCGGTCTGATTCGATGTGGTTTAATTGTTATTATCTTTACTTTATTTATTTCACGCGATAATTCATAGCAAAGTTTGTAAGCTTGTAATTCTATTTTTTTTTATAATATAATAAAAACGTGTTAGGCGTGCACTTTTGGGTTTTTCAAATTTTTTATTCTATTCTATATCTATACTTAAAAACTTAAGCGTTTATAATATTAGTAGGAAGTTAATATAGTCAGGTATTACAACTGGCACTAATCTATTTTGCCCAGATCCAATATTGTATTTTACGACCAACTCGGGGTCTCTTATTGAATTCTCTTATCAGAATGTGGGTGTGTTATTACAGGATATTGGGTAGATCATACTAAAACAGGTTGGACGTATTTGTTAGTGCGTACTGGATTAAAAGGATACTAACATGGTTATGAGGATGGAGCGAAAGCGAGCTGTAGGCGAGGGTGAAATAGAACCGAGCGAGTTTACCCAATATATATATAAGCACGTATCGTACGACATTTTTCTACATACTTGGAAGGAAACAGAATAAAATAGAAAAAAAGAAAAACATATTTAATGAGGGTTTTTTGAAATATTCCCCGTGAGATGGCAGCGCTGTAACGTCAGGTCCAACTACCTGTCAAAACACATACACGATTTATATTTTTCGATCATTTTTTTGGTTTATTTATTCTTAAAAACGTTACAAACGGAATATTGTTTTCCAAAATGCCACAGTGTTGTGCAGTGCCTATGTGTGCAAATAAAAAAGGAGGCCTCTCTTTTTGAGCTCAATCTTCAGTTCGGCAACCTTTCTTTGGCCGTAATCCATAATAAAATCAATAACACTTCCAAATACATAAAATTTTACTAAAATAATAATACGTTCGGTAAGATTCTGTGCTATCTGACAGCTGTTTGGACCTGACGCATACGAAGCGCCGCCTGGCGGCAGAAAAAGTATCGAAAACCCTCATTCCGCACTAATAATACTAAGTTAAGGTAAATAAAATATAATACTAGGTCTTTATCTATAAAATTGCCGTTTTTTATGAAAAAAATTAAACGTACGAAAAATTTGTATGTATTTTTTTACTAGTTGACACCCGCCGCTTCGCCTGCGTAGAGAAGTTTTCCCGTTCCCGTTTCCCACAGGAACTTGTACCCTAGATAAAATGTAGCCTATCTGTTATTCTGATATATAAGTTGTAATATATTGTAAAATTTCATTAAAATCTATTCAGTAGTTTTTACGTGAAAGAGTAACAAACATCCATTAAAACTTTCGCATTTATAATATTATTAAGATTTGTATTAATAGAAGGTATCACCCATACAATCAGTGCACCTTTGCCAACGCAGTGGCAGTTTATTGATGCCCTTCTTAAATAAATCAGCTGGACGGAAGTCAACAAATTCTTCAAAGGCATTTTGTACTACCTCTCGGGTACTGAATTTTTTTCCCGCCAAGAAGTTATCCAAGTTCTGGATAAAGTAGTAGTCTGTAGGCGCAAGGCCTGGTGAGTAGGGCGGATGACGGAGAGCTTCCAACCCCAGTTCTTGCAACTTTTTTTTTAAATTTATTTACGTTTATAAAAAATACACACACAGTTAACAATAAAAGCAAACCATAAGCCACTAAGGCTTGTCTGGATTGCTGTTTTATATTACACAGTATAATACATTACTATAGTATATTGGTACATGATAGATATTTCAAGCGAGCGGACAATTTAGCAAGATTTAATAACTTTAAACAATAATCATGGAAATAATAATATAATTTACATAATTAATTGTATACGATTACATAATTACAAAAAGATAGGTGGGTACTCATAACACAGATATACCTTAAGCAATATATGTCTATTTCTTATGCGACAGCGCGCTCGCTGCCCACAAACAATAGGAACTTGTTTGGTACACTTACTTACAGGTAGTTTAAAAAGTGTGAAAATAATTTATGTTTTAAATTAGTTTCAGAAATGCTGTTTATGAAATTTAAATTAAGGCTGTTCAACAGGCGGGGAACCGTGTATTTAGTGGTTCTCTCACCATAAGCATTTACTGCTTCAGTTGTTACCAATTTTTTATTAGTGATGTGTCGCGTTTCAATTTTGTGATGTACTTGGATCTGTAGTGATTTATTAAAGAAATTTTCTTTAAGGAGATGGTATTTGACTTTAGTGTGAACGGGTAATACTTTAAACTGCTTAAATAATTCCTTTTCACTGTCCTTTAATTTTTCTTTCATACAAGGTGAGGCAATGTTCTTAAGAATTCTAGTTTGTATCTGGTATATACGTTCAAGGTAAGTTTTGAAGGTTCTACCGTAGCTGGAGATGCCGTATCCTATGATGGAGTCGGCAAGGGCATTGTAAAGCATGAGTTTGACCCTTAACGGTATCTTATTTCTAATTTTACACATATTGGCAAGAAAAGCTCTAAGTTATTTACATACTCGCTTGATATGAGGCTGCCAGCTAAATCTGTGATCAATGATCATACAAAGGCATGTGTGCTTATCTACTATTTCAATAGATGGACACTTACAGCCTATAACGTGTGTGTGCAGGCATGAATGCTTATGGGCCGTCAGATTTATTGCCTCTGGACACTGAATTTTACCATAAGGTGAACGTATGTGGACAAGTTTTGTTTTTTGTGCATTGAGAACCAACCCATTATCATGGCACTATTTATTAATATTATCTAAGTCTGATTGCATCTTTGTATAGGCCGTAACAACATCCCTATCAGAAACAAGCAAACACGTGTCATCGGCGTATTGATATGAAGAACAATGCTTAAGAACATTATTCATATCATTAACGTATGCTATAAAGTGAAGGGGACCAAGCACAGATCCTTGTGCTGTGCCCACATCAGCTGGAACGGTTCTACTGTGACTTCCATTCACGTTAACGCAATAAGACCTGTTTCGAAGATAATCCTGACACAATTTCAGCAAAGGGTCTCGCACACCGGTGTTATTAAGTTTATATACAAGTCGGTCGTGATTTAGGGTGTCAAAAACGCGAGAAAAATCGATGAAAAGGGCAAGTGTATGCTGTCTAGAATTTAAGGAAGCATTAATTTCATCTGTAAATCGGGATAGTAATGAGGTAGTACTTTTGTTTGGTTGGAATCCAAATTGATTTTTAGAAATAATACTATGTTTAGTATAAAAAGCATGTATTTGTTCACTCAGATACTTCTCTACTACTTTATTGATGGTTGATAAAAGCGTTATAGGTCTGTAATTCGATACATCTTTATGGTTACCCTTCTTGTATATGTCATCAGGATATTTTCTAGTGACAATACAGGAGTTGATAAGGTTAGTAATAGCAGTAGATAGATTAAGACTAATTTCTTTAAGGTCTGTTACTCTATTTCTGTCCTGACCGGGTGCTTTAAGAACTTTTAATTTATAGATGATTTTACTTATTTTTTGTGGCGAGGCTTAGGATACTTACATCACTATTACTAGAGTAGTCGTCATCATTAAGGAGTAGATTTTTACAGATGGGTACTATCTTTTTAACCGAATTTTGAAATTCATCAGCAATTTTTTCAGAAATTTCGGCAGAGGACAGTCCATTGAAAACTTTCAGAATTACCTAATCAACTGTTGGAGTCACTCGTCCGCGGATGGAGTTTACCAGCTGCCATAGTTTTTTGGGGTTAGAATGGTTATTTTTAATTATATTTTGGTAATATTTATTCCGGTGATATTCAATGACTTTGTGGCATTTATTGCGTAATCTGTTGTACTGCAATCTGAGATATTTATTGGTGGGGTAAAGTTTCCATATCTGAAATGACCGTTCTCTGTTATCTTATTATCTGTTATCTGTTAACTTGGAGACCGTCTGCTGTGCAGTATGAGGTCGCGCGTTGTCGTGCAGGAGCAGCGGAGACGAGCGATTGTGATTTAAATTGTTGTATGAAAGTATAGGGTAGAAGGAGTCAGGGTAAGCCGCGACTTACAAAGGAAAAAGTTAAATGTACTCGGATACCCAGACGTGACGTGTATGAAGCGAACGAGAATCTTGAAGAAGCGAAAGAAGTATGCATGGATCGCGAAGCCTGGCGATCTGTCCTCTCTGACTACCCCGTCAGGGATACAGCGTGAAGATAGTTAGATAGATATTTTTTTGTCACTTAAATAATATATATTGTTATAGGTACCTACCTATAACATCAAAACACAAACACGTTAATGTCACAAGAGAACGAAAACACTTGTGTAATAAAAACACTCACAAGTCTTAATTATTGCAAGTTGATATTTTTACATATATACATACATATTGTCACGCCTTTATCCCGAAGGGGTAGGCAGAGGCATATTAAACGCCCACGTTTCACTGTATGCACTTTCGTCCCACGTAACAGGTGGTGAGCCCATTGCCGAATTTTTTGATATTTTTATATATTTTATTTTTGATATTTTTAGATATCCAAAATGTGTAAAAAGAAAAGAGAATTAGAGAAAAATGGCGCGCACTTTATTTTCTGTCGTAGCTGCGTACGCTAAAGCTACTACATTCAGCCTAGTTTTTAAATATTTTTTATTAACTAACACTAATCACTGTTAAGTTAAACAAAACTAAATAATGAAAATAAACGTTTAAATGTTATATTTTAAGGAATCTCATCATCATCAACTCACATCTTTTAAAGAATAGTGTTTATTTATTACCAAAAAAAAATGTTTCCATGACGCAAATACATGAAGCAAACAGTGTGGATATACTTGTAGAATATTACTTCACTATTTAGGTTCATATTATACGTAAGCTTTGCGAGCTGCTTTATGTATCTAAAACCGATGAAATAACATCTAATTTAATAAGCTTTTTTTAACTTTTAATAAGCTTAATAAATGCTCATGTTCTTGCAAATGCATTTTGTAAGCCACCCTAAGTTCACCCCCAGCCTAACCCTCAACGTCACAGTTTGGGCCCAGATATCTTAGTGGTATACCCTACACCCAATATAATCGCATATATCCTTGTAAAAGTGAATATACTCATAGTCCCTATTGACTGCCTCTGTGGCGCGGTGGGAGCGCATCCGACTGCTACGCAAGAGGTCCCGGGTTCGATTCCCAGGTTGGAACAAATATTTGTGTGATCCACAAATGTGTGTTTCGGAGTTTGGGTGTTTTCTATGTATAATATGTATGTATTTAGAAATATATAAGTATGTTTATCAGTTATCTAGATCCCATAACACAAGCTAATATTAGCTTACTTTGGGCTAGATGGCGCTGTGTGAAAAGTGTACTACAAGATTTATTCAAACAAAATTTTAAAACAGTACACCATAGCACATCACCGCCATGTAAGCATCGATTTCCCTGTCAGTTAGCCATGAGATATGGTTCCATTTGACACGCTCTCTAGATTTATCGTCTATACCCATATCACTAACCTCATATCTATGGAAAAAGGTGGCAAATTCCATAGAATATGACAGATTGTGAATCGCATTATACAGAAATGTTTGGAATAAAAAATGTAGTTTGGTAAATCCTTTAATTTCTTCACGATATTCACGTTGTATCCCCGACAGGGTAGTCAGAGAGGACAGATTGAAACAATTAAACAAGAAAAAACAGATTGAAGTCAGGCTTCACGATCCATGCATACTTTTTTCGCTTCTGGCAGATTTATTAATTTCTTCATACATGCACGTCTGGGTATCCGAGTACTTTTGAACTCTCACTTTCTGTCTCTTTCTGACTCCTTTTACCCTCTACTTTCACACAACATAATATATTCTTAGTCAATCGTTCCTCACTCATTCGTTGGACGTGTCCAAACCAACGGAGCACGCCCTTTTCCAACATAACGCTTTTATTTAAACCTGCCATATTGCGTATCACTTCGTGACGTATTCTGTAGGCCAAAGTTACGCCGCACAATTTTCGAAGTGATCGCATCTATACAGCATTCAACCTACTTTAATGCGTCTTCTGACATACCTAGGTCTCGCTACCGAAAAGCAACGTTGGCACTAGCACTGCGTTATGAATCGCTAGTCGTGCTTCTTTTACGATGCTTTACTAATTGACAAAGCACCGTTAACTTATTTCCGGCAGCTATTCACCGTCCTACTTTCAAATCACATCTTCCGTCCCCGCTAAAAATACTTACTAAATACACAATTTTATTTACTTAATCTAGACATTCCTGGTTTAACCAAATCTCACACGTCGTTCTTACATCATCAAATACTAGAACCTGATTAATTTACTGGTGAACTTATAAAATGTGTTAAGAAAACCCTGTCTGATCCGTGAAGGTATTGGTAGGTATCGAGATGTGACTGTATTCGTGTAATCGTTTTTAGAAATTACCCCAAAAAATTACCCTAAAATATTTTATAACTATTTCATACTTATAATTTTTTTTTTTTGATAAATTAATATCCATCACGCCTTATCCCCGAAGGGGTGGCAGAGGCATATTATATGCCCACTTTTCACCGTGTGGATTGCTGTCCCACGAAATAGGTTGTGAGCCCATTGCCGTGTTGAAATAGACAAACGCAGGCTGTGGCTACCTGCTGTTGAAATTTTCAAGCCGCCCATAAGGCCTTCAACCAGGCTTAACGACTGCCACTTTTCTGGCAACCGGGACCAACAGCTTAACGTGCCTTCCAAAGCACGGAAACGCTCGCAAATGTAAATGCCACAAAGTGGTCACCCATCCGAGGACCAGCCATAGTGAAAGTTGCATAACTCAGTGATCGTTTACAGAACACTGAGACCGCGAGGCCACGAGCGCTTCACTTTTTTTGAAAATGTATTGAAGTGCCTATGTGCCCCTTTCGAGTCGGACAGGGTTTTCTTAACACATTGTATACATTATAGTAACGTCCTTTGTCCTAACCCTGTACGTAAGGGTCCCTGCCAAGATCTTTGGAGCCCAAGCGACCTGGAGCATTTGCTGACTTCTGGGGTGGAACTGCAATCTATGCTCAAAAATAAAAGGCAATCCACAGCTGCTCCAAACATTCAAATTAATAGTCCACAGGCTTCAAATCGAGTTTGGGTCTGGAAGCAACTAGGAAAACACATAAGATGAAGAAGAATAGGTAATGAGAAACAATTTTGAAAAGCCATTAGTATGCAAACGTTTACTAAATTTAAATTTTAAATTGGGAAAAAATTCAGTCTCGAGCTGGACTCAAACCAGCGTTTTCTGGTTCAACGCACCAGACGCGATTACCAACTACACCAGCGAGACCAACTAGAAACTGACGAATTATTCCACCTCTTTACGTCTTAAGGCTACGTAAGGCGCTATCGACCGGCACTTAGCAAAGCTGCACGGTATGAATGTATAGAATTGCATCTATAATCATTGGATTTGTGATGGACACGTAGTGCATGCGACTGCCGCGACTGTAAATCGAACCCGGGACGGTTCGATTCGCGGGTCGGAAAAAATATTTGTGTGATCTACAAGCGCGCAGGTTGTGGTTCCCTACTACTACCACATAATCTCAAAGTATTCACAATTGACTCCCCCATACTGAGCTCCATTTTTATTTGGCAGCTGAAGTCAGAATTTTGATTTTCGGCATTGTTGGAAACAACTAACAGCCGTCTAACCTTCCAACTCTGTGAGAGAGAGTGCCTGCATTGTTGTCTTGTACTTGTGTTAGTCAGCTGGTGCACCGCTGGCAGGTGAGGTCACTGAACCCCAAAGATCTTTATGGGGACTTTACACCCAATTGGCTTACGTACTATCGATAAATACATCTATCACGCCTTATCCCCGAAGGGGTGGCAGAGGCATATTATATGTCCACTTTTCACCATGTGTATTCCTGTCTCACGTAATAGGTGGTGAGTCACTCGACTTTAATAAACTTTTTGTGTTTATAATACACTTTTTGCACATTTGTTACAAATTTTGTGCAAATTTTATTCCAAATTTTCACTGAAATAATATAACAGCATATTTTGGTATTTTCACGGCTACTGGCAAAATGCCTAAAACTGAGCGAACACCCCCGGATACTCCTATCACCGAAAAACAACGTGTGCATTCAATCCCGGACTTAAGAAACGAACACAAAATTCCGGACCCAAAACTATCAAACACCTCGAGAATAAATAAATCAGGCAAGCGTTTGAGGCCAGATTCCTCTCCTGATGCCGAGACCCAAACATTTGAGGACAAGATCATGAGCATACTATTGTCGTGGAAAAGTGAACAGGATGCCATTCTTAAATCCTAGATAGAGGACCAAGATGCATGCTGAAGTCTTTAAAGTCCGATAGTGTCGAAGTTAAACAACAATATAAGGAGATAAAGAAAATGACTAGTGACATAAAAAAGTCTATAGAATACACGAATAAGGAGTACGAAAGTATGCGTTTTATATTAAAAAATTGGAAAATGAACGGCTCAGCAACAGGACTACATCTTGGAGCTGGAGAGGAGACTAGAAGACCTGCATCTTTCGCATCGGTCGAATTTAAATTAGAAACGTGCCTTACAAGGATAAAGAAACTGCATCTGAGTTAACGTCCATTGTTATGAAAACCTTTACAGCGATTCAAACCGAGTTCAACACCCCAGAGCTACGTAACATCTACCGACTACCTGGAAAGAGGGAACTAATGGATGTACAAGCTTTAAATGTTGCATGTGAAAAATAAGTTTAGTAAGTATGTGCTTACTACATAAAAGAATAGGGTGCCTCACATTGAAGTCGTAGGGTGAGTTATCAAGCCTCCCGCCCACGCGGTTGAGGTTATGACGATCAAGATAGGTGTTAAAGAAAGTAATCTACTTTTGAGTGGCAATTTTTGACTACTTTTCAAAAGTTTATATTCCTCAGGGAACATTTCGAGTTGTTAGGAATGAATAATTAAATTTATTGAGTTTTCTAACTCTAATAATGAAAGATTGCCACACAATTTACTATTTTTATTTTTTAAGTTGTAAATAAATTATTGTACATAAGTAAACATTCTTTGAATTTTGGTTTATTATTTTTTTTTTTTGGTGACGCGGGGAATGTTTTTTTGCACCGTCATCCCTGCTTCGGGGGCAGCAGGGATGGTGTGTGGAATTCCCGGCCCTTTGGGGGCCGTCCTAACCACTCAACTCCGCGGTGTTCCACCTTCTTCCCAACCGGGTCGCAGGATAGGCCTGAGGGCTATTCACTGCGACCCGGCTAAGGGAATGCCCCACTATGAGGCTCTCCTCGGGGGGCAAGATGTGCTGCCCCCCACAATCAAACCCGGAGGAGGTTAAGTTGTGCCCACTCGAGCCGTCCCCAACCATGTGGAGAATGATCGAGCGGGCACCTGAAGGCACCCCGGAACACGAGGGGTGCCAACCGCCAGGAGGCTATTGTGAGCGGGGTCCCCGACCTTCCGCCCACAGCCACAAGCTAGTCGGTGGTGCGCCGCGTACCCGCCCGGCGCCGCCCTCGACGCCCTCAAGACTTTTTGCCGCCATCACCTCACTGGCGAAGGAGGCGACGGCGGCCCAGCAGTTTCGACTGCCGGCCGTATACATCGGAATACCGTGCGCCCTCTCTACCCATTGCCGTAGGACGGGCCGTATGGCTCCCACGAGCCGCGCGCTCGCAGTGGGGCTCATCATTCTTTCGGCCCACTTTCGGAAGAGATCGTCGCGAGCCGCTTGTGTCCAGCGATCGATCTCCTCCGGAAGTGGCCGACCTCCAATTCGTCGCATCAGGACGCCCTCGGCATACACCCACCGTAGGACTCCAGCCTCGAGTTCCCACGGGAGGCTCCCTGCTATGAGGCTTTGAATTTTGGTTAGGTTAGGTTAGGTTAGGTTAGAAACGTTCTTTGAATTTTGGTTAGGCTAGAATACCCTAATAATAAGTAATGAATGATAGATGTACGAGAGGTTACGTCTACATGATGAACGCTACGTGAATGATCGTTACTACTATCGCTACTGAAATGAGTCACTACCTCCGGTAAATCATGTTTCACCGTATTTGGCATAGTGGGCCATTGACACTCATTGTGTAATAAAAAGGATGGCCCAGAGCACCAAAGGGGTGTGTCCCTGATAATGTCTGCCCAAAGACCACGGGAAACAAGATCCGCCGGGTTGTCCTTCGACGATACGTAGCTCCAGGTATGACCACATGTGCTAACCTGTATCTCGATGACTCTGTTTCTAACAAAAGGCTTTAGCTGATTAATTGTTGTAGGTTTGATGGGTGCTATACTATTTCTAGAGACTAGAAGATGTACACCGGTGGCTCCAACACTATTACATGATCGAATGTACACACAAGCACCGTATGCCTTCTCGGACGCATCGGTAAAGACGTGTACTTCGTGTATAATAGAGTCTGCGCATAAAACCCAACGAGGAATTTTTAAATAATTTAATTATTTTATTGTACTCTCAAATACAGACCAAGCTTCACTTACCTAGAGCGATACTACGTCATCCCAGTCGTACTTATCCAGCCAAAGGCGCTGCATGAGTATTTTGGCTTCGACAACGCACGGACCTACGAGGCCCAATGGGTCGAAAATCTGACTGATAACAGAGAGGACATGACGTTTAGTGACTTTGTTAGTGGACGTAATGTTAATTGTGTAAGTGAGTGAATAAGAGTCACAAACCCAGTTAAGTCCTAGAGTTTTAGCTTGAGGAGTGTCAAGACCTTGCTCAGAAAAATGTAAGGTACTTTAACTATTTTGTTTTTAAATGTTATTTTTGCAATATTCCGCTTTTTTAGAATGTCGTACGATGTCAAACAGTCTTGATAATGCCTCGTGTGTAGGCGAAACACGTGCGAACATCGTACGACATTCTAAAAAAGCGGAATATTGCAAAAATAACATTTAAAAACAAAATAATTATAGTATTTTAAAATGGATTTCCGCCATGTAACGCCTGATTCAATTAGTTATTTAAAATATAAGTATTATCTGATTCATTGTCACTATTATTAAAGTTTATTTGATTTAAAATTTCCAAATTATTTGATCGCCATTTGCGTAAATTAAATTTAGCTGAAGAAAGAACCGATTTCACAATTTTAGTGACAGCTACAGTTTCGGATATGGTGTTCCCTCCGCTGAGATAGTCGTCGACGTAAAAGTTTTTCTACCGTTTCGCCATCCTACAGTTGACGTATACAAGCAGTGGGCTGTGTTGACCGTTCGACAGCTCTTTGTACTTCAGACTGTTATGCGATAGCACCTACTCTTGAGTTATGATCCTGAAAATGTAGCAAACAGACGCAGAAACGACAGAGTGTGTTTAAAACCAAAACTAAACACAAGCTTTTCTCATCGATTTTTTAGCTACCAAAGCGGTAATTTATACAATAAATTAAATAAAGTTTTATGTATTTATCCAATGTCAAAATTACAGTGTAAGTGTGCTGTCAGAGACTGGTTGAAAAAATTGGATTATACGTTTACTGAAATACTAATCCAATGACAGGACAAGAGTTGGGCTGACAGGTTTGCTACTTTTCACCGTCCCGAACACAGCGTTATTTTCATTTATTTACTTATCTGTTAATACAAAAATACACACACACACACACACACACACACACACACACACACACACACACACACACACACACACACACACAACGTTACAAGTTGCACACTCAACAACCATTTATAAAAAAAAGCACGTATCGTGTTGCTCACCATTATATTTGTTTTTTGAACTGAAATGAAAAATCTTTAAATGAAATGAAAAATCTTTATTCATGTAGGTCACAAAGTAACACTTATGAACGTCAAGATTATTGCTTCTACATTTACTGCCAGATTCGCACAGCAATAGGTAGAGCCTGAGGAAGATCCTGGCAATAAAACTCATGGCCACTCTTTTCTAACCGCCAGTAATTACATTAGTTTGAGTTACATGATGTTTGACCAATTATATAGTAATGAAATTATACAAAACAAAATCAATGTTGTGTGTAAAATGAATTTATTTCAAAACAAAAAAAACAAAATCAATGTTGTGTTTCAAAAAATAAAAAAAAAAAAATTTGTGTTTTTGATCTTTGTTGTAATGCTGTATTTGAGGCGTGGGGACCAGGTGATCTGTAGCACAGGTTACTTTATTTTAACCTAAATCAGACACCAGCTTCTCACAAAGAGGGAAACAAAAGTATATATAGATAATGAGCATTTCTCATGGGTCTTGTTGTTTTTTCTTGTAACCCGTATTGTTTGATCTTGTATTCTGTTTTTCAGTTGTGAGGAGAAATAAATAAATATATTATTATTATTATAAGCCCATTGCCGTGTTGAAATAGACAGACGCAGGTTGTGGCTACCTGCTGTTGAAATTTTTCAAGCCGCCGATAAGGCCTTCATCTTGATTTAACGACTGCTATGTTACTGGCAACCGGGACCACCGACTTAACGTGCCTTCCGAAGCATGGGAACACTCGGAAATGTAAACGCTGAAAAGTGGTCACCCATCCGTGACCAGCCATAGGGAAAATTGTTTAACGCAGTGAACACTGAGTCTACGGGACCACGAGCGCTTCACTATCGATAATGTGGGATAAAATACAAACGGTCGGCGTATACCTTACCCCTGCCTCGACCTCTTAGGCAAAAGGGCTATATGTAAATAACATTTGGCGTTATCTTCTTTACACATATAAGGTTTGAACGACTCACATAGCTCTCGCAAGAACTTGAACACATTATCAAAGTTCTGAAGCTCAAAGTTTCTGTGTCCACACACTTTGATTTTACTGTTATAGACCAAGTTTTAATACAATACCCTAGAACATTCTGTAATTAACAAAAGCAATATGGTGCGTTGTAATTGTGTAATAAAATATTGGAATGTACGTATGCGTTTGTACGTGAGCGCTCGTGGCCCCGCGGAAAGTGTTCTGTAAACGATCACTGAGTTACGCAACTTCACTTTGGATGGTCCTCGGATGGGTGACCACTTTTTTGCATTTACATTTGCGAGTATTGCTTCGGAAGGCACGTTAAGCCGTTGATCCCGGTTGTCTGTAAGATGGCAGTCGTTGAAAAATTTCAACAGCAGGTAGCCACAGCCTGCGCCTGTCCATTTCAACACGGCAATGGGCTCACCACCTGTTACGTGGGACAAAAATGCGTACGGTGAAATGTGTGCGTTTAGTATCCCTCTGCCTACCCCTTCGGGAATAAAGGCGTGACAATATGTAAGTATATAAATTGACACATAAGGATAAGGCCCACTAGATTGAAAGTGGTGACATTAATCTATGGACGTTTGCAACACCAGAGTGTTACTACGCTTGCACTGCTGAGTCCTGCAAAAACCTAAAACCCATTTTTGAAGAACCCCATACTGTTGACGATTGGAATAACTAAAGCATCAATTGTTCCACATTCTATGTGTACGTTAAAATTATTTTTTTATACAACTGACGTGGTAGACAGGCATCCTCTTTTGATAATAAGCAGTTACCGTACTGTACGAGTATGGACATGATTGATAAACAAAGTTAAAGTAATATCAAGGACAATATAAAAGTGAAAAAAAATAAAATAAATTAGGATGTTTGGATCGCGAGCATATCGATCTGTCCTCTCTGACTACCCCATCAAGGATACAGCTTAAAGATAGTTTAATATAAAAGTACTAAATAGTAATATTTAAATAATATTGTTTTTAGAAATATTGGTAGGCCCCAGTATCTTGGAATCTTATTTGCAAATCTATCGGATTGTATCACTACATATTATAAAAAAAAAGTGCTCCACCGCGTACGTATATTTGTCTGTCTGTTCACGATAAAATAAAAGATTACTGCACCGATTCTCATGCTGCTGCAGTAGTTTTCGAAGAAGTTTTTAACACATAACTTATTAAGTAAATAAATAAATATACTGTAGGACATATTTTTTTACACAGTTCTAGTTTCTAGTCCAAAGTGAGCTCATAGATTGTGGTTATGGGATCTAGACAGCTGATAGACATACTTATATATTTCTAAATGTATACATGTTTATACATAATAGAATACACTTTTTTATTATTTACTTTTATTTGTACACAGTGTCATCTAGCCTAAATTAAGCTAAGCTATGCCAGTTAACCTATAAACATACTTTTCTACTTTAAAATAAAAATTCTATCAAAATAAGCTCAAAGTTTGAAAACGAGTGAACTGATTTGGCAAATTTATGCATTTAAATATTCGCTGTACGCCGAAAGGTTTTTATGAAGAGAAAAACTGGAATAAATTTAATGAATCGCTGGGACAGCGCCAGCGTGCAAAAAAACAATTATGGCTTGGTATTTCTGCAGACCCCGCGATTTTGAGTTTTTTAAAACAATGCGAATCGTAGAAGAAAAGATTTAGATTCTGAAAAAAATAAATTTGATAGTTAAAATATTGTTTCTTAACCAATCATGTACCTACTACATGTGGTTAAGAAACAATATTTCATTACCAGTCATGTACCTACTACATGTGGTTAAGAAACAATATTTTAACGATCAATGTCGAAATAACCAAGTATATAGAATAAATAAATAAATATCCATCACGCCTTATCCCCGAAGGGGTGGCAGAGGCATATTATATGCCCACTTTTCACCGTGTGGATTCCTGTCCCACGTAATAGGTGGTGAGCCCATTGCCGTGTTGAAATAGACAGACGCAGGTTGTGGCTACCTGCTGTTGAAATTTTTTAAGCCGCCCAAAAGGCCTTCAACCAGGCTTAACGACCGCCATTTTACTGGCAACCGGGACCAACGGCTTAACGTGCCTTCCGAAGCACGGAAACCACCAAGCATATAGCTTTCTCTATTAGGGATACTGCTTCGGTGATTGATTCGGCCTCGCGTCTCTCGATCGTGGCTCACTCTTGTCTTCCAATTGGTCCCTGTCAATGCCAACACCTTCTCAAACACACAAAGTATAAAATATCTGGGGGTGTAATTGACAGTGGCTTCGGATTTCATGAACATATCGACACACTAAATAATAGAATGCGGAAACTCATTTATGTTTTTAAGAACCTTAGGAGCGCCGCTGATGAGGGGATTTTAAAATCAATCTATTATGCTCTTGCTCAGTCAATACTTACATACTGTATCACTTTCTGGGGTGGTGCACCTAAGAGTACTCTAATAAAGCTAGAAAGGACACAAAGAGCCATACTCAAGGTAGCATACGCGCGACCATACCTATATCCCACAGCACAGTTACAAGGAGTGTAAAGTGCTGACTGTACGTCAGCTGTTTCTTTTGAACACAGTACTGAAGCCACATGCGTTATTAACATATGAGCACTCATTGCTGCATGAAAGGAGGAGATTCAATCCTGTGGACAGGTTCCAGTTGAGCTACAAAAAGAAGTTCTCAAATCGGTTCTTTTGTCATTTGGGTGGATTTCTGTACAACAAATTTCATAAGATACAAGATATATATAAACTGCCCAAAAACAGTTGTAAAAAGACTGTTACGACTTGGCTCTTGGGTTTGAATTATGAGGACACCGAAAATCTACTTTGTATACCTACTTAATTATAGCGTCATCATATAAAAGAAACAAGCATACAATTATACACAAATACATACTTACTTATACGTTTATTAGACATAAATACATACAATACACAAACTAAATAATAAGCAGACACACAATGGCCTCAAAGTCTTATTACTAAAATTAATATTCATTTTTTTTCTTATCATTATTAATTATTCAATTTAATTAAGATTGATTTGAATATGATTTATTAGCATGTTATATTTTATTTTAGTTTTTTCTTGTCGCAGCACTTTATGATTAAGTGGACTAGGAAAATTTTGAATGTTCTGGTGTAGTCCTGGTATCCTGTAACACAAACCTCGAGCCTAGCTTAGGTGCCAGTCTCTCCACAATATAAAAAAAAATCTTTAAAGAAAAAAAAAAATTAAAATATAATATATAAAAAAAAATTATATCTATAAATATTTAGTAGCTATAGTTAAGTATAAAAATTTCATGAAAATTATCTGTAGTTTAGATTTGGCATTGACAAAACATTTCGAAAGGGAGCAACTTTGGAATGTTTTTTCTATCAAGTGATTTTGTAACAGAAAGCCATTTTGACTAGATTAAATCCTTAACTATCAAATTTATTTTTTTCAGAATCTAAATCTTTTCTTCTACGAATCGCATTGTTTTAAAAAACTCAAAATCGCGGGGTCTGCAGAAATACCAAGACATAATTGTTTTTTTGCACGCTGGCGCTGTCCCAGCGATTCATTAAATTTATTCCAGTTTTTCTCTTCATAAAAACCTTTCGGCGTACAGCGAATATTTAAATGCATAAATTTGCCAAATCAGTTCACTCGTTTTCAAACTTTGAGCTTATTTTGATAGAATTTTTATTTTAAAGTAGAAAAGTATGTTTGTAGGTTAACTGGCTTAGCTTAGCTTAATTTAGGCTAGATGACACTGTGTACAAATAAAAGTAAATAATGGCCTACGGTTTAATTCTATTTTCAACTAGCGGTCGCCCCGAGGTTTCATCCGCGTACTGCTCGTTCCCGTGGGAATACGGGATTAAAATGTAGACTAAGTAACTCCTTAAGATACACAATTCTGCCATTAATTATTTTGTTATATATCTCAAAAGGTTTAGACAGTGTTTTCGTTGAAGGTTCTCATACGGCTTATTTTCCTACACCTCCAACATATAACATTATATTTTGTTAATTTATACAAAAACTTATTGCCTCACAGGCGTAGTGGTAGTGTATGCGACTGCTACGCTGAGATCCCGGATTCGATTCCCGGGTCGGAAAAAATATTTGCGTCATTCACAAATGTTTGTTTCGGATTATGGGTGCCCACCATATCCGTGCAGGATATGGTGTGGACGGCCAGCTGCTGCGGGCGATACAGTCATAGATTCATCTTAGCATATTGCCAGGTGTTTCCAAGCCCTATCTAGGAGCAACTACGCATCGTTAGGAACAACTAACCCACCTCCCAACCCCGTAAGGTACATTAGGTCGCTTAAGCCTCAGAGATATTGATCCTCTTAAATTTATAAAGTAACCCTATACTCGTGTCTATACAAATATTTAAGATGAAAAGTTTGTTTGTGAAGCGCTTGTGGCCCCGCTGACTCAGTGTTCTGTAAACGATCACTGCGTTAAGTAACATTAGCTATAGGTGGATGAGTGACCGCTTTGTGAAATTTACATTTGCGAGCGTTTCTGTGCTTCGGAAGGCACGTTAAGCCGTTGGTCCTGGTTGCCAGTAAAATGACAGTCGTTAAGCTCATTTCAAGGCCTTATTGGCGGCTAAAAGAATTTGTCAGCAGGTCGCCACAGCCTGCGTCTGTCCATTTTAGCAAGACAATGGGCTCACCACCTGTTACGTAGGAATATGTGAAATGTGGGTGTATAGTGTGCCTCTGCCTACTCCTTCGGGGATAAAGGCGTGATGTGTGTTTGTATGAGTATGTTTGTTTGGTTGAACGCGCTCATATAAAAAACTACTGGTTCGAATTGAAAACATTTGGAGAGCTCATCTATCGAAGTAGGGTATATGATATAGGTAGGTACTGGTTAACGCCCGCGGCTCCACACCCGTGGTGAAGTTGTTTCGTTCCCGTTTCCCATAGGAACTTGTTCCCGGGATTAAAAGTAGCCTTTATGTTATTCTAATGTGTAAGCGATATTATTGTAAAGTTTCATCAAAATCCATTCAGTAGATTTAGCGTGAAAGAGTATCATCCATACTCACAAACTTTCGAGGTTATAACGTTTTATACTAGCGGCATGATGGCCATATTGACTTATTACAATAGTGATGATATTTTACATGTTTTACATAAGAATATTTCTCTGTTTTCTATCATAGTATAAATACCCTCTAATGTGGTCGACTATTCACACATTTCTACAAATAAAATGAATCCAAAAAATGGCCTCCATAGCGTGCCGTAGTATAGTAGGTTAAATAATTTCTTGCCAGATTCTTCTTCTTCAAGGGTAGGCTGCCCTTAGAACCGGCAACTATAATCGCTCTAATTTTGATATGATTTAAACACAACATTGATTTGTTTTTTTTTGTTTGTATAAATTCATTACTATATAATTGGTCAAATATCATGTTAATCAAACTAATGCAATTACTGGCGTTTAGAAAAGAGTGGCCATGAGTTTTATTGCCAGGTTCTTCCTCAGGCTCTACCTATTGCTTTGCGAATCTGGCAGTAAATGTAAATGTAGAAGCAATATTCTTGACGTTCATAAGTGTTACTTTGTGACCTAAATGAATAAAGATTTATTATTAATCACGCTGCATGAAAATCGGGCCAGTAATCATAGATATCGACAAATCGAACAATTTTTTGTACGTGTAAAATTTATTAACTAACTAACTAACTATCTTCACGCTGGATCCCTGACGGGGTAGTCAGAGAGGACAGATCGCCAGGTTTCGCGATCCATGCATACTTCTTCGAGATTCATCAATCGCTTCATACACGCACGTCTGGGTATCCGAGTACCTTTCCGTTTTTGAGCAATCTGCTCACGTGGTCTTCATATGTAAGTCTCGGCCTACCCTGACTCCTTCTACCCTCTACTTTTGAACAATATATATTCTTCGTCAATCGTTCCTCACTCATTCGTTGGACGAGTCCAAGCCAATGGAGCACGCCCTTTTTCAGCTTAACGCTGACACTTTCATTCAAACCTGCCTTTTGCGTATCACTTCGTTACGTATTCGGTCGGCCAAAGTTACGCCGCACAATTTTCGAAGTGATCGCATCTCCACAGCATTCAACAACTTTATTAAAGTATTAACAACTGTATTAAAGTAGGTGTGACCGGAGTTCGAATTATGTCACTGGCGAAGACGCGGGGCTCAGCCAGGGGGTAAGGTTTATGGGGTTCTACCCAAATGTTAAACTAAAGGTGGGAGTTCGGCAAATTTTAACGATATTAACAATCATCTTCATCCGAGCGTCTGTCTTAGTTGTAATAATGGCGGCGGGGGTCTGTTTTCCTACATCTTCTCCTCCACCTTGCACGGTCGTCGCCTTCCCTAGTAGCGAGACCGCGGGCGCGGAAGTTCCTCCACATATTCACTGCAGTATTTTCATTGCCGCGACACGCGGCTCCTACAGAGAACAAAGGGTTTATAGACCTGTCCTAGCAACCTGAACACGCAGTCTATTCCAACAGTTACACATTATTAGTGTAAATGTTGGAAGTATTGGAAAGTCCCTTCGGAAACTAAATCCTGGCTACGCCCATGTAGTAGTAGCCCATGTAGTATTGACATTATGATTTTTGTATGCTTAACGATCTCTGTTTCTGACCGTACCATTAACTTTTCAATGCTTTCCGATCCCATTCACAATCACAAATCACATCCCAAACACAAGCTAATGAAATCGTACAAGTTTTAAATTAAGCATACCGTGATCAATTATCGTTCATCTAATCAAAGTTAGAGCGATTCAATTGAGTCCATTTAACATTGTTTTATTAACATTTTGATCATAAGGATAAATAAATTACAAAGCTTTTTACTTAAAAACACGGAATATATTAAATGGCTGTTTAAAAATAATGATTTATTTTGACATATTTACCTTTTAGAAGGTATAAAGTACTTTGAAGGATAAAACTCCGAAGCGAGGTCCCTATTTCTGCCCTTGCCCTCTTTTATTATCATCGGCTACGATGAATTTCCAACTTAAAAAACAAAGTACGCCTCCTGGTCTTGATTCCATTAGTTGGGAGAATATCTATGGTTGATAAAGCTCACAGAGTAAGCACGCTAATATAAGGTTAACTAAATAATAAGTTATTATGCTGTTAAACACTATTTACAGGACAGGTACGCCTGGAAATGATTTGCTGGCATAGTAAAATAATATCAAATTTTAAATAGGTTATCAGAAAAAATGCCTTTCTAAGTTTCTTGCCGGTCTTCTCAGATGGGTCGCGTTCCGAACCGGTGATCACTTTAAAAATATTAAATTTATCCTTAGTTCTAGTGAATGATATTTAAAAAATGATATTTTAATCCCGTCGCTTATTACTTTTCCAAAAATGTTTAAAGTTTCCCCGATTTGTTGAAATTTATGATTACTGCTTCGCTCTCCTGTGTAGAGGCGTGATGATATATAGCTAAGAACCTTCCTTAATAATATAAATAATAGAATAGAATGGAATGCAGTGGAGTGGACTGGAGTTGAGTGGAGTGGATTGGAGTGGAATGGAATGAAATGGAGCTGAATGGAATAGAATAGAATAAATCTTTATTGTACACCAATTTCAAATTTGTTTACTTCGATTCAATTTAATCGAGATATTAAATCGCTGCTTCTTTACTTTTTGATGGTCGATACCGGTACAGACAAGCAATTATTCGAAAATCATTGAATGCAGTTTAAATTAGTTTTAAAACCAAAATGAAGTCTGTCAGTTAAATTTTCTATCTATAATATAAAAAACGTTTTCCTTTTTTGTGGCATAGCCCTGCATAAAATATAAGTATAAATAAATGTAAACAGAAAAGTCAGAACTACTCGGATACGCAGACGTGCATATATAAATCGATTGATATATCTGCAAGAAGCGAATGAAGTATGCATGGATCGCGAAGCCTGAAGATCTGTCCTCTCGTCAGTTAGGTTTATAAATGTAATAAAAAAAATAAAGTGTTAACTCAGTGTTCTGTAGTCGATCATGACTGGTCCTCGGATGGGTATCCGCTTTGTGGCATTTACATTTACGACCTTTTTCCTGCTTCAGAAGGCACGTTAAATGGTTAGTCCGGGCGTGAGCAGACTTTAAGTCAAGCTGAAGCCGCTTAAAAATTCCAACAGCAGGTCGCCACAATTTGCATCTGTCTATTTCAATACGGCAATGGGCTCACCATCTGACACGTGGGGCAAAAAATATGTATTCGGTGAAAAGTGGGCGTATAGTATGCCTCTGCGTATCCCTTTATCAAGATGTGAGAATTTGTATGTAAAAAAAAACTATTTGTGTTAAGACACATTCCAATTAACTCATATTTTGTTAGAAGTGGGTAGAAAAAATATAATCCGCTAGAAAAGTTCAAGGAATAATAACTTCGTAGGTTTCATTAATCTCAAGGACTGGCAGCCAGGTCCTCTACAAACTATCAACTTAACAAAGCACTTGAGCTAAAACAGTATTTTTATATCTCTGTCCTTATCTTGACTTCGGGTCGAAAATTTGTAAGACAGAAGTACCTACTCACGTACAAAGGAGCCCTTGCTAACCACTACTCCAGCGTGGTGAAGATTTCCCGTACCCGTTTTCAGAAGAGAAATGTTCCCGGAATAAAAAGTAGCATTATAATGAATGAATGAATGGATGATTCATTTATTCTACACGCACAAAAAATTTTTAATAAAAATAACATGCATAAATACACACATTAATATAGCAAAGTTATACTTATAATGTGTGTGCCTGAAAAGGTCGTTAGCTCAGCCCCTGCTGTACTAACAAGATCTTGTTAGACAGCGCTGATTTTCAGCTAACGCCTGCGATTTCAATAACGAAATGTAGCATAGGACTCAGTGTTAAAAGCAAACAATCTCACAAACCCACAACATCACAAAACTCACAAACTTTACCTCCTTCACAAACAAGTTCGTGTGGGAAACGGAATCAGGAATACTTGACCACGCGTAGGGAGCTGTAAGTTTAACAATAGATTAACGTTACCCCCCGGCTTTATCTGTGACATACTTCGCACCCAGAAGCACCTGTATGACCCATACAGAATAATATTCCAACAGCAGACCCTTACAGAGCCTACTTCTGTAAGGGCGACAGCTAGCTCGCCTTTACAGAAGTCGGCTCAAATTATCCCCCAGGTTCACGCTTATGCGATCCCAGAATGATCTCTGGCGCTATGCGTGGTACATGGCATGGGAGAGTACTATTCCTCTTACGTTCCTTCTCCGCTACCTCTATTTCGCACATCACCTCCTTATAGAATAAGGCGACGGAATTTAATGCCCTCTCGCTGCTGACCAGCCATATATAGACTGCAACGTGATATTTCCCGCTCCTATGACCACTAAGAGGCCATGTCGTTGCTCCATTCACTCAGACCTGTTATGGAGGGACTAAGAAAGTTAAAAATTTATTAGAGATCGATAATTGCCAAATTATCGTACGTCATCAGTGACCCACTTAAAAGTTTGATTGATTAAATAATTTAAACTTTTCGATAATGGCGAAGTTGTAAATTGCAGGGGCGTCTCCAAGTTCAGATATATTTATTGTTAGAATGAGTTATTTAAAATGTTTTCTTTTGAATGACAGTAGCAAGGTTTTCACCTTGTGACTCTGAGCTTCGCTTGCTCAGTGTTCTGTAAACGGTCACTGCGCTCGTAGCCTTACAAACTCAGTATTCTGTAAAGGATCACACACAGACGATACTAACGAAATTTCTATTTTACAAGTGTTTCCGTGCTAAAGAGAGTTACGTTCCAGAGATAAAAAGTCTTGACAGAATAAACGGACAACAGAGTCATCCTATAAAGCTTCAGTTTTCTCCTTTTAAGGTACCAAAACCCTATAAAACAAAACGGTTGGAGAGCACCAAACTTGATCCTATTAACGTGCTGTAAGTTCTACAATCAATCACAATAAAAACCTTTTTTCTCGATTTCTTTTAGCTCATATCAGGCCTCAAACCAGATTTATAACAATAATTTCCAGGAAGATTAACATATGTGTCACTAAACTAAAATGTCAAGAATGCAAAATTTACTTCTGTAATCCTACGAAATTATTTATTTACTTTATATTTATAAGTTCTATGAACCACAGTTTCAGTTGGAAAATGACTTAAACCTCACTATAATTGGTTAGTATTCAGCGTTTTATGTTCTACTTTTTGTGTCTTTTGTAATCTAAGATGATGGGAACTGAATCGATCTAATTTATCGTAGCTTCCTAACCTAAGCAACTATGTTTTTCATTGTATTATACAAGTTTTTCACTGTATTATTTAAATATACTTACCTCTAGTTTTAGTATCAGAAGTAACCAGTGAGTATTATTTATTTATCTATCACGCCTTATCCTCGAATAGGTTGGCAGAGGCATATTATATACCCTCTTTTCACCATGTCTATTCCTGTCCTACGTAATAGGTGGTGAGCCTATTTCCAGTAGTAGTTGCCTCAAAAAGAAGGGTTTCTCTAACTAATTATCCTTTTTTTTTTCAAGGAATATTTGATGATAAGTTACAATGATACCTTGTGTAACGGAACGATTTGAATGTTCTTTTTCCTTCTAAATGTTTTTGTCGAGTGAAAATAATATTAAATCATTATCACCTTTGAAATATTTAAATCAAAACTTCCGAGTACCGTTCTGGACCGTGTTGGTCATTTATCTTAACTTTTTAGTACACTTAATTCATCACTCGTTTCTGAGGCTAAGTTATTAAAATAGTTTTGAAATATCCGGGATTATATTCCTATTATTATTTATTTCGACACACATGTTGCATCAGTAAAATTAATCAATCTTGATGATAACAAATTAAACTTGTTATAAACGCTCTGTATGAAACTCTTATTTCAATTTAGTATTTATTTTAAAATAACTAAAAATGAAAATATGTAAATATGTATTTAAATGCAACCAAGGTCTCATGAGTTCGATGCTATAGGTCTTTACTTCGTAATTATTTATCATAATATAATATACAAGACTATTATTATCTGTGGATTGTTAAAATAATTTGACAAACACATTTTTCGGAAAATTCAATTACGGTCATTGGTTTTTGAAACTTTTACGGTTTCATTTTATGTTATGATGAGAGTATTTCATGCAATACCAAGGCTATTAACTCACTATTTACTCATTTAACAAATCTAGAAGAATAAATAGCCAATCGACGCTTAAATAGAAAAAGACAAGAAATTGACAAAGATGAATAGAATACAAATATTTTTGCTTACAGAAGAGGCGAGAAGGTTATAAAGCACAGATGGGTAAACCAGCAGAAGATAAATTAAAGGTCATATTTAAAACATCCATGACCACATTACATACGCATTCGAAAACATGTTCCTTGGTTTCTCAATTTAGTACAAAGAGTACCACCGTCAGACTTCAGAAGACTTTCGGTAAAAAACATAATTACTATTTAGACCGAGGAAAAGTCAAAAGAGATTTAAGTATAGAAACTGATATTTGTGTACTTAGAAGAGTTTGCAGAAGAAAAAGAAATATGACTTCTGATATAGGAAGCTCTGCTAAATCTAGATACTCGGTAGATACTAAAATAGATAGTGAAGAATTCCATGATGCTAGTTTTTATAGTTATAATGAAATATTTGGGATGAAAAGCAGTTATCCCACAGAGCTCGAATGTCTCATGGTAGGCAATTTGAAAAACTTGCTGAAACAATGGATTGAGAAACATTTAATGCACAACAAGGATAAAAAACACAAACTTGAACTTGACTCCGTCTTTGACTCTATTCTACACAAGTTATGTGATAAACATGATCAAAGTATGTCTTCTCATACAACATATGTGGTCCACAAAGATGCCAGTCTTGAGAACCATGATATTAAAAGCAATACAAAACCAACCAAAAATCTTGCAATTAGTCCTAATACTTCTGATCACTACAAGCACAATTTTTCTCGTAAATTGATTACATCAACTAGTAGTCCAAAAGATTCATCATCTGCTCCCATTCCTTGTCTTAACAAAGATTTAAAAATAATTTCTACACTCAGTATTCCAAGAACATTCAATAAAAATAGATGTGAGCCGCATAAAGCTTATAACAGTTCGTGTAAACTTGGAAGGATTAAACGCAAAAATATCATTTTGTCAATTGAGAAATTAAATAAACTATTAGACTCATCGAGTATCGATTTATTAGCTGTTTCAAAAAAATCACTTACTAAAAGGTTTGCAAATTATGACGTGAACTTCAGAAAGAAGAAACATATAGCGTTTTTGCCAAATTCATCCTGTAAAAGTGTGAAATGCAGTACAACTAGAGCAAAACCTGAGAATGTTCAAACAAACGTCGATAATAATAAATGTCAGTTAAGTCCTATGCCTAGCCTCTTAAAAAGCCTTTATCGGAATAATCCGGCAATTGTGGCTAACAGCGTAGATAATAACAATGATTCATGTTCCAAAAATGATAATTACACTATGACCGATAGTGTTTCTGTACATCAAACTAGCAATTTACTGAAGACAGCAGATGTTCGTAAAGAAAATCAAGTGAAGACTGATAAGTCACTAAATAATATCAACAAAAATAGTAACCTTAGTAAAATTATGTACACAAGTACTACAAAAACAAAGTCAGTTGATAAACTACCCACAAAACAAGGTAAAGTTAACAAACGACGCAGGCAAATATTCGGCAATAAAATAACACCAAACTCTACAAAATTGAGACAAGTAAATAGCAGACATTTTACATTTTTATATGAAAAAGCTTCTAAGCAAATTCTTCAAGGACAAGATTTCCTAAAATATTGGCAAAATTTATTTCAATATTTTAACGAACAGAACAATAGTAATAATATCAAAGTAGATATTCATTTAAGCTTTTTGCCAATATGCGAATATGGGACTAAGGACGCATCCACAGATATAGGTAATGATGACATAAAAAAATTAGACCATAATCAGCTACACAATGTTAAGCCTGGTAAACCTGCTGAACAGAAAACAAACTCACCGGAGCATACATCTTCATCTTTTCAAAATACAGAAGCTAACTATAAGTCAATAGTTTTGCCTACATGTACTCCTAAAATAATACCTCTTCTTGACG
The DNA here is from genome assembly GCA_948477245.1 of Thumatha senex. Taxonomy (NCBI): domain Eukaryota; kingdom Metazoa; phylum Arthropoda; class Insecta; order Lepidoptera; family Erebidae; genus Thumatha; species Thumatha senex. Next base: position 11,046,145 of record OX419750.1, on the reverse strand, counting down.
CAACTATCAGTCAAACAAAATATATTTTTGATGGAAACCCCACTGATAATTTAGAAGTTCGATCATATAAGGCTGAGGATCGCTTTACAGTTACAAGTGATTTAGAAATATTACAAGAAATAGGTGAATTGAAAGTCGTTATAAAAGACTTAGCTATGACTACGGAAAAACTTGTAAGTAGGCAACTGAGAAAAGACTCCGTTAAGTCTAATCCATATACCTCTTTTAATGCTAGTTATAATTACACTTCAAGTTCCAGATGTGAAGCAGTAATTAATTTAAGGAATCCGTCCAAAGCTACTCAAATAGTTTCAGACGTGAAAAAATGTACTACAAATTCAGTCATTGACAGTCCTAAAGATTCGAAAACAAAAGATATGCTTGAATACTATAATAGACTTACGAAAAAAAGTACTTCTTTTCGATATATAGATAGTGAATCATTACTTAGAGTAACCGATATGACATCAAAAGCTAATGAAAATAACAATCTTCAACGTCAATTTACTAGCGAAGCATTAATGTGTTCTTTGACAAAACCAAAATCATTATTTGAATTACCTGCAGACAGAAATAAAAAACTAATTGCATTTTTTTGTGATAACTGCATAAAACCAAAAACAAACTACCAGAACTCGGGTCATAATGTGACTTGCAGTTCATGTAAAGCATCTACAAAAAATAAAAAGTGGTGTTTTTGGGGGAAAAAGAAAAAAAAAGATGATATATGTTGTCCTCGTTCAGTCAGTGGTAGTTCATGCGTCATACCCATCAACCCTGGAATTTCCACATCAAGTTGTCATTTCGCAAATAGTGAGGAAGAAGATGAACATGTTAAATCTTGTACAGCCGCTAAAGGAATGGGTTTTGGTGAAGGTTGTATGTACTGTATGCTGTTGTGGATTCCTGTACTTATATTAGGTTGTCTATTTTACTCACATGTTTTGAAAAGTTTTCTAGTGCCCAAGGAAGAAATAGTCTACGGCAGATCAGTCAAACCGACTAGATCAATATCAGTCACGAGTTCAAATTCCACAGTGCTTTATCTTAAACTTTCCGATTTAGGATTCTGAGATTTTGATCGCATTTATGTTATATTAATTTTGAAATAAAGAATTGTTCGTTTATGATTTTTTTTTATTTTGAAAGTTAACCCTTTCGCATTTATTTTTTAAGTTATATCTGCATTATGTAATATTTGTTCCAGATATATCTATTATGTAATCCAAATTGAAATGGAAATCGCAAAAGAATCTGATTTGAAAAAACTGATAAGATCCACATCGTCAACTAGATATCCTGACAAAGCAAGCACGTTTTCTGTTGCCTTTGCAGCACAAGAACCGCCTGTGAACGAAATTACAAATATGACAACTACTGAAAAATATAGCACTGAGAACTTTGTAACAAGCAGTGAGTCTCTATCAAATACTGGCTCCGTTACATCTACAAAAACGCTTACTCTACCAACAGTAAGCGATATTCCTCAATTACTAAGTATCTCTACCATTAATGAAGTTAAAATTGATATGTTAGATGCTAACCAATGTGGTGATACAGAAAAAAAGTCCCTTCAAACAAAAAATCATCTCGAAGTTGAAAATAAAATGTCGGACGAGCAACCAAAAATAATTTTTAATGCCACAAATAATACGAGAAGATTAAATAAACAACACCAGTCTTTGAGAAAAAAGCCGAAAAATTACAAACATATTATAAAGTTCAAAAATATTCACTTTAAATATAAGAATTCTAAAAGTATAATCACTAGAAGAGTGGAAAAATATTATGCGAAAGCAAAAATGAAAGCTACTAATTCCGGGCACATTAAAAAAATGTATTCAAATTCATTTTCAAAAGTAATTTCCCGATCACAGATTATAAAAAAAGCATTAGCTAAAGTAAACCTACTTATCGATGGCAACCAGCAAGGTATTTCAGATATTTCTGGTTTGAACGAAAATGAATCAATGGAGTCAGGAGTCGTATTTCCTACAAGTAAATCGTCTACTTATGGTAGTGAAAATACGTTCGTTAAAAATAACTCCTTTTCATTTGATAGTGACGATGAAAATAGTATAAGAACTGTAAATTCCGTCGTTGCATTGTCATCTGATGTAACACCATACAAAACTGATATGAAAATTGCTGTAGCAGTTGCATATACTCCATTAAAAACTAATAGTGATGAACTTAGATATAAAATCCCGAGCAGTGAAGGGATAGATAAAGGAAATATCACGAGTACTGATACAATACCATTTTCTGGCATGGAACTTACATCCCAACTACCTTCTGATGATAATACAAACAAAGCTTCAAATATTGATAAAAAAATAGCATTTAATCGAAATTATATGAGTACTGAAACGCTCACTGGCTTCGGAAACCCTCAATCGAATATCGCTAGTGATGATGACACTTTTTTAATAGGTAGAGCCAGCTGTGACTCAAATAAGTATAGTCTTAATCGATCTGATTTGGAATCAACATCTATTTCTGACACAATATTAATTTCTGATGATGCTCATAGTAATAATTTGCATAATAACATTGAAAACAACAATATTTCTCAAAGAACTAATCTGTTAGATACTGTTAAGCATTTGGGATTTTATCCTGAAATGACACCATCCACTAGTTCAGGAGGTAATTTTGATAATAGCTGCGATAATATTGTTGTTGAGAATGAATTCATAAACAGATATCCTCAAAATCGTGACCTAACAGACATCACAGTTCATGAGTTATCTAAAAATATATTTAAAAAATCATTTAATATTGAAAATAAAAATCAACATAATCATATCAGTCTGCCAAATGAAGATACAATAAAAGCAATACTAAGGCATACAGAAAACTTACAGAAAAAACCTTGTGCCGAAGAAATACGAGTAAATAAGCCTCCATCGGAAGCTATAGAAATTTGGGACAGATTAAATTTGGTTTTAGACCTAGCTATGAAGAGGTTAGAGGACTCGTTGGCTGAAAAAATAATAAGAGAAGTAAATAAATCTTTGTCAGCTTTTGCAGTCAAAAACAAAGATGAAACAACGAGATCAAATGTCTCATTTGCCAAAAGTGAAGAATTAAATATAGAAAAATGTAAAAGAAATATGTTACATAAAGAAGTTTTTGTTGGGGGAGACAATTTCAGAAACGAACATCATCAAGCTCACCAATGTAATTTGGTGCAAAATGAAATTATTGACCAATTGCTACTTAAACTCAGCTTAGAAGGCCCTAAAGCGCAGACTAGTCCTCAAGTGTCCTTAAGGTCTTTAAAAAAGCCTGAGATCAATAGAAATTATTTTGGAATTTTAAAACAACCTGTTGTTGACGTTGAAGTTGGTAAAGGTGACACAATGACCGTGGCCACTGCAACTGGTCAGATTCCTTCAAGAAAATACCGTTATGTTCAACAATTAAGAAGTTTATTGTATTGTCCCATGTCATTCATTAAAGAAAACATATTGGTTCTAACAAGTGTTCCTACATTTTTCATAATTCTTTTCTGTCTATATGGAATCATAACGCTTATTATAAAACCATAGTGAATGTATTCTATAAGGAAAAAAAAATTTAAAACGTTGTAATTTGGGTCTGACGTTATTGTTGTGTATTGTTTTTAAATATATATTATATACCTATACATTTCTTTTTCTTTTTCACTTTTTAACGAAAAAACGTTTACAAATTTTTTATAAATATTAGACTACGGATTCTAAAGTAATGTTTGTTTCAGATATTAAGTATAAATCATAGCACTTAGTGGAAAAAACAATCCAAGTGTGTTTGCAATTAAATATATAAGCGGAAAAAATAATAAAAGTCATAATAAAATCCACAAGACTATAAAATTCAGAATGGTCGAGCATTTTGAGCACAAATACTCTTTGAAAGCCGTTTCATGTACTCTGAAAGTAATATATGCTCTAAAAATGTTTGTTTTTGATGTTAATCAACAACAACACACACAAGGCGCAACTCATAAAATTTGTAGTAGCATTAATGTGTTTAAAGAGAATGTTTTTGAGACACGTGGTATTGTTACTGATACATGTGAAACTGGCCACGGTTTTTTAGAGCAGCAATCATTTCATTTGAATGTGTGCAAAAGAAGCTCATTGCAAAATACATTTTTGAAACGAACGAGACTGAAAGACTATTCTAACAAATTATCGAAGGGCTGTGCAAATTCTCCAATAAAGTTATTGAATTTAAATAAGAATCCAAAATTAAAACGTGATAATTGTAAATTTTGTAATATGCTCAGTAAACGGGCAAATTATGTATGGTTCGGTTATTTACCAGTATCCAGTACAGCTTTAAATAACAATATTAAAATAATAAAGAAACATATGTATGAATGTATGGACTGTATTATGAATAACGAAAGAGATGCAGGGAAGAAGAAACTTTAAGCAAATAGAGAATCATCGAATAATGAAAGTACTCCAGAGTTTTTAAAAACTATACTACTTCGTGCAGTTTTCGATAGTAATATTAACAAACAAAAACTTAGTCTAAACATTTATGAAAAATGTGCACAAATAGTGCAGTCAATTCGACTGAATACTTATGTAGATTTAACTTTAAATAAACTTAAGTCAGCAATAGAATTCTATTTAAGGCAAAGCTCAGAACAGACTCTAACTAATGTTAACATTGACAATATGTGCAATAATCATGAAAAAAAATCAGAAAACCACGGAAGGGATGTAGTTGATGTAGAAGACAGAACTGAAAAGCATATTAACTGTCAAATCTTGAAATCTTGTGAATCAATTCCTGTGATAATTGTAGAAACGCCAAAAGTTACCGCACAATCTATTGCAACTCTAGAGAAACCTCAAGTTGTAAATTATAATTTGGGAAAAGGTGACGCATTCTCACCCTTAGAGACTGCATCACCAAATTCGGATAGTGACATGGACTCTAACCTCGGATATTATTTCACATTTTCAATAGGTGTGCCTTGTTGTGTACTTTTAATTATAGCAGTGTGTGAAATTAGTGCTATCTTAAAAACTATGATGCAAGTGAACTTTAAAATTCCATAACTGTATGCGTTATTCTGCTTTTTTTTTATTTAAAATGTCTTTATAAATCATCAAAGATATAGCTCGGTAATAAGTTCAGCAAAATAAAAGCAATACCCATTTCAATAAAATATAAAAGTGAACTTTTGGGCTACTTGAAACGTGGTGTAGATGAAATTGGGTCAAATTCAATAATAACAAATAACAGGCAAATTGGTGACATTGTAGCACTTTTCAAGAGAAGTCAATAAAATATAATCCATGTATCAGTAAATTCAGACGTAAATAAAATTTATAAGAAATAAATAAAGTTTATTTATTTCAGACGAATCTCAACTCAGGATACAAATTCATGACTTGGTTAGTGACTCTCTGTCTCTCAGCTAGGAGCAGCTATAGTTTGAGTTTTGACTTTCGACTTTGTTGGCAACGAATTGCCGTTGACCTCTAAACCCAAAAAGGGCACCAACATCATTGCCTCGTGCCTTATTCGGCTTAGGGGAAATCTGGCCTTTAATCCGCGGCCCATATTCCACGGATTGGGAATAGTAGCGAAAAATCGGCCGAATGCGTAGGCCAGAATACGATCTAAAGATAGTTTTTTTTTTAAATTCGAGCATTAGGATTTTATTTCATTTACCTAATGAACAATTAATGTTGTTATAAAACACATAAGTATTAAAATATACAGGGTCATTTGTAAAGCACCAGCAACCTGCTAGGACTAAGTAGCTAACATCATAAAAACATGTTCCACGCTTTTTTTTTGGAACGAAGTTCCTTACGACAGGCTTGGAGGAGATAGGGATTATGCTGCGCGACCGAACTAAAAAAAATGTGATAGTAAAACCGTAAGAAAAAGTCCGTGGAATAAAAGCGTTAAATGAGACGTGCGCAGGCGTGACAGTCGTATACACAAGCGAGTAGTGTATAGGAGGTATAATACCTTTCTCTTTCTCCCTCTTTCAGTGAGGGTGAGAGTGAGGGTGAGGGTGAGGGTGAGGGTGAGGGTGAGGGTGAGGGTGAGGGTGAGGGTGAGGGTGAGGGTGAGGGTGAGGGTGAGGGTGAGGGTGAGGGTGAGGGTGAGGGTGAGGGTGAGGGTGAGGGTGAGGGTGAGGGTGAGGGTGAGGGTGAGGGTGAGGGTGAGGGTGAGGGTGAGGGTGAGGGTGAGGGTGAGGGTGAGGGTGAGGGTGAGGGTGAGGGTGAGGGTGAGGGTGAGGGTGAGGGTGAGGTTGAGGGTGAGGGTGAGGGTGAGGGTGAGGGTGAGGGTGAGGGTGAGGGTGAGGGTGATGGTGAGGGTGATGGTGAGGGTGAGGGTGAGGGTGAGGGTGAGGGTGAGGGTGAGGGTGAGGGTGAGGGTGTGGGTGAGGGTGAGGGTGAGGGTGAGGGTGAGGTTGAGGGTGAGGGTGAGGGTGAGGGTGAGGGTGAGGGTGAGGGTGAGGGTGAGGGTGAGGGTGAGGGTGAGGGTGAGGGTGAGGGTGATGGTGAGGGTGATGGTGAGGGTGAGGGTGAGGGTGAGGGTGAGGGTGAGGGTGAGGGTGAGGGTGAGGGTGAGGGTGAGGGTGAGGGTGAGGGTGAGGGTGAGGGTGAGGGTGAGGGTGAGGGTGAGGGTGAGGGTGAGGGTGAGGGTGAGGGTGAGGGTGAGGGTGAGGGTGAGGGTGAGGGTGAGGGTGAGGGTGAGGGTGAGGGTGAGGGTGAGGGTGAGGGTGAGGGTGAGGGTGAGGGTGAGGGTGAGGGTGATGGTGAGGGTGATGGTGAGGGTGAGGGTGAGGGTGAGGGTGAGGGTGAGGGTGAGGGTGAGGGTGAGGGTGAGGGTGAGGGTGAGGGTGAGGGTGAGGGTGAGGGTGAGGGTGAGGGTGAGGGTGAGGGTGAGGGTGAGGGTGAGGGTGAGGGTGAGGCTGAGGCTGAGGCTGAGGCTGAGGCTGAGGCTGAGGCTGAGGCTGAGGCTGAGGCTGAGGCTGAGGCTGAGGCTGAGGCTGAGGCTGAGGCTGAGGCTGAGGCTGAGGCTGAGGCTGAGGCTGAGGCTGAGGCTGAGGCTGAGGCTGAGGCTGAGGCTGAGGCTGAGGCTGAGGCTGAGGCTGAGGCTGAGGCTGAGGCTGAGGCTGAGGCTGAGGCTGAGGCTGAGGCTGAGGCTGAGGCTGAGGCTGAGGCTGAGGCTGAGGCTGAGGCTGAGGCTGAGGCTGAGGCTGAGGCTGAGGCTGAGGCTGAGGCTGAGGCTGAGGCTGAGGCTGAGGCTGAGGCTGAGGCTGAGGCTGAGGCTGAGGCTGAGGCTGAGGCTGAGGCTGAGGCTGAGGCTGAGGCTGAGGGTGAGGGTGAGGGTGAGGGTGAGGGTGAGGGTGAGGGTGAGGGTGAGGGTGAGGGTGAGGGTGAGGGTGAGGGTACCTGGTGTCCCACGACACCACATCTTTTATATTTAGAATTTTATTTTTGGAAATTTTGTTTCTTTTTTAAATTAGTTTTAATTTAATGTACTGATTGAATTACAGTAATACGCAACTCTTGCAAATCACTGGAAGGGGGTGGATCGGTCATAGCTCCTTTGACCTTGACCTTTTTCAACCGCTTTGATGTGCGCACGTCCATCGGTCATCGAATTATGCAGTTCGTGACGAAAAAGAGACCCAGGCGGTCTTTTAAGCGAATTCAATAGCAAAAACCTATGACGAAACTCGAAGTTTCAATGTACGATAGTACTCGCTGTGTAAAGAATTACCAAAAGTGGTAAAACAAACGTTGTTGGTTATGAGCTTGGTTATCTACTCCTAGCAGGTTGCTGGTGCTTTACAAATGACCCTGTATATTAAGTATATTAATTTTTTATTTACTTTTAAATATAATCCAGATACACTATGAACCAAAGACTACAATTTAGCAAACAGATGGATATGACACAATGTTTGATGCCAGATCAGATTTCGAAAAGAGGTAACATACCCTACTCCGCGCAAATTAAAAAAGTGACTGTATTGCCCTCAGTGGCAAGGCCATGTCCGTGAAATAAGTCCCACACAGTTTTTTCTCGTGACCAAGTGATATCCGCAGAAGTGGCACTGGGAATCAATTCTTCCAATAAGAATAATGACCAACAATTAAAATCTCCAATACGAATAATGTCCAAAACCTACCAATAATGCCCAAAAATAAAAATGATCAATGTATAGGTATATGTACTTTAATAGAAAGGGGATAACTAGTAGGACTAATTGCACACACCGCGGTTTTTTGTCGTTTTTGCGACTTTCTTTATCTGACGATAAAATCATTATTAAAACATTATTATCTTTGGACATTTTTAGTTTGGGACATTTATTATTAGACTTTATTATTTTTGGACGTTACTATTTTTTAACTATATTATTTTTGGACGTTACTATTTTTGGACGTTATTATTTTCTGGACTTTATTCTACTAAAAATAGTCGAGAGCAGGTTGTAACTTCCTCCTGCAGAATTTAGGAAACCATCGTTAAGGCCTTTAAATTTGTTTAACGACTCGAAGTCTCCTTCTAAAGCACGAAAACTAGCAAAAAGTTACGTCACGCCTTACCCGCGAAGGTGTGGCAGAGGCATATTATACGCCTACATTTCTGTGTGTGTATTCCTGCCCTGGGGCTATCCTTCGAGGGCTCACCCGGTACTCTTGACTATAGACAGATGGCAGGGAAACGTGTGGTTTTAGTCGGTAGGAGTCCGGCATAGCATCCATGAGGATTTCCACAAGAAAAAAAAGCGTGTGCATTCCTGTCCCATGTAATAAGTGGTTAACCCATTGCCGTGTTGAAATATACAGACGCAGGTTGTGGTTACATACTATTTATAATTTGAGCAAAATAATAAAAAACAGACAAAAATTGAATTATCACTTTATTAATAAGTTATTGCGGTGATTTTAAATTTGATGATCAGTTACTCAGTTCTGTTGTTGTTTTTTTTTGTATATATATATTTATATCACTGTCTTTGAGCAAGAACAAGATGGCCAGATTTGTCCAAGGTGAAGATTGGGCGCACTCTGTTTCTTCTGTAAACAAAATATTTCATTATATATTATATAGTTCTACTAATATTATAAACGCGAAAGTTTGTACGTATGGATGGATGTTTGTTACTCTTTCACGCTAAATGGATTTTAATGGAACTACAATAATATAGTTTACACATAAGAATAACACATAGGCTACTTTTTATCCCGGGAACAAGTTCCTGTGGGAAAAAAACTTCACCATGCGTGTGCGTGTGTCAACTCGTCGTAAATATATTAAAAAAACCGGATAGATGCAAGTCGGACTCTCCTATTGAGGCCTAAATATCCATTTGAATATTTTTCACAATTTAATTACAAATGTATACTCGCGCCCTAATAGAGACGAAAGTAACTAACACTGCTGAAGACAAAAATCAAGTGACCTCTGAACAATCTATGATGCGGATGGCACAGCTATTTGCGAGCTTCAACGCGTCGAGAGCTTTAAGCAGATACTTGGCAGAGCCATCCCAGAGATGTTAGTAGTATACGACGCACGGACGAAACTGTCACTTAAAAAATAAGCATATCTGTTCCGGCGTGAAAAACTGCCTCAGCCTGTTAAGGACTCCGAGCTTGCTAGAGGCCAAGCTGATGCACCCCTCCGATGTAATTTTTAATGTTAAGAACTCGACAAACATCTAACCCCAGAATGCTGAGGTAATTTTGCAGCGGTAGTGTTGTGTTCTGAATAGTTGGAAGGGAAAGAAATGGGGATAATTTAGCAGTGAATGCACACGTCTGCGCTGTCCTGGCATTCGACCAGATTGTCGGAACCCCACCGAGAGATGCGGTCCAGACTCCGATCGAGTTCCGCCACAACTTGTCCCCTCTTAGCCTCAACATCCGTCCGCCTTCGGGTGACTTACATATCTTTCATGTAATCATCTGTATCTGTATCATCTGTATAGCAATGTATGGTGCCCAGAGACAAATATCATTGATATGCAGAAGAATGGGAGCAAGCTACAAAACGGTCCCCTGCGACACGCCAGCATTTATCTGCAAGTAGTCTAATGCCTGGCCGTCGCATTGGACCCGAACACGGCACTCATGAAGAAAGCTGGCGAGCCAAGTGCATAGTTGAGGTGGCAGGCCATATGCCGAAAGCTAGGAAAGGAGTGATGCATGCCAGACTCTATCGAAAGCCTTGGCGACGTCCAGGCTGATGGCCAAGGATTCGTCATACTTATTAAATAAATAATAATTAAATATCGTTGGGACAACTCACACAACGCCATCTGATTCCAAACTAAGCAGAGCTTGTACTATGGTAACCAGATAACTGATAATCATATATATTTAGATAGATATTTCTAAATACATACATGTTATAGATAAATAACACCCAGACACAGAATAAACCATCGTGCTCATCACACAAAGTTTTATCCTGGGTGGGAATCGAACCCACGACCTCTTGCGTAGCAGTCGGATGCACTCCCACCGCGCCACAGAGGCATTCATAATGTATACAAACATTTATAATGTATACAAAATTAATAATTTTAAAAATGGTTGCCTATTTTTTACGTGTGGAAATCCCCTCGGATGTCATGCCGAACTCGAACCGGCTAAAACCACACGATCCCTGCCTAACTGTATATTGCCGGACGCCCCGGGTTACTCCTCGGAAAGATGTCCCAGAGCTCCCGGCAGACTTTGGCTACCACCGCGGCCTCACCAAAGGGTTCGGGGTGTTAATCCGCTTCTTTGGGGGTTGGTTTAGGTACTGCTTCTTGGGGCGTGAGGAGTACGAAAAATTTTCACGTCATGCCGCCGTCTTGGGCTACTTCTATACGGACGGCGAGAAGTCCACTCGCCGTCCTCAGGCCCCTGGTCATGGAGGCCGGTAGTCTTGGGAAAAATGGTTGCCTACAATAATCTTACCTAAGCTTGGCGCTCTTCTTGCGGGTTCCGTCAGCGATAGCAACCGCTTGGGCTATGACAGGTGCTTCATCAGTTACATCCTGGAGAAAAAGATGAATAAAATATTAAATTCAATCTATTACTTTTATATATAAAGCTGAAGAGTTTATTGTTTTGTTAGTTGGTTGAACGCGCTAATCTAAGAACCTACCAGTACCAATTGAATAATATTTTTGTGTTGGATAGTCCATTTATCGAGAAAGGCAGTTGTAGGGTATATAACATCTTGCTACTACACAGAAGAGTGAAGCAGTAATCATAAATGTTAACAAATCGGGCAAATCTTCATACATTTTTGTAAAAGAAATAAGCGACGGTATTAAATGTATGCGACAGGGATTTAAAGTATGTCACGGGCAGAGCCGCGGGGATCAGCTAATACATATAAAAGCATTCACCATTTACGTGTCGGATAAAGATGGGTCCATAAATATTTATAAGGCTCCCTTTACATCCAACTCAAATATCACAGATAAGCTCACCTCAGCTGGTGCTTCTGTCGTTGTGCCTTCGGGAGCCGCCTGCACTTTTGGTACGGGATAAGGTGCTCCATACTGCGTGTAAACACGAGGCCGAGTCCTAAAAATAATGAAATGATAAAAATAAATTAAAATATAAAGCTTTGGTCAAAACGGCAAGGGCAAGCTCTAGCTACCTGCTTGCTGTTGGAAATTTTCAAGCTATCCACAGACTTTCAACTTGACTAAACCGACAGTGACTAAACAGGGACTATGTAACCAACTAACTATCTTCTGTATCCCTGACGGGGTAGTCAGAGAGGACAGATCGCCAGGCTTCACGATCCATGCATACTTCTTTTGCTTCCTGTGGATTCATTAATCGCTTCGTACATGCACTAACTGGGTATCAGAGTATTTTTGTCTTTTCCGTTTTTGAGCAATCTGTATCTACACTAATTAATAAAGCTAAAGAGTTTGTTTGTTGGGTTAAACGCGCTAATCTAGATACAACTGAATAGCAATATCGATATCCTTAGCATAGACCTTCGCTAGAACCGAGCGATTCACAGTATCGTTTCTCCGTTGAACCATAGAAATTTGAAATGATCTGTCAGCGCACGTGGTTCCCTTCTCATCCAACCCAGATTCTTTAAGTCGAAGCGTCAAGGCTCACATCAATGGCCCAATGGCTAACTTCAGATCAATGTCAATAGTCTTGTGTACTCAATTTGCTAAATGCCACTATTGCTTTCCATCAGGCTAGCGATGGCATTTTGGGGATGTAGAACATTTGCATTGTAGGACATTTCTTTAACTAAATATATATTACGATTGACAAAAAATATATTTTATATTGTGCCAAAGTAGAGGGTAGAAGAAGTCAGAATAGACCTAGACCTACATATGAAAACCGCATGAGCAGATTTTTCTAAAACGGAAACGTCAAAAGTACTCTAGTACCGAAACATGCATATATGAAGCGAGTAATGAATCTTTAGTAAGCGAAAAAAGAATGCATGGATCGCGAAGCCTGGCGATCTGCCTCTGTGACGACCTCGTCAATCCCCCGTCATAAAAAATACGCGCAAACTCATTACGATGTAACACGAGCAGCATTAAATTAAAATACATCAATATTCAATACAAAATAGGGTAATGTCAATGCAGCCATTGTTATACTACGAATATACATTTAAAATTGCGTCACGTGATTCGCAATAAGGTTGTATGTGATGTTTGCGTTATTACATACATACATTTACATATATTACGTCACGCCTTTTTATCTGAAGGGACAGGCAGAGAGATACTAAATTGAAACAATAATATTTTGCCTCACGTAATATATGTCGTGTCTATTGTTGTGCATACAAATCTACTTTCGTTTACAATCGAACAAATACAATGTTTTATACAAACATGCAACTCATATAAAGTATGGACATACACGCATACTAGAGGGAATAGGCAGGACCTTCCTCCTCCTTAATTCTCGACTCGTCGACAGTTGTATTTAGTCCTAGGCTCTAGAATTGACGAACCTAACTGCTGTATAATAATAATGAGGAACAACCGCTAGTTGTTGGTTCAACCGCGACTTAATGCTCAGATGACAAGAAGCTTTATGAAAATTCTTATTCTAAACGTGTATTCATTGGTCTTGTGCAATTTTATTGTCCTTATACTGCAGCATTTAAATTCTGAAGAAAGACTGTACTGACCTTGTACCAAAGGCGGTCGCGACTGCTGTAGCAGTTGTTTCTTCATCCTGATCTTGAGTGTCTTCTACATCATTTCCTTGCTGGTCTACATTTAATCCACTCTGAAGAGCATCAGCACCTTGATTTGTAGGTTGACCCTTACTTTGCCTTTGTAGTTCATCTTGCTGTCGTTGAAACTGTGTATAATCCCGACCAGGATTGTTTACGAGTTGGGCTTGGATATAACCAGGTTGTGGCTGATTCACTGATTGGGGAACTAGAAACTGTTGTTGATATATCTGAGGTTGTAAGGAACTCTGATCAATATTTTCTACATCTTTGTTAGTAGGTTGCGGTAGAAATTGGGGCGATTGAGGCTGAAATTGAGCTGGTTGTGGTTGTAACTGAGTAAATTGAGGCTGAATTTGACCCGGTTGAGGTTGAAAAAGCGCTGGCTGAGGTTGGAATTGAGCTGGTTGAAATGCAATGGGCTGTACGTTACTTTGAGGTTGTAAAGCAAATTGTTGAGCAGCATATTGTGGAAGCAGTTGTAACTGACGTTGACTTTGAGGTAACACTTGTGGTTGTCGTTGATAGTTTTCTGGCTGATATTGAACTACTGTTTCAGCATCGGGTTGAGAGAAGAAAGTCTGAGGTTGTACAGCAACCTGTCCGGTTTCATAAATGGGTTGTTGGTAACCTGTAATGATTTGAGGTTGAGAAGAAGTAAATTGCTCCATTGGCTGTACAACACTTTGCTGTTGTAGCCTTTGTTGAGCTATTATTGAAGGTAAAACTGCAAAGTGGGTTTGCGCATCGTAACCAGCTGTTTGCTTCTGAGATTGCTGAGGTTGAAAATATAATGGATCTTTCAGTTGACTGAAGTGTTGGTTAAACTGAGGCTGAAGTTGCAACTGAGCTAGTGAGCTGAAGAATAATTCTCCTGGGTATTCTTGTAACTTCTGAGCAGACAATTCTACTGTTACTTTGTCTTTCTTCTTAGGTTCTTCAAGTGTCTCGCCTTCATTTAGACTAAGTTCTGTGGTAGTTGTCATTTCAGTTGTGATAGTTTCTGTATTTGCTGGAGCGGTTCTTGCTCCGAATACAGCAGGGCTTTGAGGTCTTGGCGTTCTGTTAACAGCGTACTGAGCCACCAACTGCCTCTGAAGCTCAAGTTCACGATAATTTTGTTGTTGTTGCTGATACTGAAACCGTAATGGGTTAGGTTTTAGTTCGTCTCATACCATGTTATAAAAATAAGCTTGTAAACAAGATTGTAAAAAAAATATCGTCGTATTGAGTACATCCTTTTGTTTTGAAGTCTAACAAAAATACTTAATTAAAATTTTAATTCTTATCAAATTGTCATTCGATCAATCAATCATTCAAATTAGACTATCATACTTTGGTGGTGTAAGTGGTAGTGTGTGCGACTTCCATGCCAAGAGAACCCAAAAGTATCGATATTAAAGTGATTCGTACAAACCTACGTCCTCATCCACACCTCATCATCGTCAAGTTCTCGTCAGATAGTTAGCAGATGCATCTCTCATGCGAGACTGGCATAGGCTCCCATAATCTCGGTAGTGCCCCATTACTCTCATCACAAGTTGTATATTACCTGCTATGTATAACCCAAACCGGATATTGGTGCCAACGTATTGTGCATTTGTGCTTGGTGCAAAATGCATATTTTTTATTATTCTACTCACCCGGTTTTGTTGACTGTTGTCATTTAAATTCCTTATTCGAGCGCCAAAGCCAAGCCCAAATCCTCCTCTCCTCGGTGACACACCGAGGCCAGCTCCAATACCAGCGGTGTTAGCACCTATACCCAGTCCTAAACCAGGACCATTGGATCCAATACCAGGGGCATTTGCACCAATACCCAGTCCCACACCAGGACCATTGTCTCCAATACCAGCGGCGTTAGCACCTATACCCAATCCCACACCAGGACCATTGGCTCCAATACCAGCGGCGTTAGCACCTATACCCAGTCCTAAACCAGGACCATTCGATCCAATACCAGGTGCATTTGCACCAATACCCAGTCCCACACCAGGACCATTGTCTCCAATACCAGCGGCGTTAGCACCTATACCTAGTCCCACACCGGGACCATTGGCTCCAATACCAGGGGCATTTGCGCCTATACCCAGTCCGACACCAGGACCATTGTTTCCAATACCAGCGGCGTTAGCACCTATACCGAGTCCTACACCAGAACCAATGCCAGGAGCATTTGCACCTATACCCAGTCCCACACCAGGACCATTGGCTCCGATACCAGGGGCAATTGCACCTATACCCAGTCCCACACCAGGACCATTGGCTCCAATACCAGGGGCATTTGCACTTATACCCAGTCCCACACCAGGACCATTATCTCCTATACCAGGGGCATTAGCGCCTATACCCAGACCCACACCAGGACCATTTTTTCCAATACCAGCGGCGTTAGCACCTATACCCAGTCCCTCACCAGGACCAATGCCAGGGGCATTAGCACCTATACCCAGTCCCACACCAGGACCATTGGCTCCAATACCAGGGGCATTTGCACCTATACCCAGTCCCACACCAGGACCATTGGCTCCAATACCAGGGGCATTTGCACCTATGCCCAGTCCCACACCAGGACCATTGTCTCCAATACCAGGGCCATTTGCACCTATACCCAGACCCACACCAGGACCATTGGCTCCAATACCGGGGGTATTTGCACCTATACCCAGTCCTAAACCAGGACCATTGACTCCAATACCAGGAGCATTTGCACCTATACCCAGTCCCACACCAGGACCATTGTCTCCTAGACCAGCTGCATTTGCACCTATACCTAGTCCCACACCAGGACCATTTTCTCCAAAACCAGGGGCATTTGCACCTATGCCCAGTCCCACACCAGGACCATTGTCTCCAATACCAGGGCCATTTGCACCTATACCCAGTCCCACACCAAGACCATTGTCTCCTAGACCAGGGGCATTAGCACCTATTCCCAGTCCTAAACCAGGACCATTGGCTCCAACACCAGGAGCATTTGCACCTATACCCAGTCCCACACCAGGACCATTGTCTCCTATACCAAGGGAATTAGCACCTATACCCAGTCCTAAACCAGGACCATTGGCTCCAATACCAGGGGCATTAGCGCCTATACCAAGACCCACACCAGGACTATTGGCGCCAACAGTTGAACCTTGAGGTACGCCTATTCCTATACCTGTGCCATCTGCTCCAATACTAGGACCCTGAGGAATGCCCAATCCTACATTAGGAGTGGTTTCTGGTAGATTTGGACCTTGATGGAAGCCGATACCCACCTTAGGGACGTCAGTTGAAGTTTTGGGGCCTTGAGGGAGCCCTATTACTCCTACGTTGGGAACGTCAGCAGGAACTTCTGGCACTTGAGGAAAGCCTCTCCCTACATTAGGAGTATTGCTAGAACTCCGTGCCTCTTCGGGAATACCTACAGCATTTGGTGTATTAGCTGATCCAAATGAACCTGGAGGAGCGCCATTATCCGGAATATTTGAAGAAGTATCAAAGTCAGGTGGGCCATATTGTACATTGGGGATGTTTTGTGGGTTGCGTGGGTCCACTCCAGGTGGCAGGTACTCTTCAGGTGGCAGGTACTCTGCAGGCGGCAGATATTCTGCAGGCTGGCAAAGAGAAACAAAAAATGAGCTTATAAGTTCAAGTTACAAAAATTTAATTTTATCAGTAGTCATTACTGGTGTTTATTGACTGGCTTCTTGGTCAAAAGGTTTATTTGACTACGAGCCAACCAAACAAACAAACTCTCCAACTTTATAATATTTGTATAAGCTAGCAGATGCCCCGTGGTTTCAACAGCGTAGTTCCTGAGGGAATACGTGAATAACATGTAGCCTAAAGTACTCATTAAGACATCAGCTGTTTGCCAATGTTAGTTGTATTTAAATGGGTTCAGCCGTTTCAGAGATTAGTCGGAACTAACAGAAGGACAGACAAAACAAACATTACGAAAGCGGAAGGTGTCTGCGTTGTTGCCTGTCAGTAGGTGCACCGCTAGCATTGAGGTTGCTTGGGCGCCGGAGATTTTGGTGGGGTATACCGAAAATATTTAGTGAAAGCTATTAATTTGGAATTACAAACAGACACTAAGATTTTAATAATCTCAATAGATTCATAAGAAGAAGAAGAAATCATATGTGTATATTCTATAACAAAAGCTAAAATTAGCTTAAGTTTGGGATGAGTAAAAATTTCACAAAATATCCTACTAATATATACTAAATTAAGTTATATTACTCGTAAACGTGAAAGTTTGTTATTATGGATATTTGTTACTCTTTCAAGCAATTCTTTTCACAAATTTGTTACAGCTTTCAATTAGCTCACACATCAGAATAACACAAAGGCTAGTTTTTATCCCGGGAACAAGTTCCTGTGGGAAACGGGAACGGGAAAACTTCACCACGCGTCAGCCGCGGGCGTCAACCAGATTATTTATAATTTAAAAATAAATTATGTATTGTACTAACCAGTTGTTGTGCAAATACAGGTTGTGGAGTTTCGAAGGCAGGTCCGCTGGGTCTCCAGCCGCTAGGTTTGTAAGGCCCTGCCGGAGGTTCTGTTAGAGCCTCACTCACTAGTAACGATATCACAACCAGAAGCTCCTGTTAGCACAACACAAAAGAATTTAAGAAAAAAAAATACGGGTTGCACTCCGTGAGTGCTGACAGAAGTAAAAACTAAATTTATTAATAATTTATTTATCTAGACGCGTTCGCGGTTTTCTAAATATTATATGCACACACTATAGCTGCGTCTCGTAACGTTGTCCCGAGTCCAGAGATTTTATCTCATCTAAAAATATGCATACCGCGCTAAAAGAAGTTTTCACTTCAAAAAAATGTGTGATAGCAACATTCACTATGGAAAAAAGAAGGAACCTAACTGTTGCTGTTAGAGTTTAGAGACAAAAGCAGGAACTGCTTGAAGATGAATATGCTGACTGAGAAAGGTAATGCAAAAATAGTTTCTAATGCTCAGCCAGGTGACATCACAAATATGCAATTCTATACATTCATATCGTGTAACTTTGCTAAGTGCCAGTAGATGGTGCTTACGACTCCTTGAGACAAAAAGGTATGAATAAATTTGTCAGTTTAAGTCAGTATCGATAGCTTAGACGGTAAAAGCATCTGGTCTGTTGAGCCAGAAGACGCTGGTTCGAATTCAGCTAGAGACTGGAATTTTTTTACAATTTAAATTTAGAATATAGTTAACTACAAGTAGTAGCGTTTCTAAATTATTTCTATAGTAAACATGTTTTGATCAGACATTTGGTAAATGGAACGAACTGTGAAAAGTTCATGTTTTCATACTTGAGAAATTTTGTAATAGGTATATTAGGTGACGAGTTGAACACTGTGGTGAATAATTCACCTGCACCGAATTCCTTCCCTAGAAGATTTTACACATAGACATTTTTATATTTTGTCATTGTTTCATGTTGACATTTTTATACTTCGTCATTCTTCCATGTTGACATTTTTGTACATAGTCATTTTTTCAATTTGACGTTTTTAAATTCTGGTATTTTCCATGTTGACATTTTTATATTGTAATTGTGGATATTGGTAACTTTGTAATTTTTCATTTTAGACCTAAATCGTGACACTTAATTATATCCTACGATTTGGTAACCAATTTTGCAAGCAATTTTGAAGACGTAATCGCGTTAAAAGTAGAGTCTTTTTGAAGTCTAATATTTTTTTTAGAAAAGGATACGGTTTATACTACGATAACTTATATAGGGTAAAAGATGTCAATTTGTGATTATTTGATGTTGTAACCGTATTTGTGTAAACATTTTATTATTATATTGCTGCTTTAAATTATGCCGATCTCTTTTATAAAAATTCAAAGCTCAAGTTTAAAAAGGGACAACTAGCACTGTCCCTTCGGTCGCACTGAATAAAACTAACCTTCCTTTTTTATGACCCTTTTTAGTAAATACATAGAGGGCTTTTCATCCCGTGTCACTATTCATTAAATTAAACCCTTACTTTGCGGGATGTTCCCTTATTGTTTCCATTTTAATTTTCAAATGTAAGAACACGGTAGGGTCGGAAGGGACTGGTACTATCCGTTATTAACCCGAAGGTTAATTCTGTTACGGAAAATTTCCATTTGAGTAATAAATCGGAAGGATTCTGTTAAAGTATCTTTCTAAAGAGAGCTTTCGAGCGACTTATTGCTAATTCATTTCCATAGTTATCTAATGAAAGTAAGGTCTAAAAAATATGTAATTTATATTTTCGAAAGGCATACCTAACGTTCACGCCCAGGAAACTGTTAGTGAGTCAATTGCGGGTGTGAAACGGACATAGGTCAGTAAAAGGTCCAAACCAGGGTAATCCTGTTGGGCCCACGATAATGATATAGGAGTGGTATCAGTTTACACCACACAGATGGTTTCCTAACTGTACAAGACTTTCGATTTTGTTTTGAATTACTTAAAATCGAAATGCCAAAAAGAAAATTCTTTTGGGACGATTGAACTAGTCTATTTGTTTGTACGTAACGTAACGTGTGCTACAACGTTAAGTCAATAGCGATGGATTTTGGTACAGAGATAAACTCAACAGGAAATCTTGAGACTCACGAACTAAATATATTCGATAACTCGATAAACTCCGTGTTCTCATATAATTTTTTTGTTTTGAATTATCCTATAGTTTCTGAAATAGCTCTAGGACTAGCACTGCCCCGCGGCTACGACCGTGGCATGTACCTCGAATATGCAGTGCGTATTTGTCAATGAAAGTGCGATGTTACATTATTTTTTACCATTACTTTGTAACACTTCTGAGTGTCGGTTACATATTTATAAGATTTGATTTGATTAGATCAAACCATCACAATAAAATAAACACAATTCAGTTTTATATATTCATATAGATTTAGATTGATGAATCTGCAAGAAGCGAAAGAAGTACGCAAAGACTGGCGATCTGTCTCTCTGGCTAGATAGATAGTTAGTTAGATTTATACTAGCATCAACCCTTGCTTCTTTTACTATCATCTCCAACGTTTGCTTGGCATAATAGGGATAAAATACGTTTGTTCTGTTCCAGACAATCACAATTTATTAAAAAATATAAAGGTAATTTATTTTCACAAAAGCACCAAAAAGGACTTAATCACTTAACACAAGTCACACACTCAAAACACTTAAAAGAAATAGAAACGTGTAATCACCTTCATTTTCGTTGCGTTTGGTACATCAAATGCTTGGGCGCATCGGTTTTATAGACAATAGAGACCATGTTTAAATTCAGTGCACATGTATAACGACCTCAAGTGCTAGGGCTGCCGCTAATGACGTGTTCAGGGCCTATATATCACACACAACTCGGCATAAAGTACCAACCCTAAAATTATTCAATTTCAGTCGGTGATATCTGCAACTTTATTTTTAGGTTTCGTAGTAGATACATTAAATCGTGATGCCCAAGGCTGTCAACGTCTTTACCGCATTGACAACAATGCGGAGACACGCAGGGAGTACCTAAACGAAGACAGACAGCAATTATGAATGTAGTATCGTCCTACATAGTACCAATGTACAGCGACGGAAGTGCCTGAAGCCAAATACCTGATTCCCATTCTCCCACAGCTAATAGGCGATCATGTTCTGCAATATTCGAACACGTAGTCAATAAATGTTTTCTAACCTCGTTGCAGAACGGCCTATTCAACTGCCTCTGGGAGCATGGATTGGTGGGCAAACAGTATATGGGCAAGTAAGTTCCCAAGAATGCTCTGCCACAGTGGCTTGGGACTCTTCTGTGGCTTCTAGAGACTGCCTCTGTGGCGCGGTGGGAGTGCATCCGACTGCTACGCAAGAGGTCGTGGGTTCGATTCCCACCCAGGATAAAACTTTGTGTGATGAGCACGATGGTTTATTCTGTGTCTGGGTGTTATTTATCTATAATATGTATGTATTTAGAAATATATAAGTATGTTTATCAGTTATCTAGATCCCATAACACAAGCTAATATTAGCTTACTTTGGGCTAGATGGCGCTGTGTGAAAAGTGTCCCACAATATTTATTTATTTATTTATTAATCTCTCGTGGCACTTCAGAAATTACCAGTGTAGGAATTAAAATTTTCCTGGTCAATTCATCGGTGCCATATATTGAAGACATAAATGCTGGTAAACTATATCAGAAATGTTTCAAACACCGCAACTGCCCCAGCGTATTGGTAACGAATCTTGGAGCCACGCCCGGTCGTCCGTGTTACTCTTCATTGCTTTGGAAATTTAAAAAGATTTGCTTGAAAAAATGTTTATAGCGTAGTATGAATAATTTTGTCCATATTTTTCAAAAGGGTCGGATGATTAAAATATTGAGATGAGCGAAGTGCATGAGTTAATTTTGGTACAAAAAAACAATACCGAATAATTGTAAAGACCGATTATATATTGATTGGAAGGAGTCGGTCCAAAACTTCACAAAAATTTATATTTTTTTCCTCAATCAAGAATCATAGGAATTTTCTAGAATGGGAGACACTAGGAGGCGGAGAGAACATTTGAAAAGGATTTTTAAATTTGAGGCCAAAGGTTTAAATTTTGAAATTGTAGAAATATTATAAATATTATCATTATCAAAAATAATGTAGGGTTTAGATCCAAACCAATTGATTCAAATTAATCATTATTCAATGCAAAATCTATAAAAAACTTGCTAGAACTATTGTTACATAAAAAGGAGGTATTGGGGGGCTAACGAAGGAACCCTAAGATAAACTTCAACATCCGTGGTAGCCTTCGTGTCCGTGACATTGTGATAAACTGGAATAGACCACCCTCCTCTTTTCATTCCAAACAACACGGGCGGGGAAGAGATATCATCCTCACGCTGTGGATCTGCAATGCACAGAGTGTGAGTAAATGCCACAAAGTGGTCACCCATCCGAGAACCGGCTACAGTTAAGTTACTCAACGCAGTGATCGTTTACAGAACACTGTGTTAGCGGGGCCACAAGCGCAAATAGTTTATGTGCTTTTTGTGCTTTTTACAAGCTTTTTATTAACTTGCTACCAAGATGGCGGACCTATTATGTTTAATGTACCCCTACTATAGGGGTATCAGATAAAGTGACGTCATTCTAAATCCTATCCTATCCTGAAAAAGCTCTAGGGGTAAAAGTGGGGAAAATACTCAATGTCTGCAAATATTATAAGGCGGGCGAATTGAATTTTCAAAAACTAGCTATGTATTTACAACTTAACAAAATCTATATTATAATAAGTATGTAGGTAACTATAAAAAGTATAAAATGTTGACTTGATGTCTATTTTTTTAGAATTAATAATACATACTTAGGTAGTTTAAGATTAAGGTTATTTTTAAGCTTTTAAAGGCAACTTAGGTTATAAGACAGGATTTTTTTTTATTTTTTTTTTTAAATCAAATGTGCTAAAAAGATTAAGAAAAGACATTTTATTTAAAAAACAACAAATTATATATATTTGCAACACTTTAAAAAGCGGCCACATTATTGACTTATAATTTACATTGCTTTACTAGTGATCAACATCATAACACCTCAGACCAAAATGCATTTCTGCCATTCGATACACGATGCTTGCAAAGTGATAACTTCAAATCTTATCTCCATCCCGGATTCTCCCATTTAAAGTATGTTCCATGCCAGTCCATATAATGCAAAAAGAAACATTCAACGAGAACCAAATTGTATAATGAATTTCCTGCTTAAGCCATCTATCTATAATATTAAGATTGCCTTATGCGATAAGGCCGCCAAATGTTATACCTATAAATATAATATTAAACTGTTTATACATGTTTTTCCTGGTGTACAATAAAGAGTTTTTTACTTTTTACTTACTTACTTTACTATACGGTTTGGCGCTAATTCCCGAATATGACGCACTGTTGCCGTATTTTATTTTGAAAAACTAGTGTATAATTCGTGATTTTGTGTTTAGTAATGGTAGATTATGATACATAAAGTGTTGGAAAATGTGCATGAGTGAAGGAAAGTGAAGAAAGCCCTAGTAAAGGGTCTACTACTTTACTAGTGTAAGGACCAGGAACTAGGACTGAGGTCTCGACATCGACAAAGGACTAGACATACTAAAATTAAATAATAAGAAAATATTAACACTAAGAACAAATAAATACAATAAATATAAATAAATATCCATCACGCCTTATCCCCGAAGGGCTGGCAGAGGCATATTATTGTAAAATATATTCCTATCACACGTAATAGGTGGTGAGCCCATTGCCGTGTTGAAATAGACAGACGCAGGTTGTGGCTACCTGCTGCTGAATTTTTTTAACTGGCCTTCAACCAGGCTTAACGACTGCCATTTTACTGGCAACCGGGACCAACGGCTTGACTTGCCTTCCGAAGCACGGAAACGCTCGCAAATGTAAATGCCACAAAGTGGTCACCCATCCGACGACCAGCCATAGTGAAAGTTGCGTACCTCAGTTATCGTTTACCGAACACTGTGACCGCGGGGCCACGAGCGCTTCACTCACTCTTCAATCACTAAGGACAAGGCTGTAGTATATTTAAGCCGGTATGTCTAATTTATGATTATGTATAGGAGGCTGTTCGAATATAAATCAGTATTTAACTGACATACGTGTGTTTCACTACATGGTGACAGGGTGGGATACGAACTCACGCCCTTTCGGACTGGACTTTCACTACAAAGGCTGTATGGAGTAAGCGTCCTCAAGATGAGCGAAGACAACTAACAACAAGTATGGGTCTTCGTTGCAGTGTCCGCAGTTCGAATGAATGACTTGTAGGGCTGCAAATGTTCAAAAATTACGTTGACTACTTGATAGCAGGTGGGTAGATTATCTGTATAAAATAAATAAATATATATTGTGTTACACTTTTACAGCGCCATCTAGCTCGAACTAAGCTACAAGCTTGTACTACAGGATCTAGATAACTGATGTGCATACTTATTTATATTTAAAGAATTTAATAGGAATATAGGAATCACCCAAACTCCGAAACCAATATTTGTGAATCACACAATTATTTTTTATGCCAAGGGAATCGAACCCAGGACCTCAGCGCGGCAGTCGCATACACTAACACTGCGCCACCGAGACAGTATGGTACATTAGTGATATTAAAAAGAAATATTGTAGAACTTACATCGATATTTGTGGTTGAAATATTGCCAAGATACTTTTGGCATGTTAAAACATTACATCAATATCTTAAAAGCTATTTTACGTGTATATGTATTATTCATTCATTGTCACCATAGATAAATTAACCAACCGACAAGCTTGAGTAACCATAGGCTTTCTTATATATATTATAACGTCAGACAGCTATCCTTTTTTTTATACCACTGAGGTAAAAGACATGGGTACGGCCCACCTGATAGAAAGTGGTCACTTTAATTTATGGACGTTTGCAACACCAGACCGTGCTGTCGACCCTTTATAAACTTTCTAAGACCCCTTTTTTCCCCAAGAAGGGAGTTCATTCCACAATCTAAGCGTACGCGGAATAAACCCTGTAGCCTTGCTTGGGCTACGATAGCTTACGTTTATCAATCACGCCTTATCCCCGAAGAGGTGGCAGAGGCATATTATACGCCCACTTTTCACTATGTGTATTCCTGTTCCACGTAATATGTGGTGAGCCCATTGCCGTGTTGAAATAGACAAATGCCGGTGTGGGTACCTGCTGTAAATTTTTTTCAACCATTTCGGCCATTAGGTATTCAACTTGGCTTAACGACTACCATGTTACTGGCAACCGGGACCATCGGATTAACGTGCCTTTCGAAGCACGGAAACGCTAGCAAATGTACCGCCAAGCAAATGACATGAACTTGGCACGCGGTATTATTGTTATCTTGAATAAAAACACTTGTACTGGACCACTTACTATTTAATTTATTTATAAAAATAAAATAAATAAATATCCATCACGCCTTGTCCCCGAAGGGGTGGCAGAGGCATATTATATGCCCACTTTTCACCGTGTGGATTCCTGTCCCACGTAATAGGTGGTGAGCCCATTGCCGTGTTGAAATAGACAGACGCAGGTTGTGGCTACCTGCTGTTGAAATTTTCAAGCCGCCCATTAGGCCTTCAACCAGGCTTAACGACTGCCATTTTACTGGCAACCGGGACCAACGGCTTAACGTGCCTTCCGAAGCACGGAAACGCTCGCAAATGTAAATACCACAAAGTGGTCACCCATCCGAGGACCAGCCATAGTGAAAGTTGCGTAACTCAGTGATCGTTTACAGAACACTGAGACCGCGGGGCCACGAGCGCTTCAATATCAAAATTCATATTTAATAATTTATTTATTATTGTTACTGTCGTCTCTATAAAGGCGCGAGCGTGAGGCAGCGAGCAACATTCTCTGCTCTGTGCATCTTACACTATGCATCTTACACTATGCCAACCGAACGCTGATGGTATTGCCATTTACGAGAATTGGCGTGTTTCATGAAGTACGTTAAGCCGACTTCCAGTAAGATGATAGTGGCTAAGCCAAGTAGAAAATAAAAAATAAAAGTAAAAGTAGTAAGTAAACTTTATTTTGCATAGACCATTTTAAAGGCGCTTACAAAATGTCATACACTATTTAGAATATTTGAAGTGATCACCGGTTTGGAACGCGACCCACCTTAGAAGAACCGGCAAGAATCATAGGAAGACTTTTTTTGATGGCCTATTTACAATTAAATATTATTTCACTTCACCAGCAGATCATTTCCAGGCGTCCCTGTCCAGTAAATAGTCTTTAATGGACGGCTTGAACAGTCAAAAAATTCTCATCACCATTATGTGGGGACAAAAGTTCTCACAGTATACGAGTTGTGAAGAAAATAATAAAGAATAGGAAGTGCATCCTTTTGAAAGATATTATACCCGTCGATTGTGAGCGGCAAAACTGGGTGCAGCAGATATTAAAATGTGCATTGGATGTGTTCCAAGCGTATCCATTGTACTATTTGGCGGATGTCCTGCATTGTAAACAGAATTAAGATGAGCTTACATGTTGACGCCATAAATACGACAATTTTGGCGGTAAATATGAAATTCGATCGTCAGCCAATCAAGAATCTGCTACATAAAACCTAATAAGACATTTTTGCAGCTTTTTTATATCTTACCATAATGAAACAGTTAAAAACAGCAAGTATTACGCTTCTGTTGGGACTAGACAATATTATTAATGAAAATATTCGAAACTTTTCACAAAATAAGCTAACTATATTGCAGCAATCTTAACAGTAACGAAACTGCATACAATGTATATATATGTAATAAATAATGTCATAATTATTGATGATGAGCTTAAGCATTAGTTTATAGTTCCTCAACCTCCTAAAAGCTCCCCAAATCGGCGTACTCAGTCAGACATTATACTTTTCGGGAATCTCGCGGCTATTTCACTTCGATAAAATGATTGTCCGTACGTATGGCGATTCAGCGCGTTAGTGGTAAGTGTAAACGTCCTATATGAACTTTTCACAGATTTTTGGTCTCTGTACTGTACGATCCACCATCTCGATCCACTGATGGATTGAACAGTACGCTAAAGTTCACTGTGACGTGGCAATTGCGAATATTAAAATCCATATCTGTACCTCTTTCAATATTATTCATCCAATACTGAGGCATACTGGCTTAGTGATGAAAGTGGAAAAAAAAGATGTTGTTTAACTGGTTCAGATCATAGGTACTATAGAGACCAATGCTGGATCTTACCAAACTCCCTGTTTGCTGTTCGATCCACTGGTGGAGCATATTGAGATGCAAGTCTCACTAGGTCCAACTAAACCAGCGGTGAATCTTACCAAACTCCCTGTTTGCTGTTCGATCCACTGGTGGAGCATATTGAGATGCAAGTCTCACTAGGTCCAACTAAACCAGCGGTGAATCTTACCAAACTCCCTGTTTGCTGTTCGATCCACTGGTGGAGCATATTGAGATGCAAGTCTCACTAGGTCCAACTAAACCAGCGGTGAATCTTACCAACCTCCCTGTTTGCTGTTCGATCCACTGGTGGAGCATATTGAGATGCAAGTCTCACTAGGTCCAACTAAACCAGCGGTGAATCTTACCAAACTCCCTGTTTGCTGTTCGATCCACTGGTGGAGCATATTGAGATGCAAGTCTCACTAGGTCCAACTAAACCAGCGGTGAATCTTACCAAACTCCCTGTTTGCTGTTCGATCCACTGGTGGAGCATATTGAGATGCAAGTCTCACTAGGTCCAACTAAACCAGCGGTGAATCTTACCAAACTCCCTGTTTGCTGTTCGATCCACTGGTGGAGCATATTGAGATGCAAGTCTCACTAGGTCCAACTAAACCAGCGGTGAATCTTACCAAACTCCCTGTTTGCTGTTCGATCCACTGGTGGAGCATATTGAGATGCAAGTCTCACTAGGTCCAACTAAACCAGCGGTGAATCTTACCAAACTTCCTGTGTGCTGTTCGATCCACTGGTGGAGCCTATTAAGAGATAATAGTATCACGGGATCCACCTCGAACAGTGGTGGATCACAGTGAACTTCAGCGAGCTATCCGATACACTAGTTGATCGAGTGGTGAATCCTACATGACAGAGGGGATTTTGGTGATAAGATATTATATTTCTATTTTAAAGACCGTGACCTCTAGAGTATCATTCCAACTTGATGACAATTGGAAAAGGAGCTGTTACAAGCATCTGGAAATGTTATTGTATGAACTAAATTGGACACCTGGACGCCAAAATCAAGATTTAGCATGCAACCGGAACTTTACACAGATGAAATCAAGTCTGCAGCTGCTGAGAGGCTTAATGACTGCCATGTTATTGGCAACCAATGGTTTAACGAGCTTTCCGAAGCACGCAAACGCTCGCAAATGTGTCACAAAAGTGGTTACCCATCCGAGGACCAGCCATAGCGAAAGTTGCTTAACGCGTCAGCGGGGCCACGAGCGCTTCAGGTTGAGGTCTTCAGCACTGAGGTCAAGATGATGATTAATACCCCTGTGTTTCCTGTATATTCAATGAATTTGTTGTAAATGTAAATTAGCATTCAAGATTAGATGCACATTCGGCAATGAAGTTCTCGTAGAATACTAATCAAACACTTATCAATGAACATTCAATTACCAATTGACTTTTGAGGAGACGAATTTTCTTTAATTAACTATTCATTAAGTCTGCCACCTCTTTAAATATATCTCCGGTCTTAGAACATTAATAATACCTGTGACTTTTATTGGTATTCGACTTGGTTGGTGCTAAACATATTAAAAATATGTGTGTACTACTGTGTACCAGAGTACACAGGTAAGAAGTGAAACTTCTTTACGAGATTTTTTACAGCCATAAAATTTCTCTCATACGTCGATAAAGAAGTTTCACCTATGATAAAGAAGTTTCACTTCAAAGAAAAGAGTGGACATGAGTTTTATTGCCAGGTTCATTCTCAGGCTCTACCTATTGCTTTGCGAATCTGGCAGTAAATGTAAATGTAGAAGCAATATTCTTGACATTCATAAGTGTTACTTTGTGACCTAAATTAATAAAGATTTATTATTGTTATTATTAAAGCTACATGGCGCGTAATCATTAATCGTGACGACTTTTTTTACACCTATAAATTTTATCTCAACGTCAATAACGAAGTTTCACTTCAATAATTAAAGAATAAGTAAATATTATGGGACATTTTATACACAGCGCCATCTAGCCCGAAGTAAGCTAATATAAGCTTGTGGTATGGGAGCCAGACAACTGATAATCATACTTTTGGATTTCCAAATATTATACATAGAAAACACCCAAACTCTGACAATAAACCGCAGTCGCATACACTACCAAGGCAATAAAATACAGATTGCTGAAATAATTTTCTTTTTTAATTCCTGTATGCAGTGCACCATGTATACCAAAGTTAGACACAAAATAAGAAATATTCAAATCGTAAGGGCGTGTCGTTTCAAAACTTATGACACGACATATAAGAAACCATTTTTCATTCAAACGTACAAACTTATCAAGATTGGAATTGAATTTTATACATTTATGCAAACTTAGCTAAGAAGCGCTCGTGGATAAAATGTCTATTATTTAGAAATTCGTCAATAAAATATTAGGCTCGTGCCTTATGGGCGGCTTGAAAATTTCAACAGCAGGTAGCCACAACCTGCGTCTGTCTATTTCAACACGGCAATGGGCTCACCACCTATTACGTGGGACAGGAATCCACACGGTGAAAAGTGGGCATATAATATGCCTCTGCCACCCCTTCGGGGATAAGACGTGATGGATATTTATTTAAATATTAGGCCTTGTTTAATAGAATCTTAATCAGTTACTTTTGGATAATGACATGCTTTTTGAATGGATAGTTGGAGGTATTTTGTTATATATTATTAGAGCCATACAAAATAAACTTGATAAAAAAATTAAACTCTTTATACGCTGTATCCCTGACGGGGTAGTCAGAGAGGGCAATCAATTCGTGATCGATTCTTTCGATTCTTCAAGATTCATCAATCGCTTCATACACGCAAAATAAACTTCCACGTAGTAATTGCGTTCTACATGGTACATGTTCTAAATTAACCTCACGTCTAATAAATTCAGATAGGGTTTTAAGTAACTGGGAATAAGATGAACGGCGCAGAACACTTAACGTTCACAAAGGCAGAAAGTAGTCATCCATTGAGAAAACTCCGTTAATTAGCAATACTATTTGAATGCGTGTGAAATACATTTTATTTTAGGTAGATGCCGTATGACGTCATTGTCAGCACTTGTTAACTCTATTATCAATAGTAGACATTATATTGCATTGTATTTTTAAAAAAATAAGAAGCGCTCGTGGCCCCGCAGCCGTTCTGTAAACGATTACTGCGTTAAGCAAATATCACTGTGACTGGTTCTCGGAAGGGTGACCAATTTGTGGCATTTACATTTGCGAGCGTTTGCGTGCTTCGGAAACAGGTTAAGCCGTTGGTCCCGGTTGCCAGTAACACGGCAGTCGTTAAGCCCTATCTTATGGGCGACTTGAAAAATTCCAACAGCAGGTCGCCACAACTTGCGCCTGTCCATTGTAACACGGCAATGGGCTCACTACCTGTTACTTGGGACAAAAATGCAAACGGTAAAAAGTGGGCGTATAGTATGCCTCTGCCTATCCCTTCGGAGATAAAGGCGTGACAATACGACTATGTCATATCATGTCTATGTCATGTCTTAAAAAAATAATCAATTTAAATTCAGTTTTTAAAGTGCAATGCTGCTTCGTAGCTCTGCGAGCTCAGTGATCTGTAAACGATCTTCGTATTTTCGTACTTTTTTAACCCGTCGTGACTGCCCTTTGATCTTCCGATACCTTATTAGTACCTACCTGATCTAGAGTGTCGTTGTCAGCAAGTTTTCATGTGAACTTAATTTGGGCCCTGAAAATCTTGTTGAGACCCTTTCACAAGCGCTATTGACTAATTCAAATGCAAAAAACCCATAATGGCAACCTAAATAGCAAAGACAATAATTATATTCCCCTATCTCGTACATTTGTGTAATCATTGTAATCAAAAGTGATTTTTTTTCTTCTATATGATAGTGTAGGCACAGCACGTTTCGATATTGACCTGGACAAGACTCGAATCTCAATCGGAATGACCCTGAGTTTGGTTTTAAATTGTAGAAATAGATGTAAACAAGTAATGAATATTCCTTTAGCGTGATTTTTTATTGATTCATGCTGTGGAGATGCGATCACAATATATATTCTCCAACAATGGTTCCTCACTCATTCTTTGGACGTCCAAAGAATGAGTGAAGAACGATTGTCGAAGAATACATATTGTGTTATGTACGGTAGAGTTCGTACAGGGTAGAAGGAGTCAGGGTATGCCGAGACTTCCATATGTAGACCACGTGAGCAGATTGCTCAAAATTGAAAAGTCAAAAGTACTCGGATACCCAAACGTGCATGTATGAAGCCATTACTGAATCTACAGGAAGGTGATAGTTAAGTTAATTTACACACGTACTTTGGTATTATGGTTTTATGGTATTATTTGATAATTTTTCAATTTAAAAGTAGGTACCTATGCTTATTTCGTGAAAGCGCTCGTAGCTCGGTAAGCTCAGTGTTTCGTAAACGATTCCGTATATTAAAATCTAAATCTCGTTGGGAATGAATTCAATAAGCATGCCAAACGCAAACCATTCTGTAGTTATAAATAATATTATAATTTAGAAATATAAATAATAATTCCATGAAAACAAAGCAACTTTACTAATATTTAGCTAAATTAATATCAAATAAATATTTTGAAATTTATAAAATAATCAAATTTGTTCATGACAGTTACAAAAAACATGAAGCGACCGGGCCACGGTCGCTTCATGTTTTATTTTTTTTTGAATGAGCAAAAAAAATTAAAACATGAAGCGACCGTGGCCCGGCGGTCTCAGTGTTCTGTAAACGATCACTGCGTAAAGCAACTGTCGCTATGGCTAGTCACGGATGAGTGACCACTTTGTGGCATTTACATTTGCAAACGTTTCCGTGCTTCGGAAGGCACGTTAAGCC
Organism: Thumatha senex; assembly: GCA_948477245.1. Classification (NCBI taxonomy): domain Eukaryota; kingdom Metazoa; phylum Arthropoda; class Insecta; order Lepidoptera; family Erebidae; genus Thumatha; species Thumatha senex. Next base: position 11,014,341 of record OX419750.1, on the reverse strand, counting down.
GTAGGTCCCGGTTGCCAGTAACATGGCAGTCGTTAAGTCAAGTTGAAAGGCTTATGGGCGACTTGAAATATTTCAACAGCAGATAGCCACAACCTGTGTCTGTCTATTTCAACACGGCAATGGGCTCACCACCTATTACGTGGAGCAGGAATACACAGGGTGAGAAGTGGGCATATATTATGCCTCTGCCACCCCTTCGGGATAAGGCGTGATAGATATATATATATATACAGTTACAATAAGTCGTGCAAACTTTAACTATCAACACGCTTTATTCCTCAGTACTGTGACTCGCAGTATGCCATCTTATCATTCAAACTTATTACGAGAAGTAAATTTAAACATAAAATAAATATACCGATCGAAAACATAACCTCCTCGTTTTTGGAAGTCGGTTTAAAACACCCGCCGACAGAAAGCGCGTGAACTTCTAAGGGCCGTATTACGGAACGTTTCTCAAGAAACTATTAAGGCTAGTTTTCGCCTAGTCTCAAGTGTTTCTTGAGTATTGAGAAACGTTCTGTAATACCTCCTAAGATTTCAGTCGCCTTGAGGTGGCTTTCAAGTCAACTTTTTTTTGTGGACTACAGAAAAACAAATTTTAAGCTATCTATATTTATTTATAGTTTTTTACTTTTATTGTGTAACAATCATTCTAATACTAGACAACTCCTTCACTTAGAGCTTCTTCTAATCCGGAGTTTTCTGGACCCGGCTGAAAATCCGATATACTGAAAAAAAAAAGAATTTTGTGAGACACTTTGTACACAGTGCCATCTAGCCCAATCTAAGCTATAAGGTTGTACTGATATACAACTGATATACATACTTATATATTTCTAAAAACATACATATTATACACTCCCGTCGCACCTATTTAATCCCGTCGCTTATAAATTCTACAATAATGCACTAAAAATTGCCCGATTTGTCGACATTAGTGACTACTGCTCCGCTCTCCAGTTTAGTAGCGTGATGATGTATAGCCTTCCTCGATATATGGGCTATCTAACACAAAAATATTTTTTCATATCCGACCAATAGTTCCTGAGATTAGTGCGTTCAACCAAAGAAACAAACAAACTCTTCAGCTTTATAATATTAGTATAAAAAACACCGAAACAACGAAACATACAATTGTGGATCACACAAATATTTATTCCGACTCTGTACACTGTTAAAGGATCATAAGTATGAATCCGACCCGGATTTCGAACGGAAGACTTCTGCAGCGGCAAGGAACTACCTCTGCGTTCCGCAAACAGTCAAAGTATTCGTGTTTATTAGCTAAATCTAATACAAATCATACGATTCCTTAGCACAAACTTATATAAGCTTAATTTGAGTTAACTCACGCTGTGTAGGGTAGAAATATCCCAAAATATATTTATACTAATATTAAAAATACAAATACAAAATTAAAATAAATAAAAATAAAATAAAAAATTAAAACAATTAAAAATACAAATACAAAATACAAATATTAAAAATAAATATTAAATAAATATCCATCACGCCTTATCCCCGAAGGGGTGGCAGAGGCATATTATTTGCCCACTTTTCACCGTGTGGATTCCTGTCCCACGTAATAGGTGGTGAGCCCATTCGGAATTTTGTTGGACATTTTTTACAAAAGGAAATTCAAAAATAAATATTGTGGGACTTTTTTTACAAAAGGGGTCTTTGAAGGTTTTTAAAGGGTCGGCAGCGCGAGTGCTGCACCTCTGGTGTTGCAAACGTTCATAGGCTACGGTGCCCACTTTCCATCAGGTGGGTTATATCTGCCACCAAAGTGGTAAAAAAATACTTCCGTGATACGCAGCACCGGCTCCAACATAGGCCAGAAGTTTTATAAACCTGTGCCTCTAATCTGAACGGCATTTTGCACCTAAAATCTGCTGTAGAATGCCGGAACAAGTGCGGTCTATCCAAACATTTACCATTATTGGAAGTATTGGAAAACCCCCCCTGAAACTAAATCCTGGCTACGCCCGTGAGGCTCTCTACCTGTTACGTGGCACAGGAATGCACACCGTGAAATGTGGGCGTACAATATGCGTCTGCCACAACTTCAGGAATAACGCGTAATTGATAAACATAGCTGCAATGCTGGTGATGCGATGCGACTTCAAAAATTGTGCGGCGTAACCTTGGCCGAACGAATACCTAACGAAGTGTTACGCAATAAGGCAGGTTTGAATAAAAGTGTCAGCATTAAAGTGGAAAAGGGTGTGCTGCGTTGGTTTGGACACGTCCAACAAATGAATGAGGAACTATTGACAAAGAATATAATAATATATATAGTGCGAATTATAAAGCTGAAGAGTTTGTTTGTTTGTTTACGCGCTAATCTCAGGAACTACTGGTCGTATTTGAAAAAATCTTTTTGTGTTTGATAGTCCATTTATCGAGGAAAGCTATAAGCTATATATCATTACGTTACTACACTGGGGAGCAGAGCAGTAGTAATAAATGTCGACAAATCGGGCAATTTTTTATGCATCATTGTAGAATTTATAAGCGACGGGATTAAATAGGTGCGATGGGAGGTCGAAATATTCCACGGGCGAAGCTGTGGGGGTCATCTAGTAATATATTTAGTGCAAAAGTAGAGGGTAGAAGGAGTCAGGGTAGACCAAGACTTACATATGAAGACCACGTGAGCAGATTGCTCAAAAACGGAAAAGTCTAAAGTTCTCGGATACGCAGACGTGCATGTGTGAAGCGACTGATGAATCTACAGGAAGCGAAAGAAGTTGGGGTGGATCGCGAAGCCTGACGATCTGTCCTTTCTGACTACCCCGTCAGATATGCAGCGTGAAGATAGTTAGTTAGTTTAGTTAGTTAGATTAACATAGTAATTAGTGTAATCGTATGAAAAGGGTGACGCCCTCTAACGCTTGGTTGCCTGAAATACGAACATAGTAGAGAGCGCGTGAGGGACATTAATTCCTTGCTCTCTCGCAGCCTATAGACGTATGTATCAGAGGTATTACACACACACTGCCTACCCTTACTACCCACAAGTATATTTTTTGGCATAGCTTTAGCCTGATATGATCGCACTGAACACTCCGCATACAAATGCTTGTGCCATATAGAGTGAGAAAGATAATATATCCTGTCCTTGTCCGAATTTAAATGTATGAAAGTGATGATGATCTAATTTAGTACGCTTACCTACTCCATACATACATACATATTATCACGCCTGTTTCCCATCGAGGTAGGCAGAGACTATGGTTTTCCTCTGACATACCACTTTCGCATCTTCTACTTTCATAATTGTTTTCGTACACGCTCGCCGGTTAAGGGTACTCTTGACCTGGCCTTTTTCCAAAAGTTCTTTGATTTGATTGACATACGTACGCCGAGGTCTACCCCTACCAGTTTGACTCTCGCCACATAAATCTGCTTCGTAAGTCTACTTTCATCCATCCTCTTCACGTGTCCGAACCATCTTCGCATTCCTTTTTCTATCTTAGTCACTACATCTTCTATCATAGCGCAAGGTTCTCTTATTGCGCTGTTCCTTTCTTTATCCATCAACTTCACTCCAGCTATACTTCGCAGACTTCTCATTTCCACTGCATTTATTTTACTTTTATGCGTTTTCTGCCATACCCAACTTTCACTGCCATACATAAGTGTGGGGACCAGCACACCTCTTGTACAGCCAGTCGTGCCTTCTTTGAGACGTTCTGACTGCTCATAAAGGCGTACATGGCTCCATTCACTTTATTTTCTGCCAATACTCTTCGCTCAATGTCATAGTCATACTTTCCATCTCTCGCAAATTTTGTACCTAGATATACAAACTCTTTTACTTGTTCCACTCTTTCTCCTTCCACAACAATTGAGCAATCCGTCATACTTACCTCTCTTTCAAAAACCATTACTTTCGACTTGTTTACATTCACTTTCATTCCTTTGTTTTTTAACGCATCATACGTAATGTTAACCATCAACTGCAACTCCTCCGCCAATGATGCTAGTATTACCTGATCATCGGCGTATAGGAGGCACTTGACGGTCAGTTCATCCATTTTTATACCATACGTACTCTCTTGCAGTTCTTTCAGGCAGCTGTCCATGTAAAGGTTAAACAGCAACGGCGACGCTACACAACCCTGTCTCACACCTTTTTCAATGTGAAAAAAGTCTGTGAAAGCTCCGTTGATTCTGACACAAGCACTGGAGACCTCATAGAGAGATTTCAGTGCTCGTATCAAGTGGCTGTTTACTCCATACCTGGCCAGTATTGACCACAGTTTATTCCTCACCACTCTATCATAGGCCTTTTCCAAGTCTACAAATACGCAATAGACCTTTTGACTTTTCGCCAAAAGCTTTTCTGCTACGCATCGTAAGGAAAAGACCTGATCCGTACATCCTCTTCCTTTTATAAATCCTGCTTGTACATCCCACATTTTTTTCTTCAGTTCTTCACTCCATAGAGTAGGTATACATAACTACGAGTATACTAATATTAAGGCCGCATATTTTTTTGTATTAGATAGCCCGTTTATCGAGGAAGGCTGTATATCATCACGCTACTACCCAGGAGAGCGGAGCAGTAATAACAAATGTCAACACATCAAATTTTTATGCATTATTGTAGAATTAAAACCTTCGTGGCCGCGGGCGTCATCTTGCGAATAGTAATACTACACGATCACATTTCGTTTAATTAGGTCCCACGTAATGTTTATTGCTGTGTTGAAATTGACAGGCGCAGGTGATGGAATATTTTTTAGTACTAACCTTGCAAAAATCGTGTCTTCATTTTCATCGGCCTGAAAATAAAAGAAATTGATTAAATTAATAAAATTATTACATTACAGTGCCAAGTAAGATGGCGGGAAAAGCTCACAATCCACTACATTGTATTCATAACATCTGAGAACCCTGACTAAACTGGAGGGGTTATCCATATTCTCTACTTCAAGTGAGTGATTTTGTCAATATTACTATAACTTTCTAAGCCTTCATCAACTGGCTGGCTGCCCTTGGAACTGGCAACTAGAATCGCTCTTATATTGATTTGATTTTGTATCTTTTGTATAAACTCATTACTATATAATTGGTCAAATATCATGTAAATCAAACTGTTGTAATTACTGGCGGTTAGAAAAGAGTGGCCATGAGTTTTATTGCCAGGTTCTTCCTCAGGCTCTACCTATTGCTTTGCGAATCTGGCAGTAAATGTAAATGTAGAAGCAATAATGTTGACGTTCATAAGTGTTACTTTGTGACCTATATTAATAAAGATTTTTCATTTCATATCAGTTCATTTTAGTGTTATATAGGCTGTGCTGACGACCGTCATTAAATTCCTGACGGACGGACGGACAAAAGCTCGGATGATGATGATGATGGACGCCGACTGATCTGTTATCTGCCATTCAAACAATTTCCAGAATAAAGGCACGATTCTTGCTATCTGCCACGTTCAAACCCTAGATGTAGCATAGAATAAGCCTTTTGCTCAATCTGGGGGCCAAGTTTACTAATTCAATTGCGTCAGAAGAGAAAAGAAATCGTCGCTCAATAGAGAGCCGACAGAAAAAAATATCCGTTTTCGTAGTCTACTATTAGAATTGCGCTCCAATAGAATTCTGTTAATATTATTACGTGTAGCGCCTGTAAGTTGCTCTTAATTTGCATTTTTGGTGGTCTATATTAATATTTTGATAGCTAAAAACACCCATTTTGTCTCTATTCTGGAGCTTGAGAAGTTTAATTGCGAAATAAATAATAGTTTTAGTAGACTAGTTTTGGAGTAATCGCAATAGAACCGCTATAGATTGGAACTAGAGCGGCTTTCTAATGGAAAACAGTAGACTCGCCTGATGTATACCAAAGTTTATAATTGTATAAAGCTTAAACATCAACGCCAAGGACGATATTATAAGAAAGAAAAATATACAAAGTACTTAGCCACCGAACCGAAACTAAAATGTTTGACTTGAACCTTATAAAACGATATGCTATTTTTTCGTAGCTATGTGTTTACCGAAAGGAAATCGCTGGAACCCTGGAATCCGGAAAACCCCTTTCAGTTTTTTTTTATTGTCAATTACTTTTTTTGGCATGTGGTAACCCTTACACCCAAAAATAGAATCAATTGCTAGCTACCTTCATGCTGGTGGGATAGGAGTCAGAGAGGACAGAACACCAAGCTTCACAATCCATATATATTTCTTTAAACAAGAAACTATTGCTCAATAAGTCTAATGAAATTAATTCTGATTCCCTGACAACATAGATAGCAGACATTATTTCCTCAAATGAAAGAAGCTTGGAGAAGAGAATTTGAGAAATTGTGTTGTCAAGATAACCTTACCTGAAGGCTCGTGATTTCGCTATCTGTATTCACAAACATGTCATCAACCAACTGGGTAATATGGTCTTCCCTATCTGCATCTTCTACTACTTCTTCTAAACACTTTTTTCCATCTATTGGATCAAGAATGGGTTTGGTTTCATCTTTTATTTGCTGTGTTACATTTTGTGCTACATTAAGTTGTGGAATCATTTCCTGTGTCCGAGCGTGTTGCGTTTGTGTTGCCGTTCTAACATGGTTGATTCTAATTATTCGTTCTGGTTCTTTTCTTAAGTCATGGGAAAAGGTATTTCTAAATAACAATGCCTGGAAAATAGTTTGATGATTAACACTGGAATTTCACTGTTTTAACAAAAAATGTAGTGTTAGGGATACTATGTTATTAATAAATACAAAATATGATATTAAATTAACTTATATTATCAAATCTTCATTTCCTTAGATAAATAAAAATAAAAATATCTTTATTTTGCATAGACCATTTTAACGGCGCTTACAAAATGTCATACCCTATTTAAAATATTTAAAGCGACCACCGGTTCGGAACGCGGCCCACCTGAGAAGAACCGGCAAGAAACTTAGGAAGGTTTTTTTTTTATGGCCTATTTACAATTTAATATTATTTCACTTTGCCAGCAGATCATTTCCAGGCGTCCCTGTCCTGCAAATAGTCTGTAACGGAGTAAAAACCTTTTTCACTAAGCTTGCTTTTAATAAACTTTTTAAATTTATTTAAAGGTAAATTTCTCAGGTCACAGGGAAGCTTGTTGTAAAAGCGTATACAGTTACCCTGGAAAGAATCGCCAATCTTATGTAGTCGACTGTGGTGGACTGAAAGATTATTTTTATTTCTAGTGTTTATATTATGTTTATCATAGAGTTTAGAAAACGGTGATAGATTTTTCTGGACATACATAAGATTGGCAAAAATATATTGTGATGGTACGGTAAGAATATTTACTTCTTTGAATTTATCTCGGAGAGAAACTCTGGGGCCCAAATTATAAATAGCGCGTACAGCCCGCTTTTGTAGAACAAAATTAATATTTAAATCTGCAGCACTCCCCCAAAGGAGAATACCGTAAGACATAATACTATGAAAATAGCTGAAGTAAACCATTCTAGCCGTATCCACATCTGTTAGAGTCCTGATCTTTTTTACAGCGTATGCAGCCGAACTTAATCTAGAGGCTGTCTTTTCTATGTGTGGGCCCCACTGCAAATTGGCATCAATAGTTATACCTAGGAACACAGTTGATTCTACAAACTCTAACACTTGTCCATTCAGTTGAACATTGGCCGCAACTTGTTTTACATTTTACATTAGACAAGAGAATATGATATCATGCATTAGGTGTTACATTTCTTGTTTTCCAACACATTCTGCCATATGTGGCGTGAAAATTTGTGTGTTAATATATATAAAATTCTATTTTGTGTTTACATTTACATGTCAATGTGTCATAAAATTATTTATATACGAGTAATAGTGAATTCGTGACTGGATGTCAATTATGTACATTAAAATCAATTATTTCAGTATGTAAATATAAATTAACTCTCTAAATAATTTTAATCTTCTTAATACTCATTAACATAATAATGAAAATTCAGTTTCAATTATTAAAAAATTATGAGCTCGACTTGAATTTGAACTCGAGTGTCCCTTTCAATGTTGCAGTAATTTCCCCTGTTCAAATTTCATCCGAGATTTCTAAATTAAATTATAGTAGATTATAGTCAGTACAGGTATATATTATAAGTTAAATAATGATGAGAGATAAAACTAAACTCTCTACTGTTCGAATAAGAGTCGAAACTTACGTAAAATTCGTCTTCATTGATTGGTTGAGCGTGCATATAGTCCTTTGTCAATATAGTCACGACCATTACCATAAGGAACTAAAAGAAGACAAGAGAAGAGCCTTTTTAAAAACCGTAAATAGTTCTTCTTCTCTAAGTGCCTCTTCATTATTAAAGGATGGCCACTATCTTTTTGTACTGCTCCTTATCTAAGGCGAGGCGAAACAATTTCTCGACAGAATTGATCCCCGTCCACTCCCTGATATTTCGCAGCCAGGACTTCTTTCTTCGTCCAACGCGCCTTTGCTACCCTCCACCTTGCCCATCATTATCAGTTGGAGCAGCTTGTACCTCTCGTGTCTAAGCACGTGACCGATGTATTCAGAAATAGTAAAAAAAAATTAAAGCCTTTTTATTTATTGCATCACATAAATAATAAGTAGAAAATTAAATGATTGCCTTTTAGAACCTAGTTTCTGTTTGGATAGTCTGGTAATTTAGCCAACCTCACCTGCATTTGCTAACTAACAGACGAAGATATTGCCCTAGTGCGTGGTGGGGTGGTGTAAACTATAATGTGTGATCATTCGCAAATGATCGTTTCTAAGTTTAGTTATTTTCTATGTATGTGTATGTATGTGGGTATTAAAATCTATTATTGATCTATTGTATCACCAAGATCTCCAAGGTACAAGCGATCTCCTCTAATAGCGGTGCCCTGCTGAATAATGGTTACGGACTTGGGAGGTCAGACGGCAGTCGCTCCCAACCACAGACATATAAGTCAGTAAGCAGACCTAACGTTAGCGAAAAATAGCTTAGCTTAGTTATTTTAGTGATTACTTGATAATGAAACTTCATCACTCTATGCACAACACCTTTTTGTAAATATTTTGTCTACTTTTGTAACATTTTACAATAATTTTATGTTATATTTTCACTTTTACACATAAATCTTTGATTTACAGCGTCGCTTGTCATTACAAGTTTGTAGCTTAGTTGTAGTAGAAAAATTGGCTACGCGCTGTTCGCTGTCAATGTGTGAGTTAGATGTAGCTACACAGAAATAACAAAGATAGCTTTATACCACAAATAGCAAGAGTGAAAAGGATGAAGTATTGCTCCATAAGCAAAGAAATATATTTGGTCTGCTTACTCTTGTACGTCTGTGCTCCCAACAATGCAGATAATTAAAAACCGAACGATAGCTGCAGCCAAAAAAAAAGTAAACCCCTGTCTCCAAATCCAGGTAGGGTTTGGAAACAACTAAGAAAACACTTAAGATGAAGAGGACTTAAATATAATAAACAACCTATCATACTCACCATTGGAAGTGACCAGTTCCAATGATCTTAGCAAGACGACTGTCGTACGAAAACTGCCTTGGATAATACATTAAATATAATGTATGAGAGTCTCTCAGGGGATCATTTTCGGAACAATTTGTAAACATAGTCGTAAGGTTGAAGTCAGACTTTAATCAGATAAAATGACAATTCTGTTTCTATTCTGACTGCTAGAATGTGGACTCTGAAGTTCGTTTCTACCTTGATTGACAGTCCTCACTCCTGTGTAAGCGTCGATGTATCCTGCTACTGAATTGAGGTAAGGCATAATATTATAAGCATCTGGTCACCTCTCCATGGCTTGTCGGAGTCCAAAACTAAAAAATCTGCTGTAGGAGCAGTAGAAGTACCTAAATGCATCACCACGTATATGAACAAAATACCCTTGTCAGTCGAAAGGTGTGCTATCACATCTCATATGCAAGTTGGCCTCGAAGAATGTGAATCCCTCAAATAACTGAATGCTCGACGCATCAGAACATTTTTTAAACATACATAAACTTTTTATAAGTAAGTGTTTTATTTATAAAATATCCATCACGCCTTTTCCCCGAAGGGGTGGCAGAGGCATATTATATGCCCACTTTTCACCGTGTGGATTCCTGTCCCACGTAATAGGTGGTGAGCCCATTGCCGTGTTGAAATAGACAGACGCAGGTTGTGGCTACCTGCTGTTGAAAATTAAAGCCGCCCATAAGGCCTTCAACCAGGCTTAAAGACTGCCATTTTACTGGCAACCGGGAATATTTTATTCATACTGGGTGTGCATAGGGATGTGATAGCAGTAGATAACGGACTGACCCCACTTGCTCTTGCCAAAGAGAACTGGCGCAAACCTGTAATACTTAGTACTGACGATCGCAAGAAGATATGGAGGAGTAAAGAGCTGCATGGACGATTTTATCGGGCCTTACATGGGCCTGATGTAGATTTATTAACATCTGTATCCTGGCTACGTTTCGGTGTTCTATTTGGAGAAACCGAGGGTTTTGTATGTGCAATTACAGACGAAGTTGTTATGACGAATAACTATCGAAAGTATATTCTGAGAGACGGTACGGTTGACATATGTCGGGCATGCCACCTACCTGGCGAATCTCTTAGACATATAATTTCTGGTTGTTCTCGTCTTGCCAACGGCGAGTATTTGCATAGGCACAACCAAGTGGCCAGGATTGTCCATCAGCAACTTGCACTAAAATATAATCTTGTCGATTCAGAGGTACCGTATTATAGGTATGCGCCCGACCCAGTTCTAGAAAATGGTCGCGTCACATTGTACTGGGACCGATCCATTATCACTGACAGGACTATTGTAGCCAATAAGCCTGATATAGTGGTAATAGATCGGTCAGAGCGCCTTGCATTAATCGTTGATATAACCATGCCACATGACGAGAATCTTGTAAAAGCAGAAAAGGACAAACAAATAAAATATTTGGACCTTGCTCATGAGGTTGTCGACATGTGGGATGTGGATTCAGCGATTATTGTTCCGATAGTTGTATCAGCACATGGCCTGATCGCCAAGAGCCTTGACCAACATCTCAAGAGGCTCGCGTTAGGCAGTTGGGTCAAGGGCTTGATGCAAAAGGCGGTTCTTCTGGGCACGGCACGTATTGTGCGGAAATTTCTGTCTCTGCAGTCCTGACCACCGGTAGCTTGGTCCCTGTACCCGATGCCGGTGGGATACTATTTTTTATATTTTTAAATAGATTTTTTTTTATATAATGTATTTAAAAATGTAATTGATAAGTGTAATTAATGAATAAAGGGAATAATAATAATATTAATATTTTTAATATTTTTGGGACAACCCACACAACGCCATCTGATTCCAAACTAAGCATAGCTTGTACTATGGTAACCAGATAACTGATAAACATACTTATATATTTCTAAATACATACATATTTTAGATAAATAACACCCAGACACAGAATAAACCATCGTGCTCATCACACAAAGTTTTATCCTAATTAAAAATAATTAATTGTAGTTGTATTCTATCTTCTTTGGTTTTTTAACTAGCCAACACCTCGTAGTTTCACCCGCTGCGTTTCCGTACGAATACGGGAATAAAATTTAGCTTAAGTTACTCTTTATAAAATCAGCTATCTGCTAGTGAAAGTCCCTTTAAAATCTATCCAGCCGTTGCAGAGATTAACCGAAACAAAACACACAGACCGACAGAGATTATTTTTAAATTGATTATCTATGTAAGTACCCTTACTTTCAATGCATTCGGTGAAAAGCTGTTAATTTGGAATTACAACCAGACACTTTAATTTTATTTATCTGTATAGATAATTAATTAATACATACTTAAAAAGTAATAAAATAAATTTTTGGGGGATAATTAATTTTTAGTAATTGTGTTATGGTTGAATTTTAAGATTAAATTTCACCGTGTGTACTCCTGTCCCACGTTATATGTGGTTTGCCATTTTGTTTGCCATTTGAAAGCCCATTGCCGTGTTGAAATAGACGGACGCAGGTTGTGGATACCTGCTGTTGAAAATTTTCAAGCCGCCCATGGCCTTTAACTTGGCTTATCGATTGCCATGTTACTAGCAACCGGGTCCAACGGCTTTTGGTGCCTTCTAAAGCACGGAAACGCTCCTAAATGTTATTTTTAATCTTTCGTGGTTAAAACTCATATTTTATATAGGTACTACTCGGAACTTCTCGCGAAACAATTTTTCAGTCCAGCCGCGACCACGGGCGCTGCAACGTTCTCGAAACACGAATGTAAGTACAAAATTGTTTCGCGTAAAGTCCCGAGTAGTTTATAAAAAACGCTTCTAAATTTAAATGCCACAAAGTGTTCGCCCATCCGTGAGCAACCATAGCGAAAGTTGATTAACGCAGTGATCGTTTATAGAACACTGAGCCAGTGGGACCACGAGCGCTTTAAGTATTAGATAGATAGATAGTTTGGAGTTGGATGATTCTTAGTCATATTGTTGTTTTGTTCAAAGGAGCAGCTATTGTTTAGCTCCTGATTTTTGCCATTGTTGGAAGCGACTTCCGTCTGAGTTCCTATCCCAGTTCCGACACCGCTTGCATGTGAGGTCGCTTGGAGCCGGATATTTTGGTGCAGCCCCTTCTACCCAAGCCTTGTACAGTTCGTGTTTGATATTGAACTACATTTAAATATTTTCAGAACTAAAGTTGTAACTTAGAACACCCTTAGAAGTGGAAATGAACAGCAGAAAAGCGAGCCCCGATCTCTGACATGAAAATTTTGTCGCACCATACATAAAATGCCTTATATAATGTTTACATCACACTTATAACTCACATTGGTGTTGTATAAACTTAATAAGAAACACATAATATAATATCGCCATATTATTATATTGGAACAAGAGTGATCTAAGTGACATTTTTACCAATATTGAGGTCATTACACAATGATATGAAAAAAATCATAACTCTTCTATACCACATTGATTTAAATTCACCTGTGATTACTTAGGGCCACCGCAGATATATATATATATATATATATATATTTTAGTATTTAGAAAAAGAAAGAAAATCATTTTTATTTTGAGAACCAACTATTTTGAAACTGTATGGTTATATTTACGCTAAGTGACAAAATCGCCGATTGAGGATGCTGAAAGTGGTGCTCATACTTTACTTCGAACGAAGAAATTTTTTCGATGACCTGTCTTGGAAGAACAGTTTTTTCGATGAAATGTTTTCGGCGAAGTGTCTTTCGAAATAACTGACGTTTCGATGATTATTTTTCGGCGTTTTGTTTTCGTAGAATTGTCATTCGAAAAAATGTATTTCAGCGAAGTTTTTTTGAAGAACTGTGATGATGCGGCTGAAAGTAGCCATGCAGTCCTCAATGGCCCATATCGCGGAGATCCCTAAGAAAAGAGATGATGTTCCGAGGAAAATAATACACCTGCAGACTGAAGATGAAGCTCTGGATAGATTGGCTGTTATTCTCGAATATCGAGTAATAAAAGGAGGAAACTCTCGTAGCCCCGCTAGCAGTATCTTTCGCTATAGCTGATCTTGGATTTGTGACCGCACAGAAACGGTCTTAAATGGAAAAGCCACACCATTAATGAGCGTTTCTGTGCTTTGGTAACCACGCTAAGCCGTTGGCCCCACCTCATAGTAGTAGTCGTTCGATAAACTTGTAAAATCTAATATATAAAATTCTCGTGTCGCGGTGTTTGTGGTTAAACTCCTCCGAAACGGCTTGACCGATTCTCATGAAATTTTGTGTGCATATCGGGTAGGTCTGAGAATCGGTCAACATCTATTTTTTATTCCCATATTCTCACGGGAACGGGAAGTTCGAAGTATGTCACGAGCGAAGCCGGGCGGGTCAGCTAGTAGGTTATAAAAAATTCAACAGCAGGTAGCCACAACCTGCGACTATCCATTTCAATACGACAATGGGCTCGCCACCTGTTACGTTATATTATACCTCTACCTATACCTTTAATAATAAATCACGCATAACATAATTGTGGCGACTATATGATGTATGTTTATACTAATACTAGGTACTTTGAACTCCTATCCCACTTACCTATTTAATTTCGTCGCTTTTAAATTCTAAAAAAATGGTTAAAAATTTTCCCGATTAGTCGACATTGATGATTACTGCTCCGCTCTCCAGGGTAGTAGCGTTATGACATATAACCTATAACCTTCTTCGATAAATGGACTATTAAACACAAATAGATATTTTCAAATCCGATTAGTAGTTCCTGAGATTAGCGCGTTCAACCAAACAAACTAACAAACAACCTCTTCAGCTTTACATATTAGTATGGATTATAAAGAGTCACGCGGGCGAAGATGCAGGCATCAGCTAGTATGTAAATATGTAGACAATAATAGATACCTACTTATGTATATAATTGTATATTTTGTAGAGGTACTTAAAATTCAAGGTCAAGGTTTCCTTAAACTTCGATATAAACAAGATAATTAAAAAATAATAAAATAACATAACCGACAACATGTTTATCAAATAGCGGGCGTATACAAAGATTTACTTGTAAGCATCTGAGTTATACAGGCATATACATACATACATATGGCTGCCTCGGTGGCGTAAGTGGTAATGTATGCGACTGTCGCGCTGAAGTCCCAAGTTTGATTCTCGGGTCGGAATAAATATTTGTGTGTGATCCGCAAATATTTGTTTCGCAGTTAGGCCTACGTTCAATTTATTATGTATATTAAAAATATATAATTATGTTTATCAGTTGTCTAGATTCCACACCACAAGCTTACATTAGCTTACTTTGCACTTGGTGCACTTGCCATCCCCGGTAATTGGGACTAATCCCACCCGCATTCCCATTACTGTGACCTCCTGTAAATCAGGATCTACAGCAATGACCAAGACCACAAAAAGTTACACAGAGCTCGATCTCGGTGAAGTCCCAGGAGCAGTTAGCATGTCTTAGAACCCGCAACGAAATTAAGGGCAGGTAGGCCAAGTCGCGTAGGCACCAGAACGCTTCCTCAGCCCCCGCCAAGATAGATTGACAATGTATTTTCCGCTGGCACGCCACAGTAAAAATGATTGGCAGTAGCAATCGAAATGGAACATCTCTGTTATTGTGTTGGATTTGATTATAGGTTTATGATATACTAGTTGACGCCCGCGACTCCGCCCGCGTGATTAAGTTTTCTTGTTCCCGGGATAAAAAGTAGCCTATGTGTTATTCTGATAGATAAGCTATATTCTTGTAAAGTTTATTTTAATTCCATTCAGTTGTTTTTATATGTAAGTATCATCAAACATTCATACTTACAAACTTTCGCGTAATAATAATAATATTACTCATATTAGTAGGAGTTAACGATGATGATTAATAACAAATTTGTGCTTTATGTACAAGTAATAAATAAAATTTCCCGTACTCATTTTACTCATAATTTTTTTTAATAATATTAAAATCAAAAAATCATAATGTTATGTCCCTGTCTCAGGCAGCTAGTCACCGTTGTACTTCAGAACGCATCTTCCGTTCGCGCTAAATATTCTCCCTAAGTATAAAACTTCATTTAATTGGTCTAAACGTTTCCGGTTTACCCATATCTTGCTATTAGTTCCTACTTTTTCTCTTTCAAATACCCGATTCTTAGTTTAATATGCAGCGAAGACTTCTACTTTCATATTAGTGACTGATGCCTGAAGGTCGGCTTCTGATGAGACCATCACTACCGCATCATCAGCGTACAACAGACAATGTACTGTAAAGTTTCCAATTTTACAACACATCATAATCTTTTAACTTTGCAGCCAAGTATTAGATACACTATGAAAAACACAACCAAGGCCGTGGCAACAATTAACTGGGTTGTGTGTTGACACAACCCCGTTTGATGCCGGAACAGACGTAAAAAAAAAGGCGCCAGGTGAACATCTCCCTTGGTCGCACGCAAGCTTTACAGTCCGTATAAAGTGACTGTATCGCCCGCAGCAGCTGGCCGTCCACACCATATCCTGCCCGGAGATGGTGTTGTCGGCCAGCCAGGCCACACGGAGGAGTACCACAGAGTTTCTCTCACAACGTTATCAAATGCTTTCTCCAGATCCACTAAAGCGCAGAAAACCTTCGGGTTAAAATGTTGGGATTATTAGTTACATAAAATGTTATACATTTTTAAGGCTACTAACATAAAGTAAAAAAAAATATATAAAAGCGCTGGTAGCCCCACTAACTCAGTTCTCTGTAGAAGATCAATGGTTTAAGAAACTCTCTCGTACTTTGGATGGATGACCGCTTTGTAACATTTTCGTTTACCAGTGATTTCGTCCTTCGAAGGACACGTTAACCTGTTTATCCTGGTTGCTAGTAACGTTGCAATCGGCACTCGTTAAGTCAAGTGAATACCCTTTCAGCGATTTAAAAATTACAACAGCGAGTCGCCACAATCTGAGCCTGTCCATTTGAACACAGGCATTAGGCTCACCACAATATGCCTCTGCCACACCTTCGGGGATAAATTCGTGGTTAATAAATTTATAAATATACTAAAATAATTTATACTTCAAGAATAAAACAAAGGTCTTGGGTACAATTTAAATAATTTATGCGAAGCTTAAACATAACAACTGCACTGATTACTATAGCCAGTGGCAGTCGGTATGGTAAAGCTTCAGAATCTATTGATAAAATTTGTTTAGAATCAAATTGAAAGTATACGTTACACAAAAAAAATTGAAATTCGTCAATAGTTAGCGGAAAAATAGGTAAACATACATTGAACAGCCCACTGGCTCAGTTAATTATATAACTGCCTTCTAACCTGTGGGTACAGGGTTCGATGTTATAATACTTACAGGGAAAATTCTAACGTTTCTGTGAAGTGTACATAGCTCATTTTATATTAAAACTCGCATATACACCATACAAAGTGAACTCCGGGGGTCGCGAGATGCAACTGGGACAGACGCTCGTATGATGATAGAATGCTTACTGCTCTGATAAATATACTGTGATTTTGTAACAGAAAGCCATTTTGTCTAGATTAAATCCTTAACTATCATATATATATTTTTCAGAATCAAAACCCCTTTTTTCTACAATTCGCATTGTTTTAAAAAACTCAAAATCGTGGCCTCGGCAGGAATACCAAGCCTTAATCAGAAGATAATTTGAGAAAGTAGGAAAATAACGTAACGCCTCTTCCCTCCTTTGCAAGGCGGGAGACCTGGAAAGCTACTAGGTGTAAATATGTAAATATTTATGTAATAGTATATTGCGGGTCCTATGTGAGCTATGTTTGATTCCAGTAATATGTATGACAGAAAGTCAAAATGGAGCGAAGCGTTTTGCCGTTACCATTTCCAAACACCAAGTAACGAATACACTCGCTGACTGATTATTCCTCCATGGTATGTCCTATTTTCTACTTCATTTTTTCTAAACCACCTATGGCAAGATGTCGTATTATGGGTCAAATTTGATCAGTTGAGTGGTTTGGGAGGAAGTGGTCAGTTCGAGGACAAATCGAAAATCCGAATAGGGGAAGAATGGAGCTACGCTTATTTCGTTCGCTTCGCTCTAAAAAAAATATAATCACTAACGGAAGAGACAAACAACGCAGACGCCCTTCGAGGTTGGGAGTTGGAAGGTCAGACCCCAGTCGCTCTCAACAATTATGATAATTAAAAAGCCATACGATATCTCCCAATAACAGTGAAATATAACTGAACCTATTATATTTATCTATCACGCCTTATCCCCGAAGGAGTGACAGAGGCATATTATATACCCACTTTTTACCATGTGTATTCATGTCCCACGTAATATGTGGTGAGCCCATTGCCGTGTTGAAATATACAGACTCAGGTTGTGGCTACTTGCTGATGAAATTTTTCAATAAGGCCTTTAACTTGACTTAACGACTGCCATGTTCCTTGCAACAGAGAGCAACGGCTTAACGCAAGGAAACGCTCACAAATGTAAATGCCACAAAGTGGTCACCCATCAGTGACCAGCAATAGTGAAAGTTACTTAACGCAGAGAGTAACACTGAGTCTGCGGGACCACGAGTGCTTCAGAAGTGAATTTCATGCTCCAAATCCAGGTAGTGTTTGAAAGTAACTGGGAAAACGACATACAAATAGGATATGATCGCGTGGTTTTAGTCAATTCGAGTCTGGCATAAAATCCGTGGGAATTCCCACACGATATAAAAAATAAACAGGTTTTATTAATATTTATTTGTAGCCATAAATAAATATCTTGAAGTTAAATCTTAACCTATTAAAATACTCAAAGTTTCATCAGTAAACTTTGGTTATATTCTAATCAAATCGGCCACTCCTGCCATACATGCTCTGAGATCAAACTTATAAACATCAGCGCTAATTAGTTCTTAGTGCTTCTCAAAACTCCTCAACATTGGCACAAAATTCATATTCGAGACACCATCTTTACTCCTAAACCTTCTGTTTTCACTCCACAAAGAGCGTATGTAGGTACCAAATAATACAAATTTGTCGTATCAGTATCGTAATAGATTATATTATTATATCTATCAAATACTGATCTCAGAGGATTTCCACTACCAAACGCTCCCATTTCTTCTAATCTACCATTTTTATAATCAATCTTATATAGACCTCTGGTCTCCCTTTGAACGAAATAGGCGTTTCCAAATATGTCAGTCGACAACGCGTACATTATATCCGAAAATATAACAGGTATTTTATTTCCATTCTTTAATTTGTAAGTTTTAAAATCACTAACAAAATATATATCATCCTTTTTGTCTACAATAAACTCGTCTATATCAAAATCTTTTAACGCTACAATACTTTTAGTTCGTTTGTTGCCATAAATATTTAACCCTTTATTCAGAAACGTTGTATAATATAAAACTTTTTTAAACTGCAAATTCCAAATACTTTTATCATTAAGACCATATAGAGCAGTTTTATTTGTTACTGGATTATATTTATATACACCAGATGCACCAGTAATATACACATCTCTCGTTTCCTGATCAACTGTTCTGCCAAAAGAAAATCCGATATCAGGAACGGTTGTAAATCTGATATCATCTAAATCAAAGGCTACAGTGCGATCCACAGATTCGGAGATTTCATAATGGAAGTATACTAGATTTTCTTTTCTATCAACAGCCAATTGACCTGATACTCGATGTCCTGTGAATATTTGTGATCTACTGTAACATATACCGTCGAAGCAGGAGTCACAGATTCCATGGCCTGACCTTGCAGTCGACAAAGTCGATACACTTAATATTAACAGCAAATATTTCATTTTCTTCCTGTAAGTAAACAATTTTAGGTTTAGAATCCATTCAATGAGTATTTGTGATTGATGTAACCTACAATACCCATATTATATCTTGAAGCTATCGGAATCCCCGCGGTTTCACCATCATCATTCTCGTGGAAATACGGAGTTAGTAGTAGTAGTTGGTTACTCTTATAACATCAGCTGTCTGCCAGTGAGTCCCGTTAAATTAAGTTCAACCTTTTGAGTTTAGCCGAAACAGACAGACAGATAAAAATTTCAAATATTATTTCTTTATGTAAGTGTATCGTATAATATGCTTTCATATGCGTTTAGTGATAAGCTGTTCAATTGGAATAACAAACAGACACTTTAATGTTATTTATGTGTATAGATAACATGAGATCACTGTCTCTCTTCTTTATCTTAGTGTATTCCCAATTGCTTCGAAACCCTACCTGGGGGCCGAGTCTACTATTTTCCAATAGAAAGCCGTTCTTTTATATTACAGCGGTTCTATTGCGTAGTCCAAAACTAGGTAGTCAACATTGAGTTAATATTGTACTACGTACATGGAGCAGACATCGCGAACAAAATGTGTGCGCCACGCGCGGCGATGCGGGGTTTGGGGGAGGAGGCGCCCGAGCAGGCCCGAGCCATACGACTTACGCGCTCAAGAGCGAGAAAGCAACAGTGAACTGTGGCTCATGCACCACAGTTGAACGGAGCACTGGCGATATAGGGCGGTGGCTTCTCAGTACGTAGTACAATATTAACTCAATGGTAGTCAATTAAAACTATTATAAATTTCACAATCATACTTCTCAAGCTGCAGAAAAGAGACAAAATAGCTGTTATAGCAATAAAAATATTAATTTAGATTACCATAAATGCAAGTTAAGAGCTACTTACAGGCGCTACACGTGAAAATAACATTTACAATAATAAAAGTGTATCTCTGCCTTCAATTCAGGTCGGGCTTGGAAGCAACTGGGAAAACATTTAGGATGAAGAAAAAGCGCTCGTGGTCCCGCGGACTCAGTGTTCTGTAAACGATCACTGCTTTAAGCAACTTTCGCTATGGCTGGTCACAAATGGGTGACCACTTTATGGCATTTACATTTGCGAGGGTTTATGTGCTTAAGAAGGCACGTTAAGCCGTTTGTCCCGGTTGCCAGTAACATGGCAGCCGTTAAGTCAAGTTGAAGACCTTATGGGCGGCTTGAAAAATTTCAACAGCAGGTTTTTTTTTTTTTTTTCGTTTGGAAATCCTCATGGATGCTATGCCGGACTCCTACCGACTAAAACCACACGTTACCCTTCTATCTGTCTATGGCCAGGAGTCCCGGGTGAGCCCTCGGAAGGATAACCCCCAGGGCTCCCGACAGACCTTGTCCGCTACCGCAGGCTCCTTCATTCAACAGCAGGTAGCCACAACCTGCGTCTGTCTATTTCAACACGGCAATGGGCTCACCACATATTGCATGGGACAGGAATACACATAGTGAAAAGTGGGCATATAATATGCCTATGCCCAGCGTTCGGGATCACCTTATGGGATAAGACGTAATACATAAATAAATGAAGAAGAACATTTGATAGTAAATTAGTACTTACAGTTTCTATCCATAGATAAATCAAATGCAAACATAAATTCACGATACCTAATTTTTTTTCAAGTCTAAATGCATCAAATTATTCCCTTATATTATTATTGTTGACAACTTTACGTAAATATGTGCTAGTCGAACAAAATTGTAATCACAAATGATAAATAAAACAATTGTGTTCATAATATCATTATCAGCTATGAGGTCTAGATAACGCAATTCCGGTGACATCTCGGAATGTGACCTTTACAAAGTTAACGTCACGCAATCGACCAATGCAAGAGTCAATGTTCTATGAATGTATCTATCTATTTATTTATCTTCACGCTGTATCCCTTACGGGGTAGTCAGAAAATAACGCCAGGCTTCTCGATCTATGCATACTTCTTTCGCTTCCTGCAGATTAATTAATCGCTTCATACACGCACGTCTGGGTATCCGAGTACTTTTGAGTTTTCCATTATTGAGCGATTTGCGCACGTGGTCTTAATATGTAAGTCTCGGCCTACCCTGGCTCCTTCTGCCCCCTACTTTCGCACAATATATATTCTTCGTCAATCGTTCCTTCTATGATTGTACTAATGTGTTATGTTGAGGATTGTCAACGATCCTCTATTAGCAGGCAGTGTCAAGCCTCTTTGCGACAGGAGAGACTTTGCCTCCTTATGCGTGTTCTATCGCCTGTACAACGGTCTGTTCTGTGGAATTATTTGATATGATGCCCACTACTATTCTACGGCTACTTTCTATCATCGCACCGCTCGCCATAGCCAGGGTGTTCACCCTCACACTGCGTACGGCGCGATCGCATATGATTAGGTCCGATAGGGGCTTTCTTGCGCGTACGACTGGATTGTGGAATGAGCTCTGTCGCTGTGTTTTCCCGAACGTCTACAGTATGGGGCTCTTCAAAAGGGGTCTTAGAAGGGTCGGCTGCGCGAGTACCGCACCTCTAATGTGGCAAACGTCCATAGGCTACGGTGACCACTTTCCATCAGGTGGGCCGTATGCTTGTCTGCCTGCAAAAAAACAGAACACTTATAGAATCACTTTGTTGTCTGTCCGTCCGTTTGACTGTCTACTAATTACTTATATACTAAGGTTCACGGTCTCTTGAAGCAAAAAAGAAATGTGTGTGTATCAAAGTACACAGGTAAAAAGTAAAACTTCTTTACGACATTTTGTTTTTAACTAACTAACTAACTATCTTCACGCTGTATCCCTGACGGGGTAGTCAGAGAGGACAGATCGCCAGGCTTCTCGATCCATGCATACTTCTTTCGCTTCTTCAAGATTCATCAATCGCTTCATACACGCACGTCTGGGTATCCGAGTACTATTTTGTTTTTACAGCTATAAAATTTCTCTTATACGTCGATAAAAAGTTTCACTTATAATAAAGACGTTTCACTTCAAAACAATATGGCGTGTAATCGAGAGGTGATTTTTTCAAAAGCCGGTAAAGAAGTTTCACTTCAACACAAAAATCTAAGTACAAAGTTAAATTAAAAAAAGTTATGACTCAAAATCATGTTTCTACGGAAACCTCGATGGTCGGATCGCACTTGTCCGGTTTTAGACGTCTAAACCCCAAAGATTAGAAAAGGTTTAAAAACGGCTCAGTCTGTCCGTTCATCTGTCTGTATTCATCTACTTCTCAAGATTTTTGGTGTTATAAATAACAAAAAATGAAACTAAGCAGGGGTCTCGCTTCTGAAGGAGACATACAGTACCAGGCAGTACGTCTATTATCTATGCTAATATAATAAAGCTGAAGAGTTTGTTTGTTTGGTTGAATGCGCTAATCGTAGAAACAACTGGTCGGATTAGAAAAATATTTTTTGCGTTGTATAGCCCATTTACCGAGGCTATAGGCTATATATCATCACGCTTCTACTCTGGAGAGCGGAGCATTAGTCATAAATGTCGACATATAGGGCAAATTTTATACATTATTGTAGAATTTATAAGCGACGTGATTAAATAGGTGCGACGGGAGTTCGAAGTATGTCACAGTCGAAGCCGTTGGATCACATAGTGTAAGTAATACCGTATTTTGAAGTGCCCCGCTTGCTTATAAATAAAAAAATATCCATCACGCCTTATCCCCGAAGGGGTGGCAGAGGCATATTATATGCCCACTTTTCACCGTGTGGATTTACCTGTCCCACGTAATAGGTGGTGAGCCCATTGCCGTGTTGAAATAGATAGACGCAGGTTGTGGCTACCTGCTGTTGAAATTTTTCATGCCGCCCAAAAGGCATTCAACCAGGCTTAACGACTGCCATTTTACTGGCAACCGGGACCAACGGCTTAACGTGCCTTCCGAAGCACGGAAACGCTCGCAAATGTAAATGCCACAAAGTGGTCACCCATCCGAGGACCAGCCATAGTGAAAGTTGCGTAACTCAGTGATCGTTTACAGAACACTGAGACCGCGGGGCCACGAGCGCTTGCTTAGTGTTCTGTAAATGATCACTTCGTAGACCGTAATATAAAAACTAATAAACTAATAAATAACAGTAAATAATAAACTAATAAATAATAGTACTACGTAGTATGCTACTGGCAACAGGGACCAGCGGCTCAACGTGACTTCCGAAGCACGGAAACACGTAAATTTGAAATGCCACAACGGGCTTTAAAACCACCACGTTACTACGTGGGGTAGTATACATATAACTGATAAAATGTGGACGTTTAATATATATCTCTGCCTACCCCTTCGGGTAATAAGACGAGTCGCTCTGGTATAAGGAAATTCCTTGTACAACGTTATTTTGTATTGTTTACTAAAATTTTCCATTGATTACAACCAAACTAACCCCAAGGTTGTAGGTCGCTTACGTTATCTATAGGTTATCATTGCCGCATAATGCTTTACCTACTTCTTATAAAATATTAGTTGACGCCTGCGGCTCCGCACGCGTCGTGAAGTTTTCCCGTTTCCTACAGGAACTTGTTCCCGGGATAAAAAGCAGCTTATGTGTTATTCTGATGTGTAAGCTTATATGTATTATAATAGTTTCATCAAAATCCATTGAGTAGATTTTGCGTAAAAGAGTAACAAATATCCATACTCACAAACATTAGCGTTTATAATATTAATAGGACTAGTTGACGCCCGCGGCTTCGCCCGTGTAGAGAAGTTTTTCCATTCCCGTTTCCCACAGGAACTTGACCCCAGGATAAAAAGTAGCCTGTGTTATTCTGATGTGTAAACTATATTAGGTATTGTAAAGTTTTATCAAAATGCATTCAGTATCCCATTCAGTAGTTTTAGCGTAAAAGTGTAGTAGTAAATTACAAACTTTTACATATATATCTATATTAATTTATAAAGTCGAAGAATTTGTTTGTTTGTTTTTGGGACATTGTTTTTACACAGCGCCGTCTAGCCCAAAGTAAGCTAATATAAGCTTGTGTACTAGACGACTGATAAACATACTTATATATTCTAAATACATACATATTATACATAAGAAACATCCAAACTCTGAAACAAACATGTTTGTTTGATAGTTTGGGTAATTTCAAGAAATACTGGTCCGAATTGAAAACTTCTTTTGCGTTGGATATTACATTTATCGAGGAAGGCTATAGGCTATTAAATATCACGCTACTACCCAGAAGAGCGGAGCAGTAATCATTAATGTCGCCAAATCGGGCAAGTTATTTAATATTTTATCGTGTGGAAATACCCACGAATCTCATGCCGGACACAAACAGACACACGGTCTCTACCTAGCATCCTGAGCACCCCGGGAAACTCGTTGGAAAGATGTCCCAGGACTCATGGCAGACTTTGGCTACCAACACAGTCACTCCTATAGGTTCAGGTGGTACCCAGTTCATCCGTGAGGATTGCGTGAAATGGATATGACAAACGTTTTTTACTTTTTTTATATTTCAAAAAATGCCTGAAATATTTACGATCAAAGTGCGTATAACGCAGGTGACCGCATCCGTCACAACCCTGCTCATTCAACAGTCGCGCTCTCGTTCGCACCCGAACGCCGCGCAGGGCCTTGTCTGTCTGTGCGAGGCTGTGACCTCATAATGGGCGCGCCTAATCTCGGAAATTAAAAAAAAGACAAATACGTAAAAAAGGACAAGCACGACAAAT
This sequence comes from Thumatha senex, assembly GCA_948477245.1. Taxonomy (NCBI): domain Eukaryota; kingdom Metazoa; phylum Arthropoda; class Insecta; order Lepidoptera; family Erebidae; genus Thumatha; species Thumatha senex. The sequence goes on along the minus strand of OX419750.1, from coordinate 10,989,346 downwards.
AGATAAGTTATAACTTCGAAATTACTGCATGTATTGAAGTGAAATAAAACCTAATGTAATGTACATGAGCTACGCTCCAATTTGCTGTATTTGACAGTAAAATTTTGACCCTTTTGTGTTCTCCATTCTCACGTCACGCCGCCGTCTTGGGCCAGCTTCTGTACGAGGACGGCGAGCAGCCCACCTGCTAACCTCAGGCAGGTAGCTAACATCATAAAAACATGTTCTACGATTTTATTTTTAACTAGATGACCCCACAGCTTCGCCCGTGGAATATTTCTACCTCCCGTCGCACCTATTTAATCTCGTCGCTTATAAATTTTACAATCATGCATAAAAATTTGCCCGATTTGTCGACATTTATGACTACTGCTCTGCTCCCTAGTAAAGTAGCGTAATGATATATAGTCTATAGCCTTCCGCCCATTTAGGGCTAACTAACACAAAAAGAATTTTTCGATTTCGACCTTCCTGAGATTAGCGCGTTCAACCAAACAAACAAACTCTTCAGCTTTATAATATTAGTATAGATTTTTGATATTTTTGTTGGATTTTTGAAATTTTCTTTTTTTCAAATTTAGGTGCTTTAATTTCCTGTACAAGTTGAATTATGGTACTACGCACCTCGTGAAAATCACAGGGGATGAGGGTGGGTCGGTGATAGCTCCTTTGCCCTTGACCTTTGTCACCCGCAATTATGCGCACACGTCCACCATTCATCGAGTATGTGACGTAAAAGATACCCATAAGTTCTCTTAAGCGAATCCAAGAGCGAAAACCTTTGACACAGCCTGAAGGTTCAATGTATTATACTACTCGTTTTGTAACGAATCCTAGCAGTTGCTGATGTTTTACAAATGACCCTGTATATCCGACTAATCTTGTCAAACATTACCGTACCAGCGCAGACGACTCTATCTCAGCTTATCGATAACATCAGGTACGGTAACCGAACTGTAATTTGGAACCCACTTAAGGTCGAATATCGAATAGCAAACTGACGACATTTAGAGCTAATATTGTTTATACTTGTTTAGGGGCAACCGCTTGATAATGTGGCGTTTAGACCTTTTGCATAGTGAACGTTCGAACATTTCGAGAAAATATGCCCCAAATTAAAGTTTGTGACCGTACAAATGAAATATAGAAGCGATCCAGTTTAATAAAAACCAAACCGTACTTATTTGGATAAAGCCCATATCAGAATGACATCGGTCGTAATTTTTCAAGAGCAAGAAGTAAATATAAAAAATACTTTCGATTTTACATCAATTACACAGACAACCCCAACGCTTCGTGGAGAATAGGTACTTAATTTTAGCTTTAAGCCTAGATTCCTTAGTGCTTTAATGTATGTACTGTGACTTCATTGAACGCATGAACATTGAGTTTTGGGGCCTACGCGGGAAAGTCGGCAAGTGCGGAAGCTTACTGTATATTATTTTCTAAAACTAGTGCATTTATCTTGTTTTATGTGAGAGAGTGGTGGTTCTTGGACATAAAAGTTGTGTTAACGTGCTATAGTGAAACACAATGATAAATATGCAGTGAAATGCTATTTTCTATTTTGCCGCGTAAACCCAACTGAGAACCTCAGTATAACAACCACCCTTATACTGGGGTAAGACTGACCTTGGCTTAAGACTAGACTTGACTAAGACGTGGAGGACTGGGACATTTTACATAATAAGAAAGAAGATTCAAGAAATATGAATTAAGGTTTGGCTAAAAGGTCTTCTTTACCAGGCCATAAAATAATTACAAAATACATTAAATTTTTAAAATTCCTAAGATAATTTTGGACAGCTTGATCACGTCGCTATTGTTGAAGACGGGCTGAAGGCTGGCGCGTATTTGGCAGGCTTGATTCAGTAATCCATCTTCGCAAAAATGAAACAAATATCTTTTAATAAGTATATAATTATATACTTTATTCTAAACCCTTCTATTATCATAATAAGACAACAAAAACACTCACCAAACACATTTTATAACAATTCATAAACGCATTTAAAACTATAACACAACCCAAAATGCTACAAAATCAATCAAATATTAGTAATCCCCAGAAATAATATAAATTTAACAACCTTATTACACCATATATAAAAGTAAAATTGTAGTTTTTAACAAATTTAAAAATTATCAATAATATTTTGGTCCTCAATATGGTCCAGGGTGGGAGTTGACCCCCGAGACATGGTCCTTCATTCCATGGGGCTTCATAATTAGGGTTGGTGTGTAGAGCTAGACAAGATCCCATGAGTCTCCTTTCGATGGTTGTATTTTGGTTCCCTGACTACATATTATCTATACTAATATAATAACTGTTCTCACATAAATTCAAGGGAACTATGTAAGTGTAATTTTAATGAACTCAACATTTATTTTGTTTTTTTTTTTTTGTATAATTTCTTTACTGTATAATTGGTCAAATATCATGTTGATCAAACTGTGTCAAATGGCGGTTAGAAAAGAGTGGCCATGAGTTTTATTGCCAGGTTCTTCCTCTGGCTCTACCTATTGCTTTGCGAATCTGGCAGTAAATGTAAATGTAGAAGCAGTAATCTTGACGTTCATAAGTGTTACTTTGTGACCTACATGAATAAAGATTTTTGATTTTTTTGATTTAATACACTCGTATAAAGCTGCAGAATTTGTGTTTGTTTTGTTGAACGTGCGGAAGCTTGCTGTATATTATTTTCTAAAACTAGTGCATTTATCTTGTTTTATGTGAATCTCAGGAACTACTGGTCCGAATTGAAAACATATTTTTATGTCCTTTCGATAGTCCATTTATCGAGGAAGCCTATGGGCTATATAACATCACGCTACTACCCAGGGAAGCGGAGCAGTATTCATAAATGTCAACAAATCGGGCAAATTGTCATACATTTTTGTTAAAATAAATAGATTATATCCAACGAGATTAAATGAATGCGACGTTGATTCAAAGTATGTCACGAGCGATGCCGCGGGTGTCAGCTAGTATTGGTATAAAAGATCTTCGTGCAGTTTTAATCGGTTTGAGTCCGACAAACCCACCCTAATGTTAATCCCAGTGGCTTAAAGCATTTATGGGGGTTCTTCAACAAGAATGTCCCAACCTGGTCTATATAGAGAACGTTTATAAAATAAACAGTCCGAGACTACCAGGACTTTAATTGGTCGTGCTAATTAGTGTCTAGCACATAAGATATTTTAGCCTTTTTGTTACCATCTCACTAAAAAGGCAACGGGTTCAAAATTTCTTCCAAATTTAACATCTAAAATAGACACATATTATTAATTTTTTTCGGCCCTTTAGACCTACCCCAGTTCCGTGCTTCGGAAGGCACGTTAAGCCGTTGGTCCCGGTAGCCAATAAAATGGCAGTCGTTAAGCCAAGTTGGAGGCCCTATGGGCGGCTTAAAAAGTTTCAACAGCAGGTCGATGCAGCCTGCGCCTGTCCATTTCAACGCGGCAATGGGCTCACCACCTGTTACGTGGGACAGAAATGCATACGGTGAAACGTGTGCGTTAAATATGCCTCTGCCTACCCCTTCGGGGATAGAGGCGTGACAATATGTATGTATGTATAAAATAAAACTAACATTGTGATATGCTTAAAAGTGTAATAATTTTAAATTTTGTGTCTCTATGAATACCTACTGTGAATAATAATTTAGTTATTTTTATTGTATACTTAGACATCTTTTCAAAGTATTTCAGTGATAGACCTCAATTACTATTTCAAAAGTAGTATTTCTCTAACATTAAAAAGACCAATTTAAAAAATATAAGTATATTGAAACTCGATTCATGCAATAACTGTAATTTCTATTACAAAAGTTGAAACATTCGATCATCGTTATAGATCATGAAGCACTCCTTTTTATCTTTTTTGGTATCGCGGGCAATGCTATATACGTAAACGGATAGCGTATATCTCTCCTAGAAATCATACTAGCGGCACGCTATGATGGCCGTTTTGACGTTAGTCCTTTTATAAAGTTTCGTATTGATTTTAATTACATTTTATTTGTAGAAATATGTGAATAGTCGACAACATTAGAGGGTATTTATACTACTGTAGAAAACAGAGTACTTATGTAAAACAAGTAAAATATCATCACTGTTGTACTATGTCAAAACGGCCATCATAGCGTGCCACTAGTATTGTTCACCACATAGGAGTTTATTTACTAAACCCCGCGGCGGCCTGTTTTGGTAGAAATTATGAGCTCCAGGAACGCAAAAATAAGACATTGCCCGTTAATAGATTACACTCACTAGGCAGGATGCAACCCCGTCTCTTGTACTAAGCTAGTGGCCACTCCAGGAAATATGTTTAATAGTCGACACAAATTGTGAGGTCGTTTCCTACTACGCCATATTGAGCGACAATGCTTACCTGTAATTATTTTATAAATAGAGTGTGCACATTTTTCTCCATTCATTCTGTCGTAAATCAAGCGATACACAATCTGCGTTGACATACTTGCTGTAACATCATTTCTCTATACTGCCCTATAACCTCGTTGTAATACTAGTATGAGACGAAACTGCACCCTTAACGGACGATGCCCCGGTACATACCGGGGTGTATACATTTCCCGGGGTCATTTGAAATTGCTGCCCTACTCTGTCTTCGAAACGAAACTTTTGTAATGAAGGAGATAAAGTTCATTAAAAAATAAAAAATTAAAAAAAATAAAAAAAAAAAGTTCATTCGTTTCTATAAACATTTTCCGACGAGTGTTAGATACCTATACTATTTAATTTTACGCCATAATTTTGACCTTATAGTTTAAATACTTAAAAAAAATGCAAATTGTCATGTCAGAATACTTTTACAACACCTATCGCAATATAATAAGATGTATAACAATATAAATATATTAATAAAATATACATATAAATATATTCAACCAGACTACAAATATACAATCCATTGACGATTTCTTTAATACTTAGTAAGCGGACAAGGAATTGGCTGAGTAGTTACAACCGATACATATAACTTTTGTCTCTTTTTGCGGGATACGGAGTGTTGACTGCACATATACGTCATAACGATTCTAACAAATTTAATATATAAATATTCTGGTGTGATGCACACACTAATGTTTTTCAACACACTTGCTCGTAAAGTGGATCTAATTTCACCGGTTTTAGATACATAAAGTAACTTTACAACACGCGTTCCTTATATAAGACTCAAATAGTGAAGATATAATCTATAACCGCACTAATTGCTTTTTTTTTATCAGTAAATGGGTTTTCATAAAAACGGTATGCAATTTTTTTTTTGTTAAAAAATAAACTCTTTTACTAAAATATAACAAATTAACGTTTATTTTCAGACCATTATTCAGTTTTCTCTAGAAATTAACAGTGATTTGTAAAATAAATAAATAAATATATCCATCACGCCTTATCCCCGAAGGGGTGGCAGAGGCATATTATATGCCCACTTTTCACCGTGTGGATTCCTGTCCCACGTAATAGGTGGTGAGCCCATTGCCGTGTTGAAATAGACAGACGCAGGCTGTGGCTACCTGCTGCTGATTTTTTTTAAGCCGCCTATAAGGCCTTCAACCAGGCTTAACGACTGCCATTTTACTGGCAACCGGGACAGCTTAACGTGCCTTCCGACGCACGGAAACGCTCGCAAATGTAAATGCCACAAAGTGGTCACCCATCCGACGACCAGCCATAGTGAAAGATGCGTACCTCTGTGATCGTTTACCGAACACTGAGACCGCGGGGCCACGAGCGCTTCAATGCTTTGTGTGATTTGAACAGTGATTTGTGTTTTAAATATTGTATTTTAAGATCTTTAGTAGCTTTAGCGTACGCAGCTACGGCAGAAAATATGCGTGCCATTTTTCTCTAATTTTCTTTTCTTTGTATTAAAATTTTGTATATCTAATTAGATTAACTTCCAATAATAAAAAATGGGCATTGTTTTTTTATAGCATTTTACGTGTGTTTTCGTTCTCTCAACGACATGTTTGTGTTCTTCGTAGGTCATATGACTTAGGTGGAAAAAAATATTTACATAGACATATTGTCACGCCTTTATCCCCGAAAGGGTAGACAGAGGCATACTATACGCCCACATTTCACCGTATGCACTTTTGTCCCACGTAACAGGTGAGCCCATTGCCGTGTGGAAATGGACAGGCGCAGCTTCAGGCGACCTGCCGTTGACAATTTTCAAGCCGCCCATAAGGCCTTTAACTGGGCTTAACGACTGCCATGTTACTGGCAACTGAGACCAACGGCTTAACGTGCCTAAAATTTCATATTAGATGGATTTTTATTCTGTTTCCTTACAAGTGTGTTGAAAAACGTCGTACGTTATACGTGCCTATATTGGTTAAATTCACTCGGCTCTATTACGGTCTTGACTAAGGCTCTGGCTCAATTCCGCCTCGCGGTTTATCCACCTTAACTCACTTATATCGTAATGTACTATTATTTAAAGCATCAACATTTGATACTCATAAAATTTTTGAAATGAATGGATACGCTTGGCGTTTTTCTTGTTTTTACAATTTCTATGGCTACGTTCCACTAAACGGCCGCAAAGATCGTAGCACCCAATGTATCGTTCCACCTAAGGCTCGTGGTCGTTGCGAGCGATCATATGACGTCATACATGACGTCACTGTTTGCGACCACTTGACGTCCACTTCGCCCACAAAATATAGGGTCCAAGTGGGCTTACAGCGCTCAAGATGCGCGTTCCACTTATGAATTTCGCCCACAAAGCCCGCGGCCCATTGACATTAGTGGAACGGCAATTTCAGTGGGCGTTTCAGGCGATAAGTGGAACGCGCCCTAAAAACCTTCACCTGTCAGCTTATTTTTTATTCAGAATATTATTCATATCACTGTTCCATTTTTTATAATTATACTAACGCTATACTATCTTTCTAAAATATTTTTGCATTTTTTTAGAAACAACCTCTTAATCACAAATTAATAATTTATACTGTTGAAATTTGGTGGAACTTGCTACACACTTTAAATAACACCACTTGTGCTGTCCACAAGGCGAATAGTACAAGTGGTGTTATTTAAAATGTCTCAAATAAAATTTTTACTCATGGCGATTCCTACAAATTTTATAAACAAATGCCTAAATTTACACGTTTCACTTTTAAAATCATTGAAAACAATTCTAGTAACCTAGTATTATGCTTCAAAACAATCTGAACAAATCAATTAAAATTAAATTTTAATTTCCCAATCTAAAACAATAAAATTATATTTCAAAACATTCTGAACAAATCTTTTGATTAAAATATTAATTCAGTTTGACTGTTCAAAATAATCTCAATAAATCTTAGAATGAAATATAATTTCATTTCCACAAGGCTACATTCTAGTACAATCATTACTAACTTTTTATCATAAATTTCATAGTTTAAAACTATCTGAAGAAATGCCTGAACTAAAATATAATTTTACATTCACAGTTCAAATACTCAGTGGTATTAAAAAAAATAAAAAAAACTCATAATTTCAGTCAGGAATCTTTGAATACAAACATTTCTCGTCAATATATAATCAGTACGCATTTAAGTCTATTGCAGATTTATTTCAGTATTATGATGACTTCTATCTAATGAAGCCATCAATGGATTGGCTACACCCATGTGTTGCTCTTGCAGCGTCGTTCCGTCCATATTGTGTGGATAGGTGCTATAGAATAATCTTGTAAATTCCTCAACCACGTTTTAGTTTTTTGCTTCTGTCTGGAAAATGGAGAATTTGTACCATGTTATATGAATAGTTCTAACTACAATGGCTCTAGAATATGAGCTAGTAAGTCTATATGTCAGACAGAGGCGAACTCAGGTAGGGAACTGAAACATTGAACGATTAAAGAAGTGTATGAACGAATGAATGGAATGAACAAATCAACTGTCAGAATAAGTATATTTAAAAAAAAAACGATGTTTGAAAATGGAGTTGCTTGGCACAATTAATCTTAGAAGGAGACACCCAAATTGAAAAGCATTTTCTCGCTTACAATCAGAGGTTTAAGGCATTTGACTTGACTTGACTTGACATTTCTTTAAAGCATGAAATCTCCAAAAAATAGAGTAAGAAAAAAAGAAGAAATAGATATATTCAAGACTAATTATCACGCTGGATATAACAGTGGCTCTCGATTTGTACACCCAATGAGATGATTTTACGTTTTTTTTTTAACGTCCCTGTGATTGTAAGAGAAGAGAATTGCGTTTGCGGGCAAAGAGTTTGAATTGTCTATGGTACGGCATTGAAAATATTTGTAATAAATAATAATAAATAAATAAATAAATAAATAAAATTTATTAAATAGTTGCTAAAACTGTAATATAATATGTTTTGCTTACAAATAACTAATTTTTTATTTGTTTTTGAACGGATTTAGAGTTTCTCCATAGCGTGCAAGAGGCTAACATTTTTACCTTCTCGTGTTGCTGATTATATGAACTAATTAGAATCGAATAGAAATAATAAATAAATATCCATTACGCCTTATCCCCGAAGGGGTGGCAGAGGCATATTATATGCCCACTTTTCACCGTGTGGATTCCTGTCCCACGTAATAGGTGGTGAGCCCATTGCCGTGTTAAAATAGACAGACGCAGGTTGTGGCTACCTGCTGTTGATATTTTTCAAGCCGCCCATAAGGCCTTCAACCAGGCTTAACGACTGCCATTTTACTGGCAACGGCTTAACGTGCCTTCCAAAACACGGAAACGCTCGCAAATGTAAATGCCACAAAGTGGTCACCCATCCGAGGACCAGCCATAGTGAAAGTTGCGTAACTCAGTGATCGTTTACAGAACACTGAGACTACGGGGCCACGAGCGCTTCTAGAAATATACTCATTTGCTTTAAACATTAATATTAAATAATGGTGTAAATCACTGGTTAAATTTCATCTACAATAGTGTATTCTGAAAGAATATACTGTCAATTCGTCTCTGCCTATAATCTTACTAAAACTAATCACCTAATAAATGTGATCTAATGGTTTAAACTCGAAATTACTAAACACCTACTATTCTAATATTTATAACAGTCTAAGTTCAACTCATCTGCAGTCTAAAATTTCAATCGTATCACATCGTACCGTTATGTCCCGGTTGCATAGGTAAAACCACAGAGCAAAGAAAGTTACTCGCTCTCCAATAGAGTCAAAAGTAATAAAAATAAGGCGTGCCAAGTTTAGGTCCCGCTGTAAGCGATAGTCGCATACGATGTCTGCCAGGTTATAACTTGTTCTTCTATATGATTCATCCAATAAGCTATCGATACGTACGGTAGGCGCAGTGCATTCAGTTACATCAGGTGTCTTGTTCGCCATCGTCTCCGGCTTGTATTCGTTCTCCAGTCCAAAGTGCTGGAACGAGGCAAATATTGTTCCATTATTGTTTAATCTCCTTGAACTAAGTGCGTCCCTGTCTACGAGATATACGATAGGTACTGAATATTGTATTCCTTGCAGAGAGCAAGCATACTATGAATTTCTTGTGTCTGTATGATGTCCAGTTTAACGGATTTAAACTACGTCACTTTTTTTTATCTAGGGCAGGCAAAGTAAATTCGTTCCATACCGTCAAGTCTTATTTACAAAATATAATAACTTCGTCTCAGTCAAGTATAGTCTTAAGTCAAAGTCAGACTAACCCCAGTAACGTGAAGAAGCGTTACTGCAGCTTTCAGTAGAATTTGCGCGGCAAGATGTAAAATCGCATTTCACTGCGATATATCACTGTCTTTCACTATAGCATGGAGACACAACTTTTATGTTTAAGAATCTTCCATTTTTACGCATAAAACAAAATTAATGCACTAGTTTTATACAACAAGCGTCCGCCATCTACCAATTTCGCGCAAAGCCTCAGTCTAGGTCTAGTGATCTAGCATTTTTTATAAGGCAAGCAATATAGTCGTGTGAACGACAGTAGGCCGTTCTAAGATTCAGCTTGGTTTTATGAGACTATTACTATCAAAAATCCTGTCATACTGTAAATAGTATTCACTACAAATTCCAGGGCTCTACCAAGATCTTTTAAGTCAAAACCCGAAGAGAATTTGCTGATTAACTGACGAGATCTAGGCTAAGTACAGAAAAAATTGAAACTAGTCTTCTTTTCTTTTCGTTGGATTAGCGTGGTACAGTAAATCCAATCGTCCTCCCAAAATAATGGTACACAGACCGTGATAGCGTAAATCTAGAGGCTATGGACTGCGATAGAGTAATTTAATTGAAAATTTTTTGTTACTTAATGATGAATGTGGTTAGTGTCGCCAGAAATACGATAGGACTGAAAAGAAAAAATGGGTGCAAAATATCACGGGCGAAGCCGCGGTGCTTATTTAGTATTTTTATAATTGAAATTTCCATCGAAAAACTACCTACCTTTAAAATATCCTTATTTGCCAAATGGTCACCAGGCCCAGTTTGTACAAATTGGCGGAGTAGATTTCCACCTTTTCCGACCAGCAAGGCACCTCCGGTTTGCACCCAATCTCCCTTTAAGTCACCTCCTAGTCCTAATTTACATAAATAAAAAAATATGCTACACTACAACCATTGAAAAGAACGCTGAAACATTATTAAAGTTGACGCTTTCAAATAAAACGCGCGGCAAAAGTAGTTGTTAGTTGTCTTCGCCTATCTTGGGCAGACAAAGGAAACATAGTCCATACAGCCTAGTCTTCAGTATTTATTATTTTCTTGTTATTTAGTTTAAGTCATGTATAGTCGTTTGTCGATGTCAAGTCTTAAGTCCTAGTCCGTGCCCCAATAAGGCATTGGATCCCTTATTGCAGCTCTGTATGGAAATTTGGCACCAACACAAACAACACCGCTATTCATTGCAATATATCACTTTACTTCACTAATGCACTTTGCCGAACTCTTTATGTATAATATTCTACCATTATTAAACACATAAACACGAATTTTACACTAGTTTTGGAAAATAATATACGACAGACGTGCGTCATTGCTAATGTTCGCGCCAAAAGTCGCGGCTTTTAGTTGTCTTCACCCATCTAAGGCAGGCAAAGGAAACTTAGTCCATACAGCCTTGTCTTCAGTATTAATATTTTCTTAATCATTAGTTTTAGTCATGTGTAGTCGTTTGTCGAGGTCAAGTCCTCAGTACTAGGTCCTGGTCCTTGCACTAATAAGGCAGTGGATCCCTTATTATAGCTTTCTCTGGAAATTTGGCACCAACACCGCTCTTCATTGCAGTATAACACTTTCCTTCACTAATGCACATTTCCGAACTCTTTATGTATAATATTCCACCAGTATTAAACACAAAAACGCGACTTTTACACTAATTTTGGAAAATAATATACGACAAACGTGCGTCATTGCTAATGTTCGCGCCAAAGGTCGGCAAAAGTAGAAGTTACAATGACATCGCTGCCATCTAAGGAGTTTAATCTCCAAAATTTAAGAAAATATATTAAGTGAGTTGATTCCTAAGGGCTTTATATTTATCTGTTTTATTCTGTTTCTGATTTTAAATTTTCATTTCATACTCGTACTAGCAGATGATTTTTCCTAGTGTGATTTGTCTCTTTCAAACAAATTAAATATTTGTTATAAGTATGGCCTGTTCAGATCTTAAGTTATAGTGTATTCCTCCCTGTTAAGTTTAATTAGAGCTAAACACAAAAAAAAGCAATAGTAATGTCGTTCACGCCCTTTCGTTCGCGCCAATAAAGTCTAAATCATCTGCAACTTTTTTGTAAACTTTTGATCATAAACAATAATATGTTGCCAGCGTTCTTTCCATAGTTGAATCAAATAGATATATAACCTCTAATATATCCGTGTTCGGTAAACGATCGCCGGGTCCGATTGCAACGAAGTGGTATTTAATCTTCCCGCCTTTTAATACTAGCAACGCGCCGCCATTTTGCATTCCATCGCCGACTATATCTGAATCCAGACCTGTCAGTATGTCAGCCCTTTATTTTTTTTTAAGTTACTGTATGTCAGAAAATATGTTGGGATTTAGAGTCAAAATAATTTTTAATCTGATCTTATGAATTTTTGGGATGGGATTTGGACCCATATCCTGAAAAATCTTGTAGAAAAGTTCTAAAAGCAAAACCAAACCCCATTTTTGTCGGCCCGAGGATCGAAACCAGAGCTTTATGCAGTACTTGCTACCGATGAATAGAGGTTGTCGTACGTATTATGCCTGGGCAGATCCATTACTACGATATGTTCTACATACATACATCACGCCTACACACATAGTCACGCTTTTATCCCCGAAGGTGTAGCCATAGGGTACTATACGCCCACATTTTGTCCCACGTAACAGTCCATTGTAGTGTTAAAATGCAATAGACGCAAGTTGTGGCTACTGATGTTGAAATTTTTAAGCCGCCCGGCTCGTGTACTACTCCACCAGGTCACTCAACATCTCGCCTACTGAACCCAACTTCTTCTACTATCAATTCCTTTGTATAATGTTTAACTAGCCCAATAAATGTCTATGTTCTTGCAAGTATAACTTTCTTTCATCTCTGTGCGTAAATCAACCTAAATTACTTCCAATTCCCCTAGTTCAACCCCAAACGTCACAGCAGATCAGAAAATACTCTACACGATAGAATTATACTCCTTCGGCCTTACCCATTCCACGTCCTTTGAAGATAGCTTCTCTGGACTGCTTCCAAAAGAGTGACGTAATAATGCTGACGACGTTGAAACGCTTAAAGCCGAGCAGCTGATAAGTGGCCAGGTTATCTACGTAGTATAAGTCTGCAATCGAACACATGCAACGTCAAATATTTGGAAAATTCTTTAGAAAAGCAGACCTCGTATTTAGAAGACAATGTCTCGGTAAGTGGTAGTATTACAGTAGTATACATTTCCGAGTCGAAACAAATATTTTTGTGATCCGCAAATGTTTGTTTCGGAGTTTGCGTATTTTCTATGTATAATATTAATAAAAATGAATCGCAATATATATTGCTAACCGCAAAACTTTATTATTATATAACTTTATATTTATAATTGCTTCAATTAATTGCTTACTTGAAGCAAATCGGGTATTTTTTTAAATTTATTCCTTGAACTAGCAAAGGTTTTTACGAAAAAAAATATTTGAAAAATTGTAATGGTAACGGGAACCCTTCATTACGCGGGCGGAGTCGCGGGCATCAACTAGTGTATAATATTTATGTATTTACAAATTTATAATTATGTTTATCAGTTTTTTTTATATGTGTCACGTCAAAATGACGTCACCCGCCTGATGGGAAGCAAAGACGACGACGGGCCGCTATCACAACCCACAGGGCTCCGATAGCGACCTTCATCTTGACGGTCCAGAAATATGCCGTTTTACACTTCTCTTAAAGGACCCAGCATTGTAAGAGGAGGGAAACACGTATACTGGCAGAGAGTTCCATGGTTTTATGGTGCGACATAAGAAATATCTACAGAATCTTTCGGTTCTGGGCACGATAATGTCCACAGTGTAAGGATGAAATCTCTGCTCCACCCGTGTAGTTCGGGACCAAAAGGGGGAGGGTGGGTAGTGGTTATCTAGATTCCATACCACAAGCTTATATTAACATACGTTGGGCTAGACGGCGTTGCGTAAATAATAATGTCCCACAATAAAAAAGAAATGCAAGTATCGGTAGTAATTATACCTAATAGTCTAGTATCAGATGGGGGTAAGGGGCCCCACCAAGCGACCTGACCTGCCAGCGGTGCACCTTGGCTAACGGACGAGGCAATGACACAGACGCGTCTACTGGGTTGGGAGGTCAGACGGTACTAGCTCCCAATAATGCCAAAAATTATAAGTCAAACGATAACTGCTCCTAGCAGCCCAATATAAATGGAACTTAGGCTCCAAATCCTAGTAGGGTTTGGAACCAACTGGGAAAAGTGGAAAACTACTTAAGAAAAAGTCTAGAATCAGATTTTTTTGGAGTGAAGCGAACAAAGTGAACGTTCCATTCTTCCCCGATTCGGATTTTCGCTTTGTTCTCGAACTCCTCCCTAACCACACTTTTTGGTCAAATTTGACCCTTAAGACGACATCTAGCCATAGATGGTTTAGAAAAAAAAATTCGAAAATCGGACATACCATGGAGGAATAATCACCGAAGGGAAATTAGACATCGACAAAAGAACTTGAAAAACAACAAAACGCCTAGACTTAACTTAACTATCGGTAACGGCAAGTTCACCTTGCCGTCCCCGATAGTTTTATTCTACAAAAGTGGCAAACAGTCATAATTTCTGGGCTGAGTACGAGGATAATGGTAATTAGTGTTCAAGTGGTCTTACGGCGATCAATCACAACCCAATGCGCCAGAAGTCCCGACAGGACAACTATCTCTCTCGCACTTGCACAATAGCGAGATCTTTTGTCGCGTCTTTATCGACCTCAGGGAGTAAGGAAAAATCGAACAAATGATCTGGCATCAAAACGTGTATTTTTAATTATATTCCCTTATACTTATCATTCGCGCGTTTATCCCCGAAGGGGTGGCAGGGGCATACTATACGGCCACCTATCAACGTCAGCATTTTTATCCCACGTAATAGGTAATGAGCCGTGTTGCCGTGTTGAAATGGACAGGTGTAGGATGTGGCGACCAGCTTTAGAATTTTTTCGTAAGGCCGTATTCCCATAAGGCCTTCAACTTCGCTTAACGACTGCCATGTTACTGGCCACTGCTACTGCTTTCCCGAACCTGAACGCTCGTGAACAAAAATGCCACAAAGCGGTCACCCATCCGAGGACCAAATATAGGAAAAGCTGCTTAACGCCGTGATTGTTTACAGAACAACGAGTTAGCTAGGCTAAATACCATAAAAAATACCTATTGAATATTTGTTTGCAAATCAAATAGGCTACTTAATAGGGAACCACTCTGCTCACCATACCCACCGTGTCATATTGTTTCTTTTACTAATTTTAAATTGCCTTAAACACTTACACTAAATATGTAATCAGCTTTCGACATATATGCTATACTCTGTAAGAAAGCTGCTGGTAGAACCACACGCACTGATTGTGAAGCGAAATCGTACACCCTTACCTCCGTCAAAGAATTTTCCCTCGATGAATTCCTTAGATCCTGCCTCTTCAACACCAACGCCGATCAACTTTATATCATGCTTGTTCAATACTGGAGAAATTTCCCCAAGCTGTAAACAAAATATAGAAATTATGTGCCAGTGTTTTAGTATATATTAAAGCCCGTTCGCACACAATAGTGCCGGCACAGTGCCGACACGTGCCGATCAGTAACGTATAGATACGACGCTATCCGCACTCGTCAGTGACGTCAGTCGACGTTACTGATCAGCACGTGTCGGCACTATTGTATGCAGATAGGCCTTAACGTATACATCAGTGTCCGTGAAAAATTATATTGTTGCATACATATTGTACGACGCTATCCGCGCTCGTCAGTGACAGTGACGTTCAGTGCGCACTGAACGTCACTGTCAAATAACAGTGCCGGCACGTGTCGGCACTGTTGTGTGCGGATAGGCCTTTGGAGTCTCTGTCATTTACCCACATTCGCAACTGAACTGCCGTAACCAGCTACGAACGTGAAATTCTTTTCTCGTTTACTTAATATTGCTTTTTGTCCATAATTTTGGTTTGTTTGTTTTTATAACCTTAATTCAAATACTAATGTTGTCATTTGTTGTTGTCATTCTTCATAGGGGTACCCTGATTTTTAAGCAGACAGACATAGAGAAGACACCGGGCTGTTATTCGGTAGTACTATGACATCCGCACCTAGACAATAGCTCGCGGCGAAGTTAAGTTCGTTAGGGACACAGACGAACAAGAGTAAGTAGACCAAACATATTCCTTTGCTTATGGAGCAATACTTCATCTTTTTCACTTTTGCCATTTGTTGTATAAAGCTATCTTAGTTATTCCTGTGTAGCTACATCTAACTCACACTTTTACAGCAAACAGTGCGTAGCTAATTTTTCTACTACAACTAAACTACAAACTTGTAATGGTAATGACACCCGCCGCTGTCAGCTTTAAATCAAAGATTTATGTGTCGAAGAGAAAATATTACACTAAATTATTGTAAAATGTTACAAAAGTAGACAATAAATATACAAAAAGGTGTTGTGCATAGAGTGATGAAGTTTCATTAACAAGAAATCACCAGAAATAACTTAGCTAAGCTACCTGTCTATGTGTGTCTACACTATTTTTCGCTAACGATGGGTCTGCTTACTGTCTTATATGTCTGTAGCTAGGGGAAACCGCACGTCAAAAAGAACAGCAAATGTAGGTGACAGGGGGCTCCCCCAAGATCTCAGAGGCCTAAACGACTTCACCTGCTATCGGTGCCACCTGCTGACTAACGGCTGAGGCAACGACGCAGGCGGTCTTACGGGGACGAGAGGTCAGACGGCAGTCGCTTCCAACAGTGCTAAAAATTAAAAACCATACGAGAGAGCAGACAAATAGAAGTAGACCCCAGGCTGCTAATCCAGATAGGGTTTGGAAGCAACTAAGAAACTTTGTAATACACTAAGACGAATGAATAAAGTACGATTGACTAAGAATATATTGTGCGAAAGTAGGGGGTAGAAGGAGTCAGCGTAGACCGAGACTTACATATGAAGACCACGTGAGCAGATTGTTCAAAAACGGAAAAGTCTAAAGTACTCGGATACCCAGACGTGCGTGTATGAAGCGATTGACGAATCTACAGGAAGCGAGAGAAGTATGCATGAATCGCGAAGCCTGGCGATCTGTCCTCTCTGTCTACCCCGTCAGGGATACAGCATAAATATAAATAAGACAATAAAGATGAGGAAAAAACACCAAATATTATTTAAGTATACGCATAAATTTAACACAATAAAAAAATATTAGTTTTATCCACAAAATATGTGTTTCGAAGTTTGGGTGTTTCCTATGTATAATGTGTATGTATTTAGAAGTATCAGTTTATCAGTTATCTAGATCTCATACCACAAGCTTATATTAGCTTGCTTTGGGTTAGATGGCGCATTGTCAGTTTTTCGTAGTCTACTATTACAATAGTACTCGAATAGACTTCTATCGGTCGGTCGATAGAATTCTACCAAGACGTACCGCGCCAGTGGCCTCTAGTCAGTTGCATTTTGATAGTCTACTAACATTTTGACAGTTAAAAACATCGATTCTGTTTCTACAGCTTGTCAATAGTAGACTCGGCCCCCTGATTTAAACGTTCGATCGTTTTAATTAGGCTTCCGGCCTTGCCGCTGGGGTAGTGCGGGGTAGTGGCACCATAAATTGACAACAACAGTAATTCTGTTAGACTTCTATAGGTATAAGCAAGACACGCAACACAACTACTAAATTATTACTTTACTTGTATATAATTACTTTAATTATCTCCGCATGGCTTACCTACACGAAGCATAAAATTTCCACTACATATACTTGGTTATGAAGAAACTAATATGAGTACGAGTATTATAATAAATCTGTAATTTCAAACTCCTCTGCCGCGTCTTTCTAATAAATCTGTAATTTCTAACTCCTCCGCCGCGTCTTTCTGTTTTTCTGTCTGTTTGCGATAAACTCAAAAACTACTGGTCCGAAGTGAAAAAATTGTGTTAGACAGCCCATTTATCTAGGAAGGCTATAGGCTATATATCATCACGCTACTATCCTGGCGAGCGGAGTAGTAATCATAAATGTCGACAATTGGGCAAATTTTTATACATTATTGTAGAATTTATAAACGACGGGATTACATAGATGCGACGCGAGTTCGAAGTACGTTACGGACGAAACCGTGGAGGTCACATGATACTCGAACATATAACCACCAACGTACAGACTAGTTATTTTAAATGAACTGCTGCAATATAGGTATCAAAATAAAACGAATTGCAGATAATTATTATTTTTAGTGCATTTCAATAAAAAATTGTTTTAAAATATGGGCTAACCACCTTGTGTGGGGCAAAAATGCATACGGTGAAATGTGGGCGTATAGTATGCCTCTGCCTACCCCTTTGAGGATACAGGCGTGACAATATGTATGAATGTGTTGTTTCCTTTTATTTTTTTTAAAGCGTAATATTGCAATAATAATATTTAAAACAAATTAATTACTAGTTTTTTAAAATGGATAGTGGATTTCCGCCATGTAACACTTGATTCAATTACTTATTAATTAAGTTTATTTAAATTGTGTTTCAATATTACCAAATTGTGGTAAGATCATGTTGATCTGTGAACTGTTTGCAAAGGGGTTGTGCAGCTCAATAAAACCACGTGGTCCTGGATTAATGGCTATATTTATTTTAAAAAAATACCATAATACTATTAGTTGTAAACAAAGCATAACGCGATTCAGGAAATGATGTCAGTCCCATCTGTCGAAGATAACCTTAAACTTTTACAGTTCATTTTTTATTATCGCTTGTAAACTTGGAGACCCTACACTTCCAGGAAAACGTGGGGGGCAGTACCTAGCCCCACCGAGAAGAGCCTTATATTGGTGCATTCCCATAGCCGAGTCGCGGTGAATAGCCCTCAGGCCTATCCTGCGACCCGGTTGGGAAGAAGGTGGAACACCGCGAAGTTTAGTGGGACGGCCCTATAAAGGCTGAGGGTCCCGCACACCGTTAAAGCAATCCCCGCGTCAACCAAATAAAACCTGCTTATGGTAAGATAAAATCATATTAGGTATGTAATAGAAAGGTCAAAGGTCAAAGTTTATATTAATAGACTTCTTGAAGTCTATTGATCATTACAGTTCATTAATATGAATAATATAAAATATATATATTTGAGAAAATATTCCACGTCTCGTTCATTATTATTTTTGTTCCTCATTCATTATGATGGTTGGGTTATTCATTATTCATGGGTGTAAGGGACCTATCGACAGCTTTGGGCTTAAGCCGACCTCACCTGCACGTCGTGCACCTGCTAATCAACGGACGAGGCTACGGCGCGCAGGCACTCAAAATGTGTGCCAGGTGGGACAAAAATAAGAAAGATTGTGACCGGGGGTTACCACCATGCAGCCCGCGGAAAGCCCCCCAAATAACTGGTGGGTTATGTTCGGGGTTCAGTGGTTGCACGCCGGACTTGGAGCGAGATTGGACGCAGCAGGTGTGGGACCAGTGGTTGTTAAGTGGCGTCTAGTATAGGTGGCGCGAGTCGACCCGCCGGCCAGGGAGACCTGTAGAAACGGTGGTGCCACTGGCCGCGGTATTTGGGACCAACTGGGACTAGCCATCTCGGAAGGCTGCTCCACCAGGTCGTGTATAATCCCCATGTGGTTCGTTGTGCCGGTTGTTGACCGGATGTGCGGTCCCGGCGACCACACTCGGGGTGGTACGGGAACCCTTCCGTTCGGCAGATCGGCTTTCGCCTAGCCACACGTCCCTGGACAAAACTAGCACCTACGCGCACTGCTGCGTCAAATACCGCTTCATTTCACGCTTCCTTCTTTCTCCATCAAAATGGCAGCGCAAAATTTAAGGCGATTCTTCGCGGTTCTCTATAGCTTCCGGCATATACAGCAAAAACTTTTCACCAATCATTTAGTGATAAAGCTGATAAAGGTAATACTATAGTGATTATGTCCAGAGCAGAACACACCAACAAATTGATTATGTTAATGACATTTCTGACAGATGTATTTCAGCGCCGGGTCTCCGATCGAACCAGGAAGTTTCACTCATAGCAAAGCTTTGTTTAAAAGCAGCATAAAACCTTTTTCCAGAAGATTCACCTTTACCTCTCCTCTGTGGCAGCAAAATGATACGAAGCAAAATTAAGCAAATTCAACAGTTTTGGGAATTCAACATTTTGCAAATTCAATATATTTGGGCATTCAACATTTTGGGATTAAAAATTTAGAAATTCAACATTTTTAGAATTCAAATTTTACAAATTCTACATTTAAGTTACAGGCCGAAGGGAGGGATCTGCTTCAATCCTATTGGGGCCAGAACCATTTTGTGGCGTGTCCCGCTCTCTTAAAATTGAACATCTCAAGAGCCAGACCGCCAGCGATGCGAGAGAGAGCTGGCAGCATCAGCCAGGTACGCGACACTTAAAAGCCCTCATCAAGGGTTACTCGCGTAGTTACTCCAGCAAGCTCATGAAACTGAGCAAAGGTAGACTTTGTGTCATGACGAGGGCACTTACTGGCCACTGCAGACTGAACAAGCACATGGCCAACGTTGACTTCACCCCAACCAGGCTTTGCAGATTTTGCCACGAAGACGAGGAAATACCTCAGCATCTTCTCTGCAACTGCGGCCCCCTCATACACAAACGGTGCGCCTCGTTTTGCAAACACCTGCTTCTACCACAGGAGGTACAGTTCCTCGCTGCCAAAACCATCCTAAAATTCCTTACACTTATAGGAATCAGCAGCGAACTTTAACCATTTGGGCGAGCACAATAGTCCTCTTCAGGGCGAAGTGTTACGGACGTTCCTAGACCCTCTAGGAACAGCCTGTCATAGCCTCTATTTAAATAATAATAATACAGGCCGAAGGCTTAATACCAATGAATCCACAATGTCCACTACTTTACTACAGTATACATATCGAATGTATACTGTAAAAAGAACCAGACATATAACAAAAAATACAGGTAAGAATATTCTAATTTAGATACGAGTAGTAAGGGTTAAAAACATACGGATACCATACACTTTTCGACTTCTAAACCCTAAAGTTATGAAAAGTCTTATGAAACGGCTAAGTCAAGTCTGTCCGTCTGTACGCATCTATTTCACAGGAACCATAAGAGATAGAGACAAACAGCATTCTATTTAGGACACCATGAATACAAGTGCATAGGCGATTTTAAAGTTTCTACCACCGCCGTTTTTGAAACTGGGGGCCGAGTCTACTAATGACAAGCCGTAGAATACAACCTGAAACGCTGTTTTTAAAAAATAAAAAATAAATATCCATCACGCCTTATCCCCGAAGGGGTGGCAGTATATTATATACCCACTTTTCACCGTGTGGATTCCTGTCCCACGTAATAGGTGGTGAGCCCATTGCCGTGTTGAAATAGACAGACGCAGGTTGTGGCTACCTGCTGTTGAAATTTTCAAGCCGCCCCATAAGGTTTAGGTTAAGGTTTTAAGGTTTTACTGTTTTAGCTGTCAAAATGTAAGTATCAAAAACGCGACTGACTAGCGGCCACTGGCGCGGTACGTGTTAGTAGAATTCTATCGGCCAACCGATATTTAAATCGAATTGTAATAGTAGACTACGAACAACTGTCAAAATTGTACAGTCGATTATCGGTTGAGCTACGATTTCTATTATTTTCTGACGCGATTGAATTAGTAGACTTGGCCTCCTGGTTATGATGCGTCTGATTCCTTCGCTACGCTACTGAAGGGCACGTTACTTGTTATTTTGATAACTATTATATTTAGGCCATTGCAAAGTTAGCTTTGCCAGACTAACAGCGATGATGAAAACCATTTCGCAGTAGAGGATTTACAAAAATTTTGGATATTTTTTTAAGCGCTCGTGGCCCCGCTGACTCAGTGTCCTGTAAACGATCACTGCGTTAAACAACTTTCGCTATGGCTGGTCACGGATGGGTGACCACCTTTTACATTCGTGTGCATCGAAAGGCACGATAAATCGTTGGTCCCGGTTGCCAGTAACATGGCAGTCGTTAAGTCAAGTTGAAGGCCTTATGAGCGGCTTGCAAAAAATTCAACAACAGGTAGCCACAACCTGCGTCTGTCTATTTCAATACCGCACCTATTACGTGGGACAGGAATACACACGGTGAAAAGTGGGCGTATAATATGCCTCTGCTACACTTTCAGGGTTAAGGTGTGATTGGTAAACTAAACTATTTTATTTATTTCAAAATGTAATCGTTATCACGTAACTGGTACTAGTAGCCGAAGTAAATGAGAACGCTTTGAGATAAAAATGCGAATATGGAGTATCAAAGTTACAGTTTTCAGACGATAAGCCGATACCGAAGTGTTTTACAAATTTTCCATTCAGATCTATTTGATTGATACGCTTGTATCAACTTGTAGATACTACACAGTGCACAACACTTAGCTATTGTACGCTGTCAGTACTATAACCAAGTGTTGTGTACAAGAAGCAACCGTCTTATCTATCTAAACTAATATATAAAGCTGCTGCTAGGAGCCCTGGGGCTATCCTCCCAAGGGCTTACCCGCGACTCCTGGCCATAGACAAATGGAAGGGCACCTTGAATATTTTTGTGTTGGATAGCGGTTTTATCGAGGAAGGCTATAGGCTATATATCATCACGCTACTACCTTCGAGATCGGAACAGTAATCTTAAATGTCGACAAATCGGGCAATTTTTTATGCATTAAATTAGAATTTATAAGCGACGGGATTCAATAGGTGCGACGGGAGTTTGAAGTATGAAACGGACGAAGTCTAGGGGTCACCTAGTACTAATATATAAAGCTGAAGAGTTTGTTTGTTTGTTTGGTTGAACGCGCTAATCTCAGGAACTACTAGACGGATTTAATTGTTTTTTTTGTTGGATGGCCCATTTGTCGAGGAAGGCTATAGGCTATATATTATCGCGCTACTACCCTCGAGATCGGAGCAGTAATCATAAATGTCGACAAATCGGGCAACTTTTAAACATTATAGAATTTTTAAAAGACGGCATTAAATAAGTGCGACGGAAGTTCAAAATATGTCACGGGAGAATCCGTGGGGGAAACCTAGTTCAAAGTAATCCTAGTATTTACTACGATTATTGTGACAAGTTATGTTTTCTCAGAAAAAACAATTTCTAGTGACTTGTGTTGAAGGAAAATATGTAAATAAGTATGTAAACATAATTTACTTAAACTTTATATGGATATAGTTGACATAATAGGTAAGTACTGGACCTATTTTGACAGACATTTTATAATATAATAATCTATACTAATATTATAAAGTTGAAGTTTTTTGTTTGTTTGGTTGAACGCGCTAATCTCAGGAACTACTAGTCGATTTGAAAAAAATATTTTTGTGTTAGATAGCGAGGAATGCCATAGGCTATATATAATTACGCTACTACACTGGGGAGCAGAGCAGTAGTCATATATGTCATCAAATCGGGCAATTTTTTTCATTGTAGAAATTATAAGCGACGGGATTAAATAGGTGCGATGGGAGGTCGAAATATTCCACGGGCGAAGCTGAGGGGGTCATCTAGTATAATATAAAAACTCACCTCCTTGGCCCATAGTCTGCACAGCATACACCCCCAGCGACGAAAGAATACAATAGCCACATTTTGATTCTCCCAAAAAGTTTTGAGTTCCACCAGCTGAAACATTAAAAAAATTCGTGTTTTAAACAAAAACACTTTTTTGCTTAGACCATTTTAACGGCGCTTATAAAATGTCATACATGATTTAAAATATTTAAAGTGACCACCGGTTCGGAACGCGGCCCACCTGATAAGAACCGGCAGGAAACTTAAGAAAGCTTTTTTTTGATGGCCTATTTACAATTGAATATTATTACACTTTGCCAGCAGATCATTTCCAGGCGTCCCTGTCCTGCAAATAGTCTTTAACAAAGTAATAACCATTTTCACAAAGCTTTTTTATAACACTCCTTATAACCTTACACTAGCTAACAGTTTAGAGGCATAATAATGTGGAAATGTAACCGGGAATCGATAGGAAATTTTTCATTCATCATTCGTATTTAAAAAAACCGGTCAAACACGAGTAGAACTCGTGCACCGAGGGTTCCGTAAAAAAATAGAACCTTATTTGACTTTAAAGCCAGTTAAGCTAGACCTCCGAATTGTATGAGCGCCTATACAACTCAGAGGTCTATGTTAAGTGGTGATTTATGTATGTAACACCCCTATACACCCAATAATTAGCCAGCTAAATTCGAAATTTAACGTCTGGTATTTAGATGATGGCACTCTAGGAGGGGATGTAGACCGTTTTTAAAGATTTGGCAATGATAAAAGATAAATTTAAATCGATTGGCTTCGATCTAAACCCTACAGTGTGAATTTTTTTTAAATGATAATATTGATAGTGTTTCTACGATTTTAAAATTCAATGTTTTAACCCCAAATTTAAAAATCCTTCAGAAATGTTCTCTCCGCCTCCTAAAGAATCATAGGCATCTTCTAGAATGGGATACCATTCTAGAAGATGCCTATGATTCTTTCATTGAGGAAAAAATTAAAAATGTAGTTTTTTTTTTTATTATTTATTATAATTGCAAATACAGGTGTACAAAGATGTTGTAGTTAGGTAGTTTCGGACAGACTTCTTCTAATTAATATACCATCGGCGTTTACAATTATTCGGCATTGTCTTTTCGTCCTTAAATTTACTCATGCCCTTCGCTCATTTCAATTTTTTAAATATCCGACCATTTTGTAAAATATGGACAAAAGTATTCACACCACGCTTTGCATAATTTTGATTGCAGATTTGGACGACCGAGCGTGGCTCCAAGCGTCTTTACCAATACGTTGGGGCGGCCTCGGTGTTCGAAACATTTCTGATTTAAGTTTACCAGCATTTTTGTCTTCAATACATGGCACCGATGAATTGACCAGGAAAATTTTAATCCTACACTGGTAAATTCTGAAGTGCCAGGCAAGATTGAAGCCATAAATGCTTGGAAATTTACTTGCCCAGATACTGTTTTGCCCACCAATCCATGCTCCCAGACGCAGTGGGATAGGCCGCTCTGCAACGAGGTTAGAAAACATTTATTGAATACGTGTTTGAATGTTGCAGAACGTGCTCGCCTATTGGCTGTGGGAGAGTGGGAATCAGGTGTTTGGCTTCAGGCCCTTCCGTCGCCCAACATAAGAACTACACTACATTTAGAATTGCTGTCTGTCTTCGTTTAGGTGCTACCTGCATTTCTCCGCATTGCTGTCAATGTGGTGAAGCAGTCGACAGCCTTGGGCATCACGGTCTCTCATGCAGCAGGAGCGCAGGTCGCAGGTCACGTCATGCTTATCTAATGACATTATCTTCGGGCTCTGGTCACCGCCGGTGTTCCAGCCGTACTAGAATGGCAAGAGACCGGACGGTATGTCATTGGTGCCATGGAAGATGGGAAAGCCTTTAGTTTGGGATGCAACTTGTGTTGACACCCTGGCTCCTTCTTATCTTCAAAGCACAGCGGGTGGCGCTTGTGCTGCTGCTGCATCTGCCGAGACTCTCAAGCGGCGCAAATATAATAATTTAAAAGGTAATTATATTTTTAAGCTGTTTGGGGTCAAGACACTGGGCTCGTGGGCCCCAAGTGCTCGTTCGTTATATAGTGATATCGCAAAGCGACAGGTCGACTCTTCTCGTAACCATAGGGCTGGCCTCTTTCTCGCTCAGAGAATAAGCATTGCCATTCAACGTGGCAATGCGACCAGCCTTATGGGAACCTTATCGGTTGATTTTGATGAGAAGGAATTCTTCGACACCTAGTCGGGGCATCATTGTCAGTCTTGTAATAATCTCCACCACCTCTTTATTTTTTTTACTGGGTTCTGTAAATATGTTAAATTTTAATAAGTTAAATATCTTATTTTCGGCCTTTTGCACATGTGATCCCTTGGGCCTTTTGCACATTATAAGATAATTTCTTGTGTCGAATGAGAAATGTCTTGTAAGAAATTCAGTCGCATTGATTGTTATATGAGACCATACATACATACATACATATAGTCAGGCCTTTATCCCCGAAGGGGTACGCAGAGACATACTATACGCCCACATTTCACCGTATGCATTTTTGTACCACGTAACAGGTGGTGAGCCCATTGCCGTGTTGAAATGGACAGGCGCAGGCTGTGGCGCCCTGCTGTTGAATTTTTTCAAGCCAATAAGGCGTTCATAAGGCTTAACGTGTCTTCCGAAGCACGGAAACGCTCACAAATGTAATACCTATAGCGAATGTTGTTTAACGCAGTGATCGTTTACAGAATACTGAGTTAGCGGGGCCATACGATCGATATTACAAGATATTTTTTTCTTATGTCGGTTAGGACACGCGCATACTAGTCATTTTGTCGGCTGCATGTTCGATGTTGTGCCTAAACAAGACGTCTTGTTTAGATACGATATCTACTCCACTATGTAAACAAGATTGCGCGTGCACATTCGGCGCGACTGTGAAAGCGGAAAACACGAATGCTGTCCACGTTTTCATTTAAATTAAACATTTTCTGTTTGTTTGATTGTGCATTGAGCTCTACAAAGAAGAACTTTTAAATATATTTGAATCACAATCCTTTCCGTATTAGCCAATATCTACAAAGACAAACTGATAGGATCAGTAACTGCCATGAAATTGAGTTTGCGATTACTTTCCTTATTTTTTTTATACCACTGAGGTGGCAGACAAGCATACGGCCCACCTGATGGAAAGTGGTCACTTTAGCCTGTGGACGTTAGGAACACCAGAGGTGCAGCACTCGCGCTGACGACCCTTAGTAATTTTTTTTTTACGGTAACGGTTTTCTATAGTATTTTGTATAACGATTTTCGTAAAACTTATCACAAAGTTCCTAAAATTAAAAAGTCCTTACCTGAGAGTTTAACAAGCATATTACATTCTCTAAAATGCGTATTTCGAAGAAATAATTATGACTTTAAATGGACTAGCAGCTCGTCAAAAGTAGTCTTGGACATATGGGAGTAATTAAAAATCTTTTGTTCGTATTTAAATAGTTCTGGTACCAATTTCGTGTATGCCCCCGCCCTATTATTGGTTCTTTTCATATTTAATGAATGTATCCAATATCGTTTACAAATATAGTAGTAATCTCCTATAGTACAAGTATGCTATCTATAAATCAATAATAGACGCTGTCGTCTGTCCATTTTTTACACATATGTCCTCCATGGCTACATACTGAGGATAAGACGTCTTGCATGAATGTGTACGATAAATCAGACAAGACATTTTTCTTGTCGTGTGTTCCTGTCTTTTAAAGTGTAAAAGGCCTTCTTAAACCCAAAAAACATAAAACTTTTGAGAATTATATAAGGGGGTACTAATGCAGTTTTGCATTAGTAGCTCCTTATATAATGAACCGATAGTACCTGTTTATAATCTCTAAATTGTCTAGAATAATAAGCAACACTTTTTTAGAGGGGATTGATTGACGATTAATACCTACTTATTGTGCGAAAGTAGAGGGTAGAAGGAGTCAGGGTAGACCAAGACTTACATACGAAAACCACGTGAGCACGTGCTCGAAAACGGAAAGATCAAAAGATTCCCAGACGTGCAAGTATGAAACGATTAATGAAACCGCAGAAGTGAAAGAACTATGCATGGATCGCGAAGCCTGGCGATCTGTACCTAATCCACACTCACGCTCATACTGTATCCCTATACAGCGTGAATATAAATAGTTTAATTTTAACGTAAGTGGCAGAAAAACGGCTCACCTGGGGGCCAATTCACGATTATACCAGAACTTGAAAGAATAGACGGAAATTTTACTGTAAAATGTATACTGTCTGTTGTTTCGCCGTTTCTAAATATGAAACAAATTACCTTTTACCAGCAAATTTCCGTCCAATGGACGAAACGTCGACGTTTGCAACACCAGAGATTCTACACAGGGGTTGCCGGCCCTAAAATATTATTAGTTGCCTCGGCGTAGTTCCCGTGGGAATACAAGGATAAAATGTAGCCTAAGTTACTCTTTATAATATCAGCTATCTGCCAATGAAAGTCTCTTGAAAATCAGTCAAGTCGTTTCAGAGATTATCCAAAACAAATGGACAGAGAGAATGTTTAAAATTGTTTTTCTTATGCAAGTACCGTATCCTTATACTTTCATATGTTTAAATTTCATATGACAAAAGCTGTTAATTTGCAATTACAAACAGACATCAATTTTATTTATGCAATATTACACTGTTTTAAAATCGTACCCGTGCAGTGTTTTTAACATCTACTAGAAGTCTCCGATGGCTAGCGGAGGTAGTTGGTCCCTTGTAACTGGCGAAAGTGTAAATGCTCACTCCACCGTTCGATATCTTCAGTACCCAATAGCGGAACATAAAGCCGAGGCAGAGGTCTCCTTTTTTTATAGCACTGACGTGGCAGACAAGCATACGGCCCACCTGGTGGAATGTGGTCAACCTATGGACGTTTGTAAACCTTCTATTCGACATTTTTGAAAAACCCCATACTGTTAACGTTCGGGAAAACCCAGCCAGAGAGCTCATTCC
This sequence comes from Thumatha senex, assembly GCA_948477245.1. Taxonomy (NCBI): domain Eukaryota; kingdom Metazoa; phylum Arthropoda; class Insecta; order Lepidoptera; family Erebidae; genus Thumatha; species Thumatha senex. Next base: position 10,961,089 of record OX419750.1, on the reverse strand, counting down.
ACAATCCATGCGTTCTTTGTAGAAGAACTAGCAGTAGTGTGGTCGAGCAAATTTCGAAGGTCAAAAACACCGTTGTAAGAACCGGCACTATAAATTCCAGTAGCCTTTCGTACCAGCTGATGCAGAAATCAAACACGGCTGCCTTGTATGACTGCTAAAGTACACAAATATGTGCTTCTGTAAACAACACTGTCATTGTAGCCAGTTGAATATTAATATAATAATAATATATTATTTACAATAATATATTATATACAATAATTTACACTTTTTACACAACATCATCTAGCCCAAACTAAGCTATAAGCTTGTACTATGGGATCTAGACAACTGATATACATACTTAAATATTTTTAAATACATACATACTATACATAGAAAACACCCAAACTCCGAAATCAACATTTGTGGATCACATAAATAGATTTTCTGACCCTAGAATTGAACCGGGGACCTCAGTGCGGCAGTCGCATACACTAACACTGCGCCACAATGAAGACAAACACTTCAAATTAAAAAAGAAACATCTGGATGTAGTCATTTTGCAACCCTAAGACTTGTAAGAGTGACTATTTAAATAACTTTAAATAAATAATAATAAATACCCATGCTCTGGAAAACCTCCTTATTGTTATTGTTCTCCTTATTGGGTCCACGGCAGTCATGATGGCATACAGTGTTATATTAGTCAGAGGTTATTTTCGAACCGATTTAAAAGTGTGAACCTTAATGATATATAATCGAAAGCAATGCCTGTTACCAAGTGCTTCTTTTTCTCTTCTCACCCCTGGTGAGCTAGGGGTGTGTTTTTTGGGTTTTCAAATGCTTGGAGATGAAGAACTCAAGGTATATAAAATAATATATCTGTTATACATGTTGGTTGTGCCTACAAAGAGCAGCTAGTTACGATCATTATTCGACATTGTTGGAAAAAACTATTACTTTTTTTTTAACATTTGTTTGTAATAATTCTCCATCTAAAGGTTGCCTGTAAAAAATTGCCTCTGTGCGAAAGGCCGCCAATTGTAAAATACTCAATACTTTATTGCATTCCATAATGTGGTACAGATGATATGAAACAATAGTAGGTTACAATTATGGACCCTCTCGGGCACACCATAGTCATGTTAGAAGAGAGGAAGTAAGTCTCAAGTAATACTCATTTCGTCGTAATACCTAGTTCTTATTAAAACCTACTTCTTATTAAAACTATTTTAGTATCACATTGTAAATATGTTAAATGTATTTATGGTGTTACAATAAAGAATAACTAACTATTTACAAATAAAATAAAGTTTTAAACTCACTTCTCCGTTAGCTAAATTCCGCACTTTTTGTGAACCAATTTCAGTAATATTTGTGGACATATTCTTAGCTTTAAGTAAAACAACAATTTATAAATATTCAAATGATAAACTTAATGAAATTTCACAATTTTTTCTAACAAAATCTTTAAGCAAGACAACTTGTGAAGCGGAGTTTGAATAACTTTTCTTGTTTTTATTTTTGTAGCATCAATGACACATGACACTTGACTGATATATCATCTGACGTTCAATGCATCTGACTAATGAATGACATATGACATTGACAACAGCTAAACATGACATCCAAGTTACAAGGGCTGCCAACAACAATTTTCCAAATTCTGTCACTAATCCTAAATTAGTATAAAATTAATTATTGCATGTCTGACTGTTTGTCCTTCAAACCACGGAATGGACTCATTATGAAAATCATAGGATACAAGGTCCAAGATATTTCTCGCATTTCCGGGTCAACCCGGAATAACATATTTTACAACTAGTGGTTCTGTGAACCGTAGACTTCGGAGTAATTTTTTTTTTCTCGTTTTGAGCGCTCTTGCTAACCACTACGGGACGATTTCCCCTCCCCTGTCTCCATTTCCCCCGATCCAAAAACCCCCTAGCATAAAGTTCTACCCTACATCAAGGATTGTCCATGTCAAGTTGCATGCAAATCCGATGAAAAATGCGGCCTGTACACTGAATGACCGGACGGTCGGACATCAATATCGTTTTTCCCGTACCAGTGGAGTTAAAAAGGGAGACTTAAGTCGGCTCGCTTCGCTCGCTTCCTCAGTCAATTAGAAGTTACTTCTAAGATGCTGCGACAGAAATGTACAGACTTCTTATTTTATATTATTCCTATTATACCAATCTTGGAGATTTGTAAAAGGATCTTGGAGATATCTATATCTTGGATAACAATGGATTTGATAACAGTGCCATATTAGTCAGTAGTAGTCTCATAGTCAGAGGTTATTTTCGAATCGATTTAAGAGCGTGAAACCCGCTTTTGTATTAGGTCGTGAAGGCTGTAGGAGGCAACAGCTGACGTGCACCTTAGAATTTCGAAAGGAAATAGATAGTGAAAGAGTAACACTTCCTTGTGTTAGAATAATATTATAATGTGACAAGAAGGTTGCCATGTCAGCTAGTATCATTATAAATTTAGGACCACGGTAAATTGCAGTGCCTCACACCCGTAAAACAGGCCAACAGCCTCCGAAGTACTGTTCGTTAGACTTACATTTTTATATTTTGATTACAACGATTAAAACACTAGCGAAGTCCACAATTACCAATTACTTCAAATTTTCAAGGCTTCGCTCGCGTAGAGAAGTTTTCCCGTTCCCGCTTCCCATAGGTTCCCGGGATAAAAGTAGCCTATGTGTTATTCTAAGTTTCATTAAAATCTATTCAGTAGTTATTACGTGAAAGAGTAACAAACGTCCACCCAAACTTACGCATTTATAATGCTAGTTGACGCCCGTGGCTTCGCCTGCTTAGAGAAATTTACCCGTTCCCTTTTACCACAGGAACTTGTTCCCGGGATAAAAAGTAGTTACCTGTGTGTTATTCTGATGTATAAGCTACATTTTTGTAAAGTTTCATTAAAATCCGTTCAGTAGTTTTTACGTGAAAGAGGAACAAACATCCAAACAAAATTTCACATTTATAATATTATTAAGATTGCCCTGGGACCAGGCGACCCCTGAATAAGGCTAGCCTTACCTAGACAAGCGGGGCTCTGTCTAGGCGGACTCTAAATTTCCCTAGCTTCTCGTGGGTACGCTATGGATATAAGTAGAAAAAATAAAATCAGAAATGGCGGCGACGTGGTTCGCGACCCGTCACGTCACGTTTTCCATCGAGGCGAAAAGTGGACTAGGGATAGCCGCTTTGCTACATTGAATGTAAGAGGAGGAATGAGAGACAAAATAGTAGAGGTATGCAAGATGATGCGAGAGAGACGACTTGATATTTTGTGTGTGAATGAAACAAAGAGGAAAGGATGTGACACCACTACACATGGACCCTATACCGCCTACTGGTCAGGTGTAGCCAATACCAGTACAGCGTGCCAGGGTGTTGGTGTGCTACTATCCGCTAGAATGAATGAATGTGTGACAGAATATGAATGTGTGAGCCCAAGACTCCTTTGGTTGAGGTTGAAGGTTGGACTCACCCGCATCTTTGTTGTAGGAGTTTATGCTCTGCAAGATGCGCGGTGGTACCGATCTTCAAGAGACCAAAGCGAGAGGCAGGCATTTTGGGAGAGTATGAGTGATATTCTGAGTAAATGCAAACAGAGCGAAAGAATAGTAATGTTAGGTGATTTTAACAGTTGGGTTGGTGTGAAGCGTGATAGATATGAAAGTGTATTGGGAAAATATGGTGACGAACGAGTTAATGAAAATGGAGAAAGCTTGCTTGAAGTATGTTTGGAGAGGAATCTTGTGGTAACCAACACCATGTTCAACCACAAGGATATCCACTTGTTTACGAGACAAGAAGGAAGCCAGAGAAGCATGATTGATTTTGTGATTGTAGATGCAAGGCTGAGAAAGAAAATGCTAGACACCCGGGCATACCGCGGTGCCGGTATTGACACAAACCACTTCTTGGTTATGAGTCGAGTAAGAGGTCTGTTTCAACGGTGGCGGCACCGTGTGCATGAACCCTGTAGTGTACTAGAGCGCATAAAAGTCGATAATTTGCAAGAGATAGGTATAAAAGAAGAATTTTTAAGTAAAGTGAGCAAGAAATTTGAAAATTTAGATGAGGTATGTGAGATGAAAAAATTATGGAAGTCGTTTAAGGAAGGACTCGTGGAAGTTGCGATTGAAGTGTGTGGAGTACACTTCAACAAGAGGAGCCAAGGATGTAAGGTAAAGAGAATGTGTGCTGAAGTCATGAAAGCGTTGTCCGATAAGAAGAAAGCATGGTTGGATTGGCTGACTACAAAAGTCAATCAAAGAATGCAGAAGGCAACGGATGAGGATGTAAGAATGGCAAAGGATGAATATAAAAGGTTTAAGCGTGTTGCAAAAGAGGTGATATAAAGAAATAAGAAGGATGACAGAGATGATTTTGACAACAGGTTATCTGATGATTTCCAAAAGAATATAAAATTCTTTTGGAAATCCATAAGAACAATGAGAGCTCAACAGACAACATCGCAGCAACCATGATGGCAGTGTTGTGAAAGGTGAAGAATGTGTGCTAAAACGATGGAAGGAATATTTTGAAAGGTTATTTGAAAAAGAGGGTATGCAAGCACAGAGACATTGCTGGGAAGTGAGTGAAAGCGGCAATGAAAGTGATATAAGTATAGAAGAAATTATGGAAGCATTGAATAGTATGAAACTAGGCAAAGCTGCGGGAATTGATAGGATTTCTGTCGAGATGCTGAAAGCGGGACAGGGCGTGGTAGTTTGCCAGCTGTACCGCCTTTTTAACCTTTGCTGGAGGGGTGGTAGCGTACCAGAAGATTGGTGTAAAGCTGTCATCGTACCGCTGTATAAAGGAAAAGGGTCGCAGCAAGAGTGCAAAAACTATCTCGGCATAAGCTTGCTCAGCATCGTCGGCAAATTGTATGCGAAAGTTTTGATAAAAAGAGTGATGAATGAAACTGAAGGGAAAATGTGGGATGTGCAAGCAGGATCAGGTCTTTTCCTTACGATGCGTAATTAAAAAACTTTTGGCGAAGAGTCAAAAGTTTTTTGCGCATTCGTAGACTTGGAAAAGGCCTTTAATAGAGTGGTGAGGAATGAACTGTGGTCAACATTGTCCATGTATGGAGTAAGCAGCAACTTGATACGAGCACTGAAATCTCTATATGAGGGATCCAGTGCTTGTGTCAGAATCAACGGAGCTTGCACAGACTTTTTTCACATCGAAAAAGGTGTGAGACAGGGTTGTGTAGCGTTACCGTGGCTGTTTAACCTATACATTGACAGTTGCTTGAAAGAACTGCAAGAAAGTGCGTATGGTCTAAAAATGACTGATCTGACTATCAACTGTCTTCTTTACGCTGATGATCAGGTAATACTTGCATCATCAGGGGACGAGTTGCAGTTGATGGTTAATATTATGCATGATGCGCTGAAAGGCAAAGGAATGAAAGTGAATGTAAATAAGACGAAAGTAATGGTTATTGAAAGAGAGAAAAACATGACAGATTGCTCGATTATTGTGGATGGAAAAGAACAAGTGAAAGAATTTATATACCTAGGCTCAAAATTTGCGAGAGATGGAAACTGTGATGATGACATTGAAAGAAGGGTTTTAGCTGGCAATCAAGTGAATGGAGCAATGTACACCTTTATGGGCACCCAGAACGTGTCTAAAAAGGCAAGACTGGCTGTGCATAGAGGAGTGCTTGTCCCTATACTAACATATGGCAGTAAAAGGTGGGTATGGCAGAAGAAGCATAGGAGTAAAATTAATGCAGTAGAAATGAGGAGTCTGAGAAGTATAGCTGGAGTGAAATTGATAGATAAAGAAAGGAACAGCGTGATAAAGGAACATTGCGGTATGACAGAAGACGTAGTGACTAAGATAGAAAAAGGGATGCTTAGATGGTTTGGACACGTGGAGATGATGGATGAAAATAGACTGACGAAGAAAATTTATGCGGTGAGAGTAAATGGGCAAACTGGTAAGGGTCGACCTCGACGTATATATACCGATCAAATTAAAGATCTTTTGACAAAAGGCCAGGTCAAGAGTACCCTTAATCGGCGAGCGTGTATGAAAACAATTATGAAAGTTGACGAAGCGAAAGTTGTATGCCAGAATCGTAGTAAGTGGAAAGCCATAGTCTCTGCCTACCCCGATGGGAGACAGGCGTGATGATATGTATGTATGTAAGATTAAGATTCAAATTCAAATTCAAATCTTTATTTGCGAAAATGGGTAGCTATTAAGATGTTACCTACATAATATAATGTTCCTGCTTCTTCCACCCAAGGGTATGCAAATTTACAAAATGTCATATTTTTATTATATAGGAATACAATACATGCAATTTTAAATAGTATTCATATTATGATGACTAATTTACACATAATTTTAACATTTATTACAAAAAAAAGGCTACAATTAAAATAGGCATTATCAAACTAATATAAAATATAATCAATTAATAGGACCCACTACTCTTATATTATTATCATCTAAATATTCTTGAATAGTGTAATAAGTTTTCGCAATTAAGAAATCTATAACGGTTTTCTTAAATATATGTACTATTTCTATCTTGGCAGTTTGTTATAAATTCTTGATAGCATACAATACAGCTTTTGTTTAAAAGAGTTGTCTTATTCGGTATCATATGTATTTTATGCTTATTCGAGCACTATTTAGTGTTTCAAATAAATCTGGATTCTTCCTTACAAACATAACCACTTCTAATATATATATACTTGGAAAAGTTAACAGCTTCAAGGCCTTGAAATGGGGTTTGCAGCTGTCAGTTCTTTGAACTCTCATTATAACCCTAATGCATTGCTTTTGTTCTCTAAAGACCATCTCCCAGTCGGTGGAATTACCCCAAAATATTACTCCGTATCTAAGAAAATATTCTACATAGGCATAATATTCAGTAAACATTAACTATTTTAGACAGAGAGTAAAGGGCATAAGCACTCTGATTTAGTTTTTTACAGACATGGTCCACGTGCTGCTTCCAGTTTAGATTGCAATCTATTTTCAGACCCAGAAATTTTGCAACTTCTACCTCCTCTATCCTAGTACCTAAAAATTCAATTTCAAAATCGCTAGGTAAATATCTAACACAATTTCTAAATATCATAATATTTGTTTTGTTTAGATTTATTACAAGGTTATTAGTCCTCAACCAACTTATAATACTGATAAGGTTATTATTTATGTTGCAATTTAGAAGACGTTGAAATGGATGAGAAAATAAAGCGGTACTATCGTCAGCAAATAAGAATATAGGTGCAGTAACAGCCTTAGGGAAGTCATTTATATAAATGAGAAATAATAATGGACCCAAAACACTTCCCTGGGGTACGCCATATTTAACTTCTTTGTAATCCGATGTGAATGTTAATTCTCTAATTATGATTCTTCTGATTATGAATTTGAATTACAGATCAATGAGTCAAAGAAAAAATTTAGTACTGAGTATATTTAAAATTTGTTATTTCTCTATCTTTTTATGATTCTTATAGTTGTGATTAATAAAATATAAGTTTCTTCTGTAAATATTGAGTGTTAACAAGTAACGCTCAATACGCGTTTGTATCCTGTGAATGCTTATTATTATAGGTACCTGTTGAGTATCAATATGCTTTATGGCCAATTTGTTTGAATAAATTTTGTCGCGCATCTGCGAATTTTGAGCATATGTACAATTACATGCCGTCTAAAGGAGCAGAGCACCTAATGATATGATGTTAAAGAAATAGATGATGAATTAAAAATAATTAACCACATAAATCTACAATTGCTCAACATATATTGAATTCGGTAACAAATCACTGTATGGAGTTTCATAATCCACAGATATTATCGCCAGAATGCCACTAGATACTAAAATGGTAAAATAGGCCATTGACATTAAGAAACACAAAACTTCAATTGCAAAGACGTGTTTCAACTGTCTAGTGTGTGGCAGTCAATTGTGCAAAAATAAGAAGCATACCGTATCAAATATGCGTGTCGATTCAGTGAGTATTGTGTGTTGCGAATGATAGTGGTATCGTTCCGAGTAAATGAACTAGAAGTAGGGTGAACGATATATGTGCTAGTGTAGTCTAATTTCAGATCTATATTGGATAGCCCATTTATGGAAGAAAGCTATATGCTATTTTTTACAGTACAACCGGAGTGATGAGGAGAGAAAAGAAGAGGATGTGCGGAGCGGCAATTATCAGTGTAAACTAATTGGGCACATTTTATTGTAAAAGTAATAAATTAGGAGATGTAAGCGTTAAATGCAAGGGTTTGAAGTATGCTACAGGCGAAGCGGCGGGGCACAGCTAGTAAATCATATAAGAATACCAGATTTTTCATTAATTAGCTATAACTGGACATTTGTTGTTTTAACTCTTTTTTTAAATTTGATTTGGCAATGGCAAGTAAACTGAAGTTTTCATGGCAATGGCAACCCTGTACAAGTCAAGCTTTGTGACTGCCGGCCGTGTGTGTTGCGTGCTTGTTTCCGTGTTTCCGCGTGTTAATCGCCTTGTAAAGTGTATCATCTGGAAATCGGGTAAGCATTTTTTATTTTTCTTTGAGATGAACACGTGAATTAATATCTATTGTGTAATATAATTACAACAATGATAGCACATCACATTATGACCTTGTGGCGCCTTCTTACTTTTCTTGCAATAGATTTTTTGTTACCTACGTTTATTAGCCGGTTTTTAGGAAGTTTATTGCGTAGTAAAGTTTATTGTACGACATCTACGATTCGCTACATTCTTTTAAGAAAATTTCTTATTAGTATAATAAAAGAAGTCCGATACCTAGACGTGCATGTTTGAAACGATTGAATAAATCTGCAGGAAACGAACGAAGCGTGGATCGCAAAGCTTGATGATCTGTCCTCACTGACTACTTCGTGAGGGATGCAACGATAGATCGTTTATCATTGTAGGGTGTCTGATTCGTTAATATTATGTCATAACTTGCACTTTGTACCATTTTCTACATCTTAGTTTTGTCAGTTACTTCCAAATTCTTCCCAGATTTGAAACCTGGTGTTCACCTTTAATGGACTGCTATAAGCAGCTAACCTTTAGCTACCACTCCACTTGAAATCATGTTAAATTCTTGCAAGACTTATCAATATATGCAAAACAGCTACTGAAACATCAGAGAATGTCTTTCCAATAGACCTGAAAATGTTGTAAAATTAAGAAATATGAAGGATGCTGAGGATGTTACGCATTTAATCCTCTGAAAATGTTCAACCGGCATGAACGTCGGTAGCTCTTGGGCCACAATGCATAAGCCATGCTCTTATTTATATAAATCTAAACCTATACATCTAACATAAACCTACTTATATTACATTGAAAAACTAACATTATTTACACACTTGCTAGGAAGTCAGCGTCACCAAATTGATCTGAGTGTGATACTTTAGGCTTATACCACATTTTACATGAGCGTGTCCTTAATGGATGTCAACGCCAATTATTATTAATGAAAAATACATAATATATAGGACAGTACTTAGGTTTTTTGCTCAATCCATTTTCTAATATGGCCAGAAAAAAATCGAACTAGGGGCCGAGTCTTCTATTTCAATTGTGTCGAAATAGAATCGCTCAATAGAACGCCACCAATACAATTTCCACAGTTTTTCATAGTCTACTATTACAATCATACTCCAATAGACTTCTATCTATTATATAATATTCTACTAACACATACCGCGCCAGTGGTCACTAGTCAGTTCCATTTTTGATAGTCTGCTAACATTTTGAAAGCTAAAAACAGCAATTCTGTTTCTATTCTACGGCTTGCCAATAGTAGACTCGGCCCCCTGTACTACTCCACACCGGACACAAACATCACGCAAACTCCAACAAAAATAGATAATTGTAAAAATAAAATAATATAATAGTTTATTCATAATGATTATAAAAATAGATTATTGATGAAGTTTTTCTTTATTGATTGAATCAATTGCAACATCATTATGTTACATGGGAATTTTATTCTAAATGTTTCCATTTTGTGTTGTTTTTAATTTACGTATATCTTACTAATATTATAAATGCGAAAGTTTGTAAGAATGGATGTTTGTTACTCTTTAACATAAAACAACTGTATGGATTTTAATGAAACTTTACAATAATATAGCTTATACATCAGAATAACACATAGGCATTTTATCCCGGGAACAAGTTCTTGTGGGAAACGGGAAAACTTCGCTACACGGGCGAAGCCGCGGGCGTCAACTATTATCATATAATGTGGGGTGAAAGGGGCCCCTCCAAGATCCCCGAGTCTCAAGTAAACTTTATTATAGACTAAAGAATCTATGCTTAACCTCACTTTTTATATTGTAATATAGCTGTTGGTATCAACTTACTGGCCTTACGGGTATCTATCTTGTTAGTTCTCAGAGGGTAAGTAAGGTCTCATGTAATGGAGAACACAAAAGGGTCAAAATATTACTATCAAATACAGCTAAAATTGGAGCGTAGTTCATGTACATACATTCGTTTTTATTTCACTGCAATACATACAGTATTTCCGAAGTTATAACGACGAGAAGTTATAGCACTTTTTTGAATTTCCGAGATTAGGCGCGCTAATTATGACGTCACAACGTAACACTGACTGCGACAAGGCGCGGCGCGGCGTTCGGGTGCGAACGAGAGCGCGACGGTTGAATGTGTAGTGTTGTGACCTATGCGCTCACCTGCGTTATACCACAGCCGAAAGACATACAGTCGGTCGACGAAGCTGTCTAGACAGAGCAATCGTGCGGGGGACAAGGGACGAGACGCGGGAGGGTTTGTCCCGGGCTGCGAACAAAATATTGTTAGTAGCTCGGGACAGTCTTTCAGGGCTGACGCATTCACGACCGCTTGCTATGATTTTTGAATTTTTGTATAGATTTCTTTAATACATGGGGTTTTTAATATTCTAAATACAAATTTCGTGTTCATTTTGCAATCCGACATGGCCGCCGCGCCGTGGATATAAAATTTCATGTTGGGTATCGTATAAGGGGTTTTTTAGTATGCCAAGTGCGAATTTCGTGTTGATTTTGCAATCCAATATGGCCGCCGCGCCGTGGACATAAAATTTCATGTTGGGTGTCATATAAGGGGTTTTTTTGGTATGCAGAGTACGAATTTAGTGTTAATTTTGCAATCCAATACGGCCGCCGGCGCCGTGCCGTGATTTTTAAATTTCATGTTGGGTATTGTATAAGGGATTTTTTGGTATGCTGAGTACGAATTTCATGTTAATTTTGCAATCCAATATGGCTGCCGCACCGTGGTTTTAAAATTTCATGTTGGGTATCATATAAGGGGTTTTTTGGTATGCTGAGTACGAATTTAGTGTTTATTTTGCAATCCAATATGGCCGCCGCGCCATGGATATAAAATTTAATGTTGGGTATCGTAAAAGGGGTTTTTTGGTATGCTGAGTACGAATTTCGTGTTAATTTTGCAATCCAATATGGCTGCTGCACCGTGGTTATAAAATTTAGTGTTGGGTATCGTATAAGGGGTTTTTTGGTATGCGGAGTACGAATTTCGTGTTAATATTGCAATCCAATATGGCTGCTGCACCGTGGTTATAAAATTTAGTGTTGGGTATCGTATAAGGGGTTTTTTGGTATGCTGAGTACGAATTTCGTGTTAATTTTGCAATCCAATATTACCGCCGCGCCAACCTTTATAAATTTTATGTTGGGTATCGCATAAGAGTATTATGGTATGCGGAGCCACACATGTGCGATTATAACTATACTCTATACTATGTTATCCTGTGTTCAAGTTTTTCGTCATAATTAATATTTAAACTTGTTCAAAGCGTAACCAATATTTTTTGTTGAAAACAATAGTAGCATTAATACCCAACATGAAATTTTATAACCACGGCGCAGCGGACATATTGGATTGCAAAATTAACACTAAATTCGTACTCAGCATACCAAAAAATCCCTTATACGATACCCAACATGAAATTTGAAAACCACGACGTGGCGGCCATATTGGATTGCAAAATTAACACGAAATTCGTACTCAGCATACCAAAAAACCCTTTATACGATACCCAACATGAAATTTTATAAGAATAGTTCGGCGGCCATATTGATTGCTAGAAACCCCATAATTTTATATCTACTACGCGGCAGCCATTTCGAAAACGCTTTCTCATAAAAAAAAAACTATCGATTCGACATGAAATGAACCTTATTTACTTCCGTGTGCGGCATGAAATGAAATCTCAGATCCTTTTTTTAAACCGGTATTTATATTATTGATTTATTATATATACATACTAGCTGACGCCCGCGGCTTCGCCCGCGTAGAGAAGTTTTCCCGTTCCCGTTTCCCATAAGAACTTGTTCCCGGGATAAAAAGTATTTGTGTTATTCCGATGTATAAGCTATATTATTGTAGAGTTTCATTAAAATCTATTCAGTAGTTTTTACGTGAAAGAGTAACAAACATCTCTACAAACTTTCACATTTATAATATTATTAAGATTAAGATATTATATTATAATGTTGATAGTTGATTGCGAGTACGATTTAATAAATAACATCAGCCTTGTATACTTGTGACAACCCTACAAGCATCACTGTCTAGACGTTCTCGGCATTTTTGTCAACTTCAAAGGCGTAACGCTACTGGTAGGTTTACTGTTTATACTGTGGTTATACGCACTTTGATCGTAAATATTTCAGCCATTATTTGAAATATAAAAAAAGTAAAAACACAGTTTTTCTCGTATTTTATTGTATATTTAATTGGCATTTAAAGTAAATTCTTTTGTCAGACCCATTTAGTAAGTAGTATTGTGTAAATATAAAGTAACAGTTTTTTTTATTAACTTGTTTGGAATGGGATGCCTGCACCGCCGGGCGCACGACCCGACAGCTTGTCTTTTTTTTTAAATTATTTTTTTTTATTTTTTTATTGTCTGTTATAGGTTTGTTATATTGATGTTATAAATTTTATACCAATGTCATTCCGTAACATGCCTTACAGTGGTACAATAATATTTTTATTTTAATAATAATAAATATTTTAAATAATATGAATGTCAGTATTAAGTCTAAGAACATCTTACGCTACCATTATATTAATTTAGTCACTTGTCATAAATAATAAAATAAAATAAATAAATATCCATCACGCCTTATCCCCGAAGGGGTGGCAGAGGCATATTATATGCCCACTTTTCACCGTGTGGATTCCTGTCCCACGTAATAGGTGGTGAGCCCATTGCCGTGTTGAAATAGACAGACGCAGGCTGTGGCTACCTGCTGTTGAAATTTTTTTTTTAAGCCGCCTATAAGGCCTTCAGCCAGGCTTAACGACTGCCATTTTACTGGCAACCGGGACCAACGGCTTAACGTGCCTTCCGAAGCACGGAAACGCTCGCAAATGTAAATGCCACAAAGTGGTCACCCATCCGACGACCAGCCATAGTGAAAGATGCGTACCTCAATGATCGTTTACCGAACACTGAGACCGCGGGGCCACGAGCATAAATAATAGTCAGTACACAATGTCAAATATTCTTATCATAAATGTATTCATCAATTGAATAATATGTCTTTTTAATTAAAAATGTTTGTAGTCTGTCTTTAAATATACTCATGCATTCAGATAATTTAATATAGTCAGGTAACTTATTGTACAGCATAGCACTCATTCCAAATATACTATTTCTAAATAGTTGAGTCCTACACCTATCTATGTGAAGTGTACTTTTATGTCTTTTACTAGATAGGATTTTAATATTTCTTTACCTCCTGCTTTACTTTTATTAAGGCCTCATAAATATACACGGAAGGCAGGCTTGCCGCCCACTTCTTTCAAAGTAAGCGTTTACACACCACGCCTGACTTTTCACGTCTCGCCATTTTTCGCCATTCACAATAGTAATATTTACGTTATTTTCGAACCATTTTAAAATCTATGTACCTAGATAAATAAAATTAAAGTGTTCTTTTTTACACAGCACTATCTAGCTCAAAGTAAGCTGATATAAGCTTGTGTTATGGGATCTAGACAACCGATAAACTTACCTATATTTTACCAAATATATTATCAAAACAAACATTTGAGAATCGAACCTGAGACCGCAACGCGGCAGTCGCATACACACTTCTGGCACCGAGGCAGTCAAAATTTTCTGATTGTACTTTTTGTCTGAAGGGGTAAGCAGAGCCTATACTTTCACACTATACAACACACACACAACACACAACTATACTTTCTCTTCATCAGTTGTATTTTGATCATTCCCTAGTATTATGTGTTGACCTAAATGCAATGGTGTTAAATAAGTACAATAGTTTGACCACGACCGCTGTACCGCTCACTGCATACAATTTAGTACGCAGTGGGCGGTATAGCGGTGGGGTCAAACTAGTATTATCTGATAGGAAGACGTCAAAGTCCCATGTGTAACATGTCCAATAAACCGGAAGATTTTATACATATGGTGATGGTATGTGATCAGTATCGTACACTGAGGGAAAGGTATCCGATGGGTATCCAACTAAATAACGGGGGGTAACTGCAAGGTTTTATGCGCATACTGGTTGACGCCCGCAGCTCCGCACGCGTGGTGAAGTTCCCGTTTCCCACTGGAACTTGTTTGTTTGTTTGTTTGTTTGTTTTTACTGGGCCGTCTCCGCACTTAGCCACTTGATTGGGCCATTGTGCGTGGATTCTTCATTCCTTCACTCCAACCATCCAAGGCAGTCCCAGAAGGTCAGCAGCCTTTTAAGGCCCTGGCATGCGTCCGGGAGTGTTTGCGGCGACTGTAGGATGCGCGCCCGGTCATCTGCCACGCTCCTGCACTCCATGAGCACGTGGTGTGGCGTTTCTTCTGCCTCCATGCATCCTCTGCACAGGGGGCTGTCTGTTACACCTATGGTGAAAAAGTGTTTGTTAAGGGGACAGTGGCCTGTTAAGATTCCTACAATCTTGCCTATGCTTTCCCTATTTAGCCTAATGAGGTTGCGGGTAAATCTTTTAGATATCTCCGGAATCGCCATCTTAGTTTGCCTACAACCTTCGAGGGTTATCCATGCTGTCTTATGTGCTTCTTCAGTGTTTGTGCGCAGCCATGTCTTTATCTGTGCCTGGGGTAGGGGTAGTAATGGTTCCGGTCCATATACTGTTTCTTCTGTTCCCCTTTTGGCCAGTTCATCTGCTGCGTCATTTCCCATTGAGTTACTGTGTCCTTTTATCCATTGCAGGGTTACTTTGTTTTTATTCGCAATGTGTTGGAGTTCGTTGTGACATTCCAATATAAGGACTGATGAAATTTTATTATTTTGTAATGCTTGTAGTACAGATGCGCTGTCCGAGATGATTTTAATATTAAAACCACGTAAGTCTCTAGCTGCAACCGCTTGTGCTGCCTTAATTAGACCTACACATTCTGCCTGGAAGATTGTGTTTTGTTTGTCTAAAGTGGTTGATATTTTAATGTTTAAGTCGTCCGAGAAGACGCCAGCTCCAGTTCCGTGTTTGGTTTTGGAGCCGTCTGTGTATATTCTAACTTCATCGATGCCAGAGCTGTCTATAGTTTCTGCGATAAGTTGGATATTATATCTTCGGTCAAAGACGTAGTACCCCGAGGTTTTGTCCATGGGGGCCTCAAGAAGCGGGTATTTCTCGAGAATCTCCTTTAGGACTTTGGTATGTGTTGTTTCTATGTTTTGTCTCCATAGGCCGTTTGATCTTAGTCTTAGTGCAGCTGCTTTTGCTTCTTCTTGTATGACCAGATCTAGTGGTCTCAAGTTCAGCAGATATTCGAGTGCGGCTGATGGGGTAGTTCTCATGCACCCAGTGGTTGCTACACTCGCCAAGCGTTGTAGGCTTTGCAGTTTTGTTCGTGTTGTGGATAGTTGTGTTCTGGGCCACCATACAACTGCTCCGTAGGTCATAGAGGGTCTGATAACTGATGTGTAGAGCCAAAGAGTGATTTTCGGGTTCAGACCCCATCTTTTTCCAACCACTCTTCTACACTGGTTGAAAGCTATACATGCCTTCTTCGTTTTAGTTTCAATGTGACTCGCCCAGCTCAGTTTGTTGTCAAGGATCACGCCCAGATATTTCACTTGAGTTGATAGGGAAAGTTTGGTGTTGAATAATTTTGGTAGGTCCAGGTCTGGTAACTTCCTTCTCTTTGTAAAAAGGATGAGTTCTGTTTTTTTCGGGTTTACTGACAATTTATGTTCGTTACACCATTGTTCTACTATTTGAAAGGCCGTGCGCATTACTTTGCATAACACGTTTTCCGCGCTGCCGTTGATTAGAATTGCTAGGTCGTCTGCATAACCAATAGTAGTGTATCCTCGGTCATTGAGTCTCTTTATGAGGCTGTCCACTACTATGTTCCACAGTAGCGGTGATAGGACGCCTCCCTGGGGGCACCCTTTTATTACCCTCGCCCTTGTGGTCGTATTCACCGTTACCTGAACCGCCCTTTTGCTCACTAGCTCTGTGATCCAATCTCTCAGTACCGGCGTGACGTTGAGATTTTTCAGGGCGTGGTTGATGCTACTGTGTATAGTTTTGTCATTGGAACTTGTTCTCGGGATAAAAAGTAGCCTATGTGTTATTCTGATGTGTAATATATTATTATTATTATTATTGTAAAGTTTCATCAAAATCCATTCTGTAAATTTTGCGTGAAAGAGTAACAAACATCCATTCTTACAAACTTTCGCGTTTATAATATTAGTAGGATGTCAAGGCTTGTGTGAGGGAAAGGAGAGAGTGGAAGGAGAAGAGTGAATAAGTGGTATGGATGTGAATGTGTGTAAAGTGTAGCATGTTAAGTGCCAGGGCGCAGTCTACCATTTTCTGAAATAAAAAAGCCGTTCTATTCTATAGCGGTTCTATTGCGAAGCTACTTTTTATCCCGGTAACAAGTTCCTGTGGGAAACGAGAACGGGAAAACTTCACCACGCGTGCGGAGCAGCGGACGTCAACTAGTTATCTAAAAAAAAAAAAGGCTGTTGTATGGGAGTCCCACTTAAATATTTATTTCAATCTCTTGTAGTAGCGGCAGAAGAAATGTATAATCTGTAAATATTTCAACTGTCTAGCTATCACGGTTCGTGAGATACAGTCTGCTTACAGACGGACGGACAAAGTAGTCTTATTTGTAGTCTCGATTTACACTTTGGGTACGAAACCCTAAAAATACTGAATACTGAATGTATAACTAACTAACCCATTGCTTATAAAACTAACGAAGCACTGTAAGTTCTTCACGATGAATGATTAACATGCATTGGCAAAGAAAATTCTGGAATGCTCGAATTTAATATATATACACGACCACCAATTAACTTTTACAAAGCCTTCTGGAGATGAGCTAAGGTTGCCCAAATTGAGACGAAATATTTTTCCTTGCAGGTTGTCAGTATGGGAAGTTCGCAATCTGACGCCAAAAAAGGTATTCACATTTTTTGACTATTCGAGTCGCTAAATCGAGTGATGATCGGTGCAATGTTATCGATTTGTGGTCTATAGGCGATAATGACAAAAACCTGACAAGTAAAAAACAAAATATGTACGTTTTTTTGCGCCATTCCTTTTTAAGTTAATGTAAAGGTTTTATTTTTTCACAGCTTTATGGTACCATAGAACTGAGTATATAGTTTTAATTTCAACCCGATACCTTCTCGCGTTCTCAAAATGGTTCTTGACTACAGACATACAAGAGTAAGCAGACCAAACATATTCCTTTCCTTATGGAGCAATACTTCATCCTTTTCACTCTTGCCATTTGTTGTATATAACTATCTTTGTTATACCTGTATAGCTACATCTAACTCATACTTTGACAGCGAACTACGCGTAACCAATTTATCTACTACTAAAAAAACCTACAAACTTGTAATAAAAATCGCCGCTGTCATCTTTAAATCAAAGATTTATGTGTCGAAGTAAAATATTACATACAAATAAAAATGTAAAATGTTACAAAAGTAGACATTAAATATACAAAAAGGTGTTGTGCATAGAAATATGTGTGTAGTGGTGAAGTTTCATTATCAAAAAATTATCAGAAATAACTAAGCTATTGTGGTCTGTACTACTCTTGACTGACAGACGTACGGACAACTTAGGGATCCTATAAATAAGGGTTTAGTGTTTCCTCTTGAGGTACGGAACACTATAAAAAAAAGTTGATTATGAGATTACTGTAATGTGAATGTAACTTTACAGTTGATTAGATTACTTCTTAGAAACTGCTGTGTCGGGAGCATGCCCCTGTTCGCTATGCTATGCAGAAATGAAATCCAAAACGAGGTACAGAATTGCGTCTACTACCGATAGCCATAGCGCGACATTGATAAAATGATTTTTCCTGCTTCGGAAAGCACGTTCTAATAAAATTGTAAGTAGGTACTCGTTTAGCTAAGTAGAAGGTCTTATCGCGAAGCGCGGTTTTAAAATATCAACAGCAGGTACCTAGTGATTGTATTCTCGCAGATCCATTTCACATTATAATATGTCAGTTATACAGTAAAATCGATTGTATTTATTTTTACTAACTAAATAACTAACTATCTTCACGCTGTATCCCTGACGGGGTAGTCAGAGAGGACAGATCGCCAGGCTTCGCGATCCATGCATACTTCTTTCGCTTCTTCGAGATTCATCAATCGCTTCATACACGCACGTCTGGGTATCCGAGTACTTTTGACCTTTCCGTTTTTGAGCAATCTGCTCACGTGGTCTTCATATGTAAGTCTCGGCCTACCCTGACTCCTTCTACCCTCTACTTTTGAACAATATATATTCTTCGTCAATCGTTCCTCACTCATTCGTTGGACGTGTCTAAACCAACGGAGCACGCCCTTTTCCAGCTTAACGCTGACACTTTCATTCAAACCTGCCAAATTGCGTATCACTTCGTTACGTATTCGGCCAGCCAAGGTAACGCTGCACAACTTTCGAAGTGATCGCATCTCCACAGCATGCAATTTACTTTCATGCATCTGCTGACATACCCAGGTTTCACTACCGTAAAGCAAAGTTGGCACTAGCACTGCGTTATGAATCGCCAGTCGTGCTTCTTTTACGATGCTTTGTCGCTTTACTAACTGGGACAAAGCACCGTTAACTTTGTTTCCGGCAGCTACTCGCCGTTCCACATCCGAATCACATCTTCCATCCGCGCTAAACATACTTCCTAAATACACAATTTCATTCATTTGCTCTAGACGTTCCTGGTTTACCCTAATCTCGCATTTAGTTCTTACGTCACCTCTTTCAAATACTAGAACCTTAGTTTTACTTGCATTCAAGCGGAGACCCTTACTTTCACACCCCTCTTTCATATTAGTGACTAATGCCTGAAGGTCGGCTTCTGATGAGGCCATGAGCACCGCATCATCAGCGTACAGCAGACAGTTTACTGTAAAGTCACCCAAATTCACACCCATATTAAAATCTTTCAACTTCTGCAGGCAACTGTCCAGATACACTATGAACAGCCAGGCGGACATGACACATCCCTGTTTGACGCCTGTACAGACATCAAAAAGAGGTGACACATCCCCCCCTACTCGCACGCAAGCCTTACAGTCCCTATAAAGCGACTGTATTGCCCGCAGTAGCGAGCCGTCCACACCATATCCTGGCAGCAAGTCCCACAGCGTTTCTCTCACAACGTTATCAAATGCTTTCTCTAGATCCACAAAAGCGCAGAAAACCTTCTGGCTAAGAGCCAGAAACTTTTCCGCGATCATGCGGAGAGAAAACACTTGATCCATGCAACCTCTTCCACGTCGGAATCCGCATTGAGCCTCCCATAAATACCTTTCAGACTTTTCTTGCATTCGTGCCGTTATAACCTTTGCATACACCTTACTAGCTAAGCTGACCAAGCTGATCGCCCTGTAGCTGGAGCAGTTTAGGCGCGAGCCTTTCCCTTTGTAAATAGGTACTACAACTGCTACTCGCCAGTCATCTGGGACCTCACCCGTCCGCCAGCACAAGTTGCATAACAGACATAGTGTGTCCCAGACACGCGACCCACCGTACTTGATCATCTCAGCAGTAACTCTGTCTTTTCCCGCAGCCTTACCACATTTCATACTTCTTATCGCTTGTTCTATTTCTTTCATACTAATGACTTCAATGACATCGGGATCCGGAGCATCGAAGTGAGCTCCACTTCCCGACGTGGCATCTCTGTCTTTTCTTGCATACATCTTTCCATAATATTCACTCCATCTCTGCAGGACGTCACTTTGGTCTGTTAGGACGTCATTGTTAACACTAAGCACTTTATTCATACTGCAGATTGCCGAACAACTCCGGGTCTTGCCTACCTCTTTCCAGAAGAGCTTGGCATTATCCCGGAAATTGGACGACAACCTTTCATCCGCTTTCATTCTGCACCTTTCACGAGCTTCTTCTATCAGTGCCTTCGTGTTAACTTTCTGCAGCTTGTATCTCTCTTTCATATTAAAATCATTCCGCGAGGCTAAGTAGTCTAGCCATGCTTTCTTCTTCATTCGAACTGCTTCTTTCACTTCCTCATTCCACCATGCATCACGCTTATTACTACTGCCTCTTTTCGTTTCTCCACACACTTCCACAGCGGCATTTATCATACTATCCCTAAGGTTCTGCCATACACTTTCCACATTCTCACTGCTTACATTGACATCGCCAAGCTTTTCGGCTACCCTTTCATTATATTTATCCCTAATGGATGCATCCTGCAGCTTCCAGCTTTTGATGCTATAAGTCGGCTCAGGTTCAGGACACTCGGTACGATGACGCCAACCCGCGAACAGACCCCTAATCCTAGTTATGACTAGGTAGTGGTCTGATCCCAGCTCAGCGCCTCGATAAACCCTTGTGTCCATCACCTGTTTACGGAGCCGACTATCCATTAGGAATAGATCTATCATGCTTCTCTTTGACTTACATCTCCTCGTATACATATGAATTTGTTTGTGGTTGAACATTGTGTTCGCCACAAACAAATCCTTTTCCTTACAAAATGCCAGTATTAGCTTGCCAGCGTCGTTCACCCTTTTATCCCCATACTTCCCGAGTACCGACTCAAAACCATCGCGAGCGGTACCCACCCATCCATTCAAGTCTCCACATACTATAAGTCTTTCATTTCCTTCTATCACATTTAGAGCTTCTCTCATACTCTCCCAGAAGTCCTCTAGCTCACTCGCGTTCGACGAAGATACTGGCGCGTAAGCAGCTACCAGGAAAATCTTCGTCAAACCAAGTTTTACACGGATCCAGAGGATTCTAGGACCTATCAGTTTGTACTCATACATACCGGAGGCCAATCGCGAGGACAGCAAAATTCCAACCCCCCGACTGCCATGCTCGCTCTCTGGTACTCCAGACCAAAGCGCGAGCATCCCACCCGGGAGCTCCAAGACTTCGCTGCCCTTGCGCTTGGTCTCTGTCAAGCACACTGCATCTAACTTTCTCTCATTCATAACATCCATCAACTCATTCATCTTATCTGTCATTCCTCCCCTAACATTCCACGCAGCTACCCTGCACTCCATCCTCCACTTCCCGCCGTGTCGGGCCGCGCGTGTAGGGTGGCGGTCCCCTACGCCGCTCTGGCTCACACTTTTCGCACCAGCGGGGACGAACTGGTGCGCGTCGCCTCGGGGGCACGCCCTAGCAGTAATCGCCCTGGTGGCACTCGTGTTGGAGTAGAATTGCAGCCGTAGCTGGCAGGGATGGCGACGTGCACGCTTCTACTCTTCATCCCCCGTATTTATTTTTAATGCTTGTAAACCAGCTTACTTCATTTAAACAAAAAGTGGCAGTCCTACTTAGCTAGTTTTGTAGTTGTTTCAATTACACTTTAATTTGATTAATGAACAATGAGGTCACTTGACGAATGTTTCTCTAAAATATTCAAGATTTGAATCGTTGTTCTCGATTCTTTTTTTAATATCTTTTAGATATTTTAGTAAAATAAATTCTTATTTAAAAAAATTAAGAACTCCCAGTTATCACAGGTTTCATAAACGTACAACACTTTAAATACATTTTTTTTGTAAGCATATTTTTTAATGGCTGTCTCTTAGGAATCTTAATTGATTCTAAGGAATTCCAAACATTTTAAAAATATATAAATTTCATTATTCTATATTTTTACGCTATATCGCTGACGGGGTTGTCAGAGAGGACAGATCGCTATACATCGCATCGCGATCCATGCATTCTATTCTCGTCTCCCGCAGATTTATTAATCCCTTCATTCATGCACGTCTGTGTACCTGAGTAGGTACGTTGATCTTTCCGTTTTTGAGCAATTTGTTCACGTGATGTTCATATGTAAGTCGGGTCTACACTGACTCCTACTATTTCTCAATATAGGTATATTCTTCCTCAAACCCTCCTCACTCGTTCGATGGACGTGTCCAAACCAAAGGAACCCCTTCCTTTCCAGCTTAATGCTGACACTCTACAAAATATTTCGTATCAAAACAAAAAATATATATACACTATGTTAATATCTGACACACTAAGTTACTCATATTACGTCGTATGCGCACTGAATCATTCAATTACATACAAATGTGTTCTTTTAATCTGTTAATTGGTTATCTTCTTCAATCTGTCATTGTAATTTTAAGCCTATTTCTATGTTTATAAGGTATAGGTTGACACAAGCCAAGTTGCTGACCTTGAAGCGTGAGATCATCCTATGCAAGGATGCTTCAAATTATTATGAAAAGGAAACTTTGTAGCCGTATTTAAGTTTTATGAAAGAGAAACAGTGTGAAATTTAGATCAATTTATCGCAATCCACTACTGGAAATCTTTCCTCCCAATCTTTTTAAGAAGAAAAATTACCTTTTTACCGCGCTAACCTTATCAGATGGTAAGCGTTTTATTTCCAGTTATCCTTCTTTTCGCCTAAAATCTAGGCAGAGAATTAATATTTATTTTTTAACTTTGCTCATCTCTCTACGTTTCTGCTGTATTACAATAGCAGTGTGCTTCTCGACTACTCTTTATACATACTTACCTATAATAATAATTATTATCTCAATACATGTTGTAGTAAAGTAGGTTACGTATATAATATATTATCCTTTCAAAACGCGTGACTCAACATTAAACTTTTCTATAAATACATAATCTACTTAAAATATAAAAAACTAGTTGACGCCCGCGGCTCCGAACGCCTGGTGAAGTTTTTCCGTTCACGTTGCCCACAGGAACTTGTTCCCGGGATAAAAAGTAGCCCATATGTTATTCTGATGTGTAAGCTATATTATGGTAAAGTTTCTTCAAATCTATTCAGTTGATTTTGAGTGAAAGACTAACAAACATCCATCCATACTTACAAACTTTCGCGTTTATAATATTAGTAGGATAAATAAAATGAATCCTGACCATCCAACCCTGGTCTCCTCTGCCTTTATTTAAGAGTGTCAAAGATTTTGCTTAAAATCGCTAGATCACTAGATGCAGAGATTACCCTCTTTTAACCCCACAAACCTTACCTCTTTACATTTACAATTCATGTCGTTCCGGCCTCTTCAAAATAACATTTTGTATAATTTTATTCCGTGGCAAAAAAATTTAATACCAATTTACCCCATGGATAGGTAATATACTATTTCGACTACTATTCTATAGTACTTAGAGAAGTGAGAAAAATATCTCATAAACGCTAATTAGTAAACAAACATTTATATCTAAATATAGACATATTTTTAACCGACTTTTAAATAAAGAGATATTAAACCATAGAAATCGAAAAAAGAACAGATATAATCTTTGTTTTAGATTTTTGTTTATAATCGCATAAGCGGCAGCCTCCACATTGCAAATAAACTGTAAAAGTGTCGCATTCGCTGGTATGGTCACGTCTTGCGGCAACCACCGCGCTACGTGGGAACAAATGTCTGGCTATGTCGGCCAGCTGGGTCCCAGTAAGAGGGGAAGACCCAAGAAGTCTTGACGTCGGCGTCGTAAGGGATGACATGCGTGCCAATGGTCTCACTACGGGATTCCGATGACCTTGCCAAGTGGAGGAGAAATAGAAGGGAAGCGGACCCCGGTCGTCGCGAGACGCAACTGGGACAGACGCTCCGATGAAGATGATGATCGTTGTTTTAAATCAATGTTATTTTATCACTTCTTAACGCGATCTAGTTATGACCCGATTCTTGTCGATAAAATTTTCCCTTGTTTGTGTTTTTACTAGCTTGTTTGATAAAATATGTTGACAAATGAGGTCACAAATAGGTTTTTTTAAGAAATATTGACTGTCATACTAAGAAAGCATTCGGTCAATTTTGATAGTCAATCAATGATAAATTAGTCAAGGCGCAATTAATTTACATCTATCCGTTCTGCCCTATGGCAGCGAAGGTTAGTACCTGTGGACTGTATGTTTGATGTTTAATATATACTATCTGTACACCTCGGTTTCGTCCTTGACATACTTATAACCCCCGTTCACCCCCTACCTCTACCCAAGCTCGTAATTTATTAGATTTCAAATATACAAATGAAAGTCGAGGAAGGTGACTTTATGATTACTGCTGCTCTGTAGGCAAATGGCGTGATGATATATATCCATCAGTCACGTCTTTATCCCCAAAGGAGTGGCAGAAGCATACTAGACGCCCACATTTCACCGTATGCAATTTTGTCCCACTTAACAGGTGGTGAGCCCATTGCCGTGTTGAAATGAATAAGCTCAGGATGTGACGACCTGCTGTTAAAAAATTTTCATGCCGCCCATTAGGCCTTCAACTTGGTTTAACGACTGCCATGTTACTGGCAACCGGGACCAACGGCTTAACGTGCCTTCCGAAGCACGGAAACGCTCGCAAATGTAAATGCCACAAAGTGGTCATCCATCCGACGACCAGTCATAGCAAAAGTTGCTTAACGCAGAGATCATTTACAGAACACTGAGTTAGCGGGCCACGAGCGCTTCATAAGATATTGTTACGTTCGTAGGGTGGGTACCAATAGAAATTGCACTAATACCACAAATTTAAAGCCTTCTGAATACGTTATCAAAACCCAGAAAATGACGTTTAAAGTTGTTCACTAGTCCGCCGGCGTAACAATATAAGTCTTCAATAAATGGGCTATTATTGTACGATATAATATAAAAATGTTTGTACCAATCGGTTTAGTCGCTCAAGGGGTCAGCACATTCAACCAAGCAAACTCTCGGGTTTTCCGACCCGGGAATCAAACCTGAGACCACAGCCACCGAGGCAGTCTGGTAATGGTGTTTTGGTACTTAGGTAATTCACGAGTTAAGACGACTCATTGGTACATTACCTACATTTTTATAACTACATACCTACAATCAACACTATCTGGCCATTACAGAGCAGGCCAGACCATTAAATAGTTCTGGTTTACAGATAAGATTCCTTTTTTTTTGTGGCCTGGTACATATCAGGACTACCTACCATGTTATCTAATATGTTTTCGCGCGCGTGGTTATGTTTTCCCGTTACCGTTTCGCACTTGTTCGCGTTTGTCATTTGTATAGCAAATTTCAGCCAAAAAGGTTAAGGGGTTAGTGCTTGATGGGGTAGTATGTTTTCACATGTACAATGCGTTCGCCCATGACATACATCGAACTTCCGTTGCACTCCACACCTCAAATCCCTGCCTCTCTAATCATTTTTAGGGCTCCGTACCGAAAGAGGAAAAAGGGGCCATCCGCCCTACGGTTACCAGGCTGTATCTCATGAACCGTGATAGTTAGGCAGTTGAAATATTTACAGATGATGTATTTCTGTTGCCTCTATTTAAACAAATACTAAAAACAATATATAATTATATGTTGGTTCTGACACGTCCAACGAATGAGTTAGGGACGATTGACGAAGTATTATATTATGCGAAAGTATAAGGAGGGTATAAGGAGTCAGGGTAGACCGAGACTTATATGAAGACCACGTGAGCAGATTGCTCAAAAACGGAAAAGTCAAAAGTACTCGGATACCCAGACGTGCGTGTATGAAGCGATTAATGAATCAACAACATTATAGGGGCATCTTTTTCTAAAAAAAACCGGACATTTGTGAGTCGGACTCGCCCACCGTAAAAACTCTCCGTAAAAATACGTTTTTTTAGTGCGTAATAAACGGTCATAACTTTTATTTTCGTTTAGAAGTAAAATTTTTGACATCTTCAAGGGACCATAGTCCTAAGGAAATAGTTTGAATTTCAACGCGTTCCCGAGATAAAGCTGCTTGACAGACAGACGCACAACAAAGTGACCCTATAAGGCTTCCGCTTTTTCCTTTTAGATATATTAATAACCTGGTAATTTTATTAATATAGAAATCGAGCTACGAGTTACACAGCCATATAAAATGCTGAACTTAATAACGGTTCTACTGACCTTTTCGACCTGCACCAGCTTGATTCTGGGGTAACAGGTGCCCCCCCCCCCCCCCCTCTAGCTCACGCTACATGACCCAAACAAGGCAGGGTGCCTTAAAAGTAGCAATTTGTTTAATGATTACACACCTGACCTAGTTCCCTTTTCCTAGACTCGCTTAACAATTATTATAATTTTCTATCGACCAAAATTCTATACAGATATTAAATTGAAGTGCCTATTTGCAATTCCAAATTAACAGTTTATCAAATAATAATAAAGAAATATATTTATTGCCTTCCTTACAAATATAACAACATCGTACAATTACTCTTGTTTTTGGCAAAAAGAATGCATTCAGCGATTGTTGAGAATGTGTACAGCAGAGCATATCACCTCCCAACACTGGTTTACAATCCACCCTTTAATCCATTTAACACCATAATAAGTATATTTTGAAGTCGGTACTCGACATTTCCCGTTATTTTAATTTTGTTTTTTTACAAAGCACTATAACCCATAAACAACCAAAATGGATAAATAAAAAGAAAATAATTTTAAATTCAATGTTGCAAAATGTTTATGTCAAAATCAATCACGCCTTATCTGGGGGCAGAGGCATATTATACCCCCACATTTCTTAACTTGGCTTAACGTCCTAACGTGCCTTTCGAAGCATGCCAGTCCAAATTAACAGCTGTTTCCTAAATACATATGAAAGTATAAAATTACCTTTACTTTATTGAAAAAAAATATTATTTAAAATATTTCTCTGTATGTCTAAATGGTAGTCGTACTTACGTAGTAATCTGTGTGTATTTTAATGGGACTTTCATTGGCAGATAGCTGATGGTATAAGCTGTATTCCCACGGGAACGGACACTACACGCGCTACTATTAAAATAAAAACAAATATACAAGTGAAGCACTCTGGGTGGCGCTGGAATACATACTCATTTGAATCGATAGAAGCTCTGGCCTAAATCCAGAATATCTATACTAATTAATATAAAGCTGAAGAGCTCGATTGTTAGGTTGAACGCATTGAATCTCAAGAAGTAATGTCCTGTTTTTTTTTTAATTAGACTCTTACCGGTAGATAGGTAATGGTATAAAGAGCAACTTGGCTACATTTTATCCCTATATCCCCATGGGAACGAGTACTACACGAGTGCTACGTCGGAACGACCGCTAGTGTGTATATTATGATTACTAATAACTTTGTCCAACCAAATGACCGTTGAGGATTCATTTATATTAATGACGAATAAATAAATTTACTGACACGTCCAATTCCATTACTATGACACGCCAGAGCCGCTTCTATGAAGGTCACCTCATGAGTCATTACAAAATTTACGTTAGTAGTTTATCATTCTTCAACTACACCAAAACCTTGAATAAAGTTGTAATAGTAAGCCTCTGTAAGACAATTGCAAACAATTCGTTGTCACATTCATACAATGTGTATTTTAAATACAAATGAGGGAGAAAACAAGTGTCTTATCAATTAACTTCTAAACTAGAACTATTACAAAGCATCGGTATTTTATAGAGATTACTTGTTTCTGTTGTACCAGTTCCTCTCACCCGCGTTGCCCCTGCAGTATTTGCTAGAAGGCTGTGCAGTGCGGACGTATATAGCGCCTTCGTTTGATTTTGAACTGTGATATTTTAGTAATAGTTTTATCCACATTAACGGTAAGTTCTGTCCGTTGATTTTTCTGTAATACGTGATGATTTTAGTGAAATTATTTCTCAACGATTAGAGGAAACTAATCAAATATGGTACAGTAGTAGTATAATGCAAATTACTGTTCAAAGGTATGGAGTTTGAGTTCGGAATCGCAACAAATGTTTACACTAAGTATTTAATAGATTTTTGGTTTGAGATTTTCTCGTTAATTTCATATAAAAAAGTAAACCTAAGCTATGTAGGTAACTACTGCATCATAAGTTATATCTAAGTAGCCCATCTTACTATCATACTCGATGGCCTTGTGATGTATAAAGAAACAGCTAATATATAACTCAAATGAATAGACGCCGAACATAGTTCTTAGCTGAGAAGGAAACTCTCATATGATTAATATATGTTTAGCATATATCTAACTATAGTCGCATGAATAAGAATCGTAGATACTTATGAACAAGACTGCTATGACCAATCGATTCATTTAGATAAATAAAATTAAAGAATCTGTTTGTAATTTCACATATAGCTTTTCATTAAATCCAAAGAAAGTATATGTTACACGTAAAAATCAATACTTGGCTTTTTCTATCTGTTTATTTCATAGGTGATATTATAAGGAGTGATTAGATAGAAGAAAACATATTTATTAGGCACATACACAAACATACAAAAAAAAAACAATAATCAAGTTAAATAGAAACCTTATAAGTAATAAAAATAAACAAAAAAAATTCAATGTGAATGTATGAGGCTACATTTCCCCCGTAATCTCGTATTGCCGCGGGAACCGGCACTACACGGATGGAGTGGAGCCGCGGTACATTATCTAGTCGTTTCTATTCTATATTAGACGTCCAACAAAAAATATCTACGCGAGTTCGATGGGGATTGGTATACACAAAAATAACTAGTACTCGAATTGATAAACCTCCTGGTTATAGAACCCGGCTTATTTGGCAATATTTGTACGTTTGTCTGTACGTTTAAAGATAAATTGTACGACATTTTTTCTGTTATCATCATACTCAAGTTGTTGATAATGATAACGCTCGCTACGTAAATGTGTTTAGATTTTTCGCAACGAGTCATGCTGATCGATTTGAAAGTACTTTTGCAAACATTGCTTCTTCTTAATCTATACTTTATTTTAATATTATAAAGCTGAAGAGTTTGTTTCTTTGGTTAAACGTGCTAATCTTAGAAACTACAGTTCAGATTTAAAAAAAAACCTTTTTGTGTTAGACAGCCCATTTATCTAGGAAGGCTATAGGCTATGTACCATCACGCTGCTACCCTGGAGAGCTGAGCAGTAGTCATAACTTGGTTCATGACGATACTAGAAATAAGGACCTTTGCGTAACCAGAGCAATGCTGTAAGCCACCAGCTATCGGAAGTACTGAAACACACTGAAATATACCACTATATTTATAACCGTCATTCTGGCATAATGTCGTTACGAAGATAGTAAACAATTTATATATGCAAACCTAGAGTGCGCATTCGGTTGAGTGTCTAATGACTAGGTATTTACGCAATCGCAGCGGTTAAAGCAAATTGCAATATCGCAGATAGTGTGCTTCGGCAGTCGGTGTCTCTGTGTATCTGTGAGACCCTTAGACCCTTTTTGGGACCTGGATTACTATTCGAACATGTATTCTTTTTTGCTTCCATCTATTTTATCTCACTAACAAACCTACAACCGTTTAGATGCGGTATGTTCAGATTCGTCAAATGTCTGATGTGGGGAATCGAAAAGTTCAGATTTGCAATTTGTCCTATTCTCAGCTTATCCGTTGTCCTATTAACAAAAACTTCCAAATACAAATTACTCTAACCTAACCCCTATTTCACCTTTTTATTTTAAGTTTCAACTGATTGAGCTGCAGCAGACTCTCATAAGGTGTATTGGTTTGAGATCTTGGGTCCGTCTTCAATTTAATCCATGGTTATGTTCTCAATTTCTGACGTTGAACGTGCGCACTGAACGTACTGTCACTGACGAGCACGAGCACTGTCACTGTCGTACAAAATGTATGCAACAATATAATTTTTCACTGATACTGACGTATACGTTACTGATGGGCACGTGTAGGCACTGTGCCGGCACTGTTGTGTGCGAATAGGCCTTCACGCTGTATCCCTCACGGGATAGTCAGAGAAGACAGATCCAGTCATACTTCTAGCTTCCTGCAGATTCAATCGCCTCACACATAAACGTTTATGTATAGCATAGCCGAGTATTTTACATTGAGAGATAAATATTCAAATTGCGTTTCTTTTATTTCAGATACAATGTCCATCCACATTAAAGACATCGATGACCTGAAGGCCAAGCTGGCGGAGGCTGGCGACAAGCTGGTCGTGATCGACTTCATGGCCACATGGTGCGGTCCCTGCAAAATGATCGGCCCGAAGCTAGATGAGATCGCCGGAGAGCTTGCGGAAGAACTTGTTGTCCTTAAGGTGAGGCATTTAATTTATTTAACGGAGAACATAAAAGGGACAAAATATTACTATCAAATGCAGCTAAAATTGGAGCGTAGCTCATGCACATTACTCTTATTTTTATGCAGTATTTCCGAAGTTATAACGACGAGAAGTGATAGTCTATTATTCCGAGATTAGGCGCATCCATTATGACGTCACAGCCTCGCACAGACTGCGACAAGGCGAACGAGAGCGCGACTGTTGAATGAGCAGGGTTGTGACCTATGCGGTCACCCGCGTTATACGCACTTTGATTGTAAATCGAGACCTAATCATATTGTATCTGCCACTGCCCTGAGTTTGTATTATTATTGTTGTTGACAATGTGTATACTGTTTATAAAATTTTTTTACACCACTGAGGTGGCAGACAAGGCCCACATGATTGTAAGTGGTCACCGTAGCCTATGGACTTGCTGACGTTAAACTGTACTTCATTATTGGCGTATTGTTTGGTGAGCAAATTATGTAACTAAATATTGTAATCTGTGAGGGACCATATAAATAAATACAGGGCCGAAAACCAAAAGTCTAATGATGGCTGCTCCTAGCAATAAAAAAAAAAGTAAGTTCCAGATTTAGGTAGTTTGGAAGCAACTAAGAAAACACTTAAAATGAAAAAGGTATAATTATATAAAAGATTCAAAAATTTTATATCGTGGACGTGTGATAATTATTACCTAATTTGAAATCTATCTGAAAGCGTTAAGATTACAATTCCACTCCAACAACAAAACACACGGTGATCTCATGGTTAGGTACAGATATAAACACTAGTTGATGCCGGCGGCCCCGCACGCGTGGTGAATTTCCCTGTTCTCTTTTCCCACAGGAATTTGTTCCCGGGATAAAATAGCCTATGTGTTATTCTGATGTGTAAGCTTTATTATTGTAAAGTTTCATTAAAATCTATTTAGTAGTTTTTACGTGAAAGAGTAACAAACATCCATACTTACAAACACTTTCGCGTTCGCACTTCGCATTAAAATATTAGTAGGATATAAAACTACGGGAATTCTCTGGTTTATATGTGTATTTTAATCTGTATACTAGGGAAATTCCTTTACCTCCTAACTCACTAGGTATTACATCATCGATGCGATATCGAAAGTTGCAATTATTTTGTCCGTATTGAAGGGTTACCACCCGTACTTTATTCTATTGTACTTGCACGGTGGGAGTGTATCCGACTGCTACGCAAGAGGTCGTGGGGTCGATTCCCACCCAGAATAAAACTTGGTGTGATGAGCACGATGGTTTATTCTGTGTGTTATTTATCTATAACTAGATGACCCCCACAGCTTCGCCCCCACAGCTGCCCCACATATTTCAACCTCCTGTCGCACCTATTTAAACCCGTCGCTTATAAATTCTACAATGATGCATAAAAATTTGCCCGATTTGTCGACATTTATGACTACTGCTCTGCTACCCAGTGTAGTAGCGCAATGATATATAGCTCGATAAATGGGCTATCTAACACATAAACAATTTTTCAAATCCGACCAGTAGTTCCTGAGATTAGCGCGTTCAACCAAACAAACAAACAAACTCTTAGCTAGATAATATTATTATAGATATGTATGTATTTAGAAATATATAAGTATGTTTATCAGTTATCTGGTTACCATAGTACAAGCTCTACTTAGTTGGAAATCAGATGGCGTTGTGTGAGTTGTCCCAACGATATTTATTTATTTGTTAACTATAACGTTGAACGTCTTGCAGCATCACACGAATGTTCCCATATGCCATTACTCCTGTTTTTTTACGATTTCTAAGATCTGTTTACTTTATCTGAACAAACATGACAACCCTAGTCATTACACTGACATGAACTCTTTCCTCTTAACTAATTTGTCTGCCTGATGAGTATTCAAGAAACTAGGAATATAGGTTACTTGTTATTAATATGGCCTTTGTAGATGCTACTCTTTTATAATTTCTTGCCTATCTTAGGGCCGTATTCCAGAACGTTTATCAATACTCAAGAAACACTTGAGAGTAGTATTTATATGGCAAAAACTAGCCTCAAGCGTCGATCGAGTATTGAGGAACGTTCTGGAATACGGCCCTTAGACATGTAGGGCCGTATTCCAGATCGTGTCTCAATACTAAATCGACGCTTGAGAGTAGATTTTATAAGGCAAAAACTAGCCTCAAGCGTTGATTGCATATTGAGAAACATTCTGGAATACGGCCCGCAATCTACACTTGTGTTTCCGTGCTTCGGAAAGCACGTTAAGCCGTTGGCTCTGGTTGCCAGTAACTTGGTAGTCGTTAAGCCAAGTTGAAGGCCTTAGGTTTGAAAATTCTCAACAGCAGGTAGCCACAGTTTGTTACTTTCTGTTTAAATTTGGCAATAGAACCAGCAATTTGTAACAACTTTGCTACGATAAGCACTGTCGATCAGGGGGCCGAGTCTACTATTGACAAGCCCTAGAATTTTCTATTTAGACCCGGAATCGCTGTTTTTAACTGTCAAAATGTTAGTAGACCATCAAAAATGCAACTGACTAGCGGCCATTGGCGCGGTGCGTGTTAGTAAAAGTCTATTGGAGTACGATTGTAATAGTATGCTTCGCTGCTCAGAACGCGAACTGTTTAGGACGCGGCCTTATCTACGAGTATAATTATTGAATTAAATTAGTGATAAGACCGTTTCGCGTAATTATTGCATAACAATAACTCCCTGTTTGAGATAATTGCATTATTAATGTTCTGTGTCAGAACGGGTAACAACCGAAATAATTCGTTATTTGAAATTTTGAACTCAAAAATCCAATATTATAAACTAGAAGTCGCCCGGGGTCTGCCGGCGCGGCGGTAAGTTTGGTTATTACACAAATGTGTTCCCAAGGGAATAAAATATTTAGAACAGGCTCCTGTGGTACCTAAATGGGTATGGGAAAACTTAACCGAGCGGTTCGAGTCACGGGCGTCCTCTAGGAATGGTATCAATATGTATTATATATAGGACTAGATGACCCGCCCAGCTTCGCCCGTGACATAATTCGAACTCCCGTCGCACGTATTTAATCCCGTCGCTTATAAATTCTACAATAATGCATTAAAATTTGCCCGATTTGTCGACATTTATGACTACTGCTTCGCTCTCCAGGGAAGTAGCGTGATGATAAATAGCCTTCCTCGATAAATGGGCTATCTAACACAAAAAGATTTTTTCAAATCCGACCAGTAGTTCCTGAGATTAGCGCGTTCAACCAAACAAACAAACAAACTCTTCAGCTTTAAAATATTATACCTAGTCAGGTCATAAGTAATGTCACATAGTAAAATTTTTTCTTTTAGAATGCTGAAATACGAATCTTTTGGTTATATTCAAATTTTTCAGTATGTCAAAAATTTGAATTGGGCGTAACCGCAACGATGCAACGCAATAACTGCAACACGGTCTTCTTTAAGCGTCCACTCCATATTTAAAAATGAGTATAATTCTAAAAAGTTTACATTAAAAGGTTACATATACATTTTTATTTTCATAAACAATTTGAAATTGGAATTCAATAAACTTTTTCGGCGCCAGCTCATAGAGCGAAGAGCACACAAGACTGGCTGGCGGCGCGTGAAATCGACTTCATCCGGCACGAAGACTAGCCCTCCTCCAGTCCAGATTTGAGTCCGTTAGATTACAAGATATGGCAACACTTGGAGGAAAAGGCGTGCTCAAAGCCTCATCCCAATTTGGAGTCACTCAAGACATCCTTGATTAAGGCAGCCGCCGATATTGACATGGACCTCGTTCGTGCTGTGATAGACGACTGGCCGCGCAGATTGAAGGCCTGTATTCAAAATCACGGAGGTCATTTTGAATAAACTTTATTGTCATAAGAATCTATGTTATGTTAAGTTCATTTTGGTATATAAATGGTTACATAATGAATAAACTTGTTTCAATTATTTTATATTAAACATGTGACAGAATTTATGACCTGACTAGGTATAGTATAATAGTATAGATGTAAGGAATTAATGGATAGGCGACATTTATAAAATAAAGATGTTCCTGAGTTCAAAACTAATGAAGTACCTAATTGAGAAAATACCATAGTAGGGTAATGTCGCCTGTTCGCGTCCACCGCCCAGTGCGCGTCCAAAAAATAGGGAACTCCTCAATAACAGTGGGAAATAACCATACCGAGTCACTAACAAAAATGAACGGTATTTCTACTAAAGCTTAGTTTTCTACTAAAGCTTATCTGTGGTAGGTATATGCATATAAATAAATACTTTGTGGGCGTTACCACCATTACGTAAAAAATATACTAAATCTTGTATAATACAAATTCTTGCGATCGTATATTTTGCAAAAAAATTAGTGAGCAGCAGCGCGTTTCACGGGAAAGTTTTAATGGCTTTATTTCAAATTCTTAACTTAACTAATTTAACTATCTTCACGCTGTATCTCTGACGGGGTAGTCAGAGAGGACAGATCACCAGGCTTCGCGATCCATGCATACTTCTTTCGCTTCTTCAAGATTCATCAATCGCTGCATACACACACGTCTGGGTATCCGAGTACTTTTGACCTTTCCGTTTTTAAGCAATTTTTTTTTTATTCCAAATTCGGGATACATTATCTTTTCTAAACCTTAATTATGAACCATATAATAAAGTAATGATGTTTGTGCTCAAATTTATTTGATTAACAGTTAAAATAACGCTGGACGCGAACTGTACCACCAAATTTATACATTAGCCACATTGCGTCCGCAATGGACGCCATCTGGTCTATCTAATTCTAACTTGGGTGGTTTTATTATATGACAATTCATGACAAACATTATGAGTTTTTTATTGATTCCGTCATTATTATCATACAAATTGTAATAGCCTCTTTGCGTCCACTATAACGACTATAGAAATAGATACAGATGTCCAAAATCATACTTGGACGCAAACTGTACCTATAGGTGAGACCTAAGTAAAGATTGCGTCCACATTTTAGTCACACACAAAAAGTGTTCTCACTATCTGTCAACAATACTACACCTAAAATCTCTCATTTTTTTTAAAGATTAATGTAGTTTTCTCTTATATTTCTCTTCCAAGTTGGTGGACGCAAACTGCTCCACAGGTGGTCGCAATCTGGATTTTATGGACGCAAAATGGGAAAATCATATATTTTGGCTATTTGTCTATTTATTTATTAATATATAAAACGGTTTGTCCAAAACTGTATAATAAATTTAACAAGACTGTATACAGAATATGTGAAATCCATTTTTCATTCGAAATTACTACTCTAACATTTTTATTTTCTTGCTCAAACCTACCAACTCCACGAAGTGGACGCGAACAGGCGAACTTACCCAAGGCTATTTTTAATCTCCGTCAAAATATTTATTCCGTCGGGAAAAGTAGGCAAAAATATCTTTTTTATGTTAATTTTTAAAGCATTTATGCTAACTTATACATATTTTTTATTAAAGTAACCAAGAACAACTTGGTTCGGTTTCGGGTTCACTATATTTTAATTGACATTTAAGTTTTTTTCTGGTTCGGCAAAGGTCACGGGTTCAATCCCTGTCTCGAACCAAGTTGTCTTTTTTCACTTTAATAAAAATGTATATCTTTTTAAGTTGTTATCTTTGACTCTCTATCTAAAATTGTCTATTCTTATATGATGCAAACTACTTATGTATATTTTTTTCATTTATTTACATAAATGTTAATTAAAAATAAGCCAAGCACTAACATTAGATATAGAATACGAATGTTAAATAAGCGCCAATCGTAAACAAACTCAAGGTCAATTTGTATTATTTTGCTGTTCTAGGCAGTTATTAATTCTAGGCTATTATTATTCGTGTTTCTAACTTATACTCGTAGGTAGGTAGTTTGATTTCTTGTTTGATAAGCTTACTAAACTTCACTATACTTTTCGTTTACGCTTGTAAATCGGTAAAGTATTATGCTTGTGTCGGAAATTAAATAATTTATTTCCTGGAATCGTAAACTATTTCACGAAGTAAATATTACCCACACTGTGTCTCTGTGTAGGGTAACTTCGCCTGTTCGCGTCCACTTAGTAGAGTCGGTAGGTTTGAGCAAGAAATAAAAATGTTCGAGTAGTAATTTCGAATGAAAAATGGATGTCACATTCTGTATATAGTTTTGTTCAATTTATAACACAGTTTTGGACAAACCGTTTGATACATTATAAATTCAGTTCGTTAGACAGATCAGGGGAATATTGCTCGCTCCCTTTTCCTCGCGCCTAAGAGATAGTCTTCCAGTAGAGAGCGCGGGACTGGGAGTAATATTGATTCCTTAAGTTCTGTGGTTCCTGAGTTAGTTATTATTTTACCTGGTGTATTAAAATCGCTTTTTGGCACTGTATTCGCTTTGAGGGGCAAGAAATATTGCGTAATATACCGCAGTGATGACGTCACTTGACGTGGAGTGACGAAAATGGGGTCAAATAAAGACCTTTTGGCACTGATAGCGGCGCCAGTGAGTCGCGACGTCCAGTCTGCCAAAGTTACGGTTTTACCGGAATCGATCGAACAAACATTTATTGAAACTTTGTTATAATAGGGTAGGCAAATTGAAGTCAATATCGCTTTAAAAAAGTATTTATGGCATAGGGTTCATAGGTGGTTACATACATGCATTCATATACATACATACTGATTGTCACGCCTTTATCCCCGAAGGGGTAGGCAGACGCATACTGTACGCCCACATTTCACCGTTTACTTTATTGTCCCACGTAACAGGTGGTGAGGCCATTTCCGTATATGCATTTATATAGGCACGCTTTAGCGGGGATTAACAATAACTGATTAATAGTAATAGACCGTTTTCCGTGTCGGCTATCGGCAAACCTATTCAAATAGATAAAATGTAATCTCTAATAGACGATATTTATTTAATCGTATGACTTCTGAAGGGGTGGCAGAGGCATATTATTTGCCCACTTTTCACCGGGTGTATTTCTGTCCCACGTAATAGTTAGTGAGCCCATTGCAGTGTAGAAAACAGACAGACGCAGGTTTCAAAACAAAACAGTCGTCATAAAAGTTTCATGGACTTTATTTTATATGTGGCACGTGTAAATGGCGTCGCCCGTCTGATGGTAAGCAAAGACGACGACCCGTGATTGGGGCCGCTATCTCAACCCGCAGGGCTCCGGTAGTGATCCTCATTTTGACGGCGCAGAAATATACCTTTTCACGCTTCTCTTAAAGGACCCAGGAAAGTAGAAACTTGGACATGGTCACCGGGTATTGACGACCAATAGTTGGTTCCTAGGGTTTCGTGTCGATAGTACACCATATTCGTTGAATATGCACATCCGGTAATAAAATACGGTGCCGAAAAATGGTGAATTTAATTTTATAAGTATTGAAATGTAAATAACAATAGAAATTCGTCATTTGACCCCTTCTTTATTTTTTACACGGCTTCCTATTTAAACCCGTCGTTAATAAATTCTACAATAATACATAAATATTTGCCCGATTTGTCGACATTTATGATCACTGCTCCGCCCGCTCTCTAACTATCTTACGCTATATCCCTGACGGGGGGTAGTCAGAGAGGACGATCGCCAGCTTCGCGATCCATGCATACTTTTTTCGCTTCTTGCAGATTCATCAATCGCTTCATACATGCACGTCTGGGTATCCGAGTACTTTGACATTTCCGTTTTTGAGCAATCTGCTCATGTGGTGTAAGTCGCGGCCTACTCTGACATCTTTTACCCTCTACTTTCGCACAATATATCTACTTCGTCAATCGTTCCTCACTCATTCATTCTCTAGGTTTGATAAATGCCAATTTTTCTTATCCAACTAGTAGTTCCTGAGATTAGCGCGTTTAACCAAACAAATCTCTTCAGCTTTATATATTAAACAGATAAAAATGCAGTTGAATTGAAACTAGTTTCGCGATGAGCTATATACTTGAGCTTTGTACAATAGATCGGAAGGATGTCAATGCATGAACATGTGAAAATAAAAACGTACGCTATGTCCATTATAAATGGACATAATTGACATAATCTGCATAGTGACATTGTACATAAAAAATGTTTAATTATAAGCATGTTTGGTTTTTGATATAGTTGTGATAGAGATATGGCGATAAACGTAGCGTCATCGTTCCCGATATATTAGTTTGAGAGGTACACGACATTTGTATTGACTTACTATCCATAAAATCTTAATAATATTATAAATCTGAAAGTATGTATGGATGTTTGTTACTCTTTCACGTAAAAACTACTGCATGGATTTTAATGAAACTTTACAATAATATAGCTTATACATCAGAATAACACATAGGCTACTTTTTATACCGGGAACAAGTTCCTGTAGGAAACGGGAAAACTTCTCTACGCGGGTGAAGCCGCGGGCGTCAACTAGTATATAATATTTTTAATAGCTATTAACGAACAATTTGGTAATTTTTATTTTCTACTTATTTTCAGGTCGACGTCGACGAATGCGAGGACATCGCCACCGAATACAACATAAATTCCATGCCTACCTTCGTCTTTATGAAGAACAGTAAGAAACTGGACGAATTCTCCGGCGCTAATTATGACAAACTGCGGACTACGATCCTAAAGCTGAAGTAGACTAGCTGCTTTGTACGCTTACCTCAACCCTTGGATGATATTAAAAATAAATCTAATATATTTTTTGGTATGTTTCTGAATATATTTAGGTAATTATGAATACGTAATGGAGATACTCGCAGGCTGCCTTAAATTATTAAAAAATAACAAATACTCTGGTTTTTTTGTCAATTTCTCCAAGGGTTTTATAGCCGAGCCCCATCAACTAAGCACGCATAATACTTATGTAATTTATTTATTTTTATGAAGGATCACAATTTTGGGTTTTTTTTATGGTACAATTTCGCAAACGAAGTGTCTTAGCACCGGAGTGTGTTTATTGCTGAATTTATGTTTGGTTGGCGTACTAACAATGTATTGTAATAATTTGCGTGTTTTTGCATTATATATGTATGTTACATAATATTGTTATTTCAATAAAATATTGTCATATTATTTTTGTGCTGGTTTGATTTTGTATATTTGTTACCCAAGCCAACCTGCCACACAAGCAGGAGCTGCTCACGGAACTGAAAATGCTGCTATGAATGTGTGAGCCTTCACGTCCGTGACATTGCAGGTAAGTTGCAACATTGTCTCCCTCGCTGGTATGGTCATTTCTTGTGGCAAGCGCCGGGCTACGTAGGGAACAAACGTCTGGTCATATAGTCACCGCTGGGTCTCTAAAGGGAAGCCCTAAAAGTGCTGGCTTGTCATCGTAAGAGATGATATGCGTGCCAATTGTGTCACTACACAGGATGTCAAAGGTCGTGCAAAGTGAAGGAGAGGAAAATTATAGGGGAAAAAGATATAACGAGACGCAACTGGGACAAATGCTCAGTGATGATGATGGTTTCAAGCTAACCTCGTCTGCAAGCGGTATACCTGCTGATTGACGAAGGAGGACGTATGCTTGACTGCCACCTCAGTGGTAAGTAAAAAAAAGACCAGCGTAAACGCCCTTATTGGGTTGGGAGGTCAGATGCCGGTCTCTGCCAAACAAGGTTAAAACAAAAAAGGCTATGTACGTTTG
This sequence comes from Thumatha senex, assembly GCA_948477245.1. NCBI lineage: Eukaryota > Metazoa > Arthropoda > Insecta > Lepidoptera > Erebidae > Thumatha > Thumatha senex. The sequence goes on along the minus strand of OX419750.1, from coordinate 10,920,887 downwards.
GCTCGCACGATCCTTTGCGTTATAGACGATTTGATTCCAGTCAATGAAATTGCATAAAAAGGACCAATTTGGTGCAGGCAGACACTGGATTAGCACATGTCCTACTTTTAATCCTAAGAAATGGGCACGGAAAATCTTAACCACGCGGGCGGGCACATCAGTGCAATGGCAAGGAAAGTTGCTCGCTCGCGTTACAATACCGCCTACTAAGTTTTTCTTTCTGCTGTAAGCGAAAGTCTAATCGGGGGCCTGTCAGTTGCCAGCCATTCGTCTGTAGTAATTAGTATAATAGCACAGCCGAAAGACATACAGTCGGTCGACGAAGCTGTCTAGACAGAGCAATCGTGCGGGGGACAAGGGAGGAGACGTGGGAGGGTTTGTCCCGAGCTGCGAACAAAATGTTGTTAGTAGCTCGGGAGTCTTTCAGGGCTGACGCATTCACGACCGCTTGCTATGATTTTTGATTTTTTGTATAGATTTCTTTAATTCATGGGGTTTTTATATTCTAAATACAAATTTCGTGTTCATTTTGCAATCCAATATGGGGCCGTTCAAGTATTACGTGAGCAGATTTCTTTACCCCCCCGCCCCCCTTGTCATCAAAAGTAAGCAAAGCACTTACCCCCTCCCCCTATGCTTACGTAAACATTTTTAGTAATAAATGTTTTTTTATATTGTTATTTTTAAAATAGGAAAATTCATGATAATATTAGGTTTAACTGATACACATAGAGTAAATGACAAAAAAATATAATCAGAAATAAAGAACATAACTAACATAAAGAATATTTTCGGAACACATTAACAGTCTTCAGTCCATGAAACCTGAATCCATGATTCTAAGTTATCGATGACATTGGATTGCTGCTCAGTGTTGTGAGTCTGCTCACTTTCATCCGATTTTGGAATGTCTACGTCACTCTCATCGAGCCATTCAACATCTTGGTGCTCTAAATTTTGAATAATGCACATCAGTTCATTAGCACGACGAGCAGCGACTCTTACAGGTCTAACTTTTCCCTCTGTGGGCGTGTTTACTTTTTTATGGATCTTCTCGATGTGACGATTTAATGATTTGACGGAAGCATGATATGCAAAACGTGTGGTCTTACGTTTTGCATGTTCGGCTTGAGAGCCTCAATTTTACCTTCGGACAAAAATAATCGTAGGGCATTTGCAAAAAATCTTTGAAGGTAGTACTCAAGCGTAGAGCTAAATTGACTGGAAGATCAAGAAATTGTCCTCCTTCATCCAAAACCAAGTCATCAACTGTTTGTTTTACTTTTGCAGGTGGTGGAAGAAACCTGTTGTCTAGTAATCTGAATAGGCCACTTCTTGGACGACAGCATTCTGTATTTTTACATTTTACAATTTGAAGCAAGTATTGGCTTTCACGCACATGTTCTGAGTACCATTTAATGTCTGGAAATTCAGGAACATCTTGTTCATCAGCCTCAACATATTTTGCAGTAACATTATAGCCATCAATTTCCATTGAACTCCATACTTCAGCTAATACATTTCCTGCAAATTCGAAATTATATCTTTCTAATTGTTCATCAATTGTAATGCCACGTTCATCCAAATGAGACCCAAAATGGTCATGAGGCAGTATTAAACCAGCCATTTCCCGACTCAGAGGAGCCATTCTTCGCTCTACTCTGTTACGCACTCCTTCCAGGAGCATTGGTAGCTATAAACAATGCATCGAGATCATGTCGTTTAAAATGTTGTATAGCAAACCCTATGATTTTTTGATAACGCGGATTTTCATCTGGCCCTCCATCAACCGTCATAATTACTACTGGTTTTACTAGTCCATGGTCAGTTTTTGCTAATGGTCGAAACTCATCAAGTTTGAGAAGCGTCTCGAAATCCTGAGCATGAGTATTAGCAGTAGATGAACTATGCTTTCCACTTCGAATAGCGATGAATGTTGGCCCAGAATATCCGACGGCTTGCGGTTGTCCTAGCATATTGGAAGTAACTTTGATACCAGCATAAACAGATGGTATTAATTTATGACGCACAGCGATTACCCAATCGTGGTCAGGTAATTTGATTCTATATTCCATATGCATTAAAAGAGGTGCTTGCTTATTTGCCGCAGTGACGCCAATAGGGACTCGAGCTTTGTCATCTTGAGATAAGAAAAATACTTGATCTGGTCCAAGTATGGATGCTATGTTCTCTAAATAATGGATTGATGTTTCAGCGAACTTGCTATCTAAGTGGCTCTTGTGGTGATCAGTTTGAGCACGAATGAGCCTAACAGGGACTGTCGATACATGTCTTCGTCCCTCTGTAGAATTCGATTTTCTGGGAATCAAACGAAGATATGTCGCACTGCGACTAATGTCAAATCCTAGTTTACGCAGTTCTTGTGTGAGTTCGTCAAGAGTTTTTACGCTGCGAATAGATTCCGTTCGTCTCCTGTCATCACATGCACTCCCAAATAAAGCTATATCCGCAATTGTTTTCAATAGTAATGGTTGATCGCTTTCAAGTTTAGGATGTCCTACTGAATCCCTCAGAGATAGTCTTCTTTTTATTTCAGGATTTTCCTGACAAATATCTTCTAACTTTCTTTTCATACCATCCCTGTGTTTCTTCTGGGCAACTGCGTTTTGAATCTTCCTTTTTAAAGTATTTTTTGCTGTTTTTAGTTCCTCGCGCAACTTAATGATCTGTTTATCAACTTCAGCGCAATTTGGCATAGTATCTCTGGCAGAATACAAAGCGTTCAGATTTTTTTCGAGTAGAGTAATCTTATTTTTCAAAGCTTCTTGAGAAGGTTTTGCTCTTTGTTTATCTGCATTATTATTATTTTCGCATTGCTCTTGTGATTCATTGCCGGTTTTAATTTTATCTTCTTTCTGTTTTTCAATGTTAGAAAATGGCTGTATAATTTGTTTTTTCTGCAGGTTTACTGGTAGAAGACGTTGCCTAAAAATGAAAAATTTCTAAGAGTTCTGCTGGATATTCTCTTATTAAGCTACATAAATTCACCGTATTTAATAAAACCAGCGTTTAAATATTATTGAAAGCTTTTCCCCACAGAAACCCTTCACATACAGATATTGAAAACACCGTGTATTTTGTGACCAATTGCCGGAGTCGATCTTAAGAAATAAAATATCAATCATTTACCTTTTTACTTTGAGATAGGCCATCATATTTTTTACTCATAAATCGTTTTAATTGTTACAGAACGTAAAGAGAAACTTTGTACTTATATTTACTCACCTTGGAAAAAAAATGAAGCAGATTGGATTTATTTTTAGTCGCCGCTTGCAATTCTTCTTCAATTCTCTTAGATACAATAATATCTAGTTCCTTATCTGACTTTGCTTGTAATTTATAATTTCGCCAAACTTCGTTAACTAACTTTTGTACATTTTGCACTTTCGTCCCAGTATGAGATTTTTTCCCGAAAAAACTTAAATAACTAACGATGACGTAATCATCATCTAGACCCCCCCACCCCCCATGTCATCCAAAATAAGCAAAACAGAGACCCCCCCACCCCCCCTTGGTGCTTACGTAATACTTGAACGGGCCCTATGGCCGCCGCGCCGTGGATATAAAATTTCATGTTGGGTATCGTATAAGGGGTTTTTTAGTATGCTGAGTACGAATTTCATGTTAATATTGCAATCCAATATGGCTGCTGCGCCGTGGTTATAAAATTTAGGGTTGGGTATCGTATAAGGGGATTTTTGGTATGCTGAGTACGAATTTCGTGTTAATTTTGCAATCCAATATGGCCGCCGCGGCGTGGATATAAAATTTCATGTTGGGTATCGTATAAGGGGTTTCTTGGTATGCTGAGTACGAATTTCATGTTAATATTGAAATCCAATATGGCTGCTGCGCCGTGGTTATACAATTTAGTGTTGGGTATCGTATAAGGTGTTTTTTGGTATGCTGAGTACGAATTTCGTGTTAATTTTGCAATTCAATATGATCGCCGCGCCAACTGTTATAAATTTCATGTTGGGTATCGCATAAGAGTATTATGGTGTGCGGAGCCACACATGTGGGATTATAACTATACTCTATACTATGTTATCTTCTGTTCAAGTTTTTCGTCATAATTAATATTTAAACTTGTTCAAAGCGTAACCAATATTTTTTTGTTAAAAGCAACAGTAGCATTAAGTCCAGTTAGTCAAAAACCGAAAATATTTATCATTAACACATTTACTACCAATAATATACCTAATATACCCGGCGAACTTCGTATCTCCATAGAATTTGTTTATTTTTTCTTAGAGTGCTCAACGGGGCGAAGACAAATTGAACAAATTAATAATTATAATAATAATAATATACCCCTCGAGAACAGTCGTAATCTTTTATAGGATTAACGCAACCCTATGAGGTTATAGTAGATTCGCTTTTTGAGTTATCCACTTTCTAATATCAACAAAAAAATGTATCAGAAAGTTATTGAAAAGCTCACATCCGCGGGCAGCTTGTGGCGAGCTGAATGTGCGTGGTTACACATCGGTCCCGATTTCTCAGAGTTTTGTTGCCCTTCTGCACAGGTTAGCATTTAATGGGCTAACGGGAGAGCAGTGAGAGTGCTGCTCCCGGGAGTGCAGCAAATCTCAACTCTGGCTTGCCTTAATTGGCCGGTCAGAGGGAGGGAGCCAGAGCTCTATGCTCGGGGGTGGAAGTGTCATTTTCAAGGGCATAACTACGGGGAAGCCCCTAAGGGGGATGGGGAAACCGGCGCCGCACCGCTCGACACCCCAAGCCGCTCACATCGGTGTTGCCTACTGTCGCCTTACAGGCTTATCATGCCTATGGCGATTGTATAACAAGATGGGCCATCTTGTGAGTTGGCGAGTCACCGTCTGCCAAAATTAGGATAATCAAATATAAAATGGCAGACGCCGCCTTTATCCATAGTTATAATCACCTAGTTCATCAAACCCCCAAACCCAATAGCCCATTTTTTAATTAGCATATTTTACAATAGTTTAACTCCCATTGGAGGTGGTCCATTATCGTTTTTCTACATAAGGCGGGCGTGGACTGTCTGCAGTGGGGGTCCGCTTTTAGATTAAAATTCTCAAATGGCCTCTGCGTGTTGGACCAGTATGTCCCCATGTACGCCTACCAAAGGCCCGGGTAAGTTCATAAAAAAAAGAAGATACACGTGAAAAGAAGAAACATAATAATATGAGATTACATATGTCAGCTCACCCTTGTTTGAATTCCCAGTTCCCATCCCCAGCTTCCAGTTCCCATTTCTCATCCCTAGTTCTCATCGTCAATTCTCATTCCTGGTTCATGCTCCCATTCCCTTGATTTTTTTTATAACGACACGGTGGCCATTATGGATTGCGAAATTAACACGAAATTCGTGCTCAGCATACCAAAAAGCCCCTTATACGATACCCAACATGAAATTTTATATCCACGGCGCGGCGGCCATATTGGATTGCAAAATTAACACTAAATTCGTACTCAGCATACCAAAAAACCCTTTATACGATACCCAACGTGAAATTTTAAAACCACAACGCGGTGGCCATATTGGATTGCAAAATTAACACGAAATTCGTACTTAGCATAGCAAAAAACCCTTTATACGATACCCAACATGAAATTTTATAAGAATAGTTAGGCGGCCATATTGATTGCTAGAAACCCCATAATTTTATATCTACTACGCGGCAGCCATTTCGTAAACGCTTTCTCATAAAAAAAAACTATCGATTCGACATGAAATTAACCTTATTTACTTCCGTGTGGCAATTGGTGAAATCTCAGATCCTTTTTTTTAAACCGATATTTATATTATTGATTTATTATATATATACACACTAGTTGACGCCCGCGGCTTCGCCCGCGTATAGAAGTTTTCCCGTTCACGTTTCCCATAAGAACTTGTTCCCGGGATAAAAAGTATATGTGTTATTCCGATGTATAAGCTATATTATTGTAAAGTTTCATTAAAATCTATTAAAAATAAATAAATAAATAAATATCCATCACGCCTTATCCCCGAAGGGGTGGCAGAGGCATATTATATGCCCACTTTTCACCGTGTGGATTCCTGTCCCACGTAATAGGTGGTGAGCCCATTGCCGTGTTGAAATAGACAGACGCAGGTTGTGGCTACCTGCTGTTGAAATTTTTTAAGCCGCCTATAAGGCCTTCAACCAGGCTTAACGACCGCCATTTTACTGGCAACCGGGACCAACGGCTTAACGTGCCTTCCGAAGCACGGAAACGCTCGCAAATGTAAATGCCACAAAGTGGTCACCCATCCGACGACCAGCCATAGTGAAAGTTGCGTACCTCAGTGATCGTTTACCGAACACTGAGACCGCGGGGCCACGAGCGCTTCAAAAATTTAAAATCTATTCCGTAGTTTTTACGTGAAATAGTAACAAATATCTCTACAAACTTTCACATTTATAATATTATTAAGATTAATAAAAAAAACTAACTAACTAACTAACTATCTTCACACTGTATCCCTGACGGGGTAGTCAGAGAGGTCAGATCGCCAGGCTTCGCGATCCATGCATACTTCTTTCGCTTCGTCGAGATTCATCAATCGCTTCATACACGCACGTCTGGGTATCCGAGTACTTTTGACCTTTCCGTTTTTGAGCAATCTGCTCACGTGGTCTTCATATGTAAGTCTCGGCCTTCCCTGACTCCTTCTACCCTCTACTTTTGAACAATATATATTCTTCGAAGATTAATATATTATATTATAATGTTGATAGTTGATTGCGAGTACCAAGTTAATAAATCACTACATATAAAACAAAGTCGCTTTTCGCTGTCTGTCCCTATGTATGCTTAGATCTTTAAAACTACGCAACGGATTACGATACGGTTTTTTTTAATAGTTAGAGTGATTCTCATAGAAGGTTTTTATGTATAATTTGTTAAGTTTTTGTATATATTGACCAAATTATAACGATATTTGTTGGGGATGTCGGAAAAAATAAGCTGTCTGGGAGCTTTCAACAAAAACGCTGCCTAAACCCTTTGAGATATAACAAAATAATGTCTGGTGCAATTGTGTATCAAATTAAGGTCTACAAAAAAGTCCGCTTCGACATATGTCTATCTCTTAAGAATAACATACTATATCCATATTAATACTTAAAAAAACAGCAATTATGAAGCGGTAATTCGAAGGCTATTTACACAAACATGCTATTAATCCTTATCATTTTTACTACGTTAGTTGGCTTCAGCATTTCATGAAGATTATTTTGTCCATTTACACCTTGCAAATTAAATGAATATCTTACGAGTTATCGCAAATTCAAAATTAGGCGCAAAGAAATTAATTTAAATCGACCGGGCCGTGCGGGTAGGTAGGTACCTAAGTACTGGAGAGCGGAGAAGTAATCAATGAATTTGGAAAATGTTCATACATTATTGTGAATGTGAAATTATTAAACAACGGGATTAAATGGGTCCCACGGGGTTCGAAGTATGTCACGGGCAAAGACGGGCGGGACAGCTAGTACATTATAAATAACATCAGCCTTGTATACTTGTGACAACCCTACGAGCATCACTGTCTAGACGTTGTCGGCATTTTTGTCAACTTCAAAGGCGTAACGCTACTGATAGATTTACTCTTTATACTGTGATAATAGTATGAGAAAAGGGTGACTCCCCCTGTCACACTTGATGTATGAAATGTATAATAAAGTCTTGATGCGGAACAGGACCGTGTTGTGGCGTGAATTGCGAAAGGCACACATCCAGCGGTGGATTGCTGATTTGATAGAAGGCGTCTTAAGCAGAGAGCGAGTGAGAGGTCAATATGACTTCTTGCTCTGTGGTAGGCACTAATATAATATTGAATACTATACTACATGCTGCGTTTACTCTTGATTTTGTCCGGTTAAGGCAGAACACGCCTTTCGGGCTTTGCCTTAGAAGGAACCCTTGACTGTCTCGAGGTAAAAGCTCCCACCCGCCACTACTGCGACTGCAGCGAGATCTCTGCTTGGCACACTCTTGACAAATGTCAGACTTTGGGATACGAAATGTCAATCCTACCTACCTACTTACAGCCATTCAATCAAATCTCCGACTGCCTCTGTGGCGCGGTGGGAGTGCATCCGACTGCTACGCAAGAGGTCGTGGGTTCGATCCCCACCCAGGATAAAACTTTGTGTGATGAGCACGATGGTTTATTCTGTGTCTGGGTGTTATTTATCTATAATATGTATGTATTTAGAAATATATAAGTATGTTTATCAGTTATCTAGATCCCATAACACAAGCTAATATTAGCTTCCTTTGGGCTGTGTGACCAGTGTCCCACAATATTTATTTATTTATTATTATTTATTTAATCTGTTAATAGCGGAAAGTCTTGTCTCCATGAGCTTCAGCGACAGGCGGATTCAAATTCGCCTAAATCCGCCCCTGTAATGGTTAGAGGTATGTGGAATGGCGATGCTCCGAGGAGGGTAGGCTTAAGAGGTCGCTTATTAATAAAAATCTTCATATATAGCAAAGTAATGTTTAATTATATGTAACTAAAATTGACAAGGGCCTCTGCAGACTAGCTTCTTTTAGTATCCACAACCGGCGACTTAGTAGCTTTTTAGAAACCAAATGCAGTGGCCGAGCAAAAACTTAAATGTGCTAGAAGCGGCGACTAAAACACTTTTTAAATTGCGACACAGTATGGGAGCAGTCTCTAAGATGAATGATACCGATGCTGCGTCCGGATGCTAAAGAGTCGCCCAAACGCTGCGCAGCATCGACACACTCTCAAAATCGCCGGTTGCGAATACCAAAAGAAGTCAGTGTGCGGTAGCTCTAATGTATGAACTTATATCTATCTGTACAGAACAATACACACATCAAAACTCTCGATTTCATAACATTCCAAGCCTACAATTTCAACTGACAACCACGGAGCAAAGAGTATTGCTCGCTCCCTCTCGCTCGCGCCTAAAAGAGACGAAAGTAATAATAATACAGCGTGTCAAGTTTACGTCAAACTGTATGGGAAAATCGCATACGCAACCTGTCAATTGCCTAATATTCGTCTTTAGTAATTAGTGTTATCATATGAAAAAGGGTGACGCACGTGACACGCTTAGTTGTATGAAATGTATTGAGCAGAGAGACGCTTTACTAGAGCGGGGGAGTGTCATTGATTTCTTGGTAAAGAAATATAACTTCAAAGGCATGTACATAAGTACACACACACACACACTTGAGTTTTGTTTTGCATCATGGAAGTATTGATTTGTCCTTTGTGGCAACTGAAATTGCAGTCGACGATATATTGAAACCACACCTGCAAGAAAAATGGTCGGCATTAATGAAGATTTTTGCTTATTTGTTTTAGATATTAATAGTATTATTGTAATTCGGTTCATGTTTACAGTGTTAAAATAACCGGTGCGCATGTTAACAGGGTTTATTTGCAACCAGTTGTATACTAACAGGTTTATTTGACCATGGTGAATCTTAACAATGCTTGTGTGACAGTGTTTATCCGGGACTTAAATTCGTTTAGTGTTCAAATAACCAGTGCGTATGTTAAGTGTTGAAATAACCAGTGCGAATGTTAAGTGTTCAAATAACCAGTACGTTTGTTAAGTGTTCAAATAACCAGTGCGTATGTTAAGTGTTGAAATAACCAGTGCGTATGTGAAGTGTTCAAATAACCAGTACGTTTGTTAAGTGTTCAAATAACCAGTGCGTATGTTAAGTGTTCAAATAACCAGTACGTTTGTTAAGTGTTCAAATAACCAGTGCGTATGTTAAGTGTTGAAATAACCAGTGCGTATGTTAAGTGTTCAAATAATCAGTACGTTTGTTAAGTGTTCAAATAACCAGTGCGTATGTTAAGTGTTCAAATAACCAGTACGTTTGTTAAGTGTTCAAATAACCAGTGCGTATGTTAAGTGTTGAAATAACCAGTGCGTATGTTAAGTGTTCAAATAACCAGTATGTTTGTTAAGTGTTCAAATAACCGGTGCGTATGTTAAGTGTTGAAATAACCAGTGCGTATGTTAAGTGTTCAAATAACCAGTACGTTTGTTAAGTGTTCAAATAACCAGTGCGTATGTTAAGTGTTGAAATAACCAGTGCGTATGTTAAGTGTTCAAATAACCAGTACGTTTGTTAAGTGTTCAAATAACCAGTACGTTTGTTAAGTGTTCAAATAACCAGTGCGTATGTTAAGTGTTGCAATAACCAGTGCGTATGTTAAGTGTTCAAATAACCAGTACGTTTGTTAAGTGTTCAAATAACCAGTACGTTTGTTAAGTGTTCAAATAACCAGTGCGTATGTTAAGTGTTGAAATAACCAGTGCGTATGTTAAGTGTTCAAATAACCAGTACGTTTGTTAAGTGTTCAAATAACCAGTGCGTATGTTAAGTGTTGAAATAACCAGTGCGTATGTTAAGTGTTCAAATAACCAGTACGTTTGTTAAGTGTTCAAATAACTAGTGCGTATGTTAAGTGTTGAAATAACCAGTGCGTATGTTAAATGTTCAAATAACCAGTGCGTAAGTTAAGTGTTAAAATAACCGAGGGGCCGAGTCTACTATTTTCCAATAGAAAGTCTAGTTCTATTCTATAGCGGTTCTATTGCGATTAGTCCAAAACTAGGTAGTCTACTAAAACTGTTATATATTGCACAATCACACTTCTCAAGCTGCAGAATCGAGATAAAATAGCTGTTTTTAGCTATCAAATATTAATATAGGCTACCAAAAATGCAAATTAGCTCTTAATTTGCATTTTTGGTAGCCTATATTAATATTTGGCGATATACGTGTTAATAACATTCTATCGGCCGGCCGATAGAGTTCTATTGGAGTGCAATTGTAATAGTACACTACGAAAACTGTCATTTTTTTTCTGTAGGCTCTCTATTGAGCGACGATTTCTATTCTCTTCTGGCGCGCGATTGTATTAGTAGACTTGGCCCCCAGTGCGTATGTTAAGTGTTTAAATAACCAGTGCGTATACTCACAGCTCAGTCCCTCCGCTTCTTGGCGTGCGTGTCGTGTCTATCGTGGTGGTCCCGCTTACGTCCCGACTTGTCGGCTCGCTTGGCCTCGCTCAAGAACCGATCCAGACCGAACGGATCGAAATCTGCATCTGGTTGGCCGCGACCCTATACACAAGATTCGATCTTTAGAATATACAGGTGGTTGCCGACATGATTGTGATGCTAGTGGCCGATGGAACGGCCCCTCTCTACATATATAGTCAAACCGTTATCTCTGAAGGGCGTATAGTAGACGCTCACATTTCAACATATGCATTTTTGTCCCATGTAACCAGGTGGGGTCACCATTGTCGTGTTGAAATGGGACAGCTGGTGCAGGTTGTGGAGACCTGCTGTTGAAAACTTTCAAACAGCCATAAAATCTACAACTGGGCTTAACGACTGATATGTTACTATCGGGACGAAATTGTATGCGAAGCATAAAAACGGTCGTAAATGGAAATGCCACAAGTGGTCTCCTATCTTAAGATCAGCCGTAGCGAATCAATCGATTACAGAAAACAGAATTAGCAGGGCTACGAGTGCTTCTCTTTATAGTGAGTAGGGTGAAAATAACACTGGGTGCACTTCCCGTCCCCGGTGAGGAGCAAAGCGTTTTGACGTTTTTTGCGTTCCTTTGTCGATGTCTGTTTTCATTTTGGTGATTATTCCTCCAGTATGGTATTTTAAGATCTTCTGTATCTATATCTATCAGTAAGATCTTTCAGCCATTTGTTACCACCTAACTAAAATGGCATCGGGTTCAACATTTCTTCCAAATTAAACATCTAAAACAGACACATTTTATTAAATTTATTCGGCCCTGTAGACCCACCCACAATATACCTATAAGCGAAGAAGCGCTCGTGGCCCCGCGGACCCAGTTTTCTGTAAACGACCACTGAGTTACGCAACTTTCACTATGGTTTGTCCTCGGATAGGTGACCACTTTGTGGCATTTACATTTGCGAGCGTTTCCGTGCTTCGGAAGGCACGTTAAGCCGTTGGTCCCGGTTGCCAGTAAAATGGCAGTCGTTAAGCCTGGTTGAAGGCTTAGGCTTAGGCTTGAAAATTTCAACAGTAGGTAGCCACAACCTGCGTCTGTCTATTTCAACACGGCAATGGGCTCACCACCTATTACGTGGGACAGGAATCCACACGGTGAAAAGTGGGCATATAATATGCCTCTGCCACCCCTTCGGGGATAAGGCGTGATGGATATATATTTATTTATTATTTTAGTATGGTATTTTCGATTTTCTAAACCTATGGCTAGATGTCGTATTAAGAGTCAAATTTGATCAAAAAGTGTTGAGTGATTAAGGAGTTCGAGAAAAATCCGAATCGGGGAAGAATGGAACTCCAAAAATGGTCTTACCGTTTCTTCCCTGGAGGGTGGAGCGTCCTTCTCAAACTGTACCGGACCAGATCGCGCATTATTGCTACTTGTGCCCGCAAATTCTTTGTCTGCCACGAATCTGAAACGAGCCATGTAATTTATTGGACATATTGTTGTATAATCTCTATGTGTCAAAAAATGTAAGGGGCTTCATCAGGATCATCGCGGCCCGAGTCATCTCATCAACGTATGACACAACGCAGCGGTCACCTATCCGAGGACCTGCCATACCGAAATTTGCTTTACGCAGTCGTTGTTTACATAAATTGATAGTAGGGTTAGGAGCGCATTATCATGATATTAGAAAAAAAAAATCTATTAATTATTAAAGTGCTCGTGGCCCCGCTGATACAGTGTGCTGTAAATGATCACTGCGTTAAGCAACTTTCGCTATAGCTGGTCACGGATGGATCACGGAAGGCACTTTGTGGCATTGTTTCTGTGCTTCGGATGCCGTTGGTCCCGGTTGCCAGTAACATGGCAGTCGTTAATCCAAGTAGAAGGCGTTATGGCCGACTTGAAAAAATTTCAACAGCAGGTAGTCACAACCTGCCTCTGTCTATTTCAACACGGCAATGGACTCACCGGCTATTACGTAGGAGAGAAATATAAACGGTGAAAAGTGGGCGTATAATACGCCTCTGCCACCCCTTCGAGGATAAGGCGTGATAGAAAAAAAACAATTTGTGTGATGAGCACGATGGTTTCTCCTGTGTCTGGGAGTTATTTATCTATAATATGTATGTATTTAGAAATATATAAGTATGTTTATCAGTTACCGGGTTACCATAGTACAAGCTCTGCTTATTTGGAATCAGATAGGGTTGTGAGTTGTCCCAACGTTATTTATTTATTTCTTGTAAAAGGTACCTGCGAGTGTTGGCAATAGCGTCCAGATCCCCTCCATAATTGTCATTGTCTGCATTCCTCGTGGGCCGGTAGATGTGTGCGCCAACATTGTCCTGGTTACGCCACGGTTTATCGTACACGTTATACGCTTCATCATCGCCATACCCTGAAATGTACATGCTTTACTCAGTAACCTACTAGAGGGCGCTACGACTGAATAAAATTATTTTGCTGTCGCGGAATTACAATAATTATAATACTTTTTTATTATAAATATTGTAATTCCGCGACAAATCTGATATTAGCCAAAATGGCTTATGGCAAAAAATATTGTGAAGTGGTTTATTATTTTGCTGTTGCGGAATTCGTTTACACGCCGTCATTCCTACAACGGGAATTCCCGGCCTTTAGGGGCCGTCCCACTAAACCCCGCGTTGTTCAGACCTCTTCCCAACCGGGTCGTAGGATAGGCCTGAGGACTATTAACCGCGACCCGGCTAAGATACAATAACACAAGCTTATGTTAGTTTAATTTCACATTGGTTTGGACACGTCCAAAGAATGAGGAACGATGGACAAAGAATGTATCTTGTGCGAAAGTAGGGGGTAGAAGGAGTTCGGGTAGGCCAAGACTTACCTATGAAGACCACGTGAGCATTTGTTTAAAAACGGAAAAATCAAAAGTACTCAGATACCCAGACGTGCGTGTATGAAGCGATTAATTAATCTGCAGGAAGCGAAAGAATTATGCATAGATCGCGAAAGCGATCTTTCTTCTCCGACTACCCCGTCTGGGATACAGCGTGAAGATAATTAGTTAGTTAATTTAGACTAGACGGCTATGTGTGAGAATGTCCCAAAATATTTCTTTTTTGAATTTAGCTAGCCAAAATATTGTCACTCGTCTGATGGATGCCCGTTCGTAACGGGTCATACAATAGTTGCTACTAGTAGATAAATAAAAGTCGACCTCAGGTTTTAAATCTAGTTAGGATTTTGGTAGCAACTTGGACTGCAATGAAGAAAAAGATAGAAATTAATGTTTATAGTAATTCATACTGGTGAAATTGAAGAAAATCCGGTTTCACTATCCGTGCATACTTCTTTCGCTTTCTGTAGATTCATCAATCGCTTCATACACGCACGTCTGGGTATCCGAGTACTTTTGACTTTCCCGTTTTTGAGCAATCTGCTCACGTGGTCTTCATATGCAAGTCTCGGCCTACCCTGACTCCTTCTGCCCTCTACTTTCGCACAATATATATTCTTCGTCAATCGTTCCTCACTCATTCGTTTTTTTTTTTTATTATTTATTTCATGAATACACAGTACAATTTTATAGTTACATTCGTTGGACGAGTCGAAAACAACGGAGCACGCCCTTTTCCTGCTTAACGCTGACACTTTCATTCAAATGCCATATTGCGTCTCACCTTGTTACGTATTCGGTCGGCCAAAGTTACGCCGCACAATTATCGAAGTGATCGCATCTCCACAGCATTCAATTTACTTTCATGCATCTGCTGCATACCCAGGTTAGCACTGCGTTATGAATCGCCAGTCGTGCTTCTTTTTAGCTAGTACTAGATATAAATAAACATACCACTATCCATTCCTTTACTATTATTGAACAGTCTCTGATCGAACATAGCCTCCCCGCCTTGGTTCGTCTTGGTCGGCAGCCCGAGCGCAATCTGTTCGGAAATGTCGCGTTCGCGGTCTTTCACCAGCTTGGACCTGAAAATACATAAATACTATAGTAAATGGTGGTGCACCTGCTAATAAACGGACGATGACAAAGACACAGGGACATGCGGGACAAACTTGGAATAGATGGCGGGTTAGAAGTTAGAAAACAGTATTAAAAAACACATCTTTTTTAAATCTATAAAATTTCGCTCATACGTCGATAAAGAAGTTTCACTTATGATAAAGAAGTTTCACTTTAAAACAACATGGCGCGGAGCCAAAAAACGTGACGAATTTTTTTACAGCTATATAAATTCTGTCAACGTCGATAAAGAAGTTTCACTTCAATAATTTTATCTAGATTTTGCCAGCAGTTTCGCTAACTTTTGCAAAGATTTTGTCTCATTTCAAGTCCTATTAATACAAAAATAAGGCAAATAAAGCATATGATGCATTTACTTTATTGATTCCTGCAGATTCTTTAATTGTTTCAACAATATACATATATACAAGTACTTTAACTTTTTTGACTGCCTCTGTGGCGCGGTGGGAGTGTATCCGACTGCTACGCAAGAGGTTGTGGGTTCGATTCCCACTCACTATAAAACTTTGTGTGATGAGCATGATGGTTTATTCTGAGTCTGGGTGTTATTTATCGATAATATGTATGTATTTAGAAATATATAAGTATGTTTATCAGTTATCTGGTTACCATAGTACAAGCTCTGCTTAGTTTGGAATCAGATGCCGTTGTGTGAGTTGTCCCAACAATATTTATTTATTTATTTATTATTATTATCTTTCTGTTTTTGTATGTAAGTCTTAATCTAATAAAAAAAAAATTGTGGGACAGTTTACACAGCACCATCTAGCCCAAACTAAGTTACAAGCTTGTACTATGTGATCTAGACAACTGATATACATAACTAACTATCTTCACGCTGTATCCCTGACGGGGTATTCAGAGAGGACAGATCGCCAGGCTTTGTGATCCATGCATACTTCTTTCGCTTCTTCAAGATTCATCAATCGCTTCATGCACGCACGTCTGGGTATCCGAGTACTTTTGACCTTTCCGTCATATACATTCTTATATATTTCTAAATACATACATATCATACATAGGAAACACCCAAACTCCGAAACCACCACATGTGGATCAATCAAATATTTGTTCCGACCCGGGAATCGAACCCAGGACCTCATGCGTGGCAATCGCATACACTACCACCGCGCCACCAAAGTAGTCAATTAAACTCTACACTGACTATTTTTACTCTCTACTTTCATACAATAAATATTCTACATCAATCATCACTTATTAATTCGCTGGATGTGTTCAAATCAACATACAACATACTAAGGGCTGTATTACAGAACGTTTCTCAATACTCAAGAAACGCTTAGGCTAGTTTTCGCCTTTAAAATACTTCTTGAGGTGTTTCTTGAGTATTGAAAGACATTCTGTAATACAGCCCTAAATTCCCTGCTATTGTGAGACCACACTCCCTGTACATACCTCTTGTCCGGAGCAGCCCTGGCTAGATTCCTATCCCGCTGTCTATCCTTATGCCTTTCAGCTCGCAGCTTGTCCCTTTCAGCGGCTGTGAGACCACTCTCGTCGACTTCTGCACCGTCCTGCTCTTCATCAGGGGCTCGGATACCTAGAATGTGAGATGTGTGTTAATAACATAAATTATTCTGGACCATACCTAAGGTCCATTTTTCTTAAGCTACTCAATTCAATAAGCTCTTGACAATCAGCAATTTGGTACAAAGTTTTGATATATGTCGATAAGACAGCCAGGATTTCGATTTTTTGTTGATTTACAAAGAAACAATACCAAAGTACCCGACAAGAAATAAAATTGAAGGTGGCTGTAATCTATAAGCGAAATTATAGTAAGACATCAGAAATTGTAAGACATATCATCAATATCTTTCTATTCTGCAGAGCCTAATCCAATGGAGAACACGGTCAAAATATTACTGTCAAATAAAGCTAAAATTGGGGCGTAGCTCATGTACATTACATTAGTTTTTATTTCACTTCAATACATGCAGTATTTCCGAAGTTATAACGACGAGAAGTTTTAGTCCTTTATTGAATTTCCGAGATTAGGCGCGCCCATTATGACGTCACAGCCTCGTACAGACTGCAATAAGGCGCGGCGCGGCGTTCGGGTGCGAACAAGAGCGCGACTGTTGATCGAGCAGGGTTGTGACGTATGCGGTCACCCGCGCAACCACGCACTTTGATCGTAAATATTTCAGCCATTTTTTGAAATATAAATAAAGTAGAAACACCGTTTTTCCCGTATTTTATTTTGTAGATGAATTCTGCATTTAAAAAAAAACGTTTGTCAGACCCATTCTGTCTCCAATACGTGGTGCACTTGCTGACCACAGGACAATATGGTGTAAACACCCATAGAACGATTTTGAGGTTTTAACCTCTAAATTACGTAGCTTCTAAAATCACTGTCACAGCCAATTAAAATTGATCGATGCTTAAAGGTAAAATGTCATCATCATCTAACTACCGGGACTACATTAAGACAATACAGAAACAAACCAGCTCTGTGATCCCTAGCCCTTTGCGCCATAATTCTCAAATGTTCTTCTTTCTTCTCCTTGTCTTTCTGTGCTAATCTTCTTTCCAACTGAGCACGGGCTTCGACTGCTTCTCTTGCCTTTCTATCTGCTATATAAAGCGCCTCAGCCAGTTTTGAAAAATTCTCATTGATATGCACTTGTTGTAATCCGCGGCCATCGGCTGCTAGACGTTTGTCCAGAGGAATTGTGTAACCTGAGAAAAATTGATTATATTATGATAGTGATTAAATTATATGGCATGTGGGGGAACCAAGCAGGGCACAATTTCGGGTCAATGAAAAAATATTTTAGAGTATGCAGTCTACAAAAGCCACCACCCTGGGCGAAACGTCGAGGAATCCTACCTGAGCGCTTGGAAGCAGCGCGAAGGGGTCTCGGACTGGAATGTACAACAATAAATTAAAAAAGACCTATCTTTTTTAATTTATAGTTGTACATTCGAGTCCGAGACTACCGGGACTTTAATTGGTCATGCTAATTAATGTCTAGCACTTAAGATCATTCAGCCATTTTGTTACCACCTAATTAAAATGGCAACGGGTTCAAAATTTCTTTCAAATTTAACATCTAAAATAGACACATTTTATTTAATTTATTCGGCCCTCTAGACCCACCCACAAACTACCTTATAAGCGAAGAAGCGCTCGTGGCCCCGCGGACTCAGTTTTCTGTAAATGATCACTGCGTTAAGCAACTTTCACTATGGGTGGTCCTCGGATGGTTGACTACTTTGTGGCATTTACATTTGCGAGCGTTTCCGTGCTTAGGAAGGCACGTTAAGCTGTTGGTCCTGGTTGCCAGTAATATGGCAGTCGTTAAGCCCAGTTGAAGGCCTAATGGGCGGCTTGAAAAGTTTCAACAGCACGTCGTCACAACCTGCGCCTGTCCATTTCAATACGGCAATGGGCTCACTACCTGTTACGTGGAACAAAAGTGCACACGGTGAAATGTGTGATAAATGCGTGACAATATGTATGTATGTATGTAGTTGTAAATTATTGTATAGGGTCGGCTTGCAAGTGCCGCGATTCTGGTACTTCAAACGTCCTTAGGCTACGGTGACCAATTCCCACCAGATGGGCAGTATGCTTGTCTGCTACCTCAGTGGTATAAAGTGTAAGGTGTGGTCTCAGTGGTCTCAGTGGTATAAGAGATGTTACTGAAATAGAAAATCAGAAGACTGTCGCTGCTGACGACACCGAAATATGAAAAGCCAAACGAGAAGCCAAAGAAAAATGGACCCCCGGGCTCCAAATCCACATAGGATTTGAAAGCAACTTGTAATAAATACGATGAAGACAAATTTATATTTGTACATGCAATTCAAATAAAAAAAAGCCCTACTTTATTAATAATTACTAATATTAAACAGTATGGGAGTAAAGTATTTATCCACACACAGTAAGTTCACATACACAAACAAAAAATGTGTGTGTATCAGAGTACACAGAAGTGAAACTTCTTTACGACAAATAATTTTTAAATATTTTAATATCTTAATATAATATTATAAACGTGAAAGTTTGTGTGGATGTTTTTTACTCTTTCACGCAAAATCTACTGAATGGATGTTGATGAAACTTTACAATCTCGGGATAAATAGTAGCCTGTGTGTTATTCTGATGTGTAAGCTATATACACAACAGAATAACACACAGGCTACTATTTATCCCGAGAATATGTTCCTATGGGAAACGGGAACGGGACCACTTCACCACGCGTGCGGAGCCGCGAGCGTCAACTAGTTACTAATATTACACAGTATGGGAGTAAAGCATTTATTCACGCACAGTAAGTTGACATACACAAACAAAAAATATGTGTGTGTACCAGAGTACACAGGTAAGAAGTGAAACTTCTTCACGACATATAATTTTTCTACTATTTACAACTTCACAAAAAATTATAGATAAGGCTCACGCATTCGTCGCTAAAGAAGTTCACTTCAACAACATGACGCGTAACCGAAAAACGTAACAATTTTTATAAAAAAAAACTATCTTTACGCTGTATCCCTGACGGGGTATTCAGAGAGGACAGATCGCCAAGCTTTGTGATCCATGCATACTTCTTTCGCTTCTTCAAGATTCATCAATCGCTTCATACATGCACGTCTGGGTATCAGGGTTTTTTTTACAGCTATAAAATTTCTCTCAAACGTCGATAAAGAAGATTCACTTAAAAAACTGTTACACACAGGTTAATTATTTGGGTACATTTAGACATTAGACATATTGCCTTTATCCCCGAAGGGATAGGCAGAGGCATACTATACGCCCACCTTTCACCGTATGCACTTTTGTCCCACGTAACAGGTGGTGAGCCCATTGCCGTGTTGAAAATGGACAGCCGCAGGTTGTGGCGACCTGCTGTTTTTTCAAGGCCTTCGAAACGAAGGCTTTTCAAGGCTTAACGGCTGCCATGTTACTGGCAACTGGGACCAACAGCTTAACGTGCCTTGCGAAGCACGGATGGTCTGGGTACAAATGCCGTATATCTGAGGTGATATAACTATATCAAGCGGGGTTGCTCAGCGCATGCGCGATGACTGGGATTGTTAAGCGCGCCAAGTGAACGAGTATTAACGCGTCCACAAGTCACTCGCGGGAGACGATTTGATTGGCGGAATGCTATAACAATCTTAGTATATAAGACCCCATACATACATAGTAAATACCAATTAGCATAGACCTTTGAGTTGTATGGGCGCTTATACAATTTGGAGGTCTAGCTTATTTTATGTATTGGTAAAGAACTATTTGTTTTATGATTTGTGTTATAATACATATCGTCACGCCTGTATCCTATCGGGGTAGGCAGAGACTATGGCTTTCCCCTTGCTACGATCCTGGTATACAACTTTCGCTTCTTCCACTTTCATAAGTGTTTTCATACACACGCCGGCTAAGGGTACTCTTGACCTGACCTTTTTCCAAAATGTCTTCTATTTGATTGACATATGAATGTAATGAATATCAGCCTGTATCAAATTCCTTGTGATAATTAACGCTACCTCCCCTACTATCTATTAATACATACCTTTAGCGTTCTTCCAATGTGACACACAGGGTGGCACCTTCCAGTCTCTTTGTTGCTTCACTGACACACGTCTGGGAGGGGAGTGCAGTACTGGAGCGGGTGGTGAAGGGGCTGCGCGAGGAATTTTCTTATTGATCTGGAAGCGTGGGGGCTCCATCGGGTCTACTTGGGCTTCCACCATCCTATATGGACAGAACAAGGTAGTTTTAGTGCCATTGAATGGTAGGAGTAGGAAGTAAAGTATAAGAACAAACACACATATAGTCAGACGTGAAGAGGTAAGCAGAGGGGTAACATAAAACCCACTTTTTACCAGTGGTATATATGGTCGCAAGTAAACATACATATGAAATGGACAGGTGCAGGTTGTGGCTAGCTGCCGTTTTTAAGCCACAATACTCAAAATCAAAAATCTTTATTCATGTAGGTCACAAAGTAACACTTATGAACGTCAAGATTAATGCTTCTACATTTACATTTACTGCCAGATTCGCAAAGCAATAGGTAGAGCCAGAGGAAGAACCTGGCAATAAAACTCATGGCCACTCTTTTCTAACCGCCATTTGACACAGTTTGATTAACATGATATTTGACCTATTATACAGTAATGAAATTATTAAAAAAAAACAAAATAAATGTTGTGTTCATTAAAATTACACTTACATAGTTCCTTTGAATTTATGTGAGAACTGTCGACTTAACTTAGTTTGCCTTAAATTTAAATAATATTATTTGTAACAATTGCTATAACAGCTATGAGCTGACCAGTCCCAACAGACGGCACCCGTTCACGGGTATGACGCATATATCAGCCATCGCCCTATTCAACCGTATTGTAGGGAACAAGGCGACCCGATACATACGCCACCACTGCCAGGACACTTAGGCGAGCATGACATACCCAAAAACTAAACAGCAACTATCATGTCAATTTCAAAATTATAAATAAGTCTACATAGTGCTCACACAATAACAAAGTCAAATTACATATAATTATGTATATTAGTTATTACCGGGACTAAACGCAGCCATACCTTTAGTTGCCTGGCGTTTCAAATTATTTATACTGGAGAACGTAAATAAAAATAATGTAAAAAAAAAATACAACATATATATGCAGATTCAAGACAAGTAGATAATATAACACAAGATTCATTCGAATGCTAAATAGCTCGAGCGAAGAGCAAGCAACTCATTTCCATTTATTTTTATCATTCAAATAATCATTAACTGTGTAATAAGCCCTTTTCAAGAGGTGCGTCTTAATTTCCGCCTTAAATTTATGTAACGGCAGGTTCATAATGTCTAAAGGAATTTTATTATATAGGCGCACGCCAATTCCTGCAAAAGAGTCGTGAACCTTTTGTAAACGATGATGCGTTCCAATTAATTTATGCTTATTTCTAGTATTTATCGAATGTATGTCACTGTGTCTATTGTATAAATGTATGTTCTGTTTAACTAACATGATATTTGTAAATATATACTGTGATGCAACCGTTAAAATGCCAATTTCTTTAAATTTCTCTCTAAGAGACACTCTAGCACTCAATTTATATATTGCACGTATAGCTCTCTTCTGGAGTACAAAAATTACTTGTAGATCAGCTGCTTTACCCCACAGCAAAATGCCGTAAGACATGACACTATGAAAATAACTAAAGTATACTAGCCTGGCAGTTTCTACATCAGTGAGCTGCCTGACTTTACTAACGGCAAAGGCTGCCGAGCTGAGTTTACCTGCAAGACACGTTATTTGGGCGTTCCACTGCAGTTTGCTATCTAAAGTGATCCCCAAAAATACAGTTGATTCTACAATATTAAGGGTATCACCGTTCAATGTTATATTTGTACCGCAATTCCTGACATTAGGCATGCTAAATCTGATACATTTTGTCTTCTTAGCGTTTAGTAGCAAATTATTGGTCGTAAAATCTACAACTTGGGCAAGTGAACTATTAACGCCGTTAAAATCAGTAAGCGTATGATCTACTTTAAAAATTATTGTTAATTATTAACTTGGCTTAATGGATTATTATTAACTTGGTTTAATGGCTACCATATTACTGGCATCAAGGATCAATAGCTTAAGTTGCCTTCTAAAGCACAGAAACACTCGTAAATGGAGAAAAATCACTTTCCTATTTCAAGAGACTAAGATCGTTTAAGACAGCTGCGAGCGCTATTCTATTTAGCAATTGTGTAGAATCAGGATTTGTTTTTCAAATTTTAGTTAATTCAATCAATCTATAGAATTTTGCATAGCGATTGATGAATCTGCAAGAAGCAAAAGAAGTATGCATGGATCGCGTCTGACTTCCCCATTATGGATACAGCGTGAAGATAGTTAGTTCTTCTTTTTACATTTATTTAATTTTTCTAGGCGTATGACGCTAAAAATATAATGCAAAAAGTGACTATTACCAATTTTTTCCTTTCAGAGCAGGCCCTCTGCATAAAAGTTACAAAATTTTTTAAAAAAAGGGACTGACCTTATAACTCTCTGCTTTGCACCAGAGTTGAATTGCCCACCTTGCTGCGCCGGCGTGTATCTGATGTACTGTGCAGGCCCCTGTAAATAACATGTACTATCAACGCGATTGATAGTGATGTGTTGTTCCCGATCCAGAAAGTATCATGGGCAGTTTAACGGAATGTCTAATACACAGGGCATTGAGTAGGATCAGTGGAAAATGTATAATACTTCTTTAGCAATTGACGCTATTGCTAGACAATGTATGGTTTAACTGCTGAATGTCCGTGCTTTAGAAGTGTGGGTGTGTAAACAAAAATATGAATTACAAGTTGTTATAATCACCGCAAGTGGCCAATTCCCGTCCATGCACTAAGAATGAAGATATGTAACCAGTTACCTAATTTACAAAGTTGTTATAATTTCTTATTTCCTACTAATATCATAAATGCGAAAGTTTGTAAGAAAGTATGGATGTATGTATGTTGGTTACTCTTTCATGCAATATGTACTGAATGGATTTTGGAAAACTTTAGAATAATATAGCTTATACATTAGAATAACACATAGACTACGGAAATTGATTAATAGGACTATGCACTTGTTCTCAATAAAACTATTTACTGAGTCACAGGAAAAGCAAGTCTTTTCTTGACGCAAGAGCCTAGCAGGGAAACTTATTTGATTTTTAGTAGTAGTTGGTCCAGCAGCTAAGCTTAGCTAAGCTAGCTAAGCTAAGAGATCTTAGCAGCTGGATTTTGAGCCCAGACATGTATGAAGCGATTGATGAATCTGCAGAAAGCAAAAGAAGTATGCATGGATACTGGCGATGTGTCCTCTCTGACTACACCGTCAAGTATACAGCGTGAAGATAGTTCGCTAAATTTGATTTAACATTTTTTTGTTTTCTTACTTAATTATTATATCATATTTTTGTTAGTTTGAACTTTGATACACATGTTCATTACTTTCAACGTAACCACAAGTACTGGTAGCTGATGCAATTTGGTTTCTTTGCAACTTCTTGGAGGCAATAACTGTATGACCTCCCATCACCTTTTGGCTTGGGTAACGAAGAAGTTAGTGGACTTATACAACCAGCTCACCGAGAATATGCTAAAAATATAGGAAGACAAGAACTAACAAGAGAACTTCAACTCACAGCTTTTGGAGCAGCTTTAACAGGCAAAGCAGCAGATATTTTAGCATTGGTCAATTTTTCTAATGCCAGTTTAGTTTTTTCTGTAATATCCTGTATGTCTTCATCATCTGGCTTCTGTAGAGTTGGGTCATCCTCGGCTAAGACTTCCGATGGTAGTAGGTCTGTTAGTTTTGAATAGATTATCTGAAATAACATATACATAAAAATCAATCTACACATTTCATCTTAATGCTTAATGAGTTTTTTCATTACTTGATGTTTATTAACAGTTAATGACTTATATTTTTTATATACTACTCAGAACTTCATGCAAAACAATTTGAATGATGTAGATTGAATGATTAAAGTGTGTCGCCGCCCTTATCCTGCATTATAATTATAATGGAGGGTAGTTCCACACTAAAGAAACTCCATACATCACGGGCGCTGCAACGCGCTTGAAACATTGGTGAATGTAAGTAGAAAATTGGTGAAGACCAAGAGAGTAGTTTAAAAAAAAATGAGTTAGAGTTTAGAGAAAGTTTAAAAATAATAATCAAATTCTTTAAATCCTACTAATATTATAAAGTTTGTAAACGTAAGAACTAAATGTGAGATTAGGGTAAACTAGGAACGTCTAGAGCAACTGAATGAACTTGTGTATTTACATGTGATTTGGATGTAGAACGGCGAGTAGCTGCCGAAAACTAAGTTAACGGTGTTTAGTCCCAATTTGTAAAGCGACAATGCATCGTAAAAGAAGCACGACTGGCGATTCATAACGCAGTGCTAGTGCCAACGTTGCATTACGGTAGCAAAATCTGGGTATGTCAGCAGATGCAGAAAAGTAAATTGAATACTATGGAGATGCGATCACTTCAAAAATTGTGCGGCGTAACTTTGGCCGACCGAATACGTAACGAAGTGATACGCAATATGGCAGGTTTGAATGAAAGTGTCAGCGTTAAGCTGGAAAAGGGCGTGCTCCGTTGGTTTGGACACGTCCAACGACGACGAAGAATGAATGAGGAACGATTGACGATGAATATATATTGTGCGAAAGTAGAGGGTAGAAGGAGTCAGGGTAGACTTACATATGAAGACCATGTGAGCAGATTGCTCAAAAACAGGAAAGTCAAAAGTACTCGGTAATACCCAGACGTGTGTGTATGAAGCGATTAATGAATCAACAAGAAGCAAAAGATGTATGCATGGATCCCGATGCCTGGCGATCTGTCCTCTCTGACTTCCCCGTCAGGGATACAGCGTGAAGATAGTTATTTGTAATAATGTATGGATGTGGATTTGTTGCTCCTTCACACAAAAATAATGAATGGACTTTCATAAAACTTTACAATAATATAGAGTCATTGTATAGTCACAGAAACTGCAGGCCGATTTAAAAAATTATTTCACATACCTACATTCTTCATAACATAGGCTATATTGGATTTTCAAAACGTTTAGGGTTCCATATGATATCTCTAATAGGAATAGTTCACAACGCGGGTGAAGCTGCGGGCATCCGCTACTCTAAAATATATAACTACTATAACTAGTCATCTATAATATATATAACCTTTTCTTAACTTATTTGCATCAACTGACTAAGCAGAGCCAGGTTCTGTTATCCAAATAACAAAGTCTGTTAAATGGTTGCCATGCCATGTTTCATCTTAGTGTATATAGGAAGGGCCTTATCAATTAGAAACTCTAGTATACTTATGGCGCTCAAGTTCATTCAACTGTACCTCACGCGGTATTAAAAATTATAGTTAGCTAAATGAAGTTCATTAAAACAATATAGGTGAAAACAAATTGCTATAATTTATTAGCATAAATAATAAGCATTGACAAAGCTACTGCAAAAAAAAAAACAAATACAAGCAAAAATATATGAAAATCAAACTGTTTATGCTGTTGATTGATGGCACTTGGTGGAACTTGCTACACATCTTGAATAAAAACACTTGTACTTTCCCAAAAATTTTATGGAAATGTAAGTGTTTTTTTACTCCAAAAAATCAAATACCATAAAAGGATTAAAAAGTAAATTTTGTGGAAAAGTATAAGAGTTTATATTTAAAATTTATGTAAATCATCTCTTACCTTATCTGCACCATGTCCTTGTCTAGCAATTGCTGAGTATTTGACTTTTCCTGACTCATCTAGCTGGACGGCAAGTGCATTGGAGGTGCTCTCCTTGCCCCTTGCACCCATACCCAGTGGGTACTGTGCCACATGAATCTCGGGGAAGGCACCACCATCTAAAAGACAAAGAAATATATAATAATGCAGTTTTATAATAAATAAATAATTACTCTAAAAATCATCACACAATTCCATCTAGCCCAACCTAAGGTAATATAAGCTTGTGCTATAGAATTTAGACAACTGATAAACATACTTCTAAATACATACATATTATGTATACAAAACACCCCATCAAAATAAACATTTTTGTAGATCACATAAACCCCCTACCAGCAGCATTCCCACCACCACAAGAAGTAGTTTAAAAAGTTAAAGCTAATCTGAATTATTGATTTGACAGTTCTTACAATATAGTGGAATTAGAGTTTGAATTAGTGTTGTAACTGTTATAAAATGCTTTAATGGTGTATTACATCAAAAAGACCATCAGAAAGACTGCCGAAGTATGGAAACACTTGGATATGGAAACGCCACAAACTATCACTCATCTCAGAACCGACCATAGTGTGATTGTTTACAGAATACTGAGCTATTAGGCTAGGATTGCTTTATGAGAGTGAACATAAATAATCAGCCTCACCTCCAAAATCTTCCTCTGCCCTTGGAACCCATCCCTTTCTTTGACCGTACGGTGGAACACTTGTCTGCGAAACCACTAGTGCACTTCCCACTCGTTTAGCCTTCCGTTCATCATCACGATCCCATACTTGCTGAGTGGGAGCGGGCAACAAGCTAAAAGTATAAAAACATTATAGAAATCACACATTTGGGCTAGTTTGTTAAAAATTAATGAATGGCTAATATTAACTGCTCACTTTTGAGTTACCAAATAGTAAGTAAAAAGTTAGTAAAAAGGACATAAAGGGTGGACAAAATCAAGCCAATTGAGTTCCAAACAAGATAAACAATATTGCTTTTTTTATCTATCTAATGGACAGCGGTCGTAACGAGAATATTGGAAGGACACAAGAGACTTCACGGATTCCACACAATTTTCGTTAATTGTTTGACAAATAAATTAATTATAAGTAAAATAAAATCCACTCGAGTACACACCTGGACAACGACGCCATTTTACTCAAATTACATACATCGTTCGACATCGACACTAATGACAGCATGAGGAACAATAAAAAAAGATGTCACTGCTCCTTGGTCTTTGCTTTGGGACACTTTGGAAACAACAATGCAACTTACGGTTTTTTTTAATCATTATTTAATGGCCTGGTTTCTAAGACTTTTTAGCCAACTCTTATTTTTTATATCATATTTCTTCAATCTTATCTTTTAATTAGTCCTGTCCAGTCGATGTCGTGTCCTCAGGCTACGTCCTGGTCCTTGCCCTCAGTATAATGGTGATTCTTATACTAAGGTTGTCAGTAGACGTTTCGCGGCAAGAGAGAAAATAGCATTTCACTGCATATATATCATTGTCTTTCACTATAGCACGTTAACACAACTTTTATGTCCAAGAAATCACCACTCCCGCACATAAAACAAGATAAATGCACTAGTTTTAGAAAATAATATAAAGCAAGCGTCCGCACTTGTCACTCTTCCCGCCAAATGTCTGCAACTTACGACTTTCATAAGACTAACAGACTTTTCACTATCTCTTCTCTTCGATCTGTTAAAATAAAATATTATCCACCCACTTTTCTGTGTGTAAGCCTGTCCTACTAAAACAGTACTGCACAGTTTTAAATTCAGTCACTTGGACTTCTGTTTCTATTTCACTATATTTATAGGTTACCTATCGGTTTCGGTTTCGCTTAAGTCAAGAACGTCAAGGACACTAATGCAAACCGAAAGCTGTCAGTCAGTCTGTGTGGAGCCAAGTAAATCTGAATGTGTCTCGTTATTCATATTTTAAGTTAATAGAAAAAATCGATCTTCTTCATCAAACACTGATACTTCTCATCTTAGATTAGACCATGGGTCTAAGCTTCATATAGATTACAGCGTGGTCTAAGCTTCTTATAGATAGCAGCGTATTCATTTCTTAGTTAGGTCAAAGCTGTACTCCAGTAAAGTGATAGCACCTTTACAGCGGCTCTCTGTGAATTTAGAAAGTAAGTAACAAGAAAAGTCGCGTTTCACTGCGTTGTCTTCCTTACTTTCCTTGCTGCTGTTTGTTACTATGGCCAGGGCCTGATTAACCCTTAGGCTAATTAGGCTGCAGCCTAGGGCGCGAGAATCGGGGGGGAGCGCGAATCGTAACTACGCATGCACTATTAATGTAGCATCATTGCATCTACCCTACATATTTATAGGTAGTACCATGTTAAAATTTTCATACAAAATATAAGGGGATAAAGGCGTGACAATATGTATTTATGTAAAATTTTTACACTAGTAAAGAAAGTCAAAACAGAAAAAAGTCAAAATTTTCCGCATGTTTGGCGATGTAGAGGCAAGTAACACCATCGAGCCTCTACAACTTCGCTCCTCTCTTAGCGCTACCTTCCTAGCTTTCAACCGAATGTTCCATGGGGAATGCTCTGAAGAACTCTTTATCCTTATCCCTCTTTCTCCTTTCCTTAATTAACAGAAACACGTAAGGGCCTTCGAAGTCATATCTCTATACAGTATCCTCCTTTTCACACAGTACCAAGAAATTCCAAGATTCCTTCTTCTGTTGTACAGTACATCCCACACTTGGAATTCTCTACCGGCGAACCTGTTTCCTCTATCCTACAACATGGGTTCCTTGAAAATGCATGTAATGGGTCGGTAAGGGGCGGCCAGGGTAGGACAGTGGTCGTCACATCACTGCTCTATCTGTCATCTCATTTGGACTTCCTTCACCCCTTCACATCAGGCGGGATAAGGTCATTTGCCGGGTCCTCCATAAATAGAGCGATCAGAACTCTTGATCAGTCGCTGACTATGGCTTTACTGTAGTAGAACTTTGAACAAACCTATACATAAATTCGCTGCTATCTACAGGAATGTACGCTATAAGAAGAAGATTTATATTTTCGACATGAAAACATAGTACGAAACATTTAAACTGCTTGACTCTGAGTATTGAAACCTATGGAGATGGCACGTTGTTCTTTAAGAACTATCGGTTATACAAATATAATCTAAATCGACATTGTTAAACTATAAACTTATAGCCATCTTGCTTACTGGTAATACCCCATGTAAAAAGAGACAGCAATAAATTTATTCGACTAGGTTTTGGCAACATAAAAACATGATGTCATGGCCTGGCATGATCGTCGCCGTAGACAGAGAATACTATAGCCATATGGTCAGCGTTTTTTTTATTTTCGCGGGGAATGCATTTACGCACCGTCATCCCGGTGTGTCCCGGCCCAACGAGAGAGGGCCGTCCTACCCACTAAACCCCGCGGTGTTCCGCCTCACCTTAAACCGACTCGCAGGGTAGGCCTGAGGTTAAATCACTGCGAGCCGGCCAGGGGCACCCCAGAACGAAGGGGTCCGTCTCGGGGCGGTCGATAAGCGACCACCCCGGAGCTCCCTAAGGAGCTGAAGAACTAGCCCGCACCTCCAACGCTCTCGAGCGCCCCTCTGTAAGCAGAGGAGGTGACAGCGGCTGGTACGGGCGTGCGCCAAAAAGTTGGCACCCCCTGGAACACAGAAAGGGTGCCCGCCGCCAATTGGCCAGTTGGGCGGGGTCTCCCCACCTTCCGCTCACGGCCCGACATTATTCGGGGGCGCGCATGTATTGTTTACGACGACACTCCCGAACACGACGGCGGGGCGGAAGCGTCTGCCCCGTACGCTCCCGCACCCGCAACTCCTCACGTTTCGCCGCTATCATCTCGCTAGCAAACGAGGCGATGGCGGCCCAACACTGTTGGCTGCCGACCAGGGCTTGCACCACAGCCGGCAGCGACAAATCAATACCGACAAGACCCGTAAGGGCGATACGCGGCCCGTCCCACGCCGTGCACACGGCTAGATATAGTCAGTGCCGCAGAAAGGTACAGGTAGTATTACAACTCGGTGTTGCCATGTTGTTGAAAATTTCTGCAACTACAAGTTGAAGAAATTTTCCCTATAATATGTATTATTCTAAGTACCTACATATGCTCAGTACCTTAGATATAAAGACATTATTACATGACGCTGTCTTGTCCAAATTAAGCTTAATAAAAAATTGTGATGGGATTTAGACATCTGATAAACATACATATTTACAATTTACATATTTAAAACACCTTCTCCTTTATCTTAGCGTATTCCTAGTTGCTTCCAAACCCTACCCCAATTTGGAGTCCTTGGGATTACTTTTATTTTTCTGCAAAGTGTAGCTATCATTTGGATTTGGATTTTCGGAATAGGAGCAAATGCCGACTGACCTCCCAACCCCGTAGTTGTCTCGTCTGTTAGTCAGCAGTTACACCGTATGTGAGAGCGTTTGAGGCCCAGAGATCTTAATAACCCCCTTACGTTCACAGAGGAAACACTCGAACTCCTTATCAAATATTTGTTGCAACAGTTGTATACACTACCAACTGAGCCAAAAATACATAATAATGCTTGTTTTCATGAGTAATTAACACAGAATTTTATTTTACAATTATTGAAGTGAAGCTGGGAGAGAGCTAGTGAGGGAGATTGAGAGAGAGTAAGGGAAATCGAGAAAAATACTCGCTATTAGTTGATGTATTCGCTTAGTAGTTGAATATTAGAACTTTAGATGGTAATATAAAGTACTCGGCTACCCAGACGTGCATGTATGAAGAAAAAAATTGAATTGTTCGATTGGAACATAATCTTCAATAATAATAGTTTGTTGACATTAGATAGATATTTTCTATCAAAATTTTTACAACGAAAGGTAGCTCTGTTGCTATCTAATTTTTTAATTTTTCAAGCCAAATTATTGGCAAGTACAACTGCTTTTATTGAGCAGGATAGTTTTGATACTTCACATTTGGAAAATGAAATTCCAAAAAACTAGTTTATAGGACAACAGATAATAAATCTGGCCAGTTGACTTTGGCCCCTGAGAATAATCTTAGTAAAAATATTGTTTTTATAAACCTGGTGCACCATAATGTTAGAGGTTTAATAAATGGTAAAGATTTAGAGTTAGAGCTATACATTAATGCAAATTCTATTAATATTTTTTGTGCTACAGAGCACTGGTTAAAAGATCATCAAATCACATTGTTGAACTTCGTAAATCACCAGGTTGCTAGCTCGTTCAATAGAAAACATTCTAAACGTGGAGGCTCTTTAATATTAATTAATAAAAACTTAAAATTTAAAGAACGTAAGGATTTAGTAGCCCTCTCCATTGAGCGAGTTATTGAGATTGCCAGTATTGAGTTTGAGCATTTCATCTTGTTAAGCGTATACAGTCCCCCTGATGCTTCTTACATTAAATTTGAAGAAAAGCTTGAAGAAGCACTGTTCAAATGCCAATGTTCTAAGAAATCTATAATTGTTTGTGGAGATTTTAATGTTGATATATTAGATACATCAATATCTCTCAATCTCCATCAGAGAGAAATAAAATGAAAAATTTATTTAAATCCTTTAATCTGCATAGTACATTCTTAGAACCCACTCGTATTACAGCCACCAGTGCAAAATGTATTGATAATGTTTTTACTGATATTAAACCTATAGATAAAGGTATTGTGGATCCTGTGGAGTCAGATCATCGTGGCCAATGGATAAAATTTCCTAAAAGTAGTAACAAAGTCAGCAAAAAACAAATTAAATATGTACCAATTAACCAAAGTCGTTTGAATAATTTTAAAGAAAATGTATTAAAGAGATTACCATATCTACCTAACTTCACTTGTGTAGACCAGTCATATAAACACTTATTTAATTTGATTAATGATGAGTTTGGCAAAGTTTTTACCTCAAAAACTCTACAGATTGGTGGTCGTCCTGTTTTCAGTGACTGGGCAACACCAGGTATCTTTAAAAGTAGAAATAAATTATTTGAATTATATTCAGAAAAATCATATAATTTTAGGCAAACCTTTCAGGAATATGTTAAAAATTATTCAAAGATATTTAAACAAACGTGTCATCTTGCTAAGTCAAACTTCATTAAAAATAAAATTTCTAATTCTGTAAATAAAATAAAAATGACTTGGAACATCATTAACTCTGAATGCGGTAGATCTTTAGTGACTGAAAGGGATTTCCACTTAAAAGTAAATGGTTGCCATGTTACAGGGGACCTGGAAGTGGCTACGGAGTTTGAACACTTTTTCAAAAATATACCTATTTTGACAACAAAATCTCTCCAAGCATCTTCCAGTTCCGCTGAACTTTTATTAGAAGAATCTGTTCTTTGTTGCAGGGATGCATTTGTATTCACAGATATTTGTGCTCAAGACATTGTAAAAACATTTAAATGTATCGAAATTAAGAAAATCGCGGACATTTGGGGGTTATCGGTCAAAACTGCATCATGTATAATTGAGGTAATTGCGCCCCATCTAGCAACTGTGTTTAATGACTGTGTTTCTAGTGGTACATTTCCTGATTTAATGAAACACAGCAAAGTCGTTCCCTTGTTCAAGGCTGGCAGCGCTACAGAGCCGTCTAATTTCCGACCAGTGTCAGTGCTGCCAACTTTGAGCAAAGTATTTGAAAAAATAATCTTGAATCAAATGCTATCCCATTTTAATAGTCATAAAATACTCCATGCGAATCAATTTGGGTTTACGAAAGGGCGCTCAACTTCCGATGCTGGTGTTGAGTTATTAAAATGTATTCATGAAGCATGGGAAGACAAGCACGATGCATTGGGTATATTTTGCGATCTATCAAAGGCTTTTGATTGCGTTCAACATGAAACGCTGTGCAAAAAATTACACCACTATGGAATAAGAGGCAAAGCTCTCGACCTTCTGTCTTCATATTTGAACAATAGAATACAGAGGGTCGATATTAATGGTACACGTTCTGTAGGATCCATGGTTACAATGGGTGTGCCGCAAGGCTCGATACTTGGGCCATTCTTGTTCCTCATTTATATTAATGATTTACCATTTTATGTAGGGGACAGGAATAGGATTGTTTTGTTTGCAGATGACACCTCATTAATTTTTAAAATTAAAAGACAATTAGATAACTATGACGATGTAAACAATGCAATTGCAAGAGTAGTTCATTGGTTCAGCTCAAATAATCTTTGCCTTAATGAAAATAAAACTAAATGTATAAAATTTACTCTACCAAATGTAAAACAAGTTGCGGCCAATGTTCAACTGAATGGACAAGTGTTAGAGTTTGTAGAATCAACTGTGTTCCTAGGTATAACTATTGATGCCAATTTGCAGTGGGGCCCACACATAGAAAAGACAGCCTCTAGATTAAGTTCGGCTGCATACGCTGTAAAAAAGATCAGGACTCTAACAGATGTGGATACGGCTAGAATGGTTTACTTCAGCTATTTTCATAGTATTATGTCTTACGGTATTCTCCTTTGGGGGAGTGCTGCAGATTTAAATATTATTTTTGTTCTACAAAAGCGGGCTGTACGCGCTATTTATAATTTGGGCCCCAGAGTTTCTCTCCGGGAAAAATTCAAAGAAGTGAATATTCTAACCGTACCATCACAATACATTTTTGCCAATCTTATGTATGTCCAGAAAAATCTATCACAGTTTTCTAAACTCTGTGATAAACATAATATAAACACTAGAAATAAAAATAATCTTTCAGTCCACCACAGTCGACTACATAAGATTGGCGATTCTTTCCAGGGTAACTGTATACGCTTTTACAACAAGCTTCCCTGTGACCTGAGAAATTTACCTTTAAATAAATTTAAAAAGTTTATTAAAAACAAGCTTTGTGAAAAAGGTTTTTACTCCGTTACAGACTATTTGCAGGACAGGGACGCCTGGAAATGATCTGCTGGCAAAATGAAATAATATTAAATTGTAAATAGGCCATCAAAAAAAAAGCCTTCCTAAGTTTCTTGCCGGTTCTTCTCAGGTGGGCCGCGTTCCGAACCGGTGGTCGCTTTAAATATTTTAAATAGTGTATGACATTTTGTAAGCGCCGTTAAAATGGTCTATGCAAAATAAAGATATTTTTTTTTTTTTTTTTTTTTTTAGAAGCGATTAATTAATCTGCACAAAGCGAAAAAAGCCTGGATCGCAAAGCCTGAGATCTGTCCTCTCTGACTACCCCCTAAGGGATACAGCGTGAAGATAGATATATAGATGGCAATTCTGTCGCATGACAGTAAGCGCATATGAGAAATAAGCACCTAAATGATGAGTTGAATATATTGTGTTGCATTCCATATGTTACACATATGATTATATACATTGATGTATGTAAATCTAGCACAGCACAAAATTCAGGATGATCCATCATAACAAATACATAACAAACAGAAGTTTCACTCCCTAACAAAAGTTTGCCTTCAAGCAAAATTGAAACTTATAACTGCGTGCGAACGTTGAATTTTCTTGGCGTGCCTCAGTTTTATGACCAGGCTGCGAAGTCCGTGCGGGGTTGCCAGTTGAGAAGTTTTTGTACCTAGTTTATTTATTTAGAGCGAGTCTGTCGTGCGAGCCGAGCGGTAGCAGCAGCACACTGCCATTAGCCGCTCCGAGCGGTCCGCTGTCCGAATATACCTTAACTGCGGAGTGACACCCCCCTGACTATGTCAAGAAAAATATACATAACTAGTTGTCGCCCGCGGCTTCGTCCACGTAGAGAAGTTTTCCCGTTCCCGTTATCCACAGGAACTTGTTCCCGGGATAAATGTAGCCTATGTGTTATTCTGATGTATAAACTATATTATTGTAAAGTTTCATTAAAATCTATTCAGTAGTTTTTACGTGAAAGAGTAACAAACATCCACATAAACTTTCGCATTTATCACTACATATTATAAAATAAAGTCAGTTTTTGCTGTCTGTCCCTATGTATGCTTAGAACTTTAAAACTACGCAACGAATAGTTAGAGTGATTCATATAGAAGGTTTTAATGATGAAATTATAACGATATTTGTTGGGAATGTAGGGAAAATAAGCCGTCTGGTGGGAGCTTTCAACGAAAACGCTGAGATATAACTAAACCTAAACCCTTTGAGATATAACTAAATGATGTATGGTGCAATTGTGTATCTAATGTAGATCTACAAAAAAGTCCGCGACGATATATGTCTATCTCTTAAGAATAACATACTAAAGCGGTAATTTGAAGGCTATTTACACAAATATGCTATTAATTCTTATCATTTTTACTACATTTCATGAAGATTATTTTGTCCCTTTACACCTTGCAAACTAAATTAATATCTTACGAGTTATAGCAAATTCAAAATAATGCGCAATGAAATTAATTTCGTATAACCATAATTCGACCGGACAGAACGAATTTGGAAAATGTTGTTATACATTATTGTTAAATTAATAAACGACGGGATTAAATGGATGCCACGAGGTACGAAGTATGCCACGGGCGAAGCTGGGTGGGTCAGTTAGTATTATTATTAATATTAAGATTCATGGTATTCAATATCACTTGTGCCATGATAGATATCAACTAATATTTATAGCTATATTTATAGCTAAAGAGTTTGTTTGTTCGTATGTTTGTTTGATTGCTTGAACGCACTAATCTCAGGAACTACTGGATTGCATTGAAAAAATAATTTTGTGTTAGGAGGATAGCCCATTTATCAAGAAAGGAGCAACATGAGAGCAGAGCCGTATGTAGTACGATTTGACGATTTGATTTTGATTCAGCATATATTATATGTTATCGCGTGAAGTTGTTGATTAATAGGCTTATTTGTTTCTAAATTAAATTAATTTTTAATATAGTGATCATAGATTAGAATACGTACTACAACAGCCGTACAACAGCAGTGATTAAAATGAATATCGAAAATCATCAGTCTCATTACGGTTTTTTGTCTGCATGAAAAATGGTGGAGATCTGTCAAATTCGTATATAAATGAAGTAGGCTGCGAACGTCCCCCTTTTATAACCTCAAAAATGCGCGAGAAGTGTTAACATTCTGATGGCGAAGTGAACTAATTTTATCATTTAATTGGTGTTAAAGTGAACAGCTTACTATAATGCCTACTAAGAAGAGAAAATACAATGCAAGGTTTCCAGCCGTAAGTTAAAAAACGTTTTTAAACAGTCGAAACTAAGAGAAATTAGGTTTTGTTTTCGTCAAAAATTTTGAGAGATTGGTGATATTATGACATTGTTTGTTTGTAGGGGCGAATCAAGAAGATTATGCAGACTGACGAGGAAGTGGGGAAAGTTGCTCAAGCTGTACCAATCATAATCTATATCCTTTTCATATGACATCTTTAATTTACTTTTAATGTGAGACAACAACAAAATTATTTACTTTCATTATGATCGTAATTTCAATTTATAATTTACTATTCAGTTGCAATTCTCATTATTTGGAGATGATAATTGCTACTTTTTTATGAGAATTTCAGTCACATATGTAACCTTCTTAGTGGTTTATATAATCACATCAAACACAAATTACTTTTCTTTTGGGATTGTATTATAGTGACTAAATGAAAACATGCAATGGACAAATATTAATTAGCTAATGGTTTATAATCAAATAGCTTAATGCCCGTAGGAAATTTTACTGGAATGTGTATAGTTCATATTAACTAAAAAAAATAATCATATTACTATTTTAATGTTTTAATATATTATCAGATTGGTTTTCAATGATATATTTATGTCGGCTAACATACTAATGAATTTCTAGTTCTAGTTGAAAACCTTAGATTTTACAATCACATAAACACTGACCCATATATTTAGGTATTAATAGAAAACGTCAACAATTTTTGTCATCGAACCATGAAAGAAGTCTTTGTTCCTCTAATAAATTTATCTAATTCTGCCCAATTTGTTGACATTTATGATTATTGCTCCGCTCTCATGGGTAGTAGCATGATGTTATATAGCCTTTCTCATTAAATGGGCTATCCTCCTATCCCAAAATGAATTTTTCAATGCAGACGAGTAGTTCTTGAGATTAGTGCCTTCAACCAATCAAACAAACAAACAAACGAACAGACAAACTCATTAGCTTTATATATTAGTATAGATGATATCTGTCATGTAACAATATAAGTATGACATAGTTTTATTATATGTCGTTGTTATGATGAAATTTTGGTTCCGTATAAAGTTTTGCATACATCAATGTATTTGATCATATGTGTAACATACAAGGGCGGGTCAAAAAGTTCGCGGAATGAGGGGCATGGAGGGGGGAAAGGTGACTTTTTACTACCTGCACTAGTTGTGACACTCATTAAGAGTATAAATACTAAATTTAAAAAAAAAATAGGTCGCAATTACCTGAGCTACACATCAATCAACAAGTCAATCTGGAAGAAAATGTGCAACTTGGAGAAAATTGAGTTTCGCGCAGTCATCAAGTTCCTTACCAAACAAGGAAAACGTCCCCAGACTATTTTGGAAGAGATGTCTTCTGTTTACAGGGACTCTTGACTTTACAAGTGGCACAACCTGTTTAAGCAAGGCAGGGATTTGATTGAAGATGATCCGAGGCCAGGGCAGCCTGTCGAGGCAACCACGGCAGAAAACGTCGAAAAACGTCGAAAAACTCGAAAAAATCATATTGGAAGTTGCCCGTTTAAAGAAGAAACAGTTTGAAATGATTTGAGTATTAGCTACAACCATTTTGAACATCCTACACGACCATCTTGACATGTCAAAGGTGTGTGCAAGATGGGTGCCGAGAATGCTCACGCCACACCAGAAGCAGCGGCGAGTTGAGTGTTGTCGCGAGTTTTTAGCGCTCTGTGGTAAACAAAAGGATGAAGTTTTGAACCGAATTGTGACTGGAGATGAAACTTGGGTTCATCATTATGAGCCTGAGTCCAAACAAGACTCCATGCAGTGGCACAAAAAGGGCACACCACCTCCGAAGAGATTCAAAGTGTCTCCGTCGGCTGGAAAACTCATGGCTACTGTTTTTCAGGGATTCAGAGGGAATCCTCCTTATTGATTATGAAGAAAAGGGTGTCTCTATCACTGGAGAGTACTACGCT
The DNA here is from genome assembly GCA_948477245.1 of Thumatha senex. Lineage (NCBI taxonomy): Eukaryota > Metazoa > Arthropoda > Insecta > Lepidoptera > Erebidae > Thumatha > Thumatha senex. The sequence continues at coordinate 10,882,407 of OX419750.1, read as the reverse complement.
GCACTATTAGAATTTCTGCGAGATGCTGTGAGAGAAAAAAGACGGGGAAAATTGACTCAAGGTCCTCCTGGACTCCTTTTGCACGACAATGCACCCGTGCACAAGGCGCAAGTTGCGATGGCTGCTGTTCAAAGAGTGGGCTTCGAAATCTTGGAACATCCTCCCTATAGCCCAGATTTAGCCCCAAGTGATTATCATTTGTTCCCAAAAATGAAAAAAGAGCTTCAAGGGAAGAAATTTTCCAGCGATGAAGAAGTGAAGAGCGCAATTTGAGTTAAAGGGGAATACATTGAGAAGGAAAAATAATTTTGTGTTTTATTTCTTACTTTTTACCCTCCATTCCGCGAACTTTTTGACCCACCCTCGAATGTAATGCAATACAATACAATACAATTCAACTCATCATTTAGGTGCTTATTTCTCTATAGGTATATGTCTATCTCTTAAGGATAACATACTATATCTTTTTAATACTTTAAAAAAACAGCAATTATAAAGCGGTAATTTTAAGGTTAATTTACACAAATACATTATTCATCATTATTATTTTTATTAAATTAGTTAGTTCAGCATTTCATGATTATCTTGTCCCTTTACTCCTTGCAAATTAAATTAATATCTTATGAGATATGGCAATATCAAAAATATGCGCAAATAAATTAATTTCGTTTAACCATACTTAGACTGGGCCGTGCGTGGTGCGGGCGCGGTCGTAGGTACCTACTTGAGAGAGGAGAAGTAATCAAGTAATTTGGAAAATGTTCATACATTCCGAAAGAAGTATGCATGGATCGCGAAGCCTGGCGATCTGTCCTCTCTGACTACCCCGTTAGGGATACAGCGTGAAGATAGTTAGTTAGTTAGTTCATACATTATTGTGAAATTAATAAACGACGAGATTAAATGGGTGCCACGGGGTTCGAAGTATGTCACGGGTGAAGCCGGGCGGGTCATCTAGTTATACATAAAAACCTTCCTTATGAATCACTATCTATTAAAAAAAGCCGCATCGAAATTCGTTGCGTAGTTTTAAAGATATAAGCATACGCATCTAAGCAACTTTGTTTTACAATATGTAGTGATTAAGCTATATCTAGACTGTTGTTGGCTTGGGTGGTTCATTAATGCAAAGAAGTTTAGTTCTGGAACTAGTTTGACAAATGGTGATGTCATTTATCTCTCAGGGCTAACCCACTCTATTCTGAAACTGAAATCGTTTCAATTTTAATATAACCACATAAATAACGACTTTATAATTACTATATAAGTATAATTGGATGGCTATCATTATTATAAAGATAATATTTATTTATTTCTTACCAATTAACTATCATTACAGGTATCACCTAATGCGACAGTATGGTAGTCTTATATAGAATACAAGTTCATAATTTATACAAAATCTCCTCACCTACTCAATTTGCTTATAATCTACCCTTAACAGAGACTAAATTATGATAGTAGTACTAACGATCCTATATGTAACCTGTGTGAACTCGCTCAATGAATAAAAAAATATATCAATACCCATTGCTACTGCATTAATATTCCGCAACGCTCGTGTCAAACAAAGGTGCTTGGTATAGTATGTTAGTACGCGCTCTCGGTAACTCAAGTAACTTCGGTTTCCTCCTTCTTCCCACACAGTTATCAGGCACGCACAGTCGAATCTCGCGAAAGCCGCATGAAAATTTTTGCCTCGCAATACTTTAAATAGATATGTAGCAAGATTCACCTCCCTCCCGATCTCTAACTTGTAGTAGCCAAGCATACCCAGAACAAATAATGTCGGATATAGTAGTGGGTATCCCGGGTATACACCATAAACTTTCATGTATAAAAATCTTATGAATTTGTTCTGGATACGCTCCAGCATACTAACATACTTTTCTCCGTGGGGTGACCAAATCAATGCATTTCCCTCCAGAAGACTTCTTACAAGAGTCTAGGATAATGCTTTCAAAGCATTGATATTCGAAAATTGATGCGCTTGACGCTGAACAAATCCCAGAGCACGATACGCCTTTTTGCATACCTCTATAATGTGCTTTCTGAATGTCAAATCCGCAGTGAACTGGATTCCTAGGTCTCTAATTTCAGTGACACGCTCAATATTTATTTATCTATCACGTCTTATCCTCGAAGGGCTGGCAGAGGCATATTATATGCCCACTTTTCACCATGTGTATTCCTGCCCCGCGTAATTGGTGGTGAGCCTATTGCCATGTTGAAATAGACAGACGCAGGTTATGGCTACCTGCTCTTGAAAATTTTCAAGGCCTTCAACTAGACCTAACGATATTGAACTCGCGTTACTGGCAACCAGGACCAACGGCTTAACGTGCCTTTCGAAGCACGGAAGCGCTCGCAAATGTAAATGCCACAAACTGGTCACCCATCCGTGATCGCCATAGCGAAAGTTGTTTAACGCAGTGATCTTTTACAGAACACTGAGTCCCCGGGACCTAGAGCGCTTCTCTTAAAATAAATAAAATGCTATAATTCGTTTGTTGGCTAGATATCATAATAAATGCTTCTACAACTTAAAAAGCATCATAGTTACCTTGTGCATTACCTTAATAACAATAAATGGCCTTTTTAAAAACCTTTATTTGGCTGACTGTGATTATTATAAGATTAAAAAGCAATGTAACCTTGGCTCTATAGAAGAACACATTTCAAATTCTTATTGTAGACATTAATTAGGTTTATAGACGTTTAACCAACCTAATTATAAAAATTAAGGTAATATTAGCCAACTCTTTTAATATGTCATTATAAGGCATATTGGCATAATCGATGCCATTTTAAAACTACTATAATGGTTAAGTTAATGGACCTTATATATACATTTAATTTTATAAGGTTATCTCCTTAATTGGGAAGCAACCGATCTGATTCAATCGCCTTTACGCGTTTCCTACCATATATTAAATTTTCCCTTTAAGATAATCTATTACTATATCATAGCATGGATCGTGAAGCCTGGCGATCTGTCCTCTCTGACTACCCCGTCATGGATACAGCGTGAAGATAGTATAGTATATCAGAATTCCAAACTACTACAGTTTCTGGCACGTGCTTCGCACATCGGATGGTTGGACTCAGTAGATTTGATTCTAAATCATAGTCATTATAATCTCAAGTAGCAGAAATCTCGACTGATAACGAGGACTACTGATAAACCTGTTTATCATACAAAAGAAATTGTTCTTTTTTAAAATACAGTATTCGCAATGCAGTTTCAGAAAATATTAACTACACAGTAAATAATCAAGAATTATTTGCTTATTTAAAAGTTCTCAGCTAAGCTAAAATAAATTGATGATAATTGAAATAAGGGATAGTTAGTTCACTTCTGTACTATATAAATCTGCCGGATTTCACGAACTGTAAAAAATTTCACAGTAAATTACTTCTCGGTGGCGTAGTGGTAGTGTACGCGACTCCTATTGAGACCTCGGGATTCCCTGGATCGGAACATATATTTGTCAAATGCTGAAATGAGCAAATATTTGATTCCGGAGTTTTCGATGTAGGTTTTTTAGCTTATTTATTAGTCTAATAGCTTCATTTGTGTTTGACGGGGCTGCATAAAAATATCTACTTAATGAAGGGTACTTCCACAGTTGCAGTCAACCTGCATTTCCATGTGCTGTTTTGAACAGATCACCATAACCCTGGTCACTTTGATTAGATCACACATTTGACAGTTCCTACTCAGTAACAAATATTTTTTTTAGGTGTGGAAATCGCCATGGATGCTATGCCGGACTCTAACCGACTAAAACCACATGGTGCCCTTTCATCTGCCTATGACAGGGAATCCGGAGTAAGCCCTCAAGGATATCCCCAGGGTTCCTGACAGACTTCGTCCGCCACCTCGGTTTCGCCTCAAGGGATTTGGGTGTTATTCCACTTCTCTTGGGTAAAGGGCGTGTGCGTATAGCTCTTACGCCACGCCACCGTCTAGGGCCTGCTTCTGTAAGAACAATGAGTATCCGCTGCATGCAGTAATCAGTACCATTAAAGTTTGAAGAAAAGTCGAGAAATTTTTCCTGATCGAATTCTGCATGAGGCATTTTTAAATTAGTCATCACTTTGCAGCTTTGGTACAATGCCAATATTCAAGCTTTTTATACATATTTGATGTTATCATCATGAATCATGTGCAGGCGTCTCTGCATGGGTACAGTACGAATTAGTCATCTGAACAAGAATAGCTTTGATTGAACTCTATCTACCTTAATGTGTGGTTCAGCTGCTAACTGTAGCAATAACTGCGTTGCTTCACAATGAATGATCAAGTAATATGAGTGGTAATTTTATAATTTTTGAAGATAGTCTCCTCTATAGCAAGCACTTTTAGACTTCTAAACTCGAGAAAGGTCTTATAAAAAAGTTCAGTCTGTCCCTCCGTCAGTACATCGATTTCTCAGGAACCATTAGAGATAGAGACAAACGGTTTTCGATTTAGAACACCATAAGTACGAGCATGTGATTTTGAAGTTTTGTACCACTTCTTGTTTTGAAACTGGTTAAGGTTTAGAAATAGTCGCTCCGGTAGGGAAGGGTGCGTTACGCGCTCGAATCCCTGTATCCTATTATCTCTTTGCGGTAAGCCTCTTACGCTATGATCGGTATTGACATGGGTGACCGTTTGCGGTGTTTCATTTACGAGCGTTTCTGCGCTTCCGAAGCGCTCGTAGATTTGCTAACTCTAGTGTACTTTAAAGTATCACTGCGTTCAGCATAATTAAATGTGGCTGGTCCTCAAATAGGCGACCCCTTTCTAGCATTTCCATTTACGAGCGTTGCCTTGCTTCGGTCCCGGTTGTCAGTAACATGGCAGTCTTTAAGCCAAGTTTAAGGCCTCATGGGTAGCTTAAAAAAATTCAGTAGCAGGTAGCCATAATCTGTCCATTTCAACTTTGCTTTGAGCTCACCACCTGTTACATGGAACAAAAATTCATACAGTGTAATGTGGGCGTATAGTATGTCCCTGCCTACCCCTTCTTTAAGGAATCTTGAGCCGTTGGTTTCGATTGCTAGTAACATAGTAGTCGTTAATCCAAGTTGTGTCCACTGGTATCAATTACCTATCCTTTGGCATATCAATACGGCGAAAGGGCCGGCAGCGCTAGTTAACCACCTCTGGCGTTGCAAACGTCCATAGGCTACGTTAACCACTTTCTATCTGAAAAGGCCATATGTTTCTTTACCACCTCAGTAGTATATGAATAAGCACTTACTCAATATTGCATCCAGCATCTCTTTGGTTATTCAAATCAGTTCAATCGGTTTTAGTCACACCCTGAATTTTGCGTATGACATTTTATTCTGTAATATCTCTCTGTAATATTAAATACCATAATACGTAGAGTACTGAAAGACAGTTCCTAAAACCTTATAGATGTCCATCAACACAAAGGATCGCGCTATAAATGTATTTTTCAAATGTGTCATAACATGATAATAGAATAGTGCCTGTCATTCATCATGGTCATAATAGATACCTGTTAAGGTTGAGCTACACGAAAAGAAGAAAGAGACCGGGATTGTGACATCACACTGCAGAACCTACGACGCGCTAGCACTCCCAATCTCTTTGTCACTCTAGTCAATGACGGTTTCAAATAACAGAAAAGGATAGGATCATAGACAAGTGCGATTCGGTGCGGCTAGATTTAGTTCAACGGTTGAACTACATCTAGCTGCTATACACAAACCACCCCCCATTCATACATCTTTGCCGCTATGCGATACAGAATATGGGTTGAACTTCAACTCTTATTCTAAATTCGTCACGATGGCGTCCTTATTACAAAAAAATTAACTAGCGAATGGTCATTAGACACATTGACATTACTTCCACATTAGATATTAGGTGATATTCTGTATTAAATGGAAGGATGGGTTGTCTACAGCGATGTTTAATAGTAGTGCCGCTACGAAGGAATAATTAAGCTAATTGTATTAACACGCGATTACGTTCTAGTTGAGGCTGGTGTAAATATTCTAAAAATGACGCGTGAATTTCAATTTGATAACGCCAATACACAGACTTCAACTAACTTCAATGTGATAATTGTGTAATTTTGTAGATTATTTGGCGAAAAACTTGACTGCAAGGATGAATACTTATTATACGTGTCTTACTTATTCTCCGGACAACATAAAAAGAACCATACACTGAGGACCTGTTCAATTAGTGACCCCGACAGCCGCGATAAGCCGTGATTTTGGTAGCGAAATCTGGGTATGTCAGAAGATGCATGAAAGTAAATTCAATACTGTGGAGATACGATCACTTCGAAAATTGTGCCGCGTAACCTTGGCCGACCGAATACGTAACGAAGTGATAGGCAATATGGCAGGTTTGACTGAAAGTGTCTGGAAAAAGCCGTGCTCCGTTGGTATGGACACGTCCGACGAATGAGTAAGGAACGATTGATTAAAAATATATACCTATTGTGCGAAAGTAGATGGCAGGAGTCACGGTAGGCCGAGACGTACTAATGAAGACCACCTGGGCAGATTGCTAAAAAACGGAAAAGTCAAAAGAAGTCTGATACCCAGACGTGCGTCTATGATGCGATTAATGAATCTACAGAAAGCAAAACAAGTATGCATGGATCGCGATGCCTGGCGATCTGTCCTTTCTGACTACCCCGTCAGGGATACAGCGTGAAGATAGTTTTAGATTTCTAAATAAATAGGTAAATAATTGCTATACTAATTGTCAACTGCTGGGCGTAGGCCTCTCCTTATTTACGTCACAAAACCAGGTCCTATGCATTTAAAAAAAAATATCTTTATTTTACATAGAGCATTTCAACGGCGCTTACAAAATGTCATACACTAAATATATTTAAATTGACCACCGGTTCGGAACGCGGGCCACCTGAGAAGAACTGGCAAGAAACTTAGCAAGGCTTTTTTTTTGATGGCCTATTTACAATTTAATATTTTAATTATGTATTTTATGACTATCATATTTTATTTGCCAGCATATCATTTCCAGGCATCCCTGTCCTGTCATCATCATCCGAGCGTCTGTCCCAGTTGCGTCTCGCGACGCCCGGGGTCCGCTTTCCTACATTTTCTCCTCCACTTCGCACGGTCGTCGGCATCCCCTGTGGTGAGACCATTGGCACGCATGTCATCCCTTACGACGTCAAGCCAGCACTTCTTGGGTCTTCCCCTCTTACCGGGACCCGGCGGGGCTGACATGGCCAGACATTTGTTACCTACGTAGCCCGGCGGTTGCCGCAAGACGTGACCATACCAACGAAGGCGACACTCTTGCAACTTGTCTGCAATGTCACGGACGTGAAGGCTGCCGCGGATGCGAGAGTTCCTCACGCGGTCTATCCGCGTGACTCCACACATCCACCGCAGCATCTTCATTTCCGTGACACGCAGCTCCTGCTTGTGTCGCTCCAATATCGGCCACGTCTCACTGCCATGTAAAAGGACAGGTCTAATAATGGTTTTGTAGACCTGTCCCTTCAACCGGATCGGCATTTTAGGGTCACAAATGACACCGGTCATCTCCCGCCATTTGGCCCACGCGGCAGCAATGCGTGACTTGACATCGCAATCGATGTCACTGGACGTGTGAAAAACAGATCCCAAGTATTTAACCTGGTCCGTGCGCTCGACCAAATCACCGCCTATGCGGACGGATGTGGGATCTGTCGAGTTTAGTGCCAAGTACTCGGTCTTCGCCACATTTAGTTTCAGACCGCCGTTCTCAAGCGTCTCCTTCCACGCCTTTACACGTCGCACCAATCTGCCCCTGTCCGCGTCTGCCAGCGCAATATCGTCAGCATACATGAGCAACCATGGAGGCTGCTCATGCGGGTTTCTGATGCTGTCCGACAATTCGTCTAATATTACACTGAACAGAAGCGGACTAAGGACAGAACCCTGGTGTACCCCGACGGTGATGGGGAAGGGTTTCGTGTCGCCAACAGCAGTCCGAACCATTGAGTCGGAGTCACAGTACATGTCCCGGATAGTGTCAATATAGACCTCTGGAACCCCTTTGGACCGCAGTGCCCACCAGATTATCGCACGAGGAACATAGTCGAAGGCCTTCTGCATATCTAGAAACAAACAGTGCAGAGGCGTGTTCTTCGACCTGTATTTCTCTGCGACAACCCTCAGGGCAAAAACAGGGTCCGTGGTCCCATGACCAGGGCGAAACCCATATTGACACTCCGAGAGAGTACACTCCTGCCGGATCCGAGAGTCTATAATCCTCTCGAAGATCTTCATGGTGTGGGACATCACCTTAATACCGCGGTAGCTCCCGCACTCCTGCACTGACCCCTTACCTTTGAAGACTGGAGTAATAATACTTAGTCTCCATTGGTTTGGGATCTGCCCGCTGAGGAGTATGCGGTTAAAAAGGTTTACTAAGATGCCCACACCGCGAGGACCCATCGCCTTCCAGGCTTCGATGGGGACTCCATCGGGTCCGACAGCTTTCCGATTCTTCATGCGGCGAAGCGCAGTCAGGACTTCTCCAGGCGTTACCGGTGGCACTAGTCCTTGATTCGGAGGGAGGTCCGGAGGCTGCACCTCTTTATGCTGCTTATTAAGCAGCTCGTGGAAGTACGAGCGCCATCTCTCCTTTACCGCGAGGTCTTCGCTTAACAGGTTGCCCTCAGGGTCTTTTACACAGCGACACTTGGATATATCCTGTGCCGCTTTGACCCTGGAGCGCGCCAGCTTATAGATGAGCTTCTGCCCCTCAGACGATTCCAGCTTATCATACAAAGGTTGTAAGTGGTCTCGTCTGGCTCTGGCTACAGCTCTCTTTGTGGCGCGCTTGGCAGCCCTGTACGCGTCGCGGTCTTCGGAAGATCCGGTCGCTTGCCACTTTTTAAAGAGGGCTTTCTTCTCCCTGGTCTCCCTCAGGACTGCGTCGTTCCACCACCAAGTTTCCTTGTCACATTTGCGTCCACCCTTAGACTCACCGAGCACCACCTTCGCCGCTCCAAGGATGGCCGCCTGAACTTTGTCCCAGTAATCTTGAACTGGTTCGCCTTCAGTGTCGGTGCACTTGTCACCGACAGCTGAGACGAACTCCTGGGACCTAGTTTCATCAAGCAGCCACCATCTGATGCGGCGCTGGCACCGCTCGATGCGTTTGCCTTTAGGCTTCACGCAGAGATCCATGACAAGGAGACGGTGTTGTGCAGTAAGACTCTCACCGGGTATGACCTTGCAGTTGGCCACCTTGCCGATGCTGTGTCGCCTAGTGAGTAGGAAATCGATCTGAGTTGTACGCCTCCCGCTCTCGTAGGTGATGAGATGTTCGGATTTCTTTTTGAAATACGTGTTCACAATGGCCAGATCGGCAGCCGCACACGTTCTGAGGATAGTTTCTCCTTCAGTGTTGCGGGTGCCGTATCCAAAACCACCATGAACACGTTCAAACTCCTCACACCTCTCACCCACATGACCGTTTAGGTCGCCGCCCAAAACGATTCCCTGTGACAACGGAATGCTCCGAAGCACTCCCTCGAGTTGGCCCCAAAACGACATCTTATCGGCGTCGCTACAACCGGCCTGTGGCGCGTAGGCACTTATCAGGTGGGTAATAATCCCATCGATAAGCACCCTCACGATCATAAGCCGGTCGCTACAGCGTTTCACCTCCAAGATGCCGCTCTGCAGCCCTTCGGAGAGCACCACGGCCACCCCGTTCTCCCCACCAGGCGCACCCGTGTAGTACAGCTTGTAGCCTTTCTGCAAAGGCCGGGCTCTGTTGCCCTTCCACCGAGTCTCCTGCAGGAACGCCACGTCCACCCTCCGCCTGGAGAGTACTTCGGCCAACTCTACCGCACGCCCAGTCAGCGTGCCAATGTTCCAAGATGCGAAGCGGATTCGGGTTGGGGCTAACTTCTTTAGCCGTGCTGGCCCGACACACGGCAGCCCTAGCCCACTTGCCACAGGAGTCGGGCGGGGCTCCTGCGCGCCGTTTTGCGGCGGCGCCCTATCCCTAGCAGCATTCCTTTTACTTCTTTTCATTATTTGTTTCGGCGGGTGGCTTTTATGGGAGCGACGCCCTCAGACCTCCCAACCCCAGAGGGGAAAGCCAGCGCCAGAGCCTCGTCCGTTAATCAGCAGGTGCACGCACTGGCACGGGAGGTTGACTTGGGCCCCGAAGATCTTGGTGGGGCCCCTTACACCCAGCATCCCTGTCCTGTAAATAGTCTTTAATAGAGTAATAACCTTTTTCACAAAGCTTTCTTTTAATATACTTTTTAAATTTATTTAATTGGAAAATTTCTCAGGTCACAGAGAAGCTTGTTGTAAAAGCGTATACAGTTACCCTGGAAAGAATCGCCAATCTTATGCAGCCGACTGTGGTGAACTGAAAGATTGTTTTTATGTCTAGTGTTTATATTATGTATATCACAGAGTTTAGTAAACTGTGATAGATTTTTCTGAACATACATAAGATTGGCAAAAATGTATTGTGATGCTACGGTTAGAATATTTATTCCATTGAATTTTTCTCGGAGGGAGACTCTGGGGCCCAAATTATAAATTGCGCGTACAGCCCGCTTTTGAAGAACAAAAATGTTATTTACATCTGCAGCACTCGCCCAAATGAGAATACCATAAGACATAATACTATGAAAATAGCTGGAGTAAACGATTCTAGCCGTATCCACATCTGTTAGAGCCCTGATCTTTTTTACAGCGTATGCAGCCGAACTTAACCTAGATGCTGTCTTTTCTATGTGTGGGCCCCACTGCAAATTGGCAGCAATAGTTATACCAAGGAACACAGTTGATTCCACAAACTCTAACACTTGTCTATTCCGTTGAACATTGGCCGTAACTTTTTTTACATTTGGTAGAGTAAATTTAATACATTTAGTTTTGTTTTCATTTAGGCAAAGATTATTTGAGCTGAACCAATGAACTACTCTCGTGATTGCATTGTTTACATCGTCATAGTTATCTAATTGTCTTCTTATTTTAAAAATCAATGAGGTATCGTCTGCAAACAAAACAATCCTATTCCTGTCCTCTACATAAAATGGTAAATCATTAATATAAATGAGGAACAAGAATGGCCCAAGTATCGGGCCTTGTGGCACACCCATTGTAACCATGGATCCTACAGAACGTGTACCAATAATATCGACCCTTTGTATTCTATTGTTTAAATATGAAGACAGAAGGTCGAGAGCTTTGCCTCTTATTCCATAGTGATGTAATTTTTTGCACAGCGTTTCATGTTGAACGCAATCAAAAGCCTTTGATAGATCGCAGAATATACCTAATGCATCTTGCTTGTCTTCCCAGGCTTCATGAATACATTTTAATAACTCAACACCAGCATCGGAAGTTGAGCGCCCTTTCGTAAAACCAAACTGTTTCGTATGAAATATTTTATGAACATTAAAACGGGATAGCATTTGATTCAAGATATTTTTTTCAAATACTTTGCTCAAAGTTGGCAGCACTGACACTGGTCGGAAATTAGACGGGTCTGTAGCGCTACCAGCCTTGAACAAGGGTATGACTTTGCTGTGTTTCAATGTTTCAATAAATCAGGAATACAAATGCATGCAAATATCTGTGAATACAAATGCATCCCTGCAATAAGGAACAGATTCTTCTAATAAATGTCCAGAGGAACTGGAAGACGCTTGGAGAGATATAGTCGTTAAAATAGGTACATTTTTGAAGAAATGTTCAAACTCCGTCGCCACTTTCAGGTCCCCTATAACATGGCAGCCATTTACTTTTAAGTGGAAATTACTCCTTTCTTTCACCATAGATCTACCGCATTCCGAGTTAATGATATTCCAAGTCATTTTTATTTTATTAACAGAGTTAGAAATTTTATTTTTAATGAAGTATGACTTTGCAAGATAACATGTTTGTTTAAATATCTTAGAATAATTTTTAACATATTCCTGAATGGTTTGGTTAAAATTATATGATTCAAATAATTTGTTTCTACTTTTAAAGATACCTGGTGTAGCCCAGTCACTAAAAACAGGACGACCGCCAATCTGTAGTTTTTGAGGTAAAAACTTTGCCAAACTCATCATTAATCAAATTAAATAAGTGTGTATATAACTGGTCTACACAAGTGAAGTCAGGTAGATATGGCAATCTCTTTACTATATTTTCTTTAAAAATATTCAAACGACTTTGGTTAATGCATAAAACAATTTAAATATGTACCAAACATATTTAAATTGTTTTTTGCATACATTATTACTAGTTTTAGGAAACTTTATCCATTGGCCACGATGATCTGACTCTACAGGATCCACAATACCTTTATTTATAGATTTAATATCAGTAAAAATATTATCAATACATTTTGCACTGGTGGCTGTAATACGAGTAGGTTTTAAGAATGTACTATGCAGATTAAAGGATTTAAATAAATTTTACATTTTATTTCTCTCTGATGGAGTTAATGATGTATCTAGTATATCAACATTAAAATCTCCACAAACTATTATAGATTTTTTAGACCATTGGCATTTGAACAGTGCTTCTTCAAGCTTTTCTTCAAATTTAATGTAAGGAGCATCAGGGGGACTGTATACACTTAACAAGATGAAATGCTCAAACTCAATACTGGCTATCTCAATAACTCGCTCAATGGAGAGGGCTACTAAATCCTTACGTTCTTTAAATTTTAAGTTTTTATTAATTAATATTAAAGAGCCTCCACGTTTAGAATGTTTTCTATTGAACGATCTAGCAACTTTTTGATTTATGAAGTTCAACAATGTGTTTTCATGATCTTTTAATCAGTGCTCTGTAGCACAAAAAATATTAATAGAATTTGCATTAATGTATATTTCCAACTCTAAATCTTTACCATTTATTAAACCTCTGACATTATGGTGCACCAGGTTTATAAAAACAATATTTTTTTTAAGATTATTCTCAGGGGCCAAAGTCAACTGGCCAGATTTATTATCTGTTGTCCTATAAACTAGTTTTTTGGAATTTCATTTTCCAAATGTGAAGTGTCAAAATTATCTTGCTCAATAAAAGCAGTTGTACTTGCCAATAATTTGGCTTGAAAAATTAAAAATTAGATAGCAACAGAGCTACCTTTCGTTGTAAAGTTTTTGATAGAAAATATCTATCTAATGTCAACAGGCTATTATTATTAAAAATAATATTCCAATCTAACATTTGAATTTTTTTGGAATATTATACCATGGTATGTAGTTTCATATTTAATTTGTATCTTAAGTTGTTTTCCTTGTGGCTCATAGCAGTGCTGTATGGCAAGGTGGACAAAATGACTTGTTTTACTTGTAGACTTGATAACTTATAAAACTTTTTTATAAGTTTGTCACTATTAATATTGCCTCTTCTACCAACCAGCACCACTATAGTGGACTGCATGCAGTGTGTACCAGTCAAAATAAAATCTATAATTTTAGAGTAAGAAGCACCTGGATATGTATGATTTATTACAGAATGACCTAACTGTGATAAATGGTGTCCAAAATTTTTACCTATTTCATCGCAATACACTATAATTTTTTCATTCTTTTTTATTTGCAACTTTTCTATTACAGATACCTCGCAGGTACTGCTTGAACTTAATATACTAGTATCCACACTGCACACAGTTTTAACTGGTGATGAAGTGAGTTTATCACCAGATGTTATTGAATGTGTAAGTGATATAGTACTATGCAATGTACCACCGCACATTTTTTCATTTAGGATTGAAGAACTTGTTTGCTCACCCATTCCATCACTGCATATATTTTTTTTACAATTCAGTGAGGAGGGAACATGGCCAGCGTATATTAAATGGTAATTTTGACAATGACATGAATTTACTAATTTACATATAGCTAACACCTGTTCCCTACTCTGTTTCTCTGCCGTTTCATATTTATAAGTAATTGCTTTTAAAGAGTCTTGAAGCCGGTCAATCTGATATTGAAGGGCCCGTGTATCAGTTTTGTACTGTAGTGCGACAGCGAGATCGACCGCTGGAGACAGTCGGCTTGCGACGATCTCTTTCGGAAGTGGGCCGAGAGGTTGGTAGGCCCCTCTGTTAGCCCCCGGCTCGTGGGGGCTGTCCGGCCCGTCCTACGTGCCTGGGTAGAGAGGGCAGACGGTGCGCCTACGTTCCACCTCAGTCAGCTCCTCACAGGGCATGGCGTATTCGCCAAGTACCTGTGGAAGTTGGCTGGAGCGGAGCCGGACTACGTGTGTCGTCACTGCCCGAGTGGCGTCGTGGACACGGCAGAGCACACACTCGACGTGTGCGCGGCGTGGGACGGGCCGCGTATCGCCCTCATGGGCCTTGTCGGTTTCCGATTTGTCGCTGCCGGCCGTGGTGCAAGCCATGGTCGGCAGCCAACAGTGCTGGACCGTCGTCGCCTCGTTTGCTTCCGAGGTAATGGCGGCAAAACGCGAGGAATTGCGGGTGCGGGAGCGTACGGGACAGACTGTCCCGCCCCGCCGTCGTGTTCGGGGGCGTCGTTGTGAACAATTCATGCGCGCCCCCGAATAGTGTCTGGCCGTGGGCGGAAGGTCGGGGGGCCCCGCCCAACTGGGCCGCTTGGCGACGGGCACCCTTTCTGTGTTCCAGGGGGTGCCTACTTTTTGCGCACGCCCGTACCGGCCGCTCTCACCTCTGCTTACAGAGGTGCGCTCGAGAGCGGTGGAGGTGCGGGCTAGTTCTTCAGCTCCTTAGGGAGCTCCAGGGTGGTCGCTTAGACGACCGCCCCGAGATGGACCCCTAAATTCTGGGGTGCCCCTTGCCGGCACGCAGTGATTTAACCTCAGGCCTACCCTGCGAGTCGGTTTTAGGTGAGGCGGAACACCGCGGGGTTTAGTGGGTAGGACGGCCTCTCTCTCACGGGCCGGGAGCCCTACACACCGTTCTTACTGCCCCCGCAGCGGGGATGACGGTGCATAAACGCATTCCCCGCGAAAAAAAAAAAAACTGTAGTGCGACAGTGTCCAGTTCTAACATATACATACACACATCAACACGGTCTAGGGATATTTATTTAAAAAAGCGAATTACTATCAATGTGTTAATTATTTATATGACATGTATATATTTAAAAGATACGTTATTTAATATTCTACCATTTTTTAATAATGGTTAAGGTACTTCGATTAAAATTTCAGGATTTTATGGGAAAAAATGAAGCATAGACGGAAACCGTACATGAATTAACTTTTAATTTATGAGTAAAAACTGAAAAAAATAGAAAAATCATTTAATTTGTGTTTATAAACTTGAAGTTAGTAGTCTGAGAAAGCGCCCATGATGTTCATAACACATCGGCAACGATTCGGCATGCTCAGAACAAGGTTGTCAATGTCTTGCTGCGGAATATTGTCCCATGTCCTTCTGAGGTGCGCAAAAAGTTGATCTTCTGTAGCCAGATTTTCAGGAACTTCCTTCAGAGCTCTTCTTTGCAGCATATCCCACGCATGCTCAATGGGATTTAGATCTGGCGATTGAGCAGGCCAGTCTAAGGCCCTAACTTGTGTGCATGTAACCAAGCTGCTACCGTTCTCGCCGTGTGTGCCCGGGCATTGTCGTGCATGAGCAGGAAATCTTGCCCCATTTGTGTTCTGTGGGGCAAGATTACGGGCCCCAGCACCTGTTGGACGTATCGTTCTGCCGTCATATTGCCCCGCACCTAAACGAGATCCGTCCGTCCTCCAAGACGATTTCCTGCCCAAACCATAATTGTTCTTCCTTGGTATGGGTGTACTTCCTGAGGGTTCTGAAGACGGCTCCATCGTCCAGGAACTCGCCAAACACGCGTCCTTCGTGAAACTGGATGGAAGCCGAACCTGGATTCATCCGTGAACAGCACATTGGACCATTGCTCACGGCCCCAGTCCACGTGGTTCCGAACCCATTCTAATCGTCGTCCACGATTGCCTCTCCGTAAAGGTGGGACCCGGAGTGGTCTACGAGAGCGTAGATTGCTTTCATGCAGTCGCCTTTTTACAGTTTGGTCACTCACAAGCACTTGGTGTTCCACTCGCAGCCTTTGGACCAATTGAGTCGCCGTTGCATTTGGTTGAGCTCGCGCAGTAATTTGCAAAAATCGGTCTTGTCTGGGGGTAGTGATGCGACTTGGCCCCCGGTGCCTCTCCGCTACTTGACCTGTGGCACGATAGCGTGTCCACAATCTTGAAATTACATTTTGGTGGGTCCCTATGGCCTCAGCAACATTACGCTGAACAGACCCAGCTTCCAGCATTCCCACAGCTCGTAACATCTCCGCCCTCGTCAAATGTTGGCGTTGCATGGCTACAATACCTCAATTTTAACTTTATCTTTCGTTTAAAAATGAAAAAAAAACTGTAACTAAACGTAATTCGTATTGTTTTCGAAATTTCGCACATATGAAAATTCCCTCTCCTACACATCAAGACATTTTTATGCCACCGAAACAAAAGAATTTTCAAAAATTTGAATTTGGAATTAGTCGTAGATAAATTACAAACAAATCGGTGTATAAAAGATCCCAATGCGGCCAGTACTTTTCGAGTTATTTAATTGAGTATGAAATATCCCTAGACCGTGTTGATGTGTTTATTAACCTGGTCAATCAGTTGCAATCTCTGTCTATTAAGTGACATACTATTTATAAAAAACTTATATTTATGTATCATATTTTTAGATTTAGTAATAAACTTTTTAATTTTTAAATATTTCTTAAACTTATTTTTACTACATTTAATAATTTTCAACGACTTAGAACAGCCCCCGGATTCATCATCAGAGGTGAGGTCTATGATAATGGAGGGGTGAGCTTTAGTAGTATCTATGCTTGTAGCCATCAGTTCATCGAACAAACTCTGATTAGATTGAACCACATTGCTCTGTTTTTCAGTTTCAAGTTGTGATATTTTTATCTCTGATCGTTGTAGCTCCTCCTTAAGTACTGCAATTTGGTTCAGAGCTTGTTCGTAATGATCTCTACAAGAGTCGAAACTGTCAACTAGCCAGTTGTAGCCTATCCCGATCCTGTAAGGTCATCAGTATCAGTATACAGTGAATGCAACTGTGCCAGTTCTTTCTTGAGCTGTCCGTTCTTACTTAAAATACCAAGCAATTCTAATTCATTTTCGTCTCTTTCCTTGTTAAATTTATCGCATTTCTCCCTCATAATTTGTAACTTTTTCAACGTTAATTGGAGCCTTGTCTCTTGCTGATTAGCCAAGGCCTTACGCGTCATTATCATATTAACAGTATTAGACATTTTTGATTATAATTACGTACTACAGAATCAGTGATTATTAGCAAATAAGAGTAAGAAAGGCGAAACAAAAACAAGGTTATGTTCTATTCATAGAAAGTTACAAAATCAATCTATTAGTGGACATGTGAGAATGTAAAAGTAAATAAACACACAAACCTTGATTTAAACAACTAAAACTTTCAAAAATCTTGCTAAATCCAAGTAATTATTTTAAATATTGAAAAATTTTTCCGATGTATAACTGTCACTGCACCCGGTACAATTTTAAAGTTTATATTTATCTACTTTTATCATAAATAGTTTATGTAACACTTAATATACTATTATTTGGCAATGAGGAATTGGTTTTTACTTAAAATTATAATTATTTTTGTAATATTACAATATAAAATACGGAGCCAATTCTAATCAGCTGTTAGGCCTAGGGTTGCCACAAGGAAAAAAAATAAACTGAAACTGAAGTCTTAAATAATATTGCAAGTAAAATTTAATTTCACTCTTATTCAATTGCTTCTATGCTGTTCAAGTATAGGGCAGAATTTTCTTTCATTGTTCATAGTTTTATAATATCCTTAACTCAGCATTTCCTCAACACCTCGAACTTTAGAACTATTTGTGGAGTCACTGCTGAGCAAGGCGATGCAAGTCACCGTGGCAAGGAACGCAAAAACCCTGAGCCCTTCACATGTAAAGCAATGCATCCTAGCTGAATCAAAGTTCGATTTCCTAAGAGATTTGGTAAGTAATTTATGTTGAGATTTAGCATGTAATTGAAACCTAGATACGATATTTAGTTTATTGACGCGGTTGTTTAAGCTGCAAACACTCATATGGAAAAAAAAATAGTTTTATTCACGTAAATCATTTTAGGCAGTTATGAATAATCATAAAAGTAATTAAAATTAAAATGCAAGCAGTTCTAGTTGCCTGTTCCAAAGGCACCTTCATGAAAAATAAATTAACAAGAAAATGTTTATTTTGTGAAAATTCTAACCATGATTGCTGTAGTGCAAATCGATATCATTATTGTTTGTATAGCGATCATTCCAATAACTATTCTAAGTAGTCAACCTGAAGTAAGGAGTATATCTGGTCTGTATAATAGCGAAAATCTTCTGAAACACCTGCATGTGATCATTGAGCTGGTTTTTCGTTAAACTTATACTTTAAACAATAATCAATTAATTCATTATGTTTTAATTGTTACGATGGGATTACTAATAAAATATTAGATCTTTACTATTAAAAAAAGAATCGAAATATGTATGTTCATTTAAAGGTTCATCAAATCATTTTTTCCAAGTTATTCAGAATTTTTTTGATTATGAAAATATTTCATCATGTCCACGCGAATTTTTCGTATTTGTAACGGTAATTAAATTTGTACATATTAAAATTTCCAGGTCAAAAATATACCAGACGTATCGGCTGCAGAGGAGAAAGAAATTATGAGCGCTGAGAGTTCACCAAATTCTTCAAGGTGAGATTCAAACTAAGTTTAGGTGCCGGCAGTAACGTTCGATCGAGTACAATGTCCTCTCCACTGACCGCCATTATTAGTTGAGAATGGTGCGTGAAGCAATTGAAATCTAGAAACACACAAATTTCAATAGAGAGGAGGGCTTCAAATGGTCTACGACGTGGAATCCAGTCATTGATATCAAACTACCTCGTTGTTTTGCACAGTCGGGTAACGCTCGGAATACGGACGGCCTACAGAATAGGGACATTGTCAGTGTTGTGTGTACTGGTGCGTGGATAGACAATATGAGGGTTGATTCAGACGATTCTACCTCACAATCGGAGTGACACCGCCCCTTCAGTCTGCTTGTGACCACGGCTGGTGCAACCCTGTCGAAACGTCAAGCTATTTAAGGTAAATAAGCATGATCGCGTTAATACCTGTATTTTACACTTATTTTAATGAGTGGGATCTTTATAGAACACCAATGGTAAAACCACAAAGTAAGCATACAAATCACTCCAGAAGCCTTACCCTATATATTTCATACAACCAAGTGCCTAAGAGTAAAAGAGACAAAAATATATTTTCATTACTTCAAAACAAATGTCTAATTAAAAAGCTAAACTCTTTAACATTAAAATAATAATGGCGGCTTGCTAAGTTTCCAAACTTTCGCGCTCGATTACAACGCAATATTATGACAAAATCTTCTGCGATGAAATTTTTTCGTGCATTATACTGATTTAACGTTGAAATCTACTAATGGGCTTCAAATATATTGAAGAATTATTATTTTTTCATGTCAAGATGATTTTTTTTTTAAATAATAGTTGTCGTTATCATGCCTTAGCAGTATTTAGATAAATAAACCCAACTAATTATCAGAATAATAGACAGTAGAAGTGACGTTTAACGATAATATCCCAGAAATAGTAACATAAAATATGCGTTATGAAATATCACTTCTTCGGATTATTAAAATAAAATGGCGGTTTAACCAAAACGTTATTTTAACCTAAATATCGACCTATAAGTATCTAGTAATTATTTTAGGTTATTTTGACATACTATTTGCGACTATATGGTGTCAGGTTACCTAATTAAGTCAATAATTCCAACCAACATAAAGTTATAATCGCGTATATAATACTTACTAACAGGACGAAAACTAGTCCTTGATTCAGTGTTGCTCATTAATTTAAGGTGCCCAAAATTGAGTAAGTTTTCAAGAAGGAAATTTCACATTAGATATAATCGTATAATAAGAATTATAGTGTTTACAAATTAAAGACAATGATACCAATATAAAAAATAATCCAATGAAGTGAAAATTCTGCAGATGTAATGTTCCACGGGGGGGATACAACTTTCATTTAATGCGAAGTAGGTACCTTTCTTGCATGAGGTACCTGGATGTCTAGCATTTAGTTATGATCGTACCCGACCCCTAACACCGGATTTGACTAATTATAATTAGCAGAGGTACCTAGTGGTAGTGTAGTGTAATAAAAAAAACAACAAATTGTTTTACAATGATTTATTAAAAACCAGGTTTACAGTAATTGTGATCTTTAGATGAACCTGCATACACAACTTACATCCATGAGGCCATACTCCGCTTATTTCCGTACATCATCATTATCACTATCGGCTACGGGTTCAGTGTCACTTACCACTTCTATAATAAAAGGTTTATCTAAATACAAATCATGTCAATCAGGCGGGGCTTTTTAGCATTTTTGTGCTCAATATTTACATCAGCAACTTTTCTTTTGAGAAGCGCTCGTGGCCCCGCGGTCTCAGTGTTCGGTAAACGATCACTGAGGTACGCAACTTTCACTATGGCTGGTCGTCGGATGGGTGACCACTTTGTGGCATTTACATTTGCGAGCGTTTCCGTGCTTCGGAAGGCACGTTAAGCTGTTGGTCCCGGTTGCCAGTAAAATGGCGGTCGTTAAGCCTGGTTGAAGGCCTTATAGGCGGCTTAAAAAATTTCAACAGCAGGTAGCCACAACCTGCGTCTGTCTATTTCAACACGGCAATGGGCTCACCACCTATTACGTGGGACAGGAATCCACACGGTGAAAAGTGGGCATATAATATGCCTCTGCCACCCCTTCGGGGATAAGGCGTGATGGATATTTATTATTAACTTTTCTTTTCATTGTGCTCCATATGAGTTCAATGGGATTGAGATCACAGTGATAATGTGGTAAATATAAGCATTTGTGTCTATTGTCTTCTAAATTTTATTCAATCTCATAAACAGGTTCAGGCTGACTCTTAAATATTTCTAAATGCTGAGGTTTATTCATATTCTCTCCTTAGCCAATTTTCTTTTGGGTCAACCATAATTGCATTTTTTTTAAGAAATTCGTATTTTGTACTTTATTCACACAAATACGGTAATAAGGAGCATTATCCATCACTATTATGGATGGCTCTCGTAAATTAGGCACAAAGACGAAATTCGTTTGTATATTTGATTTAATGGCATAATCGGAGACCCTGAAATGAAATGATGGCGTGGAAGCCGATGTATGAGCATCGGATGCTAATAAATTTACAGGCAATTGATATGGTCCTTCTTTTGATGTCGTCTTACGTATTTCAGAATTCTGAGCTTTAATTTTTTTTTAAACATTTTCTGTAGTTGGAAGTGGAATGTCTATACAGTTTTTTATCTTTGCCCATTGCACATTAGAAGTAAAACTTTAATGATAAATGATAGGTCACTAGTAATACGTCGTAGTTTGCCAAAGACTGACTTACTTTTGACTAAATCACGATAAACGTCAAGTCGCCAACATCACCAAGACTTATAAGTTAAATTACTGAGTAAATCTAACTTTAAAGTTATCAGAATATAACCTAACGGTAACCTAAATACATTACAAGTATCTATCACTCGATTGTCGCATTTAGGTATTTACTTTTGCTGAGATTTACTTCAAAATTGGTTTCAAATTCAACTTAGAATCGATGACCTTAATGGTCACTGAATAAGAAATAATTACATCGCAAATACCAAGCAATTAATTTTACCATTTTTTTCGACTTACTTTCGACTTTTAAGTTCTCTACCATATTAAATAAAAATAAGGTTTAAATTACTATATATTTCGATGTAGCAGTTAAATTGTGTATTAAGTGAAAAAAATGGTGCGTGGGACGTTACTTTTGCTTAAATTGGTAATATATTCTTTAGTCTTAGACAAAAACACTTAAAATGTTTGCTGAGATGCCTTATGGGCGGTTTGAAAATTTTCAACAGAAGGTAGCCACAACCTGCGTCTGTCTATTTCATCACGGCAATAGGCTTACCACCTATTACGTGGGACAGGAATACATTTAGTGAAAAGCGGGCTTATAATATGCCTCTGCCACCCCTTCGGGAATAAGACGTTATCGATAAACAAACATCCAAGCATGTCAAGGGGGCCTCAGTATTTTTTCATACGATTACATTAATTGCTAAAGACGAAAGGTAGGCAACTGACAGGCCACGAATGGGATTTCGCATACAGTTTGACGTAAACTTGGCACGCGGTATTATTATTACTTTCTTTGTAGAGACAAAGAAAAAAGCACCTAATAGAGATTAGGTGCAAGCGAGACGGAGCGAGTAACATTCCTTGCTCTGTAAGACTCTGTGGGCCGTTTTATAAACTTATATGGACTCAAGAAATACTTTTTTTAACGTGTTGAAATCCCCTCGGATGTCATGCCGACTCGAAACGACTAAAACCACACGGTCCCTGCCTAACTGTCTATTGCCGGACGCCCCGGGTACCTCCTCGGAAAGATGTCCCAGAGCTCCCGGCAAACTTTGGCTGCCACCGCGGCCTCACCTAGGGTTCGGGTGTTATCCCGCTTCTTTGGGGTTTGGTTCGGGTACTATCCCGCTTCTTAGTTAAAATTTTCACTTTATGCCAACGTCTTAGGCCTGCTTCTGATCAAGAAATACTTGAGGTGCTTTTTCGTGAAATGCTGAGTGGAGTTTTAGACGGGACAGTATAGGCAGGTACCTTAACCATTATAGTTACAGGAAACTGTTCCGAGACCATCCTTATATTTATAAGATATACGGAACTGCATTCACAGATTAAGGAAATAAAGTTACTGTTAGGAAAAAAAAGTAAAAATACATAGAAATCATTTATGTGGGGATCAAAAATGTCTATCAGACCATTTAAGGTAAACTGTAAACCTTTAGGTTGTACAGGACCCCACGGGAGGTAATGAAAGTAGAAGTATGTAGTTAGAATATAATATATATTTCCCGATAGGGCCAAAAGTAGTTGTAGTCAGGGTCGCGGGTGTTGAATATCGATAGGCAACCGTAAGGTGGACTCTGCCGCGAGAGGCCGTGGAATCTGGACTTATCTGAGGGAGGACCAGGTGATCTTCCACGGGTCGGATGTTGTTCCTCTCGCTGTCGTAGTAGGGTTCTCCGGCTGGGCGACGGCTTCCACTCCCGGTCTAGGCGCGACCAGAAGGAGCCTCGGAGCAGCGCTCAGCTATCAGGTAGTAGTTGTAGTGGTGGAACCGTAAAGGTTCAACCGTAACAAAGGACAATGGAAGACAGAAGCCTGGGGTAAGAACCTCAGCCGGAAACCTAAAAGGCTTCCAGCCTCTCCTCAGGCCCAGGTTGGCTGGAGAGGCGGGAAGTCTTACATATAGGTTGTAGGTGGTAGGTACATAGAATGAAATTTAATAAGGGTTGGTTGGACACTTGTGAAAATTAAAGCTTTATACTATATTATATATATTCCTACCCACTTCTAGCTATAGCTGAAAATTAGCGATTGTAATAGGTTTAGCAATGATAAAAATAGCTATTAATTGCGGTAATACATACGCTGAAAAGGAAATAGGTAAGTATCAGAAATGACAGAAAGTCATTGTACTGGCTGTTTACACTGGTGATTGATGGCTCTTGGTGGAACTTGCTACACATCTTGAACTAAAACACTTGTACTGTTCCAATTATTTATTACTTAAACCTGACCGGTTTCTTTATTTCTATTATTTGTATTTCGGATGTCATTGAGTAACTCATCATATTGTACTCAATGACATCCGAAATACAAATAATATGTGCTAACCTTTGAAAATGCCGTAAGGCGAAACCGGTCAGGTTTAAGTAATAAATAAGTGGAACAGTACAAGTGTTTTAGTTCAAGATGTCATTGTACTGGATTGCAAAAAAAAATTAGATAGATATATTTATTCGCATGAAATATGGTATTACAGTTCTTGAATTACATAATTATTTTTTGTAATACTATAAATAATTAATTTATGGTATTACAGTTCTTAGAATTACATATGTAATACCATATTTCATGCGAATAAATATATCTATCTATCTATCTTTAGTACACTGAAGTCGCTTGTTTTAGGAGTTAGGTGTTTCTTTCTTCTTCTTTTTTTGTTTGTTTGTTTTTTGTTGTTTTGTTTTTTTTTTGTTGTTTAATATATATGTATGTATTTCGAGTTAGTTTAGATACCGTACCACAAGCTGACACTGTGTAATTTTTTTTTTTTAACTTCCTCTGTGGCGTAGTGGGAGTGTGTCGGATACACTCCCACCGCGCCACAGGTCTACGCAAGAGGTCCCGGGTTCGATTCCCGGGTCGGTACAAATATTTGTGTGATCTACAAATAATGTGTGTTTCGGAGTTTGGGTGTTTCCTTCATAACACAAGCTAATATTAGCTTACTTTAGGCTAGATGGCTCTGTGTGAAAAGTCTCCCACTATATTTATTTATTTATATTTATTTATCTATCACGCTTTATCCCCGAAGGGGTGGCAGAGGGATATTATATGCCCACTTTTCACTGAAAAAAAATGCCCCATAATATTTAATTTTTATTTATTATATTTATTAGGTCTTTCCTTTACAGATTTTCAGACGTACCACCCCGACGGATAGCGAGAGAAGACTCAAACAGTTCAAGCAGTAGTGACGTCAAAGTGGTCCCCTTACCACAACCGCCACCCGTCTTAAGAGAACATACCAAACCAACCACAGACGCTGAACTCCTCTCCAAAACCTGTAAAATAGAAACCGTCCCTTCCGTCGTAACACCAGACATAGCAATAGATCTATCGAAAAAGTCCACAGACATTAAACCGGTGGTTACCGCGAATTTTTACCAAGAAACGTTACTAACCGACGAAGTGTCACATCGAAGTGTTATAACCATTAATCCTACATATAGCCCTCAACCGTCAACGAGTTATAACCAAGAACCTCTTAAACTAGAACCAGTGCCAAAGCCATTTCTTGTTGAAAAACATTCTTTATCGCTTCGGACGTCTTTGACGTCAACGCCTAGGACGCCTATCTCTACTACGCCTAGAACTCCTACGACACCAACGCCGAGAACACCAATCAGTCTGGCGCCTAAAACGCCCATCACACCAATTCTAAACATAGATTTTACAAAGAATTTAGCTAACCCAGAAATAAAGCTACTAGACACGGCAGCGGTTAATATTGTGAGCGTACCTAAGAGTGAAAAAAATTCGCTAAAACAACTTCATAGGCAAAATTCTAAGACATCGAAAAATGAGGTTAAGAAAATTGAAATCAAGCCGCTTGTGGCTCGCCCAGTTGATATAGACATTTTGAATTCTGGCAATCTACAAATAGACGAAGACTATGATACCTGAGTACGTTTGTAAGTTTGGTTGTTTTCGTTTTAAGTTTTTTTTATTTGCGCGATATTTGTTACCCGTAGTTATTTATTGTTAGTTGTAAAACAAACTGTTGCTACATTCCTCAGTATCCTAATCGCATTATTTCAGGAATTTTAGTCATTTTTAGACACAATGTTTAAACAAAGTTGTTACACAAAGTTTATTTTGTGGTTTTATTGAACAAACTCCATGATTGATGTTTATTTTTCAACATACGGATAATGAATGTCGCGTGTAAGTCATGTTGTTTACCAATTTAGGTTACAAATGGTAAGTTTTTATTGTAAATTTCTTTTTTTTTCTTTTTTTTTGTTCATGTTTTTGATTTCGTTTATGTTTTATGGCGCTTCTAGTAATAGTTTTATGTAATTTGATCGAGATTAAAAGTACGTTTTAGAGTAGTTTTTGGCTGTTTATTAAAATTTATCTATTGTTGTAATAAACCTCTAAAACGATACTGTAGAGATTTTAGCCAATTTTCACCAAGAATGGTTTGTGGAAATAATTTAAGTACGAAATTGAGTGACACGTTTCTATATGTATATAAAAAATATATCAATATATTACTGTATATAAAATGAATTCGTATCTATACTAATATTATAAACTGAAAAGTTTGTTTGTTTGGTTGAACGCGCTAATCTCAGGAAGTACTGGTCGGATTAGAAAAAATCTTTTTGTGCTAGATAGCCCATTTATCGAGGAAGGCTATAGGCTATATATCATTACGCTACTACACTGGGGAGCAGAGCAGTAGTCATAAATGTCGACAAATCAGGCAAATTTGTATGCATCATTGTAGACTTTATAAGCGACGGAATTAAATAGGTGCGACGGGAGGTCGAAATATTCCACGGGCGAAGCTGTGGGGTTCATCTAGTAAATTATAAAAGAGAGAAAATAAGAATAGGTATAGAATTGACCCCAGAGTAGAACTAAATTGGATTGCATTTAGTAATTTTATGGATTGTTCATTCGTAGATTTAACTACTAATAGTTTGTAAGGCACTTGGAAAGCAATAAAAAGAAACAATATAAGTATATAAAGTGTAAATTCAACTGTAATTTGAAGCAATAAAAACAAACAATATACATACGTATAAATTTTAAAATTTTATACACACACCGGCACAATTAGCGGAACATAAAAAAATGCTAAATATTTTTCAAAACAATTTTATTTTAAAAATCAATAAACGCCATTCGGTGTCATAAATAAAATGCCGTATTTTAAATTTAAAAGATACTTTGTTTGGTGCAATTTCATTAAGAAAAATAAACATTACAGAAAAATAAACATTCTTGAATTTTCACAGTGTCTAAAAAAACAATTAAACATTTTTTTTTTCATTGGAATAAAGGATATATCAGTATCGAGTATTTCCTCCACGTGCCCTTATCAAAGTTTCTACCCGTCTTGGCATGCTAAGAATGATGTTGTCTTTGTCTATCGTTTCTTGGGAAAGTGTCTGCCATTCCTCCAATACGGCATTTCGCAGTTCATTCAGTCACAGGAGCGGGTATTCTGGATTTCACCCCACGTTTTAGTAAGCCCCCGACATGTTCAATCGGATTCATGTCTGGTGACCTTGCTGGCCACTCCATTACTGCGATGTTCACATGATTAAGGTACTAGCGAGTTCGCAGTGCGGGCCGAGGCCGAGCATTATCTTGCATCAACACAAAGCCGTCACCGATAAAGTGGGCAAAAGGTACCACGTTTTCTTCAAGAACCTCCCTTATGTATCGATCAGCAGTCAGACTCCCTTTATCGAACACCACTAAGTCCGTACGAGCTCCTAAACATATCCCCCCCCCAACCATTGTGGAACCTCCGCCGTATGCTACCGTAGTTTCAAAATTTAACTGATTGTATCGTTCCTCTTCACGTCTCCATAATCTTTGCCGTCCATCAATTTGATTTAAAAGAATTCTACACTCATCACTACAAAACTTTATTCCATTGGTCCGTGGTCCAAAGACAATGCTCTCGAGCGAAATTAGAGTCTGTTTCTGCGATGATGTACCTCGAGTTTTGGAGCCTTGGCAAGCACGCGTGAATGCAAATGCACTTCTTCGAACCTTCTTCGTACCGTGCGTTCACTTACTGCTACTCCTCGAACTTCTTGAAGAAGATTTCTGCCTTGAAAACCCTCAAACGCGGATTCCTTCGAACACACAGCTGAATAAAACGGTCATCTCTCCTCGATGTACGCCTATTTCTGCCTTGCCCGCGACTTCTAACGAGAGAATTAGTCTCCCTGTATCGCTGGATACTGCGAGGAATTGTTGAAACAGATCGACGAAGCATCCTGGTGATATCTCTGTAAGTTTTATTACTGCTTCTCATCTTAAGTGCCCTGACAACTTCAATCGGGGTTAAACCAGGCATAATGATTCATTTATCCTTCAGTAAGATTTAAGGAACATAAAAAGTCCAAAAAGTCTAGAAATAAATAAAAAAATAAGATCTTTACATACAAACTTGTGCACCCGTAATATGGAAGACTTACTCGAAATTATTAAAACGTCGATTAAAATTAAAACAATCACAGAAAAAAGTGACTATCAACAGGTTCTGATTTTAAAATATTTTATTCCAAAATAAAATAGTCATTAACCAGCCAGCAACATTAATTGAAAAAGGTTTCACTATTTTTTTATGTTCCGCTAATTATGTCGGTGCGGTGTGTGTATAGAGCGCAACGTCATTGTAATTCCACTGTCATTTTAAAAATGACATTACTCTGAGAAATACCGATTAGTTCTTAAAATAAACGTAATTGTATTTGAGTGAAAATTGTGAATAAAAAAAGTGAAGTGAAAATTGTATTTTTTAGAGCGACAGTGGAAAGACAGTATATTACGCTAA
The DNA here is from genome assembly GCA_948477245.1 of Thumatha senex. NCBI lineage: Eukaryota > Metazoa > Arthropoda > Insecta > Lepidoptera > Erebidae > Thumatha > Thumatha senex. The sequence continues at coordinate 10,854,090 of OX419750.1, read as the reverse complement.
CTGAAAATAGCAGAATTGGAGACTTAATATGACAACAAAAAATCCCTTTTATTGAAACCAAACACGATGAATAAGTCGGTGTGTAGCGTAGCGATAGATTTTGCATTTGGAGTCAATGATAGAATCGATTAAAATGATTAATTTGAAATTAGGATAATTAATTTTTGACGGTCTACGCGGGAATGTCGGCAAGTGCGGACGCTTGCTGGATATTATTTTCTAAAACTAATCCATTTATATTGTTTTATGTGCGGGAGTGGTGTTTCTTGGACATAAAAGTTGTGTTAACGTGCTATAGAGAAAGACATGAAATATAATAAAATTGTTTGTTTAATGTACTGATTAAATTACAGTAATACACAACTCGTGAAAATCACAGGGGATGGAGGGTGGACCGGTCATAACTCCTTTGACCTTGACCTTTGACAACCGCATTGATGCGCGCACGGCTACCATTCATGCAGTACGTGACGAAAAAGAGTAGTTCTTCTAAGCGAATCCAAGAGCAAAAATCCATGACGAAGCTCGAAGTTTCAATGTACGATAGTACTCGCTGTTTAACGAATTGCCAAAAGTGATAGAACAAACGTTGTTAGTTATGACCTTGGCTATCTACTCCTAGCAGATTGCTGGTGTTTTACAAAAGACCATGTATATGCAGTGAAATGCTATTTTTTATTTTGACGCGTAAACCCCACTGAAAACCTCAGTATAACAACCACCATTATTCTGGGGTGAGACTGACCTTGACTTAAGACTAGACTTGACTAAGACTTAGAGGACGGGGACATTTTAGATAATAAGAAAGAAGATTGAAGAAATATGAATTAAGATTTGGCTGGTCTTATTCACCAGGCAATTAAATGATTTAAATAAAAAAATCCTTGAAAATTTATATCGTTAGAAGATATTGATAAAATTTTTGTTGTAAATCAATTGAGTCAAGAATACGATTTAAATAATAATATTACCCAATTTATACTCGTTAAATATTTAACGTTGACAATTTCATTTACATGATTCGCGTCGCGTCTCTTAACTTTTTAACCTATTTATCATGTTTCAAATTAAAGCTTTCAATGGATTCTATTATTGATTTTGAATCTAAAATGTGTAGGTAGATGAATGTTTTGTAGTTTTTCATGTAATTTAAATTGTTAAGCTGGGTCTCTACTGGGTTTTTTTTCTAACATAGAACAATGTATTTACTTCGCTCTAAATTTTGGGCACAAATATTTCGCGTACTGATTCTACTTAGAATAAAGCCCATCCCATAAATTATATCCCAAGGCACTATATCTTCTTAGCTTCGTTAAAAGGCGAGTTTTGAGAACGGAAAGTCATTAAAACTCTTGCGATTCAAGTACGATTATTCATGATTTAACCGATAACAATAGTAGGAAAATGGCAAACCCATTACCCTTTCTACTTTTTTGTGTAGGAGGAGACCTGGTAATAGTTGGTAGGGATCGCTGTAAGCGTTTAAAATACCAGTAATACGACTTACTGCGTATTATAGCAGTATTGAAATTATAAGCAGTCAGCGGGCTTAAATCCTAGCAGTAACTCAATTGCCATGACCCCGCTTATCACAAGAAATTTAGTTTAGCTAAAAGGACTATTCTCTATTCTGTTATTGGTATTTTTATTTGAATTATATTTACCAAAGACTATTAATATATAATATCTTTAAGCCCCGATCCAGACACAATTGAGACGCGAAGACAAAACGAGGCGTATAACTCGTGGACGAGGTGCAGATGCGTCCTTTCAAATTATGCAAAAGAGACGCCAAAAAGCAAATAAAATAAAAGATATTTTGTCCAACATGAAATAGATAATGACTTCGCACACCTAAGGTTTGATTGCCTTGTATGGACTGAGTTTCCTTTGCCTGGGTTTGATCAAAATTTTCAAGATTCGAAGACGTAGAAATCGATGTTTCCATTCGAGTGCTTGCTTGCCTAGGGAGGCGCTTTAACCGCTAAGCCAACCAACTCAATACTGTCAGATACGATCACAATTTGACATTTCGTGTTAAACTGGTACACCTGGAAACACCGTACACTGTTCAGTAAACATGTACTGTACACGTAAACATACCGTAGCAGGGTAATACGAAATATCTAAATTTAAGATGTCATCATGAAGTGTGCGTTTGCATCTCGTTCTCCCACTATATCTTGCATTGCGAGATTTTAATACATGTTGTATATAAGAAACCTATTGTGTGTATGGTAACAATACAATTTTATTATTGATTCTCAGTGTGCATGTACAATGATACGAGACTGTCCCATTAAATTATAAAAATAAAAGAATTTATGGTTTTAAACCGCGCTCATATCTATCTGGTATGTGCCTACGCGGCTACGGTCTAACACTGTCATTGAAATGAGCTTATAATATGAGTAAATTCACTTCGGTTGTTGCATAGGCTGGAACTTACAAACTTTAAACTTAACATTTGTTAATTTTCACTGGTCATTAATCAGCACTACCACAGCCGAAAGACATACAGTCGGTCGACGAAGCTGTCTAGACAGAGCAATCGTGCGGGGGACAAGGGACGAGACGCGGGAGGGTTTGTCCCGAGCTGCGAACAAAATATTGTTAGTAGCTCGGGACAGTCTTTCAGGGCTGACGCATTCACGACCGCTTGCTATGATTTTTGAATTTTTGTATAGATTTCTTTAATACATGGGGTTTTTAATATTCTAAATACAAATTTCGTGTTCATTTTGCAATCCGACATGGCCGCCGCGCCGTGGATATAAAATTTCATGTTGGGTATCGTATAAGGGGTTTTTTTGGTATGCAGAGTACGAATTTAGTGTTAATTTTGCAATCCAATACGGCCGCCGGCGCCGTGCCGTGATTTTTAAATTTCATGCTGGGTATTGTATAAGGGATTTTTTGGTATGCTGAGTACGAATTTCATGTTAATTTTGCAATCCAATATGGCTGCCGCACCGTGGTTTTAAAATTTCATGTTGGGTATCATATAAGGGGTTTTTTGGTATGCTGAGTACGAATTTAGTGTTTATTTTGCAATCCAATATGGCCGCCGCGCCATGGATATAAAATTTAATGTTGGGTATCGTAAAAGGGGTTTCTTGGTATGCTGAGTACGAATTTCATGTTAATATTGCAATCCAATATGGCTGCTGCGCCGTGGTTATAAAATTTAGTGTTGGGTATCGTATAAGGGGTTTTTTGGTATGCTGAGTACGAATTTCGTGTTAATATTGCAATCCAATATGGCTGCTGCGCCGTGGTTATAAAATTTAGTGTTGGGTATCGTATAAGGGGTTTTTTGGTATGCTGAGTACGAATTTCGTGTTAATTTTGCAATCCAATATTACCGCCGCGCCAACCATTATAAATTTTATGTTGGGTATCGCATAAGAGTATTATGGTATGCGGAGCCACACATGTGCGATTATAACTATACTCTATACTATGTTATCCTGTGTTCAAGTTTTTCGTCATAATTAATATTTAAACTTGTTCAAAGCGTAACCAATATTTTTTGTTGAAAACAATAGTAGCATTAATACCCAACATGAAATTTTATAACCACGGCGCAGCGGCCATATTGGATTGCAAAATTAACACTAAATTCGTACTCAGCATACCAAAAAACCCCTTATACGATACCCAACATGAAATTTGAAAACCACGACGTGGCGGCCATATTGGATTGCAAAATTAACACGAAATTCGTACTCAGCATACCAAAAAACCCTTTATACGATACCCAACATGAAATTTTATAAGAATAGTTCGGCGGCCATATTGATTGCTAGAAACCCCATAATTTTATATCTACTACGCGGCAGCCATTTCGAAAACGCTTTCTCATAAAAAAAAACTATCGATTCGACATGAAATGAACCTTATTTACTTCCGTGTGCGGCATGAAATGAAATCTCAGATCTTTTTTTTAAACCGGTATTTATATTATTGATTTATTATATATACATACTAGCTGACGCCCGCGGCTTCGCCTGCGTAGAGAAGATTTCCCGTTCCCGTTTCCCATAAGAACTTGTTCCCGGGATAAAAAGTATATGTGTTATTCCGATGTATAAGCTATATTATTGTAGAGTTTCATTAAAATCTATTCAGTAGTTTTTACGTGAAAGAGTAACAAACATCTCTACAAACTTTCACATTTATAATATTATTAAGATTAAGATATTATATTATAATGTTGATAGTTGATTGCGAGTACGAGTTAATAAATAACATCAGCCTTGTATACTTGTGACAACCCTACAAGCATCACTGTCTAGACGTTGTCGGCATTTTTGTCAACTTCAAAGGCGTAACGCTACTGGTAGGTTTACTCTTTATACTGTGGCACTACTCTCTCCTTTCTAAATTGAAATTCACTCTGCAGGGTAGGATGGCGGAACGTGCACGCTTTTGTTTTTTTGATTCTATCACTCATTAATTCATATAGTTTCTCGTAAAAAGAAACTTTGATCCTGAGTCTATAATGCTGACTAACGACTAGTGGAAAATACCTATAGTCTAATGCTTAAACTGCCAGTCTTTTAGGTACAGTCAAGAACATAAACGAATATCAAAAACTTAATGTTTGTGAACGTTGTACTATTTGTACGAATGAAATTGTATATACATAAATCACATTGTCTGTGTTGATGTTTTGAAATAAGACTCCCTTTTCACCATTGAATGGTCAAACGACATTATAAATTATAATGCGGTCTGATCAGCGGGAGATTGTAGTTGATCGTTCGATGTTCAGTGCTGCATGTATACAATAAATGTTAGTTCTATAGAAACAAATTATATTGTGTTTATTTCCTCAGTACCGCGTGGTACCTACAGTTTGCCGTAAATGTGGTCCACTACCCCTCAGTTGAGGTCCATTTCAATGTTGTAAAACAACAAATTCAACTTTCTTTTTATTCCTGATGCCAAGCGTCAAGTTTGAATTGTAATAGTCAACAATAGCTCACATCTATACTAATTTTATAAAGCTGAAGAGTTTGTTTGTTTGTTTGGTTGAACGCTCTAATCTCAAGAACTACTGGTCGGATTTGATAAATTATTTTTGTGTTAGATAGTCCATCTATCGAGGAAGGCTATAGGCTATATTTCATCAGTCTAATATCCTGGGCAGCGGAGCAGTAGTAATAAATGTCGAGAAATCGGGCAAAATTTTATGCATTATTGTAGAATTTATAAGCGACGTGATTAAATAGGTGCGGCGGGAATTCGAATTATGCTACGGGCGAAGCTGTCATGTCAGGGGGTCATCTAATCCTAAAAGGATTCCTAAACTTAAAACTAGGGACGTATTACAGAACGTTTCTAAGGGCCGTATTCCAGAACGTTTATCAATACTCAAGAAACTCTTGAGAGTAGATTTTATAAGGCAAAATCAAGTCTCAAGCATCGATTGAGTATTAAGAAACGTTCTGGAATACGGACCTAAATACTCAAGAAAAACTTGAGGCTAGTTTTTGCCTTATAATACTACCCTCAAGCAGTAGCGTAGCTAGGTAAGGTAACCAAGGGCCCTGGGGCACATTATAAAATGGTGCCCCACTGCTATCTAAACTGGTTAGATTTTATAAAATAAAAATATGAAAGCGCAAATATACGACTTACTTTAAAAATACTAAGCTACTTTATCATCAGCTCTTTCGTGCACTAGTCATCATCCGAACGTTAGTCCCAGTTGCGTCCCGTCGGCATACCCTGTAATGAGATCATTGGCACTCATGTCATCCCTAACGACGACAAGCCAGCACTTCATGGGTCTTCCTCTCTTACCGGAACCTGGCGGGGCCGACATAGCCAGACATTTGTTTCCCACGTAGCATGGCGTTGCCGCTAGACGTGACCATACGACCAAACGCGACACTTCCTCACACGTATGCGAGAGTTCCTCACGCGGTCTATCCGGGTGACTCCATGCATCCATCACAGCACCTTCATTTCCGAGACACGCAGCTCCTGCTTGTGTTGCTCCAATTGTGGTCACACCTTACAGCTATTTAAAAGGATAGGTCTAATTATGGTTTTATAAACCATCAACCTGACCGGCATTTTTGGGTCACAAATGACACCAGTCATCTCCCGCCACTTGGACCACGCGGCAGCAATGTGTGTCTTGACGTCGCAATCGATGTCACTGAACGCGTGAAATATAGATCCCAGGTATTTAACCTGGTCTGTGCGCTCGGCCCATCGCCTTCCATCGACGTGGACTTCATCGGGTCCGACAGCTTTCCGATTCTTCATTCGGCGAAGAGCAGTCTGGATTTCTCCAGGCGTTATCCGTTAGTCCCTGATTTGTGGGAGGTCCGGAGGCTGCACCTCTTTGTGCTGTTTATTAAGCAGCTCGTAGAAATACGAGCGCCATCCTCCTTTACCGACATACAGAAGTTGTAAGTGATCTCGTCTGGTTCCGGCTACAGCTCTCTTTGTGGCGCGCTTAGCAGCCCTGTACGCGTCGCGGTCTTCAGGAGATCCGGTCACTTGCCACTTTTTAAAGAGGGCTTTTTTCCTCCTTGTCTCCCACCACCAAGTTTCCTTGTCACATTTGCGACCACCCTAAGGCTCGTCGAGCACTGCCTTCGCCGCTACAAGGATATCTGCCTGAATCCTATCCCAGTACCTTTGAATTGGTTCGCCATCAGTGTCAGTGCACTTATCACCGACAGCTGAGGTGAACCCGTGGGATCTGGTTACATTGAGCACTATTGAGCGGCCACCATCTGATGCGACGCTGGCACCTCTCGACACATTTGGCTTTGAGCTTCACGCAGAGATCCATGACAAGGAGACGCTGTTTTGCAGTTAGGCTCTGTCCGGGTATAACCTTGCAGTTGACCACCTTACCGATACCATGTCTCCTAGTGAGTAGGAAATCGAATTGAGTAGCGATGAGATGTTCGGATTTCTTTTGGAAAAACGTGTTCACGATGGCAAGATCGGCAGCCGCACACGTTCTGAGGATAGAATCCCCTTCAGTGATGCGGGTGCTGTATCCAAAACCACCACAAACACGCTCAAACTCCTTACACCTCTTAACCACATGACAGTTCAGATCGCCACCCAAAACAATTCCGTGACAACGGAATGCTCCGAAGCACTCCCTCCAGTTGACGCCAAAACATCATCTTATCGGCATCGCAACAACCGACCTGTGACACGTAGGCACTTATGAGGTGGGTAATAATAAGCACCACCGATAAGCACCCTTATGATCATAAGCCGATCGCTACAGCATTTTACCTCCAAGATGCCGCTTTGCAGCCCCTCGGATAACACCTCGGCCACTGCAAAGGCCAGGCCTTTCCATCGAGTCTCCTGTAGGAGCGCCATGTTCACCCTACGCCTGGAGAGTACCTCGACCAACTCAATTGCGAAGCGGATACGGGTTGGGGCTAACTTCTTTGGCAGTGCTGGCCCTACACAAGGCACTCTAGCCCACTTGCCACAGAAATCGGGCGGGGCTCCTGCTCGCCGTTTTGCGGCGGCGCCCTATCCCAAGCTGCATTATTTTTCCTTAGCCCCGAAGGTTTTGGTAGGGCCCCATGCACCCAGCCCTTTTTTTGTGCAATAATTAAATTATTAAAAAGTAACAACATAAATTACAATTAATAACTTGGTGTAGATATTGGGCAATAAAACGAAATAGAAAGGATTAAAGGGTTTATTGCCTAGTCGTGCAATTAATATTGTTATATATTAGGGTAATTCTCCAGGTAAAGCTTTCGCATTTCTTTCAATTGAGTTACCATGATGAAGTGAAGTCATATTTATTTTGAATATGGGAGACATTTACAAAAGTTCAGTGTTATCGAGATTTTCTGGTAAGGATTCGAGGGCCCCCTGAGCTTGAGGGCCCCGGTGCACTGCCCCGCCTAGCCCCTGGGTAGCTACGCCACTGCCCTCAAGTGTTTCTTGAGTATTGAGAAACGTTCTGTAATACGGCCCTTAGGTACCTTAACGTTAGGTAATTAATAAAACTGAGAAACTTTTTTTAAAATTTGGTAAACCAACCTTCTTCTTGTAGAAGAAATTAAAATATAATTGGAGAATATTTGCCATTAGCGAGATGGTGATTATCGCACTGACATACTTTCAGCGATTCGTGGATGGAATCGCGTGAGAACGAGGTAGACTGAATTTTAGCTGGTACTTTGTAAATAACTTAGGAAATCCCGCAAGCAGCTGGACGGTTCATAGTTTCGTATTCGATAACTTTTGAGAATACTTATTTCAATACATTGCCCATCTGTTAAAAATCTGTCGAGGCCGAGATATTTTAATGCCATTTCCATACATTGCCTGCCCAGCTGTTCGACTAGATGTCGAAAATATATGAGTGATTCATGTATTTCTTCTACAGGGAATTGCGGGGCAGTCGAGAAATATAGATGTACCTATTCTACTCCTGGAGATATCGACAGAAACGTCAGTCATGGGTCAGGTGGAGTAAAGTCAATTGCAGTCACAATACTCCGTCCGGCACCTTCCACATCCAGTCCCTCCCTGTAACCTGTCTTGCGTCGTTGGTCCATCTAGCTGAAATCCTACGTTTACCGAATCGTGATGTCAACTCCAGAGCTTGTCTGTCCCCCGTTTTTACTGGTCATCGTTTCTTCGACAGATATTATGGTCAGCAAATTGCCACTTCACTGCCTTACTACGTTTTCATACGGGATAGTACAGAGTTTGGTTTCAAGTTTCTTTGTCACCAACATGACCTCAGATGAACCAATTGCAGATGCTGACTTGGACCCCGAGAAAATTTCGGTAAGACTCGCTGAGTATCAAACTTGTAATCTCAAATAAAAGCTCCTAAAGTCAGGTTACGAGGGAGGCACTGAAAATTTCGGGAATCAAGGAAGTGACACAACATCACTATTTAAAAATGTATTTTTTGCTTTTCGAATTATTTTCCGCGAAATTTGACACATTTTTCCATACGACGGAACCAATCATTGAAGCAACCATTCCATTCGGAAGTTGGGGTATCCAAAATGGCCGTTTTGTAGGCGTCCACAGCTTCTTCAGGTGATGAAAATCTCTGACCACGCAATTTATTCTTTATTTTAGGGAAAGTATAGAAATCATTAGGCCTTTGGCCGGGGCTGTACGGCGGATGGTCTTGATGACCATTCATTCCAGATCCAGATCATTCTATGTTTTCTTGCTCTAAAAACTCTTGTTGTTCTGTGCGCTGTGTGAGAACTCGCATTGTCGTGATGGAGGATGATGCGGCGGTTGCAGTTCTCTTTACGGAGTTCAGAAACGACCAGTGGCAAACAAATGCTAGCATACCATTCTGCATTAACCGTTATTTGTCCCTCAAGAGGAATAGTCGCAACATGGCCAGTTTTGGAGACAAACGTGGCCACCATTTTTTTTGCAACACTCCGTGAACGTACAATTTTTGTTGACTTTAACTCATTTTCGAACACCCAAACTCGTGACTGGTTTTTTTGTTTCGGGTTCGTACGCATATATCCAGGATTCGTCACCTGATACGATGTTGTATACAGCATTTGAGGATCCTGCGTGGAATCTTTCGAGAGTTCTGACGCACCAAGTAACGCGAGCCGCTTCTTGCTCTTCACAGAGCGAATGCGGTATCCATCGGGAAAACAACTTTTTTACACCTAATTGTTCATGCAAGATTATTTGTATTTGACTCATGCCAATGTCTAAAGTTGCCTGAATTTCGCGGTATGTCACATGTCGATCTTCCTCAATCAGCTTACGCACAGCATCAACGTTTTCTTGGGTGACTGCAGTTTTTGGACATCCTTGACGGGGATCATCACTGAGTTTGACACATCCATGTTGAAATTTCAGCAAACCAGCGATAAATTGTGGTTTTGGATGGGGCTTCATCACCAAATGCAGAAATCATCCGGTCAACACACTGTTTTTATGTTAAACTACTTCGAAAGTCATAATAAATCATAACTCTTGAATTTTCTCGAGTCAATTTCATTTTCTCAACGACTAAACAAGTTTGACAAAACCTTGTGACAAGACTGAGAATCTTTTTTTTAAATATATACTTAAATGGTATTCGATTTTTAAAACCAAGGAGTTTTCAATTAAAAAGATTTTAATGTGACAGGAACAGTGGAAATGTTCCATTCCCGATACTTTTAGTGCAGCCCTCGTACTAGAAACAAAACATTTAATTATTATCTAAGGCAGAGCTAATAAGTTAGAGGAAGAACCACGTGAAAATCTCGCTTCACACGATCGCTCTACAAAATCAGTTTTGGATGGGACCGACAGGTGTGAATACTCTTATAATGAGCTGCAGAAATACAAATCGACAGGTCAAAACTAACCGCAGCGAGCACCAATTTTTCCAGTGCAATATTGTAAAGCGCTCTTTTTAAGCCTGAACCGTTGTAGCTGCAGGTATAGCTTGACGGGGTGTCTGACATCGCACCGAGCTTAATCGATCACCGCTTAGCATCTTGATGTGGTCACTCACAGTCACATCGATTATAGAAGTTACCTACTAAGACGGAGCTCTCTGATTTTTCTACTCCATGATGGAGCTTCATCTTCCTAGAGAGGGTAATCAGTTCCGCCGCTACCACTCAAGAAGGACGTCGTAAGCTAAAAGGCCACAAAGGGCGTAATATTACCTACTAAGATTGTTAGCGCCCAAACAATTTGACTTGCATCCATTCCAATGACTTGGAGGTCAGTGTATTAGCCTACACTTACTGACCGATGAAGGATGCCCCCAAATGAAATAAAGATTATATTATATTAATTGTATCTCATCATTTCTTAAATATTCTTAGTCAAATTTATTATTAATTTATGAATTAAACGGTTATCCATACCAATGACGCAACATAAAGTGGAATTTAAGATTCTGAAGAACAAATACGCTCCGGAAGGAAAAGTGACAACGCAATTTTTCCAATTGTGACATTTCAAGTATGCTCAACTGATGATAAAATCTATTTTTACCTAAATAATATTGTAGATAAAATGAGGAAATAAGAACTCTTCTCGTTTCCCCATATTATCATGTAAAATAAAACCACGAGTTGTCATCATGTACAAAAATATCTCATTTTATTGTTGTTTTTTTAAATAATTGTTACCTACCGATAACAAATACATGCCTAGTATACCTACTCAAATTACATAAGTACATTTGTTTAATATCTTCGTGTTATTATAAATATATAAATCTAACTTATAAATTTCGGACAATAACATTTTATTTTGAAGCTGCCAATACCTTTTCTGGGACTGTTGCATTATTGCAAGTTAAAGTTAAGATGCCTTTTACTGCCATGATTTACTAAATACATGATTACTAAACTATTGATGGGTAGAGTATGTATTAGACATTAGACAGCGTATGTATTACGAGTACGCTACCATAGTATCTACCGTGTTTACTTCAATTTTCAGTGTGAGTGGGACAGCCAGCGCCCCTATTGATATTAGTTTTCTGTATTCAGAATATCATAACGAACGACTACACGGTCGGATTCACACCGTGAAAAAAACAGTAATCTTGCTTTAAGTAGCTAGCCTTAGCCCTCTTCCAGTTCCTATCAAAACGCTTACTACCGAATTTAAATAAGCACACTGGTGTTGTTTCTATTGAAATTAATGTAGATACATAATTTTGAGATTCTGCTGACATTATCAATAATATCCGATGAAAGGATTCCTAAATTACAATCTTAAAATCTACAATGAAGTAACAAAATGGACACATATATGTATACCTAAGTAACAGTCTGTTGTTGTTCTTTCACTTAAAGCTATATATAAATATAACATAAAAGATCCCGTAGTTGATGTGATCTATTCTTATTGTCCCCATTCACACTGTATTCATTGCGGGGTCAATGTAAAGTCATAAAACTACCTACTGTTGCCGTTGTCGCCCTCGTAGTCCCAAGAGTGTCAATAGAAATAACGAAAAAGAAATTTTTAGACCTCAGATTGTCTCCATAATGGGGACAGGGTCAATGGGGACAAAAGGAATAGTCCTATGATGTTTTAAAACGTCATTACTTCGTAAAGTTACTTCTATACAATATTAATATAATTCTATGTATATCGTTTTCGTGTCAGTTTTGAATACAACAAGCTGACGCCTGTAGTTTTCGATATAACTCAAATTACTGAGCAGATCAGTACTGGCTCAATTGAATATGGACTTTACCGAGTATTATGGGTGATCCACATCTGAAAGCACAGAATCACAGGTCGCCTCCATTGTTATCATCTTCTAACGATCTGTATCAACTTCCTTTCACCTATGACAGTCATTAACAAGAAGCTAGAAACGCTTTACGGCAGAAGTACAGTGAAGGAGAAATAATAATATCGAGTTTACTGTACTTATAACGTGATCATCGTATCATCCCGGACCACCGTTAGGTCACAAACGATATCTTCTTGGTAAATAGGATGCAACTGGATTAAAAAAATTGAAAGGACACAAATGATAAACAAGTGAAGATCGTTAAAAGACAATTGAAATCTCGGAAAACACATACAAGTGTTTATCGAACATACTAATCTGTATGTTCGATAAAATCTAGAAATCGAAAGTATCGAGAAAATCAGTAAAAATAAAAGAACATAAAGAAGATCAATTGAACACACTTTCCACATGACTACTTTTTGCCGTAAAGCGAATCTATCCTGATGCGGACATGGGTTATAGGCTAGAAGGCTAGAAGTACGACAGCTTGACAAAGCTGGTGTGGATGTGGATCAACCTTAATGAATTTGTCATATTAAAATTACTGTCAGCCCAAAAATCTTGGTACTTGGTCAAAAGAACTTTACCAAACAATAAATAATTTATATTATAATGTTGATATAAAATTAGAATATTGTATTAATACTGATTATATTAACTTAAAAAATGGTAATTGATGGCATTTATTTACATTATTGTGGCATGAAATATATTTTAAAAAATTATTACTACCCGCATTTTATATGCAATATCAAAACTATATTATATTACAAATAATTATTTAATAAATTAATTCTAAACATTACCACAATTATAAACTACCTAAACATCTACAAATATTATGCAAACCTTCCTAGAACCATTATTTGCTTTATGGATCTGTTTGTGAATTTAAAATGGCTATAGATTTGTCAAATTGTAATTTTTTTCTCAACAAAATCGAATCTATTTAAACGAAGAAAGTATTTGTGAAAAACATTCTTCACCGGCGCGATTATAACTTAAGTACCTACCTATTTACAACAGGAATTGGATCCTGTGTGTTTGAATCTCGTGATAGGATCACTAGAGGATTGAAAGTGAACAAAAATGAATTTCTATTCATTCAATCATAGGAAATACTTCTAATTTTATATTAATACATATACCAAGCACCCTGTTTATACAGATCGGTAAGGCACATAAATATTTTTTTTATATGCTACTTATAAAGAAAATACGCGTTTGATAAAAAAATATTAACACTGTAACTCTGGTGTAGATATTACTAATTATTATGTTTAAATACGAAACATATTCAACTACAAGGAAGACTCGGAAATAACATTTCACACATTCTATAATATTATTACAAAATTAAACTTAATTAATATAAATTAGTTTTGATTAAATGCTAATAAGTTTTACGACATATCTAAAGTAAGTAAAGTTTGGAATGTAAACATAAGTTGGCAGTCTTTGAAAGTTGGATAATTATTAATAATTTATTTTATAATCAATTCTTTGAAAAACAGACAACATGTAATGACTGCCGCTGTGGCGCGGTGGGAGTGTATCCGACTGCACGCAAGAGGTCCCGGGTCGGAACAAATATTTGTGTGATCCACAAATGTGAGTTTCGGAGTTTGGGTGTTTCCTATGTATAATATGTATGTATTTAGAAATATATAAGTATGTTTATCAGTTATCTAGATCCTATAACACAAGCTAATATTAGCTTACTTTGGGCTAGATGGCGCTGTGTGGAAAGTTGTTCCACAATATTTATTTATATTTATGTCAGAAAGTCTCCCCAAAAATATCTCTGCAAAAGGGCGGTTGTGGACTTCTGTAAGTGCTCAAAGAAGAAAGTGGTGATAGAGTGACCGCTATGAAACCTGTAAATGTAGGCGTGGATCCGCGTATGGGTTCTATGGTCCACTCGTAATCCATAATGCTGACTCATCCCGATTAGATATCATCATGGGAATATATCTCGGTCGGGCATGATATCTTTGTCTCCATCAGAAACAACCAGATTAGTTTCCACACCCATATTCTAATGCAGTGGCCGGATCGCCTTGTCTCCTCCTCCGGCAAGACATATTAGGGACTTTACACAGGCTGCTGTTTCAGTTACAGCTTTCCAATTCCAGAAATAAGAAATCCAGATTCTGGATTTGTTGGAATCGACGGCCGTCTGAGCTTTGGTGGTTGGCCAATAAAGCAACCACTATGCAGTTGAAATATGCTCAGGCTCTGGATGTCGTATTGGGAGTCCCTTTACTCCTTTATTTTTTAAAGGATTTGTTTGTCAAATATCATTCACATACAAATTAGAAAATAAATATGTAGTGGGCGAGTCGCTGGTAGTACCTGCGTTGGTGTAGGTTGTTCATATAGGACCAGCACATCTTGGCAAGGCGCGGTGGTATTTTCAACCTCGGTCATAAAATTTAGTTATTATTGTTAACTTCGCGCCAGCTTGCTTTGTGTGCGTCCCTTAAAACACTTAGGAGATATAAGCGCCTGTTTGGCTCCCGACCCGCCCACACATTTTGTTGTCTTCCAATCAAACATAAATAATAATGGCAAGTACAGCTTCCGTAACATAATAATCGTGCTACTTCCCAAGATCGGCCAGTATAGCATGATACTTACGTCTATCATACTTATGTTAAAATAATTCTACCAAGATTTTTTTCTCTATTCAGCTGAACTCATTTCCATCATACAAGCTTTCACAGACCTCCAATAATCTTAACACTGGGCTAATATTGTATGGGAACAAAGATTTTGAGACCAATCGACTTATTTGCAATCTCAGTCTAATTAACACACCCATTGTGTCTTCAAGACCTCTGTTTCCTGAATCTGCTTGCTGACATGTCTCTAAGAACTTGGGCCAGTTTCTACGGACATATTTTAGAAACCTTAGCAAGTATAGAAGAAAACATGTTTCATTACTTACTAAATAATCTAATAAAACGTCACTGTCATTGGAAACTACTTTTAAAAACTCTATAAAAGAAGATATAGGATTCAACATTGGCATTAAGTCGGGATACATAGAATTTTTATACACAATACCTACAGTAATATCAAGTGTGCACACCATTGATTCAATGAGATAATCATCTTGTTCACTGAACAAATGTATGAGCATCTTTGTAAATTGTGTCTCGGGATGAAATTCTAAACTATTTCTAATAAAAACATCCAACTTCCTCAATACGTCTCTGATTGATCGTTCAACAATTTGCATATCTTGTATGGCGTTATAATCTGATGAATCTATTGAACTGTCAGATGAATCACATCTCATTTCCTTTACAGTTACAGCAACAGATTTTAGCACTAACAAAGACATGCGTTGCAACATTGTCTTATTGACTTCTGATCTAGCCTGTTCAGAATCATCATCTTCCCCGTAACTCTGATCTACTAACTGGATGGAAGATGACAGAGGTGCAACTTCAGGACCCAAAGAATAATCCCGTAGTACAGTGCAATCATGACCCAAGAACCCAAACCCACTTCTGCTTGTTTGAATTCTAACATCATTTAATAATCTGAAGTCTTTTACAAACCTTACTATAGAATGAGCAAGACTACATATTTCTTCAGGTAAAATATCTTGCAGTGCTAAAGTCGACCCATAACACAAAACCTCATTGAACAAACTCAGTAAATGTGTATATATTAGACTTGGCAACACTGTATTTCTTAACAAATCCACAAAGCTCTGTAGATCAGCATAAAATGGCTTTGTGTCTATAACAGACAGATTCGCCTTCACACTTATAATATTCTCCCACAGTGAGAAAAATGTTAAAATACAGTTTTCAGAATTAGCTAAATTCAGGTACCTTAATAGAAGCAGCTTCATATTTTTCACCAACACAGGCCAATGGTGTTCTAACGTTTTAATTGTTAAGCATTTAATGTGCGAAGTGTCAAAGGATTCGGAATCTGTCAAGACTATAGTCACACAACCAAGTTCATTAACTCTTTCTATCCTTAACTGTGGGGGTTCAGGAGATTCAGTTTGTTCCATTTCGCTCTGCTCCGTACTTGATAACCTTAGTACTGGATCATGGAGTTTGACGGTTGGTTGCCTTACTTGCTCAGATGATGAAGTTGATGAAGTACTTGGTGTTTGAAGATTTGAAAATGAATTTTGTAAATTTGTGTGTGAACTTGATGACAATTCATTACTGCTGCACCCATATCCCACACTACTTCTAAATGGATTATCTTCTTGCACATGTACACTACTTGAATTGGCGAGACTGTTGTCTTCAAGAGGATGCTGTTCAACATCCTTCCATTCAACTATCCTTTTTATAATATCAAGACTGAAGTTGATCTTTTGTACTGTAATCCTATTGATTCTATCAAACAAATATACATTTTCGACTATCTGCTGAAGCCAATTTTCATCTACAGTGTCTTTAGAGACTATTAAAAAACTAGCTAGTACTCTGCTGGCTGCAAATGTAATAAACTTACTCTTATGATCTGCCAACTCAACTACTTCAGTAATCCAATCATGTCTATTCCGGACGAGTATGTCACATGCTTGCATTATTTTGGAACATATTGTACCAGTACTGTTTTGTTTCAAATATACGTCAAACATGAGCTGTACTGTTGATAAATATGTAAGTGAACGAGTCAGTGGCCAAGATACTATATTAAGTTGTTGATCAAACAAATTAGATATCACCTCTTCATCAAATCTACACAAACACTGGCCAGTGAGACCATCTTGTAAAATTCGTAGCTCGGCTAGAAGTTTATCATCTTTTGAGCTCCAATGTTCAGTTGAAGTGGAGCAAGTGGGTATGATTTCCACGTTTGTGTCACTAGGGATTCTCAGCAAACTTGAACAATCCACAGCATCTTCACTGACTGTGCCACTGTCTGGAGATTCACCATTTCTTGATGGAAATTCCTCTGTAGTTTCAGCAGTTACTGTCTCTGAATCGAATATGTCAGTGAGTACTTCTTCGGTAGACTTATCGCTACCATCGTGGATATCGGGTGCGTCAATTCGCTGTTTCTTTTTCACAGGTTGATCTGAGGCCATAACTTCATCTGACAGTAGTCCACAAACGCGTCCTCTCAAAACCATTTAACACTATACCACTTCACACGGAAATCGATGTCTTTTGTATAAATGTGATCATCGTTCTGGAAATAAAAAGGTGAATATGAATGCATGACCTTTCCGTTTAGCTACTCAATTACGCGGGCGACAAAGCCTTCACATTCTTTCGAATTACGGTATAGTACCTTTTTAAAATAACATACGAAATACAAATTAGACTTCAATTAACAACTTTTGTGGCAAATAACGAATAATTAACTCAATTTTATCCGAAATTCAATGAACTTTCCAAAATATTTTGATGTCACTCATACTATGGATAAAACGAGGTTGTTTATAGTTGGCTCGTATTCTCTATCTATGAGTAGGCTTGTGTAACTTGCTCCTCGTCATTCGCCTGTCGGCCTGTCGTCACTTCATTCGAATGAAGTTTCGTTCCCGATCCGATATTCGATTCCGTAGTTCGATTCACATTTGTATTGAATGAAATATAATGCACAGCACAGCTCTGAGAACACGGCCGAAAATTTTTGCGTATCATAGTTGACCCTATAGAGAGTTTACGAAACCAAAATTGACGAAAAAAATATTTGTTGTGTTGTGTTGTGACTCGTCATTGAGTCGGTATCTGTTCCACATAGTGAAGAAGTTTATTAATGTCTGCTAAGGAGTAGAATTTTTATTACTACAATAATTTATGTGATATTTTTTTGTTATTAAAAGACGAAGACACATCAATTGTAGTTACAGGTTATAACGAGAGAGATTTTATGTTGGGCGCACACTTCCTGCCCACAACCAAGTCCTGTTGCGCCGTCATATGATGAATGCGCGCACCCCTGCCTAAAGCGGCCCGGGGTCCGCGGAGACCTTCCGCCTGTGCCTACCGCACAATACTCAATGTTTTTATTATATATACAAAAATGATCAAATGGAACCACCTCTGTGTTCCGGCCTTACAACATACGGCTTTTCGTTATGCGACAACTTCTACATATTGGAGCATTCCCTTAGCCGGGTCGCCGTGAATAGGCCTATGCCGCGACCCGGTTGGAAAGAAGGGCCGCGGGGTTTAGTAGGTAGGACGGCCCCCAAGGGCCAGGAACACACAGGGGGCGTTAACACCACGCTTCTTAAAAAAATATCCGCTAAGCGCTTTAAGAAATTTCGTTCCAATAAGAGTTATAAATTTTCTTCAATTCCTATTGACAATACGACTAACACAATAAACAACAAGACTGCATGAATTTATTTTGTTAAAATACGAATAAAACTACTGTCCCATCGCTAGGGGCTAGAATAAATATAAAAATGTAACCGCTCTTTGCTAACAGCATCGCGGCCGATTCGGAGTCTTTCTAGTCCTAAGTTGTTAAACACGGCAATGGACTCACCACGTATTAGGTGGGACAGGAATCCTCACGATGAAAAGTGGGCATATAATATGCCTCTGCCACCCCTTCGGGGATAAGGCGTGATGGATATTTTTTTTTTGTAAGTTGTTAATAAGTTATGAACTACAAGTTCATAATTATTTAACAACTTGTTCACTCAGTCACTCCGAAATATGCGATAAAATATTGCCAGTACAGACTACTTACGTCTAAATTTATTAAAATTATATTTTAATTTTGTGAAGATTAACATAGCGCTATTTATCTAACATTTTGAGAAATAAATGAATAATTATTATATATAACATGGATAAGAATAGGAAAAGAAATTTTAATAAAATATAACAGTTTTGTAATATCGATAGTTATGTTCTATAAAGGTTTTATTTTCGATCTGGCAATAGAAGCAGAAACCCGAGTAAAATGTCTGCTCCGAAAGGGTCGGAAATTACCTATTTATACACAATGATTTAGTAGCTACAGCCAAAATCAATGAAAACCCTAATATGCAGGTGATTATTAAAGAGATATGAATGTAGTGATTGATAAAAGTGTAAATGATGTATTATATGTGTTTTTGCATAACAATCGATATAATAATATAGGTTAATATCAGCTTATTGTGTTCCGAACCATAGAAAAATAAATTGAAATTATTAATGTATTTCTGGATCGATACATTTATTACATGCAAGTATACGTTATTGTTTATTTATAGTAGCGATGCGGAAATACCATCAATATGTCATGATGATAGTTATTCTTTTTTTATCGTAATATAAAAGCTTATTGTATGGTGTTGCGAAACCTAACAGATATTGTGTGACACCCGCAACCTTGCAGTATACGAATAGAAAGCAGTTTCCTTTAGATTTGTTAGACAATAGAAGAAATCTTGGTTTAATTTCCTGTTGACTCTAGATTGGATGGCAAGTAGTACCCATAATCGCAGGCTGTGTCACAATATCGATGTGTTTACTTTCCTTGTTCTTTATTTATTTTCCTGCTTATTTGTTGTAAAGGGAGTTTATAGGAGGATATGTAATTTTATATATATCAGTCTGCATGTTACCTACCAGTTAACACTGAAATCAATACATTTATTATTAGGTAAACAGATTTTACTGTAATAAACTAATACTGAAGTTAGTACATACTCTGTTAAGGAAGTTATGTTATAGAACAGTTATCAAAGTATTGTTTTAAATACCTATAACAAGAGGTACGCACTAGAGAGTACCATGTCTACACAGATAAAACATAATTGAAGAATCTCTTTATAATTTTAAATTAACTGCTTCTAACAAAATGTATAATGGATAATTAAAGTATATATGGTACTTAAATGAAAAATCTATTTTCTATACTGTTATACTGAACAAAATGTCTGTTTGATCCAACTAACCTCTGATATTGCTGGACAGACTGCTTCAACGGCAAAAAGCTGATGTTATAAGTAGTACTTAGGCTATATTTTATACCTGTGTTCCCAAGGGAACGGGAACTATGGAGTGATACCGAGAGTGGCAACTAATTGTAAATATAACTGCCTACTCAGATATAAAGAAATAAGGATGTTGTTCAATTTATCACAGATGAAGCATTAAAATGTCAGCTAATTTATGTGGGTGTGCAATGGATGTATATTACCCTAGACATAAATACCTTGTATTTATATCTAGGTAAATATAATTAACATACTAATTATGTGTGATGGGTACAAGTTATACAACCTACATGTATGAGTGAAAATTCATGAAAGTTAAAGAAACAAATATTATTTCACAGAATCGCTGCAAGTGCCTCTGTCTACCCCAGTAGGTAAAATGTGTAACAGTGTGTGCTCATCAGCATAAATGTAAAGGGTATAATTATTATATGCCTAAAAATAATTTATCTTAAAAGTGTAACTGCATTTCAATTAGTGGGATCCCTTCATTAGTTAGATGGTGAGACAATATCAGATTACTTACAAAAGAAAAATATTTTTTTCTATTCTATACAAAATATGCATTGACTTTAAAGTGGATAAATAGATTTTGATGTCATAATACTAAAAAGTAAGCAATCAAACATTTCAAACTCACACACCTCTTTTAGCCTAAGTAGTTAAAAACCTTCCTAAATTAACTAAAAACTAAACTTATGCTCTAATTAGGTTTCTGTCGAAATACAACTTTTTGTAAAAACTACTTTTTTTTTTTCAGATTCCACAAGCCTGTAAATACAATGGAGCACTATAGTACAGATAAAACTATAACTCTGCCTTTGTCTTATTAAGTGTAGATTTTTTACATGAATCTTATAGGACATAGTGTTAGTGTAACATGAAATGATTTAGACTGTTGATTATAAGTCAGTGACAGATGGTGGAAAGTGTGAACGGTTCCAACATGTCGGATGAAGAGGACTCGTCACCAGATCGGTCATTGGCACCCTCCACTACTGTACCTGGTGAGTCATGGTTGTTTGGTAGCAGTGCCAAAATGTTGTTTTAACAGAATAAATTAAATTTTGTATTGAATTTATAAAAAATAAATCTGATCTAACAGCAATGTAGGCTACATAAGGTGATAATGAAAAGTTTGGCAATCAACACTTTTTGCAATGATTGT
Organism: Thumatha senex; assembly: GCA_948477245.1. NCBI lineage: Eukaryota > Metazoa > Arthropoda > Insecta > Lepidoptera > Erebidae > Thumatha > Thumatha senex. Next base: position 10,832,721 of record OX419750.1, on the reverse strand, counting down.
TATTTTTGTATATTAGTTACCATATTTGTATCATACTAGAAATAATACTACGAAAGTATAAACTCTTGGACCTTATTAATCTCTCTGTTACTTAAGTCACCTGCAAGTGGTATACTTGCTGACTTTACACCCTCAGTTTAAGTAGCTTTTTTTTATTGAGTTCACAATGAATGTCACTGAATATGATCAAATTGTTGCTTTCTGAAGTGAGGGTAGAGGTAGGAAAGAAGACTTTTAGCTGTAAGCACACATACAGGTATGTGTGCTTACAGCTAAAAGTTTTGCAGGCATTGAACTCAACCAGGATTTTGGAGATCCGTTATGAACTGCTATCTCTTTTTTTCAATACCAGTCCAACTGTAAAAAATCCAACTGTAAACTGCACTGGAAACCCATCCAACTTGTCATTGATGTGCAAGCGAAAGAGTAGGCTGCAAAAGAGACACCTGCAGTTCCCCAACACTAATCTGCAAAAAGGCGCGTTTTCATTGAGCCGACTGTTTTCATTGAGCTATTAGTAAAAATAGTAGAATGTCTCAAATGTAGTGCATCGTGCGCCAAGATCTTCGATCTTGAAGCTACGTCACCTGTTAGCGGTTCACCTGCTGACTAACAGATGAAGTAACAGCGCAGACGTTTATAGGGTTATATGGGGTTAGGAAGTCAGACCGCAGTTGCTTCCAACGATGCTGAAAATCAAAAACCAAATGATAGCTGCTCCTAGCAGTAAAATAAAAGTCTACCCCAGGCTCTGGGTAAAGTTTGGAAGCAACTGGAAATATGCTAAGATGATATCATGCCATGTCATGTTAAACCCTGCATTGTCAATCCTAATGACTTCAATTGTATCGATTGCTGACGGGTCGATAGCGCCTTATAATGCAGAGGATCGCGGCGAAGCAAAAAATATAAGCGATAAGAATGAAGCACTTGTTGTCCCAATAACTCAGTATTCTTTAAACGATCGAACCATCCCTGGTGTTACCTGGTGTCTTCCCATACCCGCTCGATCGCTCTCGACCCACTCTGTTTCTTAAGCGACGTTCGAGGATAGCTCTAAGCATGTGTAGCTCAACCTCTTTTAAGAGATCCGGGAGGGCACCGACCTGACCCCCGAAGCCCTATTTTGGGGCATTTTCTTAACCGGGTCGCTGTAAATGACCCTCGGGCCTATCCCACTAAGCCCGCGGTATTCCACCGTTTTCCCAACAGGGTCGCTTTGAAAAAGGCGGAATACCACAGGCTTATTGGGTAGGTCGGCTTCTAAAGAGCCGGGACTCCCGCAGACCGTACGTGCTGCCTCCAACAGCAGGAACGACGGTATACAAACAGTATAACGTGCTGTCCGACACATGGAATCGGTCGTAAATGGATGAAATGGCACAAAAGATCACCTGATTCAGCTCTGTCCGCAGCGTAAGATGCTTAAAGCAGTATTGTTAACAGAATAATAAGCCGGACTGAGCGCTTCACAACTAGTTTTTTAAAGTTTTACTAGCATACAGTCAAAAGCGCAAAATGACGAACGTTCTCAATGTGTCAAAACAGCAATTTCAACACCCATGTTTACATAGTTTTATCCTGAATTAATGAATCGCACAATTATGCATAATTATGAATCTAACATAGATCTAATTGTCTTTTAGATTTTACGTTCACACTTGCCGAGGTTACGGTAACACTCCTATTCAGCCAATTATCTACCTAACCATTGTAAACTAATTAACGTTCAACCACACTGATTCATATTGTTACTACGCGTGTTCATGATGTTCGTAATTAAAATGAATGTGTGTACTTTTTGGTATTGGGACGTCCTTTTTAATTTGGTAATGTTATTTTCGCTATCATTGTTCCTGTAACGAGCTTTCTAACACTGCATACTGGTTCATCGACATTATAATTGACGAGTCATATTTTTAAATATAAATTTACACTTTACTTTGCACACATCTTACACATTCAGTTTCTAGTCAGAATTTTCTTTTACCTGATGTTAAGCTCTCGACGCGCTCGTAGCTTAAAAGCGATCAGTGTGTTTAGTATCTTTCGCTATGGCTGGTTGTTGGATGGGTGACCTCTTTGTGTCATTTCCATTTACTAGCGATTCCGTGCTTCGGAAGGCACGTTAAGCCGTTGGTTCCATTTGCCAGTAACATGGCTTAAAAAAATTCTACTGCAGGTCGCCACAACACGGTAATGCGGTCACCTAAGTGGGACAAATACACACGCTGAAATGTGGGCTCTGCCACCTCTTCGGAATTAATTCTGATAAAAATGTCATTGACTGTAAGGTCAATCTCATAATGTCCATAAGGATGATGACCGAATATACCTAATATTATATTTTTCATTCGATTGTAGCCCCGCTTGTTCAGTTTTCCGTAAACGATCACTGCGTTAAACATCGTACAAATATTAACCATATTTGTCTTGGGATGGGTGACAGTATGGTACATTTAAGAGTGTTTTAGTGCATCGGAAGGCACGTAAAGCCGTTGGTCCTGGATGCCTGTAATGTGGTAATCGTTAAGTCAAGTTAAATGCCATTTTTCATTAATATGGCGGTATAAAAAATAAGATATTATGAGATGTTGACAATAAGAGGTTGCCACAACCTGCCCACTATTTATCAAAATGTGAGCCGTTTAGTGGGCATCTCCCCAACACGAAGTGTTTTTGTTTGAACGTGTATCTAGTTTAAGCATCAAAGACTTTTCAGCAATATGAAAAGATTCGTTTTCTTCCAGTGCTGGGCATCAAGCGTCTCAAACAGATCGAAACGTTATTTTTGTCCCGTCGACTGCAAGGTCCTCGCACGCATGGGCTCAGCGTGGAGACGCTAGTGGACTTGCTGTTGGTATTGTATGATGAGTGCTGCAATAGCAGCCTAAGAAGAGAGAAAGCTGTCGCCGAATTTATACAGTATGGTGAGTTTTTGTACCAAGAACAGTTTCGGCATGCAACAGTGTGGTGTCCGATATGGCTCCACCTCGAAAGATCTGGATCTTCGGGACCTAAACCAGCCTCAAATGCAAACGGTACACTTGCTGACTAATGCGATCATGCTTATTTACTTTGAATTAATGCTTGATCACGCATTCATGCATGATCGATCGCTTTTATACCTCCATTTCATATTTAATGTAACAAAACCCTTTACCAATACCCCTGGTCAGTATGGTACAATAAGTTTTGGTACTGTTTTTGGCGAATATTGAAGTTTGATATTGTCCTAACAGTGAAACCAGTAGCAACAACGCTGAAGCGGCTCCGGTTGTCCCGCGATGACTTCGAACTGGTTAAGGTCATTGGTCGAGGGGCCTTTGGTGAGGTCTGCGTTGTCAGGGCCTCGATCATGCAGGTACGATGTAGTTCTTTTTAAATTTTTGTTGTAAATGCGGCAAAATCGTTAAAGGAAATTTGAAAAGTACCTTGTTTATATTGAAGCGCTCGTGGCCTGCTGACTCAGTGTTGTGTAAACGATCACTGTGGTGACCACTTTGTCGAATTTACATTTGCGAGCGTTTCCGTGCTTCTGAAGGCACGTTAAGCCGTTGGTTCCTGGTTGCCAGTAAAATGGCAGTCGTTAAGCCTGGTTGAAGGCCTTATGGGCGGCTTAAAAAAATTCAACAGCATGTCGCCACAACCTGCGCCTCTCCATTTCAACACGGCAATAGGCTCACTACCTTTAGGCAGGACGAGAATACACATGGTGAAAAGTGGGCATATAATAAGCCTCTGCCGCCCCTTCGGGGATAAGGCGTGATAGACAAATAATAATAAATATTGTCACACTGTTTAGGGCAGCGATGTGGGAGCGAACATAGTGGCTGCGAGTGCCGGCTCCGTGGCGACCACAACAGGGGAGAGGGTGTACGCTATGAAGATACTTAATAAATGGGAGATGCTCAAGGTATGAATACACAACACAGATTACCATGTTATTTTTAAACTTTTGCGGTTTATACTCATATTTTATATACTACTCGGGACTTCAGGCGAAACAATTTTGTACTTACATTCACCAATGTTTCGAGCGCGTTGCAGCGCCCGTGGTCGCGGCTGGACTGATGGTGAGGGCCGAGAGTATGCATGGAGTTACTTTTGTTTGTAGCTACCCTCCATTATTATTATAATGCAGGATAAGGCCGGCGACACACTGCACTCACTACGTCAGTTTTGTTTGGCACAGGTTTTCTACGGTCAAGTTTTTTCATCACTGAATTCCACATCCCGGATAGCTTGAATTTACAAACAGATTACCATTTCAAATTTCTATTTATAAAATCAAGCGTGTGTGTACTTATGTACACGCGTTAGAAGTTATACTGCTTTAATCTAATAAGATTTCAACGCATATACCACAACTCTTTGTTAACAACAGGAATGATAAATTAGTAAGAAAAAAAAGCATCAAAAGAATGAAAACTATTTTGAATGTAGTTATAAGTTGTCATGGAAACACTTATCAGCTAACGTCAGGGTGTTAAAAAGTTATCATGGAATCACTTTTCAGTTAACTTAATGGTGTCGTTTTTTCGTGACGTAATTACGAAGTGATACACAATTTGGCATGTTTGGATAAAAGTGTCAGCAGTAAGCTGGAAAAGGCCGTGCTTCGTTGGTTGGCACACGTCCGATGAATGAGTGAGGAACGATTGTTGAAGAGTATTATATTGTGCGAAAGTAGAGGGTAGAAAGAGTCAGGATAGACCGAGACTTACATATAAGGACCACGTTAGCAGATTGCATGCAAACACATGTATGAAGCGATTAATGAATGTACAGGAAGCGAAAGAAGTATGCGGATCGCTAAGCCTGAATACTCCGTCAGGGATAAAGCCTGAATGAAGATAGATTAATTATCAATTGTAAAAAGTATTCACACTGTACTTTCTTCTGAATTCTCTTAATCGCATCCAGCAAATCTAGAACGGCTTACCTCGCCATTGCTATTTGATTAAAGTCATATATTTAAGGTTTTTCAAGCTTTGCAATGTAAAGTTTTGTGAACCAATAAAAGAAACAAAAGAAGCCTTTGACGTTGATCCAAGGTGTATACGCTACTTCCACACCAAATTTTATCCAAATTGATTTAATCGTTTGAGCATGTATAATCCTACTAATATTATAAACGCGAAAGTTTGTTAGTATGGATGATTGTTACTCTTTCACGCAAAATCTAATGAATAGATTTTGATGAAACTTTACAATAATATAGCTTACACATCAGAATACCACATATGCTACTTTTTATCCCAGGAACAAGCTCCTGTGGGAAACGGGAAAACTCCACCACGCGAGCGGCGCAGCGGGCGTCAACTAGTTGTGAATAGACTAAGTAGAATAAAAAGGTTTTAAGGTTATCTTAGAAGGTTTACAAAGGGTCGGCACTGCGAGTGCTGCATCTCTGGTGTTGCAATCGTCCATAGGCTACGGTGACCACTTTCCATCACGTGGGTCGTATGATTGACCTCCCAATACCTACCATGGCTACTATACTTTAATGTGATTTATCCACAGCGTGCGGAAACAGCTTGTTTCCAAGAGGAGCGAGATGTCCTCGTGTTCGGAGATAGGCGGTGGATCACCAACTTACATTATGCTTTTCAAGATGAGCATAATTTGGTAAGACAGTTTTTACTTATTTGAATCAGTATCTAAGAATAAAAATAAATTTATTTCTAACATAAAAATAGATACGTAGTACATATACCTATCATTTATAAACATGTACTTTAAATTAGTTGATTATTACACTAAAAAAAGATACTTGTTCTAAGTGCATAACGAATTGTATATTTATGTTTTACATTGTTGGCGCCTGAACTATGAATACCTGGGTTTCAGGCTTACATGCATTTTGTTGTTGAGGTTTATTTTATATGAGAATCGGAAGTGACTGCTTTTAGATTTGTCCGGCCGTCCGTCTGTACGCATGTATTTCACAGAAATCATAAGAGATGGAGACAAACGGTTTGCGGCATTCGATTCAAGACACCATGAATACGTGCAGATTTTGAATTTTCTATCACTTCGTGTTTAAAAGTGATTCCGGTTTCAATTTTTCTCTCTATAAAAACCTACCTTAACGTTCAAGAAATAAAAAAAAAATTACTCGAATTGGCCAGCCGTCTTCGAATTGTGCGCTTAGCAACATATTTCGCGATTCAGTGTTTTAGTTAGTTATTCCAGAACGTTTCTCAATACTCAATCGACGCTTAAGAGTAGATTTTATAAGGCAAAATCTAGCCTTAAGCGTTGATAGAGTATTGAGAAACGTTCTGGAATACGGACCTTACTGTTTCGTTAGTTTATAACTTTACGAAAAAGTAAAATTTTCCGATAAAATTTATATTAAATTTATTATGTATCCGCAATGTTACGCACAAAATATTTTACATAAAGATTCTTTGTTCTTTTTTGTAGATTGGTTAATGAAAACTTTTTAATAAATAAAAATGTTATTTAGTTCCCTCTCTGATATACTATCGACCGAAACTAGAAACATTAAAGATATTAGTGAACAAAGATTAAAGAAAATCTATTGAAATATGAATCATTAAAATCGGTTCATACATTCAGCCTTCACAGTTCCTCAAAGAACAAAATTGTTACAGTGGAAATGTTACTTTTTTCTTATTGGGACTAATCCCACCCTCATTCCCATTACTGTGACTCCTGTTAACCAGGATCCACAGCAATGACCAAGACCACAAACGTTACACCGAGCTCTATCTCGGTGAAGACTCAGGAGAAGTTAGCATGTCTTGGAACCCGCAACGAAATTAATCAGAAGAGTGAGAAATGATACTTTCAATCTTTTTCAGTACCTGGTGATGGATTACTACTGCGGTGGTGACCTACTGACGCTCCTGTCGAAGTTCGAAGACCGGCTGCCCGAGGACATGGCGAAGTTCTACATTGCCGAGATGGTGTTAGCCATTCAGAGTGTGCACGAACTTAGATATGTACACAGGTTAGTTTCCTTTTGAGATTTTGAGAGTAAAATAAGCACAATTTTGCGACTTCAAAGTGTTGTATTTTAAATATTTACATGTGACTAAAGATCTGCAATCCGCCATTAAACTTCCGTTCACAGGAAGAGAGAATCAGTCACCCCTTTATCCCCGAAGGCGTGGCAGAGGCATATTATACGCCTATATTTTATCGTGTGAATTTTTGTCACACGTAATAGGTGTCGTTAACTCAAGTTAAATGCCTTATGGGCGTCTTGATAAATTTGAATAGAATATAGTCGACGCCACAACTTGCACCTGTTTATTCAACACGACAAAGGGCTCTCCACCTGATATGTGGGACAAACCACAGACATATAAGACAGTAAGCAGACCCAACGTTAGGGAAAAGTAGTGTAGCCTATTACACACACATAGACAGGTAGCTTAGCTTTGTTATTTCATCAATCTATGCACAACACCTTTTTGTATATTTTTTGCCTACTTATGTAACATTTTACAATAATTTAATGTAATATTTCCACTTCGACACATATATCTTTGATTTAAAGATTATAGCGGCGGTTGTCATTACAAGTTTGTAGCTTAATTGTAGTAGAAAAATTGGCTAAACGCTGTTCGCTGGCAAAGAGTTAGAAGCTAACTAACTAACTATCTTCACGCTGTATCCCTGACGGGGTAGTCAGAGAGGACAGATCGCCAGGCTTCGCGATCCATGCATACTTCTTTCGCTTCTTCGAGATTCATCAATCGCTTCATACACGCACGTCTGGGTATCCGAGTACTTTTGACCTTTCCGTTTTTGAGCAATCTGCTCACGTGGTCTTCATATGTAAGTCTCGGCCTTCCCTGACTCCTTCTACCCTCTACTTTTGAACAATATATATTCTTCGTCAATCGTTCCTCACTCATTCGTTGGACGTGTCCAAACCAACGGAGCACGCCCTTTTCCAGCTTAACGCTGACACTTTCATTCAAACCTGCCATATTGCGTATCACTTCGTTACGTATTCGGTCGGCCAAGGTAACGCCGCACAATTTTCGAAGTGATCGCATCTCCACAGCATTCAATTTACTTTCATGCATCTGCTGACATACCCAGGTTTCACTACCGTAAAGCAAAGTTGGCACTAGCACTGCGTTATGAATCGCCATTCGTGCTTCTTTTACGATGCTTTGTCGCTTTACTAACTGGGACAAAGCACCGTTAACTTTGTTTCCGGCAGCTACTCGCCGTTCTACATCCGAATCACATCTTCCATCCGCGCTAAACATACTTCCTAAATACACAATTTCATTCACTTGCTCTAGACGTTCCTGGTTTACTCTAATCTCGCATTTAGTTCTTACGTCACCTCTTTCAAATACTAGAACCTTAGTTTTACTTGCATTCAAGCGGAGACCCTTACTTTCACACCCCTCTTTCATATTAGTGACTAATGCCTGTAGGTCGGCTTCTGATGAGGCCATGAGCACCGCATCATCAGCGTACAGCAGACAGTTTACTGTAAAGTCACCCAAATTCACACCCATATTAAAATCTTTCAACTTCTGTAGGCAGCTGTCCAGATACACTATGAACAGCCAGGCGGACATGACACATCCCTGTTTGACGCCTGTACAAACATCAAAAAGAGGTGACACATCCCCCCCTACTCGCACGCAAGCCTTACAGTCCCTATAAAGCGACTGTATTGCCCGCAGTAGCGAGCCGTCCACACCATATCCTGGCAGCAAGTCCCACAGCGTTTCTCTCACAACGTTATCAAATGCTTTCTCTAGATCCACAAAAGCGCAGAAAACCTTCTGGCTAAGAGCCAGAAACTTTTCCGCGATCATGCGGAGAGAAAACACTTGATCCATGCAACCTCTTCCACGTCGAAATCCGCATTGAATAAGAAGCTACACAGGAATAACAAAGATAGCTATATACAACAAATGGTAAAAAAATACATTGCACCAACACTAGGCGTATCTTAAATACGCTAAGTCGATGCCTAAAGTTATGACATCGATTATGCGACTCTTATAATCTAAGTATGTCCTAACTTCTAATGTCATTGTCACATTTGATTTCTTTTAGTTCTTTTCGCCCTAATCTTGGGCAGGCAACGGAAATTCAGTTCACACAGCCTCGTCATTAATTTCAAATATGTTTAGTATGCGTGATTATCCGCCCTTTGTCTACGTCAAGTTTAATTCTAAGTGCTGTGTTCCAGTCCCGGTAAAGCGATGAACCTTTACCGCTTTCTATGGAGATTTTGAAGTAGCACCAACAGAAAACAGAATACGCTTTTCCTGCAACCTACCTACTTTCCTATTCTCATGCACGTTTTTGAACTTTTGATGTTTAAGAATGCACCATTTTTAGGGTTCCGTACCTCAAAATGTAAAAAAGGAACCGATACTTTTTAGTCTGTCTGTTCGTCCGTGTGTCATCATCTAATTTCTCAGGAACGGGTGGATGTGGCCCTAGCAAGTTGAAATTTATACCAGATACTGAGGTCTAGTCCCTATTAGGTGCATAAAAATCAAAGTCCTGAGTAAACACAATACCAAGATGGGCTTATATTGACCTCTGAGTTGTATGGGCGTTCGTACAATTTGGAGGTCTAGCTTAAATGGCGCATACCTGAAATAAGGTACTCACAAATTTTATTGTCGGTATAATGGGTAGGTACGGAACCCTCGACGCATGAGTTCCATTCGCGCTTGACCGGTTTCTTTAATTAAAAACACAATTTATACACAATTGTAATTTATAGGCATCATAATCTCTTCCACATCGCTGTCCACCAAAACTGTACTCAGATTTCTGACTTATACAATTATACATCAGATTTGGAAAATAATAAACACGAAGTATGCATTGCTTAGTACATAACATGTATCCATGTTTTCAAGGAGATATAAGAATTTTATGAATTCTCCGACCATGACCGCTGTTTGTAAAATACTTCTTTATTTTTCCTCTTCTTCTTGGACTTCTTGGCTTGAGCCTGTGCTAGATTTAAATAATTTGAATCTTCATTGTTATTTATATTTCGTTTTCAAGTCCATAGTCAGAATCTTCTTCATTGAAATCTACATTCTGTGTATAATAGCATTATCATGTATAGGTTTGTTTGCTTACTTGCTGTTTGTAACTTTGCTGGAGCTATATATGGATGTTAGAAAAAACGACATTCCACTGACTTCTCCAATTGCACAACACTTTTGCACGTTGTCGAAGCTTCTATGTTTAATATTCCACCATTTTTCCATATAAACACTCGAAAATATTTATAATTTTGAAATTTATTCCAGCTGTATGAAGATTTTTGTAAGGAACAGAAAAATCGTGTTCCGCTGACTTATGTAAATGCACAACACTTGTACACGTTGTCGAAGCTTTTATGTTTAAGAATTCTTAATACTAGGCCCATTTTTACGCATAAACACTCGAAAATACATTCGATAAAATAATATCTTTTACAGCTAAAATCCAGAAAAAAGTTGTGTATTTTGTTGACAGAGGTTGACAGTGTTAGGTAGCAACAGACTCAAAATACAAAGATAAATCATCAATTTCATTCATTTTCATTCACTTAGCTATGAACCAGAAACTTAGGATATTAACATTAGTGCTTATCATAAGATATTAACATTAGTGCAAATAAAATGTCAACATAGGCGATGCGTTTGGCGGGAGACAGCAAATGACGCGGTCTCCACTCCGTTATTAATTTTTCAGACTAGTGTATTTTCGGGTGTTTAAGTGTAAAAATGATGGTGTTTTAAACATAAAAGCTTCGACAACTTCTTCGTGTTGTGAAATTGGATACCTTAGTGGAGCGCGGTATTTTCTGTTACCTTTCAAAATCCACATATAACTGCAGTAAAATTTACCATCATTTTACTGCAGTAGAACTTAGAACTTTGAACAAACCTATACATGAATACGCTGCTATTAATAAGAATAATTTACTACTTTTGAATGAAGAATATTCATTATCTACTTGAAAATTATCACTATAAGAAAAAAATAATATAATATGCGTCGTGGCACAAAGAAAAAAAAATGCGATGCTTAGACTAAAGAGTTTCATAGTTAGGATTGACTTAAATTGTGTTTAGTGACATATTGACAAGACGTGTAACTAACTGCCCGTTCACACATTGTCTCCGTTTTACTGGTCCGTTTTGTCGGATATGTTTTATTTCATCTATTGCGGTGATAATCTAGGATTTATGTCACACATGGTACAGTAATCTGTTTAAACTAAAAAATACCAGTCTTATAAATTAAGACATTCCGTGTCATTGTCGAGTACTGGATGACAGAATGTTAAAAATAAATTTATTCGTACCAATTTATTTCTATCTTCTATCGCTATCTCAACCCACAGGGCTCCGATGGCGACCCTTAATTTGACGGACCAGAAATATGCCTTTTCACGCTTCTCTTAAAGGACCCAGGATTGTAAGAGGAGGAGAGGTGTTCCCACGTGCGCCGACAGAGAGTTCCATGTTTTATGGTGCGACATAAGACCTACGGAATCTTTCCGTTCTGGGCAAGATGGTGTCCACAGTGTAAGGATGACATTTCTGCCCCGCCCGTGTTGTTTGGGTAAAAGTAAAAGATAGATAGGTTAATGAGACCGGCCGTAAGTCAACTACACAAATGTAAACGTTTATGTAATGGAACTATGTGTGAACAGATCATAATTTTTTGTTGTATATGTTAAAAAGATACCGTTAATACGGAGAATATGTGTGAACGAGTTATTAGTCATCAGGTGCTCCCACTAGCGGGTGATTGGGAGTCCCAAAGGGCATCTTACACAACATCTAATAATGAATTTATTACTATTGTTTCCTTCTAACACTAAAAACATCTTTACCGACAGAGACATAAAGCCAGACAACGTACTATTAGACGCGAGTGGACACATAAGACTGGCAGACTTCGGATCCTGTTTGCGGCTAGGGGACGATGGGAAGGTATGACTGTTTTACCAGATTTCTGACAGACTCCGCTGGGCCTTTCTTCGTTATAGGCAATCTGATTGCCCAATGAACAGTAATTGGGCAATCAGGCGCCTTAACGTGGCAATCGTCCACTTGAGCAGTCAGCATTATACACTCAAAATATAACTAGTAAAATGTGGACGTTTAGTATACCTCTGCCTATCCTTTCGGGGATAAAAATGTGTGTGTATAAATAAATCAAATCAGCCTAAGGCAGTTTACTGCTAGATGTATGCACGCCACAACAAACGGTCATTGCCTTAAGTGTGAAGTCGAGGTCGCGTAAGTGTCTAGGTCTCGGCCACAGCCGAACCGGTAGAACCATAGATATCTTAACTAAAGAGATATGTTCGCCATATCTCTTTAGTTAAGATGCAGCAAACCTGTGTCGCCAAGTTTCTCCCGCTACTCCCTACACTACTACATACGGGTCTTATACAAATATTATTTCGCAGACTGATGTGCATCACACACTTTAAACTAATGCCACTCATTGGCTTTCCCACATCAATAATTAACTAAAGTGTTTTCTTTCAGGTACAAAGTAATGTTGCTGTGGGTACACCAGATTATATATCGCCTGAAATATTAAGGGTAAGTAATTACGTTAAGTAGGTAAGTAATTTCCCATCTTTTTTTAGACTTATCATTGCTATATATTACTGCAAAATGCTGTCTTACATCACTAATGTCATTGAATAAATGAAGGACAACAAAAAATGTTACATGTTTACAAAACAAGGTTAATTTGAGACTGGAGAACACAAAAGGGTCAAAATATTACTGTCCAATGCAGCTAAAATTGGAGCGTACCTCATGTACATTACATTAGTTTTTATTTCACTTTAATACATGCAGTATTTCCGAAGTAATAACGACGAGAATTTTAAGTCTTTTGAATTTCCGAGATTGAGCGTGCCCATTATGACGTCACAGCCTCGCACAGACTGCGACAAGGCACGGCGCGGCGTTCGGGTGCGAGTGAGAGCGCGACTGTGGAATGAGCAGGGTTGTGACGATACGGTCACCCGCGTTATACGCACTTTGATCGTTAATATTTCAGCCATTTTTTGAAATATAAAAATAGTAAAAACACCGTATTTCTCGTATTTTTTTGTAGATTTATTTGGCATTTAAATAAATAAATAAATATCCATCACGCCTTATCCCCGAAGGGGTGGCAGAGGCATATTATATGCCCACTTTTCACCGTGTGGATTTCTGTCCTACGTAATAGGTGGTGAGCCCATTGCCGTGTTGAAATAGACAGACGCAGGTTGTGGCTACCTGCTGTTGAAATTTTTCATGCCGCCCATAAGGCATTCAACCAGGCTTAACGACTGCCATTTTACTGGCAACCGGGACCAACGGCTTAACGTGCCTTCCGAAGCACGGAAACGCTCGCAAATGTAAATGCCACAAAGTGGTCACCCATCCGAGGACCAGCCATAGTGAAAGTTGCGTAACTCAGTGATCGTTTACAGAACACTGAGACCGCGGGGCCACGAGCGCTTCAATCAATCAAGCATTTAAAGCAAAAAACGTTTGTCAGACCCATTAAAATCCCTCAAAAACCAAGAACATAACTACTCGTTGAGACAAGCCCAGACATGATGTAATGCTGTAGTTTTCTGCTTATATTAGCTAACTTTGGACTAGACGGCGCTGTGTAAAAAAAATGTCACACAATTTTTTTTTTCCGAGTCGTTGGTTTTTTCCGCAGACTGTTGAATGCAGCAGCAACTTCCAGGTTACAATGACGTGGAAATTCCATCCAAGGAACAGTGTACTACATTCAGATCAATCGGACTTTTAGTGAGATCCCTTCATCACCTAGGAAGTTAGCTGATGATCTTTAAAATTTATAACTAAACATATCTCGATCACATCAACTTTCGAACGAAAATCCATATCAAATTTGGTCCCCCATTGGGCTATGTTGCTACAGACATGTTATTTACCACACCAAGCGTTTTCCGGCGCTGTGTAAAAAGCCTTACTTTCTTTATAACGCGTTGCTACCCCAATATTTATTATTTTGTCAACACTTTATATTTTCTTACTTATATTTGTTTTTTTTTATATTAAAAAGGCGATGGAAGACGGGCAGGGAAGATATGGGCCGGAATGCGACTGGTGGTCTCTAGGTAAGTTATTTATATTTCTACTGTCGTTTATCATGGAATCATGATCACTTTGAATAGGGAAGAAAACTGGCAATAGTTCATTGTAGAGGGCGCCTAACACCTGTTCTTGAACACAACATATTTTTGAAGCGCATGTACGATTACATACGCTGGAAGTCAGCAAGCACCCCTCCAATATAATTATAATCTAAAAGCGCTCGTGGCTCCGCGGACTCAGTGTTCTGTAAACGATCACTGAGTTACTCAACTTTCACTATGGCTGGTCCTCGGGTGGGTGACCATTTTGTGGCATTTACATTTGCAAGCGTTTTCGTGCTTCGGAAGGCACGTTAACCCATTGGTCACGGTTGCCAGTAACATGGCAGTCGTTAAGTCAATTTGAAGACCTAATGGGCGGCTTGAAAAATTTCAACAGCAGGTAGCCACAACCTGCGTCTGTTTATTTCAACACGGCAATGGGCTCACCACCTATTACGTGGGACAGGAATACACATGGTTATTAATAATATATTATTATATAATATGCCACGGCCATCCCTTCGGGGATAAGGCGTGATAGATAAGTAAGTAAGTAAGGCCGCGGCTGGTCTCGTTTAGCATCGAGCTCTTCTCTCCGCCTCGTCTCAAACTCAAACACCCTGGTGTGTACGGTACGGCTCCACCGTGGCCGGTCCGCTGACATTATAACTATAAGAAACACTGTGTGTATAAGATATCTTTAGTTAGAATATATAGTTAGAAATAGAAGAAGTTATTGTGTGTGGTGTGCAGGAGTGTGTATGTACGAAATGCTGTTCGGCGAGACGCCGTTCTACGCGGAGTCGCTGGTGGAGACGTACGGCAAGATCATGAACCACGCGCGCTCCTTCCACTGTCCACCGCCCGACGACCACGCTGCACAGGTAACCTAGGCTACTAGCCATCGGCAATCTTTCCATATTTTCCTTCAATATTACGTATACGTTCCTTTACGATTCGTTTACACGCCTGTGGGTGAATTGAAAAAAATATAAATCGGTTTCTAATGAGTACTTATGAAAAAATAACGCATACCTACTACTAATCAGTTAGTCTAAAATGTCTTCGGTATGGTAATTTAAAACTTGAAAGGGTTAAAATGTTATCTTCCCAGGTTTTCGCCACGCTTCGCTATGCACTTACGTTAAGTATTCGACTGCCTCTGTGGCGCGGTGGGAGTGTATCCGACTGCTACGCATGAGGTCTTGGGTTCGATTCGCACCCAGGATAAAACTTTTTGTGATGAGTACGATGGTTTATTCTGTGTCTGGGTGTTATTTATCTATAATATGTATGTATTTAGAAATATATAAGTATGTTTATCAGTTATCTAGTTACCATAATACAAGCTCTGCTTAGTTTGGAATCAGATGGCGTTGTGTGAGTTGTCCCAACAATATTTATATTTATTTGAAATTCGATATGTTAATAAAAATAACATCATAGATTGTTTTTCAGGTATCTGAAGAAGCAAAGGATCTCATCCGCAGGCTAATATGTGCATCAGAGAATAGATTAGGCAAATGTGGATTACAGGATTTCAAGGTAAGATTGTTTTACCTGGATTTTATATTATTGTTCTTTATTTTAGTGTAAAGTTCTAGTTACTTTCAACATCTTCAACCCTGAAACTCATGGTATTGTAAGTAACTCGTGCTTTACTTTCCTGTCATTCTACACTATTGAGCCGCCCCCGCCATTATCATCGTTTTGTAGTTAGAAGATCCTCCAGAGTATGTACAGAATAGAATAGAAGAATAGAATTTATTTGCTTTTAAACATGGTTACAATAAGGTCTTACATTATTAGTTTACATAGCACAACATGTTTAGCCGCAGTTTGTGGTATGCAAAATTTATTTTGTTATCATTAGTTACAGTAGTTAGCACAATATCAAAGTTACACATAAACTGCATTGAACATACTTTTGCCAAGGTGTTACAAAACAAAACTTACAACACAAACTTAAATAATACTTTTTAAATTTAACTTAAGTACCTTAATACCTATTAGTGTTATTAATTTTGGAATAAGTAGGAACCTATTATAATATCTATGTGTAATATCTGTTATATTTTTGTTCGCATTTAGCTTTCGCTTATAATCTTGTTTGTTGTTTTAATTTTAGAATAGAATAGAATATAACTTTATTTGTACACCAAGTAAATAAAGTTTACAAAAAGTAAAATTTTCAGGGTTGGTTTGGACACGTCCAACGAATGAGTGAGGAACGATTGACGAAGAATATATATTGTTCAAAAGTAGAGGGTAGAAGGAGTCAGGGAAGGCCGAGACTTACATATAAAGACCACGTGAGCAGATTGCTCAAAAACGGAAAGGTCAAAAGTACTCGGATACCCAGACGTGCGTGTATGAAGCGATTGATGAATCTCGAAGAAGCGAAAGAAGTATGCATGGATCGCGAAGCCTGGCGATCTGTCCTCTCTGACTACCCCGTCAGGGATACAGCGTGAAGATAGTTAGTTAGTTAGTTAGTTAAAATTTTCAAGGTATTGTACAAAAGGCGGCCTTATCGCTAAAAAGCAATTTCTGCCAGGCAACCTTGGGATGGACAGAAAAAGATATTAGACATAAGATCGATGGGTAGTTTTGGTGTAGAAATAGGAAGATACTTACACAATACATACAAGTCAGTAAGTAAATAAACATAAAATAGCATATATATGCATACACTTATACCTACATACATATATTTATCCATATATATTTATACACATATATTTATACATATAATTATACATACATATACAAATTCAGTAAAATAAAAATGATTATCAACTCCACAGCAATTTAGATTATAAAGGAATTAACTACAGAGTTAAATAATATTCCTTTATCATTCTCTTAAAGACAGCTAAAGACTTGGCCCGTCTAATTGGTATAGGCAGAGCATTCCATAACCGCACAGCCTGTACGGTGAACGATTTGTCATAAAAACTAGTGGAGTGAGTGGGTACTGCCAATTCCAAAGATTCCGACGACCTCAAGGATCTTGAATGTGTGTCATTAAGGAACATGAAACGCTCTTTGAGATAAGTAGGGGAATATGGATTGAACAGTATATTGTAAAGCATAGATAGGATATGAGTATTCCGTCGAAGGCGAATTGGAAGCCACTCGAGCATGTTGCAGTATTCGGTTACATGATCATATTTGCGTAATCCAAATATGAATCTTATACAGAAGTTTTGTAGGCGCTCAAGCTTATCAAGTTGTTCTTCGGTGACATCGAGATAGCTGACATCGGCATAATCTAGCAAGGGAAGTAGAAGTGATTGAACAAGCGCAATTTTAGTGGCCATTGGAAGAAAATTACGCAATCGGCGCAAGGATCCTGCAGATGCGAACATCTTCCGGCTGACTTCTTGCAATTGGGGTCGCCAAGAAAGCGTGCCATCAACCAGAATGCCCAGATTTTTTACAGTTGCCCTTATGGTAAGTGCAACACCGTTGAACATGACGTCAGGCAATTGTGACCAGTCTATTCGAGACACCATATTGGGACTACCGATAATAGCCACCTGCGTTTTTGAGGGGTTCACGCTTAGTCCATAGTGCTTGCTCCACTTACATATTCGTCTTAAATCCGAATTGATTATTGAGATGGCTTTTGTGATTTCATGAACTGGAGCTTTCATATAGATCTGGAGATCATCTCCGTAAAGGTGGTAGGAAGACAGTAAAGATTATGAGATGGAATTTATAAAAATGGAGAAAAGTAATGGGGATAGAACGCCACCCTGAGGTACGCCCACAGTCGTGTCACACCAAGAAGAAAAATATTCTTCAATGCGTACACGCTGACGTCGACCGAACAGGTAACTGTAAAACCAATCAATAACTGTTGGAGATATGTTAATCGAGCGCAATATGCTAAGCAGAATTTGGAAATCCACAGTATTAAAAGCATTGCTAAAATCAATTAGGGATAGCACTGTAAGATTTCCATTCTCCATGCCCAGCCTAATGTCGTCAGTAATGTTGATTAACGCACTAGTCGTGCTATATATCCTGGACGAAAGCCTGACTGGTAAGGATTAAGGAGAAGGTTTCTCGTAAGGAATGTGCTAAGTTGACTGTTTACAAGTCGTTCCAGTACTTTTGAAAGAAAAGGTAATATGGATATGGGACGATACTCAGCAAAGGATGTAGGATTAGGCTTTTTGGGAATGGGGATAATTTCTGCGTCCTTCCACATTGTCGGAAATACACTGCTAGATAAGGAGTGATTTAATACGTGACACAATATGGGGAGAATTTCATCCAGGACAGGCACGACCATGTTACGACTTAAGCAATCAGTGCCAACAACGTTGGAACTTAACGACAATATGCACCTCTTAACATCACAAGCAGATAATTGTTCCAAAAGAAACGGTGGAAATGGAGGAGTTGGAAGTGATGAAAGATTTTGCAAAGTGTTAGCTTTTTAATTTTGATCAAAACATGAAGATGAGCAGAAATGTTGATTTAGAGAATCGATATCAATTTTTTTAGAAATGTCCTGTTGTTTAGGTTTTCCAACTCCTAATGTTTTAAGAAACTTCCAGATCTTCGCAGGATCCCCGTTTTGGACCGATTTATGGATATGCTGGCGTTGTGCTTTTCTACACACCTTGCTGCAGAGATTTCTCAATTCTATATATTTTTCACGGTTCTCAAGTGTAGGCCGACGCTTGAACTTATATTTAGCTACAGCTTTTTTAGCAATAATTGATTTAATTTCATCATTTAGCCATGGTGATGGTAAATGTCGCCCTTACTGCACGGATTGGAGCATGTACATCGTATAGTTCTATTAATTTTTTTGTCAGAGTACCAATTTTCTCATCAATGCAATACGAAGATAACAGTGAACCCCAGTCTATATTGGATGCATCCACTAATTTTTGCCACTAAAATTGCGTTGCATAAGGATTTTGGGTCTATGTTTGGGAGGGCGAAGGTTATATGAGAGATAGATTAGGTCATGATACGAAAATTCATCAGCTGTGTACTGTCCATGCTTAACAACTAACTCAGTGGAAGAGACTAAGATAAGATCAATGAAGGATGGAACACAATCAGGAAAGTGATGAGTAACATTTAAGGGCAGGATAGACAAGTTGCAGGAGTGAACAATGCTAGAGAAAGTAGAGGAGCGAGCAAGGGATTGAGGATCATTTTTTTTGTAAACAAGTATTAAAATCGCCCATAACGATAGTATGGCTGTAAGAGGGAGAAAGTCGTTCTATGATATTCTCAAAAGACGAGAAGAAATTAATTGCACATGAGGAGGAATAATACACACCAAGTAGTACTTTGGTATGATAAAGTTCCACCTTGATGAATATCGATTCCCCGGCATTTGAAGGCCGAGGCTGAGTTGACATTTCCAAGATGTTAAAATCAATATTATCGCGTAAGTAGATGGCAACACCACCACCCTTAGTACAACGATCGTTTCGAATAAGATGAAAGTGAGGCAAAGTGTAAGCAGCAGATGGAAGACAGGGATTAAGCCACGTTTCTGATACCAGAACTGCGTGGAAATTTTTACAATCAAAAGCAGTCAGCATCTCTGGGAAATACGCGGGAATACTCTGTGCATTTATATGGACTACATTAAGATTCTTGGGTACATCGGAAAACTGGGCCTCAATAGTATGAGCTAAAGACGATAGACTCATATAACTATCATCCCGGCTACTTGCTGTAGTAAAGCTTTCGTCATTATCACTGATACAAGACGCATTTAACTGTGAACTACTAAAGATTAATTAATTAATATATATATATTGAGAAATACTAAAATACACTTTAAACAGATAAATAAAGTAAAAAAACTAATAAATAAAAATAAAATTAAAGAAGTATCAACTGAACGCATTCTGTCCACCTGCCAGTTGTGCTAATAATACAAGACAAAAGAGTATTCACAAGTTCACAAACAGTAAGCGCTGCAGCAGCTTGCGATAAAATTAATTAAAAACATCTGGGCATCTCCAACCAATAATTTATACATATTAATATGTAACATTATGTACATCAAGTAAAATAGTATCCTAAATACAAAAAAAGAAATAATTAAAATAAACAAGAAAACAACTAGGCAGTATGGCTAAGAGTCTTGGCCCACCCGCAAATGGTATGAAGAAATGACAATTTGTCAGTCATAAACGTCATCCTGGAATAAAAATAATATTATGGCCGTAACATTTGAATTAAAATTGAAATACCTTCACAATTAACTAATTAAATAAAAACTTAACAATTTTACTGTGTTGATAGCGAGTGCATTAAGGTTGGGATAATGTGTACAAAGTAAATACCTACAATAGAAAGATAGTGAAAGATCGTACTGTACTTAACTATGTTTACAAAATAAAAGAATCTTATTGTAGACACCCAGAACAAGTAGACAAGGGTTTATACTAGTTTATTTTCTATTCACGGCTCGCCTGGACTAAGTCGTACCCTTCGCAATGGGTGCCGCTTTCTTGTCCTCCCAATCCATGCGATTGAGCTCACTCAGAGAAGCTACACTGCGCCGCGAATTATCTGGACCCAGAATGAACACATGTCCGCCTCGCGTCCAGCATTTGGAAACACCAAATCGTTCACGTGCAGCCATGAAGGCCTCATGTCTAGTAATTCCAGTGCCCTTGAATTTAGTTTTTGTGTACCATACTTTATCACGTACTGACACCTACTGAAACTTAACCAGGATCGGTCTGGGCTTGTTGGCACCATCCTTTGGCAACGCTTAATGTCATCGACTGACACATCAGCCAGCTTTAAGATGTTGGATATAACTCGCAACACTACTTGCGCCGTCTGTTCAGCCTGCTCCTCTGGGATACCGTGCATCAATAAGATTTTACGGCGACTCCGCATCTCAACATTGTCCATTTCATGTGTCAGAAATTCTAATTGCGTACGAAATGCTGATATAGTACTCAACACAAAGGCTTTAAATGTCGAAAAGTCCTGTGCAAGACTTACCAGATTAGGTGAATTTGGGACTCTATTGCTTTTTTGGAGATCAGACTCGTAACTAGCCAGCCGTTCTTCAATACTGCTCATGGTTGAAGCAAAGGAATCCTTTATTGCCTCCATCTTAGTTTAGAAGAATATTTGAAATGTGAATATCTCTTGATATTGATTAAATTCGAAGGAGATAACGCACAGCTGGTAAGTGTCTTATATTGGCATTCAACTGTACCAAAAAATATTCTTAATAATTAAATAAATTATTTTTAAATAGTAAAAATTTAAGAGTGTTCAAAAAAATTGTTTATTTGTAGTGACTACCCACTTATACGAGGGTGGGTCAATAAGTCCGTGACTTTTTTAACTTCTGACCTCTTTACTGAAAAAGAAACACTGCTCCTGTCAACAAGCATCTGTCAGTCGACTCCTGTCAAAATTTGAACTTACTGCGTCAGTTAGTTTGTGTTTGGCAGCTATTTTTATCAGACTACCCAGCAATCTGAGAAGAAAATGGAAAAAAGTGAATTTCGTGTGCTTATTAAGCATAATTTTTTGCGAAAAAAAAACCATTACCGAAACCAAGGCTAAGCTTGATAAATACTATGAGGACTCTGCACCATCGATTTCAATGGTGAAAAAGTGGTTAACTGAGTTTCGTTGTGGCCGTACAAGCACTGAAGATGCCGAACGTCCTGGACGCCCAGTTGAGGTGTCTACACCCGAAACAATCGAAAAAATTCATTTTTTTTCAGGTTTTGGCCGACCGAAGATTGAAAGTGCGAGAGATTGTGGAAGCTTAAGGGAAGATAGGGATCTCACATGGTTCAGTGGTTTCAATTTTGAATGATCACTTGGGCATGAAAAAGCTTTCCGCAAGATGGGTGCCGCGTTTGCTCACAGTCGACCACAAACGCAATCGTGTAACAACTTCACAGGAGGGTTTGGCGTTGTTTAACCGCAATATGGAGGAGTTTTTTCGCCGTTTTGTAACCGTGGACGAAACGTGGATCCACCACAACACACCAGAGACCAAACAACAGTCAAAACAGTGGGTTTCTAAGGGTGAATCGGCGCCAAAGAAGGCCAAAGTGGGTTTGTCAGCCAATAAAGTCATGGCGACTGTTTTTTGGGATGCACGCGGGATAATCCACATTGACTACCTTCAAAAAGGAAGAACAATCAATGGAGAATATTATGCCAACTTATTGGGCCGATTCAATGACGATTTAAAAAAAAATCGCCCTCATTTGGCCAAGAAAAAAGTTCTTTTCCACCAAGACAATGCAAGGGTGCACACATCTGCAGTTGCCATGGCAAAAATCCATGAATTGGGCTATGAATTGCTCCCTCATCCGCCCTATTCTCCAGATTTGGCTCCGAGTGACTACTTCTTGTTTCCAAACCTGAAGAAATGGCTTGGTGGAAAAAGATTTGACTCGAATGATGAAATCATCTTACAAACAAAGACCTATTTTGAGGACCTCGACAAATCTTATTTTTTGGAAGGGATAAAAAAATTGGAGAAGCGGTGGACAAAGTGTATAGAGCTCAAGGGAGACTATGTTGAAAAATAAGATGATTTTTTAATAAAAAAAACTGTGTTTTATTCAAAAAGTCACGGACTTATTGACCCGCCCTCGTATCACCACACCACCACATATTTTAGTTTTTATTTAAACTTATTTTTTATTAATTGCTGGCACTGTCTAGACTCTTGATAGCGCATATTAAACCTTTGGGGTTTTTAGATGATATTTAAATACTTTTTTTTTTTTATTAACAAACATTGTAACAGTAAACAAGAAAAAAAAAACAACTTGCCAAGCACAGAATCAGCCACTTACACTTAAGTACATAATCTGACAATAGGTGAGGTTGGCGCGGCCCCTTAAACTCGGCTCTGTGTTACAGCCCAATTGGTTATTTTTTCTATTTGTAAAGGTTTTTTTTTTCGTTTAAACTTTCCACACTTTTTCGGTAGTGTAAAAACCGCAGATCGAACATAGAACTCACGTAAGGCACCTTCACCACTACGTTAACGCCGGTTCGACTCTGGTGTCCTCTTTTGCCCCTTATTTACAACATCATTCATAAAGTTTCAAGGAAAGTCCTATTTGGCCCCTTATTTACAACATCATTCATAAAGTTTGAAGCCGCGGGCGTCAACTATTCATTCATAAAGTTCCAAGGAAAGTCGATATTTATTTATTTATGAACAATATTGAAACCATCTTGTACCAGTCTAATTTGTGCTAATAGGATATATAAAATATTCCGTTTATTGATTTCTTCTTATGTCACTAAGGTGGCAGACGAGCAATCCGGCCCACCTGATGGAAAGTGATCACTGTAGTCTAATCAATATTCATTGTTATAGAATCACTCGTGGTTTGCCGGTCTAGACTGGGACAATCTACGCGAGATGCAAGCGCCGTTTGTTCCTGACGTTTCGAGCCCTACCGACACATCTAATTTTGATGTCGACGATACAGATATCAGGTAAATATGTTACCATTACAATAATAATTCTCCTTACAATTACAATCTTTATAAGGAAGGCTTCGGAAGGCACGTTAAGCCGTTGGCCTCACTTGCCAGTACCATGGGAGTCGTTAAGCCTAGTTGGCCTTATGGGCGGCTTGAAAAATTTAAACAGCAGGTCGCCACACCCTGCGCCTGCCCATTTTCAACATGGCAACGGGTTCGTCACAAAATGTGCACAAAATGAATACGGTGAAATGTGGGCGTTTATTATGCATTTGCCACCTCTTTGAGGATAGGCGTGATTGATAAACCATAAACCTATAATAATCTAGATTTTCCAAATGAAGAAATTTGGTCAAACCCCATTGTACAATAATTCCATTAAAATATAAATTATGTGTGTATCAGAGTACACAGGTACAGTACACAACTTCATTACGACAATTTTATTATATCTATAAAATTTCTCTCATACGTCGTCTGATACATAAAGAAGTTTCATACATAAAGAAGTTTCACCTATGATAATAAGTTTCACTTCAAAACAACATGGCGCGTAACCGAAAAACGTAACCATTTTTTTTTTCAGCTATAAAATTTGACTCAACGTCGATAAAGAAGCTTCACTTCAAAAAATTGTTTCCATTCCAGACTATCAGAAGCTGTTCCACCACCATCAGCATCCTCAGCGTTCTCCGGTCTACATCTACCTTTCATTGGATTCACTTTCACGGCGGGATCCAGACTTTCAGACCTTGGTGCCCCTACAAGTCCGCTAAGTCCCGCTAAGAATGCCCCTAGTCAGGTAATTATACTCGTTTCTTCTACAAACAGGAAATTGAATGAAGGCCGAAAGGATCTCGTATTGCAAGGTTACAGATAATATTACTATACTAGCGACACGCTATGATGGCCGTTTTGACATATTACAACAGTGATGATATTTTACTTGTTAAACATAAGTACTCTGTTTTCTACAGTAGTATAAATACTCTCTAAAGTGGTCAACTTTTACATATTTTTACAAATAAAATGTAATTAAAATTAATACGAAACTTGACAAACGTCGAAACGGCCATCATAGCGTCCCGCTAGTATAGTATGTAGTTTCATGTTTCGTAGGCCTTAATGTTAAAAAGGAAATTATTTGTGTATTTCACTCCTAAATTGTCGTAGCTTTGTAAATTCATACAAGTCGCTCCGTAGGCAATGGCATAAAACTATTTACAATTTACAGTACAGCTATAGCTGTACAAATTATAATTAAATTCTCAAAACAGAATTAAATCGCTTCGCCCGATATATTTCGAACTTCCGACGCACCTATTTAATCCCGTCGCTTATAAATTCTACAATATTGCATAAAAATTACACAATTTGTTGACATTTATCGCTACTATTCCGCTCTCCGGGGTAGTAGCGCCTTCCTCGATAAATGGACACACAATATTTTTTCAAATCCGACCAGTAAATCCCGCATTCAACCAAACACACAAACTCTTCAGCTTTATATTTTTTGTAAAGATATTAGTTAGATACAGCGTGGAGATAGTTAGTTAGACACATCAGCCAAGACGGTTAGAGTGACGTTGCGGTCTCATGCAGAGTATACAGTTGGGTAAGGATTCTGATCCTTTTAGAATACGAATTGGTCAGAAAACCTTCGTACTCTCCTACATTATATGTATTTTCCATTAATAATTGGCGTTGATCAAATATCTATATAAATAAAAACGAATTGCAAAGTATGTTGCTAACTGTGAAACTCAAAGACGGCTGGACCAATTCGAGTTATTAAAGTGAAAACTTCTTCTAGCGCGGTACGCATATTTTAGATGAAATAAAATCTCTGGACTCGCGACACCGTTACGAGACTCCTCTCTTGATGTTAACCTGATACTGCCTAAAGAATTCTGAAGAGATCGAAACAGGTGGAAATCTGAAGGTGCAACGTCAGGGCTATATGGCGGATGCATTAACACCTCCCAGCCAAACTCTCTTAATGTTTGCTGAGTGGCCAAAGATGTGTGTGGTCTAGCGTTATAGTGATGAAAGACTACTGCCCTTTCTATTGATCAATTCCGGCCGCTTTCTCTCAATTTCTTGCTTTAATCTCATCAGTTGTTGGCAGTAAGGATCCGAATCGATGATTCTACCCGGCGGTAAAAGCTCATAATAAACAATGCCCTTCCAATCCCACCATACACACAGCATCACCTTATTGCGAGTTAACCCGGGTTTTGACACAGTCTGTGAAGCCTGACCGACCTTTGACCACGACCTTTTTCGCACGTTCTTGTCGTACGTGATCCACTTTTCATCACCAGTTATCAATCTCTTTAAAAAAGTTCTTCAGCTACGTCGTAACTACTGATATGCCGATCTAGCTCCACTTTTCAAAAATTGCGTCAAAATTATATGTTTTTAACGACCGGAGCGAGGTGCATCTTTAACATCAAAATTCCCAGATTGACAACGCTTAAACTAACTTTGTGCTACTCTTGCTGACACTGCATTAGGTCCATAAACGTCACAAATCTTTTTCGCGGCTTGCGTTACATTTTTCCCCTTTTCGTAATAAAATTTTAAAATGTATCGAATTTCTTCAGTAGATTCACTCATTTTGACAAAAAGAAAACCAAATGAAAAATAGCGGGAAACTAATTTTTACTAATTTTATTTCTTTTTTAAAATGTAACCTATATAATTTAATGTTATCAAAATCAGCCAGATAAAAATAGTACATCCAAAGATTTTTTATTACAAGTATTTACATACTAAATGCGAAAAGACTTTTTCCCCAACCTAATATATAAATTTAGTTTTCACTTCTGTCGGCACTCCCGGAGTGCAACCCGTAATTTTCTCCTTGATTTCTAAGAAAGGTTTTTATGGAGAGGAGAATTGCATGGATAGGAAACGGGAAAGCTTCATTACTCGGGCGTAGCCGCACGCATCAACTAGTTACAAATATGTGTATTCCAACCACACGTATATGACAATAATTGTTATGTGCAGGCGCCATCGAACGTGGGCGTTGGTACTGCGGTGAAGGCCCTGGAGCGAGAGAACGCACTGCTGGCCCAGACCATCGCCGAACTCAGGTCTGGCGGAGCGGCCCTGGACCAAAGAGCTGGTACGTACTGTTATGGACTCTTCCCTCGAGATAGCGTTTTAATAAGAAATTAAATAATTATAAATAATAAATATTTGGGTGTAAGGGGTCCCAACGAAATCTTTGGGACCCAAGCAACTTCACAAAACATAAGATACGATAACCTGCAAGCGGCGCACCTGTTGAGCAAATAACGAGTCTTCTTTTTTGTGTTAGTTGGGTTTGTTAAAGATTTTGACGGCCGTATTCCAGAACATTTCTCAATACTCAAGAAATGGTATATATAAATGGGCCGTACGCTTGTCTGCCACCTCAGTGGTATAAAAAAAAACGTGAGAGTAGCGTTTCCTGAGTATTGAGAAATGTTCTGGAATACGGACCTGAATAAGTAGGGATAAAGGATGCTCTCTGATATACTCGATCTTAGAATGTGGTGTGATGGTGTTAGAGGTGTGGGTGTGGAAGATGAAGTATAATACAAGTGGGATGGGTGAATGCAATGTCATACGGTACCCACTTGGTAGTTATAATTTCCAAGTGGCTTTCAGGTGGTACAACATTTGGGTCCGGGGGGTTGTGCCAAGCAACACAGCCCCGGTTGGGTTGCGTTAGGGGCTGGCACTTGCAGTGTACCCTGTTTTATTGCCGTTATAGAAGTATCCCCGAAGACCTTGGTGGGGCTAATAGAAGTATTAGCCCCACCAAGGTCTTTGGGGCTGCTAGTGGTGCACCTGCTGACTAGCGGGCGAGGTACAAGGTGTACAGAAATGGGAGGTCAGTACGACAATCGCTACCAACAATGCCCAAAATTAAAAGCCAAATGAGCTGCTCCTGACTACCCCCCGTTAAATCCAGATAAGGTTTGAAAAGAACAGAGAACACATAAGATAAAGAAGAATTTTGTTTAGCGCGTTAGAGAAAAAAATGTAAAAGTGAATTTTCGACACCCAAACTCGAAGTTAGATGATAACTGTTATATAATGAAGTTAGCTTATAACTGGAAAAGGGCGTGCTCCGTTGGTTTGGACACGTGCAACGAATGAGTGAGGAACGATTGACGAAGAATATATATTGTTCAAAAGTAGAGGGTAGAAGGAGTCAGGGAAGGCCGAGACTTACATATGAAGACCACGTGAGCAGATTGCTCAAAAACGGAAAGGTCAAAAGTACTCGGATACCCAGGCGTGCGTGTATGAAGCGATTGATGAATCTCGAAGAAGCGAAAGAAGTATGCATGGATCGCGAAGCCTGGCGATCTGTCCTCTCTGACTACCCCGTCAGGGATACAGCGTGAAGATAGTTAGTTAGTTTTTAGTTTTTTTAGCTTATAACTGTTTCCATGACATTACAAGTAATTTTTAAACATTAATAAAAAATAACTGAAATATTGAGACATTTTGTAGCATTTCCAGTTACAAGCGTTTTTGTGCTTTGTCATTATGCCTTTGATCCCGATTGTCAGTAACATAGTAGTCGTTCAAACAATTTAAGAGTAAAATGGGCGGCTTGAAAAATTTCAACAGCAGGTGCTTACTCCTGTCCTGACCGTATCTACGCGGCAATGGATTCATCGGTTATTACTTGGAACTAAATAATAAAAACGTCTTTTATAAAGACGTCTTTCTTTCTTTGTATGTTTTATAACTAAATAGTTGACGCCTGCGGCTTCGCTCGCGTAGTTACGTATTCCCGTTCCCGTTTCCCACAGGAACTTGTTCCCGGGATAAAAAGTAGCCTATGTCCGTCTCCTGGCTCTAAGCTACCTCCCCACCAATTTTCAGCCAAATCGGTACAGCCGTTGTTGAGTTATAAATAGTGTAACTAACACGACTTTCTTATAATTATATAGATTTAAACGTTTTAAGATATGTGATATTTTCTAACAGAAGAATTAATACAACTGAAAGAGGAAGTATCAACATTGTCGAAAAGAAACGAAGACCTGGAGGCTCAAGTGAAGTGTTACGAGCAACTAAACAGCGGCATTGGTACACAGGTAATACATTTTACTCGTTATTATTTAAACATCAAAAGTATTTGTGTAGACATATCATACCATGAATCGATTAAAGAATCTGCAGGAAGCAAAACTAGTATGCAAGTATCGCGTAACTTGGTGATGTGTTCGTTCTGACTACCCTGTCCCTCTGACAGGGTAGTCAGAACGAACACATCACCAAGTTTGTGCAGCGTGAAGATAATAACTTAGTTATTATAATTCAATAGCCCCTAAGTATCCCCTTCTTAAGCAAAAGCTTCTATGCCATATCTGTCTACTCCGTAAAAATCGAATTTAAATGCAGATCTTATATTAAAGAAGTCTTTATTTAGAAGTATGCATGGATTGCGAAGCCTTGTGATCTGCCCTCTCTGACTACTTCGTCAGGGATACAGCGTGAAGATAGTTAGTTAATAATATAACTCGGTTCGACTACCTTTTCTACAGGACATGCCGGCTACACAACAGGAGATGGTTTCTCGTATCCGGGAGCTGGAAGTTATGGTTCAGTCGCTGAGCGTTGAGAAGGATGAAATGGCCAAAGATCAAGTCGACTCTGTGGAGAAATTGAGGCTACAGGTAGACAGGATTATTTCTTTTTGCCGATGTTCATTTGTTTTTACCAATGTTCATTTGTTTGTACCGATATTCATTTACTTTTACCGAAGTTCATTTACTTTTACCGAAGTTCATTTGTTTTTACTATGTTCATTTGTTTATTATGTTCTTTTTTTAATAAGAAGGTTTTTAACCCACTGAAATATTTCTTACTGAACTTCAGGTTTATTTTTTTTTATTTTTTACTGAACTAAAGCAGTCTCATTGGAAACGTAATACAGACTCATTGGAAACGGAACTATTGCGCGTTTTTGTTTAGGATAAGGAGTTAAAGGACGCGTTATCACAACGGAAACTGGCCATGGCGGAGTACAACGAAGTCACGGAACGATTGTCTGAGCTCAGACAACAGAAGCAGAAGTTATCGCGACAGGTATTTATTCAACATCATTGCCATCGTTGTAAAGTACAATTTCCTTTTACACTTGTGTTTTTAATTTTTTATAATTATATTATTACGTGGGATAAAAATGCATACGGTGAAATGTGGGCGTATAGTATGCCTCTGCCTACCCCTTCGGGGCTAAACGCGTCACAATATGTATGTTAATTATTATTCCTCGTCCACATCTTAGTCAAGTATAGTTTTAATACAAAGCCAGTCTTGCATCAGCAAAATGGTTAAAGCTTTTAGTGGCGTTTGCGCGATTAACATGAAAATCCCATTTCACTACGATATATCATTGTTTTTCACTATAGCACGTTTACACAACTTTATGTCTAAGATTCCACTATTAATGCACTAGTTTAGGAAAATAATATAAAGCAAGCGTCCGGAATTCTCAACATTTCCTGCGCAATCTTTTCCTACTTAGCGAATGAATCATTATTATCACGCGGACACGGACAGGTCGCAACCTTAGAAAATTAACATCTGCTTTATTTAAACGTCCTCCCAGATCAACATAAGGCCATTTAGGCATTTTCATGTGACCTATATTAGGTTACCGTTAGTTACCGTTATCCGTGCTTCGGAAGGCACGTTAAGCCGTTGGTCCCGGTTGCCAGTAAAATAGCAGTCGTTAAGCCAAGTTGAAGTCCTAATGGGCTGTAACGTGGGACAAAAATGAATACGGTGAAACTTCGGGGATAAAGGCGTGACAATACGTATATGTATGTCCTAAATTAGGTTATCAGCTCATTTTGTGTTATCTGTGCTGCGTTTTAAGATCCTTCTTTTTCAGGTTCGTGACAAAGAAGAGGAGTTGGAAGTAGCGATGCAGAAGATAGACGCGTTACGGCAGGACATCCGACGTGCTGAGAAGGGAAGAAGAGAGTTAGAGGCTCGGCTCGACACCGCCATTTCCGAGGCTACTAAGGTGAGGCTCCACCCGACTGGAGATGAGAGTTAATGTAATGAGTTAGGAGAGAGTTAGTTACTTAGAGACTATTATGACGTATCAGCGTACTGTATAGAGTTAACAAATTTAGTACTCGGATACCCAGACGTGCATGTGTGAAGCGATTAATGGATCTGCAGGAAGCGAAAGAAGTATGCATGGATCGCGATGCCTGAAGACCTGTCCTCTCTGACTATCCTGTCAGGGATACAGCGTGAAGATATATAGTATGGCTTTTTCAATGAGGTGTACCAGAACTGCACCAAAATCCTCAGAGTCCAAGTCATTTTCACCTGCAAGAATTGTGCCTGCTGACTAACGAACGAAGTTCTGGAGGTGTCTTTACTGGGACAGAGGAAGAACAGCATATAAATGCAGTCCAGGCTTTAAATAGATTTCGTTCTTGGAAGCGACTGAGAAGCCGTTAAGATAAAGAAAATGGTTCTTTGGACACTAAAAATCTATATCTATAACAGTTTTTGTTTTTGAACGCTAATCTCAGGAACTATTGGTTCAAATTATTATAATTATATTTGTTTTGGACAATCCATTTCTCGAGGAAGGCTATAGACTACATATCATCACGTTATTAAGCAGGAGAGCAGAGCAGTAATCAGAAATGCCAACCACTAAGGCAAATTTCATTGGAATTCGAAGTATATTACGGGTAAAGACGCGGGGCTCAGCTAGTTTGTTATAAAAAACACTTTCACTTTCATTTCATTTCTTACCTGTGTACATGAGTTCACAGGTAAGAAGTGAAATTTCCGTACGACATATCATTTTTCTACTATTTACAACTTCACGAAAATTTGGTAATGCTAAGGATTGATAAGGCTTACGGATACGTCGCCAAAGAAGTTTCAATTCAAAACAATATGGCGCGTCATACGTCGATAAAGAAGTTTCACTTATGATTAAGAAGTTTTACTTCAAAATAACATGGTGCGTAACCGAAAAACGTACCATTTTTTTCTTTACAGCTATATAATATCTCTCAACGTCAATAAAGAAGTTTCACTTCAAATATGTCGTTAACAAGTATTGCATACTGTGTGCAGGAACGCAAGCTGCGCGAGGAGAGTCTGCGACAGCGCGTGGACACGGGCGCTCCGCCCTCGGCCGCGGCCGACGTAGCGCGTCTTCAGGCCGAAGTGGACGCGCTAGAGGTAACACTTGAAGCTATCTTTTATTTTTCAAGGCAATTTAAGTTTAGTCGACTGTTTCACGTAACTCCAAAAACGATGTAGGTTTAGTATTGTAAGCCAATCTTTTATTTTTTAAGGCAAATTAAGTTTAGTCGACGGTTCTCACATTACTCCAAAGGAACAATGTAAGTTTAATATTGTAAGCCAAACTTTTATTTTTTAAGGCAAATCAAGTTCAGTCGACCGTTCTCACGTAACTCTATAGGAAAAATGTAAGTTTAATTATGTAAAATTATTAATTTTTTAAAGGCAAATTAAGTTCAGTCGACTGTTCTCACGTAACTCCAAAGGAACAATGTAAGTTTAATATTGTAAGTCATACCTACACTTTAAAATAGCAGCCAAGAGTTTCTTGCCAGATTCTTCGTCATAAGGGTGGGCTGCACTTAGAACTGACAACTAGAAACACTCTCATTTTGATTTAGTGTTGTTTGTTTTGTATAGACTCATTACTATATAATTTGTTCAAATATCACGTGGTCTTCGTATGTAAGTCTCGACGTCGGACTCCTTCTACCCTCTACCATCGCACAGTAAATATTCTTCGTAAATCATGACCATAAGATGTATGTGTGTCGGTTTGTTTGTGCAGTTGCAGTACAAGGAGTCCCTGACGCAGCAGCAGGCTCGCTTCACGGCCGAGCTGGCGGCGCTCAACGACCAGCTGCAGGAGGGAGACGCCATGCGGACCGTGCTCAACAGGGAGGTGAGCGTGCTCACTGTAGCGTTCTACGCTATACGAGGGAGAGGGAGAGAGATAGAAGGAGGGAGATAGAGTAGGGGGAGATAGAGAGTGAGAGAACGGTAGACTAAAAATATATGAGAGTGAAAAAAAAAAAAAAAAAAAAAACTTTATTTTGCATAGACCATTTTAACGGCGCTTACAAAATGTCATACACTATTTAAAATATTTAAAGCGACCACCGGTTCGGAACGCGGCCCACCTGAGAAGAACCGGCAAGAAACTTAGGAAGGCTTTTTTTTTTTGATGGCCTATTTACAATTGATGATGACATATCAGCAACCGGTTCGTCATTCGATTTAGGACACCATGTCGTGTATATGCCGTATTTAAAGTGTCTGCCACTTCCAGTTATGAAACTGGTTTCGGTTTTTTTTTATATCACTGAGGTGGGAGAAATAATAAAACATACGGCCCACCTGATGGAAAGTGGTCACCGTAGCCTATGGACGTTTGCAATACCAGAGGTGCAGCACTCACGCTGCCGACCCTTTATAAACCTTCTAAGACCCCTTTAGAAGAACCCCATACTGTAGACGTTCGGAAAAACCCAGGCAAGGAGTTCGGTGGTAGTTGGTTTAAAAGTCGTCTGATTCCTTCGCTACAATAGTGAAATATATGCATACCTATCTCTTTGTCCTCAGTTGCAAACATCCAAGGAAAAGTTGGAATGCCGTCGCATAGAACAGCTGACGGACACCGAGGACAAACAGATGCTGATCAACGAGAACAGGAAACTGGCGAAGGACCTCGACGCAGTTAATAGCAAAGTCTATATTTTTTGTGTACTAACATTCGTTGATAAGTTTAGGTGTTTCTTGTTAACAAACGTACTTGCTCTTTTATATTTTTTTTATACCACTGAGGTGACAGACATGCGTACGGCCCACCTGTTGGAAAATGGTCACTGTAGCGTATTTAAAGTTGTCTAATCCAAATTAAGATAATATAAGAATTTTATATAAGATGTAGACAACTACATTTATTTTTTTAACATATCTAACCCACTTTGCATGAATTTTGTCCCACATAACTGGACCCCAAGTCTACTATTTTCATCGTTTGAGAAAAGAATCGTAATCGTCGCTCAATAGCAAGCCACCGGTACAATTTTTTTCGTAGTTTACTATTACAATCGGACTCCAAAAGACTTCTATCGGTCGGCCGATGAGTTTTACTAGCACATACCGCGCCAGTAGCCGCTAGTCTAGTCAGTTGCATTTTCGATTGTCCACTAACATTTTGACAGCCAAAACAGCGATTCTGGTTCTATTCTACGGCTTGTAAATAGTAGAGTCGGCCCCCTGTTTGGTCAATGAGCCCATTGCTGTGTTGAAATTGACGAGCGCAGGTTGAGGCGACCAGTGTGTCAGTTTAAAAAGATCATTAGCGTGAAGATAGTTAATTATATCTTAATTTTTTGGTGCCCATTATTTGCTTATTTAACGAATAAAAGTAAATATTAAAAAATGGTGACCGTAAAAATAGTTTGTTTGTTACCAGCTGACCGAGAATGGTAGGAGATGGCAGACAGAAAGACGACAAATGGAGATGGAGTTGGAAGATCTCAGGGCTAAGAGGGACACTATGCAGCACTGGGAGACTCAGGTCAGATATAATATAAAAAGATATAGAATAATATTGACTGCCTCTGTGGCGCGGTGGGAGTGTATCCGACTGCTACGCAAGAGGTAATGGGTTCGATTCACACCCAGGATAAAACTGTGTGTGATGAGGTGTTATTTATCTATAATATGTTTGTATTTAGATATATACAAGTATGTTTATTAGTCATCTGGTTACCATAGTACAAGCTCTGCTTAGTTTGGAATCAGATGGCGTTGTGTGAGTTGTCCCAACCATAACGAACGAACGAACGATACAATATAATATAAAAAGCAGGTGTTGGTTGTAATGTTGTTGATATGCTCTTGCTTAATACTTTAACCCCATACTTTCTCTTTCGCTTTGCACTAGGTGACCCCCACGACTTCTCCCGTAACAAATTTCGACCTCACATCGCAGCTGTCGCTTATAAATTCTACAATAATGTAAAAAAAATCGCCCGATTTGTCGACATTTATGATTACTGTTCCACTCGCAGAGGTAGTGGTAAATAAGCCTTCCTCGATAAACGGGCTATCTAACACAAAAACAACTTTTCAATTTGAACCACTACTTCCTGAAATTAGCGCGTTTAACCAAACAAACAAATTGTGTTCAGTTTTAAAAATATTCTAATATTATAAAGCTGAAAAGTTTGTTTGTTTGGTTGAACGCGCTAATCTCAGAAACTACTGTAAAATTATATTTGAGTTGGATAGCCCAAGCCTGCCTGGAGAGCGGAGCAGTAGTCATAAATGTCGACAAATCGGGTAAATTTTTAAGCTATTTTCTAGAATTTATAAGCGACGGGATTAAATAGATGCGACGGGAGTTCAAAGTATGTCACGGGCGAAGCCGGAGGAATCACCTAGTATTTGTATAAATATTCTTAGTTGCTTCCAAGCCCTACTTGCATTCAGAGCTTGCGGTCCGGTTTTATTTAGCTGCTAGGAGCTATCGTTTGACGTTTGGTTTGCGGCATTGTCCGAGGCGAATGCCGTATGACCTCCTAACGCCTGCCTGCGTCGTTGCCTCGTCCGTTAGCAGGTGCACTGCTAACCAGTGAGGTCGAATGGACTCCGCAGGTCTAGTGGGCCGAGTCTACTATTGACAAGCAGTAGAATAGAACCAGAATCGCTGTTTGTAGCTGTCAAAATATTAGTAGACTATCAAAAATGCAACTGACTAGCGGCCACTGGCGCGATACGTGTCAGTAGAATTCTATCGGCCGACTGATACAATTCTACTGACACGTACAATCTATTGGAGTACGATTGTAATAGTAGACTACGAAAAAAAGTCAAAATTGTACCGGTGACTTTCTATTGAGCGATAATTACGATTCTTTTCTGACGCGATTGAAATAGTAAACTTGGCCTCCTAATGAAGAGAACGTACCTTGTCCTACAGATAGCAGACATCATCCGATGGGTGGCTGATGAAAAAGAGGCTCGGGGGTATCTACAAGCGTTGGCCACTAAGATGACAGAAGAATTAGAATATCTTAAACATGGTGAGTGGCATATAGAACTTTAAGAATGTATAGTAATGTTATGATGAAATGGGGCGTCAATATTCTATATATAATAGTTTATCTATCCCATTTCTACTCCTTTTGGGGAAAACGGCTCGACTTCATCGGTAGCGCAGTGGTATTATATGCGACTACCGGATCAGAAGTGTCGGATTCTAAATCTACAAATATTTGTTTCCGAATTTGGGAGATTTCTATGTATAATATGTATGTGCATACGTATTTAGAATGAATATATTTTTATATTTATTATTGTGTAAAAATATCTGACAATATTTACTTATGTCGAGTTTGTAGTATTGTTTCTACTTAAATACTAGTTCGTTCACAATTTAGTTAATTTTAATGTTTGAACTTAATTTTGCTTAGTCTTAGTCTTGTCCCATTCGGTGTCGAGACCCTTGGTCCGTGGGGTCCTAGCGCTATAAGGCTTTTTAAGGAAATAGCAAAAAGGATAGTCGCCATCACTAGAGACCGAAGTGCTGGCAGCTACCTCGGACAAAGAATTAGTCTAGCTTTTCCAAGGGGGAACGCTGCCAGTATCTTCGGAACCTAGCCTAAAGCGACTCCCTTTAATAATATATTTTAGTTATTTATCTTATTTTTAAGGTTATCTGCAAGTACATTCTGTATATTTTTTTATATCAATAAAAAATGGATCTGTAATTGTAGCAAGTGCGTCTCGCTCATCACTGATCGCATCTTCTCCACCTTCGTCTGCGACTCATCTGGTCATACCAGAGCCACGCGGAGCCGCAGCGGGAGCGGGAACGGGAACGGGCGGATGGCGGAACCGACGCTCGCAGAAGCTGGACAAGATGGAGATCCTGACGCTGCAGAGCTCGCTGCACTCGGAGATCCAGGCCAAGCAGGCCGTGGGCGAGGAGCTTAGTCGAACTAGGGCCGAGCTCTTGGCGAGTCAGAGGTTGGTGCACTTTATAATACGTCTACAGTATGGGGTTCTTCAAAAGGGGTCTTAGAAGGTTTATAAAGGGTCGGCAGCGCGAGTGCTGCACCTCTGGTGTTGCAAACGTCCATAGACTGCGGTGACCACTTTCCATCACGTGGGCCGTACGCTTGTCTGCCATATCAGTGGTATAAAAAAAAGTATAGCTGGAGAGAAATTGACGAACAAAGAAAGGAACAGTGTAATAAAGGAACATTGCGGTATGGTAGACGATGTAGTGACTAAGATAGAAAGAGGTATGCTTAGATGATTCGGACACGTGGAGAGGATGGATGAAAGTAGACTAACGAAACAGATTTAGGGGCTACCTCGACGTACATATTTTAATCAAATAGAAGACATTTTGGAAAAAGGTCAGGTCAAGAGTACCCTTAACCGGCGTGTGTGTATGAAAACACTTATGAAAGTTGAAGAAGCATAAGTTGTATGCCAGGATCGTAGCAAGTGGAAAGCCATAGTTTCTGCCTACCCCGATGGGAGACAGGCGTGACGATATGTATGTATGTATTGTGGAACACTTTTTACACAGCATCAGCTAGCCCAAACTAAGCTTTAAGCTTGTACTATAGGATCTAGACAACTGATTTACATATATATTTCTAAATACATATTTATTATACATAGGATACACCCAAACTCCGAAACCAACATTTGTGGATCACACAAATATTTGTTCCTGGGAATCTCTGCATAAACAAAAATATTTCTGGTCTAAAACTCAGGACTATTTATACTGTTGATTGATGGCACTTAGTGGAACTTGCTGCACCTTTTGAATAAAAACACTTGTACTATTTCACATTATTTATTTTATGTATAAAAAACTAGCGGAGTCGACGGAGGTTGTCCTGCAATATACTGACTTCAACGCATTTCTTTTTGTGATTCTAAATCATCCAGGGCGCAACCCAAACGCATACAAAAAAATCATTCAAATCGGTCTAGCCCTTAGAGTATACATATAATATAAGCAAGTCGCGTCACTAAGTATGAACTGGAAGCACAAGTATGATCATACACCGCGTTACCTTGATACACTCAATCAGTATTATGACAATACTCGGCATATTCAGTCAGCGAGCGATATTTAATTTGTTTTATGTTAAAATGGTAAATTTTGCGGTTGCTAAGCTGTAAAAATGATTCTAATCTGAAAGGGGGATGCGAGGGACACGGGGCGGGTCGGCAACGCACGTTGTCACCGGCCATCTTTTCTTAATTATAACATGGTGTTGTACCTTAGGCAAGGATTACACTGTCAATAAATATCGCGATACTTGGGATCTCGCGATATTTATTGATGTGTAAACGGCATCTGAAACTTTATTGACGATATTGACAAAAAATCTGGATTTTTTGTGATCCATCAATAATAGTCAATATTTATTGACTATGTGAGCGCTCGTGGATCGTGCTACTGTCAGAACCCGCCCGACCTGCGCACTGTGAACATGTCGGAGGATGTATTAATTGAGGATTGGGTGGCTTCGCCTTGTTCAGTGGACGAAGCAGAAGTAGAATGTATGTAACAATATTGTTCTTAAACAATTTATAGAGACTTTTGAAACGCTTCCTGAGCTGTGAATGGTTACTAATCCAACTTTTGAGTGAAGCTGGGGACAAAATGCTGGTATAACTCAAATCTATGAGCGATCTTCCTGTAGCAAAGTAACGCAAAGCCACTGCTAACATCTCTCTCATACCTATAGCACTTCTCAAATGAGTATCTTATTTGGTAACATATGGCGGTATGCGGTCTAATAAATTCTCAAAAATAGATTATAAATAATTTATTCATACGAAAGTAATTTCTATAATCATCAGAGTCCGATATTTTCATTTCATTTAATAAATTTAAATATGTATATTTATAACGCATGGATATCCACATTTTTGTTTTCCCTACATTTAATGCTAACATATTGGCGATACAAGCTTTTGCTTTAAAATCCAAAATGTAATTGTAGGTAAACCTATTGTAAACACGTCTACACGGAATGGTGAACCAATGAATTCTGACAAATTTGTTGTCAATATTTATTGAAAATGTAATACGCTATGAGATTCAATATTTACTGAGACCGGTATCAATAATATCAACTAATCCTTGCCTTAGGCATTATCGGATACGATATATTCTTTTTATCGTAATGTAATTTAAATGCATAATGCAGCACAACCGTAATTACTACATTATACCAACTTGATCATAAAATAATGTTCCAACTCGGAAGGAAGTGGTCTAAAGTCAACCAAGATCGCGATCTCGTTTAAATGGTCATTTATTGTGTGTTTCGTTGTTTTAAGAGTAATGATTTATACTATTGCTAGTTGATGCCCACGGCACCACCCGCATGTGGAAGTATGATTTCTAAGATGAAAACTAAGTAAAATTTTATTTCATTTACGTAACTATTTTTAACAAAAATCATTAATTATTGAAACATACCAACAACTAAATCGGCCTATATTCAATATACTTTAATTCTCTATAAACATTATGCAAAGAATTACCATCTCAAAGTAGCCGAATAATATTGTGACAAATTCGTATTGCACACCTACATTTTTTTGTGTGTTGTATTGGCAGTTGCATTTTTATTGGTTGTTAGACAGTGACAACATTTCATGCAAGAGTAACAAAACAATATGTGTGTAGTTTCCCCCCGCACGAAAGTTGGTTGAACGTGATTTCATACTTTATTGAGTACCTACATTACGCGTCCTTTGGTTAAATCATACAATGGTTGCGTGGGTCAACGCGATAAAAAGACCCAATTGGAAGTCGAATATTCGAAGTTTAGTCTGCTCTATTCATTTTAATATTTCCACTGTATCGGATATTGTTGATGTAATTCAAAATTTGTGAGAGATGGAAAGTGTGATTGCGACATTGAACGAAGAGTTTTAGCTGGAAATCAAGTGAATAGAGCCATGCACGCCTTTATGAGCAGTCAGAACGTGTCTGAGAAGGCAAGACTGGCTGTGCATAGAGGAGTACTTGTTCCTACACTCATGTATGGCAGTGTAAGTTGGGTGTGGCAGAAGAAGCATAGAAGTAAAATTAATGCAGTGGAAATGAGAAGTCTGCGGAGTATAGCTGGAGTGAAATTGATGGACAAAGAAAGGACACTGTGTGATAAGGGAACATTGCGGTATGGTAGAAGAAGTAGTGACTAAGATAAAAAA
Source organism: Thumatha senex (assembly GCA_948477245.1). Taxonomy (NCBI): domain Eukaryota; kingdom Metazoa; phylum Arthropoda; class Insecta; order Lepidoptera; family Erebidae; genus Thumatha; species Thumatha senex. The sequence continues at coordinate 10,792,769 of OX419750.1, read as the reverse complement.
GGTATGCTTAGATGGTTCGGACACCTGGAGAGGATGGATGAAAGTAGATTAACGAAACAGATTTATCAGAAGAGAGTGAATGGGCAAACTGGTAAGGGGCGACCTCGACGTACATATGTCAATCAAATAGAAGACATTTTGGAAAAAGGTCAGAACAAGAGTACCCTTAACCGGCGTGTGTGTATGAAAACACTTATGAAAGTGGAAGAAGCGAAAGTTGTATGCCAGGATCGTAGCAAGTGGAAAGCCATAGTCTCTGCCTACCCCGATGGGAGACAGGCGTGACGATATGTATGTATGTATCGGAAACCAAGAAAGGATTTCGGAAATTTAGAAAAATGAATTGAATTTATTGAAATTGAATCTCTAACCCACACCTACCTTACTCATGCAATAGGTACATGTGTAGTACCTATTTTTTTAATAAGTTACTATCGTTTTCTCTTATTTATTTCATATTCTTAGCTTTAATTATTTTTAATTCCAACTATCGATATTTTTGCTGCATCACGCATGGAACGTCACTATCAATACGCTTTGCCATAGATAAGTATATATAACAAATGTGCTTACGATCGGCACAAACGAAACGGGATGACACCCGCGCTCTATAGCTTGCTTATGTATACTCTAAGCCTCTAAGGTCTAGCCGTTTAAAAGATAAAAGTAAAAAAATATTTTTTTAATATAGTACAAGCGTTTTTTATTCAAAATATATAATTTAGGACTATGATAGGGTTAAACCCAACCCGTTTACAAATAGGGTGAAACACAAAGTACACCCATCTCCCAGGAAGTGGCCGCCAGTTATTGCTACCCTACCAGAGCCTCTGAGGACGTATTCTCCAGAACACAATCTGACATACCAGATCACTCATCTAACTTTTTTTTCTCACTAGATCTATTTAAACAAAGTGAAGAGTAGAACTAGTGGAACAAAAGTCTCCAAGTTCTATAGTAGAACTATTCAGCTACTGGAAATGATCCGACATACTTACCTTATAGTATGTTGTTAATGTAGTCTATAGTCGTGATGGGGCGAAGTTTTAATTCCAATTCTACACGTTATAAAGTGTGTGTGTAATTATGTACACGCGTAAGACGTTATACAGCTATGGTCTAATAAGATTTCATCACATATACCATAAGTCTTTGTTTATAACAGGAATGAAAAATTAAAGAAAAAAAAACATTAAAAGAATGAAGACTACTTTCAATGTAGTTATAAGCTGTCATGGAAACACTTATCAGCTAACTTCAGGGTGTTTATAAGTTGTCATAGAAATACTTATCAGCTAACTTCATGGTGTCGGATTTTAGTGTCGGTCTGCGCGCGCATCCTAAAAATTTACTCTCATCATTTTTCCCTAACGCGCCAACAGAAATATAACTTCAAAAAAAGGGAAGTCTTAAAACTATGTCGAGAATATCAGAAAAGTTGTTGTGATATTCGAGTTCATTATTAAGACAACATTACACAAATATAACCCAAGAGACTAATAAAGTAGTGAAACTAACTAACTATCTTCACGCTGTATCCTTGACGGTATAGTCAGAGAGGACAGATCGCCAGACTTCGCGATCCATGCATACTTCTTTCGCTTCTTGTAGATTCATCAATCGCTTAATACACGCACGTCTGGGTATCCGAGTGCTTTTGACTTTTCCGTTTTTGAGCAACTTACGTAAGTCTCGGCCTACCTTGACTCCTTCTACACTCTACTTTCGCACAATAAATATTCTTCGTCAAACGTTCCTCACTCATTCATAAAGTAGAGAAGACAAATAAAACAATATTTTCTCTAGATACGTACCATCATGGTTGAGAGCGACCAAGTAAGCATTTCTATCTATTCTGACATTCCTTTTGTCTTCCTTTCGTTGTAGTCCAGCGGTCGGCAACCTTTTGGCAGGCACGGGCCGCATAGTTCCACTAAATGAAAGGAACGTGCCGCATAGAGGAAGCAAAAACGCTGCCCCTACTAAATGATTGGACATGTTTCGTGCTGTGAATGTTTTCAAAGATATGAAATACTAGGGATCTGATTGGTATCAAAAAATATGTAAGAGGACCGCGGGTTGCCGATCACTGATACAGTCAAAATACAAAAATAAATCCTATATGTGTCAATAATATGGTTAAGGCATGTTTCCACTGTCCAATTATATTCACACCCTTACTCAGTTCGGTTATTTGCATTTTGCATGACTATTTGCAACTATTCATAACAAACTCGGTTTTATGTACAATAGTGTTGGTGTTTTTATTTTTACTAACATTTTTAGTCTACAAAAAATATTATACAGCTATATAGCATTAGCTGTATAATATTTAATGTTTCTATTCCTGCTGAGATCGTCATGTTGCAAAGCTAAGTTTCACGAAATCAAGTCTTTAATTTTGTTTTTTTTTCACTATTCTATTAGTTTGGACATGATTATAAATTTGTTATAAGTTTTTTCTGGAGGTGTCCAAGCCTTTAAAGAGTCACTTTTGATGCAATTTGATGTTCCTTTTTGTGTAATTGATAATAAGTAAATTATCATACTAGTAAAGTTTGTTGGCCATTGAACATTAGGTAAAAAAAAAGCATTTGATATAACACGTGATTGAAAAGAGGATGAAAATTGTTTGTATGTAAGCGCCCTTGATAGGTCTGAATATTGTAGATTTAGACACACCTTTATCAACTTTAATATTTTAGCAAAATTGAAAATTGATCTAAAGAATACGGATGTATAATGGCGTGATATAAAGCAACTGTCATAATTTTAAATTTACCTTGTCAAACTGCCGCTATTACCATCGATAACACTCCTTTAATGTGCAAAACAAAAAAAAAAGAATTTTCCAAATCGGTTCAAGCATCTTTGAGTAATCGGTGAACACACATAAAAATCATATTTCGACGAATAGAGTATATCCTTCTGTTTTGAAGTCTGTCAAAAAAATGTGTCTAAATCAAAAAACATTTCGAGGGTTACTACTAATATTTATGACTTGAAAGTAAAAAATAAAGAAGGGTTATTACTATTTCAGGAACAATGTGGATAATATTCATTTTACATTCAAATGACGACATCGTTGGCATTTCGGCAGTAACGCCTTTGTCTAGGAGCGGAAAAAAAGCACAATGTCATATAATTTTTTGAGTATTTTTTAAGACTAAGGCCCAACGATTTCGTGCCACTGATGTCATCATTGTGGTCTATATTAACTTTTAAATATTTAATCAAAAATTAAATACGATGAATAAAACTAAAATATTTAAATTTGTTTGATCTAAATTTCAAAATCTAAAATAAAAATAGGGTTAATATAATTTGGTCAATCGTCATTGCATGTGCACTTATAAATAAGTTAAATTTGATATGACGCCCGTAGCTTTACTTAAGCTCAATTTATGTATAATACGTATGTATTTAGAAATATATAATATTAAGTATATTTATCACTTGACTAGATCCCATAGAACATGCTTATATTAACTTAATTTGAGTTTAAATGGCGTTGGGTGAGAATGCCCCAAATTTTTATTTTTTCCAAATCAAAAGCAGCCTATGGCAGTCCATTGCTGGACGTGTTACTGTTTTATTTTTTTAAGGCCTTGCCCCCCACCCCCCACCCCCTATTTTCATTATAATATATTAATATTTAGGAATTATTAATCCTTTTTTAGTTTAGTGGTTCATAAATGATATACTATAATATTTATAAAAATTGTTATCTCGTAATCCATTAGAGAGCTCCTGGAAACTCGACAGCGTCTGGATAGTTTAGCCCACGATATGAAGCGCAAGGAGCAACACATACGCGATATGCAAACCAGACTGGATGCGCCTCACCAGGCCACCAACTCCTGTGAGTATTGCCTCTTTATTACTAGGGTTCCGTACATAAAAGGAAAGAACGTCCGTCCGTCTGTCAAGACCCGGTATCTCGGTAAGGTATCGAGTTGATATTAAAACTATGTACCCAAGTCTACGGTCCCTCGTACCTGTGAAATAATAATCATAAAAGTAAACATGAAAGAATTTATGACTGCAAGTTTCTGTGCCCCGATCGTAAGCCAATAGCAGAGCTTACAACAACCTATTTTCTCCCCTCGTACGTTGCCAGAATTGCGTCGTTACTGCTCTGATATGTAATTTATGATCAAATTCATTTGGAAAAAATTGGGGATCTTTGTTAACATCTAATCTTAATTAATTAATCAAATGTTGGGTACTTGTTAACATTAGGAGTAGAAAAGAATGAACATAAGAAATATGGTTCAAAAGTGACATTATTTTTTTAGTGTTTTTTTTTCTGTTTAGTACATAGTCTTTTCGGCTCCTAAACAATTAGTTGCACACAGAAAATATTTTCATGTTTTGGTTATTTTTTTTTGTATTTTATCGTATAATATTATCGAAAAACAGTATACTTGTATGTATCAATAATATGTTTATTTAGTGCACCATTTTTTTCTTACATGTTACCGCACATTCCTACCCAATACACATGCGAAACTTTAATTGTGTCGTCACAAACATCGAATAACCGCACATTAACCATCAATTGGAATCTTGGGATCCCACCAAAAAGTCCATCGTCGTCCGCGACGAAAAAAACGGAAATAAACGGACTGAATGCTGTTTATATAAAAAAAAACCATGTGACTTATGGACTCTATTGTGTTAAAAATTGGAACTGTGATATTCCAAACAAAATTATTGTTGTTCGATTTCCAAAAATTGTATGTTCATAATGTTGATGTAACGAACATGTATTATCTATGGCATTTATTTTATATGCGTTAAACGCCTACTTTGTTTTAAAATTGTGTGTATATTGTGTATACGTGTATATTTATTGTGCTGTTTATATTTTTTGAAAATGCTAGTTCGTTTATGGTTGAGGCGGAATATACCGTTGTTCATTGGCGTGACTTCATGTTTATGGGGTGTTGCCATACTAGTATATCACCAAATAAACGACTGAAATACATCCAATTTTCGCCTTGTACTAAAAACTCACAGTGTCACGACCAATAATGGTTCAAAAAATCATTTTATATCTACTTTGAAATCATTGAAATTTTTATCAACTTAAATGCAGAAATATGCAATAGAATTTTTATTATGATTCAATATGTATATATATTTTTAGAAAAATATCCAATTATAAATACTTTGATTTTTATCAAGTTAACTATTTTGACATATTTTTATGACAACACAATCTTTTTAACTTTTATTTGTTTTAATTACCAAAGTAATAATTTTCTAGTCCTCGAAAATTAATCTAGTCTAAACAAATGAATGCCAAAGAATTTTACACCTAGAATCTCAACCAATCGAACTAGTCATATGTTCAGATCATTTTTTTATTTATTTACGTATGTGTGTGTGTCTGTGTGTATATTGCATTGTCTGTTGTTCGCAAGTGACACCAATGTCAGAATATACTAAAATGTTCACAATTGCACAGACCGAGCGACAGTATCACAGATCAGTAGTGATGTGATTGAAAAACCACGATCGACTCAACTAATTATTAAAGTGATTTAAATAACGTGATTATTATCAACGTTTTTTTATTAGTGATCAAAATAATATCGATCGGGATACAGCTACGAATATTGATACCAATGTGGAGTTAACTTGGAAACAATTAAGGTGTAAATGTAAATAGTTATATAAACACCACAATGGCAATATAAATGAAATATTCGATCGAATAACAAAAATATTGACAGCACAATTATTTTTTATTTATTTTCTGGATATTATTAGCTTTTTTTCTTCTTTTTTTTATTGTAGAATCTCATTTAGTATTCATTACTGTGTTAAGTTTTAAGACCACAAATTGTTGACTGTTCGCAATCAGATGTCCTGAGAAAAGTAGACTATATTGCTCATAACTTTAGTATTCTGTAATCGATCACTGCGTTAAGCATCTTACGCCACGGTGTGTCCGGACTCCGTTGCATTTCCATTTACGAGTATTTCCGTGCTTACCAAGACTTTTATGCCTTTCGTTCCGGTTGCCAGTAATATAGTTGTCGATATGCCATATAGCGGACCATACTGTTGATTTTGCAAAATGACAAAAACAACTTTATCTATCGTACACTGGACAAACATAAAAATGTTTTTTTTTTGTAATTTACCTTGTGGTCTTATTAAAACTTAACGAGTGGTACTGGTCGTAATTTTTGTGTTTTAAGTTAATGTCAGCACTTACAATTTGCATTTACCGTATCTTTTATTTTTACTATTATTTTTTAATTTATATTCTGTGCACAATATTGTTACTGTAGGAATCTTTGTACACTGTTTTGTACATAAGTTATTAAAAGTTCTGTTGGATTATTTAGTTTTTTTTTCTTTTCTTTGTGTATTTGCTATGAAATCTAAAAAAAATCGAAAAGAATCCCATAGAATAAAAAAATAACTTTCAATAAAATCTCTATGTGATTGTTCCATTCAAAATTGACTCGTATTTTCGAAGTAATAAAACCCAAAGTCATGCGCAAGCAGCGAGACAAGGATCAACCAAATCTTACTGGAGCGGCAAAGAAGAGAATGGTTCGTTCATTTAGATATTAAATCCCTTAGAAGTAGAACATCGTATGTGATTGTGTGTTATTTTGTCCCCAAATAAGTAGTTGTTGTTATAAACTTTATTTAAAAAAAAGCAGTACTTTGGCACGATCACACATCCTTACGTGTACGTACGTGTACGCACTTTACCGGTCATATACTGTACATTTACAAACCCTGTAAAGATATAGCGTACCTGATCAATACTGATCTCTGAATCGTCTCGTTAAGTTTGTTGGGCAGAGCATCACATCATCGTTGCGTCTGATTTGATTTATTCTAAAATTTCAAATTTTATGCTCTTGATTTATTCTAAAATTTTGTACATAAATGTGGAATTTTCTTATGTAATTTTTAATTTAATTAAATCTTACGACAATTTACCAACCTATAATAATGCCTAACTGTTACTTTAAATATTCATTATTGATATTTGTTTGTAACAACAGCTACTGTTTATATTTAAAGGTGTAAAAGGTTTTAGTCTTTGTGCTGCGTACGTAGTTTTCTATCTAGTTTCATTTTGTCTAAGTTCTATTGTAAATACGAGCAAGTGTCAAGGGAATTTAATCATTAATTTCGTATAAAAATGTCATTTTGGAAGTCAATTTGTAATCTTATTTGGAAGGAGAATATGTAATTAAATTAGTTTAATAATGGGGGAAACAGTAAGGTTTAACGTAAATGTTAACTTGAAAATCTTACAGTCATGGATTTAAGAAAAAAATATTTTTTCTCGTATATTGAAATTTAAACTTAAAATAAATTCATAACACAATAGTAGGTTTAGCAAATCTCTTAACAGTCATAGTAGTGCTAGTCCAATGCTAGAAACTGTATCGATTGAAATAGTTTTATCTTATTATCATTCTTTCGGCATTCTAAAACTAACGAGGAAATTGTTATGAATCATTGAATAGCATTAAGTCTGGCTAGAAAGACAAAAGTTTTAAATGTCAAGCTTAACTAATGTAAAAAAAATCCCACAAGCATTGGATACAAATCTTGTAACATATTTCATAAATATGCCAGTTAGTTTAAAAAATAATAATCCAAATAAAATACAAAATGACTCCACAATAGTGACTTGGGCTTTTAAATTTCTTAATAAGATGCAATATGAAACGATATTTATTTTATTTCATTCAAATCGCTTCGCTTTTGCTTGAGCTTGTTTGGCGTGGATGTGACAAATTATAATTAAAACACCATTTTGAAGCAAGGTATCAACCTTGTTTTCAAAAAAGTCCATTCAACACCATATAATGCGCTAAACATTTGGTTTTTTTTTTCCTTTAACACTTGTTTGTATAAGCCTATAGGTATTTGACTAATCTGTTTTCTTTAATGTAAAACCTTTTTTGTACTTCATTTTTTTTTCAATTACGACAGCACATGAGTCCATATTGTTTTAGAATACATAGATAACATCTGTAACGACAACTGTTATTTGTTAGATACAGTGAAAAATTGAAGTTAGATAAGGTGAAAATTTAAAATCACACTTCAGCTGAGGTTGTGAAATTTAAAAAAGTCATTCAATTTTTCCTAAGGGCTTGTGTGCTGAATTTCATACTTTGTACATATTCTATTGTAAACGTCCGGTGCATGTCATAGTCCCGATATTGTATTGACTAAATATTGTCTACATATATTCGAGCACTTCAACTACTGTAAATAAATCTCGTTCCATTCATTCATTCGCCATTGGAGAAAGAGTTCACTCACGAAAATAAAATTAAATTTCGTCCCGTTTATTCTTTCAATATCAGAGAAATCATTCACTCACATTTAGTTCGGTCATTTTGTTACACTTAACTTCCAGGTTGTGCTCGACTATATGTACACATTCTAATATTGTTACGTTTTTAATTTAATGTTTTGTGAACGTGGTTTGGGTTGGGATTTGGTTTATGTGTTTTATTCCGCCATATCCTTTAGTTATAGTTAATTGTTCTTTTCTGATACTGAACATGCGAATGTTTTGTGTAAATAAACCATACAATCATTCATTCTTAAAATAAAATAAAAATCATATCGGAACAGAACAGTAGAGAAATATCGAAAATTATATAAATGATCATTATTACATTTCTTGTTAATATTTCAGTCCTGGATCGGCCGCCGTCCCAGATGAGCTACCTAGATCAATTCCTCAAAGAGGCACCCACGGAGCGACATTACGATAACGTTGCCTCAATGAATGAACAAAAGGTATGCACGAAATAGTTCTTTGAATGCACATTCAAATAATTGTTTATATACATATTAACGTATTAAGTTACGCTTTTATCATTCGTTCATTTCATTTTTATTTTTGGAACGTGTTGTCATTTTTTGAAAAGTGTTTTCGATTTTTTTTCCGTGATGAAGACTAAAATTTATATCTCAACATTTACTCGTTCTTTATTTATATTTGACAACGCGTTTCAATGCTAAATTTATGTCACATTTTGTAACTAATTTTTGAGGTGACTGTTATTAATTTCTTTAAATCACTACATTATGTAATATCGGATAATTTTATTATACCAACTGTTAAAGAACGAGGGCGCGACTGTTAAATGAACAGTGTTGTGACGTATGCGGTCACCCGCGTTACACGCACTTCGATCGTAAATATTTCAGCCATTTATTGGAATATAAAAAAGTAAAAATCACCGTTTCTTTTATTTTTTTGTAGATTTATTTGGCATTTAAAGTAAAAAACATTTGTTAGACCCATTGTTAAAAATATACACACATAATGTAGTGTTTTTTTTCCCATGGCTTACTTATTTTTATGTTGCCACGTATTATATTTGGTGTTGCCCGCACAGATGTCGCCGCAGTATCGATACAGAAACCAGCATTGTTGTAATGCAAAGGTATTTTTTTAATTATATTTTTTAAATTAGTAGTTATCGACTTTCGTTTGCTCTGTAGATTGTGTATTTATTTACTGCGCTCTATTTAGAAGGATCTTTTTAGTAAATAAGATATATATATCTTTCGTATTGTTCAGTAGTCTATAGTATCTCAACTTAATTTTCTATGATCAATATTTTACACATAATTCTACAATTTCTAACCTATGGTACCTATGTCTATTTACCTATAGATTATCTTCACACTGTTAGGCGGTTTGCTTAGCGCCTAGAACCATCTAAATCACCTTGCATATATCTTACCTAGTAAATCAAACTTTCTAGAATAACCCCTCACTTTCGGAGTCGAGGTTCTCACAAAAGGTCGCCCTATTGTTTAGCTGCGATAAGAACAAAGACATTACACGCGCAAAAAAATAAACTAATTTATGCCAAGAAAGTCACTAGGTCCTAGGTGCTAAGCAAGCCGTGTGAAGAATTTGTGCCTATTTGACTAATTAGTGTTAAAATTTTAAACATTTCACAAAGCTTTGCTGTCCATTAAATAATCATTTACTAATTCTTCGTCTAGTTTAAGTTTTAGGGTATTTTGTAAGCTAGGTAAAGTGACGGTAGTCTAGTGTTTAAGGTGTCGAACTTGTGTTTTCAGTCCCGAAATCGATTCTCGGCAAACTGAAGCCACTGACTCCTTGCACAAACAGTTTAGCAATCTGGAGGGTTAGCTGAATCGTTAGGAATTACTTTTGCTAGTATTCCTTTAACACAGAGAGCTTGTACTATGAGACATTAATAATTTATATAATACTTAAATCATGTTTAAATTTAAACGTACATATTTTACATAGAAAGACACCAAACTCTACAAATAACTGCAAATATTAATCTTAGCTACGGAAAACAAATAGCGTTGGTTTTTTTTTTCTATATCCCAAGCTCTTATCGGAGCGATGCGAACAAAGTGAGTGTAGTTCCATTCTTCCCTGATTCGGATTTTCGCTTTGTCCTCGAACTCTTCCCAAACCACTCAACACTTTTTGATCAAATTAGACCAATAATACGACATCTAGCCATAGGTGGTTTATAAAAAAATAAAATCATAAACCGGACATACCATGGAGGAATACTCACCGAAGGGAAATTAGACATCGACAAAAGATCTCGAATAACGGCAAAACGCTCCGCTACATTTAGACTAACCGGGGACGGCAAGTGCACCTAGTTTTGATAATTATGTTATTTCCAACCGTAATCGACTATACTTGCTTTTTTCCTTTATAGACTAGAATGACATTTGGATTGCAACACTCCAAATGTCATTTTAGTCTATAAAGCTCGCTTTATCGCAATAAAAAGATAGTGTCGTGGCCAAAAATAATAGGTGGTTAGTTGATTAGTTTGAAATTGTGTCTATGCAAATTCATGGAGAGAAATTTTAGAATTTAAATAATTTCAGTCATGCAGTTTTATTCGGATTTTGCGTATATATGTGTTTAGATACGCGACTTCGTTCATCTGAAGTGCCTTGTTTGTGACGCACGAGAAAATACTCTGGATCAGCAACAAATCGGATTTCACTCTGACTAGAAGTTTATAAACGAACGTTTTAAAAACTGTGCGCTTTGCGTTGAATGGCAGAGAATGTGATCTCGGCTCGTAAACTTGTCTTTAAAAGACAGCCTATGGCCAGATCGTTGCGTCGAAGTCAGCATCACATTCTCTTTTATATATTTTTAACATATTAAACAGTGGAAACACCAATTCCCAAAACTACATAAGTTATTTGAGCACAATCATGGAGCTTGTTTCGTTTGTCACCTAATAACGTATCGAATTAGTTTACGACGACATACTGCGGATCGGTTTGGAGAGTTACTACCCGCTCCCTCTACGCTGCCTCTTTCGCGAGCATGACGTGCTTGCTTCCGCAGTGCTATCGTCGTCGAAGAGCAAAAATAATAACTATCTTCGCGCTATAACCCTGACGGGGTAGTCAGAGAGGACAGGTCGCCAGGCTTAGCGATCCATGCATACTTTTTTCGCTTCTTGCAGATTCATCAATTTCTTCATACATGCACGTCTGGGTATCCGAGTACTTTTGACTTTTCCGTTAAAGAGCAATCTGCTCACGTGGTCCTCATATGTAAGTCTCGGCCTACTCCTTCTACCCTCTACTTTCGCACAATATATCTTCTTTGTCAATTGTTCCTCACTCATTCGTAGAACGTGTCCAAACCAACGGAGCACGCCCTTTTCCAGCTTAACACTGACACTTTCATTCAAACCTTACAAATTGCGCATCATTTCGTTACGTATTCGGTCGGCCCCTTGGCTGACTCATTTTCGATCACTTCGAAAATTGTGTGTGAAAAATACCCAGGTTTCGCTACCGAAAAGCAAAATCGCCATTAGCACTGCGTTATAAATCGCTAGTCGTGCTTCTTTAACGATGCTTTGTCGCTTTACAAAATGAGACAAAGCAACGTTAATTTTGTTTCCGGCAGTTACTTGCCGTTCTACATCCAAACACATCTTCCGTCCGCGCCCAACACACTCCCTAAATACATAATTTTATTCACTTGCTCTAGACGTTCCTGGTTTACCCAAATCTTGCATTTAGTTCTTACGTCATCTCTTTCAAATACTAGAACCTTAGTTTTATTTGCATTCAAGTGAAGACCTTTACTTTCGCACTCCTCTTTCATATTAGTGACTTATATATTATATATAAGTCACACATATTAGTGAATTTACTGTTAAGTCAACCAAATTCACACCCATATCACAATCTTTCAACTTCTGCAGGCAACTGTTTAGATACACTATAAACAGTCAGGCGGACATGACACAACCCTGTTTGACGCCTGTACCGACGTCAAAAAGGGGTGCCACTCCCCCCTTATCGCACACAAGCCTTACAGTCCCTATAAAGCGACTGTGTTGTCCGCAGTAGCGACCCGTCCACACCATATTCGGGCAGCATGTCCTACAGAGTTTCACAGAGCAAAAATAATAGTTAGTAATATTTACAACAGTAGTTACAGTTACAGTAGTTATATTTACAACATTATTGTAGTATTAATATAGTATTTATAATCATTTTCTACTAGTCGAGGGATTCGATTCATAAACTAAATCGACTAAGTAAGGCACTACGGTTGCAAACTTGCAACATTAAAAAGAAATAATGACATACAGAAATGTCATTCTAGTATATAAAGAAAAAAATCAAGGTATAATTATAACAAAATCTTTTAAAAGGGTTTAACAGTATTCAGTATTTAGTTTATCGTTAAAAATTTAAGCTCTCGTAGCCCCATGGCAGTCGTAAAAGCAAGTTTAAAGAAGGCTTGAAAAACTTCAACAGCAAGTCGCCACAACCTGCGACTGCCCATTTCAATACACCAATTGAACTTATAACCTGCGGGACATAAATGCATACAGTAAAACCTATGACAGTCCACTGCTGGACTTAGGCCTCTCCCAATTTACGCCACATCACACGATCCTGTCCTTCCCTGCGACCTTTTCCAGGTCGTCAGTCCATCTGGTGGGGGGTCATCCTACCGTACCATTGCTGATCGCAGTCAAAGTCTAGTTTAATAATTTGGGACATTAAAAAGAAGTTACCAGCAGTTTCAGTCCATTTCTAAAAAATTTTTTTCTGTATTTCATTGACTATAACAAATAAATTATGTAAACAGCTTATGTATGGATCTCAACAATCCGGTGCAATAAGTGGTTTGGTCGACCTGCAAGACGACTTAGAACAAAGACCAGCTTCACCTGCATCTAGCAAAAGTTCACCTAGCGAAATGTCTACCGTAAGTATACGTTAGATTAAGTTAAAATTCTTTTTTGTTTTTTTTTATATTTGGCACGTCAAAATGGCGTCGTCCGCCTGTTGGTAAGCAAAGACGACGACCCGTCATTTTGGGCCGCTATCTCAACCCACAGGGCTCCGATAGCGACCCTCAACTTGACGGCCCAGAAATATGCCTTTTCACGCTTCTCTTAAAGGACCCAGATTGTAAAAGGAGGGAAACACGTGCGCCGGCAGAGAGTTCCATGTTTTTATGGTGCGAGATAAGAAGGAGCTAAGGAATTTTTCCGTTCTGGCCAAGACAATTCTTTGTAATTTATATTTAGCAATGTTAAAAAAAAAGTAAGCTATGAAGCGCTAGTGGCCCGTTAACTCAGTGTTCTGTAAACGATCACTGCATTGAGCAACACAGATAGGTGACCGCTTTGCATTTATGAGCGTTTCCGTACTTCAGAAGGCACGCTAAGCCGGTGGTCCCGGTTGCCAGTAAAATGACTGTTGTTAAGCTAAGTCGACTTGCTGGACGGCTTGAAAAATTGTCAACAGCAGATAGCACCGAACGCATCGAACCTTTTCCATTACAACACGGCTATAGGCTCATTGCCTGTTACGTGGGATTAAATACACACGGTAAAATGTGGGTGTATAATATGCTACTGCCACGAGGATAAAGGTTATCCTTCTCATGACCATTGTGACATTTCCATTTTACGAGCAGTTCCATGCTTATGTTGGCATGTTGAGTTGTTGGCTTCAGCTGCCAGGAACATGTTAGTATTTATAGAAAGATTAAAAGCAGGTAGCCATAACATGCCCATAATATTTTACAGTATAAATAATAGTCCAGTAGTCAATAGTGTCTTAAATATACTAGGATACATGTGTACCTAGCTATTAATTACATATTTTGAGTGCTATGATTGCCATATCATACTGGCTGGTATGTAAATGGAGCGTCGTCTTCTAGTGCAGGCATAACTATGCCTAAAAGAAGAAGTCAAAAATTGTGAATTATGCAAGGAAATGTGGTAACCAATAAAATATTTTTGATTTTTTGTTATTTCCATACGGTAATAAAATCTATAACGTGGGAAAAAACACAATTGATATAATGTAGGCATACAGTTTACCTCTTCTGGAAAAAACGTGGGATATATTTATGTATGTGTGTTTATAATTCAATTAAAGATTGACCAATTTCATACATTTTATATGTTTATTGTTTCTAGGATCCGTCCTTGGGCCCCATATTGCCGGGCAAACAAAAAGTTCATCAGTTTTTGGTGAGGACTTTTAGCAGTCCTACTAAATGCAATCATTGTACGTCTCTCATGGTAAGTACCGTTCAATATACATAAGATTTATTTGCTTTAAACTATTCCTTTTACAGCTTGAATAGGTCTGGGTTTTGAAAAGTACTACTAAATTTTGTAATAGGATACGATTATCATACATTATCCAGTATAAATCTCGGTTATTGCGGTTAGAAATACTGGGTCTTCTTTGTGATGAAGCTGTTTATATAAAGGAATATATAAGATGTATGTTGTTGTAACTCTTTCATGCATAAACTACTCAATGAATTTTAATCAAAGTTTACAATAATATAGCTTACTAGGTGACCTCCACGGCTTTGCCCATGATAAACTTTAAACTCCCGTCGCACCTATTTAATTCAGTTATTTATAAATTCTTTTATGTATAATTTTTTTCTCGATTTGTCGAAATTTATGATTACTGCTCCGCTCTTCAGGGTAGTAGCGTTATAATATATAGCCTTCCTTGGTAAATGGGCTATTCAACACAAAAATAATGTTGAAATCCGATCATTAGTTCCGGAGATTAGCGTGTTAAACCAAACTAACTTTTCAGCATTATATTAGTAAATAACAAATACCAGAGTAACATGGCTACTTTTTATCCTGGGGACAAGTTAGAGAGCACCGAGCTCCTAACCACGTTATATTATAAGCCCTGGGGCTATCCTTCCGAGGGCTTACCCGGGACTCCTGGCTATAGACAGATGAAGGGAAACATGTGGTTTTATTCGGTAGGAGTCCGGCATAGCATCCATGAGAATTTCCACACGAAAAAACAAAACCTTAAATTAAAAGCTTTATGTGATTACACAGATGGGTCTAACCCGGCAAGGTGTAGTGTGTGAGACGTGCGGTCTAGCGGTGCACACGTGGTGCTGCGCTAGAGTGGCTCCCCGCTGTCCTCTTCCCGCGGAACGGACCCGCCGGCCTCTGGGAATCGACCCCGCGAGAGGTCAGGGGACCGCCTACGAGGGATATGTTAAGGTATAGCAACACTTTTACTTATTTACAAAACAATGTTGTTAGACGGCATCTGTGGCCTCGATTCCCACCCAGGATAAAACTTTGTGTGATTACTTATTCGGTGTCTGGGTGTTATTTATCTATAATATGTATGTATTTAGAAATATATAAGTCACACACAATGGTAACCAGATATCTGATAAACATATCAGATATCTGGTTACCATTGTACGAGCTCTGCTTAGTTTGGAATCAAATGGCTTTGTGTGAGTTGTCCCAACAATATTTATTACAATATTTAATGTAGGTGGCGCTGTGGTAGTATATACGACGGCCACGTTACCGGGTTAAATTTTCGGGTCGGAACAAAAATATTTGTGTGATCCACAAATGTTTGTTTCGGAATTCGGGTGTTTACTACGTATATTATCCATGTATTTAGAAATAGAAGTATGTTTATCAGTTGTCTAGATACCATAACATAAACTTATATTAGCTTACTTTGAGCTAGATATAGCTGTGTGAAAAGGTCCCAACATATTTATTTATTTTATTTATTTATATAAAATGTTCTGACCTTTGAATCGTATTTGGTACCAAAACATAACCACGTGTTTATGTGTACGAGCCTTTTTATTCACAATAGTTATGTAACATTTCGGAACTTCTCAAAATAGCAACTAGTCAAGTCGCAAATAGTCAACTTCTCATAATGTTAACTTTGCAATATGCCCATTTCTCACAATAACCATTATTGTTTGCTATATTAATTCTCAATGAACTTAACGTTTTATAGTCTACTAAATGACCTCCCGTCGCACCTTTTTAATCCCATCGCTTATTAATTCTACAATGATGCATAAAAACTGGCCTGATTTTTCGACATTTATGACTACTGCTCTGCTCCCCAAGTTAGTAGCGTAATGATATATAGCCTATAGCCTTTCTTGATAAATGTGCTATCTAACGCAAAAATAATTTTTCAAATCCGACTAGTAGTTCTTGAGATTAGCGTGTTCAACCAAACAAACATACAAACTCTTCAGCTTTATAATATTAGTATAGATATCGAAAATGTAGTTTGGTGATTGCGTAAACTATTTCCAAGCGGTTGGCATTCTGAGCTGAAACGAAAATCACCTCTGATGACATAGAAAAGTTTTTAAATAACCATAATTTCAGGTACCCAAACCCGGAGGCGTGAAGAAAGGTTGGATGAGGCAATTTGTTGTAGTGTGCGACTTCAAGCTGTTCCTTTACGACATATCTCAAGACAGGTAAGTTATAACACGTTTTGTACGGTCAGCAACAAAATCGCTTAGCATAACTGAACATCACCAACAAATATAAATTTTATGTACAGGATTCAGTATATCACGAGCTGACTATTTTAAGCAAGTATACCTACGTTTTGACTAAAATAAGAATATAAATGAACATTTTCGTTCACAAATCTTATTCTTTAGCTTTCATCATTATCAGAGCGTGTGTCCCAGTTGCGTCTCGCGACGCCGGAGCCCGCTTTCCTACATTTTCTCCTCCACTTCGCTCGACCGTCGGCATCCCCTGAAGTGAGACTATTGGCACGCATGTCATCCCTTACGACGTCAAGCCGCACTTCTTGGGTCTTCCCCTCTTACTGGGACCCGGCGGGGCTGACATAGCTAGACATTTGTTTCAAGACAACCATACCAACGAAGGCGACACTCTTGCAACTTGTCTGCAATGTCACGGACATGAAGACTGCCGCGGATGCGGGAGTTCCTCACGCGGTCCATCCGCGTGACTCCACACATCCACCGCAGCATCTGCATTACCGTGACACACAGCTCCTGCTTGTGTCGCTCCAGTCAATATTAAATTAACCAACTCAAAAAAAAACAATAAATAAAATAAAATTAATTAAATTTATTAGATAAGTGTTTTCTTTCGTAATGTATGTTCGTGTTTACAGCTACACTATGCAGATAGTATGAAACGCAAACTATATAGCAGTTTATACTGATTTATAATGGTACATTTATTTTCAGGAACGCGTTACCGTCTGTGTGTGTTAGTCAAGTGCTAGACATGCGGGACCCAGACTTTAGTGTCACCTCAGTGAAAGATTCTGACGTCATACACGCTAACAAACGGGACATACCTTGTATATTTAGGGTGAGTATTAATTACTAACATCCAATATAATCTCTCTTGATAAGTTCAGTTCAATGTACATTAGAGTTATTTGCTTTGAACCATTCCTTTTACAGCTTGAATATGTCGAGGTTGGAGAAGCATTATTACTTCATTTTGTAGTGGGAACCAGGCCAATATTAATCTACCTTACAGCGGTTTGAAGTCAAAGGTTTCCAGTTACGTCCAATACATAACCTTTAGAGCACAGGGTCCGCTTTAAATAACTATTTAAGGTCGCTTATTTCGGCTTTGTTAGAAGCTCATTAAGTCAACCACGCATCAAGAATGTTTCACTAAAACTTTCATCACATTTCTCGAACTACAGCACATGATTTGGCATTGGCTAAATTAATACCGTAAGCCGTAAGGTCTCTGACCTTAGCCATTCCATGTGAACGAATAAAACAAATACGTTATTATAGTTTGATTCTACGAGCATTGCAAGTTGCGCTCTGCGGTCTGTAATTAGTCGGTTTTTGGGACGAAAACATTAAGGACTATTGTCCGGAGTGTCTGAAGTACTGAAATCGACATTTTATTCATTGGCCTCATCATTAAACTCATTTGAAATGTCTTCAAATAAAAAATCGACATGTTGCTATTAAAGAAAATTTAACTTAAATCCTTTTTTTTACAGATATCAACTTCCCAGCTGGAAGGTGGTAAGCGATCTCATACCCTTATGTTAGCAGAATCGGAATCGGAGAAGACTAAATGGGTCGTAGCACTAAGCGAGTTACATAGGATACTCAAAAGAAACAATCTCCCGGACAAATGTGTAAGTAAATTATACAGAGTCTTTCTAAGATAGAGGGTAAAATTCCATGCTAAATTGCCGGGAGATTCAGAGTTTCGTATTAAGCCAACTCGATATCTATCTTTGAACATTATCGGTAAAATGCTATGTTTCGATAAAAAAACGTTTTTCACGTTTCGAAAACTAAATTTTTTTGATGGTCCTTCGAGCCGGGTGCATTACATGTTTTTGATACAAATCCTACCTAGATTTAGTCTGGGATCCACTTTTATTGTGCTACTCGGAGTAGCTATCTTTTGACTATTGATTTTCGGCATTGCTGGCAAAGGTAGTCGTCTGACGCGTAAATCGTTGCCTTGTCCGTCAATTCAGCTGGTGCACCGCTAGCAATTGAAGCCGCTTGGGCCCCGAAGATTTTGGTCCTTACACCAAATAATTTTAAAAACCTGTCAATGTAATATCTCGTGGTTTACTTACCTTAGAGTACTTTAGCTTTTTTATACCAAGCCGGCAGACAAGCAGAAAAAAAACAATCAAACAAACAGACTATACCGAACCTCGTACTTCCCCAGGTGTACAGCGCATGCGTGTTAATGGACTCGACTGCGGCATCTTTCGTTCGAAACGCTCAATGCGCCTGCGTCCTGGAAAGGTCCCGGGTGTGCGTGGGCGGAGAAGGAGGGTTAGCGCTAGTGGACCTGGAGAGGGGAGAAGTAACGCCTAGAAGGGCCCATGCGCCTGTAGCTACCATCGCGTATGTGCCGCATGAGCAGCTGTTAGGTAAGTTTTAAAAATCTTCCGACGTTACTAGTTTAACTTTTCACTAAATGTATTTTATTTTATTCCACTGACGTGGCAGACAAGGGTACGGCCCACCTGATGGAAAGTGGTCACCGTAGACTATGGACGTTTGCAACATCAGAGGTGCAGCACTCAGCAACTGTCGACCCTTTATAAACCTTCTAAAACCCCTTTTGAAGAACTCCATTCTGTAGACCTTCGGAAAAACCCAGGCAGGGAGTTCATTCCACAATCTAAGCGTACGCGGAATAAAGCCTAACCGTGTGCGTGCGCTCCGGACGCAAAGTGTGTGAGTGAACACCCTGTCTATGGCGAGAGGTGCGATGATAGAAGGTAGCCGTGGGCATCATATCAAACAACTCCTCAGAGCACAGACCGTTGTATATTAAACTAGACGACCCCCACAGCTTCGCCCGTGGAATATTTGGACCTCCCGACGCACCTATTTAATCCCGTCGCTTATAAATTCTACAATGATGCATAAAAATTTGCCCGATTTGTCGACATTTATGACTACTGCTCTGCTTCCCAGTGTAGTAGCGTAATGATATAAAGCCTATAGCCTTCCTCGATAAATGGGCTATCTAACACAAACAGAATTTTTCAAATCCGACCAGTAGTTCCTGAGATTAACACGTTCAACCGAACAAACAAACTCTTCAGCTTTATAATATATAGATTAAATACAGTACCTACTTACAGACCCCTCGTGTAGAGCCTCATATTGGGGCATTGCCTTAGCCGGGCCACAGTGAGTAGCCCTCAGGCCTATCCTGCGACACGGTTGGCAAGAAGGTTTTAGTGGGTAGGACGGCCCTCAAAGGCCGGGAATCCCACACACCGTTCCTGCTGCCCCTGCAGCTGTAATGACAGCGCGTAAAAGCAATCCCCGCGTCAAGAAAAAACTACAGAATATAATTATTTTATTTTTTAAATCTCTGTATGTCCTGTTCCGACTCTGAAACGGCTAACCCCTAAAAATATAATAAAAATAAATAAATAAAAAGAGACAGTTATGAGACAAGACAAAACCCCAAGGTTTACGTGGGGGGCTTTCCACAGCTGCCAAAGTCGCGAGCAAATGCTAGGCATTAAAAATTGTATCGTTTGTATTGCAGTGGTGATAGCGGGTCGTGGACGGTACGTTCGGCTGGTTCCTATCCGTGCCCTGGAGTGTTCCGACGTGGAGTGCGTGAAGCTGGCCGAGACCAAGGGCGCCATCTCGTTAGCCGCAGGTCCGCTGTCACACACTGCGCATGGGTTTGCTGTGCTCTGTAAGAGGCAGGTTAGTACTGTACTACAAAGAGAAGTTTGCGCGGGATTATTGACAAGTGCGGACGCTTGCTGTATATTATTTTCTAAAACTAGTGCAATTATCTTGTTTTGTGTGCGGGAGTGGTGGTTTCTTGGACATAATAGTTGTGTTAACGTGCTATAGTGAAAGACAATGATGTATATGCAGTTAAATACTATTTTCTATCTTGTCGCGTAAAGTCCACTGAAAACCTCAGTATAAGAACCACCATTATACTGAGGGCAAGGACCAGGACCTACCACTGAGGACTCGACATCGACAAAGACTGGACAGGACTAAATTAGAAGATAAGATTGAAGAAATATGATATAAAAAAATAAGATTGGGCTAAAAGGTCTTTATAACCAGGCCAAAAAATGATTATATAAAAAAACTGTACTACACCTCATTTAGCTTATTGACTAGCTATGCCCCATGGATTTGGCTGACATATACTTCGAATCGTCTAACACCACAGAGCAAGGAACTCGCTACCGTCGCCCGCGCTCTAATAGAGACGAAATCTTACAGAGATAGAGTGAATATTATGAAAAGATGTGTGCAAGAAAAGACAGAGCTGCCACGTCGGGAAGTGGAGCTCACTTCGATGCTGCGGACCCCGATGTCATTGAAGTCATTAGTATGAAAGAAATAGAACAAGCGATAAGAAGTATGAAATGTGGTAAGGCTGCGGGAAAAGACAGAGTTACTGCTGAGATGATCAAGTACGGTGGGTCGCGTGTCTGGGACACACTATGTCTGTTATGCAACTTGTGCTGGCGGACGGGTGAGGTCCCAGATGACTGGCGAGTAGCAGTTGTAGTACCTATTTACAAAGGGAAAGGCTCGCGCCTAAACTGCTCCAGCTACAGGGCGATCAGCTTGGTCAGCTTAGCTAGTAAGGTGTATGCAAAGGTTATAACGGCACGAATGCAAGAAATGTCTGAAAGGTATTTATGGGAGGATCAATGCGGATTCCGACGTGGAAGAGGTTGCATGGATCAAGTGTTTTCTCTCCGCATGATCGCGGAAAAGATTCTGGCTGTTAGCCAGAAGGTTTTCTGCGCTTTTGTGGATCTAGGGAAAGCATTTGATAACGTTGTGAGAGAAACGCTGTAGGTCTTGCTGCCCGGATATGGTGTGGACGGCTCGCTACTGCGGGCAATACAGTCGCTTTATAGGGACTGTAAGGCGTGCGTGCGAGGGGGGATGTGTCACTTCTTTTCTGTACAGGCGTAAATGCGAGATTAGGGTAAACCAGGAACGTCTAGAGCAAGCGAATGAAATTGTGTATTTAGGAAGTATGTTTAGCGCGGATGGAAGATGTGATTCGGATGTAGAACGGCGAGTAGCTGCCGGAAACAAAGTTAACGGTGCTTTGTCCCAGTTAGTAAAGCGACAAAGCATCGTAAAAGAAGCACGAATGGCGATTCATAACGCAGTGCTAGTGCCAACTTTGCTTTACGGTAGTGAAACCTGGGTATGTCAGCAGATGCAAGAAAGTAAATTGAATGCTGTGAAGATGCGATCACTTCGAAAATTGTGCGGCGTAACTTTGGCCGGCCGAATACGTGACGAAGTGATACGCAATATGGCAGGTTTGAATGAAAGTGTCAGCGTTAAGCTGGAAAAGGGCGTGCTCCGTTGGTTTGGACACGTCCAACGAATGAGTGAGGAACGATTGGTGAAGAATATATATTGTTCAAAAGTAGAGGGTAGGTAGGTAGGTAGGGTAGGCCGAGACTTACATATGAAGACCACGTGAGCAGATTGCTCAAAAACGGAAAAGTCAAAAGTACTCGGATACCCAGACGTGCGTGTATGAAGCGATTGATGAATCTCGAAGAAGCGAAAGAAATATGCATGGATCGCGAAGCCTGGCGATCTGTCCTCTCTGACTACCCCGTCAGGGATACAGCGTGAAGATAGTTAGTTAGTTAGTTTTTTAAATCTTACTGTTGAGATGTAAAATCAATAACCAGCCAAGTACTCTAAATTAAAAAAAAATCGTGCCTTCAACTGTTTTAGTCTATGCTTTCTTTCTATCCGTGAACATGGCGACTGTCAAATAGATTTTGTAAGACTGTGTTTTAAGAAATATAATTGAAAGGCAAACCCGGAATTTCACTGCATAATAATTATAATAACAACACTTACTGAAAACAACGCAAAGTTTGTAAGTATGAATGTAGGTTTGTGACTCTTTCACGCAACAAGTACTGAATGGATTTTGATAAAACTTTAACGCTCGTGGCCTCGCGGTCTCAGTGTTCTATAAACGATCATTGAGTTACGCAACTTTCACTATGGCTGGTCCTCGGATGGGTGAACACTTTGTAGCATTTACATTTGCGAGCGTTTCCGTGCTTCGGAAGGCACGTTAAGCCGTTGGTCCCGGTTGCCAGTAAAATGGCAGTCGTTAAGCCTGGTTGAAGGCCTTATGGGCGGCTTGAAAATTTCAACAGCAGGTAGCCACAACCTGCGTCTGTCTATTTCAACACGCCAATGGGCTCACCACCTATTACGTGGGACAGGAATCCACACGGTGAAAAGTGGGCATATAATATGCCTCTGCCACCCCTTCGGGGATAAGGCGTGATGTATATTTATTTATTTATTATTTTACAACCAGTAGTTGTTACATTATCATATAACTCAAATTATACATAATTAATATATCGTTTAATGCACAACATTTTAAGGTGTCACATCATGCATAGAAGTGTAACACTATTGCGGAAATATTATAAAATAATAATAATAATCAAAAATAATAAACTAAATTAAATATAAACTAAACTAAAAAAACTACTTTCGCACAATATATATTCTTCGTCAATCGTTCCTCACTCATTCGTTGGATGTGTTTAAACCAACGGAGCTCACCCTTATCCAGCTTAAAGTTGATAATTTCATTGGAATCTGCCATATTGCGTATCAATTATTTACATAGTCGGTCGGCCAACGTTATGCCGCATAATTTATCAATTGTACTTAGGCTGCCTATTATACATTCCAAATACGTGTAATTATTAATTGGTGTACATAAAAGTATAATTTTATTATTTTATATTTACGAAGGGACTGCATTTTCATTTCCACATCATTCAATACAAGTGAGTTTATCGGCTATATACATTCCATCTTAATTTGAGTTGCAGATAAGAAAATATCTCACATTTTTTTCAATATCCCTATAATCACATTCTTACCCTGAAGGGATGGTCAGAGGCATACAATCTATACTAATATTATAAGCTGAAGAGTTTGTTTGTTTGAATGAACGCGCTAATCTCAGGAACTACTAATCGGATTTGATAAATTCTTTTTGTGTTAGATAGCCCATTTATCGACGAAGGCTATAGGCTATATATCATCACGCTACTACTCTGGAGAGCGGAGTATTACTCATAAATGTCGACAAATCGGGCAATTATTGTAGAATATTGCATTATTGTAGAATTTATAAGTGACGGAATTAAATAGGTGCGACGGGAGTTCGAAGTATGTCACGGGCGAAGCCGGGAGAGTCAGGTGACTCTCTAACTCTACTAGGTAGTAAGCCTATATTTTCACTATCAGTAGTTCGGGTAGTTCAGGTGGCTAGAAACTTGCCCTGGTTAGGCAAAGGTCACGGGTTCAGACCCCGTCTCGAATCGAATTGTCTTTTTCCACTTTATTAAAAACTAGATAACCCCCACAGCATCGCCCGTGGAATATTTCGACCTCCCGTTGCACCTATCCCGTCGCTTATACATTCTACAATGATGCATAAAAAAATGTCTGATTTGTCGACATTTATGACTACTGCTCTACTCACCAGTGTAGTAGCGTAATGATATATAACCTATAGCCTTCCTCGATAAATGATCTATCTAACACAAAAATAATTTTTCAAATCCGACCAGTAGTTCCCGAGATTAGCGCGTTCAACCAAACAAACAAACTCTTCAGCTTTATAATATTTAATTATAAATTTGTTAGAACTTAGTAGGACGTCACATTCCAGAACGCGTACGTAGTGAACGTATACGAGATAACGCGCACGGCCACTAGACGCGTGCGCGTGGCGGAGCTGCGTGCGTGCGGAGCGGTGTGCTCGGTGCAGCTGAGCGGAGCGAGGCTAGTGCTGGGCTACCGGGGAGGCTTCGCCGCACACGCTCTACCGGACCCGAGGAGACCGCACCATGATCAACCTGCTGTCTGTACGTAGCGATTCAACCTAATCGAATTAATCTAATCGCAAAAAAATCGCGGTGGGAGTGTATCCCACTGCTACGCAAGAGGTCGTGGGTTCGATTCCCACACAGGATAAAACTTTGTGTGATGAGCTCGATGGTTTTTTCTGGGTCTGGGTGTTATTTATCTAAAATATATATTTATTTAGAAATATATTATTATTTATCTATCACGCCTTATCCCCGAAGGAGTGGCAGAGGCATATTATATGCCCACTTTTCACCATGTGTAATCCTGTCCCACGTAATAGGTGGTGAGCCCATTGCCGTGTTGAAATAGACAGACGCAGGTTGTGGTGACATGCTGTTGATTTTTTTCAAGCCGCCCATAAAACCTTCAACTTGACTTAACGACTGCCATTTTACTGGCAACCGGGACCAACGGCTTTAGTGTAATAAGATTTCATCACATATACCACAACACTTTGTTTGTAACAGGAATGATAAATTAGTAAAAAATAAAAAAAACATCACAATAATGAAAACTACTTTGAATGTAGTTATTAGTTGTCATGGAAACACTTATCAGCTAACTTTAGAGTGTTTATAAGTTGTCATGGAAACGCTTCAGCTAACTTCGTGTTGTCTATTTTTCGTGACGGTCTGCGCGGCGTCGTAAAAATATACTCTTATCATTTTTCCCTAACGCGTCAAAAGTAGTATAACTTCAAAAATATTGAAAAAGATTGGCCATGAGTTTTATTGCCAGGTTCTTCCTCAGGCTCTACCTATTGCTCTGCGAATCTGGCAGTAAATGTAGAAGTAATATTCTTGACGTTCATAAGTGTTACTTTGTGACCTACATGAATAAAGATATTTTTATTTTCATTTAGATAATCGCTCACCACCTGTTACGTGGAACAAACATGCATACGGTGTAATGTGGGCGTATAGTATGGTCTCTGCCTACCCCTTCGGGGATCAAGGCGTGACAATATGTATGTAGATAATCGCACTCCACTGTAAAGGGATCGGAATATTTGTGTAATCAACAAAATGTTGTTTGGACACTTTGCGCCATCTACCTCAACCTAAGCTATAAGCTTGTAATATGGTATCTAGACAACTCATATACATATTTATATATCTAAATACATAACTACTCCGAAACCAACATTTGTGAATACTATAAACACCTCAAAAGCTAAAAATACCTAATCTTTCCAGCTCTAGTTCACCCAGAGAACCAAGTGAACGTGTTTCTGTCCCACTCTGGGGCACGACCGCTCGGCTGCGCTCCGGTACCGAACAGTTCCGACACGCTGCTCGTGTTCAACTCCTTAGCGTTGTACGTGGACCGGAACGGACACCGAGCGAGGGACACGGAACTTATGTATACTGCACATCCTTTACATCACGGTAAGTATCTATACTAATATTATAAAGCTGAAGACTTTGTTTGTTTGGCTGAACGCGCTAATCTCAGGAACAACTGATCGGATTTGAAAAATTTGAATATTTTTGTGTTAGATAGCCCATTTATCGAGGAAGGCTATAGGCTATATATCATTACGCTACTACACTGGGGGGCAGAGCAGTTGTCATAAATGTCGACAAATCGGGCAATTTTTAATGCATCATTGTAGAATTTATAAGCGACTGGATTAAATAGGTGCGACGGGAGGTCGAAATATTCCACGGGCGAAGCTGTGCGGGTCATCTAGTTTTAAATAAATAAAAAATGTCTTTATTTTGCATAGACCATTTTAACGGCGCTTACAAAATGTCATACACTTCAACTAAAGTTTAATTATTTAATGTAGGGTATTACATTACATAAATAAAAAAAATTGTTTGTGTAATTCAGACAAGGCAGACTGCCTCGGTGGCGCAGTGGTTGTGTATGCGACTGCCGCGCATGAGGTCCCGGGTTCGATTCCCAGGTCGGACCAAATATTTGTGTGATCCAGCAATGTTGGTTTCGGAGTTTGGGTGTTTACTATGTATAATATGTATGTTTTTAGAAGTATGCAAGTATGTACATCAGTTGTCTAGACACCATAGTACAAGCTTATAGCTTAGTTTGGGCTAGATAGCGTAAAAAGTGGCCCACAATATTTATAAAAAAAGTTCAGAATAAATTAGAACTTTTTACAAGAATAAATAAGAATTAATTTAGTATTTAATAAATATGGAATGTCAGGAGTATAATATTTATTATTTTAATAATAATTTATTCAGACAATTTTAATAAGCAAATTGACAAAAACGAAGCAAGTGTTTGATACGCCGCGTTGACTATAATGTATTTTTACCGTAATACGCAGGCGCCAAGATTATAGGAAGCATTATAAAATTATATTCTTCAATTCAATGGTCTCACTACAGGGGATGCCGACGACCGTGCGAAGAGGAGGAGAAAATGTAGGAAAGCGGACCCCTAGCGTCGCGATACGCAACTGGGACAGACGCTCGAATGATGATGATGATGTATAATTACATTCTATCTTATTCTCAAAATTCTATTTTGTGTCTCTTTTTAGTTTATACTAGTATTTCATCTCATTCTCTTACAGGCTAAAAATATTTAGTAACTAGTTGACGACCGTGGCTTCGCCCGTGTAGAGAAGTTTTCCCGTTCCCGTTTCCCACAGGAACTTGTTCCCGGGATAAAAAGTAGCCTATGTGTTATTCTGATGTATAAGCTATATTATTGTAAAGTTTCAGTAACAAACATCCACACAAACTTTCGCATTTATAATATTATTAAGGTATGTTTGTCTCTTTTTCGTTACTGTTTTATTTCATCGAAAAGAACTTTTAAAATACTGCCCAAATCCACACTGCTCAGTTACACGCTGCCAAAAGCTAGTAAAATACGAAATAAATAATGCAATCGTGTTTATTATTCTTCCAGCGATGAACGAGACGCATTTGCTGATATTCACGGCGACACACATCGATGTATACGACATCGAGAGCGGCGACTGGGTGCAGACTATGAACATACGTATGTTTTTTGTGGTTCTGAATCTCGAAAGGAAAATAGCGAATCCTTATTAGAATCTCTTTGTTTTCCGTTCGCCCGTCTGTCTGTCAAGATCCTTTATCTCTAGAACGCATGAAGTTATTGAGTTGAAATTAAAACTATATACTTAGGTCAAAGGTCTCTTGAACATCTACATAGAGGCGTAGGCAGAGGCATACTATGCGCCCACATTTCACCGTATGCATTTTTGGCCCACATAACAGGTCGTGAGCCCATTGCCGTGTTCAAATGGACAGGCGCAGGTCGTGGTGACCTGCTGTTGAAACTTTTCAAACCGCCCATAAGGCCTTCAACTGAGCTTAACGACTGCCTTGTTACTGGCAACCGGGACCAACCGGAAGCACGGAAACGCTCGCAAATGTAAATACCACAAAGTGGTCACCCATCCATGACCAGGCGTACTGAAAGGTTATTAACGCAATGATCATTTACAGAACACTATGATAGCCACGAGCGCTTCAATTTTGGCTCCCTATGGATGGTATATATGTCAAAAAATTTACTTAAGTTTAAACTTAACTATCTTCACGCTGTATCTCTGACGGGGTAGTCAGAGAGGACAGATCGCCAGGCATCGCGATCCATGCATACTTCTTTCGCTTCCTGTAGATTCATTAATCGCTTCATACATGCAGGTCTGGGTATCCGAGTACTTTAATTTACTTTACTTTTACTCTTTTTTTACTATAACTGTTAGAGAATATTGATCACGGTGTAGGCGGTTTATAAAGTTGTGTGATGTGTTGTGACAGCGAACGCGCGACCCCTGGACGAGTCGGGATGGGTGTGCGGGGTGGGCGGCGGTGGAGGAAACGGATTTCCCTTCTCCAGCGACGTGGCTCCCTACGTCGTCTACCTCAGGCCGCTGATGCCGCGTGAGTACTTCACTAGTTACAGTACAGGTTTCACCACCTATCTGCCGGGAATAGAGTGCTAACATTATTAATATGTGTTCTATGCCCAGACATATAAGAATGTAAGCAGACCCAACGTTACCGAAAAATAGCGTAGTCTATTACACACACATAGACAGGTAGCTTAGCTTAGTTATTTCTGGAAATTTCTTGATAATGAAACTTCATCACTCTATGCACAACACCTTTTTGTATTTGTCTACTTTTGTAACATTTTACAATAATGTTATGTAATATTTTCACTTCGACGCATAAAACTTTGATTTAAAGATGACAGCGGCGGTTGTTATTGCAAGTTTGTAGCTTATTTGTAGTAGAATAATTGGCTGCGCGCTGTTCGCTGTCAAAGAGTTAAATGTAGCTACACAGGAATAACAAAGATAGCTTTGCACAACAAATGGCATGAGTTAAAAGGATGAAGTATTGCTACATAAGCAAAGGAATATGTTTGGTCTGCTTACTCTTGTACGTCTGTGGTTCTATGACCTTCTTTTCATATATTAAACTTGTATTTGGAACGAAGTTCTTTAACGCGGTTTACAGGTAGTGCGATTTAGTACAAATCGTCATGTAACGTAATGCCGTATGCTGTCTGTGTGCGTGTGTGTGTATCGAGTATACTACTAGCTAATGAGCACACGAGATAATATGATGGCTGAAAATCGAATTCAAACCACGACAACGCAAGTCTTATTTTATCAGATGTTTTATATAATAATACATACATATTGTCACGCCTTTAATTGTGAAGGGGTAGTCAGAGGCATACTAATCGCCCACATTTCACCGTATGCAGCTTTGTCCCAAGTAACAGGCGGTGAGACCATTTCCATGTAGAAATGGACAAGCGCAGGTTGTGGCGACCAGCTGTTGAAATTTTTCAAGCCGCCATAATGCCTTCAACAGGGCTTAACGACTGCTATTGTACTGGCAACCAGGATCAACGGCTTAACGTGCCACGGAAACGCTCGCAAATGTAAATGCTACAAAGTGGTCACCCATCCGAGGACCAGTCATGGTGAAAGTGGCTTAATGCAGTGATCGTTTACAGAACACTGAGTCCGCGGGGCCACGATCGCTTCACGTATTAATATAATAATATATAGCTAAATAGTATAATCATAATCCAATATATTACGTGGGACAGGAATCCACACGGTGAAAAGTGGGCATATAATATGCCTCTGCCACCCCTTCGGGGATAAGGCGTGATGGATATTTATTTATTTTATTTATTTATAATCAAATAACTAAATAGTACACATGTGGTCCACAGACCCCCTGGCGAACTCCCCACCGTTGCAGTTGGAGCCATCCCTTTATGGTGGCAAGCGACGGTTCTCCATCCGCGAGCAGTCCCACCAGGCCATCGAGGCGCATAACAGACTGTAAGTCCATATTTACTCTACTACGACTATTTTAACAGGTCAAATTTATCTACTGTTGACCTTGCGATTTAAGGAGACATTCCTGGGCCTCAATTCACGATCATATGACTTGAAAGCGAAGCCATAATTTTATTGGTGTAATGTCTTTTGGCTCGTGTTTCACTGTTTCTATATATTAAACAGATGCCATTTTATCAGCATATTTACGTCTACGCTTTTAAATCGTATGATCGAGAATTGAGGCCCAGGAGTGTCTCCTTAAATCTTGAGGTCAATAGTAGATAAATTTTGCCCAATTCTCGACCACCCGAATTGAAAGCTTAGGCGGAAATTTGTTTTTGTTTTATATTTAGAAACGGCGAAACAAGAGACTGTAGACATTTCACCAGTAAATTTACGTCTACTCTTTCAAAGGCGGTTGATCTATAATACGATATTATTTCACAGCAAATTTTCAAAGCTTTTAAGAAAACTTTTATGTAGAGGGCGCTGTATGTTTGTTACACAGAAAACGTCAAGTTTTATAACCAAAACATATAGTCTGCTTCGTCTTGCGTTTTGTTTTTGCTCTAAGTTCCTTTTTTGTAGTGGAAAAAATCGTTGACGACATGTATTCTACCTGGCGAGTCAATTATTTAAAGGAGGAATTTAAAAAATGAAAAATGAGCCACATTTAAAAGCCACACAGCGACCCAATCATCAATATATAAATAAAAACTCGTATTTCGAACGAAATAGTATGAAGATTGGCAGTTGCTTTGTAACAAACATTTGGCGCCCTCTACAATGAACTATTTTACTGTCTTCTGGGCTCTTGGCTCGAGGCAGACTTAAACTACTTTTACTACTACCACTGTGGCCTATCCTAAGGTTTCGGGTGTTTTATCGCTTTATTGACGGTTGATTTTGGTTTTATCCCGCTTCTTGGGATATGTGTGCATCTCTACACGATATGTAGTCTTAAAAATATTATATATGTGGAAGTTTGTATGGATGTTTGTTACTCTTGCACGTAAAAACTACTAAATGGATTTTAATGAAACTACAATAATATAGCTTATACATCAGAATAACAAATAGGCTACTTTTTATCCCGGGGACAAGTTCCTGTGGGAAATGGGAACGGGAAAACTTCTATACTAGAGCGAAGCCGCGGGCGTCCACTAGTTGTTAATCATAATAAATGTCTTTTTCCAGGTCGGAACGTCGTTCGCACCTAATATCAGCGCCGACGAACTTCTCCCACGTGTCTCACATGGGTCCTGGGGACGGTATCCGGTCTCAGAGGCTTCTAGATCTACCCACCACTGTTGAAACTGCTGACGATTTAGCTCAGGTATGCGAAACGTAGATTTTTGCCAAACATAATAATCAATGAAATAAGTAAATATTTAGGGACATATATTACACTGCTTTAACTAACCATACATACATATTGTGCAACTATTACGTGGGACAAAAATGCATACGCAAATGTCGGCGTATAGTATGCCTCTGCCTACCCCTTCGGGGATAAAGGCGTGACCAATATGTATGTATGTAAATGTTCAACTACTCAAAATTATGGAGTGCAAAATCGAATGCCGAATTACCCTTGTCCGATAAACTTTACTGAAAACACTCTTAGTCCGTAGTCAGTTCTATATTTTATTGTTCGCCGATGAACGGTTCGTCGAAAACACTCTTTGTCCGTGGTGGGTTAGGGCCATATTACAGTTCACTGATGATCTGGGGATCAAATCTACTAATTCAGTTGCGTCAGAAGAGAATAGAAATCGTAGCTCAATAGAGAGCCGACAGAAAAAAAAAATCAGTTTTCATAGTCTACTATTACAATTGCGCTTTAGTAGAATTCTATCGGCCGGCTGATAGAATGCTATTAACATGTGCGCCTGTAAGTAGATCTTAATTTGCATTATTGGTAGTGTAAATTAATATTTTGGTGTCATGCTCCACTGCTGGACATTGGATCTTCATTTTAGGAGGTGTGATGTTTCTGTACCACTCTTGTCAGACTGGTTGATACAGAATTCTATTTCAAGTATTTCAACACTACGCCAGAACCTCGCCTGTTAGTCAGCAGGATGCTGGTAAGGCCGGTTTGGGCCCCGAAGATCTTGGTAGGGCCCCATAGTATCCATAATGACTTGTATATAACAACTAAGTGAGCGCCACGGCTTCGCATGTGACATACATGGAACTCCCGTCGCACCTATTTAAACCCACCGTTAATAATTAAAACTAAACTAAACTATCTTCACGCTCTTCAGGGTTAGGTTAGGGTAGTCAGAGAGGACGAATCGCAAGGCTTCGCGATCCATGCATACTTCTTTCGCTTTTTCAAGATTCATCAATCGCTGCATACACGCACGTCTGGGTATCCGAGTACTATTGACTTTCCGTTTTTGAGCAATCCGCTCACGTGGTCTTCATATGTAAGTCTCGGCCTACCCTGACTCCTTCTATCCTTTACTTTCGCACAATATATTTTCGTCAATCACAAATACAATAATGTATACACTTTGCCTGATTTGTCGACATTTATGATTACTGCTCCGCTCTTCAGGGCAGTAGCGTTATGTTATGTATTCACGAAAAAAATTTTTTTTCAAACCCGACCAGTAGTACCTAAAATTAATGTGTTCAATCAAACAAACAAATAAATTATATTAGTATAGATATTTAAAACGATGCATATTTACGATTTTTCAGATGTACAGCAGTCGAGAGAGCAGTAAAAGGACATCGCCTCTGACGATATCACACGGGACCGGCTCCTATAATGGTATTTTAATAATAATAATAAATATCGTTGGGACAACTCACTCAACGCCATCTGATTCCAAACTAAGCAGAGCTTGTTCTCTTATATATTTTTAAATACATACATATTATAGATAAATAACACCCAGACACAGAATACACCATCGTGCTCATCACACAAAGTTTTATCCTGGGTGGGATCGGAACTCACGACGAGAAGTCGGATGCACTCAATGGTGAAGAAATCTGTCAAATAGGTCATTGTAGAGGGCGCCAAATGTTTGTTACGAATCAACTGTCAATCTTTAGAAATACGTGTTTTTAATTATTTAATAAGTGTTTTAAATTAAAAAAGTAAAAACACCGTTCTTCTCGTATTTTTTTGTAGATTTAATTGGCATTTAAAGTAAAAAACGTTTGGTACACAACTAATTCTACAAATCCCTGACGGGGTAGTCAGAGAGGACAGATTGCCAGGCTTCACGATCCATGCATAATTCTTTCAGGGATACTGGGTGTTTTTTTTTTTTAAATTTTACAAAAACTGTTTATTCTGTTCAAGGATCATGGCGTAGTGCTGGTAGAATCCGCGAACCGACTGAAGCACCGCCTTCTCCTCCGCTATCACATCACAGGCCTATGGACAGGTAACTATTTCCAGATTTTGTTATTATTATAAACAAATATTTTTATTATTATTAAATTTTCGTTTACGTAGACGGAAATTTACTAGTGAAATGCTACATGTTTCATATAATATTATAAAGCTGAAGAGTTAGTTTGTTTGGTTGACGGTTAGAGCAGCTCAGCTGTTCAGAGTTTAACTGCTGTAAGGCAAAGACTACGGTTTCACGTTCTGAAACCAATTTGTCTTTGAAATGGAATTTTTAATCGACGCTAAAAAAAAATTAATAGCTGTAAAAAATATCGTCACGTTTTTCGGTTACGCGCTATATTGTTTTGAAGTGAAACTTCTTTATCATAAGTGAAACTTCCTTATAGAGGTATGAGAAAAATTTTATAGCTTAAAAAAAATTCGTGAAGAATTTTCACTTCTTACCTATGTACTCTGGTACACACACATATTTTTTCTGTACTATAAACACTTTTAAGCCGTTGGTCTCGGTTGCCAATAAATTGGCAGTCGTTAAGCCAGGTTAAAGGCCTTATGGGCGGCTTAAAAGTTTCAACAGCAGGTAGCAACAACCTGCGTCTGTCTATTTCAACACGGCAATGGGCTCACCACCTATTACGTGGGACAGGAATACACATGGTGAAAAGTGGGCATATAATATATATGCCTCTGCCACCCCTTCGGGGATAAGGCGTGATAGATAAATATAAATAAATAATAAACACTTTTATATGAAAATGTTGACAATAATTTATATAACATAACATATACAAACAGCGGAACCGCTCGTAATCCTGCTAACTCACTGGTTTATAAACGTTCACAGCGTTAAGCATCTTGCGCTACGGTTAATCCTGAGATGGACTACCGTTTGTGGCATTTCGATTAACGGGCGTTTTTCGTGCTTTGAAAGTGTTGGCCCGGTTACCAACCATGGTACTCGTTAAGAAAGTAGAAAGCAGAAGGCTTAAAAAATTCTAATAGTAATATGTCACAGCCTGTCGCTGACCATTTCAAAAAGGCAATAGGGTAGGCAGCGGTAATGTAACACTAAAAATGTAGCCAACATGCCATTCGTAACGTTTGACCTGTATAGTACGGTGACCAAACCAGGCTACCATACCCTAATGCTATTCTAACAGTAAGAAAAATAGTAGTGAGTTTTTTTGTAATTATTTTATTGCCTGGTTATTAAAAGACCTTTTATCCAAATCTTAATTCATATTTCTTCAATCTTCTTTCTTATTATTTAAAATGTCCCTGTCCTCTACGTCTTAGTCAAGTCTAGTCTTAAGTCAAGGTTAATCTCACCCCAATATAATAGTGGTAGTTATATTGAGGTTTTCAGTGGATTTTACGCGACAAGAAAGAAAATCGCATTTCACTGCTTGTATATCACTATTTTTCACTATAGCACGTAAACACAACTTGTATATCACTATTTTTCACTATAGCACGTAAACACAACTTTTATATCTAAGAAACCACCACTCCCGCACATTAAACAAGGACTAGTTTTAGACAATAATATACAGCAAGCGTCCACTCTTGTCATTTTTCCCGCGTAGAATCCCTATTGATTATATTGTTATGTGAATTCCACAGATCTATAGGAGGCGGTTCGCAGGGCAGCGGCTCGCTACTTCTAGAACGGTCCATCACTCCCATCAGCCTCGGCAGTATGAGCTCGCTACACGATGTACTTAAGGTAACTAGTTTTTGTGTATTTAAACTATACTTCTATACTAATATATAAAGCTGAAGAGATTGTTTGTTTGGTTGGTTGGTTAAACGTGCTAATCT
Organism: Thumatha senex; assembly: GCA_948477245.1. Lineage (NCBI taxonomy): Eukaryota > Metazoa > Arthropoda > Insecta > Lepidoptera > Erebidae > Thumatha > Thumatha senex. The sequence goes on along the minus strand of OX419750.1, from coordinate 10,757,453 downwards.
CAGGAACTACTGGTCCGAATTGAAAAAATGTTTTTGGGTTGCATAGTCCATTTATCGAGGAATATATAATGTATGTATATACAAAGACATGTAATTATAGTTATAGGATATTCCACTTTAGATGGGTCACAATGGGGACCAAAATTGACTACCCTTATTTTGTTTTAAATAAAAATAAATAAATAAATATCCATCACGCCTTATCCCCGAAGGAAGCGCAACTTTCACTATGGCTGGTCCTCGGATGGGTGACCACTTTGTGGCATTTACATTTGCGAGCGATTCCGTGCTTCGGAAGGCACGTTAACCCGTTGGTCCCGGTTGCCAGAAAATGGCAGTCGTTAAGCCTGGTTGAAGGCCTTATCAAGGCTTAAAAACTTCAACAGCAGGTAGCCACAACCTGCGTCTGTCTATTTCAACACGGCAATGGGCTCACCACCTATTACGTGGGACAGGAATCCACATGGTGAAAATTGGGCATATATAATATGCCTCTGCCACCCCTTCGGGGATAAGCCGTGATGGATATTTATTTAAGTATGTCAAAAATGTAGAGCATTCGTTGGAATATTTTTATTATTCATCGTATTAATTTTTTTATATAATGTTGGAAATTGAAAATAATTCATTCACAATGACGTCATCTGTGGCATGACATTCTTGGACCTTAGCTTTAAACACTCTTAAAGCGCTCCCGCTGACTCAGTGTTCTGTAAACGATCACTGCGTTAAGCAACTTTCTTAATGGCTGGTCACGGATGGGTGAACACTTTGTGGCATTTACATTTGCGAGCGTTTGCGTGCTTCGGAAGACATGGTAAGCCGTTGGTCCCGGTTGCCAGTACCATGGCAGTCGTTAAGCCAAATTTAAGGCCTTATTAGTGGCTTGAAAAAATTTAACAGCAGGCAACCACAACTTGCGTCTGTCTTATTTCAATACGGCAATGTACTCACTACCTATTACGTGGGACAGGAATACACACGGTGAAAAGTGAGCGTATAATATTTCTCTGCTACCCCTAAGGAGGTAAGGCATGATTGGTAACCAACAATAGCTTTAAAGACTTAGAAAATTATATGACATTGTGCTTTCTTCAGATTTTTTTCGTTCCTAGGCAAAGGCGTTACTACCGTAATGCCAACGATGACACCATTTGAAGGTTAAATGAAGGTTGATAACATTTCGTCGCAATCCTTCATTATTTTTTATTTCTAAGTCATAAGTAGTGATCTGTAACCCTATTAGATATAACAATATTTACAAAATGTTATTACCATACACATAGCTTGATCGCGCGATATTCGCACGTTCAATCTGTGTAAAAGCTATAGCGTGTGTAGTGAGATGTGTATATTTTTAAATAACACCACTTGTACTATTCCACAACATTTACTTGAATTTGTGTGCCTTTGAGAATGCCGCGAGGCGAAACCGGTTAGATTTGTCAAGTAAATGTTGTGGAATAGTACAAGTGGTGTTATTTAAAATGTGTAGCAAGTTCCACCAAGTGCCATCAATCAACTGTATTATAAGGTGTGTATATGTTTGTCCCCAGGTGGGCACGGAGATGTGCTCGGCGGGGCAGTCGGAAGACAGCAGTTGCGGGCCTTCGCCGCCGCATCCCGCCGATCCCTGATGGTAAGCTGACCATCACACCTTCTTTATCATCTCTGTGTATTCACAGTTGTTACCAAACCGTACCTGGGGGCCGAGTCTGCTGTTTCAATCGTGTCGAAATATAATCGAAATCGTCCCTCAATAGAAAGCCACCGGTACAATTCTGACAGTTTTTGTAGTCTACTATTACAATCGTACTCCAATAGACTTCTATCGGTCGACCGATACAATTCTACTAACGCGTACCGCGCCAGTGACCGCTGGTCAGTTGTATTTTTCATAGCCTACTAACATTTGGCAGCTAAAAACAGCGATTCTGATTGTATTCTACGGCTTGTCAATAGAGAATCGACCCCTGGATTTGATCGACTTTTACTTGACTGATGGAAGCAGCTATCGTTTGACTTTTGATTTTTAGAATTATTGGAAGTGACTGCCGTCTGACTTTTAGTTAATCAGTCAGGTGAGGTCACTTGGGTCACGGAGATTACTCCATAGCTTACCGTCACGCAATTTAAAACAGTCGTCATCTGGAAGGAATATCATGATAGTCGCCGACTTATCACAGCTATATCATGTTGTGAAAGTTATAGTAACATTAAAATAATATTGCTTTGAGAGTAAGTTTAGTCGACTGTTCTCACATAACTCCACGGAACAATGAAAATATTTTTTGTAAGCCATACACTCATTTTGTGGAGTGGAGGACGTGGAGTTTTTTTGGACGATTATTTTTCCTCAAGGAGAAGAATCTGGCTAAAAACTATGTAGGCTGCCCTTGGAACTGGCAACTAAAATCACTCTCATTTTAATTATTGTTATAACTATTAATAAGTATCTACATGAATAAAAATATAATTGATTTTGAGAGACTGTAGTAACAACTCCTTTGAGATTCCCTCGGATTCAACACACTGAAGCGAACGGTCAGATATACTCATACGCATGTGGGAGTGGAACGGACTACAAGCTTGTTAGTTCTAGTTGATTCCCTAACGGCTGTGTATATACAGGGATCTTGGTATACATTCGAAAGGAAATCCATGGGTCATCATGGGCATATCTCTAGGGCCACAAGACCCATGGATTTCCTTGACTACAAAATCAAGGCCTTAGAGATATGCCCATATAGCAGAGTGATCAGCAAAAATTTTAGCATACAATTATGTTAGAGGTTATGCCACAAACGGTCACGCATCGCAGGACTGACCGTAGTGTAGATGCTTACTTCTCATATTTTGAGCTAGATGGCGCTGTGTGAAAAGTATTTTACATTATTTTTTTATTCAAAGATAACATTATAATATATACTTTTCAGAAACGTCGACACAAACTGGACGCTAGACATGTCCCGTTTCTACGCTTGCTTTTGTTAGTATCATTTACCGAGCACAGCCGAGTATAGCCGAGTATAACCCAGCGAGGTTACCGAACACAGCCGAGTGTAGCCGAACGGAACCGATCGCGGTACAGACTTATACGCCGTATGCTGTATTATCAGAGTTGTTTATCGCGTGGCAAGAATCGCTTTAAATAAAATATGTATAGGATATTAAATATATGAGAGGTAAAAAATGAATTTTTAAGAGTATATATAAATGGAGTAAAGAATCCAAAAGTAATAAAAGCAATAAATTTTTATTCATTTAAAGGAAATGTGTCAGATAAATTACACATTTGTATCAACATTAGTTCTGGGATATGTTAACTAAAAAACTAACTATCTTCACGCTGTATCCCTGACGGGGTAGTCAGAGAGGACAGATCGCCAGGCTTCGCGATCCATGCATACTTCTTTCGCTTCTTCGAGATTCATATATATATATGTATATATTCTGGGATATGTTAAATATCTGAATTTGATTTGTCTTGAATTCTTTATCAAATGGTGTATTAGTCAGTTTCACGACTTGGTTAATGGAAAAAAATAATTCAAAGCATTAACCAAAATATTATTTAAAATTTATTTTCTATTCAAACTCTATGCCGTTTATAATTTCATTGTCTTAATATTTCTTTACTTTTTTTCTTGATCAAAATTTTGTATATTTTTTTTTGTAACTTTAAATACGCTGGTCATTATACTGTCATTAATGACATTTGTAAGTGAATGTTTAACGCCTAATAACTCTTAAATATCAGTTCAATCACTTTTTTGTCTATACCTTTTCATCATCATAGTTTCCAAAGTCCTAGTTTTTCAAAGCTGGTTTCCAAACCTGGATTTGAAAACCTGGGGTTCACATTTGTATTTAACTGCTTACTGTCTTTTAACTTTACTTTTGATTTTCGATATTGTTTGGAGTAATCGGGAAGAAAACGCAAAACTTTTATGTTGGGGGCGCTGTGTTTGTTACACAGAAAACGTTAAGTTTCATAGCAAAACCTAGTCTGTGCGTTTTGTTTTTGCTCTAAGTTCCTTTTTTGTAGTGGAAAAAGTTTTTAGAAAGAGCCACATTTTTAAGACACACAGCAACCCATTCATCTATAAATATATCAAAACGTATATTTCTGACGAAATAGTATGAAAATTGGCAGTTTGACAGTTTTCTTCTACATTACTGTCTGATATTCCAACCCTGTAATATTGCCTATGTGTCGTTGCCTCATTTTTTGTTCAGCAGGTGCACCGCTAGCGGATGAGGTGGCTTGGACCCCACAAACCTTAGTAGGGCTTCTTAAACTTTAAAACTTTAAAAATCAAGGGTAATTATAGGATTTTCATGCGAGCGGAACTGCGGGCTACACCTAACTGTTAAAGTTTTTCTTTTAATTTCCCAAGGCTAAGGGTTGATACAAAAAAGTCCTAAGTTTTCTAATATTTCCTAATGTTTTATATAATTTACTGTCACACAAGCAGAATCGAAAAAGAACGTCAATATACCTCTCATACCGAACGATGCGATTGAAATTTATTTAATTAAAAAAAAAAAAAAAATTATTATCAAATGTATTTGGTTCCTAAATGAATTATATGAATTATGGTAGATTTATTTTGCCATTGTTAATAAATTATTTACGAGATTAAATTTAATGAAGTTGTAATGATTTTTTGCATGACATGTAATACAATACCTTCCATTAAATGATAATAACAAATTTAAATAGATAATTGTTAAGCTGAGTGCACACTGAAAGGGCATCAAAAACATGTTAAACAAATAAATTGTTATGATATTTAATAGCTTTTTTGAACGCATGGAAATCCCCGCGAATGTCATGCCGACACGAACTCACAAAACCTTATCGCTACCTTCCTGTCTAGTGCCGGGGCCCCGGGCAACTATTCGTAAAGATATCCCAGTGATATTAAAATAATATAATTAATTTTCATATAGACATTTGACAACAAACTACCTTTTTTGGCCATTATATAAAATTAAAAAAGCAAAAGAATTCCCGGGAAATTTGTGTGATACAAATGCATAATTATTAATTTTTCTATATAAAAAAGGATTGAGCTTGAATAATAAGCGCATATATTCGCATTTATTGATAGTTGCAGAATATCATTTTGTTGTGTCCATTTGATGTTCCCTCATATCTCGAAAACGAGATTACAAGCTTAGTATTATGGCACAGATAAATTAATCATGTCAGCCCAGAGAGTATTTTTTTACTGTTTTCGCCCTTATCTTGGGCAGGAAAAGGAAACTCGGCTACACAGTCATGTTTATTTTTTTCTTAGTCTCCTTATTACCTTCGTCTATCTTCGTCCTTTACGTCTTATTCAAGTATAGACTGTCTCGTGGGCGCAGTGGTAGTGTATGCGACCTTTGAAAATATGTTTTAATATCCTCAGTGTGTACTTATAGTTATATAGACGAAGTGGCTTGTAGGTCAATTAGATTACACCTCAAAACTCAACATATTGTATAACAATTTTGGTAAGACAATTGCATAGTAATGGGTGTTTCATATACTTACCAACAAACAAGACATATTTGGGATCACTTACCAACAAACAAGACATATTCGGGATCACTTACCAATAAACAAGACATATTCGGGATCACTTAGCAACAAATAAGACATATTCGGGATTACATACCAACAAACAAGACATATTCAGGATTTCTCACGGTACATTTTATGACAAAATGTTTTTTTTTCGACATTTCGACAATGACAGTCGTATACTTGTCGAAATGTCAAAAGAAACTTATTTTTATTATACATTAGGGCACTAACGTATAATAAAATAAGCTTTTTTTTTTGTTATAATATCAGTTTTTTATAGTATAGTTCTCAGCAGAGAACAGCCGAATTGGTAATAGGAGTGTGCGCGCAACGTGTGTTAGTTTTAATTCAAATATGACATACCGTCCTGAGTACGATTTTACTGCCTCGTCTGCCTGCCTGCTGACGTCTCGAGTTCAAATACCAGGTTGGAACAAATATTTGTGTGATCCGAGATGTTTGTTTCGGAGTTTTGTTGTTTCCTATGTATATTACGTATGTATTTAGAGATATCTAAGTATGTTTACCAGTTGTCTGGAGCACATAGCCCAAGCTTGTTTTAGCTTTATTTGGGTAGATGGCGATGTGTATAAAAAAGATACAGGCATCAGTGAGCCAATTCAAAACCACTATACCCTACAATTGTGAAAAAATAAACTTGATATTATAATTATAATTTGACGACTGATTTCACCATTATAATATTTTTTTTATTAACATATCTAAGTTATACAAACACCCACTACTTAGCAATAAAACATATAATATTGTATAAATAAATTAGACTTAGATTTTTACTAACCCAATTGTATGTAAATGCTTTAACTTTTTTTATACTCTACGTCATCGCTGACGTCATAGAACCGCCGATTTGTTGTATACCATAATATATACCAATATATTAACTATTGATATATCTTTATTGTTTAAAAATACTATAGTTAAACGATATTTAAACAGATTACTGTATCTAAATAATTTACTGTCGGCGATCTGCAGTGGTTTATAATAACTACTAACTGTACCTCTTGACTTCACCCGTGGCATATTTCAAACCTCCTATTTAACCCACACAACACGCAGATTTTTAGATCAACAAAATGTATGATTACTGCTCCGCTCTCCTGGGTAGTAGATATATAGCCGTCTTCGACAAATGGGTATAAAAATAATGTTTCTATTCGAACCAGTAGTAGTAAACGAATTCATCAGCTTTATAATATTACTATAGATAAAAGCTGTATTTAAACATCAAAAGCCTCTGTCTCACCGCGCGTTCAATCTTGTGTCAGATTTAATTTAGAACAAAGGGTCGTGTCTACGCGGCAGGCGGGTAACTGGTTTATGGGTTTGAAATGAATGATGCGTTTATGAAATTAAATACTTGTCTAAGTATATTATAACACATGTTGACTCATAGAACCACCGCACACTGGCTTCTTTTGGTATTCGCAACCGGCGATTGTGATACTAAGGGCCGTATTCCAGAACATTTGTCAATACTCAATCGACCCTTGAGGCTAGTTTTTGCCTTCTAAATACAACACTCAAGTATTTCTTGAGTATTGATAAATGTTCTGGAATACGGCCCTAAAGAAGTTAGTCTGTGGAGGCCCTGAATGCTCTCCGAACCTTAATAGAAATAGTTTTAAATATTGTTCTTTAATAATAATAATGAAGTATATCACTGCCACTCCTTTAACGGTAACTAGTTGACAATTCCGCAGTCGATAGTAGACTCGTCATAGATTAATTGATATTCAAGTATATCGATAATTCTTAATTTGTCGAGGTATCGCTTATCCTCATTATCGATAAAATTCAAACCCACAATATGATATTTTATAATTAACATTTTCGCTGGACATGTATACAATAAACCTACAACTACTTATGTAATAAGTTTTATATGAGAATAAGTAATAATGTGATTTTTTTTTAATGAAAGCATAAAATATATTACCAAAATATAATCGTCACATTTAATGTTAAGTTTTAATTTATAACAAAATTTCGCTTTATTCCAATGCTTTTTGTGTAAAGTTATGTGTTTAAGCTCGGTTGCTTTATGTCGATAAATACTTTAAAATAGTATCATCATACAATTGTAACCACAATTTAAAAAAAGCATTTTTTTTAATTAGTGTCAGATAAATGACAAATATATTGTCGATTTTAAATTTAAAATTATTTCAAAATGGTAATCAGATTTAATTTATCGGCATATTGCACAGGATATTAATTATGTATGGTAAACAAATTTCATAATTATATTGATTATTCACCTAACGGTAAGCAATATATTATTATTTTTTGTAATAATTGTTAATTTTTTTAACAATCTAGTCCTTTTTTTGTTTTTATGCGACTGTAATAAATCGTGACCACGTCGTCTTCAAAATGTAGTTTAAGTATTTTTAGTTTGATTTAGACAATTGAGATTTTTATGTGTAAGATGTGTTTATGTCACTGTCCCCGCTGTCTTTGAAAAGTAAGATTCGGTTGATCTAATTTATTATAAGATTGTATTCGGCATTGCCTCAATATTTATTTAGATTATTATCATTTAGTTAAATACAAACTAAAATATTTCTAAAGCGTTAGTGTGTACAAAAATATAGAATTAATTACCGTCGAAGATATGGCGTTAATTTCTGATGTACACTTAATTAATGTTATTATTTTATATTCTTTTTTTTTTTAATATAAACTTCAATAAAATAAGTTAGCCAAAGATCAATGTATCTAAAGTATTTAAATTTAAACTATCGCCCTATAATCTTAAATCTGCAGTGCTAAGAATAAATTTATTATAGTTTGAAGGCAGTATTAGCGGTTTATGCCTGGGATATCCTATAATGTAACGATTTTGTTTAGATTGCCCATTGGAAATATAAACACACGTACGAGCTTAGGGCCTGTACGTACTTATTTAAAGTAAAGCGCGGCTTTTAGTGATAAATTCAAAATTATTACATTTAATCAATTAGAGTATTCAAAGACATACATTTTAAATTTAATAAACCTGAATTATTTGTAGATCTGTTAATAATAAATATTCTTTAAGTACGTCAATTGATTATTCTTATTAGTATTATTACATTTTTGATATATTGTCCAAATATTTAAAATATATCGATAATAATATTAAGTTTAATTAAACATATAGTTTTAAATATTATGTGCACCATAAAGAACTGATTGTACATTGCTTTTTTATACTTACGAACAAGTTTATTGTATTAACAGTGTTTTGTATCTATTAAAGTATTTAAACACGAAATTAAAATATTGCTATTTATATTTTGTTTATAAACGTATGAAGTGACCTGTTTAGTCTACATTTATTTATAAAATTCATCTATTTTATTATTTATTGTGAAAAAAGATAATTTGATTCTTTGACTATGAAAATTAAAAGATTACGTCTCAGGGGCAACGCTCAATCTAGCTGAGCCATAGAACTAAACCGAAAACGTTAGAACTTCTTTATTATATTGTAATTGCTTTTCAGTAAAATCGTTTTTTTTGTCACTGCTATATAAAATTGCTATATAACTTTTTATATTTTTCATCGTCAAAACGTAAATCAATCTGGCGGTCAAATACAATAATAACATTCCGTTGTCATATTTAGCCAATCGCTTATCGAGTGTTTCGATAAATCGCTAGCCGCAATATAAACTATCGATATGCACCTGTGCGCATCACTATTATAAAACTTATTGTCAATTGATATTATAAATTTATGAAGATTGGCGTAACGTATAACCTAATAATTATTATATTCTAAATTGTTGAAAAATATTCTCTAGAATAAGAAATTATATAAATAAATAAGAAACCAAAACCAAATCCACGAGTATAGAATATAAGATTTTGCTAAATTGATATTCAAAATTGCATTTTATATAAATAAAGTATGCTTGTATTGAGGAGGTATGTGTTATTTTACGGTGAAGATATACGCAATGTATGTGCGTACGTATTCGATATATACTCAATTTGGCACTCTCTAGCAATAAACATACACATATCCGATAAATGTAACCGCTGAACAATATATTTTACGTGTTATACCCGTAGATACATTTTGACAGTTTCAAACCACCTACATTCATATTATATAATATGAATTTTATACAAAATGAATGTTTTATATAATAGTATTTTTTTGGCACACTAGTATTTTTTATTCAATTCGTACACTTCCCGGGTTTTCTCTCAATATTGTAAACAGCCACTATTCAATTTCATTGTTATGCAAAATTTTTGTGTAATATTGAAGTGCATATGTGAAATTATCTCAATACTTAATTATTTTATGTAAATATATCTGAATAATAAACATTTGAATGAGTTTTGATTTTTATTTGACACAAGATAAGTACTGCAGCTATGGTGTTCAGAACTTTTTTAAACTGTATGTCTTTGGCGTTAGTAAAAAATTATGAGAGTAAATTTTTACGATGCGCACGCAGACCGTCACGAATAACCGGGACCATGAAGTTAGCCAATAAGTGTTTTCATGAAAACTTATAAACACCCTGAAGTTAACTGATAAGTGTTTCCGTGACAACTTATGATGTTTATTTTTTTTTACTAAAATATCATTCCTATTACAAACAAAGAGTTGTGGTATATGTGATGAAATCTTATTAGACTAAATCAGTATAACTTCTAAGACGTGTACATAAGTACACACACTTTTTTATACTAAGAAGGTGGCAGACAATCATACATACCTGTTCGAAATTAATAACCTTGCTTGCTTGATTGATAAACTCGCTGCCGCCCAGTAGCTGTATTGGATCAAACAGACAAGGGCAGATTCTGGGTACATATTGGTTATTTTTTTTTAAGTCGCTTCGCCCCAAATTCGCTTAACGACATTCATGCGACAAGTGGGGGCTGTCCTCGTGCAACCGTCGTACTGAGTGTTCACTAGCCAAGTGTTTTATTAGAATTTTACATCAACAAGGCAATGAGCTCTCCACCTGTTACGTGGGACAAAAATGCATGCGGTGAAATGTGACGTACGGTGTATTACGCCTCACTACTCATTGGGGATAAAGGCGAGGCTAGATATAAGGACGGATGATTGAGCTCTAACCCGTAGCTCCGTTCGCGTAGTGTAAATAGGTTTGTTTTAACCCATAATCGGGCCGACATAATCAGCACAGCCGGGCGGCAAAATCGAATATATGTAAATGCATCTTCAAGAAAGGGCCGCTCGGCATTCCTTAGGCGGGCACCAGCAGTAAAGGGCAAAGTCGAATATATATTAAGGAATCAAACGGCTCGGCTCGGAATTTTAGGTCAGATAAGAACTTGGTACAAAGACATGTTTTTAGTTTCGGCGAGTTCTGTTATTAGGGCCTGTTCTTTATTACGAAAATCCCGAAAAGATTTTGGGTGCAAGGTGGCCTTCAAAAGAGTGACAATGAAGATTCCTGCGACCACTTGAAGAACCGAAAGTAAACAGTAGTTATTTAGTACTGTCAAATCGAAAGATGCGTAGATCCCAACCCGAATGAACTATCCAACCGATGCAAGCCGAATGATGCCGAACACGTGCAGGAATATTATTTCAGGTTGGCTATGTTGTTCGGCAGTTGCTGCCGAACCGGCTAACCGGCCCGCTTGTGTGTAGCTACAAGATTCTTCAGAAACAATCATTCATATCAACCAGTTTGGTAGTAACACATGTAGTAGACAGTAGTAAGATTGCTTGAACATCGATTCGAAGACACGAGCTTAGGGCCTGCACGTTTTGCGTTCACAGTGTGTTACAATTGCACTAAAATCCCGACCAATATAATAATAATACATCTTAGTCCTAAGTAATAAGTAAATAAATAATGTTGGACATATTTTTACACAGAGCCATCTAGCCCATAGTAAGCTAATATATGCTTGTGGTATGAGATCTAAACAACTGATAAACATACTACATATTTACATAGGAAACACCAAACTCCGAAACAAACATGTAGATGACACAAAAACTTATTCCGACCCGGGAATTGAACCCGAGACCTCAGCGCGGCAGTCGCATACACTAGTACAGAGGCAGTCGATATATTCGATGATATTTTAAGTCTACGACGTCATCATAGTCATAGTCATCATTAGGCATATTTTGACTGCCTCTGTGGCGCGGTGGGAGTGTATCCGACTGCTACGCAAGAGGTCGTGGGTTCGATTCCCACCCAGGATAAAACTTTGTGTAATGAGCACGATGGTTTATTCTGTGTCTGAGTGTTATTTATCTATAATATGTATGTATTTAGAAATATATAGGTATGTTTATCAGTTATCTAGATCCCATAATACAAGCTAATATTAGCTAACTTTGGGCTGGATGGCGCTGTGTGAAAAGAGTCCCACAATATTTATATTTATTTATTTATCTAGTTGCCGGCCTTATTAATCGGGCTAGGACTGTCACCAAAGAAATAAAACGCAAATATTAATACAAATTTATTCAGCAAGTCACTACTACAATAGTTAATACAAACGCAACACTTAAAAAACAATCTTAAGTCTTTGTACAAGGCAATTTTTGTATAAACATATTTTCGATATTCGGCGACACGTGGTAACTAACAACCTGTATATTGAGTGAAACCCACGTTAAATAATCAGATATTATTTATGCTTAGCTTGGCAACTTTGTTCCCATTCTTAAGCATTTATTGTGCGCATAGCTGCTTTTTGTGTTATAATAAATTATTTGTAACTGTTTTATATATGAAACTTTTTATATATCTGCCACCTCTTCGGGGATAGGGCGTGATAGATAAATAAATTAATATATAAAACAATTCCAGCCGCGACCACGGACGCTGCAACGCGTTCGAAATGTCGGTGAATGTAAGTAGAATTTTGTTTTCGCGTGAAGTCCCGAGTAGTATATAAAACATAATTATAAATAATTTATTCGATTTAAAACTAAGCGACACCGCTTTTAGCATCGCTGCATCGGCGACCGGCGAATTAGTAATTTTTTTAGAAGCTAAAATCGTACGTTCCTCACAGCATACTTTAAAACGCCAGTCGCGGCTATTGAGTCGGTATAACGGCTGATTCCGGCACTGCATGTCTCTTTAATAAGTTTGCATGCATCTCTTAATAAGTTTTGAACTATATATAGCCTAGCTTCTTTTCAATATAACTGTGCAATGGGCTATTTGCCAGTTACCACGTTTCATTCACAACGCAACCCCCCACAACTACCTGTTAGTAATATTTACTATACGATTAATCCTAAAATTTGTGTAATAAAATTATTTCTATATAACATAAAAAAAAAATAACGGCGAAAAAGAAATTTGAGTATTAATAATGTATTTAACAAACTGAAATGATCTTTTAGCATTTATTTTGGTAATAATTTTAACGAATTTATTTATTGCTTTTTATAAACGAAAAGCGTTATTAGAATACCAGCTTACTTTGCTTGAAATAAAAAAATAAAATAAAAAATAATTTATACAATAACTAATAAAACATGGGGAAAAATTCACAAAAAAGAATAAACTAATTTTCTCATACATTTTTATCAACCACTAACCTTGTGGCATGAATTACATATAAATAAATCTCAGTAAGTACGTACATTTATAATAATGGAGTTTTAATAAATCGCCAAGTAGAATGTCACAATGACGCATGCCTCGAGTCAAAATTTCTCGGTTTAAGAACAATAGGTTTAAAATCAAAGTTACGTGGCCTGAACCCAATCATCGGTTATGGCCAAATACAATGGGATAACATTTGATGTTCCCGTATCTCGAACAAACTCGTGAGCGCATCTACGATTGCCGATTCCTCAGTTTTTAATATTACGATACAAGCAGAAGGCACAACCGTGTTGCATGGCTCTCGTAACATATTTTATAACCATAAATTAAAAGTGGAACAATTTCACGAGCTGGACTCGAACCAACGTCTAGTCAATTGCCCGGTGAGACGCTTAACCAACTAGGCTACCGAAACCCACTCAAAACTGACGAATTAATCCCAGTCCCTTTAGATTTCTGTGCATGTTCTCTATTCACACCAGTTAAGATAAATATGCGTATTTTTTGTACTCGAGGCAAGAATGTAGCAAGAAAAAAATTATATAATAATAATGATTCCACATGATTTCGTTAATTCACAACACCTGCTGTTTTTCTTCTAGGTATATGTACTATAAACTGTAAAAAATAAAAAAAAACCTTTGCTTGTAAATATATAATTACGTCTTTTCTATTATTTATGTAATATGATCTAATTGGATAGAAATAAATGATTTTTGAATTGAATTTGAATTATCAGTAAAGGGGTATAAAGAGTATAAAGCTAACCTGATTTAAACTAATTCGCTGTTTCTTTCTATTCTTTAAATTACAATGCTTATATTGCTCATCTTAGGCCCCAGGATGGTAACGCACTTGCAGTGTTAACCTTAATATTGCAAGTGTCTTTAGGCCACGGTAACCACTTAACACCAGATGGGCGTTAGCTTGATTGCCATGTCGTAGTATAAAAAAAAATGCACCGAAACCCTCTAATCTAGATCCATTTTTTGTAGAGTTTATTTTCATTTCCTTTTTTTTCTGGCTTCTTGGCAATGCAGTTGGCCACAGACAAATGTATAGGTTTGTTTAAAGTTCTACTGCAGTAAATTGATGGTAAATTTTACTGCAGCGGAGGCTGCTTTTGGAAAAACAAAACAGGTAACAGAAAATGCCGCGTTCTACTGAGTTATCAAATTTCACAACATTTGTGCACATTATCGAAGCTTTTATGTTAAAGAAACCATCATTTTTATACATGAACACTTGAAAATACAATAGTTTTGAAAAAAATAATACTTTTTCTGTTCACGCCAAAAATCCCCGGAGTCTGTTAAAACCATCCCAGTCCGTTCAACGAACTACTGTCGCTTAAGACATTCCATTCCAGAGTAAATATATATTTACAAGCAAAGTTAGAATAAATATTTATAAAAAAACATATAAGACATAGTAATACTTCGAACAACCGATACAATAACTCAATAAGAATATACAAAATTTGGTGCACAAACTAAAACACTCGTGACTACATTAAATGCAATTTGTAGGGTAGTTGTCAATTTAAAACAATAGGTGACATTGATAATAATCTAATTTTGTGTACTCACTTCAAAAAAAAATCTCAAAAATAACGGTACCATTTTGGATATATTATATTCATTACTTCAGTTAAACCTTTTAAAAGTCGCGTGAGCCTCTGAGCTAGAACGAACGTTGTACCGTCAATTGACAAGTAATGAAGTCTGTTATAACCATTGAGCTACAATTACATACTGGAGAAGTCAACTGGAATAGAAAATGGCGTGCAATGTGAAGGCCAGCAAGGAGTTACTTTTGTCTTCCTTGATACAATAGTAACATACTTGATAGTTTGTTCATCTTTACCACCATTTTTAGGGTTCATTAGCAAATGGGTTAACGGGACCCTAATATTAAGGCTCCGCTGTCTGTCCGTCCGTCTGTCACCAGGCTGTATCTCATGAACCGTGACAGTTAGATGTACTTTTATATGCATTTAGTGAAAAGCTGATAATTTGGAATTACAAACAGACGTTTTAATATTATTAATCTGTAAAGAAAAAATGTCATCTATTATAAAATTGTACAACTGCCCACTACTAAAAGTGAGATTACCATTTAATTAAAACGAACAAATGCACTTCTAGTGAGCAATACATCCGAATACGAAATACTTTATCAGACTAAACACCGTCTGAAACTACCATAGACATTTTAACTAAAGAGATATATGGCAAACGCACCATTTACTATGCGAACCTGTGTCGCGAAGTTTATCAGCTTTCTGCGATGAGTGGACGCACCAGACATCGCAATTGTTGAGGAAACTTCTTGATTAAATAGAACTGTTTTCTTCGTACAATACTTGTTTTAATGTTTGAAGAATACATAGTACATTACTTATTGAATTAAGTAAAACTTAACTACCTATATAAAATAAATATTTTAGGTAGACATTGTTGCTACTTTGACGTGTGTTCTAAGAGCGATCGCAGATGTGTGTTGCGCCATTGAAAACGAAGCGGTGGGCCCGGGTTCGCGGCCGCCTCAAACCTGTTCTAGCGTTTGCTTGAACAGCAATAATATGACTGTTTATCGCAAGCTTTGCATTCCATTGCGTGTTTGATTGGCAAATTATATCTTGAAAGCATACAAGAAAAATTTAAGAGTGTGTGCACGGCAGAAGTGAAAACTTCATTGGCAATCGCAATCAATTATTACTCATGAATTGAATATACTAAACACAGCGACACAACAGCGAAGAGTATCTTTCTTGCTCGGGTACACTCGGCGTTCCCGAGTTCAGTAAGTGATATTGTTTAGTATAGTGCGACTGAGTGAATAATTTAAATTGTAATCGAAATTAAGAATGCTAGTTCTATAAAGGAAGACAACGCCATGAGTTTGTTTCATATCTCTGTAGTTAAGATATCTATGGAAATCACACATTATATTCAAGTAATTTCTCTTCTTTAAAGACTGTGATGGTTGGGATGAAGCAATGACTTACCGCCATGCCTTCATTCAAATCACTATACAGTCATTGGTAATAATTTTACTTAAATATGAATCCATTATATATATCTTTGGGGTTCCGTACTCATAGGGTAATAAAAACGGGACCAAATGGTCTGTCTGTCACTAGGCTGTATCTAATGAACTGTGACAGTTACAGTTGTAATTTTTACATATAATTATTTCTGTTGCCGCTATAACAACAAAAACTAAAAACAGAATTCAATAGATATTTAAGGAGTCATACATCAAACATTATTTTTTTACTCGATATTGATAACGGCAACAAGTAGACGCTTAAAATATTCACAGAATATTTAGTTATATATTGACTATCTAAATAAATTATTAACTTTAAATAAAAATTTTAAAGGGGCAAACAGCAAACGTAATTTTTTTTTTTTGCAGTTTTTATAGATAATGGGTACGGAACCCTGCGTGTGCGGAGCCGTCTCGCACTTGACCGGTATTTTTTATATTTAACTCGCTATAAAGACACCACCCAACTGATGAAGACCTATAGCGACATCTAGCGAATTGAGGAATCTCAATCTGTTCACAAAAATAATAAAACAGTGGCCTTCAGGTTGGGGGCCTAGTGGCCCTTTCACGCGCGCTTGAAAATTCCAAGGTTATAAGAGGGAAATAAGTGAGTACTGTATTGTCTAATTTGTTAAAACTCTACCATAAAACCCATCATATGTCCTTAAAGGGGTAGGCACGAACATACTATACGCCCACACTACAACAACAGATGGTGAGATTATTGATTCACGTGATCACACACCGCCATCTAGCCCAAACTAAGCTTTAAGCTTGTACTATGGGATCTAGACAATTCATAAACATACTAATATATTTGTAAATACGTATGTATTATATAACACCCAAACGCCGAAACAAACATTTGTAGATTACACAAATGTTTGTTTCGAATATTCGGCTTTCTGCTGGTAAATTTATTATTTCAGTATACCTTAAAGGTACAAAAGCGACTTTGGGCTATGGCCCAAATATTAATATTAGGATATGTCATAACATATACAATTGTTATGACATATCCTAATTACGGTGAATGGACTGAATGTTCCCATTATTATATTAAATTTAGAGCAATTACATCGAGTTATATAAATAAATGATTTTGATGTTAACTAATATATTTTAGTATACATACTATTTATAATATCTGTTCAAACACAATTTTAGTGATAATGGTACAACTCACTACTTTTGATACAGCTATTTACTTAGTGAACATTAGGGCTCAGCGTAGATTCAGGGGGACAGTAGCATATTCTAATTTCTTTTATAACTAATGCATTTTATATTTTATTTTATTTATTTTTCTTATAATGGGACTAATGAGACATTTTTTTTATAACATTGATACTTATGCTGATAGACATTTCAAACTATTTTTTTGATTGGTATCAAGACCTTATATTTAGTTTCATTAAAAAAAAATATAAGAATCACTAGATAAGGTATACAGAAGCTTTATGAGTTTATGAGTATGTGGTAATTTTTTTGAACAATATATATTTACATATATTCGTGGCTACTATATTATATGTAAATTATAGTCATAACAGACTTATCTAATGGTCATGTGACTTTTTTACATTTGACCACGAAACAGATACTACCCGATTCACACAACATTTCGATAACTAATCGTACGACACTTTGACAGGTAATAGAATGACATTAATGTACAGTCGACAAAGAAAGTGGTTTACCAGTTTTAGGCAAAGTGTATTTGATCTCACTCTCTTTCTAACGGAAATGAGTTATTATTCTTCTCCTTTTCATATATTAATGGCCCCGTCATTTTTCGACGATTACACCCATGTCGAGATGCAGAATGACATAAAAAGAAAGTAGTTTACCAATTTTGTACATAAGTTTATTTGATATCTCTCTCCCTGTCTCTCTAACGGAGGTGATTTGTAATTATTCTCTTCTTTTCTTATATTAAAGGCCCCGTCATTTTCCCGACGATTGAGACGACACAAACGTCAAGGTGTAAAGTAGATTTAATAGTTTGAGGTTTAGTTGTGAAACAATTGCTTTATCTCTTAAATAATTTGTCCATTATGTTTTCTGAACACGGACGACAATTTTGAGATTCAAACCTGACTCATAGTATGAAGGAAATATAATATACTAGATGCCAGACATTTCAGACACCCGTCCCAGAGGTAAAAAGTAGCCTATGTGTTTAAAGAGTGTCAGCCACTGCCACACTAAATTATTTCAGCCGTTTGAGCGTGTAAAAAAAAGTAACAAATATACACACCCATAAACTTTCCATCCTTAAGATTAGTGAAAATTTCCCATACCTGTTTCCCACAGGCCTGTTTAACCTGTTCCCGGGATAAAAAGTAGCTTAAGTATTATATAGAGTGTCAGCTACTTCAACATCGTTTGAGTGTGTAAATTTAACAAACATACACCCTCACAAACTTCAACGATTATAATATTAGTTCTGATGATAAAGAAAGCAAAGGTCACTTAACAGTGACCTTTCACTTAAGAGTGAACTTTCACTTAAGAGTGAACTTTCACTTAACAGTGACCTTTCACTTAACAATAACTTGTTGTTTCAGGACTTTCAAATTAACCTAAACCGAGTAGTGTTACATATTTTTTTTTAGCTGACTGTACAAAGTCTGACATTTTTGACGTATCTGACAATCATAGTTTTTTTTTGCTTCATTGGAAACTTTGGTTTTTAGGCCATCAGCTTAAGAAGGTATTAGCCATACAATTTTCAAAAAACAATTTTATTATGTATATATTTATGTGTTGCATTATACAAATACTTAATATCCATATTCTACTATAAATTACCATGTCAAATACTGCATTTCAGGTTTATTCTCGTACGATTAGTTATCGATAGATTACTCATGTAACTGATTTTAAACGCAATAACATAGATCTTTCAATGTTAGTCGAAGACATGGTCTGGTTACCCCTGAAGCCACGCTGGCAGGTCTACTCGCTACCTAATCGGCCTTCCTGGGCCTTCGTTTCCGGACCTCTGCGGGCTTATCCTCGGCCTCAGAAGGTTTCGAGTCTCCACCGCCTTCTGCTGGGGAATCTTTCTCTTCTTCTGACGTCTGGGGAAGAAGTAATTAAAGTAAAATAGGCTGATTAGAAGGGCTAGTAGGCCCACGATCACTGCGTTAAGCAACTTTCCCTATAGCTAGTTCTCAGATGGGTGACCACTGTTGCATTTTTTTTTTATTTAAGCAATCTGAACATATTGTCACAATAACTTGTCCGGTGTTATAAGCGGATAACAACATGCCTATGATAGTATGAGGTAGAGCCTCAACTCCACTTATAAGGTATGCTAATAGATTCTTTTTAACAAACCAGATACTACTTATACATACATATAGATATGCTTTATATTTGGTCCTACGCGTTATATTTGGTCCCATGTAATAAATGGTGACCCTATTGCTGCGATAGACTGGTGCAGGTTGTGGCTAAATGCAGATGAAATTTTTAAAGCAGACCACAATTCAACAGAATTCAACATGTTACTGGCAACCGGGACCAACGGTTTAACATGCCTTTTGAAGCATGCAAATGCCACAAATGGGCACCCATCTTAGGATGATTCGAGATGCTTAGCATAGTAATCATTTACGGAACGCTTGAGTTAACTTGGTTACGAGTGCTTCCATATACTATGGATATATTCTTTTCCTACTTCCTCAAATTATCTTCGGATTAATTTCGTTGCGGGTTCCAAGACATGCTAACTTCTCCTGGGACTTCACCGAGATCGAGCTTGGTGTAACTTTTCTGGTGTGTGGTTACTGCTGTCCAGGAGTCATAGTAATGAGAATACGGGTGGGATTAGTCCCAATAAAAAAATAACTATGGAAGAATGGATTAGTTTGTCGTTACTAGAAAAAAATCATAAGAATTACTTACATCGCTGTTGGAGTTCCTCTCAGCATCGCTGTCTTTCTCATCGTCCACTATGTCATCGTTGATCAGTTCCTGAAAATGATGCCAGACATGTATATATGCTAGCAATGTCATGCAGATTTTCTTGTGTGAAACTTGTTTCTCCATACAAATGCAGTGAATACGTAATATAAAAATGTTTATTTCATATAAAAATTTACATGCAGTGGTCTAAGGGCCGTATTCCGAAACGTTTTTAAATACTCAATCGACGCTAGAGGCTAGATTTTGCCTTATAAATACTACTCTCAAGTGTTTCTTGAGTATCGATAAACATTCTGGAATACGGCCCTAAGATTTGCCACTTATTTTTTAATAGATTTTTTTTTGTTTAAAGTACATACTATCTTAGTTACGTTCACTTTAAATTATTACAATCTAGCTTATGGGCTAATGAGTAATTTTACTTTGACTTAAACTTTAATACAATTTTAAACAGTTATAATCATAGTTTCCTAAACTTGGCTGAGGCTGTATTTTAGGATACATTGTTCGAAACGTGTAGTTTGCAATTTCGTGATGCAAATTCACCTCTACTTTGCCCGTGACATACTTCCAACTCCTGTCGA
Organism: Thumatha senex; assembly: GCA_948477245.1. NCBI lineage: Eukaryota > Metazoa > Arthropoda > Insecta > Lepidoptera > Erebidae > Thumatha > Thumatha senex. The sequence goes on along the minus strand of OX419750.1, from coordinate 10,736,712 downwards.
ACTTATTTAATCCCGTCGCTTATAATTTTTTCAATAATGCATAAATAATTGTTTAAAAAAATATTAGTTTAAAAAAAAAAGCAATTCAAAAGTCATATTCACATCAAATAAACTGTTTATATCAAACCTGGTCATCATCAGATTTCTCCTTAGCGTCTTGGTCTCCAGTGGCGCGGCGGTCGAGCTCGGCCTGGGATATGAACACCTTATCTCCTCGGCGCGGTGGGTACAGCAGGTCGATCACGCACACTAGTAGCTGTAGATCGTATTGAATATAAGGATGAGTTGTATATTTGATGAAGAATATAAATATTGTGCGAAAGTAGAGGGTAGAGGGAGTTAGAGTTGACCGAGACTAAGAGACTTACATATGAAAACTATGTGAGCGGATTGATCAAAAACGGAAAAGTCAAGAGTATGATACCCAGACGTGCGTGTATGAAGCGATTAATGCGTCTGCAAGAAGCAAAAGAAGTATGGATCGAACGCGAAGCCTGGCGGTCTTTCGGCTGAGAGCGCTTGGTCGGCTGCTATCTGAGTTCGCAACTCCGTATGGCGCCTGCATCGTTCCCTCGTCAGTTACATCAGTTACACCGCTACCACATAAGGTCGCTAGGGCCCAGGAAATCTTGGTGGAAAGGAAACAGAGCCGCATGGTACAAATAAGGCCAATCACCATCCCAAAGCGACCGGATCTCCTGAAGACCGCGACGCGTACAGGGCTGCCAAGCGCGCCACAAAGAGTGCCGTAGCCAGAGCCAGACGTGACCACTTACAACCTCTGTATGATAAGCTGGAATCGTCTGAGGGGCAGAAGCTCATCTATAAGCCGGCGCGCTCCAGGGTCAAGGCGGCACAGGATATATCCAAGTATCGCTGTGTAAAAGACCCTGAGGGCAACCTGTTAAGCGAAGACCTCGCGGTAAAGGAGAGATGGCGCTCGTACTTCCACGAGCTGCTTAATAAACAGCACAAAGAGGTGCAGCCTCCGGACCTCCCTCCGAATCAGGGACTAGTGCCACCGGTTACGCCTGGAGAAGTCCTGACTGCGCTTCGCCGCATGAAGAATCGGAAAGCTGTCGGACCCGATGGAGTCCCCATCGAAGCCTGGAAGGCGATGGGTCCTCGCGGTGTGGGCATCTTAGTAAACCTTTTTAACCGCATACTCTCAACGGGCAGATCACAAACCAATGGAGACTGAGTATTATTACTCCAGTCTTCAAAGGTAAGGGGTCAGTGCAGGAGTGCGGGAGGTACCGCGGTATTAAGGTGATGTCCCACACCATGAAGATCTTCGAGAGGATTATAGACTCTCGGATCCGGCAGGAGTGTACTCTCTCGGAGTGTCAATATGGGTTTCGCCCTGGTCATGGGACCACGGACCATGTTTTTGCCCTGAGGGTTGTCGCAGAGAAATACAGGTCGAAGAACACGCCTCAGCACTGTTTGTTTCTAGATATGCAGAAGGCCTTCGACTGTGTTCCTCGTGCGATGATCTGGTGGGCACTGCGGTCCAAAGGGGTTCCAGAGGTCTATATTGACACTATCCGGGACATGTACTGTGACTCCGATTCAATGGTTCGGACTGCTGTTGGCGACACGAAACCCTTCCCCATCACCGTCGGGGTACACCAGGGTTAGGTCCTTAGTCCGCTTCTGTTTAGTGTAATATTAGACGAATTGTCGGACAGCATCAGAAACCCACATGAGCAGCCTCCATGGTTGCTCATGTATGCTGACGATATTGCGCTGGCAGACGCGGACAGGGGCAGATTGGTGCGACGTGTAAAGGCGTGGAAGGAGACGCTTGAGAACGGCGGTCTGAAACTAAATGTGGCGAACTTTGCACTAAACTCGACAGATCCCACATCCGTCCGCATAGGCGGTGATTTGGTCGAGCGCACGGACCAGGTTAAATACCTGGGATCTGTTTTTCACACGTCCAGTGACATCGATTGCGACGTCAAGTCACGCATTGCTGCCGCGTGGGCCAAATGGCGGGAGATGACCGGTGTCATTTGTGACCCTAAAATGCCGATCCGGTTGAAGGGACAGGTCTACAAAACCATTATTAGACCTGTCCTTTTACATGGCAGTGAGACGTGGCCGATATTGGAGCGACACAAGCAGGAGCTGCGTGTCACGGAAATGAAGATGCTGCGGTGGATGTGTGGGGTCACGCGGATGGACCGCGTGAGAAACTCTCGCATCCGCGGCGGCCTTCACGTCCGTGACATTGCAGACAAGTTGCAATAGTGTCGCCTGCGTTGGTATGGTCACGTCTTGCGGCAACCGCCGGGCTACGTAGGTAACAAATGTCTGGCCATGTCAGCCCCGCCGGGTCCCGGTAAGAGGGGAAGACCCAAGAAGTGCTGGCTTGACGTCGTAAGGGATGACATGCGTGCCAATGGTCTCACTACAGGGGATGCCGAAGACCGTGCGAAGTGGAGGAGAAAATGTAGGAAAGCGGACCCCGGGCGTCGCGAGACGCAACTGGGACAGACGCTCGGATGATGATGACCATCCCAAAGTTATTGGATGAGACCTACATCCAAAAATGGACTCAGATATAATTTCTGATCCTACCCGAGTTCCATTTGTTAACAGTAAAGTGTGAGTTCAAATCAATCTTAAAAGAATAATAGGTGCGATTAAACCCTACAACGACCTCCAGGGATGAAGACAGCCTGACCAGCACACTTACGGACAAAGTCATATTGAAGAGAAGGACCTCAAAACAAAGTCCTATCTGCTTAGCATGGTGCAGTAAGGTCAGAGGGTGTTTAGATTTATATTAATTGAAATCAGGAGAAGTCTATGTTCAGCTGTGATAGGATTTGATAATTGATTAATAAGCATAATCTATAACCAAGTCAAGTCTACTATTTCAATCGCGTCAGAAAAGAATCGTAATCGTCGCTCAATAGAAAGCCACCGGTACAATTTAGACTTTTGTTCGTAGTCTACTATTACAATCGTACTCCAATAGACTTCTATCGGTCGGCCGATGAGTTCTACTAACACGTACCGCGCCAGTGGCCGCTAGTCAGTTGCATTTTTGATAGTCTACTAACATTATGACAGCACAAACAGCGATTCTGGTTCTATTCTACGGCTTGTCAATAGTAGACTTGGCCTCCAGGATGTAGGTTTATAAAGCTTCTGCAGCTTGATCTTATAATATACTAGCTGGTGCTCACGACTCCACCCGCGAGGGGTAAAGTATCATCGAGTACAGATATGTTCACAAATATTCACACAATATTTACAGGATAGGACGACTTTCATGGTTATTCTTACCAGCCCAAGAAGCGCTCCGATGAATATAGTAGCTACAGCAAAGATGAGGTACGAGCCCCAAGTTGGCAGGCCATAGGTTTCCATTAGCATAGTGTGTACACCCTGAAAAATACCATAGGTAAACTTTTACTGGTATAAAACAAAGTACATATGTGACAAAGTCCAGGGTCATTTTTTAAAACACTAGCAATCTGCTAGATGGCTATTATCATAAAACAATGATCTATAAATTTTTATTTTTAAAACTTCTTTTATTACTATTTTTTTTTTACAAATTTAACTTAATTGTAACGCAACTTGTGGTAATCACAGTCAATAGGGGTGGGCTGGCGTTAGCTTCTTTGACCTTGACCTTTTTTAACTGCAGTGATGCACGTGCGTCCATTGTTCATAGAGGTATGCACTACGTGACGAACAGGAGTTTTTTGAAGAGAATGCAACAGCGGCAACCTATGACGCAGCTCAACAGTTCAATGTATGATATTACTCGTTTTATAACAAATATTCGCGGCTCCGCACGCGTGATGAAGTTTTCCCATTCCCGTTTCCCACAGGAACTTGTTTCCAGGATAAAAAGTAGCCAATGTTTAAGCTATATTATTGTAAAGTTTCATCAAAATCCATTCAGTAGATTTTGCGTGAAAGAGTAACAAACATCCATACTTACAAACTTTCGCGTTTATAATATTAGTAGGATTGTCAAAAGGTTGGAGGTGTTTTACAAATGACCCTGTATAAGTCACAAACAATATGCCACTCACCCTCAGCGCCTGGCTTAGCTTAAAGAATTCCGCAACCAAACTCATTTGGATGGACTGTGGCGCTTTCCAAGAGGGCACGGCCTCTGTCTGCTTCCAGCGCTGGTCTTCTACGAATGCCAGCATGGAGTCCGCATCGCGAGGGCCCTTGTACTGACGGAATTCACCGTCGATTACACTGGAAGGATATATTTTATTATCTACTAAAACTTTTACAAATGTAATTGTATCAATATACATACATAAATATAGTCTTAATTTTTTCAACGAACCCCTTCGAACGAGCCAGAGACTTACGAAAAGCCCACATTTCCCCCCGTTATAGGGTGAAAGGTAAAACTGGTAGGGATCGACCTCGGCGTACGTATGGCAATCAAATCGAAAATCTTTTGGGAAAAGGCCAGATCAAGAGTAACCTTAACCGGCGAGCGTGCATGAAAACACTTAACTTACTTACTTATGAAAGTATAAGAAGCGAAAGTTGTACTTAGCAGGTGGAAAGTCATAGTCTCTGCCTACCCCGATGGGCGAGAGGCGTGATGATATGAATGTGTGTAACAGTAAACTGTGGCTAACTGCTGTTGAAATATTTGAATCTACCCAAGGCTTTTAACTTGACTTAACGCCTATGTTAGGGCCAACGGCTTAACATGCCTTCGAAAGCTCCGGAAACGCTTGTAAATTGAAATATCAAGTCTTAAGATGTTTATTGCAAATCAATTACGGATGAGATTCTATATTTATACCAGTACTAGGTGACCCCCTCGGCTTCGCCCGTAACATACTACGAACTCCTGTCGCACCTATTTAATCCCGTCGCTTATAAATACTACAATAATGCATTAAAATTTGCACGATTTGTCGACATTTATGACTACTGCTCTGCTCTCCAGTATAGTAGCGTGATCATATATAGCCTATAGTCTTCCTCGATAAATGGGCTATCCAACATAAAAAGATTTTTTCAAATCCAACCAGTAGTTCCTGAGATTATCGCGTTCAACCAAACAAACAAACTCTTCAGCTTTATAATATTAGTATAGATTCAAAGGATATTATGTCTCTACATAATTCCTACACAACTACAAGCCTTGTCGAAGAGGAAGGCTTTTTTGGAATTAGCATAGCTAAAATAACGATCCAAATCTCAACTGCACCTAGCAGCAAATCAGCAAAGAACAAGGTTTAAGCTTGAACTGTACTGTACCTGACCAGGTACAGTTACCTGTACATTTCTAGCAACCAGTTTCGCCGGGATCATAAAATTTCTTCGATAAGTATTAACAACGCGGTGGGTAGTTTAACGCGGTAATCGATTTCATTATTCGAGGACTGTAAGTAAATACAATATCGATAACAAGGTGCATTCGATAAAACTGTAGATTTTAAGTACTTTAGTGCAATTCTTGCGATTAAAACTTCAAGATAGCTGCGTATGTATGTTAAGTAAATAGTTTTTTTTTAAACTAGCCAAATTGAGCTAATATAAGCTTGTATTATGGGACAACTGATAAACAACTATTTATTCTTCTTCATCTTTAGGGTTTTACCAGTTGCTTCCAAAAAAGTGCTAGGAGCAGTCACCTTTTGGCTATTTTTCGACTATGAAGCTCGTGGCTGCGCTGACTCAGTGTTCTGTAAGCGATCACTGCGTTTCGTAAGTTTCGCTAAGGATGTTGGCTAATCACGGATGGGTGACCACATTGTGGCATTTACATTCGCGAGCATTTCCGTGCTTCTGAAGGCACGTTAAGCCGTTGGATCCGGTTGCCAGTAACATGGCAGTTTAACAGCAATTGTTATGTTAAAACCCCTTTAACATGCAAAATAGTGACATCAATGTTTAGTTACTTACTGAAATATCGTCGGCAATCTAGTGACGAAGAATCTACCGCTGAGTCCGGGTGATTTGGTGACGTCCACTGCAGCGGTCCTGACACCTAGCGCCTTGCGAGTGGCACGTGTAGAGAGCTCTTGCCACGCTGGTGCCTGGGCTTTGCAGGCGGGGCACCATGGCGCGTAACTGGTAAACAAATTTTGACTTTTTAATATAAATATTGATGAAAAATACAGATGGTTAGTGGTTGGTTGCGTTACGCCATCCTACAAACAGGCAGATATCTCGAAGGAGTGAGCAGAGATGAATTTCACACCCACTTTGCCAGTAGGTTTGTTGGTCCCACGTACTAGGGGTTAAGCCTATAGTCGTTATCAGGGACTCTATTCAGGAGAAGATTTTTAATAATAATCTTTTATTTCGGAAGGAAAAATCCCTGCCAAAACGCATGTTACACGTCCACAAATACAACATCTGCAGTTCGAGCATACATCGTATTGAAGTGAATCACTGTCAATATTTAAACATGCATTCAATCAATAAAATATGCAACAATGAGTAAGTAATGTTTAACGTTTATTTATGACTAGCTGACTCGCGCCCGGCTTCTCCCGAGACATACTTCGAACCCCGTGGCACCTATATAATCTCGTTTTCCACACACATTTTCCAAATTAGATGATTACTTCTCCGCTCTCCAGTACGGCCCGGTCAAATTATGGTTAAATTTTTTTTTTGCCTATTATTTTTATTTTGCTCTATCTCCTAGGATATATATTATATTATTATTTGTAAGGTGTAAAGGGACAAAATAATCATTTTGAAATGCAGAAGTCAACGAACGTATTAACAAGATAAGGATTAATAATGTATTTGTGTAAATAGCCATTAAAGTACCACTTTATAATTTCTGGTTTTTGAATGTATTAAAATGGATATACTATGTTATTCTTAAGAGATAAGACATATACCGTCGCGGACTTTTTTGATTTGATTAGATACACAATTCTACCATACATTATTTTCTTATATCTTAAAGGGTTTCGGCAGCGTTTTGTGACATTGATGAAGAGTTTTGACTGGAAATAAGTGAATGGAGCCATGTACACCATTATGAGCAGTCAGAACGTGTCTGAGGAGGCAAGACTAGCTGTGCATAGAGGAGTACTTGTCCCTACACTAATGTATGGCAGTGAAAGTTGGGTGTGGCAGAAGAAGCATAGAAGTAAAATTAATGATGTGGAAATGGATGGATGGTAGACTAACAAAACAGATTTATCAGAAAAGAGTGAATGGGCAAACTGGTAAGGGGCAACCTCGACGTACATATATTATGTCAATCAAATAGAAGACATTTTGGAATAGGTCAGGTCAATAGTACCCTTAAACGGTGTGTGTGTATGAAAACACTTGTGAAAGTTGAAGAAGCAAAATTGTTTATAAACTGATTTGAATCTGTTTTATTTGTGCGTGTACAGCTTATAGTGTTCCCAATTTGAATTTCATGATTAGGCGTAAGTATGTTTCAGAAATGAATAACATTGAATAATAAAGTCCGCTGGACTATAGGTGTTATGTTGTGTTACAACAGGCAACTATCCAGCTTCCAGGCTAAAAGAAAAAGATACTGTCAATAATAATGACATTTCTTGAAATGTATTTTTTTATACAGTTAATAAGTAGTTTTAATTTCTAATTTCTGTCATGAACCATTTTATTTAACGGTTCCTAAATCACAAGGTGGAATGTCTGAGAAGTGTCTTGGCGACAGTGTGGAGGTTGGTAAGGTATTCAGTCAGGTACCTCTCAGACATTCATTCAACTGGCGTATGCTTCTCATGATGTGGGATATAGGTGTTTCAAAAATATTGTAGGTTAGCTAATACCATTTTAGCTAATATCATTTCATTTTTTAAACAAACAGATTTGTGAATGATTTTGTCAAAATGTCAGAAGTAGCGAAATAGTTGTTTCTAGGCAAAATTAATAAAAGTATTAATTATATAGCACCTCCAGTGCAACAACGTCACTTATGCATTTTTTGTCAAAATTGATCTGATAATGAGAAATTAACGCAAATGTACCTCTTTACCTGGTGCGTCATTGTCATTTGAGTAGTGCTTAAACTTTTCGTGTGAGGGCAGAAGTGTCGTTATGGTTTTGGCGCGAATCTAACCGCTACTTGGAGAAAGAACGTTTGATTGGTCAGTTGCGCGCGGCCCCCGGCACGAGTGACAATTTTCTGAAGCTACATCGTCACTCAGGTAATTGTGAAAAAATATTTTTATGTTTTTGGAGCAATAACGGCACTTGTGTTTGTAATGACATTATTTCCCCAATCCTTGTATTTTATGGTATAAAGTTTAAGTTCGATTGAAAATTGTGACAATGTTCGTCCAAAATAGTAATGATTAATTTAATGTTTAATAATAATTTAATATAATTGGAATGAAAAATATTTTTTTTTTCCGAGTGTAAAGTTTGCATACAATTATATTATTTTAAGAGTCCGATTTCCACTACTATTCTACGTGGTACTGTGTTTTTTTTTAATTTTCATGATATAATTCATGTTTGTTGAATTTCCTATCAATGAATTGGCCTGAAAAAATTGACATACAGAATGTTAATTTGCCAATTATTAGTAAAAAATACTTGCATTCGACATTTTTGTACAACGATTTGAAAGAATCAAACCGTTATGTTAAAGAATTTCCTTATATAATTAGTATTATGCAAGTTGACTTTTAACTTTTCAAATTGTATAAAATCCAATAAAACTAGATGTCGTAGCTTAATCTTGTGAGAGCTGGAGTGTGTAGTAGGTTCGAAACCTATACGACAGATCTCCAGAATACAATACTATAATTAAATAATAATCATTATAGTTGGAATTACGTAATTTTTTAGAAACTTAGGTATTTTCTTATTTCCAGACCTCAAACGGACCAACGAGGCAGAAAACTTGTGCTACTTGCACTTTCAAGCGGCAATCAAAGCTCGCTTGAAGTGCAAGATTTGGCTAGCAATACAGCAAGAATCGAGCAACAGATGCAACATTCAGAACAATAAAAAATAGTATCTAATCCGACAAACTCTGAGAATCAAGCAACAAGAGCAAACCCTGGTGAATCTACAACAACTACTATAGAGCGGGATAATACTACTTTAGAAGACAATAACTCTTCGTCAATTTTGGCTAATATCGATGGATCGAATGAACGTGACGATGTTAATGACAGCACATCAGGCGATTTCTATGGCATAGATTCTGGACATGAATACAATCCTCGCCGTTGTTCTAGGTCAAATTCATCTAGTAGCTCTAGTAGCATTTCGAGCAGTAGTTCTAACAGCAGCTCCATTAGTAGTTATAATAGCAGTTCCAGTAATTCTGCAGTTGAAAATAATACTCCTTATAATAATGTGAGCCTTCTTCATGAGCTCAACCAGTCAGCACCACCTATAACAAAATCAAGAGGCAAAAAGAGAACTCGTAAACCATCAACCTGGAAAAAGAATACTACTAAGAGATTGAAAAATAATGGTCAAACTTATATCATACACTTCAAAACTAAAATTCTCAGAACGCAAAAAGCATGATTTATTGCAATTATTACAGGCAAATATCGTTCCAAGATATTATGGAAGTTTTTACAATGATCTTATTTAATACTATTTTTTTTACTGTTTTACGTTTTTGATATTCTTTATAGTCACATTTCCACAAGCAGGGAAAAGATTTTGATTGTGATACTGTTGATTATTGCGGAGTTATATTTAAATACGGGTAACATAATTGTGGTTAGAAAGACTGATTAATTATTAAGATTCCATGTAGAATTAGCAAATAAGTTCTTTGCTACTTTGTTAATAAAACTTAAAAATGAATATTTTTGTGTTTTAACTTTTATGACACAATATCCCCAATTAATAGTTTTCTAGTGCCATAACGTAACTTCTGGGAGGGTTTTAAATTTTAATTATTCATATTTTTTTATAACAACGTCAGGTAATGTTTTCGTTGACCTCATTATGAAGTTTAAAGATGTAGTTTAAATATTACATGTTCATTTTTTTAGACAAGAAGAACTATATTTCATTATATAAAGTCGAATTTACAAACACTTCTCCTGAAAAATTACATCATTTGCATAAGTGACGTTGTTGCACCGTAGGTGCGATATGTAAATAAAAGTTTACGAGTAATAGGTAGTGCCTAGTGGATCGAATTTCGCAGTACGGAACCCTATGGACCGTCATGCACTGGGCTGAACTTCAAGGATAAGTTTTACTGAAAAAACACTATCCTGACAATAGTTAATGCGTCACGTTATTCAAAACGGTTTTATTCTCTATTATACACACAGTACACAGACCCTACCGACCTTGTAATGGTTATTGAACCCAAACGAGTGGGATGGTAAAACTCCCAAATTATTAATAAATTTGACATGTTTCATGCATTACAGAAATAAGATAGGCAATTAGGGACATTAGCTGCAACCTCGAAGCCTTCTATAACATTTAGTGTTAAAATTCACACTCAAATAATGGAAAAAAATATGACACGTTCCTGTGAATCACAGTAAACCGGCATGCCAAAAACATACTTACAACTCGACCATCCATTCTCCTTCAAGGATATCTCTCCAATTATCTTCATCTAACTCGCGATTGGCATACACAAAACTAGTAAAACAACATAAAATAAATGAGAAATAAAGGACAAAATGTAAATTTTGCGGAACAATACGTACGCGAGCCATGTTTAATTTTTAATTAGTGTTGCAACATTCTTATTAGAATTGCTAACATTTCTCAAATTCTTTGTAGTAGATATTAGTAGTAAAAAAAAAAAGTAATTCTTAGAACGTTAATTTATTGATTTTTATTATTAAAGAACAAATTAAATAATTATATGGATATGTAAAGCTGAAATAATAAATAAATAAATAAAATCAATTAAATTTGCAACTTATATCAACCGCCACCTTGTAGTTAAATTACAGTTAAATGGTGCCTCCAACGTGTGATAGATGTCATTAGTTGTATCAATTCAACGGAATGGACACCAAAACTCTAAGGTCCAAGTAATCCGCACAAAGTAAACATGCTTACTTACAAACCATGCCTATTTACGACTTTTCCCATCGAGGCGAAAAGTGGACTAGCGGCTATCGCTTTGCTACATTGAATGTAAGAGGAGGAATGAGAGACAAAATAGTGGAGGTATGCAAGATGATGCGAGAGAGACGAATTGATATTTTGTGTGTGAATGAAACAAAGAGGAAAGGATGTGACACCACTACACATGGACCCTATACCGCCTACTGGTCAGGTGTAGCCAATACCAGTACAGCGTGCCAGGGTGTTGGTGTGCTACTATCCGCTAGAATGAATGAATGTGTGACAGAATATGAATGTGTGAGCCCAAGACTCCTTTGGTTGAGGTTGAAGGTTGGACTCACCCGCATCTTTGTTGTAGGAGTTTATGCTCCGCAAGATGCGCGGTGGTACCGATCTTCAAGAGACCAAAGCGAGAGGCAGGCATTTTGGGAGAGTATGAGTGATATTCTGAGTAAATGCAAACAGAGCGAAAGAATAGCAATGTTCGGTGATTTTAACAGTTGGGTTGGTGTGAAGCGTGTTGGATATGAAAGTGTATTGGGAAAATATGGTGACGAACGAGTTAATGAAAATGGAGAAAGCTTGCTTGAAGTATGTTTGGAGAGGAATCTTGTGTTAACCAATACCATGTTCAACCACAAGAATATCCACTTGTTTACGAGACAAGAAGGAAGCCAGAGAAGCATGATTGATTTTGTGATTGTAGATGCAAGGCTGAGAAAGAAAGTGCTAGACACCCGGGCATATCGCGGTGCCGGTATTGACACAAATCACTTCTTGGTTGGAGTCGAGTAAGAGGTCTGTTTCAGCGGTGGCGGCACCGTGTGCATGAACCCTGTAGTGTATACTAGAGTGCATAAAAGTCGATAATTTGCAAGAGATAGATATAAAGGAAGAATTTTTAAGTAAAGTGAGCAAGAAATTTGAAAATTTAGATGAGGTATGTGAGATGGAAAAATTATGGAAGTCGTTTAAGGAAGGACTCGTGGAAGTAGCGATTGAAGTGTGTGGAGTAAACAAGAGGAGCCAAGGATGTAAGGTAAAGAGAATGTGTGCAGAAGTCTTGAAAGCGTTGTCCGATAAGAAGAAAACATGGTTGGATTGGCTGACTACAAAAGTCAATCAAAGACTGCAGAAGGCAACGGATGAGAATGTAAGAATGGCAAAGGACGAATATAAAAGGTTTAAGCGTGTTGCAAAAGAGGTGATAAAAAAAAGAAGAAGGATGACAGAGATGATTTTGACAACAGGTTATCTTTTGGAAAAGAATATAAAATTCTTTTGGAAATCCATAAGAAAATGAGAGCTCAACAGACAACATCGCAGCTCACCCATATCAGAAACCATGATGGCAGTGTTGTGAAAGGTGAAGAATGTGTGCTCAAAAGATGGAAAAAATATTTTGAAAGTTTATTTGAAAAAGAGGGTATGCAAGCACAGACACATTGCTGGGAAGTGAGTGAAAGCGGCAATGAAAGTGATATAAGTATAGAAGAATTTATGGAAGCATTGAATAGTATGAAACTAGGCAAAGCTGCGGGAATTGATAGGATTTCTGTCGAGATGCTGAAAGCGGGACAGGGCGTGGTAGTTAGCCAGCTGTACCGCCTTTTTAACCTTTGCTGGAGGGGTGTCAGCGTACCAGAAGATTGGTGTAAAGTTGTCATCGTACCGCTGTATAAAGGAAAAGGGTCGCAGCAACAGTGCAAAAACTACCGCGGCATAAGCTTGCTCAGCGTCGTCGCCAAATTGTATGCGAAAATTTTGATAAAAAGAGTGATGAATGAAACTGAAGGGAAAATGTGGGATGTGCAAGCATGATTTATGAAAGGAAGAGGATGCACGGATCAGGTCTTATCCTTACGATGCGTAATTGAAAAAATTTTGTCTAAGAGTCAAAAAGTTTATTGCGCATTCGTAGACTTGGAAAAAGCCTATGATAGAGTGGTGAGGAATGAACTGTGGTCAACATTGTTCATGTATGGAGTAAGCAGCAACTTGATACGAGCACTGAAATCTCTATATGAGGGATCCAGTGCTTGTGTCAGAATCAACCGAGCTTACACAGACTTTTTTCACATCGAAAAAGGTGTGAGACAGGGTTGTGTAGCGTCACCGTGGCTGTTTAACCTATACATTGACAGTTGCTTGAAAGAACTGCAAGAAAGTGCGTATGGTTTAAAAATGACTGATCTGACTATCAAATGTCTTCTTTACGCTGATGATCAGGTAATACTTGCATCATCAGCGGACGAGTTGTAGTTGATGGTTAATATTATGAATGATGCAACGAAAGGCAAAGGAATGAAAGTGAATGTAAATAAGACGAAAGTAATGGTTTTTGAAAGAGAGAAAACATGACAGATTGCTCGATTTTTGTGGAAGGAAAAAGAGTGGAACAAGTGAAAGAATTTATATACCTAGGCTCAAAGTTTGCGAGAAATGGAAAGTGTGATGATGACATTGAAAGAAGGGTTTTGGCTGGCAATCAAGTGAATGGAGCAATGTAAACCTTTATGGGCACCCAGAACGTGTCTGTGCATAGAGTAGTGCTTGTCCCTACACTAACATATGGCAGTGAAAGTTGGGTATGGCAGAAGAAGCATAGAAGTAAAATTAATGCAGTAGAAATGAGGAGTCTACGAAGTATAGCTGGAGTGAAATTGATAGATAAAGAAAGGAACAGCGTGATAAATGAACATTGCGGTATGACAGAAGACGTAGTGACTAAGATAGAAAAAGGGATGCTTAGATGATTTGGACACGTGGAGAGGATGGAAAATAGACCGACGAAGAAAATTTATGCGGTGAGAGTAAATGGGCAAACTGGTAAGGGTCAACCTCGACGTACATATACCGATCAAATTGAAGATCTTTTGACAAAAGGCCAGGTCAAGAGTACCCTTAATCGGCGAGCGTGTATGAAAACAATTATGAAAGTTGACGAAGCGATAGTTGTATGCCAGAATCGTAGCAAGTGGAAAGCCATAGTCTCTGCCTACGCCGATGGGAGACAGGCGTGATGATATGTATGTATTTCAAAGTAAACAGGCTCTAATAGACTTTCTTTAAGCTACCCATAGCATATAAATGTTACTAATTTGCGGATGGTCCTGGTGCCTGTCTTGCAACCACTGCAGCATTCTACCTACTAAAAAAATAACAAGTCCTATGTGATAGGACTTGTTAAAAGAAAGTGGTCATTATAACTAACACACGTTAACAACACCAGAAGTGTCACTAACCCTATTACCACTTTGAATCGGACAGACTGTGGCCACCAACTGCTGATAGATCAAAAATCAAGGTGAAAAGGGGCTTTTTGCAGTGGCGGGTGCCGGATGACAATATGACCAACCAATGTGATTCTAATCTAGTAGGATTTTGTGACAGTACGGTGCCGCAGTAAACAGCGTAGCGTAACAAAATTACGCGCACCGCGTACTTACTTTGTAGTAGCATTGAGTAGCATTGCATTCAGCTCTTACGTCCGTGATCATCCTAGAATTCGAAATTACTTGAATGCGGTGATGCACTGCACAGCGCCGTGTGGCACGTCTCTCATATCTAATTATACTATCTTCACGCTGTACCTACCTATCTCTCATGAGGTAGTCAGAGAAGACAGATTGCCAGGCTTTGCGATCCATGCTTAGGTACCTACCTACTATTTTTGCTTCCAGTAGATTGGAATCGTTTCATAAATGCACGAAGTTTCAGGCTAAGCACTTTTGAAGGATTTTGAGCAATCTGCTCACGAGTAGCTATGACTAATGCGTATCACTTCGTTACGTATCCGGCCATACTTTATGCCGTACTATTTTCGCCTGTGCAAAAGCAAAGCCAGCATTCAATTTAATTTGTTGTATAAAATTAGGCCTAAAGACTGATACTACCTATTTGATTTTAAATTTAAAAATAATTACTACGTACTGTCAGCGGGTGTCGATGTCGCCCGTCATATGGCTTCCCAGGCTTCACCTCGTCTACTATTGATCCGTGGCCTCTGCGGCACACGGCCGACTTTATATCCAAGTTTACTGCGTAATTTGTATGAACAGAGTTGTGTGACGCTTATAACAAACATCACATCTAACATATGTTAATTTAGCATTGGAATACATAGTTTGGGATTGTAATGGGCTTCTATCGAGAGTTACGGGGCCCAAGCCAGCTTCACCTGCAAATTGTAGAAGATTTTTATATTTTACAGCGTAGCATAGGAAATACTCTACCACGTACTTACGTACAGAAGCAGCAAAATTCTACACCGTCTGATTAACTGACAAGGTCTTCGCGAAGAGAAGGAAACTCGAAACAAAATTTTGTTGGCCAGCGTGTTGAGGCTAATCAACCCCGCTAATGATTGGGAGAGGCCTTAGTCCAGCAGCTGACTGCGATAGGACTAAATTCATTGATTGAGGTACTTACTTATATATAAAAGGCTCTGTCAAGTTTTTCGGGGCTCAAGTGACCTCATCTGCAAGTAGGGTTGCCAGATTAGAAAACTGCAATATCTGGACAAAGGTACAAAATATCGGGATATTTTGAATTTTGTCGGAACAAATAAAAAACTACCAGGAGGAAGGTCTTCCTCAAGAAGGATCGACAGTTTGGTCAGGATCGATAAAACAAAAATGTCGGCTACTAATTACTAATTTTGCACGGCATACGGCATGGGGCGCGCGCGCTGTCAATCCCTTTCGATTTTGGTCGATCGCGCGCTTATTTGAACTTTGACCGCTGATGATTTGTGAAGCTTTTTGTCGGGACCTTTTTAGCTTTGACAGGACGTCGAGAAAATCCCGACGAATCCCGACCGTCTGGCAACCCTATCAGCAAGTAGCGCACCAGTTGACCAACAGACAAGGCAACGGCTAAAGCGTCCTAAAGGGTTTAGGTGTTCGGAGAGCGTCGCTCCCAACAGTGAAAAAAATTAAAGCTAAATTATAGCTGTTCCTAGTGAAATAAAAGTGAACCCAAGGCTCTAGCTCCAGGAAGGGTTACACTAGAATGAAGAGAAGAGATTGATTGATGTATTCATTATGATCACCCTTAGCTACGGGTGAACTTTAGTTGTCTAACTAAACTTCAATAAGTCGATTATGCTCTAAAAGAACACATAAATTCCCAACTTACTATATAATACTTGTGACGTTGAAGATTTAGGCTGAGAGTGAATTTAGGGTGACTTACACACAGACTTACAGCGATGAAGGAAAGTAGCATTTGCAAGAACATGAGCAATTATTAAGCAAATTAAACGTTATACAAAGCAATGAGAAGAAGGTAAGAATTTAGAAGTTAAGTAAGCTAAGATGATAGTAGAAGAGGATTGGGTTAGTTAGGCGAGATTGTTGAGACGCGTCCCGTGATAAAGTGGGATACGGCACCTGATGAGCATCTACAGTAGAAGAAGGCCAGGACCGCCAGTGCGGCTCGTTACATAAGGCTCTGCGGTGGACGTAAGGTCGTGAGGGCAAGGCACCGCTCCTGACTCGCGCGCGAAGTAGCCATGACGTCACATACTTACACTTACAATCAGGTGTGACCCTCAGTTACAGGTATTATAACTTAACTTAACTATCTTCACGCTGTATCCCTGACGGGGTAGTCAGAGAGGACAGATCGCCAGACATCGCGATCCATGCATACTTCTTTCGCTTCCTGTAGATTCATTAATCGCTTCATACATGCACGTCTGGGTATCCGAGTACTTTTGACTCTTCCGTTCTTGAGCAATCCGCTCACGTGGTCTTCATAAGTAAGTCTCGGTCTACCTTGACTCCTTCTGCTCTCTACTTTCGCACAATATATATTCTTCGTCAATCGTTCCTCACTCATTCGTAAAAGAAGTAGGTATTGTCATTACCTAAAAGAAGGTTTTCACATTGCGTTTGTTTGGTAAGCTCTAAAAGTTTAATAAGTTTAATTTTAATCAAATCAGCTATCACAGTTAACTGTTGAATGTAGGCCATTAACAATCCCAAAGAAGTATAACATCTAAACCCTTCGACGAGGTCATGGTGATAGCCAATTCTGTGTTTAACTCTGGGACATATCCTTCCGACACAAGCTACCAGGCGCGCCCGTCGCTAGACAATTAAGAAGGTACGTGTGGTTTAAGTCAAATCGAGTGCAGCATATTTTTGTAATTATTTCATGGCCTGGTTACTAATAGGTACCTTTTAGCCAAATTAATTCTTAATTCATATTTCTTCAATCTACTTTCTTATTATCTAACATGTTTCCGTCCTCTACGTCTAAGTCTAGTCTTTAGTCAAGATCAATCTCACTCTAGTATGATAGTGGTTGTTATACCGAGGTTTTCAGTGGATTTAACGCAACAAGAAAGAAAATTGCATTTCACTGCAGTGGTGGTTTTGTATGATGTGTAATGTAAATGCCACAAAGTGGTCCCCCATCTAAGGACCAGCTGGCCCCGCAAACTCAGTGTTAAACGCAGTGGAAACAAAAGAAAAAACGCGTTTTACTGCGTTATACCACTTCCTAACACTTGGTGTACTTTTTGTCGAACCTTTTATATGGAAGAAGAATTCATCACTCTTCCAAATAATCACTCGAAAATACTTACACTAAGTTTGAAAAATTATACAATGATTATTATTATTATTATTTGAAAAATTATAGATACAGTGATGTGACGTCTGCGTTTCTTTACGTTCTCATCGAAACTCTAAATTTAATAAAAGGCGTAGTTGAACATACAGAATATTTTTTTTATTTTACTAAACGATGCGGAATCCTTCATTACATGTTCTCAATTTTTCATATATTTATCTTAAAAAACCATGAAAATATTAAAAAAAAATACAAATATTACTCCACGCTATTCTATCAACATTAAGCGTCAACAAAAGCTTAAAAATATTTACTACGCCTAAAACATGTTAAAGTTACTGTCAAGAAATAGGTTAATTGAGTCAAGAGATTATTGCACTATTTGCTAAAGAAAAAAATATGGAGCAAATTACTAACTTCTTTATTGCATGGAAGGTTTATTGAATATTAATTCCTAATTTTACATAAGGTATGGATATCATAATAATGGTGAGGCGTTTCTTTCCGTTCTCATCGAAACTCTAAATTTTAAAAACTACTGGGTACCTTCTCCACAAACCGCCATTTCTTTTACGGCCTTTGGTGTCAACCACAGACAATACTAGCTTAGGTTGTATTGTCTGTGGGCGCCACTATCTACCATATATACAAATATCGCACACCAAAAACAAAAAAGGCGTAGTTGAACATACAGAATGTTTTTTTATTTTACTAAATAATGCAGAATCCTTCATTACATGTTCTCAATTTTTTCATATATTTATCTTAAAGAACCATGAAAATATAAAAAAAAAAATACAAATATTACTCCACCCTATTTTATCAATATTAAGTGTCAACAAAAGCTTAAAAAAATTTACTACGCCTAAAACATGTTAAAGTTACTGTCAAAAAATAGCTTAATTGAGTCAAGAGATTATTGAACTATTTGCTAAAGAAAAAATTATGGAGCAAATTACTAATTTCTTTATTGCATGGAAGGTTTATTGAATATTAATTCCTAATTTTACATAAGGTATGCATATCATAATAATGGTGAGGCGTTTCTTTCCGTTCTCATCGAAACACTAAATTTTAAAAAATACTGGGTACCTTCTCCACAAACCGCCATTTCTTTTACGGCCTTTGGCGTCAACCACAGACAATACTAGCTTAGGTTGTATTGTCTGTGGGCGCCACTATCTACCAAATAGGCAAATATCGCACACCTAATTCAAAAACGGCGTAGTTGAACATACAGATTTTTTTTAATGTACTTAACGATGCAGAATCCTTTATTACATGTTCTCAATTTTTTTCATATATTTATCATAAAAAACCATGAAAATATAAAAAAAATACAAATATTACTCCACCGTATTTTATCAATATTAAGCGTCAACAAAAGCTTAAAAATATTTACTACGCCTAAAACATGTTAAAGTTACTGTCAAGAAATAGGTTAATTGAGTCAAGAGATTATTGCACTATACTCGTATGTTAAAGAAAAAAATATGGAGCAAGTTACTTTCTTCTTTATTGCATGGAAGGTTTATTGAATATTAATTCCTAATTTTACATAAGGTATGCATATCATAATAATGGTGAGGCGTAACGATACTAACTTCTTCAAAATATATTTTATTGTTATTGTTATATACTAGTTGACGCCCGCGGCTTCGCCTACGTAGAGAAGTTTTCCCGTTCCCGTTTCCCACAGGAACTGGTTCCCGGAAAAATCCGTTTCCCACAGGAACTTGTTCCCGGAAACAAAGTTGCCTATGTGTTATTCTGATGTATAAGCTATATTATTGTAAAGTTTCATTAAAATCCATTCAGTAGTTTTTACGTGAAGAGTAACAAACATCCACACAAGCTTTCGCATTTATAATATTGTTAAGATTAAGATATAATTTATTACAGTCAAAAACAAAAATCAATTAAACATTAATCTTAATAAAAAAAAAATTATTTAAACTATACCTAAATAAAAACTACCTAACCTATTTATAAAAATTTAAACTGGGTTCCCTCGGTAGGGTACCTATGATGCAGGCAGCATTCCCACTCTGAATAGCAATGGAAAGTCTTTGCGCGAGAAAGCTACCTGCACTGAATGAATTCATATTGGGCACCGAGTCAACTGTACTTGCCACAGCACTTGCTTTTTTGCTAGTAGCCAGGAGGTTGGATGTTGCAAGTGTATCGGTGCAAGTGGCATCACATATTAGTGCACGTCTCATTCTTCAGGGTACTAAAGACATCCCGTCGGGCCGCTTACCATCATTTCGTATAATTTGCGGTTCTAAGACCGCGGGGACATTTATACTGACAAAGGCTCGTCTCAGGATATCATTTAGTGCAGCGTGACGGGATTGACGGCCATCGGCAAAAGAACAGGCAAGCCCATGATATCCGAGACGGCTCACATAAGCTCCGGACGACACACAGGAGTGTTCAACCGACACATCATCACCCAACAGGAGACAATCTGCTATGCGGAGTGTAGTGGGGTCAATGAAGGTGCCAGTGTTGGGAGAAGGAAAGGCGTGAAGTCATTGCCCAGACTCTGATCGAGATACAGCTAAAAGCCTTGTTCGATTAGTACCGGAAGAGTTTTCAATAAGAGTATTGAGAAAAACAGAAGAAGCTATTGTGTCCCAGGCTCTTTGCTTTTTGAGTGTCGGGGGTAAATTTAGCCTAGCATTCAAGGCTTCGTCCAGACTCGCAATCTCACAGTTTGAGGCTGTTGAAGCCTTTACTTATGAGGTCACGAGTGCTGAAAATCGAAGACAGGAATGCCGTTAAGCTATACTAGAATTTTTTCGGGTCCCCAAACAACCAAACCTAATCGGTAAGGAAGCTTGGGACCATGCTTGCTCATTGAGATGAATATTCAGAATAGTTTCAATTTGGGATTTTAAAACATTTTCAATGGGTAACATACCCTTGTACCTATGTTTCTTTCAACTATTACTATTAAATTCTTAGTGTGTACATAAATAAATGAATAAAAATAAGTTGACTGCCTCTGTGGCGCGGTGGGAGTGCATCCGACTGCTACGCAAGAGGTCGTGGGTTCACACGATGGTTTATTCTGTTTCTGGGTGTTATTTATCTATAATATGTATGTATTTAGAAATATATAAGTATGTTTATCAGTTATCTAGATCCCATAACACAAGCTAATATTAGCTTACTTTGGGCTAGATGGCGCTGTGTGAAAAGTGTCCCACAATTTATTATTATTTTTTATTATTATTAAATAAATAAAATCAGATTAGGAAATTTCCAAATTGGGCAACGTAGCAAGTAAGTAAATTTGGGCACAAATAAGGAGAATTTAAGGATAAACAAAGCGCAGTGACTACTAATTTTGACAATGCGGTCTGTATATTGATTGAATTATGTTACCTCCTAAGAGAGGAGGAATAGGCTGTTTTTAGATAACAGTTTAATATACGGGCAAACCAGGTTAAAATGTTGATTTTGTCCTTAATATATAATGCACATTTATTAAAATTTAAATGCAAACCAATCGTGTTAAATTTCTCTATAATTAAAATTAAATCTGCAAAAACAGTCTGTGAATCACCACCTAAGGTCGTATCATCGAGATAGCAAATATTTAATTTGGAATTTAGATTATGGATTATAGAATTTATAACCAAACTAATAAAAAATAAAAAATAGCTGGACCAAGGGGATCACCATGCTGACAACCCACGGTTGAAAGGATTTCGTTACTCTTGTGAATTAATTTAGAAGGGCAGTGGTAACACTGATTGAAATTGAATATTTTTGTTAATATTTGATTTGATTTTATTTGTTTAGGTTATAAGCGTAAATATTGATCTCAAATTCAGACTGATTTGTAATATTTATAAAAATAAAGAACGTGATTTACAAAAATATATATTTTATTTATTTTATTCCACCTCCAAATTTCCCAAAAAAGGATTCTTAAATACTGATTACATCATTGTGTGTACTTCACGAGTTGTAATTATGAAGTTTAATTTTTACGATTGTCAAATTGTTCTAACATAATTATGTACAAGTGCTGTCCTGTCAATAAAGTCTAATACAATAAAGAAGTAAGAAACATACATAAATAATGTGTTCCAAACCTGCATGAAATAGAAAATGATTTAAATTTACCTCTTGTTATATGTTTAAAATTAAACGGCATAAAAGGCATTACAACTCCGTCGTGATTTCTATAAAAAAACAAATCATAAAGGCGTATGTATAAATAAGTCATGAATAATTTTGATAATTCTTGTTAATTGTTAATTGTTGCTGATAAGTCACATGTTTAATTACGTAAACAATTTCTTTGTGAAGCTAATACAAAAATACGTATTCGTTTCTTTTCACAATAACAGGTGATTTGATTCCAAAGCCAATGATTTCGAATAAAAGGGCCCATTTAGTTCTTTCTGTTGAGATATGGTACATTAACATAGTGAAATTCTAACAAAAGTTATAGCAAAAATTAACTGTTTTTTAGCTCTCCTATAAAGTTGGTGTTTTCGAGTTACGCCTTTTTTGAATTAGGTGTGTGATATGTTCCCGCGGTTCGAAGATTAATCGTAGATGCAGGGCTACATCTAGACGACTTTTCAGTTGCTTTCAAATTCTAAATGGTTTTAAAGCACATCAGGGTCCGCATTTACTAGCTGACATCTATGATTTGTCTTTTTACAATTAGACATTGTAAAAAGCAACAGCCTTCCGGCCTCCCAACCCCAGTATCGACGGAGTTGACATTTCCCGAAAATCTCTGCCCCTGGTACACCCTCAAATGTCGTAATTTTACTGACAATAACACTAGAATTTTATTTTATACCTTCGCCTTGATGGAAAAATTGGAAATTCTATTAATGTTTCGGCTCTAACGCAACGCATAAGCATTTAAATAAATAAATAAATAGATATCGATCAAATCCTCCATGACAGTTGTCACACATCAAAATATTTAACGCGCGCGTTTTTGTGACGCACGGTCTATGGTCAGGGTTGGCTGTAATGGAATTAGTAGGGGTGTACCTCATCACTTTATAAATCAAAGCAGGTAATATTGTTTTTAAACTTATCTAGAGAAAGTGTTTTCTAATTTAAATAACACAAAAATATATGATGCTCATTAAATTTCACACTATGATTTTCATTGGACATCGCGCATAAAACATACCTACTCGAAGCTTGCAGTTGAGACTACTTTACTACATTTTGTAGTAAATATGTGTGAAAACTGATACAGGCTACGGAAACCTGAAACAGTTCTTACTTATCCTGTTCATAGAAGCGAGAAGAAATCGATTCAATGAATTAGGTGCTGGTAGATTGGCATTTGGCCTAAGGCCCATAAGATTTTAGGCCATACACTCAAAGCTCCACGTGAACATATTTGGAAAACATGGTTTTTAAATGTAGTTATTGGAACCTATTCATTCATTTATAATTTATCATAATTAAGAAAAGAAAGGGAAACGGGCCTTAATTACGAGTATCCATAATCGAAGGTAAAATCGCTAGTCAAGTGAAAATGCCTCTAAGGTTTTCCACAAAAAATAACTAAAAATACCTCATACTAAGTATTAAAAAGTGGTAGTAGACAGCCCTATCAATCAGCTGCCCTAGTTCATTCGAAATTTGAACGCACAGCCATCGTGTCTATGAAGGTTTTATTTTTTAAATTTTCAAATATCGAATGGAAGCTTCAAATCAGTTGTTTATTTTCATAAGTATAATGGCATTGTTTGTGGACAAGATTATGTAGTATCTCGATCAATATGGAGCATTTATTTTTATTTTCGAGAGTTTGATACGTAACAACAAGCTTTTTTGTGGATGATTCTGCATTTTACATTTACTGGTCTGCCGGGACTTCGATGTGGCGATAATTTTTTGTCATGCATATCTTGTTACTGGCTGACTAGACTGTTCCATTATGAATGAAATACCAGACTAAATGCACTCTAGAAGCGATTTCAATAATAGAATATGATTGAAATTTTGTATACAGAGTTACCTTGAGTTATCCACATACCAATTACCAACCTCATAAAAATAATACACATTGGGTAGTAGATCAGTAGTGCGTACAGACACACGGTCTGGCAAATATGACACTTTTTGCAAAATATAACCTTTTGTGTGGACAACTTTATAGGCCGTAAAACATCCCTACGGGACATGAATCACATACTTATATAGGTATATTATATCATAGGTGCCCAAACATTTACGGATAACAAAAATTTGTTCTGACTCCGACCCCATAGGCAACTTTTTATACCGGGAAAATGTTTCTGTGGGAAACGGGACGGGAAAGCTTCTCTACGCGGGCGTCAACTAGTAATATTATAAATGCAAAGGTTTGGATGGATGTTTGTTACTCTTTCAAGTAAAAACTTCTGATTAGATTTTAATGAAACTTTACAATATATAGGCTACTTATTATCCCGGGAACAAATTCTTGTGGAGAAACGGGTACGGTAAAACTTCTCTACGCGGGCGAAGCCGCGGGCGTCAGCTAGTATTGTCATAAAACATATACACACACTATCATATATTATATTGTATATAGTATAGGATAATTTACGCATGCATAGATACATATAATGTGTATCTGTTACGACCTCCTATGTGTCCTACCTATACGTGTATGATTATACAAAAACAATTCGATCAGATCGAACGGTCACTATTCAGGGGATTATATTTGTGTGGTCTGTAAGTGACTGAGAAAGTTGCGCCTGCCCATGTCGAAATACCATATTGTTAGTCAGTAGAAAACATTGGTAGAGTTTTTAAATACCTACACTAGCAATGTTTAAAAAAAATCAAGTCCATAGAGTAAATTCCGACAATTTTTATTTAATTTTGCGATGATGGAATAAGGTCATGAATTCTAATATTTTGTTTTGTTGGGGTCTTGCGCCCTTTGAGGTTAGGCATAACATGTCCAATAACCTTTGAAAAACTATTTTTAGGTCAAACTAGTTGACGCCCGCGGCAGTGCCCGCGTAGAGATGTTTTCCTGTTCTCGTTTCCCACAGGTACATGTTCCCGGGATAAAAAGTAGCCTATGGGTTATTCTGATGTATAAGCTATATATTTGTAAAGTTTCATTAAAATCCATTCATTAGTTTATACGTGAAAGAGTAACAAACATCCATTCTTACAAACTTTCGCGTTTATAGTATTAGTAGGATACCTTATTGTTAAAATAATTTATATCATTTATTTAAAAAAAAATATATTACACTTCAATACTGCCAGATGTTCTAGCCTATTGCAACATTTCTTCCCCATTTTAATGGCTCGTTTCCTCATTTAATGCATGCTGTGTTCACATGTTTATGAACCTAGTTTAATTCAAAACTGTATTTTAAAACATGTAAGATTTCTATGTGCTATGTTCTGTTTTGTGAACCATAAATAAATAAATAATTTTACATGCAGTTCCTCCTTGCGGGCTTTTGTAAGCCGTCGATTCCTCGTCGTTGTCTTACCTTACCCCGCCAGACTTCCAGACCTAGCTGCTGATGGTTCTTCGAGAGATAGGTATGTCGAGCCGAAATTTTACGTCACTCCATAGTCGTAAAAACAAATAACATCATTAAATTTAATTCAATATTGAACTCAACCGCCCAATCATTTCAATGAACCACCAAAAAATATCGAGTTTCGATTTTTTTATAAATATTTCTTTTAGAAGGAGTTTTAAACAAAAATATCCTTTTAAATCGTATGAAAGGCGTAAGCCAAGTTTATATTAAGTAATGCCGCGTGGGTCAAATGACTACGTGTCACTTTGATTGCAACCTTCAAATAGCTGGTTAAGCTGAGTGCAAAGGTCAATAAACCATTAATAAGTCGGTCTTTTTCATACGGCTTATGAAACGTGAATACTTAGTACTCGAGCGACACTGGTTGATTGCATTATGTTTTACGGGTCTTTTTCGCGTAATATCATAACTTTTGCTCACTTCTCGACGTTTCGGCTATATTGCAATAGCCGTGGTCACGAGTAGACTCTACTACGTAAAATAATGACTAGTGATTTTAATTGAAAATAACAAATGGGGGAAGCTTTCCGATTTATTTGCAAAGTTGAGTCAATTTTGGAGAAAATGTTTATTAAATTAAAATAAATAAATATTTTGGGACATTCTTACACAACACCAACATTAGTACAAATTAAGCTAATATACCTGAGCTTGTATTATAGAATCTACACAACTGATAAATATACCTTCTTATATATTTCTAAATACATACAAAATAGGTATACATAACATCGAATCTCCGAAACAAACATTTGTAGATCACAATTGTTTCGACTGGGGACTCGAACCTGGGACCTCAGCCCGACATTCGCATATCCTATCACATCGTTATTAATTAATCCTAGATGCTAGAAAGAAAAGAAGAGAATAAATTGATTTGGATAAATATTTGTGGTGGGTTAATGACACCTCAGGCAGGAGCTCATGCCGTGTTGAAATAGACAGACGCAGGTTGTGGCTACCTGCTGTTGAAATTTTTCAAGCCGCCCATATGGCCTTCAACTTGACTTAACGACTGCCATGTTACTGGCAACGGGGACCAACGGCTTAACGATCCTTTCGAAGAACGGAAACACTCGCAAATGTAAATGCAACAAAGTGGTCATCCCATCCGTGACCAGCCATAACGACGTTACGATTTACTTTAGGCAGTGATCGTTTACAGAACATTGAGTCCGCGAGACAACGAGCGCTTCAAGGCTCAGAGTGACAGAAGACATAGGCTTCGTTACGGCCGTGGGCGGAAGGTCGGGGAACCCCGTTCATATTGGCTCTCTGGTGGCTGGCACCCCTCGTGTTCCTGGGTGCCTTCTAGTGCCCGCTCGATCGCTCTCCACCCCCTCTGCTCTCAGAGGGACATTCTGAGACGACTCGAAGCTGGCATAGGCTAATCTTCTCCTGGAGATTCTGGGGGGCAGCACATCTAGCCCACTGCGGAGAGCCTCATATTGAGGCATTCCCTTAGCCGGGCTTCCTGGATTCTTAGGAATTTTATTTTGTAGTGTAGCTACCCTTTATCTACTGGAACTTGCCCCAGGGATAAAAGTAGTCACAAACTTTCCCCTTTATTGTACATTTCCGGATTAAAAAAAATTAAAAGGAAAATAGTAAATATCTAAATATTTACTATTTTCCTTTTAATTTTTTTAGCCACGAAGGCCGGGCGTCCTCAGGTATCTATACTAATATACCTATAAAGCTGATGAATTTGTGTGTTGGATAGCCCTTTTATAATTTTCATACATTATTCTAAAAGTAATAAACGCGATTAAATGTGTGCGATAGGGGTTCAAAGTATGTCACAAGCGAAGCCGCGGGGATCATATTTAATATTGTCTATATTCAATCAAGAATCACTAGTATTTTTGATAGTAAATTTTTGAAATTTTCGTCTAGCCTATAAACTTTACCAATAAATTGTGTTGAATAGTTTTAAAAGTCTTTATGGACTTAACCTTTTTAAAACAAATATTTTTTAATGTAAAAAAATCTAATCGTAATTTTTGTTGAAATTTGACAATCAAAAATATTAAGCCATTCGACGCCGACGGCATTGCATCCAAAACTGTCACACTTTACTCGAAATGTGACACGTTTGTCAGATTTTTTGTCAATGATTGAGTTTATGATTGGGGCTGCCATATCCATTATTAGTTTTACTTACTTTTTCTAGCTGTTATTCGATTTTAATGTCTGTCTTATTATTATTCTGTCAGCGTTAAGCTGGAAAAGGGCGTGCTTCGTTGGTTTGGACACGCTCAACGAATGAGTGAGGAACGATTGGCGAAGAATATAAATTGTGCGAAAGTAGAGGGCAGGAGTCAGGGTAGACTGAGACTTACATAATATGAAGATCACGTGAGCAAATTGCTCAAAAACGAAACAGGCAAAAGTACTCGGATATCCAGACGTGCATGTATGAAACGATTAATGAATCAACAGGAAGCGAAAGAAGTATGCAGGGATAGCGATGCCTGGCGATCTGTCCTCTCTGACTACCCCGTCAGGGATACAGCGTGAAGATAGTCCTATTGCTTTCATTTCCAATAATATAATCAGTAAACTCAAGCTAAGGACATGTATTATATATAGTCACCGCTTTTTTTTCTGAAGGCTGATGTAATTGTAGTTCACCCATTTGCCCATAAATAAAAAAAAAATAACTAAACGAACTTGCATTGAACAACATAAGTACATTTGAAATTAAGTCCGCCTGTGTACATAGTTGTGCATGAAATTTTAAATAAATAAATTAGAAAATCTGCGTGTATAATATAAGCTTAAAATAAATAAATTTATTATGATCAACTGAATTTACGTTTGTCCTACAATTTATTTTGCTATTCTATCCCACCACATTATCATCATCATCATCCGAGCGTCTGTCCCAGTTGCGTCTCGCGACGCCCGGGATCCGCTTTCCTATCCCACCACTTTGTAGTGCAATGATAGTACCACGTCGAAGTCTCTAACATTACTGAATTAACCAACTGACGCGTAAAATTAAGTTAAACATAGCCTGGCAATACTTAAAAAGTTTTTCATACAACCACAGTTGTCAAATTAGACGGTGTGTTCGATATTTAACACTTTGACACTGGCAGCTAATCCTCTCGGTCACTCCTCTTTTTGTCATTGGTCTCAAGTGTCATGGCGGCTTTCGAATAATCCTTTTAAACACGCGCTCTTATTAAATAACCTGTGTCGTATTTCTGTGCGTATGTGCTCAGATTTTATGTAAAAAACTTGATATTGGAAACTTTTTAAATAAATTTATTATAATGTAGTAGAGAAATCTGATGAACCTTTTAAGTTTATGATGGTTATTACCTAATATGAGTAGAGAGTACTATGCATTTACATTACTAGACTATGGCACCTATAAAAGAACATTATGAAAGCTTGCTTTTGATCTATTGAGTGCACAGGTGAGTGCGGACGGTGCTGGACGAAAATCTCTGGGGCCCAAATTAACTTTATCTTACAAATTAGGTTGCCTGCTAACTAAGATTAAACAAGTGAAAAGATAGTCGCAGACCCACCCCAATGGGGAAAATGACTATGTAGGTATTTGTATTATATGCGGGTGCCCTTTCGATCGCATAATTTTTTTCAGCATAATGTAGTTTGGCATAACAGTTTCAGCATAAAGTTTTCTCGCATTAATTATGATAAGCAGAGTGTTATAAACGCATAATGGTTTTATTGGCATAACATTAACTTACTCTAATTTTTTTATCATAATTTTAATCAGCATAAATGTAAAGGGTATAATTGTTATACGCCTAAAGATAATTTATCATAAAATACAAAACGCATAATGGAGGTATGGATAACCGTTTAAATCATAAATGAATAATAATTTGACTAAGAATATTTAAGAAATAATAAGACACCATTGTAAATAATCATCTCACTCATAGCCAAGTTTTTAAGCTGTAACATATAAAACGATATTTTAATTGTTATTTTTTTTAAACTAGTCTTGTGCAAAGTCGTAAATAGGTACGACGACGAGCGAAGCGATTAGGAGTGTTAGGTCACTATAGACCACAACGCGCGAGCCAAGCGAGCGAAGCGAGCGGGCCGCGGTAGCGCCCGGCGATGCGCCAGAATAGAATCACTCGTTTTAATCTACCTACTTTCTTTTTGTGTATTCTATATATAAGTGTTGAAATTTTGAACTTCAGTATAGTGACTATTGACATTTTTAATCAGTGGGCATTTTTAATCTTAGACAGTTCAAGCTTAGATATAAAAATAAAAATATGTACTCGTTAACATTATGGTATTCTATATGTATGGCTTGTGATCTTTATGCGAGAGAGAGTGATATGCCAATAAATGTTATGATAAGTAATAGTTATTGTAAAAAAAATTATGCGTAAACATTTTATGCGGGTATATCATTATTATAAAAAAGTTATGGGAAAATAAAGTATGCCTAATAATTTATTCTGTTTGAACGTTATTCGAAACGAAGAGTATGCCAAAAAACGTTATGCAGTTTTAAGTTATGTCTCTAAAATTTATGCAACCCTATACGGACCCATTATATGCCACGCTATTGCAAACCACACTTTCATAGTCCTGACTCTTATAACTCAGGATCTACAGCAACGACCAAGACCAGAAAAGTTACACCGAGCTTGAAGGTAAAGCATCAAGAAAGTTAAAATGTCTTGGAATCTGCATAGAAATTAATCAGATGATAAATTGTGAGAGGGAGAGGGAGAGTGGAAAGAACTCTTCCCTCCTTTGCAAAGTGGGAGACTAAGAAGGCAACTAGGTGTTGCCTTCCTTTATTTTCCTTGTGGAATTGTAAAGTACGAAACTGCGTTAACTAACTTTCGCTATACAGCTGTGGTCTTCGTATGGATGATCGCTTTGTGGCATTCACATTTATGAGTGTTTCCGTGCCTTGGAAGGCACGTGAAGCCGTTGATCCCGGTTGCCAGTAACATGGCAGTCGATAAGTCAAGTATAAGGCCTTATGGGCGGCTTGAAAAATTTCAACGCCACAACCGGCGACTGTCCATTTCAACACGGTAATGGACTTACCACCAGTTACGTAGCACAAATATGCTTAGTGTGAATTGTGGGCGTAATTAGGCCTGCCCGGGCGTGAATGATAGAAACGCCCAAAAACACGAAAATACATACGAGTTGGCATGAGCTCCGCATAATAAACTACTTCCGTAGTTAATTGTAAAATGTTTATATACATAGGTACATCATATTTTCCCACCTTTATGTACCTACTATGCCGGTAGTTAGAGGCATACTATACGCCAAGATTTCTCCGTATACTGTAAACCATAAAGTAAAAGTTTTGCATAATTATTATATCACTCCTTTTGCTAAATACTTCAAACCCAGACTATAATCAGTGTGATCATATATGGAATCAGGTGTTAACTGACAGAATATTAAACAGCTTAAACGAAAATAGTTAACTAACTATCTTCACGCTGTGTCCCTGACGGGGTAGCCAGAGAGGACAGATCACCAGGCTTTGCGATCCATGCATACGTTTTTAGTTTCTTGCAGATTCATTAATCGCTTCATACACGCACGTCTGGGTAGTCAAGTACTTTTGACCCTACCGTTTTTGAGCAATCTGCTCACCTGGTCTTCATATGTAAGCCTCGGCTTATCCCGATTCCTTCTACCTTCTACTTTCGCACAATATAAAAGTTTATATGATTTTATGCATAAGGGGTATCAGACTAACAGATTTTTAAGGCCCCAAGAAGATTGTGGGCCATTGGTATTGGGGCCCAAGTCCTTCCCTTTCTAGCGGTGAGCTAGAAAGACGCTGATTAAAGGACGAGTGAAGCGACGGAGGCGCCCGTTTTCCAAATAATGCCGAAAATCTAAAGTCTAACGATATCTGCTAGTAGCTGCCAAATAAAAATGAACCACTGACTACAAAATCAGGTAGGGTTTAGAAGTAACTGGGAATACGCTGAGATACCGATGTATGTAGGTGTGACTAAAATTAGCACATATTATTTTTGAAGTGAAACTTTATAGCTGACATTTTATAGCTGTAAAAAAATGTCGTAAAGAAATTTCACTTCTTACCTGTGTACTCTGGTAGGTACACATACCTTTTTTGTTAATGTTTTAAACACAGTTATTATATTTCTGCGAAACCTGGCGATCTGTCCTCTCTGACTACCCGTCAGTCAGGGATAAAGCTTGAAGATAGTTAGTTAGTTTTATTATATTTTGTGACTGGCAGTGATTGGAGTTGTAATTCAATGTAATAAATGACACTTTTTAAAGTTATGGTAACATTTGAAACGTTATACGAACTCCTTTGACTTCAATAGTTTTTGACAAGTCACACGTTATCTATGACAATCGCGTCCACCCGTGTCAAAAGCAAAAATGGCTACCCAAGTAGTTTCATTGTCAATTTTATTGCTAAATCATTGATCGACGATAAATATATGGATCATTCACACGCTAGATCACGACAGGTGGCAGCACTTGCACTTGCGCAGTGTCACCAAGAGTCCAATCATATCTATTGAATGTGTTTCTCTTTACTGTTAAAAAATACTAATAATATTATGGTGGTTCCGTATTGTATTTTTTGTAAACGCCTCGTGATTATATCACAAGTTAGGCAAAAGAAAAGTGTCATTATCCTTATAGGTCTATTATAAGTTACTCTACATTACATTTATACTATTAAAGTGGTGTTTTCCTGTTTAGGAATAGGAAGTATAGTTGCCTTTTAGGTCGCCGCACGCTTTTATAAAGGAGGGAAAAGACGTTACTTTTTTTCCATCTACCTCAAATTACGTTCTGATTAATTTCGATGATGGTTTTAAGACATTCCACTTCTCCTGGGACTTCACCGAGATTGAGCTAGGTGTAACTTCTCTGGTCTTAGTCATTGCTGTGGATTGTGGTTTACAAAAATACAGCAATAGGAATGCGAGTGGAATCAAGATTACCCAGTAGATATTTATTTTGCTATCGTGTACAGTAATTAATTTGGATATAAAGGGGACTATTAAGACATTTTGGGGCCCAAGTCTACCTTGCCTGCAAACTGGCGCACCAGATGACTATCTGCCGAGACGGCGTAGACGCTCGTAGAGATTTGTAAAGTACCAAAAAAAGACAAATCTCTCCTCCTATAAGCAGCCAATTACTTTGGGGCCTTCTGAAAGTAAAGACCTTTACAACGGATCTCTAAAAGTAGAAAGAGTCCAACAACAAATATTTTGTAGGCGTACGATGTTGTTTTTTTGAAATTTGAATTTGGAAGCTTCAAGTTCAGTGTGGCCAACCAAAATGCGTTTGTCGTGTAATCCCCCAGGGATATGGATTATTTTTTTTAATCAATTATTACTTTTTTGATACATTGCCCTTCGCGTGGGATATTGGGATGATGGCATGTCGAGAATTTTATACGCCATATTAATTTTCTATTAGTCATTGTTGCATCATGGATTTCTCGTAGATCTCAAAAGAATTCAATTATCAAATGTGTTGGACTCTATTTAAATCAACAAAAAGTTATAGACTTATTTTAGATCTTATTTGACGATTCAAAAGGCTTTTTATTTATCTTCTAAAACAATAATTATAAATTTATTATGATGCCCGAATTTACGCGCGTGGTGAAGTTTTCCCCATTCGAGATTTCGTACGGAGCCTTATAGTTTTTGAAAATCCAGTATAGCATATGTTACACACGAAGAATTAAGCTTTCTAATGGTGAAAGATTTTGTAAAATCGGCACAGTACTGTCGGAGCTTTTTCATTACAAACAAACTTACAAATCTTTCCTCTTTATAATATTAGTATAGATTAATAACATTACATTACTATTCTAGATACCAATTTCATATGTGTAGAAATCTCAAAGACTTTCCGACTGTCCTTAACTGCCAGCCTCAGCAGTCAACTCTGGCATTGCCTGCAGTGTACCCTGCAGATTATGCCTACGACACTACGTTATGTTTATTGAAGTGATAGGTACTTCTTTTGGCGCGTTAGGGAAAAGTTACAAGAGTAAATTTTTACGATGCGCGCGCAGACCGTCACGAAAAACCGACACCAAAATTTTAACTACATTCATTAAGTAGTTTTCATTGATTTTTTTTTTACTAATTTATCATTCCTGTTATAAACAAAGAGTTGATATGTGATAAAATCGTATTAGACTAAAGCAGTATAACTTCTAATGCGTGTACATAAGTACACACACACACACTATTTTTCCTTCTAATTACTGTTCTACCCTTAAAAATAAATTATTGACCATTGTCATATCTATTTAGTGTTAGTCTAAGTCTAGTACCTAAGTAGAACGTGGCAATAGCATATTGAGCCTGAAAACTCCTTACTTAAAACTTTGTTTGTTTGTCTATGACTCAATGATTCTGTTTCCATTTATAAACTGATGGTGTCCTAGCTCTAACAAACTGTTTGTATTTGTTGAATTATTCCAAATATAAACTTGAACTTGTATTACGTCAGAGTTCGTTGTTCAAATCAGTACTGCAGTCTCATTCCAGGTATATTCTTTAAATTCTTGTTTCATCGATTAAAACCCATAGCTTGAACTCTACCTATAAGTATCAAGGAACTTATACCTCGAAGAGAATTTTCTTTTCTGTAAACGTAAGAGACTGTACGAGTACTTCCGACACATACTTACGTAATTATACATAAATCCTATCAAACTTAAGACTTATTCCCTTAGCATCGCTATTGCTTCAGCTTCCTACAACATGGTTCCCTAATCGTAGACCTCAGAGGTCCATTAATATTATAATCACTATTAATGCACGGTGAAACTATACGTTGGTAATCCACAAAGCGATGTGTGTGCTCTGTCTACTCCCCTGGGGATGCCGGGGTTGTGTTTCACTGAATAAAGGTTGAACTTAGAGCATTGTTTGATGAGTGATAAACAATGCTCTCCTTTACCTACTGAATAATATAAAACTTTCGGTAAAGCGTCGATGTGAATTTGCAGATGTAAAAGATGTTTTGTAAATACTAAGTGGCTAATCTTGAGGCTCAGGTCAGCCTCACCTACTAAATAAAACTGAAAACAAAACCCTGTACTATTTTCTTTAATTATTTTACATACATACATACATATTGTCACGCCTTTATCCCCTAAGGGGTAGGTATACTATACGCCCACATTTCACCGTATGCATTTTTATCCCACGTAACAGGTGGTGAGCCCATTGTCGAGTTGAAATGGACAGGCGCAGGCTAAGGCCTTCAAACAGGCTTAACAACAGCAATTTTACTGGCAACCGGGACCAACGGCTTAACGTGCCTTCCGAAGCATGGAAACACTCGCAAATGTAAATTCCACAATGTGATGATCATGCTCAACGCAGTGATCGATTACAGAACAAAGAGTCAGCTGGCCACAAGCGCTTCTAATTATTTTATGGCCTGGTTATTACGATCTTTTAGTAAAATCTTATTTATTACATATTTCTTCATAGTTTTCTTATTATTTAATGTATTTGTCTTTTACGTCAGTAAGTCACAATAAGTTTTGCCCCAGTAACATGTTAGAAACATTACTTAATTCAGTGGAAAATTCGCAGCGAAATGGAATAATCACATTTCACTACGATATATCACTGTCTTTCACTATAGCACGTTGACACAACTATCATGTTTAAGACTCTTCTATTATTACACATAAAACAAGGTGAATGCACTAGTTTTCGAAAATAATATACAACAAGCATGTAGATTAAATCACTTTTTTTAAAATTATTTTATGGTCTGGTTACTAAGACCTTTTAGCCAAATCTTATTTTTTATATCATATTTCTTCAATCTTATCTTCTAATTTAGTCCTGTCCAGTCCTTTGTCGATGTCAAGTCCAGTCATAGGTCCTGTGTCCTTGCTCCGTTAACGGGGTAGAGCGTTATTGAGGCTTTCAGTGGAATTTACACGACAAGTTGTAAAATAGTCTTTCACTGTAGCACGTTGACACAACTTTCATGTTTAAGACTGCTATTTTCACACATAAAACAAGGTTCATGCACTAGTTTTGGACAATAAACGTGCAGATTAAGATTAAAGAACGAGGCAAAGATTCAGGCGACCTTACGGGCTTGAGACGTCAGATGGCAGTTGCTCCCAAAACCCATAGTCAAACTAAGCATAGCTGCCCCTGGCAGTCAAATGAAAGGGCCAGGTAGGGCATAAAAGCAACTGGGAATACGCTAAGATAAAGTAGAAGAGGAAACGGAAAAAATACCTATACTATGAAGTCTCGTCGCTCGTCGTAGGATTAACGAGTACGCTCCATTGCCGATTATAAAAAAATCTTTGCGAAAAAAGAGGGTAAGATTTTGTTCGGGATTTAAAATAGTCTCAGAAACTGGTTTTGCTTAGGTTTTGACACCATATATTTATATAATTGTCATGCATTTGTATTTTGACACCTTAGGAGTATTTGTGAAGTGGATGATGATAAGGAATATTTGTAGACTAATTAAAGTTCTTGATTACCTTAGATTTTTTGTACTATTCGTTTGTTATATATATTGTAAATTCTCTGAGCCTAATTTTGGACTAGAAGAATCGTTAATCGGCGAACTATCATTTTGTTATTAAAGCTAATTTTCTATTTCTTGAGGATTGAATAAGTTTGATGAAAATGTAAATGATGCCTAAGCCTGATTCCTATATGAAGCTAATACTATCTAATAACCACACGAGTCTTCGGTTTTAATTAAAAAAGGGTTTGTGTACACGCATTAGAAGTATTACTGCTTTAGTCTAATAAGATTTCATCACATATACCACAACTCTTTGTTTGGAACAGGAATGATAAATTTGTAAGAAAAATACATAAAAACAATGAAAACTACTTTGAATGTAGTTATAAGTTTTCACGGAAACACGTATCAGCTAACTTTAGGGTGTTTATAAGTTATCATGGAAACACTTATCAGCTAACTTCATGGTGTCGATTTTTCGTGACGGTCTGCGCACACACAAACAGCTCATTGCTACTTTAATTCCTTGTTTAATTCCTTGTTATATTTTCTGACGGATAGCCTAATTGCAGAGTTTTCGTTTCTGGATGCGGAAAGCGCAGAACTGTGTGTTTTGGCGAAAACCGGAAGAGGCATACATCCAGCAGTTGACTGCCAAAGACTGGTCTACAAAGATAAATAAAATTGATGTGTCTGTTTGTAATACCAGCTTGTCACTAAATACTGCACCCAGACGTGCATGTTTGAAGCGGATAATGAATCTGAAGGAAGTGAAAGAAGTATGCAAGGATCGCGAAGCCTGGCGATCTGTGCTCTCTGACTACCCCGTCAGGGATACAGCGTGAAAGAAAGTAATACGGTATTTACAAATTTTTTTTGAACGTAGTTCCTTATGGCTGGCTTGGAGGAGATAGGGATTTTGCTGCGCCACCGAACTGAAAAATATGTGATAGTAAAACCGTAAGAAAAATTGGGTGGAAAATATTGGGTGGAATAAAACCGTTAAATGAGACGAGCGCAGGCGCGAAAGTCGTATACACAAGCAAATAGTTTCTCTTTCTTTCAGTGAGGGTGGGGTGAGGGTGAGAGTGAGGGTGAGGGTGAGGGTGAGGGTGAGGGTGAGGGTGAGGGTGAGGGTGAGGGTGAGGGTGAGGGTGAGGGTGAGGGTGAGGGTGAGGGTGAGGGTGAGGGTGAGGGTGAGGGTGAGGGTGAGGGTGAGGGTGAGGGTGAGGGTGAGGGTGAGGGTGAGGGTGAGGGTGAGGGTGAGGGTGAGGGTGAGGGTGAGGGTGAGGGTGAGGGTGAGGGTGAGGGTGAGGGTGAGGGTGAGGGTGAGGGTGAGGGTGAGGGTGAGGGTGGGGGTGAGGGAGAGGGTGGTTTTTTTTCTACATTAGTTTTTTTTCCTATATATAATAATTATTTTTTATTAATTTTTTTTTCTACATTAGTTTTTTCGAAAGTTCGAACTTCGTTCCTACCTGGTGTCCCACACACACAATTTGGTTTTTTATTTTTTTTTACTGTCTGTCTGTCTGTCCAGCTAAACGGATATCGGAAGCAGATAGCTGATGTTATCTAGTAATTTAGCTATATTTATCCTGGGGGACCAACAACAGGAACTGCGCGAGTAAAATCACGAGGCGTCCGCTAGTTTGATATAAACTAAAAATATTGGTATGTTACGAAGTAATTTTTACAATTAAGTAAATAAATAAATAATAAATATTGTGGAACATTTTTTTTTCACATAGCGCCTTCTAGCCCACAGTAAGCGTGTTATGGGATCTAGACGACTGATAAACATACTTATATATTTCTAAATACATACATATTATACATAGGAAACACCCAAACTCCTTTTTCACTTTCTTTTTTTCGACCCCGGGAATCGAACTCGGGACGGGAAACTGTAAGATTTTTATTTATATTTTGAAGAAAAACACTTGTTTAAACACCCATACCTACAAACTGCATGTATCATTGTTGCGCCGTCGTCATAGACAGAATGAATAGGCCAGGTGGGTGCAGAATACTTTTTAATTGGGATATTTGGATACAATAGTTATAAAAAAACGCAACCCTTAAAGAAATAACTGAACAATGACTGCAGGAGGTCGCAAATTTGAAGAATGTCAGTTCGTACACCTTTTTTTCATTATATTTAGTAAAACTCGATTAAGAATCGACGTTGAGAGAAATTGTATAGCTGTAAAAAAATACGTCACGTTTTTCGGTTACGCGCCTAGTTTTTTTGAGTGAGTCATTCAAGTGAAACATTTTTATCTTAAGTGAAACTTCTTTATCTACGTATGATTGAAATTTTATAGCTGTAAAAAAATTGACACGTTTTTCGGTTACGCGCCATGTTTAAATTCAAGTGAATTTACAATAAAAGTGAGAGTGATAATATATTTCATTTTAAAAATTCAATGTGATAAAAGTGATTTTAATATTTATTTGAGGATAACCTCACTTTTTGATTGTAAATGTATATAAATCTGTTAAAATTAGTAAGTATTAAGAAATATTTATAGTAGAAAAATGATGTGTCGTAAAGAAGTTTCACTTCTTACCTGTGTACTCTGGTACACACACTTTTTTATCTAAAAGTTTGAACTTTTAGACTTATCCATATTACCTATCATTGACGCCTTTATCCTCTAAGGGGTGGAGAGGCATATATCAATTCACATTTCACCTTTAGAATTTTAGTCGACAAGTAACGGGTGGTGAGTGCATTATTGCCGTGTATATAATGAGTTTGAAATCAGTACTAATATTATATCGGCAAAGGTTCAAGAGTACCTATGTATTTTTTTTAATGTGGGGCATTTTTTTACACAGCGCCGTCTAGCTTAAAATAAGCTTGTTACAAAAGATCGCTCTCACTGTTAATAGGTACCTGTATTATTTAACTCTCTTGGGACACAACTAACTATTGTATAATTGATCGGCGAACAAAATTTCGGCAATATAAAGCTACTACATAAGTTACAATACAAAATCTTACACTTACAATGAAGAACTGAAATAAATGTTGATTAAATACTTTTATAACCATTAGTGCAATCCAAGGTCACTTGAAAATCAGGGAGAGAATGAGAGAAATCGAGAGCAGATTACATTCACAAAGGCGGGATCCAGCGTCGGGTGAAGTGAGGAAAAAAATAAACTTGTTCCAAATCAAATCGAGGTCACTTGAAAATTAGTGAATTTCGTTCAATATTTTTTTTTACCACTTTGGTGGCAGACAAGCGTAAAAGGTTATATATATATTACCTGATGGAAAGATCACCGTAGACTATGGACGTTTGCAACACCAGAGGCGCAGCACTCGCGCTGTTGACCCTTTATAAACCTTCATAGACCCCTTTTGAAGAACCCCATACTGTGGACGTTACAATATACCTACCTAACAACAAGGTTAGGCATACCCCAACTGTTTTTATCTTTACAGTTAATCTATGCCTTTTCTGAAATAAAATGTCCTAATTAAACGCGAATACCCGATTATCGCATTAACGAACTGGTGATCAAACATAACCCTTTGTGGTCGCATTGTAGTTTCGCGCGATGATCGCGTAATCGCTTTTAATTAGGACAACTCATACAGCAGTGTTTTTATATTACATTTAGTATGTAATGTAAAACCGACCGAAAACGCAACAAAGTAATACGCAATATGGCAGGTTTGAGTGAAAGTGTCAGCGTTAAGCTGGAAAAGGGCGTGCTTCGTTGGTTTGGACACGTTCAACGAATGAGTGAGGAACGATTGACGAAGAATATATATCGTGCGAAAGTAGAGGTCGGAAGGAGTCTAGGTAGGCAGAGACTTACATATGAATACCACGTGAGCGGATTGCTCAGGAACGGAAGAGTCAAAAGTACTCGGATACCCAGACGTGCATGTATGAAGAAATTAATATGAATCTACAGGAAGCGAAAGAAGTATGCATGGATGGCGAAGCCTGGCGGTCTGTCCTCTCTGACTACCCCGTCAGGGATACAATGTGAAGATAGTTAGTTAGTTAGTATGTAATGTAGGTAGATATAAGTAACTATTGTTGTTGTTTTAGGTGTCTTCGCTCTAATCTTGGGCAGGCAAAGGAAATTTAGTTAGCACGGTTTTGTCTTTAGTATTCAAATATGCTTAGGACCTATTCGTCATGTCCTGGCCTTTATTTACGTCAAGTCCAGTCCTAAGTACTGTCTACCTGTTCCAGTGGTAGAAACTTTACAGAGATTTCTATAGAGATTTGAGAGGAACACAAAAATCCCCATAAATACCTACTTAATTAGTAAACCAACATAAATATGGTGGTTGATATATTACTTTCAAAATAAAACAGGATAATAAAATAAATAATATCACCCCATTTTATATCCAAAACGAAATTACGGCATTTCCTGTCCAAGCGTTTAAAGATTTGTGAACATCCGTTTTATTATATTTAAACGCATTAAAATCCTGTTCCATCTGATTAATCCCAAAAAGAACCTGTAACAAACTCAATTATGAAAAAAATCTATCGTATATAATATGCCGAATAATAAAAAAGGCGAAGGTCACCATCCGATCAGTCAGGAAATGTCTACAATAAAAAAGCGCCGAAAAAAATACTATAAACTCCATAACTCACAATTAAAAGCGGCTACTGGTCATGGCCAAAAGTATACATAATAAATTTCTTCTTTAAAAAGGTCGAATGAAAAGAGCAGGATACAGCCACAAAGGCGGGATCCAGCGTCGGGTGAAGCGAGAAAAAAAAAACTTGTTTATGGACATTTTACCGCCAACGCTCTCCGGGTTTAAATTTAGACTTTCAAGTGTGGTAGCAATACGTTGGCTTAAATCTGGAATAAAATATATTTTATCTAATATAGGTACTATGGCGTGTAGCTGTGCGGTGTCCTCGAGAGAGCCCTTAAGAATTAAGAAATATGAACAGTTTGCCGTATAGTAAAACCATAATAAAGTTATGAAATATACTATAGACAGGATTATAAGTCTATTTATTTCAGTCAATGTAGTTCCAGAATACCTACCTAAGTAATAATTTTGTCAAACAACTTAATATAACTCACCATATGGCGAGTTGTATTGCAAAAGGAGGCAACAAGGTTTCAGGAGGCAACGATTTAGACCTTAACCGAAAATTTTGCTTTTTATTTTGTTTATATCTTGGTTAATGGCGGACGCTTGCTTTATATTATTTTCCAACTAGTGCATTTACCTTGTTTTATGTGTAAAAGTGGTAGTTTCTTAGACATAAAAGTTGTGTAAACGTGCTATAGTGAAAGACAGTAACATATTGCAGTGAAAAGCTATTTTACAACTTGTCGCTCAAATTCTACTGAAATTCTCAATAACGCTCCACCACATTAATGGGGCAAGGACACAGGACCTATGACTGGACTTGACATCGACAAAGGACTGGACAGGACTAAATTAGAAGATAAGATTGAAGAAATATGATATTAAAATAAGATTTGGCTAAAAGGTCTTCGTAACCAGGCCATAAAATAATCACTAAATAAAAAAAATTGCATCTCAGCTCCAAGATAACTTTAGTCTCTGACTACATGAATCCTCCATTCGCTCGACGAACGGCGTTGAAACTTAATTGAGTGCCAGAACACAACGAGTTGGA
Source organism: Thumatha senex (assembly GCA_948477245.1). Lineage (NCBI taxonomy): Eukaryota > Metazoa > Arthropoda > Insecta > Lepidoptera > Erebidae > Thumatha > Thumatha senex. Next base: position 10,695,386 of record OX419750.1, on the reverse strand, counting down.
GTGAGTCACTTTTTAAATTTAAAAAAGTAAATATAATACTTCTGCTTAGATAAATTTGATGCAAGCTCTAAGACTATTGTCCATTCCTGGGAGTTTCCTGACTGTTATGCTGTGTTGTCAGGACTCGCTCCCGTTGGACCAACGAAACAAACAAACAAAATTATCCTTATTAAACTGCCTCGGTGGTGCAGTGGTAGTGTATGCGACTGCCGCGACTGAGATCCCGGGCTCGATTCCCGAGTCGGCAAAAATATTTGTGTGATCCACTAATGTTTGTTTCGCAGTTTCGGTGTTTCTTATGTATAATATGTATGTATTTAAAAATATATAAGTATGTTTATCAGTCGTCTAGATCTCATAATACAAGCATAAATTAGTTTACTTTGGGCAAGACTGCGCTGTGTATAAAAAATAATGTTTGTTTATCAATCACGCCTATATCCCCGAAGGAGTGCTTAGTGGTGCCCTCATTTCACCATGCGCATTCCTGTCATACATTGGGAATGGTGGTGATTGGCTTAGTGCCCTACGCCGGCGACTGCATGGAGAAGGAATTAGATTTGTGAGATCAGTGTCAAAAGACAAACTGGTATAGGTCGACCCAGGTACCATTGTACACGGGTATGCCTATATTGTGTGTTACTTTTGGTAGCTTTTACTTTTTATGGTTATGGTATATCTGCTGGTTTATCGATTCGTGAATCTCGAGCCAGAACTGTCAATTTTATTGAAAATCAATACTGATGTGTAAGCAGTCTATAATTATTTAGAACGTTAGAAAATCATGGCTTTATCCCCGAGGGTATATTATAGGCATACATACGCCAACATTTCACCGTGACCATTTTTGTCCCACGTAACAGGTGGTGAGCTAATTGCCGTGTTGAAATGGACAGACGCAGGTTGTGGCGAACTACTATTAAAATTTTCAAGCCTAAGGCTTTTAACTTGGCTTAACGACTGTCATGTTACTGGTAACAGGGACTGGTCACCCATCCGTGACTAGCCATATCGAACACGTTGACAGAACACTAAGCGGGGCCACAAGTGATTGAATTACTGAATTCAAGCACTTGTGGCCCCGCTTAGTGTGTAATTGCATGCAATTGATTGATAAGTTAGAAGATGGCATATATTTTAGCAAAAAGCCTTAGAACAGGACGGAAACAGTAGCACTATTGTAGTCGTGTAACTGTTTGACATATTACTCGCTTCTGATATTTATTCAGTAACAAAATATCCCAACAGGGACGTGTTATACAGTTTGATCTCACAAAAATCACAAACAAATACACCTGTGCATACATCGATTTAAAAAAAAAGCTCATTCAACGAAAGCGGAACTGACAAATTTCGGACAAAAGACCTGTCAGCCATAGACAAATTCTCACGTTATTTTTTTACTCTATTATTCATTGATGACCACGGTAGCAAAATTTATGACGTTTAGTAGGTGTTAAAAGGCTGAAGTTAAATATTACATGTAATAAAACTCTTGTAATTATAAGCTATTTAAAACACTATTAAGGATTGTTACGTTTTTGGCGTAATAGGTATCAAGACATGTTTACTTTCCTTTACATTTTTCTTTAAATTAGCTTTTCTTTGACGCGGAGTATTAAAGTAGTAGAGTATTTAAACGTAACTATCATCCCGTGGGTGTCGTAATAGTCTAATAAGGGAACACTTTCTCGTATGTACCCATTAAAACTTCGCTCTGGCCAGCGTGGTAAGTTGGAAAGTCAAAAATAAACAAATGGATTGATTAACCTTTGGAAGAGGCGTATGCAGTGGGCTTCAATCGACTGAGATAAATTTTTCAGGAGTATAGCCTACCTTCAATGAAATCAATCAATATAATCAGTTGAAACAGTAGACAATTCGTAAATTCTGGTCCTTCGAGCCGGATGAACAAGTAAGTTAACATAAGTTTGAGTATCTATAAATGAACTTAATAGGTATGAATATCTATAGTTTATCTACGTAGAAGTGTGTATCAATCACATTAGCCTTCGCAGTCAACTGATAGACGTAGGCCTTTCCCAATAATATTGGGAGTGTTATAGGCTCTACTCTACCGCGCTAGTTAAAAGGGTTGGTACAGGGTTTTGTTTTGAAGTTTTCTTCTTTTCGCCATGACTTCTCCGATTATCAGCAGGTGCACCACGTGTAGGTGATGCTTGCTTGGGTCCCGACTCTCGATAGGGCATCGTTGTACAGTAAGGTCAGTCACCCTCTCAAAATGGCCATCATTTAGAGAGGGTGATTGACACAGCCAATGTATTATTTTGGAAATTGATTGCATGGTCATCCTAGTACTAATGATTCATTATATGTATTTTGAAATCTAATTAAATAACGGTTTTTACTTAACGAACGAGAAAATTCTATATCTTTTAAATAAGCATCTTATGTAAACATTTTTTCTTATGGAAAAAGGCCATGTCAAGAGTACTCTTAACCGGCGGGCGTGTATGAAAACACTAATGAAAGTAGGAAAAGCGAAAGTTGTATGCCAGGATCTTAGTAAGTGGCAATCCATAGTTTCTGCCTACCCCAATAGGAATCAGGAGTGATGATATGTATATATGTAAAGATTTGTGAATAGGTATGTAAAATAATTAAAAAATAACAATAAAAGACTATGGTATCCCAGCCAGAAAAGCTTTCAATTACCAGCTATAAATGAGTGGGAACGTATGAATATTTAAAAAACCATAAAGTATAGTTTACGAACAAAACACAAAGAGGTTCAATTGTGTACCATAGACAATTGATAGGGAAGCGTGCAAGGCACGCGTCGGCAGCAAGTGGCGCAAATTGAGTGCTCCAATTACGGTGTCGGGTGTATAAGTACAGGCTGTTTGATTTTTGCACCAATAAAAAATAAACTCATTGATATATATTATCAATGCAGTTCTTGGTGACAGAAGTACAAAGTGAACTAAGGATTTGCAAAGGTCTATAAGCCTTAAAGTCTATAAGCCGTATTTGAAAATTATACTTAAGACTTACTTGAGGATAGTTTGTGCATATTATAAAACAGTCATAAAACTACACTCAAACGTCCTGAGTTTTGAGTAACGATCTATAATACGGTTTTAAGTTTTATAAGCAGTTATTAATTTAGTTTGTTTAGATCAGTTCCCAGGTATCTATAACAATGTCTTCTTTTTTGCAAATAGTACACAGAGAATAAATAAATATCGTTGGGACCACTCACACAACGCCTTCTGATTCCAAACTAAGCAGAGCTTGTACTATGCTAACCAGATAACTGATAAACATACTGATGGTTTATTCTGTGTCTGGGTGTTATTTATCTATAATATGTATGTATTTAGAAATATATAATCTCTAAATACATACATATTATAGATAAATAACACCCAGACACAGAATAAACCATCGTGCTCATCACACAAAGTTTTATTCTGGGTGGGAATAGAACCCACGACCTCTTGCGTAGCAGTCGGATACACTCCCACCGCGCCACAGAGGTAGAATGCTTATATTTGATAGAAAATAATTAAAAAATGTGATATAAAAAAGCAATAACCGAGCCTCCTAAAATGGTCGCGATATGATATGTATGTGTGAAGTTAATTTATTCGACTTACTTTGTTACTCTGATGGAAAACTTTGTTTCGGATTCTACCACTCAACTCAAAGAGACTCGATCCAAGCATACGTCGCTCAAAAGCTCGCTGTTTAGTTCAGTAGCTGATATATTACCCTGGCCTCTTACTTCCTAAAAATAGTGTTTCAAGATTGGGGTATGTGAGATAGGTATTTGAAAAAAAAAGTGTGTGTCTACTTATGTACACGCGTTAGAAGTTATACTGCTTTAGTCTAATTAGATTTCATCACATATACCACAAATCTTTGTTTGTAACAGGAATGATAAATTAGTAAGAAATAAAAACATCAAAAGAATGAAAACTACTTTGAATATAGTTATAAGTTGTCATGGAAACACTTATCAGCTAACTTCATGGTATCAGTTTTTTCGTGACGGTCTATGCGCGCATCGTAAAAATTTACTCTCATCATTTTTCCCTAACGCGCCAAAAGAAGTAAAATATGAAAAATATTTGTGCTCTTTAAACATAAAATCGGATAAAAACCCTGACACCATGTAAAATACACAACTGCCATTTTAGGAATGCGCACGTGCTCTGAAATGGCATCCAACGTTCGAAAATCGAATAAATCAAGAGGATATTCGGGTAATCACTCCCCAAAACATCCGTCATGGTCAAAAGATGCCGAAACATGGTGAGATCGTATAATTAAATGTAAATAGAGGGTAGTTGTGACTTAGGTAAGGATTTTACGGACAATTAGTTCCGTTTGATTTGAGAACATTTAGTTTGTCACTTACTAATTTAACCTTCACTTTCTTATGGCGGGTATTTCTAGAATATACAATCCCAGTAATTTTAATTGTGCCTTTTGTATTAAGCGCTTTAAGTATATGAACAGAAATGTTTCATTTTCGATCGTTTGTGTGTAAAAATGGTGATTATTAAACATAAACGCTAAGACAACGCGCACAAGTAGGCGAAGTGATTTATTACAGTGGAACGCACCTTTTTTTTGTTACCTACCAAGCTCTACAGACGGCTTTAGTAAAGTTTCCATTGCTTACTGGAGTAGAACTTTGAGTAAACCTGGATATGAAGATGCTTCTATCTTCAATAGTTTACGTCTTATAAATTAGGAATATTTATATTTTCGACTTAATATTCTAGTTACTTCATTTATTCAGTTACATACGTTTTAACATGTTTTTTGTTAGCTCTGGTAATCATAGATTAATAACCAAAAGAACCGTGAAAGTGAAAGACTCTAGTTTGTGCTCATGCTTTTTGGTGAGTTTAACAGGTCACAAAACACCTCCATTAGGGCAGAAAGGTAGCCGAAGAGTTTTAGTGGGTATACCCAGCACCACCACGATCAGGGGCTGGGCGACCCTCACACAAGCCCATTGCTAGTCAGCAGTGGGTAGTCTGTAAGCGGAACTGTCCTCGTATAAAAAAAAAGAATCGGTGTGCTCATGCTGTCTAGTTTGATCTGACACAGGCAAAGGCTTAGTCTTATAAGCTTATAATACATTGTATTCTAACCTTATGGACTATGATTAGATTCTCTTATTAAATTAATAACTCAATGTAACACTAAAACATCCCTACATTATACTACAACAGTCTATCAGTACTGCAGAGCCCCTCTGTGTCAGCTATAACAAATTAAATTGCAAGTAACCTGGTTTTCTGCTTACACCAATCATTTCATCAGAAAAGGGGCGGCAAATTGAAAAGTCGAGTCCCATGTAATCTAATGATCAATATGAACCCACATCAAAGAAATTTATCAATTTAATTCGCTAAACTGAGTAAAAATTACTTAGCGTGCAAAATGGCGCCTCCCTTGAACATTGAAATGTCATTTGGATATTGTTTTTCTGCGCCTTTACTTTTTCAAGGCAATTTGAATTCCTTTTTTAAAATTCGAACTTTGTTTAAAATGTCGACAGGGATTTTTGCGAGAACGGCGAAGGACGCTGTCAATCCGTTATTATTTTTTCAAGGCTAGTGTATTTTAGAGTCTTCATGTGTAAAATTATTCTGTACCTATTCAATTTCATTTAATTTTAATAGGTACAGAATTATTATTATGTGACTCTCGGAGAAAAAGAAGTGCAGATAAAGTCTCATCATGATATGAAGTGAAACCTTGTCACAATGGGTCCGTATTGGGTTGCATAAATTTAAGAGGCATAACTTAAAACTTTATAACGTTTTTTGGCATACTCTTCGTTTCGCATAACGTTCAAACAGAATAAATCATTAGACATACTTTATTTTCCCATAACTTCTTTATAATAACGATATACCCGCATAATATGTTTACGCATTTGTTTTTTACAATAACGATTACAAATCAACAGATTTATTGGCATATCATTCTATGGCATAAAGATTACAAGTTATACATAATGAATACCATAATGTTAACGAGTACATATTTTTATATCTAATCTTGAATTGTCTAAGATTGATATTCTGACTGATTAAAAATGTCGATAGTCACTATACTGAAGTTCAAAATGTCAAAACTTATATATAGAATATATTAATAAATTACAAAAAAAAGTAGGTAACTAGATTAAAACGAGCAATTCAATTCTGGCGCTTGGCGTTGTGGTCACAAGTAACTTAACACTCCTCCTCGCTTCGCTCGTCGTCGTACCTATCTTTCGACTTTGCTCAAGACTAGTCTAAAATTTATAGCACTTTTAAAATATCATTTCATAAGTTACAGCTTACAAACTTGGCTATGATTGAGATGATTATTTACAATTGCGTTATCATTTTTTAAATATTCTTAGTCAAATGTATTATTCAGTTATGACTTAAGCGGTTATGCATACCTCCATTATGCGTTTTGTTTTTTATGATAAATTATCTTTAGGCGTATAACAATTATACCCTTTACATGTATGCTAAATAAAATTATGATAAAAAAATTGAGTAAAATAAAGTTATGCCAATAAAACCACCATCATCATCATCATCATCCGAGCGTCTGTCCCAGTTGCGTCTCGCGACGCCCGGGGTCCGCTTTCCTACATTTTCTCCTTCACTTCGCACGGTCTTCGGCATCCCCTGTAGTGAGATCATTGGCACGCATGTCATCCCTTACGACGTCAAGCCAGCACTTCTTGGGTCTTCCCCTCTTACCGGGACCCGGCGGGGCTGACATGGCCAGACATTTGTTACCTACGTAGCCCGGCGGTTGCCGCAAGACGTGACCATACCAACGAAGGCGACACTCTTGCAACTTGTCTGCAATGTCACGGACGTGAAGGCTGCCGCGGATGCGAGAGTTTCTCACGCGGTCCATCCGCGTGACCCCACACATCCACCGCAGCATCTTCATTTCCGTGACACGCAGCTCCTGCTTGTGTCGCTCCAATATCGGCCACGTCTCACTGCCATGTAAAAGGACAGGTCTAATAATGGTTTTGTAGACCTGTCCCTTCAACCGGATCGGCATTTTAGGGTCACAAATGACACCGGTCATCTCCCGCCATTTGGCCCACGCGGCAGCAATGCGTGACTTGACATCGCAATCGATGTCACTGGACGTGTGAAAAACAGATCCCAGGTATTTAACCTGGTCCGTGCGCTCGACCAAATCACCGCCTATGCGGACGGATGTGGGATCTGTCGAGTTTATTGCCAAGTACTCGGTCTTCGCCACATTTAGTTTCAGACCGCCGTTCTCAAGCGTCTCCTTCCACGCCTTTACACGTCGCACCAATCTGCCCCTGTCCGCGTCTGCCAGCGCAATATCGTCAGCATACATGAGCAACCATGGAGGCTGCTCATGTGGGTTTCTGATGCTGTCCGACAATTCGTCTAATATTACACTGAACAGAAGCGGACTAAGGATCGAACCCTGGTGTACCCCGACGGTGATGGGGAAGGGTTTCGTGTCGCCAACAGCAGTCCGAACCATTGAATCGGAGTCACAGTACATGTCCCGGATAGTGTCAATATAGACCTCTGGAACCCCTTTGGACCGCAGTGCCCACCAGATCATCGCACGAGGAACACAGTCGAAGGCCTTCTGCATGTCTAGAAACAAACAGTGCAGAGGCGTGTTCTTCGACCTGTATTTCTCTGCGACAACCCTCAGGGCAAAAACATGGTCCGTGGTCCCATGACCAGGGCGAAACCCATATTGACACTCCGAGAGAGTACACTCCTGCCGGATCCGAGAGTCTATAATCCTCTCGAAGATCTTCATGGTGTGGGACATCACCTTAATACCGCGGTAGCTCCCGCACTCCTGCACTGACCCCTTACCTTTGAAGACTGGAGTAATTATACTCAGTCTCCATTGGTTTGGGATCTGCCCGCTGAGGAGTATGCGGTTAAAAAGGTTTACCAAGATGCCCACACCGCGAGGACCCATCGCCTTCCAGGCTTCGATGGGGACTCCATCGGGTCCGACAGCTTTCCGATTCTTCATGCGGCGAAGCGCAGTCAGGACTTCTCCAGGCGTTACCGGTGGCACTAGTCCCTGATTCGGAGGGAGGTCCGGAGGCTGCACCTCTTTGTGCTGTTTATTAAGCAGCTCGTGGAAGTACGAGCGCCATCTCTCCTTTACCGCGAGGTCTTCGCTTAACAGGTTGCCCTCAGAGTCTTTTACACAGCGACACTTGGATATATCCTGTGCCGCTTTGACCCTGGAGCGCGCCAGCTTATAGATGAGCTTCTGCCCCTCAGACGATTCCAGCTTATCATACAGAGGTTGTAAGTGGTCACGTCTGGCTCTGGCTACAGCTCTCTTTGTGGCGCGCTTGGCAGCCCTGTACGCGTCGCGGTCTTCAGGAGATCCGGTCGCTTGCCACTTTTTAAAGAGGGCTTTCTTCTCCCTAGTCTCCCTCTGGACTGCGTCGTTCCACCACCAAGTTTCCTTGTCACATTTGCGTCCACCCTTAGACACACCGAGCACCACCTTCGCCGCTCCAAGGATGGCCGCCTGAACTTTGTCCCAGTAATCTTGAACTGGTTCGCCTTCAGTGTCGGTGCACTTGTCACCGACAGCTGAGACGAACTCCTGGGACCTAGTTTCATCAAGCCTCATCAAAGTTATGCCAATAAAACCATTCTGCGTTTATAACACTCTGCTTGTCATAATTTATGCGAGAAAACGTTATGCTGAAACTGTTATGCCAAACTACATTATGCTGCTACATTTGCGTGCGAGTAGGGGGGGATGTGTCACCTCTTTTTGATGTCTGTACAGGCGTCAAACAGGGTTGTGTCATGTCCCCCTGGCTGTTCATAGTGTATCTGGACAGTTGCCTGCAGAAGTTGAAAGATTGTAATATGGGTGTGAATTTGGGTGACTTTAAAGTAAACTGTCTGCTGTACGCTGATGATGCAGTGCTCATGGCCTCATCAGAAGCCTACCTTCAGGCATTAGTCACTAATATGAAAGAGGAGTATAAAAGTAAGGGTCTTCGCTTGAATGCAAGTAAAACTAAGGTTCTAGTATTTACTAAGAACCAAATGCGAGATTAGGGTAAACCAGGAACGACTAGAGCAAGTGAATGAAATTGTGTATTTAGGGAGTATGTTTAGCGCGGATGGAAGATGTGATTCGGATGTAGAACGGCGAGTAGCTGCCGGAAACAAGGTTAACGGTGCTTTGTCCCAGTTAGTAAAGCGACAAAGCATCGTAAAAGAAGCACGACTGGCGATTCATAACGCAGTGCTAGTGCCAACTTTGCTTTACGGTAGCGAAACGTGGGTATGTCAGCAGATGCATGAAAGTAAATTGAATGCTGTGGAGATGCGATCACTTCGAAAATTGTGCAGCGTTACTTTGGTCGACCGAATACGTAACGAAGTGATACGCAATATGGCAGGTTTGAATGAAAGTGTCAGCGTTAAGTTGGAAAAGGGCGTGCTCCGTTGGTTTGGATACGTCCAACGAATGATTGAGGAACGATTGACGAAGAATATATATTGTGCGAAAGTAGAGGGTAGAAGAAGTCAGGGTAGGCCGAGACTTACATATGAAGACCACGTGAGCAGATTGCTCAAAAACGGAAAGGTCAAAAGTACTCGGATACCCAGACGTGCCTGTATGAAGCGATTAATGAATCTTGAAGAAGCGAAAGAAGTATGCATGGATCGCGAAGCCTGGCGATCTGTCCTCTCCGACTACCCCTTCAGGGATACAGCGTGAAGATAGTTAGTTATTTACATTATGCTGAAAAAGATTATGCGATCGAAAGGGCTCCCTGTCATCAGGTTAGAACTGACTTACGCAGATAACAAAATCGTGTCGTTGTCGTTAAGAATCGCGTGAAAATTTCAGGGCAATGTAACCTACTTTTTTTTGGTCTCCCACATATAATATTACTGCCATCTTTTTACTTTTAGCATAATAGTTTATATCCATATTTTTGAAGTGAAAGGTTTTATTGACGTTGAGAGATATTTTATAGCTGTAATAAATAGTTACGTTTTTCGGTTACGCGGCATGTTGTTTTGAAGTGAAACTTCTTTGTTATAAGTGAAACTTCTTTATCTACGTGAGAAATTAAATAGCTGTAAAATATTTTGTAAAGAAGTTTCACTACATGACATACTATTTTTTTTTTTAAGATGCGTGTGACCTTTGACATTTAATACCTTGATCGGACATGTCAAATATCCTTGTTTTTATATCTTAATCCCTACTAATATTATAAATGCGAAAGTAACTCTGTCTGTCTGTCTGTTTGTTACGCTTTCACGACTAAACCACTGAACCAATTTGGCTGAAAATTGGCGGAGAGGTAGCTTAGAGCCAGGAGACGGACATAGGCTACTTTTTATCCCGGGAACAATTTCCAGTTGGAAACGGGAAGGGGAAAACGTCTCTACGCGGGCGAAGCCGCGGGCGTTAACTAGTAATATTATAAATGCGAATGTTTGTATGGATGTTTGTTACTCTTTCACGTAAAAACTGACAATAATATAGCTTATACATCAGACTAACACATAGGCTACTTTTTATCCCGGGAACAAGTTCCTGTGGGAAACGGGAACGGGAAAACTTTTCTACGCGGGCGAAGCCGCAAGCATCAACTAGTTGTATATATTTTTATTAGTATAATGAATTGGTGACTTGAATCAAGATTTTTTGATGTTTTTGAGCTTGCAGTTGTTTTTTGCCGTGAATATTAGATATCTATACCCTTCTTATCAAAAAACAAAATCTAAACACCTCTGAAGTTTGGTTTTGAATGTAACTACGGATGCTCAGCGGTTTCTGCCACATAGTTTCATTCCCTTGGGAATACCGAGATATAATGTAGCATAAGTTACTCCTTTTAGCATCAGCAATCTGCCAGTGAAACTTTAATTAAAATCAATCGAGCCGTTCCAGATGGAACAAACAGACAGGTCATTTTTGAAAAGTAGGTACTTACTCGTACCGTACCGTTACGGTATAAGGATGCATTCCTTTCATCCACATTCGTAGTGTAACTTTCGTAACCAGCTATGCAAGTGGAACTTTTTTTTTGTTTGAAACCTACTTAGTTACGAAAACAGATAAAACAAACGAAAAAGGAATGCAATTCTGTTTTGGTAACTAGTTATGAATAGAGAAAAATTCCTGTTTGGTTATGAAAACCAGTTACCAAAATATAAATTTATACATTAGTTTTCGTTAGTTACGAAAACTAATGTATGATCAATTATCAATAATGAATTATCAAACAAGAAAAAAAATCAACTTTCGTAGCTGGTTACGAAAGTTCAGTTACGAATGATGATGAAAGGTATGCATTTAGTCAAAATCTATTCATTTGGAATCATTGTTAATTTGTAATTACAAACAGACACTTAAATCTTATTTATTATTTATAATTAGTTTTGAAGATTTTTTAGTTACGTTGGCAGTAAAGTTTATGTACCTCAGACGTACAAGAGTAAGCAGACCAAACATATTCTTTTGCATAAGGAGCAATAGGTACCTAATTCTTTTCGCTCTTGCCATTTGTTGTACAAGCTATCTTTGTTATTCCTGTGTAGCTACATCTAACTCCTTGACAGCGAACAGCGCGTAGCCAATTTTTCTACTACAACTAAAGCTACAAACTTGGAATGTCATCCGCCGCTATAATCTTTAAATCAAAGATTCACGTGTCGAAGTGAAAATATTACATAAAATTATTGTAAAATGTTACAAAAGTAGACAATAAATATACAAAATGGTGTTGTGCATAGAGTGATGAAGTTTCATTATCAAGAAATCACCACATCATCGTCATCACAAATCACACACTAAGCTACCTGTCTATGTGTGTGTTGGCTTCGCTATTTTTCGCTTACGATGGGTCTGCTTACTGTCTTATATGTCTGTGATCTACCTATACAAAAAAACATGCATGAAAAAAAAGGAAAAGAATTTTTCGCTGCGTTCATTAAACCGTTAAGATTCGATTTGTCGCCATGTTAGCTTAAACCACGTCCGAAAAAGTAAAATTTATTGCATTATGGCCGCTTCGCTTCGTCCTCATTTCCCTCTTTGATCTACAATATTCCTTTTTTTTTCATCGCAAAACGGTAATAAGTGATTGCTTTTTATGTCATCAAGATTTTATAATTTCCATTTTTGTGGGGAGAAATTATTAACCTTTTGCAATTGATTTTTGGGCCATATGGGTACGCTTTCACTATTGATTTTTCTGTCCGCTGTCTGTCCTCTCTGACTACCCCGTCCAGCGTGAAGATAGTTAGTTAGTTAGTTAAAATAGACTTATATTTGTATGACCATCATTGAAATATATTTGGAGGGACATGTGGAGATGTTCCTCCGACAAAAAGTTTTGATGTTATGCTATTGTTTAAATCATTATTAATCGTGAGAATGTTTGTGTATATTAGGCCTCTGCCACCCCTTCGGGATAAGGCGTGATTGATATAAAAAAATAATATACATCTAAATAATCTGTCACTATTATTGTTTGCAACAAAAACTCACACATTTCTTATCGGACCTGCTTAGGTTATGTAGGTATGTATGTGATTGACACCACAAAAATGAATCATCCCACTTAAATTAAGTGGGAGGACAGTAATCTGCTATAAAACTATTCGTTATACAGTTTATAATTAGTAAAGGCTATAGACTATATTTATAATATTAGAAATCCATCTAATATTATAAATGCGAAAGTAACTCTGTCCTAACTGTCTACCTGTCGCGCTTTCACGCCAAAACTGCTGAATCGATTTAAATGAAAGATTTGGTATAGAGATAGTCTATAGCCCGAGAGAGAGGACATAGGCTACTTTTTATCTCGGGGACAAGTTCCTGTAAGAAACAGGAATGGGAAATCTTCATTACACCTGGGCCGCACATCTGGTGTTGCAAACGTCCATAGGCTACGGTGACCACTTTCCATCAGGTGGGTCGTAAGCTAGTCTGCCAGCAGCAGTCTGGCATTGTTGGGAGCGAATGCCGTATGACCTCCCATCACGTAAGGACATCGGCCTCATTACCTCGTTCGTTATTCAGATCCTTTAATCATCAAGGCCCTACCAACCATACCTGCTTGTGGTGCACCAGCTGACCAACGAACAAGGCAATGACGGAGTAGGTCAAACTCTCAACAACGCTAAAAATTATAAGCTAAACGATAGCTGGGAACTGCCAAAAAAGTAGACCAAGATTGGGCCGATAGGGTTTGAAATTATCTGGGAATACTTTAGGATGAAGGAAAGGTTACTTGCTTGACGTAAAGTTAAAGTACTAATGTTAAAGCCCAAAGTGGGGGTGGCCTAGTGAACATTTTTTTTATACCACTGAGGTGGCAGTCAAGCTTACGGCCTACCTGATGGAAAGTGGTCACCGTAGCCTAATATGGACGTTTGCAACACCAGAGGTGAAGCACTCGCGCTGCCGACCAAAATATTGCCTTCTTCACGATTTGTTTAAAAAGACTTTTAAGTTTTGTATCGGTAAACAAGAAATTAATAAAATATTCATGTCTCAGAGTATGATTCTGTATCCCCACATATGTTGCTCGGATTCAGCATAGCAAAGAACAGAGAAATAAACCTGAATGAAATAAATTTATGTTTTAATATTCTACAACAAAAAACTTGTAATGAAACCAAAAAGAGTACAACAAATAATTATTCAACACTCAAAGTGCACCCCAAAAATAATTTCGCGTGTAATATGGAGAGAAAAAAAGTTGAAATCCCACTCTATGCCCGACGAGGCAGAAAGAAACACTTCCTTGCGCCAAATGTCCGATTTCACATTTTCGCCCCCGCGTCATTCACTACCCCAAGTCCTTACATGTTAAAGAATCCATAAATAATAGAGTTGACGTGCGTACGGATTGTGTTACCAAATCACCCCACCCCATGTAAATAGCGATTCTTGTCTATGCCTAATACCTCTATTGTCTGTGGTACGGATTTATTATTCATTCTCTCTACATCTGACGCTCATGAGTTTTGTATTCGGCATTTAGTTTGTAATGTGATAGCTACAATGTCTTTTGGGGGACACCTTGAGTAGTTCCTAATTAATTGCAAGTTTTCTGAGGAAAATATTATGACCCTACCTAAGTTTGAGCTTTGATAAGACTTTTTATGAATCGATGAGTAATTTATTGTTAACTAGCTGACCCGCCCGGCTTCGCCCGTGACATACTTCGAACCACGTGGCACCCATTTTATCCCGTCGTTTATTAATGTCACAATAATGTATAAAGACTTTCCAAATTAATTGATTACTTCCCCGCTGAAGCCAACTAACATATTTAAAATGATAAGGATTAATAACGTATTTGTGTAAATAGCCTTCAAATAACCGCTTTATTATTGCTGGTTTTTTAAAGTATTAAAATGGATATAGTATGTTATCCTTAAGAGATAGACATATACCATTGCGGACTTTTTTGTAGATCTATATTAGATACACAATTCCACCATACATTATTTTGTTATATCTCAAAGGGCTTAGGCAGCGTTTTTGTTGAAAGCTCTCAGACGGCAATTTTTTTCCGACATCCCCAACAAATATGGTTATAATTTAGTCAATGTAAACCAAAAGTTAACAAATTATACATAAAAACCTTCTATAAGAATTACTCTAACTATTAAAAAAAACCGCATTGTAATTCGTTGCGTAATTTTAAAGATCTAAGCATACATAGGGACAGACAGCGAAAAGTGACTTTGTTATATAATATGTAGTGATATTGACTAGATTAGATTGTTAAAATAAGTAGAATTAATTGTATTATGAGGTCGGAAGGTCGGAAAGATAATGTTATCAGTTTGTATTGAAGTAAATTCTTTAATGCCTGGTATAAAATACAACTTTACTTATAGACTAAGTTGTACATGCATACATACACATTATAACACTATACTACTATATATAGTGGTAACACTGACTGTCACATTCTCTGTTTCTGCAATAAACTATCTTCTCAACAATATCAACATTCTCCACTCTATAAGCCTAAATCTCGCACAAAGATATAAATAACCTAATTTCTTGAGATAACTAAACTAACTATCTTCACACTGTATCCCTGACGGGGTAGTCAGAGAGGACAGATCGCCAGTCTTCACAACCCATGCATACTTCTTTCGCTTCTTGCAGATTCATCAATCGCTTCATACACGCACGTCTGGTTATCCGAGTAATTTTTCCGTTGAAACTTAAATTTAATATGAAGCGCTCGTGGCCCCGCGGTCTCAGTGTTCTGTAAACGATCACTGAGTTACGCAACTTTCACTATGGCTGGTCCTCGGATGGGTGACCACTTTGTGGCATTTACATTTGCGAGCGTTTATAGCGTAGCCACAACCTGCGTCTGTCTATTTCAACACGGCAATGGGCTCACCACCTATTACGTGGGACAGGAATCCACACGGTGAAAAGTGGGCATATAATATGCCTCTGCCTACCCCTTCGGGGATAAGGCGTGATGTATATTTTTTTTTTGACTTTCTTTAGTTGAAACGAATATTAAATATAACTCGTATAGGTTAGTACTTACTATTAATTATTCGCCTTACGGTGATGGGAGGAAATTGAATAGCTCCGCGGACTGCGACTTTTTCTGTTGCTTTCCAAAATCCACAAATAGCTTCAGTAAAGTTGTAAAACTTTGAACAAACAAACCTATACATGACTAAACTGTTTAACTACAAGAATGTGCCTAAATAAAGAAGATTCTACTTACAATCAAATTGAAATCGATATAAGTAAAAATTACAAAGAAGATTAAAATCATTTGACACCATTGCTCAAATCGAGAAAGTCCAATAACACAAAAAAAGTAAGTAATTGAAATACACGTATCAAATAAGGTGCTTAACCTACCAAATATTTCCAGAAACTCCACTTGCTCAAGGTATAATATAATCTAGTACCTACCTACAACACCTGTGACATTTTGAACATTTTTCATTTCAAATTAAATAATAAGTATTGCTAAGTACCACTTTAAATACAGTGCGGTAAACAATA
The DNA here is from genome assembly GCA_948477245.1 of Thumatha senex. Taxonomy (NCBI): domain Eukaryota; kingdom Metazoa; phylum Arthropoda; class Insecta; order Lepidoptera; family Erebidae; genus Thumatha; species Thumatha senex. The sequence goes on along the minus strand of OX419750.1, from coordinate 10,679,306 downwards.
CGACTGCAAACCAGTACGCGTATTGCAAAATATCAATGAATAGCCCATTAGGGAGTTTGAATTTAGAATCGTCATAGACTGTGAAGTGGCGTCATGCAGCCGCCGTTTATTAAACAACCGCCATGACACTCACTTCACGCGCATTTTGACAGTTGTTGACATTTTTTTATTAGTTGGCAAAGGCGTAATATTGTGGTAGCCTGCAGGGAAAGTATACAAGGAATGGACAAAATTTATAATGAGAAAGTTTATCGATTATAAATAATAAGTAGGTATTTTCCTTCTTCATTATAATAATTATCACCTGGTACTTATGCTCTTTCTGTAAAAGGAGCTGTGATGTTATAAACGAAATATTTAATAGGCTACGGTGTTTACTTTCCATGAGGACACTGAGGTATTTATTTTTAACCTTTATTTTTTTTTGGAATTTTTATGCTTTAAGAAAACAACTCTATCGTGCCTTAATTTAGAATATTGTGGAACATTTTTTTTTTTTTTACACAGCTCCGTCTAGCCCGAAGTAAGTTAATGCTTGTGTTATGGGATCTAGACGACTGATAAACATACTTATATATTTCTAAATACATACATATTATACATAGGAAACACCCAAACTCCGAAACAAACATTTGTCACACTAATATTTTTTCCAACCCGGGAATCGAAACCTGGACCTCAGTCGCGGCATACCATACACTACCACTGCGCCACCGAGGCAGTCAATAGGTACATCATGTTGATAATAAGCTTACAATTAATTTCACAGAGCGTTGATTGGCTTTTGCAACTAGGTGACACATTTTTTTAGAGCATCCGATTTAGGTTTACTTAATATAGTCTGTACTAAACGTACATCGAATACATTTAACTGTAACTATTAAATAGCATATTTCGTTCAGTACCGTTTCTGCCACACTCCATCAACAAATGTTGCACATCTTCTAGTGTGTTACAATCTGAACAGTTGGGAGTTTCAGACTTTTTCATAAGCAAATTTTGCTGACGGGCAGTGTCCAGATCTAATTCTCAAGGCTAGTTTTATGTAATTCCTGCCAAGCTTAGGGTTATCTAACCATATCAGTCTCGGAGACCTTGAGCTTAATCATTACCTTCTAGGTATATGTCCTCTTACTGAAACGGTCACCCATCTCAAGTCACTCAGAGATTGTTTTTAGTTTTATATTTTTACTAGGCTTCGCCTGGTGCACCTTTTAAATCCCTTCGTTTATAAATTCTACAAAAATGTATAAAAAATTTGCCCGCTTTGTTGATATTTATGATTACTTCTCTGCTCTCCAGGGTGGTAGCGTAATAATATATAGCCTATTGCCAATAATGAATAGGCTCAGAAACTATTAGGCCGATTTTGAAAATTTGTTCACCATTAGAAAGCCACAGAAAAGAAAAAAATTTCAACAGCAGGTCGCCGCAGCCTGCGCCTGTCCATTTCAAAACGGTAATGGGCTCACCACCTGTTACGTGGGACAAAAATGCATACGGTGAAATGTAGGCGTTTAATTTGCCTCTGCCTACCCCTTCGGGGACAAAGGCGTGACAATATGTATGTATGTATGTAATATGTACCTATGTATTTAGAAATATATAAGTATGTTTATCAGTTATCTAGATCTCATAACACAAGCTAATATTAGCTTACTTTGGGCTAGATGGCGCTGTGTGAAAAGTGTCCCACAATATATACAATATATCTCCTTATATTGGTTTCAAGAACGATCAAACTACCCTTTATGGACAATATTCGTACCTACCTAAGTATAGTTACACAAGTTCCGCAAACTAATATCTAATATCGTAGGCAGTAGCATAAGGGCAGGATCTAATACGAAACGGTCATGCATAGATTAAATGTGTGCGAGCTTCCGTACCACATATGACTTGAGCAGATTGACGGAATTTCAGCGAAAGCTGATAATATAGTTGAGTATCTATACTTAATATATATAGCTGAAGAGTTTGTTTGTTATACCTGCGTCTGTCTATTTCAACACGGCAATGGGCTCACCACCTATTACGTGGGACAGGAATACACACGGTGAAAGTATAAAATAAGCCTCTGCCGCCACGCCTTCGGCGAAAAGGCATGATAGATAAATAAATATTAATAGTTTGTCTTTGTGTGGTTAAACGCGTTAATCTACGGAGAACTACTGGTTCGAATAAAGTTATTTTTGTGTTGGATATCTCATTATTCGAAGAAGGCTGAAGAGTGGAGCAGTAATCAATAATGTCAATGCGACGTGATTAAATGGATTCGACGGGGGTTCAAAATATGTAACAACACAAGTTGCCATACATATTACTGGAATCAAACATAGCTCACATAGGACTCGTAATTTACTATTCCCTTGATGCGTCTTGTTTTCTACAGGATGTACATCTAGTTGCCTTCCAGGGGCCGAGTCTGCTATTTCAATCGTGTCGAAATAGAATCGAAATCGTCGCTTAATAGAAAGCCACCCGTACAGTTTTGACAGTTTCTCGTAGTCTAAGTACTATTACAATCGTACTCGGGTACTCCAATAGACTTCTATCGGTCGGCCGATGAGTTCTACTAACACGTACCGCGCCAGTGGTCGCTAGTCAGTTGCATTTTTGATAGTCTACTAACATTTTGATAGCAAGAAATTGAGATTTTAGTTCTATTCTACGGCTTGTCAAAAGTAGACTCGAACCCAGGTCTCCCGCATTGCAAAGGTGGGAAGAGGCGTTACGTTCTTTTACCAACCCCCTTAAATTATCTTCTTATTAACTTCGTTGCGGGGACTTCATCGAGATCAAGCTCGGTGTAACTTTTCTGGTCATTGCTGTAGATTCTGGTTTACAGGAGTCACAGTAATAGAAATGCGGATGGTATGAGTCCCAAGCTTACCTCCACATAAAATTTTATACAAATTGGTCCAGTCGATTTAGTGTGTATAAATAGGTAAGTATTTTTCATACGATCGCAAAACCGATTTTAGATTCGTGTACAAATTTTACGGGGTATTCAGAGCGGGCAGATAGCAAGGCTGCGCGAAACATCTAGGTATACCTACTTCTTTCGCTTCCTGCAGACTCATGAATCGTTTCATACATACACTTCTGGGTGTACGAGTAGGTAGGTACTTTTGACCTTTCTGTTTTTGTAAATATTAATTAGTACATATATTTTGTTTCTAAATAGATAAATAAAATTGAAGTGTCTGTTTGTATAATTGACTAAAAATGTAGATACATTTTTGTGAGCAAGTAGTATGCAACCCGATTCTTTTTTTTTTAATAATGATCTATGTTAACTTGATTTAGACGGGACTGTTTTATTTTTGTTTGTTACAGTTCTGTAAAGGTACCTTTTCCAGATTAGCAGTTTGACACTAAATGCATAAGTAGGTATATATACATACCTATACAGAACCTACTTAAAAATCTATTAAAAAATCTCTGTCTGTTCCGCGGTTAATCTCTGAAACGGCGGGACCAATTTTAATGGGACTTTCACTGCCATATAGCTGATGTTATGAGGATGCCACATTTTATACCCAGATTCCCACTGGACCACCATACAAAAAAAAAAATTCATGGGTGGTCTCCAGTTTCGTATACCTTCTAGATATTAACGATAGTCAAAATATTGACAGTAATATCACACGTCATAACTGTCAAATTGAAAATTTTCAGAATAAAAATATTCAGCGTGGCAGTGAATATTGATATTCTGTGAAATTCAGCGTCATTGATTGTGTGTTATATAATCTGTGTTATGTAGGTTATCTGTGGCAGAGGTATACACATACACCTACAAGTATGTATATGTACGTAGGAGACGGAACGAGAGTGCGCTCGGACGCTTCTTGTAATATATAGCGTGAAGTATAATTCTGCAAATATTTGGAATAATAAAATATTTATAAAATCCTGACTGAAACTGCAATCTTAGTTTTCCCATATAAATTATTTAACGAAATTAATGGTAAATACTTAATTAAAACTTGATATCTTGATATCAAGTTATACTTACACGGACACATGAATTAAGTATATACTATTTCTATTTACTCTCTCCACAAATTATAAAAGTTTTATTTATTACGATAAATTTATTTGGCAGATCTAAATACAATATTCTATATTTCTAAAATTAATTAATTTGAACATTTAAAATAAGAAATAAATAAATAAAATAATTCCTCCTCATCAAAATCTATAAGCGCTCGTGGCTCCGCAGTCTCAGTGTTCTGTAAACGATCACTGAGTTACGCAACTTTCGCTATGGCTGGTACTCGGATGGGTGACCACTTTGTGGCATTTACATTTGCGAGCGTTTCCGTGCTTCGGAAGGCACGTTAAGCCGTTGGTCCCGGTTGCCAGTAAAATGGCAGTCGTTAAGCCTGGTTGAAGGCTTAAAAATTTCAACAGCAGGTAGCCACAACCTGCGTCTGTCTATTTCAACACGGCAATGGGCTCACCACCTATTAAGTGGTACAGGAATCCACATGGTGAAAAGTGGGCATATAATATGCCTCTGCCACCCCTTCGGGGATACGGCGTGATGGATATTTATTTTTTTATTTATTTTCTCAAAATCTACTGGTAATGTTCCTGCGCCATTTATTATGGTTCAGTAGATTTTTTTTTTATATTGATCCAGAAACGAGAGGGAATATGTCGTAATTAAAAGAAAGTAGGTAGTATGAATAAATGTATGTTCAAGAATATCGTAATTAATAAAAAATCGGCAAATGTTATTAGACGATTATAAGGAATGGTATTGCCCACTACAGTCTTATATTGACTCCTGCTGATGTCCGTCTCTTGTGTGCTTGTCACTTTAGAACAACATAATACTCTTAATAGTTACCATTTTCCGAATTTCGAATAATGAAAAAAGTCAATCAGAATCTGAATTCTGTAAACAGTGCAAGGACGAATTGCGAGTTAGATAAAGCCACTTTCAAATTCATCTAGGTATCTACGTAATACCCTATACCTATAATTGGTATCTTCTGGATTAAAGCTGCACTCCAAACGTAGTTATATATAATACTTGAACCTTTTGTTCATTTGCACAGAAACATTGTTTTCAACATTTTTGTACCATAACATTTTGACAAACTAGAGTAATAGCCTTATTTAGTCACTTTCCAGTTCCATAAGGGGACCCAAAAAGTCATTGTTTAACGAATTGCATGGTCTTACTACCTATTAGAGAATTCGCTCGCAGTCCCATGAGTAATAACAGTGCAAAAGTACGAACGCATAGACCTTACTACTCTACGAGTACCTAATAAGCACTATGCACTATCAAGTACCTAAGTATCTTAACTTTTTTGAAAGTCGGTTGAGAAGGAGGACATTTTCGTTTGTAGTATAAGTTTGTAGTATATGTTTGATTTTGAAGTGAAACTTCTATAACGACGTTGAGAGAAATTTTATAGCTGTAAAAAAATCACGTTTTTCGGTTACCCGCCATGTTGTTTTGAAATGAAACTTCTTTATCATAAGTGAAACTTCTTTATCGACGTATGAGAGAAATTTTATAGCTGTAAAAAAATCATGTCGTAAAGAAGTTTTACTTCTTGCCTGTGTACTCTGGTACACACACATATTTTTTTTTAAGTCGGTTGAGATTGTTTCATGATCGTTATCAATTTCAGTATTAGTGTGTTTTATTTTTTACATTTGGTACGTACTTTATTCGCTCGTTCTTTATGCACTGACTTGAAACGTCAGTTTTAGTGAATTTGATAGCAATTGCTTTCCTTTTTAATTTTATTGCTCCTGATCAAAAAATAATAAACCACCAAAGAGTTGCAGAATACATCGCTTACTCTCAGCAGCCGAGAGCGGGGCGCGGCGTGCGGGCACGAGATAAGCGGCTTAACTCCGCAGCCGCCTGAGATAGCAGCATACGACAACCTCACAAGCGAAAACGAGAGAAAAATGTATCGCTATATACAGCTGCAAACATTACAGCGTACGCTCGACGAGGGCGTTCTCAATTCAAACGTCCCAACTCCATTTGCCGCCGTCCCATTTTCAAATTTATCTTTAGAACATAAATGTTAGAGTTGCGCACGCCATCTTGGTAGTTTATCCGTACGGGGATACCACAATAAAATAAAAATACATTTTCCAGGGAATCTCTACATGGGTAGGTACAAGTAAAGTTTGCGTTTGTAACGTAGGTATAGTTGTGTATGGTACACAATTCAACGAGCCCGTCTAAACAGCTAATTTTTAAGAAGTCTAACACAGTTTGTTGGGGGACAAGTTTCGACGACTACTTTTCTTAGATTTTAATATGTAACTTTCGTGCGTGTACTATCTGCCAGCGCACGTGTTTAACTCCTCTTACAATCCTGTGTCCTTTAAGAGAAGCGTGAACAGGCATATTTCAGGGCCGTCAACCTGAGGGTCGCTATCGGGGTCCTACCGGCTGGGATAGCGGCCCTCAGTCACGGACCGTCGTCTCTACTTTCCTTCAGGCGGGCGGCGCCATTTTGACGTGTGAAACATTAAAAAAATCTATAGTTAATTTTTCGTACGATAACTAGTGTATCTTCTACAATGTTAGCTAGGAACGCTAACACCCAAACTTTAATGGTTGCAAATTATAAGACCGTACGGAGATCTTCGTGGTCCAAACGACCTCACACCCGGGGGCCGAGTCTACGTTTGACAAGCCATAAAATAGAACCAGAATCGCTGTTTTTAGCTGTCAAAATGTTAGTTGACTATCAAAAATGCACTGACTAGAGGCCACTGCCGCGGTATATGTTAGTAGAATTCTATCGGCCGACCGATAGAAATCTTTTGGAGTACGATTGTATTAGTAGACTACGAAAAATTGACAAAATTGTACCGGTGGCTTTTTATTTCAACACGATTGAAATAGCAGACTCGGCCCCCTGTTAGAGGTGCACTGCTCACTAACAAACGAGCTCATGACGAACAGTATAGGTAGCTTAAACAAAAAAATAATTAAATTAGATTTAAAACCCCTACGCCAAAAAATACTTATAGTTGGAACAATCCATAAAAAGTATCTACTATGAACCCAAATACAATATATCTGCTGTAAGTTTTCGAAGAGACAGGTCCTCTGAAGACCATCCGGTTGCAGCATAAGACAGAAGTTATCAATTAATGGTCAATTAACGAATATATAGTGACATTATATTATATTCATAACGCAGTGCTAGTGCCAACTTTGCTTTACGGTAGTGAAACCTGGGTATGTCAGCAGATGCATGAAAGTAAGTTGAATGCTGTGGAGATGCGATCACTTCGAAAATTGTGCGGCGTTACCTTGGCCGACCGAATACGTAACGAAGTGATACGCAATATGGCAGGTTTGAATGAAAGTGTCAGCGTTAAGCTGGAAAAGGGCGTGCTCCGTTGGTTTGGACACGTCCAACGAATGACTGAGGAACGATTGACGAAGAATATATATTGTTCAAAAGTAGAGGGTAGAAGGAGTCAGGGAAGGCCGAGACTTACATATGAAGACCACGTGAGCAGATTGCTCAAAAACGGAAAGGTCAAAAGCACTTGGATACTCAGACGTGCGTGTATGAAGCGATTGATGAATCTCGAAGAAGCGAAAGAAGTATGTATGGATCGCGAAGCCTGGCGACATGTCCTCTCTGACTACCCCGTCAGGGATACAGCGTGAAGATAGTTAGTTAGTTATATAGTGACACGCGATCATGCGCCAAAAATGCCTAAAGTTTTGGAAAAGAGCTGATACTTTTACACTGCTGGACCGATATTAACCAAACAGCGGTAAGAACCACCGCCAGGAAAATGGCCTGCTAATGAAAAAAACCGCATATCAAATCAGTCCATCCGTTTGAGAGCTACGATGCCACAGACTGACACACTCACACACCAACATCAACGTCAAATTTAAAACACCACTCTTTTTGCGTCGGGGGTTAAACATGTGTTTATAAGGAATGAGAAATTAATAAAAATCAAATAATAAAAGCTGCTGATTTGAACGTAGTAATGAGTTTTCAATCTAATTAACTTCATTATGCAACAGTTATCAGTTAACTTCATTATGTCGCTTTTGGCTTGGCGCGAATAGTAAAAATGTTGTTCAAAATTCTTCTTTCAAACTTACCAAAAGATGTACCTAAATATAATCAAAATCCCTGTAAGCCTACCGGTGTGTAGTACATAGTAAACCATATTAAACTCCCGAAATTATTGAAAAAAAGCCTACGTTCAGCAGTGAACTGCGGTAGGTAGATTTGGACGTATCAAATTATGTTGTTCTGTGTATGATACAACGGTTGTACTTGTTTTAATAATACGCTATAGTTTTTACGAGAATTCGCACAGTTTTTCTCCGCCCGCATAGTTTCCTACAGGAAACTATTCCCAGGATGAAAAACCTAAGTGTTAATCCATGGTGTCAGGAAACCTCAGACCATTTTTTTTAAATTGTCCCTGTTTGTAGACGTAACAAACATACATACAAACTTATGCGCAAAGTAGCACTCGTGGCCCCACTGAGCCAGTGGGGCCACGTTGTGTGGTTAACGCAGTGTTCTATAAAACGAACACAGCGTTAACAACTTTAGCTTTGCCTGGTTACAAATTAGTGACCGATTTGTGGTATACATTAACGAGCGTATTCGTGCTTCGAATGCATGTTAAGCCGTCTCGGTGGCCAGTAAAATATCGGCAGCCGTTAAGCCAAGTTGAAGGCCTTATGGGCGGCTTGAAAAAATTCAACAGCACGTAGCCACAAACCTGCGTCTGTCTATTTCAATACGGCAATGGGCTCACCGCCTATTACGTGAGACAGGAATACACACGCTGAAAAGTGGGCGTATTGTATACCTCTGTCGCCCTTTCGAGGATAAGGCTAGATTGATAAACAATACTTATTGTAGTGATCGTTTACTTTACTGAGCTAGCAGGGTCATGAGCACTTCTGAATAATAGATACTAAATATATAATTATCTATCGATAGGTACCTATCTATGACGCGTTGTCCTCGCTTTGGCCCCGTGTCAAGCCGCGCTCTTGTAAGAGCTCTCGTCGCAGGCTTCAGTCGACGAACCCAGCTCGTGTTACTTTGACCGCACTTCGTACACTTTCGCGTCTTTTTACTTATTTATGAACAGTAGCTACGTTTTATTTATAGTTAGCACAGTTTAAAAAAATATTCAAATCGTCAAAACAATATTGCCAGGCTTCGCATTCCATTTTCGGTTCCTGCAGATTCATTAATAGTTTTATCTCGTACATGCGCGTCTGGGTATTTGAGTACTTTTGACCTTTCCGTTTTTGAGCATTTCCTCACGTGGTCTTAGAAGTCTCGGTCTACCCTGAGCCCATCTAATTTGGTACAATAGATATTTTTAGTCAATCGTTTCTTATTGATTTATTGGACGTGTCCAAAACTAAGCCTGGCGATCTGTCCCCTCTGACTTCCATCTCAGGGATACATCGTGACTATAGTTTTTTTTCAAAATGTTGTAATAAAACAGGAGAATTATATTGGGTTTGAATCGATCTTAGCCACACTAACTCAGTGTTCTGTAAACGATCACTGCGTTAAGCAACTTTCGATATGACTGGTCCTTGAATGGGTGACCGCTTTGTAGCACTTCCATTTACGAGCGTTTCCGTGTTTCGGATGGCCCATTAAGCCGCTGCTCCCGGTTGCCAGTAACATGGCAGTTCTTAAGCCAAGTTAAAGACCTTCTAGATGACTTGAAAAAAATCTACAGCGGTTCAGTTAACCTGTCGCTGATGTTCGTGGTACCAGCCATTGTGGAGGGCAGCACATCTAGCTCGCCGCGGAGAGCCTCATATTGGAGCATTCCTTAACTGCGCCGCGGTGAATAGCCCTCAGGTCTATTCTGCGACCCGGTTGGGAAGAAGGCTGCACTGCGGGGTTTTGTGGGTAGGACGGCCCCTAAAGGTCGGGAGTACCGCACACCATGCGTAAAAGCAATCCCCGCGTCAAAAAAATATCCGTTAGCCATAACTTGTAAAATATATAACCTTGTTCATCATGGCATTGTCAACATGGCAATAGGCTCACCACTTATGTAATCAATTAATCAAATCAGCCTATAGCAGTCTACTGTTGGACATAGGCCTCCCCCAATTCACGCCACATCACACGGTCCTGAACCTTTAGCATCCAGTCCCTGCCTCCGCCATTTTTCAGGTTTCTTTCGGTCCACCTGGTGGGGGGAATCGTCCTACCGTATCCCTTATTACATGGAACAAAATATAACTGTTGAAATGTGGACTCTGCCTATCCCTTTCGGGAATTATACGTGACTGGATGGACGTGGGGATGTATGTGAACTTTTATTTAGGTTTTACGTATAGTTCCTTTAACGAGACATTGTAACATCAAGGTTAAATTACATTTTAAGTTACTCTAGTCACCGTTCTGTTAGTTTCAACACCTGATTTCTGACATTATCAAAATGCCAACACATTCTCCGAAAGTATAGCATTCAATATAGCAACAAGATATACATATAAATGCCGATAATGTCGTTTACGGAAGCGCTCGTGGCCCCGCGGTCTCAGTGTTCTGTAAACGATCACTGAGTTACGCAACTTTCACTATGGCTGGTCCTCGGATGGGTGACCACTTTGTGGCATTTACATTTGCGAGCGTTTCCGTGCTTCGGAAGGCACGTTAAGCCGTTGGTCCCGGTTGCCAGTAAAATGGCAGTCGTTAAGCCTGGTTGAATGCCTTATGAGCGGCTTGAAAAATTTCAACAGCAGGTAGCCACAACCTGCGTCTGTCTATTTCAACACGGCAATGGGCTCACCACCTATTACGTGGGACAGGTAAATCCACACGGTGAAAAGTGGGCATATAATATGCCTCTGCCACCCCTTCGGGGATAAGGCGTGATGGATATTTATTTATTTATTTAAATGCCGATAATAGTTATATTTTAACTAACCACTTCAGTCAGTCGACGGGAGCAGTATATATATATACCTCATCAAATGCTAAACAGTTTTACATGTAACTTCGGCAGTGGATTTTTAGGTATACAGAACGCGTGTCCTTTGGGGTGAATTTTCGTTGATTTGGGTATTTTTGCTATACTTACTTATTATTGGAATCAAACATAACTAACATAGGACCCGTAATATACTACTTCGGGGTCTAAGAGACCTAATCTGTTAGTGTTGCACCTATTGACGCACTGCCAATTACGCATTTGCCCTTATTGGGAGGTCAGACGCAGTCGCTCCCAATAATACTGGGAATCAAACGTCAAACGAGAACTGCTCCTAGCACACTAATAACAATAAACCCCAGTAAGTTGAGGTAGGGTTTGGAAGCAAATGGGAATACAAATTTAAAGTGGAAACATTTTTCAGTGTCGAGCTGGACTCGAACCTGCGTCTTCTGGTTTAAGGCACCAGGCGCGTTACCAATTACACCACTTTGACCTACTCGAAACTGACAAAACTAATATTTTAAAATTTCTATTTGTATTCCTGACCCTCACAACCATTCGTGAAGTTTCTGTTCAACATTTACCGAGTCAACGGAAAATCTTCACCATAGATACTACAAAGCGATTTAAAGATTTTGTTAGTAGGTATAGATAGGCATTGTGAATCACTATTTCGATACAGATAGGTATTCAGACGAGTGGTTGAATGTTCTTCGAAAATTTTACTATTGGTTGTAAATTAGGGGGTCTCCTATTAGGAGACTCATAACTCTAACTCTAACTTCATAATTAATTTTGATTTTATCTATCAGTGGTATCTTTAGGAGGTGCTATAGGCCTGGAAGGCGATAAACTAAACTTATCAGTGGTTGCCGCGTCGGCCACTGTACGCAAGAGTGGGAAGGGATGACGATTCTAAGTGACAATTGTGATTTTGCGTAGTAATGATATTTTCATTTTCATTATGTAAACGAAAAGTAACCTACTGGCGATTAGAAAAGGGTGTCCATGAGTTTTATTGCTAGGTTCTTTCTCTGAGTATACCATTGCATTGCGATTTGACGTTCATAAGTGTTACTTTGTAAGTGTGACCTATATGAATAAAGATATTGTCGCATCATTTGAAACGTGGTGATTAATAACGTTAGGAATTGAGGTCGCCAAAGTAAGATAAAAGACATACAAATCTGGCTTCCTAACAGCGAATAACACCGTATTTGACTCATATAGGATGTACTGATGACTGGCGTGCCAGAGGAGTTCGTTCGTTCTTGCTTACAATGACTTTCTTACTGAGCGGCTGTCGTCAAACCTAGGAGGTAGCGCTCAGTACAGTCATTATTCAAAGTAAGAATGTCAGTGTTGCCACAGTAAAGCGGTAGAAGCGTTACCTACTAAAACTGGAGCATTTGAAGTAACAAGAAAAATTCAAATCATTTCACGGCGATAAAATCACTTTCCTTCTGTAGATATAGTCAAACCTTTAACCACTTTTACACCTTAACCTGGTATTATGCACTACTTTTAGAATATCTATCTAAGGCAAGAGTCCACCAATATATAAATGCCCGCCAAAAACTCACATTTGATCAGGAGTAATAAGAAGATAACCAACTTATGAAATCCAAGGTACAGAGCTTTGCTCTGTCTGGGACCTTGGAGAGTCGATAGTAGAAGATAAAAAAATATGGTTTCAGTAAAAATCTGTTTAAAAGTTTTGTCTGTAGAAAGTTGCTTACCTTCTTCATTTAGATAACTGCATTCTAGATACATAAACGTCTATTTTAACTAACTAACTATATTCACGCTGCATCCTTGACGGGGTAGTCAGATAGAAATATCGCCAAGCTTCGCGATCCATGTATACTTCTTTCGCTTCCTGCAGATTCATTAATCGCTTCATACATGCACGTCTGGGCATCCGAGTACTTTTGACTTTCCGTTTTTGAGCAATCTGCTCACGTGGTCTTCATATGTACCCTCTACTTCGCACAATATATATTCTTCATCAATCGTTCCTCACCCATTCGTTGGACGTGTCCAAATCAACGGAGCACGCCCTTTTCTATTTCCAGTTGATAATTATTTAGCAAAATTAATTAATAAGTAGGTATTGACTGCCTCTGTGGCGCGGCGGGAGTGCATCCGACTGCTACGCAAGAGGTCGTGGGTTCGATTCCCACCCAGGTTAAAACTTTGTGTGATGAGCACGATGGTTTATTCTGTATCTGGGTGTTATTTATCTATAATATGTATTTATTTAGAAATATATAAGTATGTTTATCAGTTATCTAGATCCCATAACACAAGCTAATATTAGCTTACTTTGGGCTAGATGACGCTGTGTGACAAGTGTCCCACAATATATATAGTGTCCCACAATATCTCATTTGGATAAGGGTTATGTCAGAAAAACAGCTCTCGCTAAATTGGTTTTCTAATACAATAACTGTAGGTACCATTAAATTAGTGGAACTAGTTTGTAGGATAAAAGATAATTAGGATAATTTTGAACAGTCTGATCGCCTTTTACATTATTAACGCACATTGTGCAAACCATTTGAAGTTAAAAATAAAACGAAGGAATGGTATTTTATATGCATATATTTGGATTTAATATTCCATTAGTTATTAATCAATAATTAAGACAACTTAATTTTTAAAAAATACACCTATTGTACCATTGAACGATCCAATTTGTGTACTTAACTAACTTAGCTTAATATTTACTATAAATTACAATTTTAATTACATTTAAATGTTATGAAAGTGTGGGCGAAATATTTTCTAGCGCTGGTATCCCTGAACCATCGACAATGATGGCGTTCTATTTTTTTTTTCTTAAAAAGGAAAGGTGTTAGAATAAGAGGTCAAATTTGCAAACATGCCTGTTTTGACTCTGATTTACGAACGATATATTACAAAAGATACATAAAATAATGCTTTTTTTATTAAAGATAAAATAATGGATAATGTTATATATTGTTTTGCTTTAAATAGCTACCATTGCAGAAAATTTTCTTTGTAAAAGGGTATTGCACTTCGATGTTAAAGGAATGACCTTCGCTAGGTATTTTTCGCCACTAGCACACACTAGCGGGGTGTCCGTCACTCCAAAAAGTCCCATTTGTCTATAAAATAATATAAACCAACTAATAATCTCATTTAAATAAGGTCTCCAGGAACTCAAATTGGAGATTAAAAAAGAATCTCTTTCATAATGTTTGAAATCGTATTTATGTTCATTAGCCGTGACCAGTCTTGAGCCTTAGACGCCATTTTATGCGGAGGTTTATTTCTCATATTTTTTTAATTTGTGTATTCTTGTTCTAAGATGTTTTCTTAATTATTTTTTTTACAAATAAGCAGTATTTTGGCTAAGACTCGATATTTACAGAAAATGTGCTAAATTAAGTCTAAGCAAAATAATCTTTAGCTGTATTTAATATAATCATACTTATATCTCTCAATTCATAACGAGCATCTTAATAAGATCGTTTGAAATACGAAAAAGATTTCAAATTTACCGGAATTCTGGTCTATTATTCTTTATTAGGTACTTCATTTGGCACATTTTTTGTAAATAAAAATATATTTTTCCACTATATTACTTTCCGAAAAAAAAAACTTTAAACACCGAAATTAGCGATGTTTTGAGTGTCTACAATTTGGTTAAAATGTGGTGAAACGGCACGTTGCAGAAAACAAAACTTATTGCAGAAAAACCAAAATACGGAGCATTCTTAGGCGCTGCCATTATGCACAGCACAAAGGCAAGCCTAGTTAGTTTTCTACTCTTTTTTGCTAAGTAGTAGGTATCTGCTAGATCTTATCACTTGACTGTAAGGAAAGTTTACACACTACACTTTAGAATTTCGTCATTGCATGGTAATAATTTTCCTTTTATTTATAAAAAAAAATTGAAATTGTGGTATTTTTCCAGTTAATTACCAAAATCTTTTTTGTATTAATTGAAAAAAGATAGTAAGGTACTCATACTTAGAACTAGACAATAGTACACACATATACAATTTGAACACACACATATACAAAATAAAATTCTTAGCATATAATATATGTATTTACAATAGAAACTATATACCGTTACTTACATTAAAACAAGTTATTATGAATATTGAATAAAATAGTTACTGTAAACTACTTAAAAATAAAAATTCATTCCAGAAAAAAACATTTATTAAAAAAATATTTGCAGCGCAAAGCCTCTCGCATACTGCTGCGGAATACAGTGCGTTACCTACACCGTTCTTTTTTTGAACGATTTAGATGTCATGTTGTCTTCGTATAACACAAAAACGGTCAGCTTTATCGCAGCTACGATGATTGCTTTGTTGCAAAACCTAGAATTACGATTGTTTAGAAAATTATCATGGGACCATCTGCAGGGGCATAATAGTAGAGACCACTCTGAGATGGAGGTCTTCGGTAAGAATAAAACATTTGAAGGTATAACGATTGCAAAAATAACTAGCTATCTAGTTAAACTAACCAAGGAAACATAAAAGGAGTCATTGAAAATAGTTACAGGACATTGTCGCCTGAATATGGACCTGACAGTATTGTGTGGACGGATGGATCACCCCAAACGTCTAAGTTCAAGGCATAAGAGGAGATTAACCTCTACCCATTGATTAAGAGCCCTATGTATTCACAAATTAGATATTTTGGAAATTATGGGAACAGACAAGACAATAACCAAGTGGGTGTGAATCATATAGTGCGCTATTGCAAGAAAACAAGAAGATTTGATGGGGCGCCGCCCATGACAACTGCTGGGATACCCAAACCTTTCCTATAAGGCAGAGTGAAGAAATGATCGAAATAGACGGCAAAACGCCAGATGGCAATAAATCGTGGTAGCGTGGTGGTAGTCTTTCGCATTAGTTATACAAGATTTATAAAAAATAAATCGAACCGAAATTCCATCTGGTATTCGCAGCAGTATGTTAGAGGCTTAATAAGTTAAAGACAAGGGTTTAGATACAAAAAGTCATAATATAAGTAACGACATTTTTTCCTCTAATTTAGGGAACTCTGTTACTAAATATAGCCTAAACTGTTTTAAATATAATATGATATGATTCAGAGAATTTATTATACATAGATAAATGTGATGTTAAAAATAAACACTGCACAATTTATATCAATATTTTTTTATTCCTACACCGTGTTTTTTTACAATAGGAATTAGCAGGAATCGGTGACTCTTCGATGCTTCAATTTTTTTTCTATAGGCTAAAACACGCAAAATATTACATTGTCATGTTTTTCGATACATAAATTTAGGCCTCACTCACTATTTGTTGGTAAAGAAAAAGTTCATGAAATATCTGTAAATTATATTCTGGCCTGGATGATATTTATTTATCAATCTCGCTTATGTCCCCGAAGTGGTGACCGAGACATAATATACGCCCACCATTCACCATTAGCATTTTTGTGTCACGTAACAGATGGTTACCGTGTGGAAATGGAAGGAGGAGGAGGTAATCTTTAATTTTTTTTGCAGCATGTTATTACAGTTTTGTGCTTTACGGGGCATGTTGAACCGCTGGTAAAACAATAACATAGGAGTAACTCGCACTTCAAAAACTTCACATAGCTACAACCTGTCCCTGTCTGATTAAATATAACAAAAGGCTTAGCGTAATAGGTATTACGCAGGACTAAAAATATCTGTTGAAATGTAGGCATATAGTGTGTTTGTCCTCCTTCGGGAAAAGGCGCGTGCCTTGAGACACGAATTGAGAGTATGACTCCGCAGATCATGATTTCAGTCCAGAATATAAATTTACGAATCAAAATACATTTATACGCAAATAGAAACGGTTTTTAAGAGAATTTGTACACATATTTTGTTGAAAAACAATCAAGGTTTTAATAAATTACTTTGATATGTTCGCATTTGTATTTTAAGTTTCAGGATTTAAGAAAGTCAAATCGAGATTTACGAGACCTCAAAATATTTTTAGCCGGTACTACACATTAATTTGTGGAATAGAGTACACATATCTGTAAATAGTCAACGCAACTCTTAGATATTTTCTATCACAGTATACTAAACTTTTGCAAGTCTTTTTTAAAAGAACTCTTCTAATTGGGTATTATTATTGAGATGTTACGTAAATTTTTGTACGTACGTACGTAGCAACTATCATGTTTTTCAGACAGGAATCCTACTATTTATTTACTACTTGGTTCAAAATCTCATTCTAACTAATTCCTTAGCCTAAGCCACAACAACAGCTTTTTTAAAATTATATCCATATAGGGCGTAAAATGATATCAATTATCAAAGATATTGTTTTCTTTAACTTTATGACTGTGTGAGATCGTATGTACAATAAATAATTCAAAAAGATTTTCACCCATAATTTCAATATTAACTAGGCATATTATATTCATGTTACTTTCACGTATACGAAAGTATCCAGTTGTATACTGAATACAGTATTGCATTACATTGCTTGCTTACAATAAAATTAGGTAAATGGTATTTTATGTAAATGGTATGTGATAATGAATTTACAAAAGTATTGAAACGAGAAACAAACTAGGTATTTGAAAGCGATTCAACGTAAGCATTTTCATCGCTTTTGTACTTGGAATATTAAAATGTCTATAAAATAATTAAAGTATCAAACCATTTTAGTTTACGCATAGTTTAGCCAAGTATATAGCTGTGTGTGTGAGTCGTGCTCATGTAGTAGTATCACCTAGGACGATTTAACCACTGGACGCGTAATGTACTCAAAAGATATAAAATAACGCGAATTCCACACACATATTCTTTTGATACTCTTGCATAAAGTGTTGTCACTGTCTAACAACCAATAAAAATACAACTGCATATGCAACACATAGAAAAATGTAGGTATACATACGAATTAGACACTAATTATTCGGGTAATTTGAGATGGTAATTCTTTTAATGATGTTTATAGAGAATGAATGTATATTGAATTTAGGCCGAATAAATTGTTGGTATGTTTCAATAATTAATGTTTTTTGGTAAAAATAGTTATATAAATGATATAAAATTTTACTTACGAGTGAAAAGAAACATTAATTGTTTGATCGCTCTAACTTTTACGCACACAGCGTCATTTCGTCATATTTTCTTTATAAATTACCCTCCAAACGTGTACGATAGACTGAGTCCGTGGAACAGCGGCCTAGTTAAAAGATACTTGGCAAATGGCAAGTGGGGTATAGGCGCAAACGGTAAGATAGCTCAGCGCGTCCATTGCTTAAATCGTCCTAGAGTATCATCACATATCTATTTTTTTAATTACAGCGCGGGATAGAATGCTTCGATAATAAATATTTCAATTCCAATTAAGAAGTGATTGCTTAATGAATAATTGTGGATTTCTTATCGTTTACGTTCTTTTATAAGATTTTTGAAAAAAAAAAGCAAAATGAAAATAGAAAACAAATTTTAAAAATACAAATTCTTTCAAAAACCGCTGATACACTGTACAAAACGCTATATACAAATACCTATAAATAAAGGGACTAGATACCTATGTAGCCCCTTTACAAAAAATATGGTTTCAAAACGGCTAAACCATGTTGATTCCATATTTTTCTGGGGCGAAATAACTATTGCCAGTGTTTGAAAAGTTCGTTATTTGAGAAGCTTGCAGCATACTCAAGTGTGCAGAGTTTTGGGACTGGTTCTCTGGTGATTCCGGTCCTGTAGATAGAATGTTATGGTGTGAAGCCCAGGCGCCTGGAGGGGATGGGTTACCGAAGGATACCTGGTTGTACAACTGGTTGCCGTTGGCGGTCAAGTTGTGACTGTGGTGTGTGCCGTGAGGTTGGTTCATCGATGCACCGTTGAAATACTCCATCTGAAAAGAAATGAATTGTTAATATTTTCTTGACAAAGTATTTTTTTTAAATATTCTTATTCATGTAGACCATTTTTGGGAATTAAGGGTAGTCATTCCCAAGGAGGGTTGGTGTCAGGCTGGCGGCCGACCATAAAAACCAAGCAAAAACATTTTGCAGTATGGAATTTAGACATACTGCTCCGACCCCGAGTAAATTGGGACAAGGGCAAGAGGATGATGATGGATAGTCATGACAGGAATTAAAAAGAATGATTCTTGTTGCCAGTTCCAAGGGCAGCCTACCCTTCACGGAGAAGAATCTGGCAAGAAACTCCATGGATGCTCTTTTAAAATCTTAGTAGACTTACAATAATAAAATTTACAATTTTAAGACTTCTGAACCCTAAAGTTTAGAATAGTCTTATAAAACGGCTCAGTCCGTCCGTTCGTCTGTACGCATCTATTTCTCAGGAACCATCAGCGATAAAGATATAAACGATTTGCGGCATTCGATCCAGGACACCATAAAGACGTGCATATTAGGACATTTTGAAGTATCTATCACTTGCAGTTTTAAACCTGGTTTTAGTTTAGAAGTCGTCGGATTCCTTTCGCTATAAGAGAAGGACGCGTTACTGTTATGACAAAGTTCTATTGCTTCGAATATGAACTAACTAACTATCTTCACGCTGTATTCCTGACGGGGTAGTCAGAGAGGACAGATCGCCAGGTTTTACGATCCATGCATACTTCTTTCGCTTCTTGCAGATTCATCAATCGATTCATACATGCACGTCTGGGTATCCGAGTAATTTTGACTTTTACGTTTTTGAGCAATCTGTTCACGTGGTCTTCACATGTAAGTATCGGCCTACCGAGTGAGTGACCATTGACGTAGAATATCCATTGTACGAAAGTTAAGGGTTGAAGGAGTCAGGTCAGATCGAGACTTACATACGAAGACCACGTGCGAGTAGATAACTCAAAAACGGAAAGGTCAAAAGTACTCGGATACACAGACGTGCGTGTGTTAAACGATTAATGAATTTGCAAAAGCGAAAGAAGTATAAATGAACTGCGAACCCTGGCGATTTTTACTCTCTGATTAGAGACCCCGTCAGGGATGCAGCGTGAAGATTATTAGTTAGTTAAGTATCTCCAAAAGAGAGAAAAAAGAAACTCTAGTAAGCAGATACAAATAATTTATAGTTCGAATTTCGCAGTTTGAATGTTATTCATTTTATGTCGCCATAATTGCTTTCTGCGCGCCATCTTTATAATTTACGACCTTTTCTTATAGACGTAATTTCTTTAAAAAGACGGTATTTACAATGTTTTCTCTTTACATATCTATTTACATATAGTTAATGTTTTTCAACTTTCGCGATTGTCAACAATATTTATGATATTTTGGGTCTTATTCTCGACGTAGGTATATTATTAGGTAAAAAGCCTTCCCGACGTTTCGACGTTTCGTTTATTTACATATAGATTGAGAAATATTTTAAATTATCCGTTATTTCAGAACATAAGTCAAATTACATTACGATGTAGAAACACATGTTGTTGACACATGGTATTCGCATAAATTATTATGTTATAACGTAAAATACTATAAATTAGTAACTTGATGAGGTACTTGTATCAGGGAGCTTAGCTTAGATCCAGCATTTCATTAGAAAATATGTATTTTTCATTATATTGTTAGGCTAGGTGACCCCTCCCGGCTTTGCCCGTGACATACTTCGAACTCCCGTCGCACCTATTAAATCCCGTCGCGTATAAATTCTTTTGATTTGTCGACATTTATGATTACTGCTCCGCTCTCCAGGGTAGTTGCGTGGTGATATATAACCTATAGCCCTCCTGGACAAATGGGCAATCCAACAGAAAAAGAATTTTTCGAATCCGACCAGTAGCTCCTGAGATTATCACGTTCAACCAAACAAACAAACTCTTCAGTTTTATATATTAGTATAGAAATAGTTAAGTATAGATTGGATCACTGTTTAATTGTAATTAGATATTACAATTAAACAGTGATCCAATTAAATAAGATAGGATATCTAGTGTAAGTAGTCTAAAATATTACCTGACTAGGATAATACGGCGAGTTATAGGCTCCCTGCCCGTAACCCTGGTGGTGGTGTGAGGCTGAATAACCCCTGATGTAATCCGAAGACCCCGGCCAATGAAAACTGTTGTAGCTGTCCGGATGATACACGTTCCCCGTTCCGTTATTACTTTGAGGAGTTATAGGGGGAGAAGGGGTTGTCATAATTGACGAATTGGATCCTAACGGGGTCAGATTGCCTGTTAGTCGAGAACTGTACTGGTCTTTTACCATATTGCTGGTATATTTGTCTGTGTAATCCAATTTCGCAGCATAATCTAGCCGTTTCGGACTATTGTACAGCTCTTGTTTCGGTGTTACTCCGTACCCGTGGATGTTAGAAATCGGTTCTGAAGGAGCTGCAGTAGACTCTTTCTTGCAAATAACATTAATCGGAGGACTGACAGAGGTGGTAGGAGTTATTGGAAGATTGGGAGAGGATGTTGTAATGCTGGAATTTTGCGTCGTATGGACGTTCGAAGTGCTGGGGGTGGATTTAGTTGTGTTAGTTTTTGAGGAATTTGAAGAAGATTTTGTGTTGGAATTCGTGGTGGATGTTTTGGAGCTGGAGGATGAACGATTGCTCGTGTTAGTTGTCTGTGCGTTGCTGGTTTGCTGCTGAAGTTGCTGCCTGCATTTCGCTCTTCGGTTCTTGAACCAGACCTGTTGGCAAAAATATGTATGTTGATAAAAATATACCTGACTGCTTATTAAATACGTGTGTATTATATGAAGCGCTCGTGGCCCCGCGGTCTCAGTGTTCGGTAAACGATCACTGAGGTACGCAACTTTCACTATGGCTGGTCGTCGGATGGGTGACCACTTTGTGGCATTTACATTTGCGAGCGTTTCCGTGCTTCGGAAGGCACGTTAAGCCGTTGGTCCCGGTTGCCAGTAAAATGGCAGTCGTTAAGCCTGGTTGAAGGCCTTATAGGCGGCTTAAAAAAATTCAACAGCAGGTAGCCACAGCCTGCGTCTGTCTATTTCAACACGGCAATGGGCTCACCACCTATTACGTGGGACAGGAATCCACACGGTGAAAAGTGGGCATATAATATGCCTCTGCCACCCCTTCGGGGATAAGGCGTGATGGATATTTATTTATTTATTTATTATATGTGATAACGTGAATACGATATTTCTTATATTTCTTTTTTTTTTCTTTTTTTTTATATTTCTTCTGCTTTTCTCAATACTCTTATTGAAAACTCTTCCGGTACTAATCGAGCAAGGCTTTTAGCTGTATCTCGATCAGAGTCTGGGCAATGGCTTCACGCCTTTCCTTCTCCGAACACTGACACCTTCATTGATCCCACTACACTCCGCATAGCAGTTTGTCTCCGGTTGGGTGCAGATGTGTGCATTGAACACTCTTGTGTATCGTGCGGAACTTATGTGAGCCACCTTGGACATCATGGGCTTGCCTGTTCTTTTGCCGCTGGCCGTCACTCCCGTGACGCTGCACTAAATGATATCCTGAGACGAGCCCTTGTCAGTATAAATGTCCCCGCGGTCTTAGAACCGCAAATTATACGAGATGATGGTAAGCGGCCCGACGGGATGTCTTTAGTACCCTGGAGAATGGGACGTGCACTAGTATGGGATGCCACTTGCACCGATACTCTTGCAACGTCCTATCTCCCGGCTACTAGCAAAAAAGCAAGCGCTGCGGCAAATCTTCGCGAGCGGCTGAAGATTGGCAAATACAGTTGTCTCGGTACCCAATATGAATTCATTCCATTTGGTGTCGAGACACTAGGTCCATGGGGTCGCTGCGCACATAGTCTTTTTACGGCTTTAAGTAAGCGTCTGAGGGAAGAAACTGGCGATCCTCGTGCAGGTAGTTTTCTCGCGCAAAGGCTTTCCATAGCTATTCGGCGTGGGAATCCTGCCTGCATCATGGGTACCCTACCGAGGGGACCCAGTCTAAATTTTAATAAATAGGTTAGGTAGTTTTTTATTTAGGTATAGTTTTAATTGTTTTTTTTTTAACTAAGATTAATGTTATAGTCAATATTGTCAAATAACTATATTCAGTATTTAAAACATATTTATTTAAAATAGTCAAATAATAACATTCCTTGGTAGTCAAGCTAAGTCATTGGTCCTAGTAACATGGTCTTTAAGAAAAGTTGAAACTCTATAGGCATGAAAACATTTATCAACATATAGCTACAGCATGTCCCTGTCTATTTCAACACGGCCATAATCTGCCACCTTAGCAGTTTAAAAATAATAAGTATATATATATAATATACTAGTTGCCCGGCGAGTATTGGGCCGCCTTAAAGGTCATACATAGGCTGCACTAAAAGTATCGGGAATGGAACATTTCCACTGTTCCTGTCATATTAAAATCTTTTTAATTGAAAACTCCTTGGTTTTAAAATTCGAATACAATTTATTTATTAAAAAAAAAGATTCTCGGTCTTGTCACAAGGTTTTGTCAAACTTGTTTAGTCGTTGAGAAAATGGAATTGACTCGAGAAAATTCAAGGGCAATGATTTATTATGACTTTCGAAGTGGTGATGAAGCCCCATCCAAAACCACAATTTATCGCTGGTTTGCTGAATTTCAACGTGGACGTGTCAAGCTCAGTGATGATCCCCGTCAAGGTCGTCCAAAAACTGCAGTCACCCAAGAAAACGTTGATGCTGTGTGTAAGCTGATTGAGGAAGATCGACAAGTGACATACCGCGAAATTCAGGTTTAGACATTGGCATGAGTCAAATACAAATAATCTTGCATGAACAATTAGGTGTAAAAAAGTTCTTTTCCCGATGGATACCGCATTCGCTCTGTGAAGAGCAAAAGGCGGCTCGCGTTACTTGATGCGTCAGAACTCTCGAAAGATTCCACGCAGGATCCTCAAATGCTGTATACAACATCGTATCAGGTGACGAATCCTGGATATACGCGTACAAACCCGAAACAAAAAACCAGTCACGAGTTTGGGTGTTCGAAAATGAGTTAAAGCCAACAAAAATTGTTCGTTCACGGAGTGTTGCAAAAATATGGTGGCCACGTTTTTCTCCAAAACCTGCCAATTGCGACTATTTCTCTTGAGGGACAAAGAACGGTTAATGCAGAATGGTATGCTAGCATTTGTTTGCCACAGGTAGTTTCTGAACTCCGTAAAGAGAACTGCAACCGCCGCATCATCCTCCATCACGACAATGCGAGTTCTCACACCGCGCACAGAACAAAAGAGTTTTTAGAGTTAAATTAAATAGTAATGTTGTGTCTTCCTTGAATCCCGAAATTTAATTTTTTCCTTTTTTTTATACCACTGATGTGGCAGACAAGCATACAGCCTACCTGATCGAAAGTAGTCACAGTAGCCTATGGATGTTTGCAACACCAGAGGTGCAGTACTCGCGCTGCCGACCCTTTAAAAACCTTCAAAAGACCCTTTTTGAAGAACGCCATACTGTATACGTTCGGGAAAACCCAGGCAGGGAGTTCATTCCACAATCTAAGCGTTACGTTCGAGACAACCCTGGCAGGGAGTTCATTCCACAATCTAAGCGTTACGTTCGGTAAAACCCTGGCAGGGAGTTCATTTCACAAGCTAAGCGTTACGTTCGGGAAAACCCAGGCAGGGAGTTTATTCAACAATCGAAGCGTTACGTTCGGTATATCCCTGGCAGGGAGTTCACTCCACAATCTAAGCGTTACATTCGGGAAAACCCAGCCAGGGAGTTCATTCCACAATCTAAGCGTTACGTTCAGGAAAACGCTGGCAGGTAGTTCATTCCACAATCTAAGCGTACGCGGAATAAAGCCTTTATCAGACGGATTTATCCTGTTATTTTTTACTTATTCTCCTATTCAGGATAGTGACATTATACGTTATTAATTACAAAATAAATTGAGAGAGTTGAAATGAAAGTAGCATCATCTACATTTACATCCAACAAATTGATTTTTTAAATTTATTTATTAATTTATCTATCACGACTTATCCCCGAAGGGGTGGCAGAGGCATATTATATGCCCACTTTTCACCATGTGTATTCCTGTTCCACGTAATAGGTGGTGGTGAACCCATTGCCGTGTTGAAATAGATAGACGCAGGTTGTGGCTACCTGCTGTTGAATTTTTTTCAAGCTACTCATAAGGCCTTCAACTTGACTTACGACTGCCAGTTACTGGTAACCGAATTTTTAAATTAGTAACGTAAACACTAAATAAGTGAAAAACTGTTAATTTGGAATTACAAGCAGACATTAAAAAAATATTTTTATATATAAATTAAAATTTGCTGCCGTGTAAGCCCGGGTTACTAGTACCGAAGTGAAAAGTAATCAATGTTAACATGCTTATTTCCAGATGAAAATAATCACTGGTGTTTCTAAAGCCTCAGGTCTTCCCTTAAGTGGTGGTTTCTGACAATGTATTAAAGAAGATTGCTCATTGAATAGTAAGGCATTTCGGACTTTGAATCGATAATAACCGGGACTCATGATGGGAACATGATAAATAGGGTTCTTCCACATTCAACTGGGTGTTCCACATTTAACCGGTTTTCTGTGTACGCAAAAAGCTTAGGTATACCTCTACAGTTCCTTCTTTCTTCTTCCTATCTTATTTTTTAAGATACTGTTTGAATTAGAAACATGGAGGGTATGCTCGCCGTCCTTACAGGTCCAAGATAGCGGCATGACGGGAAAATTTCACGCACGCCTCGTGCCTCAAGAAGCGGGATAATATTATACCCGAACCAACCCCCAAAGAAGCAGGAGAACACCCGAAACCTAGGTGACGCCGCGTGGGTAGCCAAAGTCTGTCGGGAACACCCGGGGCGTCCTGGAATAGACAGTCAGGCGGCGTCTGGTTTTAGCTGGTTCGAGTCCAGCATAACATCCGAGTGGAAATTCCACACGTTAAAAACAACCGGTCGAACTAGGTATATTGTGTTCTAATCGGTAGACAGTAAAAAATATATTTAGCAGTAGAAAAAATACCGGTTGAAAATGAAAGGACTTCACGAAGACGATGAGTCTTCAACATAAAACTTGCTACTGCCTTTTTGATAGTGAAACGCAGAGTCACCAAAGTCGACATCACTCGTCGTGCTCAGAAATACCTACAGCGGATTACCACCCCAATCTATTGTGCCATACAACCCCTAATAATGCGTTAATAGCGTTTTTTTGGAATACAACAAAACTCGCAACAGATGGCGTTGTTTAATAGATTTTATTTTATGTAGAGCACAAATGGAAAAATATTGATCCTAAGAAAAATAAGATGAAACCAAAATTGAAGGACTTTTGTCAAGGAGGCCTAAGCCTTAAGTCATATAAATTACGCAATAGAATATGATGTGGTTTAGGTACATTAGCTAGAATTTAGGTAGTATTTTTCAGATGCTTTATGAATTTCTCTATAAAATAGGTGATGTATGCTTTTCTACCACCACAGCAGTATAAAATAAAGTTTTTATTTTGTGTTCAAGTTCAACCGTTCACCGGCTCCAACTGTATTTAAAAAATATCCCTAGACATATTTTTTAAATACAGTTGGAGCCGGTGGTCGTTATTGAATCACTAAAGAAATAACCACACAGGCGAAGCCGTGCAGGGCAGCTATAGACAGCTATTTAGGTATAAAAAGCTAGTTAGATATAAAATTTTAGGTGCAATCAAATTGCGCACTTATAAAACCGGAGCGTTTATAAATCTTAACTAATTTAAAATCCCTTCCAAAACGGTCTTCGGTATTTTCATAAAAAAAAGTCATGTTTTGATCGTAGCTGATAACAGCTTCAATTAATGATGAGAGGGACGGGACATCCTGACAGTTGAGCGAGCCAGTAGCCGTAATTAGGGACATAAGGGCCTCTTATCAAGCCTTGGAATCTAAATCTGTGCGTAATGAACAAATGTAGGGCTTTTGTTAAAAGTTATGGGGATTCAAACTAGATAGTGGGGAAGGTTGCCCTGCGGAGATGGTACATTGGTTTTGCAACTAATATACCTTTTTTTTCGTGCAGAAATTCACATGGATTGGACTTCTACCAACTAAATCCACACGTATCCCTTCCATCTGTCTGTGGCCACGAGTCCCGAGTGAGCCCTTGGAAGGATAGCCCCAGGGCTCCCGACAGACTTTGTCCGCTACCGCAACTAATATACCTAAATAAAACTTATTGTTATTGTTATAAGAAAGATAATGCCGCGAGTTCTGCCGATGATTGGTTTATTGCTTTTTATGCATGTACACCGAGTACTTTGAGATTTATGATCCGATTTACATGATTATTCTTTAGTATTGACGCGGAATAGTTGCCATTTGTTCCCATAAAAAATTAACACAGTTTAATTCTCCAAACTCATGAGAAGAGTGATTCTAACTTATTTTGTGTATAAAATGCTTATGGTAAAATGTGTGCGTATAATATGTCTCTGCCACACCTTCGGGGATAAAGATGTGAATTATAAACATTGTATATTCTATGTATTTTCTTCATCGTAGCATATTCCCAGTTGTTTCCTAACCCTACGCCTCTATTGGCTGCTGAGAGGAAGCTACGGTTAGTCTTCTTATAGTCGGCATCGTTTGGAACGAGATGAGATGAATGATGAGAGAAATGGAACGTTTGAACTCCTGGGAACTGATGAGTGCCTGTGTAATCGCCTGGTGGTAGATGCGCCGCTTACATACAAAAAGGCGTGGCTCAACATATGTGGACAACTATAACCCCGCAGAGGAATAACTCAATATTATACTCATAGTTCTGTCAGGCAGATCGAAGGGTACCGTGTGGTTGTAGTCAGAGTTCGGTATAGCTTCTCTTCGACATGACCTCTCTCGGTAGTTAGCAGTTGTGACAATTCCATGTAAGGCTATACCTTGCACTGCGAAGACCTCAGTAGAACCCCATGGCAGAGGATATAACTATAACTAACTATCTCCACGTTGTATCTCCGACGGAGTAATCAGAGAGGCTAGGCTTTCCGATCTTTCATACTTCTTTCGCTTCTCACAGATTCATTAATCGTTTGATACATGCACTTCTGAGTATCAGAATACCTACTTTTGAACTTTCTATTTTTGAGCAATCTGCTCATGTGGTCTCCGTATGTAAATCTCCGTCTACCCTGACTCTTCTTACCCTCTACTGTCACGCAATAAATATTCTTCGTCAATCGTTCCTCTTCATACTCTACATACGTGTCCAAATCAACGGAGCATACACTAACCTAATACGTATGCAAATCTCATTTACTGACTGTTTATTTTATTTACAAGAACTCTTATAGCTAAAAAAAAGCATATCCTTGTGAGAAGTCGTGACATAAGACAAACTTTGTTTACTTTTATATAAGTTTATCCAGAAACGAAACAAGTCTGAATCACACACGTCGTGTCAACTCATCATATCTACTTATAATAAACTATTAAATGCATTAAAAACCTATCATCATTATTACCAAGCAAGCAAAGAAAATCCCAGTTATCAAGTTTCAATTAACTTAAGATAAAGAATCTAATATGAATATAATCCATCATAATGGGAGCCACCCAAAACGCCATTAAAAAATAAAGTTATTAAAATCCGCCTACCTCCGACGGAGAATGTCGGTTGACTGCGTTCTAATTCGTTCAAACGTTCCATTTATACACGGATAGAGCATTAGAGCAGCCAATCGAATTACGTTCCAATTGTGAAATTTGAAAATCGAATTATTCGATTGTTTTAGTGCGCGGCATCGCATCGAGTTGTTAAGTACTTGTGAAGCTTTTAGTAATTCGTTATTATACGTGTAGACGATTTCAGATTTTGAATTCAACCATTTATACTAGGCAACGGTTGTGATGTTTAAAGTTTGAGATGCTTACAGTATTTTCTTTTTTTTTTATTCTCAAGACTGCATACCGGCCTTTGTGTGCAAAGATTCCTATTTACAAAAAAATATTTTTACTGACTTCCAAAATGTAGATAAGTGCCACAAAACTTCATTATTACATCTATTTTTTTAGTGACCCTTTAAAAATGTATCAAAACTTACAGTAAGGTTGCCGTCGGGTTGTCTACAAACGGATTAATCATAATCATTTTATGTTCGGTCTAATGAAGCACGTGGTGTTTCAGTAAAAAAAAAACCTCACCTGCACTCTAGACTCTGGCAGACTAATTTTCAACGCAACCTCTTCTCTCATGAAGATATCAGGGTATCTGGTCTTCCCGAACAGAGCTTCGAGTACATCAAGTTGTGCTCGCGTGAACGTTGTACGCTCTCGTCTTTGCTTTCGGGGATTGACACCTGTGAACAAATTAAACAGATGATAAATATAAATGTTTTTAAAATAATAGAGATAAAATTATCGAGACAAAAGGTCCTCATTTTTTTTTTGATTAAATCTGGAAGTAATCACGTCCGATCAGGAGGACCGTATGCTTATCTGCTACATCAGTAGTATAAAAAATACATTAAATCCACTTCCCTCCTTTACAAAATAGGAGACCAGAGAAAGCGACTAATCTACACCATATTCTAAAGAAACGGGAAGATTATATATTTATATTAAACTCATGTTAAGTCTATTGTAGAGAGCATGACCTCTTTACTTTAGCTAGTTAACAGTAAAGCTGTAGTGTTAATGTGCTAGAGTGAAAGACAATGATATATATGCAGTGAAATGCTATTTTGTTATTTTATTCTATCTTGCTGCGTAAAATCCACTGAAAACTTCAGTATAAAAACCACCATTATACTGAGGTATCACGACTTAGGACTGAGATCTCGACATCGACAAAGTGACTAGACAAGACAATTGATAAATAATAAGAAAATATAAACACTAAAGACAAGGCTGTATGGACTAAGTTTCCTTTGCCTGCCAAAGATGGGCGAAGACAACAATGAACTCGCTTATTTAAAAAACGAATAAGAAAAAAATCGTGTACTTAAAACCTTTTTACATCACAGATCGTTTGGTGCTGGCTAATAGCTACTGTAGTTCTACTAAAGACATAAAACTATTCTGACTTTCATAGCATACGTTTACGATGTATTTTATTATAAGTAATATAGGTAGTTCTTAATTTTATAACTCAGAAACCCTCTATCTTATGTGGACTTGTGCAACAAAACAAATTATTTATTTGATATTTTATGTTACGAACGATATCAATAAAATATCGTAAAATATCAACCTATTTGTATTCAAAATTGGTTGAATAGTGATGGGACACATCATACGAATATTTTTATATTATTTAATCTATGCCGCAGATCAGATTGGAGAGCATGTGACAAATTATAATTACCAATAAAACAGTGTAAAATAAGATTAATAGATATGACAGATATTTTCTTTCGTTGTGTCACGAACGGATTTGCATATTTTTGTGATAAATTTTGGTATTGACATTTAAATGTAAAGCCTTGATAGAAGAAATTCGTTGATACGTTGAATGTCAAAGAATTTTCTAAATATCGATGTTATGAACTATAAAATAAGTTCATTACATGTTGATTTGTATTTTCTTAATATAATTCTCCATCATTTTAAGTATTTAGCTCTTACAAACATTACCTGGGTTGGTACCTAGGGTCCTTGGCTATGATTTATTTATGATTTGATTTTTTTTCAGCATTGTTGGGTGTGGCTGTCATTTGACTTCCTGCCAACTCCGGGCACTGCACAGGCGCCTGTATCGCTATAACCTCGCTCGCTGGTCAACAGGTGCACGACTTGCAGTTGAAGCTTGCTTGAGTATAGTATAGTATAGTATAGTATAGAGTATAGAGAATAGGATGTACTGTGTACCCAAGATCTGCGGATCTTGATGGGGTACAGTACATCCTATTAAGTCTAATTAAACTTATTTAAAATGATGGAAATGTATTTTGTTTCAACGATCTCACAAAAACCAAAGTTATCTTATTTCTAGCATTTCTCATAATAGGGCAGTTTATGAAGAAGTATATTATATTCACCCCCCTTGAATTACCCGACTCCTTTACTAGACGTATATTTTATTTTTTAAAGAGTACTGAAATTATCTAAATTTTACTTCGAAATTATCTAAATATGCTTTCTGCAGATGATGTCATGAGACGTGCAATTAACTTTAGGCTTATCGATTTCGATAATAACTAGTCGATAATCGAGTTTCATCACTAGTTACCGGATTCCACTGTGGTTATTAATAAAAAATGGCGTTAATTGTCTAACTCATCATATTATGCTAATCTAAACCGGCTCCCGAATACTTTCTTTGATGCTTTTAAATACCAGACGATTTCTGTATGGCATTCGTTATGTTATGGAATTGTAATAATCTTATTATTTGGCTAATATTTGTAATTAGTAAAGTTAATTAACTGATAACGTTTACGCTATCATTATTTAGCATTAGTTATGTACAACTAAATTATGCGTTGATTTGATTTATAAACATTGAAGGTGAATTTATTTATTGGCTATAAATATTGATAGATAATTATATGAAACGTTAATGGAGAACCTGCGCTAAAATCTCGCGCGTGCGTTGAAATTTAGGCCTTCTTAAGATCTAGAGATACGCACGCATGTTTGGGCGCCAATATTAGTGGTTGGCGTAGACTGACAGAGAAAGGTCCGAGGTAGGTTCTTTCTATGGTTACTCATTCTTACCCGTATTGAATATTCGTAGCACCTTTTAATTCTGGTCAGTTCGTTGCCAAGATACCCTTTTTGTGTAAGCTAAGTAGACTTTGTATACTTATAAAATATTGGAGGTACAATACGGTGGTAAACACAGTACATAAAGCATAAAGGCAACTTCACCTTTGACAAGAGGATTTTACTCGCTAGTAAGCTGGCTTTCTGAAGGCAATTGTAAGGAAAAATGGCAATAATAATGTTTGTTAAAAGACAGTATTTTAATTTCAGGATAAAAATACCTATTTGGTCCTTTCTTCCTTAAATTCTGACCTTTCAGCGCCGTGGGGCACTATACCAGCTATTTCATAATAAACCTATTACTTATTGACTGAGCCTTTGAATGATACAACTCCTGTTTTAATACAAGAATAGAAACGAAAACTATGTCACCTCCAACGGAAAGAATGTATCCGCCATAACTCATAGAAACACGTGTAAAAGACAAACAAACAAAGCAGGTCATATATGTTCACTACGATGTAATCCTCTTTGAAATTAAAAATCATTAACTAGCCTCGCTGTCTGCCATTAATCATCTCCAAATTATATCTAACAGGGTCGTTGTGTCAAAGTTTTAGATAAATAGCTCTGACGCATGTTATCTTACATGTTGCTTCGTGAATGGTCAAAGACAGATTGCTCGTCGCGCGCTCGAACGAGCTGCTTTTGTTTCCCATAGACAACTAAAATGAGCATAGATTCTTCGTGTCTATGGAATATCCTTTTGTTTTGGGATTAGGTTGTTGATTTTTAGAGGTTATATAATATGATATGTGTTGGATTGGAAAAGTGAGATGTTTTAAAGGTCTGTCAGTTCTGATGCCAGATGTCAGTCTACAAAAGACTGATATTGTAAGCAAAAACTGCAGTTTTGTAGACGGTCTCAGTAATTAACTAAAAATACACATACATACATATAGTAGGCAGAGGCCCATATTTCACCGTATGCACTAAAAATACAAAATGCCTGTAAAACCTAAAAGTATTCAAGTTATTTTTTTCTCCGTCACAGTCGAAGTCCTCTCCACAAAACTCGACTTCTAATGACGTTATTGAATTCGAACTATGTATTTTTTAAATAACTTTAACTTTATGACCTTTGGTAGTTCGGGAAGGCGTAAGTCCATTTACGTCAAAGATGGTTCTATGGACCACGGATCTTAAAAGAGCAATGAATACGTCACACGAATATGACGTGAGTAAGTGTAACTATTTTTTTTAATAGCACGCCCTAACACAATTTGGCTGCCATTAGGTACATATAAGTACCTACCTACTCATCATAAGTTGAGGTGAAAAAATCATCTTTGTTGTAGAAAGAGGCTATTTTGACTTTTCGACCATGTGACCAAATATTATACAATTATTATGTTATAAATAAATATTATACAAATATTAAATAAGTATGACCAAATTCGTTTGTAAAATAAACAAATGATCTGTTTTCAAAGAATTAAAACACAAAAATAATACGACCATTTGAAACTGGCTTGTGATACTCTATTGTGAATATCCAAACAAACAAATACATTCGAATTTCAAACCTGTCATATATTGAAAAGTGAAAATAAATATATATTGCTGTCTCTGTTTGACATACACTCTTTGAATAGTTTAGAGAAAGATGGATAGATTGCGATTGTCATTTCACAAAGGCCCGCTAATCCTAGAGAACGGCTTGGTTTTCAGGGTTTCGTGATGAACGTTTGGGAGCACACACACATGTAGGTATTGTTTAATTCTTATCATCATTCACGCCCGTTCTAAATAAATATATTGTGGATTGCAGCTTTTTACGTTTAGAAGTAAAACTTCTTTACGTAAAGCTTGCAATACTATAATATCAATGTCAAATATAATAATGTAAATTCAAGAATCGATTATAGGATTATAGCCTAAATCAAGTTTGAACTATATAAGAACAAAAACATCTCACTTTTTTTTTTCTTTTTTTTTTTTATATTTCTTACATCTCTTTTCTGGACAAAGCCTTTTTTACATAGTATTATTATTTACAACTATATTCTAAGCATTGGCCTCGCAAGGCAACTTCAACTACTACCTTTAAACACTAATCAATCTATGTACTTATTCTTATGTTGCTATTATTCTTCTACAACAATTTACTTAACATCTCATCTTTATTTATACTTACCATCTATTAACTTATTCTTGTGTTGCTAAAGTTCTTTCATTCCAACAATTGCTTTCATCCATTCCAACCTTTCAGTCTATATTTCAATTTAACTTTAACTTATATAAATCGTCATCTTCCACTCCTCTCGCTCCTATGCCTCTCTCACTTTCATACTGGTCTATCATGCTTATGGGAAGGGAAGGAGTTATCCCTGTTTTTATTGATAGGGTTTATATTTTCATTTTTTGTTAGCCATGTTTTCTTTTAATTATATTTGCTTAAAATTACTTTTCCTTGATTTAGTTTACCAGAATTTTTATATACTCGTATCTATGAGTACCTAAAAATAACAATTATTGTTGCTTTTAATTTATATATAGTTTTTCTTATTTTACTGCCTTTATCTAGTTTACATTATATTTACTTAACTTAAAACTATCTGGACTTATTATTGTTAACATTTTATTTATTGCTGTAAACATATATTATCCATAATATAGTTACACAATAGTGGTTTTGCCATTTCTCTTATTTACAATTGTAATTATTTTTTTCGCATAATTTACAAATATGTCTCTGTGCTCTTTAATCAACAGTGGCAGGTTTTCCTGTACAGTTCTAATGCCCGCTTCCATCTCCAAATCAACTCGGTCCATCGCGTTAATGGGGCAGTCCAGCAGGAGGTGGACGACTGTCTCCTCAACACCCGGTTCGCCGGCGCATGATGGGTCCCCCTTACACTTGAAGCGTGCCAAGTATCCGGAGAACCCACCGTGTCCCGTCAACAACTGGGTCGTGGTGCCGGCGATCGTCATCTTGCGGACGATACTATACGCCGCCACTGCAGATGGGAGAAAAAGCTTGGTTACGGAGGCCGTCCCGCCCTCTCTGTATCTCTTGTTCCACTCGTCAAGCGTGCCCCGCCTAAGGGCACGCTTCACGAATGAGACAGGGTACAGACCGTAGTCCGGTGCTCTCTTCAACGTCAGAGCCACTTCCTTGGCCTTGACCCATAATAAGGAAATTTCCTTACCCTGGGCCAATCCGCGCTGGAGTGCAGCCCTGGCTTCCACTGCCAAGGGATGGAGGGCATGACGGTTGATTACCGTCAAGAGAGCGGCTCTGCTGTCGCTGAAGATACCGAACGTGGACGCGCCACGCCTGAGGACCTCACTGGCCGCTTTGCATAGCGCCAGGAGCTCGGCCTGGTAGACGGTGCAATGGGGCGCGAGAGCAAGTTTGAGGGCACGAATGAGACAGGATACAGACCGCAGTCCGGTGCTCTCTTCAACGTCAGAGCCGCTTCCTTGGCCTTGACCCATAATAAGGAAATTTCCTTACCCTGGGCCAATCCGCGCTGGAGTGCAGCCCTGGCTTCCACTGCCAAGGGATGGAGGGCATGACGGTTGATTACCGTCAAGAGAGCGGCTCTGCTGTCGCTGAAGATACCGAACGTGGACGCGCCACGCCTGAGGACCTCACTGGCCGCTTTGCATAGCGCCAGGAGCTCGGCCTGGTAGACGGTGCAATGGGGCGCGAGAGCAAGTTTGAGGGCCTTAGTTTCGGTCCGGCTATTCCAAAACGATAGCGCGGCCCCGACTCGGCCCTCAATCTTGCTCCCATCTGTGAAGATGCGCACCTCAAAGCGGTTTGCATCCTCCAGTTGCCCCTCGTCTACCAAGCTGGTGAACTCCAAAGGCACATGCTCCACGGGGTGAGGAGACAGACAGTGACAGTGTATTCCTGTCCCACGTAATAGGTGGTGAGCCCAGTTTTTACTCGACGACTATTATCTACCTATACATATTAATAGCTGAAGAGTTTGTTAATTTGGTTGAACGAGACAGAATTTACAGGTAAGAATAGTAAATAAATATTGTGTTGGATAGTCCAAATATTGAAGAAGGCTACAATATTTATATTATCACGGTACTACCTAGGAGAGCAGAGCAGTAATCATAAATGTCAGAACTTAGGACAAATTTTGATAAATTATTGTAAAATTAAATGGCTGCCACGGGGTTCGATGTACGTCATGATCGAAGCCGATGAGCTCAGCTTTTTTAAATACCTTCATTGGGTAAAACAACCAAAATCTTCGCGCCTCAAACCAGCCACATCAGCATGTGGTACACCTGCCGACCAACGGACGAGCTTGTGGCGAAGAGAAGGTAAACTCTAAACAAAGCCCTGAACACATCTGGGCAGCTTGGTACAGTAAGAGCATCCCAAAAATGATAAAATTGGAAAAGACTGTCATGACAGAACTGGCAACTGGAATCACTCTAATTTTAATATGATTTGAAACACAACATTCAACAAAAAATTCAACAGCAGGTACCCACAACCTGCGTCTGTACATTTCAACACGGCAATGGGCTCACCACCTATTACGTGGTACAGGAATCCACACGGTGAAAAGTGGGCATATAATATGCCTCTGCCACCCCTTCGGGGATGAGGCGTGATGGAAATACAACATTGATTTTGTTTTTTGTATAAATTAAATTCATTACTATATAATTGGTCAAACTTATGTAAATCAAACTAATGTAATTAACTACTGGCGGTTAAAAAAGAGTGGCCATGAGTTTTATTGCCAGGTTCTTCCTCAGACTCCACCTCTCTACCTTTACTACTCTCTACATCTACAGGCTTTGCGAATGTGGCAGTAAATGTAAATGTAGATGAAATAATCTTGACGTAAATAAGTGTTACTTTGTGACCTACATGAAAAAAGATTTTTATTTTTATTTCATTTCATTTCATTACATGATAAAAATTAATAGTGTATCAGTAATGTAGGTTTAAAATCATGATTAAAAAAACCAGTGTTGCCAAATCATCAAGCTAATTTGTTGAGTACATAAAAGAGGGCAAACACATTATTTTCCCGTTTTTCACGGTATTTGACCCCATGCGTCCCTTCGGTACACCCCTACGGTATCGTAATGACGTGTAAAATACATTTAGGGGTGGCACAGCTGCGAAGGATTAAAAAATGCCATTTTGTAACAATAGACGAGATGTTTTTTTTTAATGGATTGAGTATTTTTTTTATTGGATGTGGTCATCTACTAAATATTAGATATATGACATTCCTAATTTAAACTCGTGATACGAAACGAACTGTGAAATATTTTATTGTACCACATTGCACATGATTTTTACGACGACCGGCTTAACTACTTAAATATACTGAATTTCCGAGTAGGTATTTTACCTACTTATTATATTAGCATATTAATTAAAATAAACAAAACATAAAAAAAAATAGAAACATTGTCAACCTCCTTTCTAAACAAAGGCGGCAACGTCTCTAACGTCAACTGTCACTTTGACATTTCGTAGGGGGATTTAATGGGCGCGTTCGGATTTAAACCGGATTGTTATTTTAGAAGAGCATACTCGCTTGAGGGTAGAGATTCCATTTGATTATCGTTGGCTGATAGGGAACCGGTTACAGTGATTTTGAAATGTTTTTGTGTTTATTGCTGGACTTCTTTAAATATGGAGACTCAAATGTTCATGTAAAATATTTCTGATTTATGGCCTTAACTATACTGATAAACAAAATTGTCTGTTTGTAATTTCAAATTAACAGCTTTTTACTAAATGCGTATGAAAATATAAGCTTACGGTACTTACAAAAAAAAAATGTGTGTGTGCCAGAGTAAACAGGTACGAAGTGACACTTCTTTACCAATTTTTTTTACAGCTATAAAATTTCTCTTATACGTCCATAAACATGTTTCACTCATGATAAAGAAGTTTCATTTCAAAACAATTTGAAAAAAGTGGAGTTTACTTTCAACTCCCACAATATATCTTGTAATTTCGATGTGGATTCCAAGACATTCTAACTTATATTAAGATTTATCAAGTTCAAGTTCGGTGTAACTTTTTTAATCTTAGAGAGCTGTTCAATTTAAAAAAGCATCTGTTCCTTAAAGACGAAAATAAAAGCTTTAATAAACAAAAACTTTTGTTAAAATTGAAAATATCAATCACTATAAATTATATTGTATATATTCCTCTTAAGTACATAATATAACGCGGTAGAGTAAATAATAAAATAGGTAGCCCATTTGAAGCTCCTATAAATCATGTTAACACATAAATTGCGTTGGCAACACTGAACTAGGGGTGCGAAACACGACAAGTTGTGATAGATTACCGTTGGGGGGCAACAATGCAGGCTTTACACGAATTTGAACGTTATTTTCTAAGCTATATAGGTCAGTTTTCAGTAGTAATATGTACAGTATGTAGAGAGTTATTTTATTAGCATGATAATGTGGCAACCCTGTTTCAGGGGTGCTAGCCGAATCGTTGGTAAATTGAAATATATCCAATAAATTATTTCATATTCGTTACAGTTGGGGTGCTTGGGTAAATAATACAATAAATTATGTCATAAGTATGACGTTTGCGTGTATTTGTAGTTCTCCAAAAATATTTTTAAATCATAATACTCTTTTTTAAGTTTCCTTCGGACATACCAACACTTCGAAAACAATAAATTATTGTCAGCATAGCGCTGATAGTATAGACGCATCAGGTCTGATCAAGTTCTTTTTTTTTAAATTTTGAAATACATCTTTTTTCTAAATAATACCGTTTGGTGCATGCATACAAAATAGTAATGTATACTGCAAATTATGATATCGTAGTAAGATGCGCGAAGCACTCGTGACCCCGCTGACTCAGTGTTAAGTAACATTCGCGATTTAAACGATCAATGCGTTAAGTAACATTCGCTATAGGTGGTCCTTGGATGGGTGACGACTTCGTGGAATTTACATTTGCGAGCGTTTCCGTGCCTTGGAAATAAAGTTAATTCGTTAGTCCCGGTTGCCAGTAAAATGGCAGCCGTTAAGCCTGGTTGAAGGCCTTATGGGCGGCTTGAAAAATTTATATAACCGGTCGCCACTGCCTGCGCCTGTCCATTTGAACACGGCAATGGGCTCACCACTTGTTACGTGGGACAAAAATGCATACAGTGAAATGTGGGCGTATAATATGCAGAGCCTACCCCTTCGGGGATAAAGGCGTGACCATATGTATGTATGTTGTGAGTAAATGAAAAAGTTGACTAACGTTTTCTATGGCATTTTTTTTATTTAGTCTTTTCATTTAGATTTATTTGGGTTAAACACACAATTCTATCATACATAAGTGTAACCAAGAGCTGTGAATTGCCCAAGTCTACAGAACACTTTATGGGTTATATATATTAGGTATATATTTATAATAAACACGCTGAGGCCCGCGTCTTTGCCAGTGACATACTTCGAACCCCATGGCATCATTTAATTCCCGTTTATTAAT
The DNA here is from genome assembly GCA_948477245.1 of Thumatha senex. NCBI lineage: Eukaryota > Metazoa > Arthropoda > Insecta > Lepidoptera > Erebidae > Thumatha > Thumatha senex. The sequence continues at coordinate 10,640,238 of OX419750.1, read as the reverse complement.
TTTACAATTATGTATGAAAATTTGCCCGAATTTTTGACATTTTTGATAACTGCTGCTCTCCTGGATAGTAGCGTGATGTTAACCTATGAGCCTTCCTCGACCAAAGTATTTGGAAGAAAGTTTTTTCCGATTTCCATGCAGTTTTAGTCGTTAGGAGTCCGGCGTATAGACTCCATGTGGATTTTAGCTTAATTTGAGCTAGATGGCTGTTTAAAAAACACCCCAAAGTAAAAAATATTATTAGAATGTAAAAACCAAATACCTTGGATAAATATATTTTCTTTTTTTAAATTCTCTGTGCAAAAGATATACCTACCCATCTAAAAAATCTTTATCTTGAATTCCCAACATCCATTTAATATTTACATGTTATACAATAGTTTAATTAAAAGAAAAATATAAGTGTAACAAATAATTAAAGGCAATAATAATGAGCAATTTTATATAAGTATAAAATATATTGACGTATATTAGTCTCACTAAAACTCGAGAAGGGCTACATCGATTTAAAAAAAAAACATATTTTATAAAAAAAATAAAGGAAACATCCGAAACACCCATCTTTCTTACATGGTGAATTAAGTTATTGTGTACCACGATAAACTTGTAACGAGTGGGCTGCCGAGATAAGGGTAGGGGGTACAATCCCGGGCCGGTATTATTCCTTTAATGAGTGAGCACTAAAGCATGGGGCGTTTGTTTTTGTATCCACTGAACAAGTGAACCAATAAATTTGTTTTAATGGAATTTGGAATAGCCTGCATACATGAGGGGTAGGCAGAGATGTTTATACACCTACATATATTTTTCCTTCTTCTTTGAAATGATTCACTGCACAATTTTTGTAAGAAATTCTTGACAGATTATGTACAACGAAGTGCAATTTCTGTTAATCACCATTTGGGCAAAGTTTACATGTTGGAATTCCCGAGGTTTCATCATAATAGTTGTGAGCGGATTATGATTCCCGCTTTGGAACTCAAGGCCTATTTCTGCTGTAATAGTTTCTTACTCGGCCTTCAGCAAGAAAATCATTGGCAAAAATATCCTCTAGATTAGAGCCCAAGGACCAAGACAATTAATTGCCATTTTTGTAAAGAAAAATATTCTATGTGTGTTCCTTACCCTGGGACATCCTTCCGAGGAGTTACCCGGGGTGCCCAGCGATAGACATATAGGTAGAGACCGTGTGGTTTTAGTCGGTTCGAGCCCGGCATGACATTAGAGTGGATTTCCACACGAAAAAAAAGGGGGGTTCCTTAATTATTATATGCCCAAAGTATGGCAAACGCTTAACGCTTTAAGTCTCTGCCTTATAGTGGCGTGCCTAAATGTGGGCGTAGGCCTCTACCTACCACTTTGGGGATAACGGTGTGACTGAAAAGTATTAAGTGAATATCTAGTAATCATAAATCAGACACGTTCTATCTGGTTGCACTCGGAAACTACGTACTCGTAGGGACATAACAAAAATAACTCTAGAATCGCTATAGGAACTGAGAACCCATTCCCATTAATTGAACCAATGAATTATTTAACCACAAAATTATTCGGTGCCAATTGCTGTGCAAACAGATAGAAAAGGCACGCGTGCGGAACACGTGCGCCCTCTCCGCTTACTTATTAATTTCTGATAGCTCTCAAATTCAAACATGGAACACCCACACCATAAACAAATATACTCTATTCTGTGTTTGGTAGATATTTATTTATCTATGGCACCATCAATGAACGCTGTACATCTGCAAGTTGAAAGCTGCCAAAGACACAAAGTTCAAATCTTCATGTTTTTATTTTCAGTACCAAAAGATCAACGTAGAGCATTTTAATGTCGAACAGGACGATATTTATGCAAATGACCTAACAATCGAACATGCTGAAACCAAGAGAAGTGCAGACGTAGCCGCGGAATTGTGAATCCGGAAGTTTGAAGTGAAGTCGTATTATTTGTGAATGGCAATCGTTTTTTTTGTTATAACAGGCTAAGGTGATGAGACCGTAATGTCTAGTCATTTGTATTTTAGCTTAGTCTTCATCGAGTAAAGGGCTGTGTCCCAGTTCTAGTAAATCGATGAAAACATGCACAGCTTTCCTCTTAGCCAGTGTCAAGTTCGGAAATATGTCAAAAATAAGTCTTAAAATATATTTTCTCAATATTAGTTAATATTTAGAAAAAGAAATAAAACAATTTGATTTTAAGGAGCCTGATACCCATCCATAGTTCTCTTCTAGAAAGCAGATCTATACTAGGTGCCTTCAAAAATATTTACTTTGTTATAAATTTTAACAAAATTCACATAAATATCGTAAATATATAAATATCGTTGGGACAACTCACACAACGCCATCTGATTCCAAACTAAGCAGAGCTTGGACTATGGTAACCAGATAAACATACTTATATATTTCTAAATACATACATATTATAGATAAATAACACCCAGACACAGAATAAACCATCGTGCTCATCACACAAAGTTTTATCCTGGGTGGGAATCGAACCCATGACCTCTTGCGTAGCAGTCGGATACACTCCCACCGCGCCACAGAGGCAGTCAAATCTATCACCAAAACATCAAATCGAAGTACCCGCAGATAGCTAAAATGTTAATTGAATTACATTCACACTCCACGTGTTAACACTTACGCCGTCGTTTGGCACGTGCCGTTAAGCGAAAATCGTGCCAGTTGATTTTAAAGAATAGCAACTGGCAACACTGAAGGAATAAAAAAGAAAGGCCTTGTATTTTATATACCTACTCTATTATTTTATATACCTACTCTATTATTTATAAATTTTCGTAGATTTCTAACTTGAAATTTCAAATCTCTATTAAACCCAGCCGCTGCTAATTCAATCTATGTACATATTTCATTTATATATTTTCAACACACTTGCTCGTAAAGTGGATCTAATTTCATCAGTTTTAGATACCCATTTTGACATTTCTCCAGAAGACTTCACATTGCAGAGGATAAAGCAGCTCATAAGCCACGCGTGCGTTATGAACCCAAATAGCTATATTCAGCAAAGGGTTGTCATAGAAACAGTAAGTCTATATTTTTGGTAATTAATAAACTCTATTAATATAACAAATAAACGTTTATTTTTATACCATTCTTTAGTGTTGTCTACGAATTAACAGTGATTATGCTCTCTGAATTGATACTAAGTAAATACATGTAGGTATTTCGTTTAAGAACTTGGATAAAATTACTGTGTAAGCACTAATTTAAAATAAGGATGAAAAAAAATGGCGACCTATTTGTGTAATGCGTGAAATTAATAAAATAAGGTTTCGTTGTAACATAGCTTTATGTGGAATGTTACTGATTCCTGTCAAAAAATTGTGGCACTCCGTCCCTACCGTGCTAGTCAGATGGTTGGTAATTTATATGCCAATTTTCAAAGAGGCTGCGTTCAATATACTACAGAAAAAAACTTAGGTTTTTATTTTTAAATGTCTGTCTATAACCAAAATGTATTTAGAATTTTATAGAGTTATTTTCTCTTGGAACAAAGTAGAAGATTAGGTAGGTATTCAAAGAAAAAGAATATTAGGTATACTAATAATTGTTTGACTTACTCCAACTCCATGCTTTTTCGTGCCGATCTGGGGATGGAAAAATATAATTTATGAATAAAATTACTATTGGAGTTGTTTGAAAGATGAAAATAATGAATAATATATTAGTTGACATTCTATCTATCTATTTTAAACTTAAAATAGCTTATTATTGGCCGAGCCAATACAGTGAGTAAGATTGTCTATTTCTAAGATGGTTATATTTTTTATTTCCTAAGCAAGTTTCATTCTTTTTTTTAAATTTTCTTCAATAATTGTCGGCTAAAGAGTTCGTATCAACATAAAACCTGATCATATATAAAAAACCTGATAAAGTACCTAATAGTTGTCATTATAAAGGTAGATCCGATCCAGCTGTTCTCTCTGGCAAATGGACTCTTGTAAACATTTTAATTATTAATTTTGATACCTTGACTATAAAAATTCATTATTAAAATGTTCAAAAGGTCCATTGGTTAGAGAGAAAAGCTGGATCTTAGCGATAGCATAGCCAATCGTAACCAGACACAACATTTTTCATCGTAACCTTGTAACTGAATTACATAAATATAATAATACTTGTAACGAAATAAGTATTGTTATTAGATGTCTAGATCCTATACCACAAGCTTATATTAGCTACTTTGGGCTAGATGTCGCTGTGTAAGAAATGACCCTGAATATTTTACTTATCAAAAAATGATAAACAGATTTTTATCTACCTATTTTTTTTATCGCATTTTTGGACATCCCTATCTAGGGTTACCTACATCACCAATAAATTCGTAACAACAAACATCACTATCTCCGACTCTTCACACATTTTCTAGTCGAACATTAAACTAAAAAAACATCACACCTTCCACTTCACGCCCTCTCCACCCCGAGGGTGTATGCACTTGCCAAAAAATACAAACAATCAGTGAAAACAATTTTGTGCGCTGGCAATGTTGACTTTACAATTAGTGTGGGACTACCCGCTTCGGGTGCTTTCGGGGTAAAACGTTCCGGGGCGGAAAAGTTAATGTATCATGCCTTCGAGTGCTAAAATGTTTTGGAAAGACGCGTGACGATAATTTTGCTTTGTTTGATTGATTGACGATATTTTGGGGGTGGAATTGGAGTTTAATGTGAACTTCACCTATTATAGCTCCTTGCTGGGAATCAAAAATACTTGCAATTTATATTTGATTTGTGGTTGTATAACATCTGTTGTAATAGGGTGTAAGGGGCCCCAACTAAGTTCTCCGGGGCCCAAGCGACGTCTCCTGCTAGCGGTACATCTGCTGACTAACGGAAGAGGCAACGGCGTCAGGAGTTAGAAGCAGTGGCTTGTAACAATGTCGAAATAAAAAAGCATAACGAAGTCCTAGTTGTTAAATAAAAGTGGATCCCAGGTTCCAAATCCAGGTACAGTTGGATTTGGAACCTGGGATCACAGCAACTGGGAATACGCTAAGATGAAGAGAGAAAGAAACGTAACATTTGTAATGGCTATTAATAGGAGCGAAGCAAACGAAGTGAGCGTAGCTCCATTCTTCCCCGATTCGAATTTTCGCTTTGTCATCGAACTCCTCCCAAACCACTCAACACTTTTTGATTAAATTTGACCCATAATACGACATCTAGCCATAGATGGTTGAGATAAAATAAAAGCGAAAATCGGACATACCATGGAGGAATAATCACCGAACGTTAGTGTTCGGAAATGGTGGCTTCAAAACGCTTCGCTCCATTTAGACTTACCGGGGACGGCAAGTTGTGATTCGGATTACAAAATGTTTATAATTTTTTACTGTTAAAGTGTCCAGTGTCGGAAATAGGCTTTCCCCATATAACGTGGGTCTATCAGAAGTATTGTCAAAGTGAGGATTTGTAATTAACCTCTGCCAATCTCCGGTGGTAAACGTGATTGTATGTCGTTTTTTTTTAATTTTAAGCATTCTAAAATGTCATAAGTAGCGGCCGCTGATGGCATTATCATAGCAAGTAACGTTAAAATAATTGTACTCGTCCACAAGTTGGAAACCATAAGACTGATAAGTAGATGCTTTTCCAAGCTTCGACTAAAGTTTTCCGTGCTTCGGAAGGCATTTTAAGCCGTTGGTCCCGGTTGTCAGTAATATGGCAGTGGTTTATTCAAGTTTTAGGCCTTATGGGCGGCTAGCAGGTAGCCAAACCTGCATCTGTCTATTTAACATGTATGATGGGCTCATCACCTATTACGTGGACAGGAATGCACTCGGAGAAATATGAGCGTATAATATGCCTCTGCCACCGCTTCAGGGATAAAGGGTGATTAATGGATTAAATAGTTGGTAGACAAGCATACAGCCCATCTTATAGAAAGTGGTCAGCCTAGCTTATAGGACGTTTGCAACAATAGAAGTGAATCAAGCTATCCAATCCTATTGCCGTGTTGAAACACAACGAATAGCGAGGAGCTTCTCGCTCCCTTCCTTACGAAAATCCCTAAGGCTCCAAACCTGTCCTGTCCATTTACTTTTGGTCATAGAGAGTGTTCTAGTACATATCCTGCTGTAAACCTGGGCCTACATTTGCTAGCGTGACGCCAGACGTGTGGGCCTGGACCGTTCCGCTTTGCAAAGAAGGGAAAAGGAGTTACTTTTTTACAACTATCTTATTTTCTGATAAATTTTGATGAGGGTTTTAAGACAAACTTCTCCTTTATCGATTTCGGGTTTGGTACTTTCGAAAACTTTTCTAGTCTTGGTCATTACTGTAGATCCTGGTTTATTGCAGTCACAGTTATAGTAATGGGGGTGGAATTAGTCCAATAGTCTGGACCCAAGCTAATCCAGAATTTTCAATCCACTCCTAAAATGAGAAACGTACCTTTACCGAAATAACAGGTAGGTACATTATTATATCTGCCACTCTTTTTAAAATATCTATGGAAACAAATAAATAAAATGTTTGAGATTTCGTTTACTTTTCAAACTTTTAAATTTTTACCAAAAGACGAAAGTTTTCTTTTTAAATTATGCAAAATAAGAGACATTGTTACTTAATCAAGTGCAGTCAACCCTTGGATGGCGACAATTGAATTAACCCCGAGCGCTGCGGGGGCCGAAGAGGCCCGAATGACAACGAATGTTGGTTTTCACACGGTTAGGTCCCTACTTTATATTGATAGCGGTATTATTCTTGTATCGGAGGGTTAATATTGAGACAGAATATTTTCATACAATGAAATAAAGCTCCTGGCCCCGCTAACTCAGTGTTCTGTAAACGATCACTGCGTTAAGCAACTTTCACTATGGCTGGCCAATGAATAGGTGACCAGTTTGTGGCATTTGCATTTACATTTACAAGCGTTTCCATGCTTTAAAAGGCACGTTAAGCCGTTGGTCATGGTTGCCAGTAACATGGCAGTCACTAAGCCCAGTTGAAGGCCATATGGGAGGCTTGAAAAATTTTAACAGCACGTAACCACAACCTGCGTATCTATTTCAACAGGGACAGGAATACACACGGTGAAAAGTAGGCGTATTAATAGGTGACCAGTTTGTGGCATTTACATTTACAAGCGTTAGCGTGGATAAGGCGTGATTGAGAAACAAACAATATTAACGTGCAATCTTGGCCTTTCTCAGTGTTCTGTAAACGATCACTGCGTTAAGCAACTTTCACTATGGCTGGCCAATGAATAGGTGACCAGTTTGTGGCATTTACATTTACAAGCGTTTCCATGCTTTAGAAGGCACGTTAAGCCGTTGGTCCCGGTTGCCAGTAACATGGCAGTCACTAAGCCCAGTTGAAGGCCATATGGGAGGCTTGAAAAATTTTAACAGCACGTAGCCACAACCTGCGTATCTATTTCAACAGGGACAGGAATACACACGGTGAAAAGTAGGCGTATGAAGAGGTGACCAGTTTGTGGCATTTACATTTACAAGCGTTAGCGTGGATAAGGCGTGATTGAGAAACAAACAATATTAACGTGCAATCTTGGCCTTTCTCAGTGTTCTGTAAACGATCACTGCGTTAAGCAACTTTCACTATGGCTGGCCAATGAATAGGTGACCAGCTTGTGGCATTTGCATTTACATTTACAAGCGTTTCCATGCTTTAGAAGGCACGTTAAGCCGTTGGTCCCGGTTGCCAGTAACATGGCAGTCACTAAGTCCAGTTGAAGGCCATATGGGAGGCTTGAAAAATTTTAACAGCACGTAGCCACAACCTGCGTATCTATTTCAACAGGGATAGGAATACACACGGTGAAAAGTAGGCGTATGAATAGGTGACCAGTTTGTGGCATTTACATTTACAAGCGTTAGCGTGGATAAGGCGTGATTGAAAAACAAACAATATTAACGTGCAATCTTGGCCTTTCTCAGTGTTCTGTAAACGATCACTGCGTTAAGCAACTTTCACTATGGCTGGCCAATGAATAGGTGACCAGTTTGTGGCATTTACATTTACAAGCGTTTCCATGCTTTAGAAGGCACGTTAAGCCGTTGGTCCCGGTTGCCAGTAACATGGCAGTCACTAAGCCCAGTTGAAGGCCATATGGGAGGCTTGAAAAATTTTAACAGCACGTAGCCACAACCTGCGTATCTATTTCAACAGGGACAGGAATACACACGGTGAAAAGTAGGCGTATGAATAGGTGACCAGTTTGTGGCATTTACATTTATAAGCGTTAGCGTGGATAAGGCGTGATTGAGAAACAAACAATATTAACGTGCAATCTTGGCCTTTCTCAGTGTTCTGTAAACGATCACTGCGTTAAGCAACTTTCACTATGGCTGGCCAATGAATAGGTGACCAGCTTGTGGCATTTGCATTTACATTTACAAGCGTTTCCATGCTTTAGAAGGCACGTTAAGCCGTTGGTCCCGGTTGCCAGTAACATGGCAGTCACTAAGTCCAGTTGAAGGCCATATGGGAGGCTTGAAAAATTTTAACAGCACGTAGCCACAACCTGCGTATCTATTTCAACAGGGACAGGAATACACACGGTGAAAAGTAGGCGTATGAAGAGGTGACCAGTTTGTGGCATTTACATTTACAAGCGTTAGCGTGGATAAGGCGTGATTGAGAAACAAACAATATTAACGTGCAATCTTGGCCTTTCTCAGTGTTCTGTGAACGATCACTAACATCAGTCTGGAAATAATGCAATAATATATTTACTATTAGGCTGTAGTGCAATTGTGTAAGAATTAGTGTAATCGTATAAGTGACGACTTGTGACACGCTTGGTTCTTCTACTTGTTCCTACTCCACTTCTGGGACTTCACCGAGTTCGAAATCAGTGTAACTTTTCTGGTCTTGGAATGCTGTAGATCCTGGTTTACAGGAGTCACAGAAATAAAAACGCTGTATTAGCGAAAAAAAATATTAAAGAACCTCTCCTTTTTAAAGTTGGTTGAAAAGAAACATTAATCGTTAACCTACCTTGCAACCATCGATTTAAACTATAATATTGTTATGATTTACGATGTCGGGACATTTATTCACGGCAGTGGAGTTGGAGCTATAAATTTAAAGTCGCGTACCGGATGCTACAAGAGGCCTTTCTATAAGAAGGCTATATAGTTAGGAGTAGTGCGCACGCATGGCAATCCTAGCTTCTATAAATAGAAGTAAAAATTATCTTACGCGGGAAAGCAAGCGTGTGCACTTGTCAAAGTGCACACGCTTGCTTTACCCATAACGCTATAACGCTTTGCACGCTTGCTTTTACTATATAATTTTTTTTTCCTTGTGGCAACCCTAGGTATAACAGCTGATTTGAATTGGCTCCGTATTTTATATTGTAATATTGCAAAAATAATTATAATTTTAATTAAAAACCAATTCATCATTGCCAAATAATACCATATTGAGTGTTAAATAATCATTTTCACCATTTATTGTGCTAAAAGTAGATAAATATAAACTTAAAAATTGTACCGGTGTAGTGACAGTTAGAACATTGGAAAATTTTTCAATATTTGAAATTATTACTTGGATTTGGCAAGATTTTTTCAATCAAGGTTTGTGAGTTTATTTACTTTTACATCCTCATATGTCCATTAATAGTGTGATTTTGTAATTTTCTATGAATAAAACATAACCTCGTTTTGTTTCGCATTTCTTTGCTCTAAGTCTACTTTGCTAATAATTACTGATTCTGTAGCACGTAATTATAACAAAATGTCGAATACTAATAACATGATAATGACGCGTAAGGCCTTGGCTCATCAACAAGAGACAAGGCTTCAATTAACGTTGAAAGAATTACAGATTTTTAGGGAGAAGTGCGTTAAACTGAACAAGGAAAGGGACGAAAATGAGTTAGAACTGCTAGGTATTTTAAGTAAGAACGGACAACTCAAAAAAGAACTGGCACAGTTGCATTCACTGTATACTGATACCTTACAGGATCGGGATAGGTTACAACTTATAGTTGACAGTTTTGACTCATGTAGGGAACATTATGAACAAACTCTGCAGCAAATTAGAATACTAAAGGAGGAGCTACAACGATCGGAAATCAAAATATCGCAACTAGAAGACAAGAAACAGAGCACAGTGGTTCAATCTAATCAGAGTTTGATCGAAGAACTGATGGCTACAAGCTTAGATACTGCTACAGCTCACCCTTCCATTGTCATAGACCTCACTTCTGATGATGAAACCGGGGGCTGTTCTAAATCATTAAAAATTATTAAGTGTAGTAAGAATAAGTTAAAGAAATATTTAAAAATTAAAAAGTTTATTACTAAATCTAAAAAAATGATACATAAATACAAGTTTTTTATAAATAGCATGTCACTTAATAGACAGAGATTGCAACTGATTGACCAGGTAAATATGTATATGTTAGAACTTGATACTGTTGCACAACAGTACAAAACTGATACACAGGCCCTTCAATGTCAGATTGACCGACTTCAAGACTCTTTGAAATCAATTTCATATAAATATGAAACAGCAGAGAAACAGAGTAGGGAACAGGTGTTAGCCATAGGTAAATTGGTAAATTCATGTCATTGTCAAAATGACCAATTGACATCCGCAGGCCATGTTCCCTCCTCACCCTTAAGTTGTGAAAGAGTTAGATGCAATGATGAATTTTCACCAATTAAAACTGTGTGCAGTGTGGATAATAGTATATTAAGTTCAAGTAGTAATTGCGAGGCATCTACGAGTATAATAGAAAAGTTGCAAATAAAAAGTGATGCAAAGACCATAGTCTATTGCGATGAAATAGGTAAAATTTTTGGACATTATTTATCACAGTTAAGTCATTCTGTAATAAATCATACATATCCAGGAGCTTCAGGTGCTGGTTGGCAGAAGAGGCAATATTAAGAGTAGACTTGACTAAGACGTAGAGGATTGGGACATTATAAATATTAAGAAAGAAGATTGAAAAAATATGAATTAAGATTTGGCTCAAAGGTCTAAGTAACCAGGCCATAAATTAATTACAAAAATAAACAGAAGTAATATAATTGAGTTGGATTAACAAGAATGATTAGAATAGTAGGTTATCTTGATATTGAGCTGAAGCGCTCGTGGCCCTTCTAACTCAGTGTTCTGTAAGTGATCACTGCGTTGAAAATCTGACGCCACAGTTATTCCTGAGATGGGTGACTGTGTGGCACTTATGAACATCTCCATGTTTCGGGAGGCAAGTTAAGCCGTTGGTGCTGTATGGTTAGTGTAGAACCATTGGTATTCAGGTCGGTGAGCCGTTGACTGTCATGCCATTTTGTCACTCCAGTGTGGAACAGAAAATATGTTCATAGGCTTTGTAATGCCACCTTGCCAAGCAAAGAGAAAGACACTAGTCTTAGGTATATACAAAGAAGCGCTCATAGGGATGTCTACTACAAGTCTTATGTGCAAAAAAGCGGCCATAGGGAAATTTTAACAATTCTTATGTGCAAATAAGTAGCAATAGGGATGTCTACACAAGTCATATATATATATATATATGCAAAAAAGTGGCCATAACGATGTCTACACAAGTCTTATGTGCAAATTAATGGCCATAGGTATGTCGACACAAGACTTGTGTTCAAAAAAAACCGTCATAGGGATGTCTTATGTGTATAGAAAGACCTCTGTGTTACTATTTAATTTAAATCACTCATTAAAAATAGATACAACGATTACTTTACTTAGGTCTCGAACCATAAACCTTGCGATTGGCTAACATTCTGAGCTTTAAAACACCGACTACTTAAGTTATCTTCAACTCACTCGTTATCAGAGAGGGTAGGTAGCAAAATTTTTAACGTCACTCTTCTATGACATGCGGCTGATAAGGCTTGACGGTGACAGACGCTGTGCATTAAGTTTCTGTGGTTTCTTGTTTTAAAAAAAGGATAGTGTACTATTTTATGATGTAAGGGTTCCTTACATAGGTTTAAAGTATAATATTAAGGAATGCCTGCGTGACTCCCTAAGTCACGCAAGCATTAAATGTAAGAAGTTGAGAAGGTATCGAATTTTAATGGGTTAATTACATAGGTACACATAAAAAACCGTTGATATATGGTTCTGCATTGTTTTTTGCTATTATGAGTCTTCAGTACCCATCTATTCAGTAGTAGTAGAAACGCTAATCGCCCCGCTGACTCAGTGTTTTGTAAACGAGCACTGCGTTAAGCAACTTTCGTTTTGGCTACATGGTGATTTCAAAAGCATGTCGCTACATCGTGCGCTTCTCTATTTCAACTCGGTAATGGGCTCACCACCTGTTACGTGGAACAAAACTGCATTCGGTAAAATGTGGCTAATCTCAGAAACTACAGGTCGGATTTGATTTTTTTTTTGTGTTGGATAGCCCATTTATCGAGGAAGGCTACAGACCTATCATCACGCGTATCACGCTACTACCCTAGAGAGCTGAGCAGTAGTCATAAATGTCAACAAATCGAGAGTTTCTTTTTTGCATTATTGTAGTATTTATAAGCGACGGGATTAAATAGGTGCGATAGGAGTTCTAAGTTTATCACGGGATGAGGGTCACCTAGTTTTAATATACATATTATGGATAGTCACACCCGGAGATAAAACAAATCAAAACAATGCTCATCACACTACACAGAGATTTGTCCTGGCTGTGAATTGAACCATTACAAAACAGGGCCTCTCGAAATTCAGACGTGTAATGTATTGGAAGATTGGGAACATACCGGGTTCAAATGCTTGTCAATGGCCTGTTTCTCAATAGTTGGAGGACGATTGCAAAATTGCAATTCCATAAGCTATGGTTGAATATCACAAATATTAAAATAATTTTAACGGTACGTCTACTTCTAAAGACCGACTGTCCATTTTATTAATGATAATATATTAAACCTTTACCGGACTGAACCCTAAAAAAAAACAAAACAAACATGGAGTCGGCAAGATGGCGGCGCGTCAAAGAGCAGCCGCCGGTAGCCGCTCGCCGCATCGGAATTCATAAATGATAAATTTAATATTATTTATTACTTTTAGCCTGTAATTGGAGCTGATGATATGTGACTAACTATCATTTTGGTGTGACAGTATTTTTTTATATGCGTAAGACGGCAGTAGAATTTTATAGTAAATATGCTAATTCTAAGCATCTATTATTAGGAAAAAGCTCTTGAAATCGAAAATATTTAAAATGGTTTTATCGTTCGTTCTTAAGTAGCATTTTGATAATCTAAGATATCAAATCTTTATCCCTTTAAATGCCTATACTATCTAATCCCAGATGGGAAAATCAAAACGCAAAGTCTTTTAAGCCAACGGTAGCAAGATCTTTAAGGTAGCAAGGTCTTTTAAGATAACGGTAGGAAGAGCAAGTGTGTCTCCGGTGTTGATAGATATCTTGAAATTATAAAGTTAATACTACAAAAAACATAAGTTAATCAAGAATCATAAATATTCTAATAGATTGGTTTATCTGTAATTAATCTGGTATTGTTGTATAAAAAAGCAGCAAAGCATTAATGTGAGATCGTGGTGTGTTAGTTTTTTCATCGAAGCCTTATGTTTTTGTTAAAAAAATTAAATTTACTCGTAACTAACCGATTAGGTATTTATTTTTAACCATTGACGGACTTCTGTTTTTTTTTATAAATAATGTTCTCAATATTCTCATTGGTAAGATGGATGATGAATATGAAGGTGATGATGATGAAAGTTAATGACGATGAGATCTTAATAATACTGTGTAGTACACATATTTATGAAATTACTTTTACCGTTGTTTTGGATCGGACGCAACGCCCGTGGCCACGGTTGGACTCTATATTTGTACAAAAAGACACCTTGAAAGTTGAAAAATTATCGAAACTAAATGAACGGTAAAACTGTGTCGGCGACGGAATTTACAAAGTTTATTCATACATTTTATTATTACCTGACAGTAATTGTCATATCGATAACTCGCACCACAATTATTTTTGTAGACTTATCGATCAAAAGGACTTAAGACTTTCAAGTTGGAGAGGTATCATCAGCCTTCTATATTTCAAGATGGCGCGGTTTGTATAAAATATGATAGTTAATTTAACTGGTCTGGGCGACATCAAACTGTGACCTCGAATCCGTGTGAAGGACCTTATTTAATCGCACCTTCTTTACATCGCGTCGTAGCCGTAATGATCATATTTAAAAAAATATTTTATGATTAGTCAACAGAAGAACGGTACTCTTATGAAATTTACTCTACCGTTTAAGTATTTAATTTTGGAATCAACAAAAATTTTAAATGGCTGTGCATGGAGTATTCTACTCCCTGTTGCGTGTATCTATGACGTTTTTGTTTTTTTTTTTGCTGCCACACTCTTATTGACTGGCACATTTAATTTTTCCTTTGAGGACCAAAAAGTGCTAACCGACAATGCTCAAATACGAGATAGGTGGTTCGAATATTATGAACACCTTCTAAATGAAGAATTCCCAAGTGAAGAACCTGAACCCTGCGAGCCCACATATGGACCAATTCCCAAGATAGAGATAGCAGAGGTTAAACACGCGGTTACTAAAATAAAAAACCGAAAAGCTTTGGGGCCTGACGAGATACCAGCAGACCTTTGGAAAGCTCTCGGCCCGATAGCCGTTGACTGGCTTACTAAGCTATTTAACATCATCTTGACGACCAAATGCATACCGGAATCATGGCGCCAAAGCTACTTACTACCTATTTATAAGAACAAGGGGGATGTGGCGCAGTGTGAAAACTACAGAGGCATAAAGCTAACCTCACATACGCTTAAAGTATGGGAACGAGTCATCAATAGAAGGATCACCAATATCTCGCAAATATCTCCAAATCAGTTTGGCTTTACAGCGTCCAGGTCGACCATAGATGCCATACAAACAGTCAGGATCTTGATGGAAAAATACAGAGCAAACAACAAAGACCTGCATCTCACATTTATAGACCTCGAAAAAGCCTTCGATCGAGTACCCCGTAAACTAGTATGGCAGGCTCTACGGGCACAATATGTACCTGAGCACTATGTCGAACTTGTAAAAGACATGTATAACAATGTCACAACTAGAGTACGAAGCTTAGCGGGAGTCAGCAAAGCTTTCGAGGTAGGCGTTCATCAAGGATCCGTGCTTAGCCCGCTACTATTTAATCTGGGCATGGACTACCTCACCAGAAACATACCTTCCCCACTACCGTGGACCATGATGTACGCAGATGACATCATTCTGGCTGCCGACACCGCCGCACACCTGCAGGATCGCCTAAACCTATGGACGCATGCCCTAGAAAAATACGGACTAAGGGTAAGCAGGAGTAAAACGGAGTATCTGAAATGCCCTTTTAGTGGAAACAGAACACCGGAAACAATAAACATTGGGACCACACCTATCCCTACGGTCCAAAAGTTTAAGTACCTAGGATCGATGCTTACACCCGATGCTAACGTAGATGCAGATGTGGCACACAGAATTAACACTGCGTGGCAAAAATGGCGATCTCTGACTGGAGTTTTGTGCGACCCACGAGTTCCCATAAAAACTAAGGGAAAAGTTTATAAAACTGCAGTTCGCCCTGCGTTACTATACGGGTCTGAATGCTGGACAATAAAAAAGGCGCATGAACAAAAAGCTCATACCAACGAAATGAAGATGCTAAGATGGGCGGGAGGTGTCACACGTCTGGACAAAATCCGTAATGATTACGTGCGGGGTAGCTTTAAAGTTGCATCTATTGCGGATAAAATCACCGAAAACCGCTTTCGTTGGTATGGGCACGTCAAGAGAAGAAGCGAAGACCATGTGGTCCAAATTGCGCTAAACCTGCCTGAACACAAGAGAGGAAGAGGCCGCCCACCATCAACCTGGTGGAAAAACCTGGAAAGAGACCTCAGGAATGCCCAATTACCTGAACCGACAACCCAAGATCGCATGACTTGGCGCATGAAAGTGAGGAGACCCGACCTTAATTAATGGGATAAGGAGAGGAGAAAGAAAGATTTAATTTTTCCTTTGAAAGTCTATTCTTTAAACAACAGAGTTAGTTAATTTTATAGCTTACCTGATTATGATATACTTCACACATAAGACAATAATAAACGGCATAAGTCAGCCATTCTTCAGGCTCCAATTGAGTTAAAAATTAAAATTTAATAATATATTATTTTTTTAAACTAGTGCATTTATCTTGTTTTATGTGCGGGAGTGGTGATTTCATGAACATAAAAGTTGTATTAACGTGCTATAGTGAAAGACAGTGATAATATATGCATATGCAGGGAAATGCGATTTTCTTTCTTGCCTCGTAAAATCCACTGAAAACCTCAGTATAACAGCCACTATTAGACTGGGGTGAGACTGACCTTGACTTAAGACTAGACTTGACTAAGACGTAGAGGGCGTGGACATTTTAGATAGTGAGAAAGAAGATTAAAGAAATATGAATTAAGATTTGGCTAAAAGGTCTTAGTAACCTGGCCAAAAAATATTTTAAAAAAAATTGGAGGATTTGGACTGCGAATACCATATATAATACACGAGACTATATTAAGTACTTTGATACTTTCTCGTTATATGTTCTCATTATACGTAGTTAAGTAAGTACCTACTCTGCTACCTTTCCGTACTATGTCCCCATTATACGTTTAAAGTAGGTAAGCTATCCTTAAAAGATAGATATAATTATGTCACCGCAGACTTAAGACTAGACTTGACCATAGACATTTAGGTAAAAAGGATTAGGTAATATCGCTGTACAAGGTATTCTGATATCTCGAAGGGTTTAGCAGCTTTTCGATTCGGCAAAGTGACTTTGGAATTTCTACAATGCTTCTGCTTTACCGCTTCGGCGAAATATACGTGATAGTATACATGTAATTAGTAGATAATACGCGAGATACAATCAAACTGACAATAATAATCCGCGACAATTTGTTTTATTTTATCATAATTACGAAGTCACTGTCAAAATGATAAATTAACTATGGTGGAACTTTGGGCGAGTGTTGATTAATAAAATAAATATCTTTTAATTACCACCATTTGTCATATTTTTTGACGTTAAAATTATTTTTCGTATTGAACTATAAAACTAGTTGGGTGTCTGTACTTCGCTCGATGTTTCTATGCCTTAATGTCAGGCAATGTGTAGGTAGTAACTGTCATTATTTAAGAAAAAACAAAATTTTTAAGAAAGAATATATACAATATTTCATAAAAATAAACATTTTCCGAGATGAGAGTTGCTCTTTTAAAAAGATGATAATTACTACTCTGATCTTAGCATACGTTGTGGTTGCATTTAACATCCCATGCTTAGAGCAATATGCCGCCCCGTCGGCAGTGACTGCAAGGGGTGTTGCCTTCTTAGGAGCCACAGCCATCTTACCTTACATATCCCCTTTACCGACTGCTACTACTAAGTCATGCCCCATGAGATTCTTCGAACCCCGTCGCACCCATTTAGTACAGTTGTTCACTTCTTCTAGAATAATGTATGAAAATTTGCCCGATTTGTTGACATTTATGATTACTGCACCACTCTCTAGGGTAGTAGATACCGTGATTAAATACGGCCTATACCTAGAACTCGATAAATCCAACACAAAAAATATTACGGGTTGCACTCCGGGAGTGCCGACACATTAATTAATTATTTAATTATGAGTACAAAGATTTCATCTCATCTAAAAATACGCGTACCGCGCTAAAAGAAGTTTTCACTTGAAAAATTTTGATTTATACCAGTAGTTCCTGAGGTTAGGGCCTTCAAACGAACAAAACCATTCTGCTTAATATATTTAAATAGATCAGTAGATACACTGCTTGCAGGTAAACTTGGTTTGGGCTCCGTAGGTATGGGGCCCCTTATGTGTCTACAAAATGAAAATACCAGTACTTTTCGTCATAATTTGAAATTAAAACCCACGTTTGTCAATGTGTGCAGTATCTACTACAAAAGCAATGTGTCCATCCGTATTGATCGTTGAAGCCCTGGAAATGCTAATCCTCGTGGCACGCGCTCCCAACTACACCTCGCTCGGTTATTTTGTATCAACCTTTGTGTATTAGAAGGTCGTTAGTTGATACTACTATACTCTTGGGATAGCTACTGAATTCCTATAAAATATCTGTATTTATAGAAGCAGAAACTGACTGACGCATCGATCAACGCACAGCTGAAACAGCTGGATCTAAAACTATGAAATTTGGCACGAATATTACTTTAGTACACTAGTTGTGCACTAAGAAAGAATTATATTCACCTCTAGGGAGTGAAAATTAATTTTGTAATTTTTTTGTGATTTTTTTAATATTTGACTACCCCGTCAGGGATACAGCGTGAAGATAGTTAATATTTGTTTTGGAGGAAGGTAACTGACGCACTGGATTAACACTACTTTTTATTATGGGATCAGGTTCCTGCGAAAACTAAGCAACGCAAGCGGAGCCGCGGGTGTTAATTAGTGCACAATAATTATGGTTCATTTTATAATAAAACAATAAGTATGGACTCCCACTTATTATTTGTAAAAAAAAGATTAAGTGTCAATTATACCTAATCCATGAAATGGTACCTTGAATTAAAAATAGGTTGCCATAGAACGGTATAAAGTTCACGCTGTATCCCTGACTGCGCCACTCTCTAGGGTAAACTGACTGACGCATATTCAGAGAGGACAGATCGTCAGGCATGGCGATCCATGCATACTTCTTTCGCTTCCTGTAGATTCATTAATCGCTTCATACATGCACGTCTGGGTATCCGAGTACTTTTGACTCTTCCGTTCTTGAGCAATCCGCTCACGTGGTCTTCATTAAGTCTCGGTCTACCTTGACTCCTTCTGCCCTCTACTTTCGCACAATATAAATTCTTCGTCAATCGTTCCTCACTCATTCGTTGAACTCATTCGTTGAACGTGTCCAAAGCAACGGAGCACGTATAAAGGTCCCTATTTATTTTATATTATTTTATGCAAAGTTGTTCAAGTATATGTTTTAATTTGTAACGTGTTTCATTCACTTAATGTTTATTTAAATACCAACTTTACACCCACAACTGGATCTGTCTAAAGGTTAGTACATCTAGAGCCAAAAGCTTATAGGTATTTGATAAAAAATAAATAAATATCCATCACGCCTTATCCCCGAAGGGGGGTAGAGGCATATTATATGCCCACTTTTCACCGTGTGGATTCCTGTCCCACGTAATAGGTGGTAAGCCCATATATATTATATTTGATTATAACTAAAAAGTCTAAGTACGACCTAATTTCATACGGTCAGCTAATTCATAAAAAATCAACGCCTATTCCTTATTTGCTTTTAAAATAAACATGTTTTCAATAAATTGATAAATATGAACGAAACGACAATGAGCATTCTTGTTATATCCGGCTTCCGTAGCGGAGAAAAAATAAACAAATTAATTATGCCCGCCAAAGATAAAAAAAGCAACTGGCCGTAAAATTCTAAGGGATGCCTCATGCCAATAAAAAACGATACAAATAAATAAAAAAACTATATTATTCAAAAAACGAATGCCCAGCTGCCAACCGAACTTTGAGCATCTATTGAGCGAACGAGATCGCTATAAATTGCGGGAGACTGAGAGAAAGAGACAGGGATAAGGATTAAAAGTCGGATTAATTTTATTTCAGTAATAAATACTTATATAAATTGTCTTAGCAGGAACGTTGTAAGTTGATACATAAATTATGTTTACTAATTTAGTAGATTTTGTAAGGAAGTTTAATGTACCTACTTTGCAAATTTACTAAATGACAAAATCTTTTAAAGAAGAGCTATTATGTCTTTATTTATTATGCAGCATCGATGGCAATAAAATAAATATGTAGATTTATAAAAACATGGATACGCCTATTTGAACAAATTTGGATATTAGCACAGTATAAAGAGATCATTTTTTCTCTCTTTATTTTTATATTATTATTATATTATTTATCTATATTATATATTTATTGAGATATTAGTGGGACATTTGGCGGGAAGAGTGATAAGTGCGGACGTTTGCTTTATATTATTTTCTAAAACTAGTGCATTTATCTTGTTTTATGTGCGGGATTGGTGGTTTCTTGGACATAAAAGTTGTGTTAACGTGCTATAGTGACAGACAATGATATATATGCAGTGAAATGCTATTTTCTCTCTTGCCGCGAAACGTCCACTGACAACCTTAGTATAAGAATCACCATTATACTGAGGGCAAGGACCAGGACGTAGCCTGAGGACACGACATCGACAGGACTAATTAGAAGATAAGATTGAAGAAATATGATATAAAAAATAAGATTTGGCTAAAAGGTCTTAGAAACCAGGCCATTAAATAATTATTAAAAAAAAAAGAGATATTAGTGAACTACCTACTATCTTTATTTGTGTACACGACAATAACAAGGATATTTAGGTACTATGGTACTACTCATTTCTATAAAAAATATCTCCCAGCAGACGAGACTACTATGATTAGGTATGTTGTTTTTAATAAATATTCGTCATAATTGTAAGCGTGAGTGTAATAACGAAGTGATCGTGGGTGAATATAATAAAAGAATATGCACAGATATTCTTTTATTATATTCACTCACGATCACTGTAATATATTGTAGCAACTTGTAATTACTAATTGACGATTGAAAGAGTGGTCTTGAAATTCCTTGTCAGATTCTCACTTACAGGCTATCTGCTGCTTTGCGAACCTGACAGTAAATATAAAACGCAAAATAATGTATAGTGACGGTGACAACTTTGATCTGGGTCGTGGTCGTTGTGGCTTGTCTGCCACCTCAGTGGTATATAAATAAAGTAGGTACGCTTGGTACACTTTAGTGGTTAATTAATTAATACAAACAAAAGGGCATTTTGAGGAGTGGGAGTGTATCCGACTGCTACGCAAGAGGTCGTGGGTTCGATTCCCACCCAGGATAAAACTTT
The DNA here is from genome assembly GCA_948477245.1 of Thumatha senex. Classification (NCBI taxonomy): domain Eukaryota; kingdom Metazoa; phylum Arthropoda; class Insecta; order Lepidoptera; family Erebidae; genus Thumatha; species Thumatha senex. Next base: position 10,619,281 of record OX419750.1, on the reverse strand, counting down.
GTGTGATGAGCACGATGGTTTATTCTGTGTCTGGGTGTTATTTATCTATAATATGTATGTATTTGGAAATATATAAGTATGTTTATCTGTTATCTGGTTACCATAATACAAGCTCTGCTTAGTTTGGATTCAGATGGCGTTGTGTGAGTTGTCCCAACGATATTTATTTTATTTATCACTAATTAAAAATAAAAAAATCTAAAATACAACTGGCAGGCTTACTGCATGAGAAACGCTTGCCAAAGACTTTACGATTGTGTTATCCGTAACGGATTAGTGCAGGCTAACACCAATTGTTGCAACAAATTTGTTCTTTATGAAAATAAAATACCGAGAAAAAATATAAACATTGTTGGTTTTCTCCCTAACTTAGCAAGTTGAAAAAGCAAATTCTCCTGTAAATATTTCGTAAAGTGAGGTTATGGCAACCGCTTTTTTTAAAGTCTACAACAGTCAAATTCTTGAAACGCAAATTCATATTTTTATTGATGAATTTTTAAAGCAATTATTTACTAAATTTCTCATTATTATTTATTAGTATTTTTAATTCTGAAAATAAGATTATATGAAAAAGAAATACGATACCTACTTTCGAATGGGTTACCATGTATAAAGACAATGCACACATAATATTCTACTATATTTTATTTAATACTAATTTATTTTTTATGAAACTGAATATACTTATTGTACTTTTACTCTTTTTTTTTTACTTACTTTTAATATACCTAGTCAGGTCATAAGTATTGTCACACAGTAAAAACTTTTCTTTTAGAATGCTGGCCACAAAAAAGTTGATTGAATTCGAATTTCGAATTGTTCATGAAAATAAAAATGTATACTTTTTAGAATTTTACTCATTTTTAAATATAGAGTTGACGCTTAAAGAAGACCGTGTTGGAGTTATTGCGTTGCATCGTTGCGGTTACGCGCCAATTTAAATTTTTGACATACTGAAAAATTTGAATATAACCAAAAGATTCGTTTATCGTACCATCAAACTATACAATGAAGACTCTAGTGTAGATGACAGGTCAAGAAGTGGTCGCCCTCGGTCTATTAGGAATCCAGCAGTGATAAAAGCTGTGAAGGCGCAAATTCAAAGAAATCCCAAACGTGATAATGAATAAACTTGTTTCAATTATTTTATATTAAACATGTGACAGAATTTATGACCTGACTAGGTATATAATTTGAATATATTTACTGTAGCGCCGCAATTCCAGGGCACACTTCTCGCAATCTCTACTAGTATTGGGATCCTTGGTGTTGAGATTTCTAGCGACGTCTAATCCCGTAGTCATTTAGAGGACAAGGCGAAGCTGGCGTGCAAAGCGCGGCAGTACTTCCCTGCGGAGCAAACACTGCTCCTCTATACGTCGTGCGACCACTCATGGAGTACTGCTGTCACCTTTGGGCTGGTGCACCTGAATACCAGCTTCGACCTTTTGACTCGGTAGAAGGGCGTGCTATAAGAATTGTCAACGATCCTCTTCTAGGAGGTGTTGTTGAACTCCTTCATGATAGGAGAGACTTCGCCTCCTTATGTGTTTTCTATCGCCTGTACAACGGTCTGTGCTCTGAGGAATTGTTTGACATGATGCCCACGGCTACCTTCTATCATCGCACCGCTCGCCATAGACAGGGTGTTCACCCTCACACTTTGCGTCCGGTGCGCTCACATACGGTTAGGTACGATAAAGGCTTTATTTCGCGTACGCTTAGATTGTGGAATGAGCTCCCTGCCTGGGTTTTCCCGAACGTCTACAGTATGGGGTTCTTCAAAAGGGGTCTTATTAGGTTTTTAAAGGGTCAGCAGCGCGAGTGCTGTACCTCTGGTGTTGCAAACGTCTATAGGCTACGGTGACCACTTTCCATCAGGTGGGTCGTATGCTTGTCTGCCACCTCAGTGGTATAAAAAAAAGAGTTACCACGGATCAACTGAAGAAGAAAATTGAACTCAATTAAAAAAGGTTTACTTAACTCACAAACTCTTTCAAAGGTTAGTCTAAAAAAGGATTATGTACCTACGCTTTTTATACAAACAACAATTAGATTAATGTCGTCCAGAATAACTTCAATGATGAAAAAATAAATGTTACTTTTACATAATAAATAAAAAACGCGTACCTGAAGTCCACGAGCTAAAAATCATTCCGCATTTTTTTCCTATAACAACCCTTTTTGGGATTAGTTGCCCCATTTTTTAAGGACAAGCACTACCTTTGTACGTAAGCTCTGGCGAACTTTTTAAAATCCTTTCACAATTGCTGAAGCTATTTACGTCAAATTTGAATTTAACAGAACCCTTTTCATAGAGCAAAATCGCGGAGCATTTGACAGCTAAAATAATGTTACGCTAAGCAACTCGGTTTGGCGCCTATTATTGAACATGGCATACGTTTGCCGTATATAATTTTTCAACACTTGTGTATACTTAAAGCTTTTATGTGTATTAATGGTGCAGTCTAAGATATAAAGAATGCGAAAATATGCATCAGTGAAGGAAAGTAATATGTTGCAGTGAACATCGGTGTTCTTTGTATTATTGCAAAATCTATAGAGAAAGCTGCAATAAAGGTTCTATTGCTTTCTGGGGAAGGACGCAGAACTTAGGGCTGGACTTAACATCGATAAAGGACTAAACACGACGAATACTGAGAAAATTTGAATTCTAAAGACAAGACTGTATGGGCATAGTTTGCATTGCCTGTCCAAAATGGGCGAAGACAAATAATGTAACAACCAAACGACAACCAACTCAGTGTATTGGGACTTTGGGCGGGAATTTGATAGATTGCGGATGCAGTTTTAGAAAATAATACACTGACTGTGTATTATTTTCTAAAACTAGTTCATCAACCTTGTTTTATGTGTAAAAATTTAGGAGATTCTTAACATTAAAGTTGTGTTAACGTGCTTTAGTGAAAGATAGGATATAACATAGTGAAATGAGATTTTTCAGGATACCATGAAAATTCTACTGAAAGCTTCAGTAACGCTTCTACTACTTATCTGGGATATGACTGACTTTAATAAAGAACACGATGGTATTAGCAAAGGAAATGATAATACTACTACCGGTCGTATACCTACTGACGGACGGTTTCACAGCTTTTTAATTCGGGACAACAAACAATTCGTCCTGTCAATGTTATAATTTTATGTTCCTGATACTTTTAATGGGGTCCATACCGCCGGCAATTTAACTTGGTTTGTATCTGTGCGAGTGCACTTCTTGTAAGATTAATGTCATAATTGGATACTTCGTCCGTTCTTTTATAAGGTCCGCATTGTTGTCATTATTTTTACACTTTAATTTTCATTTCACGATATTTTTTGATTTACCTCTACCAAAATGTTTTACTACTACGAACTGGCGTACGGCGAAGGGTGGCTAATCCGGATTCTGAGAGCCCTCGTTTTTGAATTAAGAATGTCGTCGTCTATTTTTCTTTTTTGAAAAGTTTAATCTTTGTTGTGAGTGGTCACTTTATTAGAGCGCATTATCATTTTTTTTTGGAAAATATTAAATGATTAACTTTTAACCCATAACCATACATACATAATTTCACGCCTTTATCCCTGAGGGGGAAGGCAGAGGCATACTATACGCCCACATTTCACCGTATGCATTTTTGCCCCGGCTCCGGCCTTTAGTAAGATGGATTTCGTTAAACCAAGTTTAAAGTGTTACGGTAGGTATACAATTTCAAAAGCAGCATCCTTTCTTGGAAAAGACTTGGCTATTTGTGTGTAGTTATATATATTTAGAAGAGTAAGCAGATCACACATATTCCTTTGTTTATGGTGTAATACTTCATCCTTTTCACTCTTTTTAAGTCTTGTATAACGCTATCTTTTTTGTCATGTGTAGCGACATGTAACTCACACATAGACAGCGAACAGCGCGTAGCCTAATTTTCTCCATAATTTCAACTATTGCCGCCATTTTTGAATCAGGAATTTGTTAGTGTTTTGTGCCGAAAGGAAAATATTGTGTATATATATTTAAATAAAGGTTATAAAAGTATAAAAAACATGGTGAAGTGTTGTGTAAAATGTTGTGATAAGTCACAAGAAATCACCAGCTTTTCACAGGTAATTTATGTTTTAGTTACGACTACGTGTTATTATTCTAAGATTTTTATTCAAAAATGGTGATTTTTCTAGACGAACACTTGAAAAGTTGTTAATATATGGTTCATAGCATCTGTTCCATAAACCGTTTGGTCACTATCGTCATCTATATCTAAGATTTTTGTTAATTTACATACATTTTGTACTGTTACGGCACGGGGACGAATTCAGTTCAGCAAACTGTTTGCAATTTCAATATCCAAAGTCAAGCTAAATGTAGTGCCCGATTCAATTAATTATGTTAATATTGTTTTAGGTTTCCTAAGGATACCATTAAACAAGATGTTTGGTTAATAAACATAAATTATGAAAGATATTAAAATGACATGATATGATAGCTGAATGCGACCCTGGATTAAGCTACCTGTTTATATATGTGTGTGTGTGTACGCTATTTTTCGCAAATGTTTGATCTGTTTACTCTTCTATATCTGTGAGTTATGTACGCTATAATGTACCTAAAACTTTTATTGTCCCTAGTGCGACTTAATTATTTTATAACTAATCTCTATCGTCTGTCATTGATTGAATTTTATTGTAGACTTGTTCTTGCAATATACAAAGAATAATTTGAATTTGGAATCAGTGTCCATTATTCAGAAAGTAGAGAAAGTATAATGTTGTTTTTGACACTATGATAGCTGCCAACATAACAAGCAAATGATCTCCAAAAACAACACATTAAATACTACCAACATCCAAACTCAAACTTGGTACTAATTAAAGCGAACTAACAAGCGACTTCCCGTTTCTGCAACATTTCGGGGGAGCATGGCAACACAGGCGGGGAGGTATAAGCGGCTTATGGGGGTGGCGGAGGGCTGTTTTGATTATTTCAGAAGGATGTCTTCTTGGAACGTAAATTATGCAACGTTTTCCCGCTGTTGTTTTGGGCTATGGCTGTCATATTATAGTGCCTAACTACGAAGTTGTTTGCAATAGACGTAAAATATGCTTTTTAAAAGGATTTTTTGTTTATTGTTATGTGCTGTAAGTGCCTCTTATATTACAAGAAACTTAGTACCTCCTTTGGCTCTTACTAAGTATTTAAGAAGTAGCAAAGTCTGTAATTGGTTACTTTACTAGATGTAGGTATAGTATTAACTTCATGCTGTGTACCTCACGGGGTAGTCAGAGAGGACAAAAAGCCAAACTTCGCGATCCATGGATAGGTATACTTCTTTCGCTTTCTGTAGATTTATTAATCGTTTCACACATGCACGGCTGAATATCCGAGTACTTTTGACTATTCCGTTTTTGAGCAATCTGCTCACGTGGTCTTCTTATTTAAGTCGCCTTGGTCTACTGTGAATCCTTATACCCTCCCCTTTCGTAAAATAACAGACTGGCAGACGCGGAGGGCAACTTTGTTTTATATAAGGATTATGACGCCATTTTAATAGACTTTTGCAGTTTCATCAAGTTTTATCAATTAATACCGGGAACACTACTACTCAATTTCCATTTTCTGTTTTAGTCGTGATTATATCACAGGGCCCCAATTCTCGATCATACGAATTGAAAGCGTAGATGGAAATTTACTGGTGAAATGTCTTGTCTCGTGTTTCGCCGTTTCTAAATATGAAACAAATTACATTTCATCTGCTTTCGGTCTACGCTTTCACATGCGGTCGAGAATTGGCATTCTGTAGTGCATTGGAGTCGGATGTTGCAGCCTCTGCTGATTCGGATGACCATTTTCTACTCTTAACTACTCTTAATTTTCTAATCTAACTACAGTTAAGTAGATCTTATCAAATCAAACAAGTATTATTATTATATTTTTGCATCATAAATATCATTCCTTACTTTGGTTTCTATACAAGTTAATGAGAGAAAAGTCTACGATCTTTTGGCTGTGTTAATATATGTAGTTGATTGTCACGTACACACACATACAAGTGATCGCAAATATATCTGTGCTATGTGGATAAGGTATGAACCATTGTACATTTTTATGTAAGTTGTAAAGTAACTTATTTACTATCTGTACCACAAACAGTTACAATATGAAAAAGAAATAATAAAAAAAGACCCTCTCATTATAAATATCATTCAGGCACGTAAATGGTCTCGCAATGAATTACAAATGGAAATCTCGACTGTAATTTGTTTCGGCAGCCATGTTGAAATTTCTGACAAAAGTCTGACAACTTATAATTTTGTTTTTCTTTTTGGCTTTTTCTTTTGTCTACGATATTTGGAGTTTGAGGGTATATTTTATTGGAGCTTTTACCATCTTTAAATACAAACACATTTTTGAATAGTTTTAGTTGTATGGTTGATAGATATATCCACATATAGCATTTATGTATGTTGGTTACGTTCTCTACTGACTACCTCCTCACCTTGAACCACACAATATGTAGGTATTTCGGAATGTCTAAAAAGGGAGGCATCTGCGAGATCTTATCTTCTTTCTTTGTATATTTTTTTGTGTTTAGAGTAGGTATATGTGGTATTCGCGAGCCCTGGGGCTATCCTTCCGAAGGCTCGCCCGTGACTCCCGACTATAGACAGATGGAAGGAATACGTGTAGTTTTAGTCGGTGGCATAGCATCATTGAGGATTTCCACACGAAAACAAAAGGTATTTGTGGTATACATACTCTCTCTTTTCTTATAAATTTATTTATACTGAACATAAATAAATAGACGAGTAGGTATAGTATTGTAGTTTATAAAAACACACATCTTCAACTACTACATAGTCTTATAATAGCATTTAAAAGCTGTGTAAGTAGCGCTAGTACCTATACGATAAGGTCCGATAGAAACTTTCTCTCACGTACGTTTAGACAATGGAATGAGCCTCGGTTTTCGTTTACAGTACTGTAGGGCTGTTTTCAAAATGCGTCTTAGAAGGTTTTCGCACAGTCGACGCAGCGTAGCACCTCCGGTGTTGTAAACGTTCATAGGCTAGGTGGTGTCGTTGGCTAATCTGCCACTTTAGAGGTATAAAAATTGACAAGTAAGTATCAATTAAACCTTTGAATTCTTTTTAAGCATAAATAAAACACTTACCTTGAGAAAAACCGACGGCTTCTAGCCCATGAGGTCCTAATCCAAACGGAGCCAATCCTCCAAGAGCTCCAGGGCCCATCCCCATATGATGAGCAGAGGAATGATGAGCATAAGGATTCTGAGCTAACGGTGAAGGTTGTTTTAAGTAGTGAAAGTAGTGATGCAATGGCGTGGCCGAGTGAGCTTGCGGCGCCGTCGGACCGCCAGCCGTCGGCACCGTTGCTGAAGCGGAATTCGTCAGCAACGCCATCTTATATTCTATATTTTTTTTAAAAGCACACGTGTATAGTCACCGCGTTAGCCTCTTTCGTATGTGTATTGACATGTTTGGCAAATTTCAATGTCCTTCGATGTGTTTAGTCCCTGCTATAACATTTTGGACCTGTAACAAAAAGAAAAAAAATGATAACAAATATAAGTAATATAAGAAACAAAGTAGGTTTAGTTTGGCAATAAACATCTTGATATATAAATAATTTTCTGAAAGCTGGTAACATTTTTACAATAGTTAAAAAAATGTAATGTAGGCATCCAACATTTCTATGTATGCGACTGAAAGACACTGTTTCTATGGTCAAGAAATAAATAAAAAAAAAAGTTTAAAAAAATGTCTCTCAGGTCATTGATTAAATGAGGTATATAATAAAAATTCCGGATTTTGCCATGTTTGTTAAATTATTATCACCTAACAGTATAGTTTTCAAAATTTACAAAAAAATGTGCAAGGCGAGAAACTCACGCGAAAGCACTTACATAGTTACTTTTGACCCGAGTTTGTTCCAGATACAGTACATGTTAAACCCATGTAGATCATAAAGTACCTAGTCATATTTTAGTTGCCGGCATAACTTAAAAAGAGAATAATTGAAGCCCTGTTTTCTGATCAAGTATGGCCAGCGTATATAATAAAGGGCCGAGGATGTAGCCTTGAAAAACGCCTAACAGGACAGAATATCTATCAAAGGCGTAAACTTCAAAAATAATAACCTGCGTTCTGTTTTCTATGTGTAAGAAAAAAATCATTGGATTAAATATGCATGTATTCATACAATCATTAACTTCGCCAGAAGATAAGGATGGTCAATGCAGTCAAAGCGCTTGCTATAGTCCCTTATAAACTCCGTCACTGTGTTCTTTAGCATTATGTTGTAATAAAGTCATGTGACACAAGTAAATAAGTCGTAGGTAGCTCACTTGCTAACAAAACCGCACTGTTCGTCTCCAACTCTTACTTACTTGAGGCCCGTGTAGACATAGTGAGAACAATATAAACTCTAGTACTTTAGAAAAATATCAGCCGTAGTCAGTTGCACATTCAAGGCAAAGCCACCTAGTTATGAAAACATCTATCTCAATTAAACGTAAGTAACAAGCAGTCATATTACAAACTTTAAAAGTGAACGTGTACGTGAAAAAAATCATTTCATAAATTAGAATATAATGAGAATCAATACACTTCAAATAATCACATGCTTAACTGAACATTGTATATGGCAATTATTCGCGGCTCATTCATTCTCACAAACAGTTACGTACGTCTATTTCAATTAAAAATACAACCAATTCATTTTTTACTAAAAGAACACGAGTTTACAATTATACCTTTAACAAAGGTAGATTTTCTGCATTATTGCAACACTAAACGTTAAAAGTTAAATACGTGGAACGCCTTCCAAATTTAATATTTGAATGAGCGAATTACATTCGTCACGGTTCGGTGTTCAAATTTTAAAATTCAAAAAAATCTTTAAAAGACACAATTATAAAATTGTTCATTCATGTTCGGTAAGTTTCGAATGTCTAGATTTTTATAGAAGGCATGTTTCTAGTACTTAGCTACTGATAATAATAGAATTTTAGAAATTTTGCAGTTTATATATATTTGTAACTGCAATATTTCTAAAATATGGTTATAATAACCTACTTATTTTAATTTTAAATCTCTCCGACGACCATCAGGTTTATTATGTAGTTTAATAAAGGTTACTCTTACTCGAACTTAATATAATTAATTTTGTGGCACTCATTGGAATATAGTTCACTGTAGTTCGAACTTAACAAGGCAAAGGAATAAATTCCATACAGGCACAGACCGCTCTAAAAAAATTGCATTGAATGCACTATTTGTATGGCAGATATTTTTTTCTTGATGTTGGCAAAGCTGTAGTAGGTACATGTTTACTGACATTTTGTCACGTTTATTTTTTTTGGCTGTTACCTACCTGAGGTGCCTTTGCTAAATTGAGGGGCTATCACGTGTACGTACGTCTTTGTGTGGAGAGAAAAAAATGACGAGCCGAATCAAAGTGATGACATTTGAGATGTAAAAAAAGCCGAGTATGATATGTCTTCAGATACAGAAGGGGAGTGATAAAAATATTTTAACAATTTTTGATGCATAGATCTCTATTAGCGCATTTTTAATGTTGTCCTTTTTACAATCAACGACGACTCCAAATACGCGCACAAAAAGAGATTCCGCTTACCTTTTTACTTACTTTCATAAGGTATTTTGATACATACCTACGTTATAGATATTTGATAAAGGCATAGCATAAAGGTTTCAAACCTTAACTTTGTCCTACCTTTCTGCCATGTCATGTTGGCACCTCCACCAATCACCTCTAATTGGATGTTAAACAATCACATTGAATAGAAACGATCGAGTTGGGACAAAGACAAGGTTTTATTGAATGATCAGTGTTAAGGAAAGGAATATCCAGCTCTATGGTTATAATAAGTCATACCTGCCTACTCGTTATTCTGAGAATGGCAGCAGAGCAACTGAATTTAGGTCTGGGTTTGACACGGCAAGCAAGATTATTTTATTTAGTTGTTTTTCTAACTTTACATCTTTGTTTTAACTTTCGAGTAGGTACCTATCTATATTTGTTTTATTTTTTTTGTTATTATTTATTTATTCTTATACAAGTAAAAATAAATCGAGCAAAAACAAATATGATGGAAAAAATGGAATACCTGTTCTTGAAATAAACTTAATTGGTCAAATCAACACGACTTTGCTCTGTATATATTTGTCAGTATAATGCTTATCTAATCTACGTATTGTTCTCGTTAGTAAGTCTAAAATAGATAATTATATAGTGATGTAAATCAGCATAGTTTAAAAAAAGACTCGGCTTTCTTACGAACGAGGCCGTAGCTCCGTAGCTGGTTTCGATGAAAATCAATATTCTTCGGTGATAGAAATATACTCTTATTCTTCGTTGATAGGTAACAAGTTTTGATCAAATTTTTTCAAGTGTGATGTTAACATACATACATACATATTGTCACGCCCTAATCCCCGAAGGGGTAGGCAGAGGCATACTATTCGCCCACATTTCACTGTCATGATAGCAGACTTTAAAAAAGGAGGTGGTTATCAATTTGATTGTATGGTTTGATTGTAATGCTTCATTTTTTATTTGGTAGGTCATAGGTAGCTACTACAAAGGTGGTTCTATACCAATTTATCATAATTGATTCAACGCTTCGAGTAAATCACCAAAAACGTTTCGTTGACACGTGTTTCGTCATACAACATAATATTATGCCGTAATGTACTGAGGAGTTGAGTATGTCGCAGACTATTTGATGCAGCAGCAGTTCATGTCGTATAAATACCATCATAAGTAACAGTATACCAGACTTCACATCAATCAGACTTGTTGATTTTAGTGAAATCCTTTCATCGCCTAGGAAATGAGCTGATAATCTTAAAAATTTACAACTTAAAACCAATTCAAATTCAAATTTAAATATAATTTATTGCAAATATGGGTAAATCAATTTTGGTGTTATATATAACTAACTAAACTAACTAACTATCTTCACGCTGTATCCCTGACGGGGTAGTCAGAGAAGACAGATCGCCAGGCTTCGGTGTTATATATAAGTCAATTATATTCTGCCATATTTCGCTAGAAAGCATGCAATAGACTAAAGTGTCGAAAAAAACATAAAATTAAAATGTAAAATCAATTTCATACATACTACAAGCAATAAAATAATTTTAAAATAGTTATTAATAAATGTCAAACACTAATCAATCAAAGTAATGTAAACAAAATAGTTATTAATAAATATCAAACACTAATTAATTATGGTAATGTCATAACAAATAAACAATATCATTCAAATATTCATCAGTACTGTAGTAAGCCTTATCCAATAAAACATTTTTTTAATTTGTGCTTGAATTTCTTATTACATTCGATTTCCAATAATATTTTAGGCAAATGATTATAAACTTTCGGGCCCATACAGAATATGCTTGTCACCTAACAATGGTTTTACAATTGTCAACTTTAGCTAATCAGGAAAGACTCCATTAAGCAAACACAGATTTACAATATGACTTAAAACGTCCGAAATTTGAGTTGAAACTTGTTTTAATATAGCAGTTGATATTTGATCATACCCAGTACAATTGGTATTTTTTAAATTACTAATGATGTCATTTACTTCTTTAGGAGATGTTGGACTCAGATAAAGAGAATTCAATACACTTACGGGAAGCCTCATATTTGGGTCATAATTAAGATTTGTTACCTGGTCAATAAAAAAATCGTTAAATAAATTTGCTATTGCTTATGGATTATTAGTTGTATTATTATTATCAATTTTAATGTTGTAAATTTCGTTCTTCGGTATATTATATTCACGTAGCACGACATTTATTCCGTGCAGTTTGTATAAAATGGTCATTCTGAATAATTTTGATTAATTTAATAATTCGATTTAATCTGTTTGATAAGGAACGATAATTATTTTTATTGGCATTTGAGCCATTTTTTCGAAATTGCCATAATAATTGACGTTTACGTTTGCAGCACTTTTTAATTCCAATTGTCATCCACTTCAGCCGATAGTGTTCACGTATTTTTTTGTAAATTTTTGGAATGCATTAATTATAAAAGAGTATATAAGTATCATAAAAATTATCAAATGCCACTACCGGATCATTACTTTCAAAAGAATCACTAAAAGACAACGAATTTATGATTGAAGCGCTCAGCGCTACAGTGTTCTGTAAACGATCACTGAGTTACGCAACTTTCACTATGGCTGGTCCTCGGATGGGTGACCACTTTGTGGCATTTACATTTGCGAGCGTTTCCGTGCTTCGGAAGGCACGTTAAGCTGTTGGTCCCGGTTGCCAGTAAAATGGCGGCTTGAAAATTTCAACAGCAGGTAGCCACAACCTGCGTCTGTCTATTTCAACACGGCAATGGGCTCACCACCTATTACGTGGGACAGGAATCCACACGGTGAAAAGTGGGCATATAATATGCCTCTGCCACCCCTTCGGGGAGAAGGCGTGATGGATATTTATTTATTTACAACGAATTTATGCATTCAATGAAGTTTTTTGTATTATCACAATGATAATCTCTTTTCTCCGCATACCAATGATTAAAATAGAAACTTCTTTTCACTGGGCAGGTTAGTAGTTGTGCTGTGTGATCCGACAGTGCAAACTCAAACAGTGTACCCTTACAACCACGAAAATTATTTAGAAAATTGTCAATGCATGTACCGCTTATGATACGAGTGGGTTCATTAAATGTATACTTCAGATTGCAACAGCTCAGTAATTGCAGAAAATCCTTCGATAAAGTGGTTTTCTTCAATAAGTTAATATTAAAATCTCCACATATGACAACTTTGTCCTTATTTCTACAAAAGTTATAAACCAACGAACTAAACTTTACCAAGAATATATTAATTTTATCTGGATTAGCCTGTAAACGCAGAGTATTACAAGTTTATGTTCTAGGAGTTTTAATCCAGAAACCTCAAAGATACCCGCAATACAGTATCACAAACCAAGTGCCACAAACCTGTGCGGACTACGAACTACTACCATCTCAATCAAATAGAAGATCAAACATAAAATCAACAGACAAGATCAAGAAACAAACAGACAGAGAGGCAGATACACAGGTTAAACATATAATGTTAAAATTAGTTAAGAAAAGTTTGAGATTAGGTTACGCCTTATAAAAAAATCTACGCTCAAGCACAGTAAATAGGTATATGAGCCATACAAAGGTACAAAACCGCATATTCACATAGACAGTACACTTGCATCTTAAGGCCTTAATGAATCTTAAGGAGTATACGGACATCTGAGTGAAAAATAGGTACATAATTTTTGATTTAGATCTTTAGTTTCCATACCGGTCATATGTACTGTGGCTTAAGCGTTTCTCGAGTTTTGAGAAGCTTGCAATACGCAATTAATATATTTCTAGTCTTCTATAAGCTAAATATCTAGTTCTCTTTCCGTTATCTACATTCAAAGAAAGATTTGTAATAATAAAAAAAACCCTTTAAAATGAAAAAAAAAAAAACATTGTCACTTTCATTCCTTACAAGCAATTCACAGAATCTGTGCTATTCGTACCACAGATTCTACCAACAAAAGATTAGCCAAACCTTCGAGATAATATCTAAAGCAATCCTAAGGTGTTTCGCTCAAAATGCAACTTTAGTTCATAGAAATAAAGTATGAAATCATTCGTATCCCAACAAGATTTTAGCAAAGGATTTCCGCTTAAATGAGAAGGTTGCCGCCAAAACCCTTAAAAGGTGTTCAATTGTATAACTAAATGTAGATTTTGTTGGAGATTTTAGCAACAAAAGTCGGCGGTTCTGAAGTATTTTCACGTCAACGATTTTCTAACAATTATTCGTTTTTCAACGTAAATAGTTTTTTTTAAGGAAATAAATATGGAGCTGTTATTCGAAATACATTATTTCATTTAAATTGCGGAGGCGTAAGTTAAACAGACCGCCTCGGTCGGGGACCCGACTCACACGCAGAGCTTTAGCTTTTTATGAAAGAGTCCGCAATTGTTTTCTCGTGTTTCTCAAAGCGAGATATTTTCGCTTTTATGTAATAATAAAATAATTCTTATGACTACGTCACAAAAGCTTTATCTGGGACTTGCCGCACCGACTGGAGTTTTAACTTTAAGTTTTTCAGGTTTACATTTATTAGTACTGAAGACGCTGTAGATCCTTGTGTAGTTACAGGGCTGTAAATTGTTAAAAAAACTACATCATCTATAGAAAATTATCTATCCTAATTTACTGTTGCGAACTCATTAATTTTCTTTTTATTTAATTTGTGACGATAGATCGACATTTGAACGAGGCAATATAACGTCTTAATACTGCCTCCGACAATAAAATTAACACACCCATTATCATAAATATATGGTGTCAATCTCCGTAAAGCTATTTGTCAAAGCGCAATAAAAGCCATAAATAATAACATTGCAAACATCGTCCATATTGTGTGCAGGAATACAAACATTGCCGCCCTACTTGTTTGTGCAGTTGGCAGCACGGACTGTCAACGTGACAAATTGAGAAAGCGCGCGACTGGGGTCATATACCTACCTACTTATTACCTTACGTAGACAAAAATATGAATCAAATTTTAATTTTTTCTTATCGGTGACCATAGTTATTATAATAATAATAAAAATAGTCAATGTCCGCCTAAAATATCAAATCACCAAAAACAGATGATTTTGATGGTAGAAATATTGTTCTAGTATACTTTTCTAAAAAATCTTAAACTTCTAACTCATTTTAAGATATGTGTACAAAGTCAAGATAAGTAAGGAAGGTGTATAAATATAGGGACCTAGTAATATAAAAAGGTAAAGTAAGGTCGATTCCGTTTATAACCACAGCCAAATATTAAATATTTTAGTAAAATGTGATCTATTTGTCATTTTTGTCAATTTTTATTATTTTTTAATTTACTGACTGTCCTTGCTTCGACCATGACATACTATGATATACCTGTTTGGGGTTAGTGACTACTTTAACCCCCTATTTTATGCCTTAAAAACCATTTGTAGGGGTGTCTTAGACTAAAAATTTCCAGATTCTAGGTCCAAGGTTGTAGCTGGGCTATGTAACTATAGGTTTCAAAATAACAATAGAAATGCTTAATGGAAAATAGGATGAATTTAAAGCCCCCCTACATAATATATCTACCAACCCGCATGCTACAAATCCAAGCTGCGACAAACCAGTCCGTGTTATGACAAAGACATTAATTTTGTGCGTGATAATTGCCCACCAGGGGCAACTATTGTGACAAATTTCGCGCATCGGAACACACTATTAACTATTTCAATGGCCGACATGTTTTTTTTTTCTTTCCGAGTAACCATTTGTCGTTGGCACAAAGGTTTTCGGCATTTTATGTGGTTCACCATATCTATACTTACTTGAAAAGAAACGGATGAAATATTTAAAACTAGGCATTTTCATAATATTATTATATTTCTAGTTACGGGAATTAAGTAGGTATTTAAAAGACAAAACAAGTTTATTTTGTAATGGTGTTCTTTATGTTTAAATCAATTAGTTATTATTTTTCAACTGGAAACTCATTATAAAAGCACTTCTATTAAGTTCTACATACCTATTATCAACTTCATGTGCAATTTCTACAATTAAACCAATATAGAAGGCCAACTAATAAAACCAAAACTGTTAGCTATGTAGGTACGCGTAGGTATAGGTATGAAATGATTAGATAAATAATAAGTAAAATTTGCATCGATAAATCAATAGAAACTGCCGTGTCACACTTGCAATTTAAACTGTCTTTTCATTTATATGAACAGCAATGAACAAACTATATTTGATTAAATGTACTGAACTCTGAAGGTTTATTTATATATTTTTTTATATTTTTTAAACTTGTAAAAGTGGCAATATTCATATAAGTATTTCAATTTGACAAGAAAACTGATGGATGATTTTACGGCAGCCTCAAATATATATACCGTGTTCAAACACAAAAAAATCGATATTGGACACGGCCTTTGGACTGGCGGCGGTTGAAAGTCTTCTATTGTGAGCTATGACAGTTGCTAAACATTTTAGATTTGAATGAATGTTTGTAATTGGAACGTCTATATTTCGAAAAATGAAATTTGAACGTCACGCACTTATAAATTTTGTTTGTTATATTTATTACAATCAGCTACTTGATACCTACTATAATAGCTTTGTAGATAATAGGTACGTAACAGTATCCAATGTAATGATAGAAATAAACAAGATATAGATTTCTTCGTAATTGTAAAATTACTTACCTAAAAGAGAAAATATCAGCATTTATTGATAAAAAAATTCTAATGTTCAAACTGAGATGAAAAAGATGTGAAAATGTTTTGTACAATAGAAGACTTAATGCTTGAATCATTTCCTCAAGGTGCTCAATATTAAATCTTGTTAGGAAATTAATGCTAATAAGACTATTTTATATTTAGAATTAAGTATGTTTTGTTTTATCGTTTGGAAATCCTCATGAATGCTATGCCGGACTCCTACCGACTAAAACCACACGTTTCCCTTCATCTGTCTATAACCAGGATAGTCCCAGGGCAGAATTAAGTACGTAAAGAATAAATATAGCGATGTGTATTAATTTATAAACGTTCATACTACCCTATAATAATTATTAGTATAAATTACATAAATATTGTCGCTATATTTCTTTGTAACATACCTGCCTACGTAGATTCTATTACATCTATCTTATTACTCTCGATATTTCACCAAACAACTAGGCGTCTATCTCCAACGTCATTACCATAAAACAATACAAAGTTATCTCCGTAGAGAATTTGAAACACAAAACTACTGCCATTTTGTTGATTGTTTTCCGCGCTCTTTTGATACCAACATTATGAAACGAATGTTCGGGGCAAAGGAACCAGTGCAGTCTCTAGAGAGGAAACGTGATACACTCATTACTTGTACAACAAGTGAATAAATTGTTTGGGGAGCAGACAATTTGTGAGAGTTAGTAGAAATTATTTTTGAAAAGAAAATTCTCTCTCTACGTATGAGAGAATTTTTTTAGTTGTAAATAGAAATCGTCACTTCTTTCGGTTACGCGTCATGTTGTTTTGAAGTGAAACTTCTTTATCGCCGTAAGTGAAACTTCTCCATCGACGCATGCGTAAGTTAAACTACCCAATTTTCGTGAAGTTGTAAATAGTATCAAAATGATATGTCGTATAGAAGTTCTTACCTGTATTCTCTGGTACAAACACATTTTATAATTTTTTAATATTTGTACCTAACGTATAAGTATACCTTCTTTTATTAATCACGCCTTATTCCCGAAGCGGTGGCAGAGACATATTATAACTTGTTTTGTCCTGTGTCACGTAATAGGTGGTGATCCAATAGCCGTGTTGAAATAGACAGACGCAGGTTGTGGCTACCAACTGTTGAAAATTTTCGAGCCGCCCGTAAGGCTTTTTATGTTACTGGCAACCGGGACCAATGGCTTAACGTACCTTACGAAGCACGGAAACGGCTAGCAAATGTAAATGCCACAAAGTGGTCACCCGTCCGTGATCAGCCATAGCGAAAGTTGTTTAACGTTTACAGAACAGAGTCAGCGCGGGTTCACGAGTAGGTATTCATATGCATTTAGTGAAAAGTTGTTAATATGGAATTACAAACCGACGTTTCAATTTTATTTATCTCTAGGTAAAGGTACCTATACCTAGTATAGATTAAGTTGCCATGTGTATAAAAAAATCTAAAGAACTTTCTATACACAATTTAAACATGTGCAAATATTAATAACATACCGCTAAATGGTTATTGAAAACTTAAAAGATGTGGCTACCGCTGTTATCTCGGTAATTGCGGTACCACCGAGGGCGGAGTCCCCGGGGAGCTGCTAATGGTTTGCACAAATAGGGCTCTGGCCCTGATGCGGTCTCACGTCCATTTAGCGTATAGTTTGTGATTTTTTGCGTCTATAGGCGGGAACAGGGCTGCTAATTTGATGTTTTGTTGACGGTTGGTAAAATATCTATTTGTATTTATTGGAAGTGAAATTTATTGTTGAATTCGTTAAGCATTATGTATAATAAATAAATTATAATATTAATTAATTAGTTAATTAATTTATACCTATACTTACAGATAATTATACTACATAATAATTTACAGATTGTTGGTGACCATAACGTGTTTTTATAGGTCCTAGGTCCTATCAGTACCTATCAGATACCTAAATCTACTATGTAGAACAAATTGTCAACAATAAATAAAACGTCTTCAATTTCCTCATAAAGTCATGAATTAACTAGGTATACTAGGTATATATATATAACCATCAAATATACGTACTATGGAATACTAGTTGACGCCCGCGGTTCAGCACGCGTAGTGAAGTTTTCCCGTTCCCGTTTCCCGCAGGAACTTGTTCCCGGGATCAAAAGTAGCCTATGTTTTATTCTGACGTATAAGCTATATTATTGTAGTTTTATAAAAACCTATTCAGTAGTTTTTACGTGAAAGAGTAACAAACATCCATACAAACTTTCGCATTTACTTATATTACTAGCTGTCCCACCCGGCTTCGCCTGTGACACACTTCGAACCCCGTGGCACCCTTATAATCCCGTCGTTTATTAATTTCACAATAATGTATGAACATTTTCCAAATTCGTTGATTATGTACGCATTTGTTTCATTTAGTCGAATATCTCCTAAGATATTCATTTAATTTGCAAAGTGTAATGGGACAAAATAAACTTCATAAAATGTTGAAGCCAACTAACATATTAAAAATGATAAGGATTAATAATGTATTTATGTAAATAGCCTTCAAATTACCGCTTTATAATAGCTGTTTTTTTTAAGTATAGAGATAGACATATACCGTCGCGGACTTTTTTGTAGACCTATATTAGACACATAATTCCGCGATACATTATTTTGTTATATCTCAAAGGGTTTAGGCAGCGTTTTCGTCAAAAGCTTCCAGACGGCTAATTTTTTCCGACACCCCCTACATATATCGTTATAATTAAGGTAATGTATACAAAAACTTAACAAATTATAAATAAAAACCTTCCCTATGAATCACTCTATCTATTAAAATAACTGCATCGAAATTCGTAGCGAAGTTTTAAAGATCAAAGCATACATAGGAACAGACAGCGAAAAACGACTTTGTTTTATATGTAGTGATTAAGATTATACAGGTATGTACCTACTTATATCTATAATGCTGTCCTATTTTAAATTATTCTCAATTATATTAATATAAATAATAATAAATAAATAAAAATATCCAAAATGCTTAAAAATAAGTAATCTTTTTACTTCTTGGGATAAAAAGTAAAACAATTTTATTGAATTTGTATTGCCATTGGTCCTTTATAAGTGAGAAAAGTTTTACTTACCTACACGAATTTGACGTTTGGAATTGTACCATACTAGAGCGTGATAAATGAAATAGTACCTACATGTATTTTTTTTGGGAAAGTTGGCACTAGTCAGTGGTTTAAAGTTTTACAAACTACACTCATCAACGTCTTATTCGAGTTCATGAGACCACAAGAGGAACTTCACTTTAAACGTAAAATACGAAACCTGAGCTTCTATTTAATGCATAAACAATTACCATTTTATGTAAAATAACGTTCGATCGATATCCATGTCGTTCTCTTTAACGTACCTACCAAAAAATCCTTTCAAGCTAATAATAACGCGTGCATTACCATGATTATAATCTTAATCCCACACGGTTTCCTATTCAATCCATGCTAGTTGTTATTCATGATATTAATACGTTTCATATTTTCTCTTTTGTCATTTTGGCGGGAATGGTCGCGCACGTGCCGCCATTGTTGCAAACGATCAGTGTTGCAAATTGATTAAAATAATTTGCTGAGTGCTCTTGATTTTTCGATTTATTTTGTTAATGGAATGTGCTGTTGAAATTATATAGTAAAATGTTGGTATTAACGCGGTTATTTTAGTGTCATTAAAGGAACTGTCTATGCTTAAAATAGTTTTGCATGTCGACTAGGTACTTAGGTACTTTTCCGAACATATATGGTCCTTTGTAACCTGTTATTGAAGTGATCCTAAGCTACGAGTATGGTAAGTCCTAAGATGGGAACAGTTTGTGGTCTTGTGGTATTTACATTTACGAGCGTTACCATATAGTTATTTAAATAAAATTGAATATACTTACCTAGGTACCTACCTATAGTAAATTACTTTTCTCGCACCTATCGTTTTATAAGCTGAAGTGTTTTAAAATGTTTTGTTGACTAATGTAATCAGGCGTTCATGGCGGAACTCATAATTTGAAAAGAGGTTTTTTTTAAAAAATCCGAAATACCCATCTTAGCACCAACCGTATGTATAGAAAAAAACTTAATATTTTTTTTACATAACACAGAGCCAGCAGCTACGAGCGTTCTATTTAATAACTTATTAATCTATATTGGAATCCTCTTTTGTTTTTTTTTTATTAAATTTGAATTATTCTATTGTATTTTAAATTGAATTCTATCGTTGAAAATATTATCAGTTACGTAAATATTAGTGGGGTAGGTAGGTACCTAGCTTGTTGGCTTTATGTCGATATAATTTACTTAGGTATACCTACCTAATATCAGATCTACCTACTACATCGGTGTGTCGGTATTTTATCATCAAATAAAAGCCACCACCTACCGAAACCTGCAGTACAAAGTACAAAAATGTACCGTGTTACAAGTAGAGAAAAGCTAAAAAAAAGTTAAGACGCTTTCCGATATCTTAGTCAAGAAATACAATTACATTATATATAACCCAGCCAAGTAGTTCACACACAAGTCATTACAAACTGTAGAGTTAAATATAGCTATGGAATTTAGTCGGGTAAACAAACTGGTGACAGCGTAAATCGATATATGTGCGCAAGCGAGAAAGCAAAACAAATTGTATGAGATAGAAAAAGATGGTTACAGTAGGGTATTGTAAGGCGTGGTTACGAGTCGGTAAGCGCAGCTGCAGGAGTGAGCGAGACAATTATACATTTCTCGTTTCTCATTTACATTGGAACGCATGTGCATGAAAAAGTTTTATTTGGAGTCTAGATTGTAAATAAAACATATGAGTTACGGGCTTACAAAACTGTTTTTCGCTTCTTGTTTGCTGTTGAAAAGGCCATAACTGTTTTCGTGATTTGTAAGTAGTAAACGAGATATTGTTGGCTTTTGATTAAGTAGCACTTACTTACCTAACTAGGTAAACCTATATTGATGAAAAGTAAAAAGCAATGGGTACTTCCATTAATCTTATACTTAAGACCTGCGGGTAATTTATTTGTTGGTTTTATTTGTACAGGTTGCCGTGATTTCTTTTTTGTGAGTGGACACCCCTCGGGTTTTACCGCACTGTAGCTAACGTGGCCCCGCGGTCTCAGTGTTCTGTAAACGATCACTATGGCTGGTCCTCGGATGGGTGACCACTTTGTGGCATTTACATTTGAGAGCATTTCCGTGCTTCGGAAGGCACATTAATCCTGGTTGAATGCCGTATGGGCCGCTTGAAAAATTTCAACAGCAGGTAGCCACAACCTGCGTCTGTCTATTACAACACGACAATGGGCTCACTACCTATTACGTGGGACAGGAATCCACAAGGTGAAAAGTGGGCATATAATATGCCTCTGCCACCCCTTCGGGGATAAGGCGTGATGGAGCTAACAGTAAAATGTGCATGTTGGACTTGAATCTACAAACATCACAAGGTTTTTTTACGGCTTTGAGTAGTCAGAGAAATTGACAGGTACCTATATCTACGAAAGGAAAACCTTGGGACCCTTAAAAACAGTTGCAGATGTCTTGAAGCCTACCTATCTAGTCGGCAGGTACCTAGATGTGCCACTACCAGGATAGGCTAGGTCTATCTAGGCTATCATTAAAAATAATCTTATTCGGCACAACAACTAGTGTAGATAGGTAAATAAATACATACATACATACCTACCTATCTAGACTGAATTATTTAACGTTTGCTCCAAGATTCGAATCGGTGCTACGGCAAGGCAAACCTCCCCTTTAGGTATTTCTGTGAAAAAAATAATACTTTTTGTGTGTGTTTTCTTGACGCGATAAGAGGACAAACACAAAAGGTAAATTTTGGTCATCTGGATATGAAGATCATTTTACGCAAGAAAATAGACAGTCAAATAAAAAAAACTATAAAAGATATGTCGTTTCCATCCGACTAGGTAGGTATATATGTATCCAAATATTAAGTAAAAAAAAACCAACACTACCAAAAATAATTTTATAATTGGCAACCCGATTCAGGTGTACCAACACACGGGTTTTAATTAATGTGTTCGCGACGTGACTTACAAAATAGAAAAGTACAAAAGTGCGTTTAGACTTTATGTTAGTTTTTCTGAATGCGTACGTGATTGCAACAAATAAGCTAGTTTTATTGTGTAGTTTTATAAAAGGAATGTATTAAAAATTGTATCGTATGTGGAGGAGGTGGCAAAGCGAAGAAGTAGTACTACTACTTACCTACTCCGTGAATTTATAATCGTTTTTAGTGAAAGATTTTGGTTTCTTCTGGTCTGGTTCTAGTCATTTGCAGTTGTTAAAACTAAACATTACAATCTTTTATATACGTAGATATCTTTTTTTAGGTGTAAGATCTTCAGTGCCCAAGTGACCTTACTAGCTAATGGTGCACTGGCTGCTGAATAACGGATGATGATGATGATCCACAAATGTTTGTTTCGGAGTAGGTTTGGGTGTTTCATATGTATAATATTTATGTAAGTATTTAAAAATATATAAGTATGTTTATCAGTCATCTATAATAGATCCCATAACGCAAGCTTATATTATGATACTTTGGGTGCCGTGAAAAATAAAAAGGCCTACAATAACTGAATCTACAACGCTCGAAAATTCACCCCAGACGTAACAAGATCAGAAAAAAATGATCAGCATATTATAGACTATGGGGAGGAATCCTTCGACACCTAGTCGGGGCATCATTGTCAGTTTTGTAATAATCCCCACCAACTCCTTTTTTTGTACTGTGTTTTCTGTAAATATGTAAAATTTTAATAAGTTAAATATTATAGACACTACACTTCGCCAAACAGTTATTATTACTGGGTTTTTAATGAAAATTCCAATTATTTAATATTAATAATTTATTCTGAGGGTTCAGAAAAGGTGTTAACCATTAACAGAAAGGTGACTTGATTAACTTGATCGTATCTTACTTTTTAATTCACCATGTGTCATAAGAAATTGACTAAGACAATGAATCTTTAGGGACTAATTACTTTTAATATTATTGATAGAACTCAATCGTTAGATTTTTCGATTTATTTTTAATCAACCTTATTAAGTTCCCAAGAGCCCAAACAAATTGTAACCAAGCCTATGGCTCATTAGTTCCATGGCGCCAGTAGCTACCATACATACCATAGACAAGACACCATTATCCTAAATCTGAATGAATCACGATTCATAGATAAATCTTTGTATGAAGATGATTTTAGTTTGACGCGGATACAAGGTCTTACTCACTGTGGTCCAGTGAAAGATATGATATAATGTACTCTTTTACTAATTGAGTGACATAAGCCTATTTCAAGGGCAGGTGGAACAAGACTTGGCGTCTAAAATCCATACTCAACAAATTAAGACACAACTTTTAGCCCTAACAGTATTCAAGTATCGAATTTTTAAAATAAATCTTCTTAACGTACTCGTAATAAGAATGAATTTGTCCATCGTACTTACAATAGTTTGATTTAAAAAAAATATTTGTAGGGCATTGTTATATAATGCTTAAATTTTTTGTAAATCATTGTAATTATCCAGAAAATGACATTTTGCAACCATTATTTTTGAATTATAATCAATGCGTCTCGTTCACTATTTATTTCACTATCGTTGATGCTCATCAGGTCCATCTGTATTAGGTCACGAATCTCATAGATCCCTCTCCATCCTGTATCATCATCATCCTCTTGCCCTTGTCCCAATTTACTTGGGGTTGGCGCAGTATGTCTTTCTCCTCCATTCATCCCTGTTATTCGTCATCTGATCATTCAATACTTTCATATTCATATCACTCCTTACACAGTCCGTCCATTTTTTCTTTGGCCTTCCTCTGGCTCTCCATCCATCAACTTTCATATTCATAGTTCCTCTCCATCCTGTATACTATCTATCAATAAATGAAGAAGAAAATCCACCTTATTGCTCTTTTTTGTGCAGGAGGTGCTGAATTTCAGTAACTTCTTAATTGCATTTACGTTCAGAATATATAATTTGTTCTTCTTTAACACACTGCTAAAGCACCGTACCTATTACAAAGTTATAGTTATTCAATACAAGAAACGCTTTATGGAACTTTCTGCAATGGCCTTTAACTTTTTTTACCACTGAAATGGCAGACAAGCCATTTTTTACAGGAGGGCCGTAGGGCCCGCCTGTAAGAAAGTAGTCACCGTAGCCAATTAACGTTTGCAACATCAGAGGTGCAGCACTTGCGCTGCCTACCTTTTAAGAACCTTCTAAGACCTCTTTTGGCGAACCCCATACTGTAGACGTGGTTCATACATACGTACATATTGTTACGCCTTTATCCCCTAAGGAGTAGGCAGAAGCATACTATACGCCCACATATCACCGTATGCATTTTTGTCCCACGTAACAGGTGGTGAGGTAATTGACGTATTAGAAATCGGCAGGCGCAAGCTGCGACGACATGTTATTAAAATTTTTCAAGCCGCCAATAAAGGCTTTTAACAGGGCTTAAGGGCTGCCATTTTACTGGCAACCGGGACAAATGTAAATGCCACGAAGTGCTCACCCATCCAATGACCAGCTATAGAGAAATTTGCTTAACGCTGTGATCGTTTACAGAACACTGAGCTAGCGGAGCCGCGAGCGCATGATAACTTATAAAATTATACCTAGGTAGGTACAAGTAATAGATGGTGGCGAGGTGGAAGTATCGCATTGTTCCGATACTAATCGCTATCTATAGCTTATCTGTCAGTGTACGCAAGCATTCAACGTTAACGAATTTTAAATGACTCGAATTATAATTATTATTAAGTCATGGTAGTGGAAATAAAATACGATTACATAGGTACTTATTAGTAAATAAATGTTTGTTTGGCAATTATCGTTAATGTTGACTTTGCCCACCAATGTCGTGGGTATAACATTTATATGGGATCATGCGAGGGGTATTCACATTGCACATATATAGGTAACTAGAAGATGTTACTAAAAAACGACTGTCACTTTGCTAGCGTGTATTATAGGTATTGATTTATACCACAAACATGTTTTCCCGAAGTAATGAGATGTTTTCTGGGATAAAAAGTAAATTTATGCTGTCAACATTCTAGTCAGTCAGTTTATTAAGAAAAAAAAACTTTCAGTTCGTACCTAAGCTATTAAAAAGACGAAAGATTGGACGAGAATAAATAGGCACACACTGTTTTAGTATTTACAGTCGTCTCTATGTTCCCCTATACTTCGCTTTTCTTTCTATTTATTTCAGTTACTTTTTTTTTATACCACTGAGTTGGCAGGCAGACAAGAATACGGCCCACCTGATGGAAAGTGGTCACTGCAGCCTATGGACGTTTGCAACACCAGAGGTGCAGCCCTCGCGCTGCCGACCCTGTAAAAACCCTCTAAGACCCTTTTTGAAGAACCTTAAACTGTAGCCGTTCGGGAAAACCCAGGGAGTTCATTACACAATCTAAGCGTAACGCGGAATAAAGTAAATATCGGACCTAACCGTTTGTAGGAACACCCTGAAGAAGTTAGATTACCTTTGCATTTAACGCTTGCCATTTTTAACACGCTTTTATTAGTTTCACATGTATGTATGTTTATCTGTAACAGACTCCTTTGGGCGCGATTTGTATGTTTATCGTAAGTGTCCTCTGGGCGCGATTTTGACCCACTTTAAAAGGCCAGATTTCGTTCAAACTTTGTAGATTTATCGAGGACCGATGACAATACACAAACTTGATAAAATTATTCCATTTTTGAATTTGCAAAGTAAGATTTTTGCGGTTTCCTATAAAGAGCGTGTTTTTTAAAGTATTTTTTAACTAT
This sequence comes from Thumatha senex, assembly GCA_948477245.1. Classification (NCBI taxonomy): domain Eukaryota; kingdom Metazoa; phylum Arthropoda; class Insecta; order Lepidoptera; family Erebidae; genus Thumatha; species Thumatha senex. Next base: position 10,593,144 of record OX419750.1, on the reverse strand, counting down.
TAATATATTGATGACCGTTTCACGATGACATACTCGTACATTTAAATTAAGAATAAGTACTCGTATATTATGTGAAGCAAGTATTTATGGTTTGACGTAACAAGATAAAGTTAATCTCACTGAATCAAGTTCTTCTTGCTATAAGTAAGTTTTATTTATAATCGTTTCGATTACAATGCAAACTTTACCAATTACTTAACAGTACTTATTACCTATCAATTCGGTGACCGGGGGTGGTATTAACATTTGCGGGCGTTTCTGTGCTTCTAAAGGCACATAAAGCCGTTGGTTCCGGTTGCCAGTAACACGGCAGCCATTTAGCCAAGTTAAATGCCTTATGGGCGGCTTGAAAATCTTCAACAGCAAGTAGCCACAATCTGCGTCTGTCTATTTCAACACAGCAATGGGTTCACCACCTTTTATGGTCGACAGAATTACGGTACACACGGTGAAGAGTGGACGTAAAATATGCCCCTGCCACCCCTTCGGGAATAAGACGTGATTGATATTTATAATGCGTAAATTTGACATGAGACAGTAATGTATGCAACTGACGATAATGGCTCTTATACCTACTAAAGATGCTTGATGGCCTTTCCTAACGACTTTACCCAGTAGTCACAGCCATAGAACTTATGAAAGTTGTATAGCTGAACCTGACTAACATTTTGGAAAAAAAAAAATTTTCAAAAAAAAATAGAAATACTGAATTGGGCTGTAGTCCAACCCAAATGATAGCTAAATTGTTTGATGCCCGCATTCAGCAATTTACCTCGAGCCTTGTAATATAATATTGAAGCTTGTAAAATAATATTGACAGCTTCCTTTGCCTCATCTCACAACTACCATTAAAAAAACACCACACCATAAACATATCAGCTGTAGACAAAGTAAAACACAGTAAATATAAACATAAATACATCTATTCCATTTCCATTGTGTGCCTCTAAGCCAACATTCACGGTTGCCTAATTGGGACCGAACCCACTGACTCAGCGGTATCATTGTCGCTACTGTGCTACGACGCCATTCATGCTAACGATATATGTTTTTAAAAGGCAAAGGTTTTTTGTAATGGCATTCAAGAACTTGTTTTGAGTATTAGAAAGTATTTACTTTACTATCTTAGCAGGAAGCCCGGGTTGCGTCTAATGTTTATAATTTGTTGTTTGGGGTCTGTTTTAATTGGCCAGTAGGGACAGCTTTTTCACGACCAGTTCCTTTAGCGGTATATACTTCAAACCTTGACTTCCAGTTGACCCTTACTCGGAGATTGTGGTGAAGCTGTCCTATTAGAATAGGTCAGCTTCACCACCATCTCCGAGTAAGGGGACCCCTTATCTACATAAAGTAAACTTTCTGACCCCCCAATCCCCTAAAATATAACAACTCATGATCGAGTGTCGACTTTCCGATGGCAATTAACCCTTCGGCTTCACCAAAGAAGAGTTTGGAAGACGTAAACATTAAGATGGATTTTTAATTTTTAAAGTGTTCTATTAACTTTCTGAATTTCACAGCAGCTCTAGAAAAACGTTCAATTTAGATGACGTTAGCATAGAATTGAATATTTCATTATTTAAATTGCAAAACTATTCTAAAGGGTAAAGAAACAAACAAAACAATGCTCCCGCGCTGCTGCCATTTTGACAATCATAAACAATAAAATACTTTTTTACGGTAGGCAGATGTTCACAGCACATAATGCCTATGTAGTTATATAACTAGCTCGACAATGATGACCCTAAAATCATCCACAGGGGTAAAAGGACGCCCTTTTTCATAAGTCCTTTTACACCGGTACTGTTTACTGTAGCGATAATAATTTTAGCGGTTTGACAACTATTTGTGATATTAACGCGTGCGCCATTTTTCGTAGACTTCTAATTTATTTGGATGGAATTAAATGGAATAGAAATTACTTAGTTTCTTTTTAATTATAACGTTACTTACGTAATCATGAAGTTTTAAAATCGGATATGTGGTATATTTTCTGGACTTTACAGCAGTTTCCCAAACACCACCAAATGCAGGTGTAATTGACTGATATAAAATTACTCTTATTCTTCGCCTGTTGGTCTAGTGGTTAGAGTACCTACTCTGTCTACTAATCTGAATGACCTGGGTTTAATTCCCGTCCGGACAAATCTATTTGTGTGATGAGCATATTGATACGTTCTGTGCCTGTGTGTAATTTATGTATGTTATATACCTAAGTATTTGGACATAGCTTAGTATGTTTTCCAGTTGTCTTGATCTCATAACACTACTTAGTTGGATGTCACTATATTAAAAAAAATTAGAATCTTACAATGGCTTCAAAATTTAAGTGTTTCGTATTTTTAATAGGATCATTGACATTTTTCCAATTAAAGAAGTTTGCTATCAACCTCATATAACATTGTTCACAAATTAGTATCATAAACAAAGTATTTGTTTTTTTCGATCCAATTCTGGGTATAGATAAATAAGGCAACGCACCAGACATTTCCAGTGTTGCAAGCACTTTAGATAGATTGAAAGATAAACTTTATATTGTACACTAATCAAAAATGATAGATACCATTATGTGTAAAGTGTGTTACGTATTTAAATGTATAATTGGTGTGCTTGTCGCCATTAGGTATGGACAGTAGCGACTGCTTACTTAATTGGCAGGAAGGTAAAGAATTTATGAGTGTTGGACTTCAGTTTGTGCTATCATCAAGGCCAAATTGTGTAGAAAGGCATATTATAAAATTACATACTGTATAAATGATAAAAAATGCTTGAGATGCAGAGTAGTTCTAAGTTTACTAATACGCAAATAGTAACAAATATAATACAATAGATGTTTTTTTATATAAGAATAGGTATATATTGAAGGAGCCAGGGTAGACTGAGAATGAATAAAGAACACGTCAGCAAATTGTTCAAAGAAAGACCAAAAGTACTCGGATACTCAGACGTGAATGTGTGAAACGATCAACGAATCTGCGGAAAACGAAACAAGTATGTATGGATCACATAGCCTGGCTAACTGTCCTCACTGACTACACCGTCAGGGATACAGCGTGAAGATAGTTAATTTGTAACGTTATGTACCTTTTTAAATTCAATTTTAAATGCTCTACCATAGAAAGATTACCCGTTTCAAAAGAAGGACTTCGATCTGTTTAAGTTTCTTCTTTAGAATGGTTTTATTTCAAATCTCCTGTGGAGTACCTATTACAATACAGTTGAATATCAATAGGAAACGCCAAAAATGTTGAAATATATAATTAAATAGATATTGTAGTCCTCAATCATGATACGTTATCACAGATAGCGTATAAATTATCATGTTTTTTAACTAAACTCGAGTTTGTTACGTGACCTCCTTGACTTGCGATTACTATCGAAGGATCCGGCGATAATGGCAACACTAATGTTTCATGTCTATCTTTGAGCTACTGTGATTTTTGCACAGATAACATAGAACGGTTTTTGTGTATCCATACTAGTTTTCATTTCGGTTTAGCGCCGCCGTTCTAATTTTGTCAAGTAGGTAAATAGGTATTGTTGGGATGAAAGAGAAGTAATCGAAGCCAATACCTTTATTAAAAAAAACACATTCCTAGAATATGGAATCAAAGGTTACATACTTTCTTTTTGTTCTAACTTAAACGATTATAGTAGTTTAGCACTCTTGATGTCAGTGTCAAATATTTTTAAAATGTTCTTGCAGAGCGTCCGTAATAGAAGCCCACTGGGATTTTGGCGGGAACAGCGAAGGAAGCGGTCGCCAAAATGATGGTTTCTAACAAAAGCTTCGACAACGTGCACAATTGTTTAGAAATTGGATAACTCAGTGGAACGCGGCATTTTCTGTTACCTTCCAAAATCCACATATACCTAACTGCAGTAAAATTTACTATAATTTTACTGCAGTAGAACTTTAAACAAACCTATACATGAATACGCTGCTTTTTAAAAGAATGTTTAACTTATTTTAAATTAAGAGAATTAACGTACGAAAATGAACGTTCTATAATTGAAGAAGATTTATACTTTTCAGATGAAAATTACACAACAAGAAAGTTTCAAATTACCTAAAATCAAGCATTGCTCAAGCCGAGAAAGTCCAAAAAGAAGAAGAATAAGAAAGCCCACTTGTCTTTGCCCTATGAGGTGTTTCGTTAAGCCAATGGTAATGAGCTTGGAAAAAACAAAACACTATCGTTTATCGAGATTGTTGAGCCATTGTCCGATAATGAAAGTCCGGTGAAAGACTCAGTCCACGCAAACTTGTGTAAAGCATCGATTAATATGCGATTCTTTTCATTGATTGCACGGATACAAGTCAATGTTCTGGCCTTTGGCTCAATCACGCTTTTTCCTAATATACTTAGACAGAGACCATGTGGTTTCAGTTTCTACAAAGATGGCACATTAGTTTCGTTTCTTCTACTTTAATTAGGGTTATCATCTTTAGATCATCAAGCTATTGTCATCTCACGTTGGTTGCGGTAAATTAAAAAAAAACAATGTCTGCCATTCAAATAGCTGTACTGTTATAATGGCAGACATTGTTTTTTTTTATTTAAGATGCTGCATCAATTTCACTTCTCAATTGTCAAATCATAGCATTTTGATATATGGTAAAGGCGGTACAATGAATATTTTAAAAAATGTTAACACTTGTGCTATGTAACATTTGTATCAGAGATATAAAAAAATACAGTCACATTAGTGTAAAGATTCCGGGTTATCTCAGCCAGCACAGCATGACATATTTTTAGACGAATCTCATTTTCTGCGTAACATACATAGGAATATTTCAGAGAAAAACATTATTTATTGCGCGGAAGTTGTACCTAATCCAAGAGAAATTATAAGTAAAGAAATAATTTATTATAGACTTATGTATTGATATATAAATGTTAAACGTTTCACACTCTGTCTTTACGTTAGCGTGTTAATTATTAAAACTTAATCTATATTTTACGTTCTAGGTTTGTTGGAAAATTTTACATAGCAAAATATTTATAGTTTTGTGTAATAATTTTATGGCCTGGTTACTAAGACCTTTTAGCCAAGTCTTAATTCATATTTTCTTAAGTCAATGTCAGTCTCACCTCAGTATAATGGAAGTTGTTATACTGAGGATTTCAGTGGATTTTACGCGGCAAGATAGAAAATAGCATTTCACTGCATAAATATCATTGTCTATCACTATAGCACGTTAACACAACTTTTAAGTCCAAGAAACTACCACTCCTGCTCATAAAACAAGATAAAAGCACTATTTTTAATAAATAGTGCTTTTATAAAAAAATAATATACAGCAAGCGCACGCCCTCCGCACTTGTTAATTTTCCCGCGTAGAATCCAGTAGCTTTGTATTTTTGCAAGTACAACTAAGCAAAAAATAAGCAGAAAAATATAAGAGGTTAACTTGACTGCGAAACCGCAGGTCATCGGTTCAATTCACAACCAGAACAAATCTCTTTGTGTGTTGAACACATTGAATTGTTAAATGTGAAGTATAAATATACCTAAATATGTTTATCAGTTATCCAGATCCCACAACACAAGCCAATATTAGTTTAATTTGCGCTAAATGGCACTGTGTAGAACTGTCCTAAACTATTTTAGTAGTAGTAGTAGGTAGGTAGGTATATAACCACTTAATCGGAAGCGGCAAATTAACAAAAACGTAGAAGATAAATATCTAGTTTTATTAGAAAAAAAAACATTCATTTTTATCTTCACATTTAGCTAATGTAAATATCAATATTACAATCAATCATGGCGTCAGAATAATTAAAACTATATTAGCTAAATAAAGTAGCCGCTGTGTCTATCGAATTGAATCTCAAGATTAGATTCGTATTTTTTGACTTTAAGTGAGCATACAAGTTCTAACCCACGCCGGCAGATGTAATGATATGGTTGTGTTTTATAAACTACTAATTGTTATAAATATCAAGTAAACCTTGATATTTATTTATTAATGGCTGAACCTAAATAGGCCAAATCCATGACATGATCATCCAAGACACGATTCTGCTACTTGCGTAATGGTTTTGATAGTGTAGGTTATAATTGACATACTGCTACAATTAGATATTCTGTGGCAGTGATGCTTCATGCATGAATACTTAGTTAGCTAATATGTTTCAGTGAACAGAGGTGTTCTCTGTGTGAGTGCCAAATCTCCATAGAAAGTTGCATTAGTGATTCCACTGCCTCACTGGAGCAACGAGTTGTGACACAGGACTGAGGAATAAACATAACATCGACAAAGAACTGGACATGACCAAATATTACGAAATTTTAATACTGATGAAAAGGCTGAATGGACTGAGTTTTCTTTTCCTGGCTAAGATAGCCGAAGACAAATAAAAAAACATGAATAGGTGAGTGTGTAAAACGCTTGGTAGTATAAAGTTGTAATATGATGGAGTGTATATGTCTCCACCCCAATTAATTCCGTGGGTGTCGATAAAAATACTAGAGGCCGGCGCTCTACCCGTGTTGTAAAATTTTCTTGTACCCGTTTTCCACAGTAAATCTTTCCCGGGATAACAGTAGCCCTTGTGCTTTCATAGTAAATTAAGTACATAAGCAGCAATTCATAAGCAGTCCATTGCTGGACCTCGTATGCCTCTCCCAATTTCTATTGCTGTTGGGGCCTTACCGTACCACATAGTCTAGAAGGGTTGGTACATGGTTTTGATTTGACTTTTCTTATCGCCATATGACCTCGCCCGTTAGTCATCACTTGCAGGTGATGCTAGCTTTGGACCCATTGCTCTGGTAATTACAATAATCTATAAATCTATACTAATATAATAAAGTTGTAAAGTTTGTTTGTATGTTTGTTAGTTTAGTTGAACGCGCTAATCTCAGAAACTACTGGTCCGAATTGAAAAATTCTGTTTGTGTTGGATAGCCCATTTATCTAGGAAGGAAGGCAATACACTATGTAGCGTCACGCTACTACCGTGAAAAGCGGTAATCATAAATGTCGACAAATCTGGCTAATTTTCATACATTATTGTAAAAGTAATAATCGACGGGATTAAATAGGTGCGACGGGGGTTCAAAATATGTCACGGGCGTAGCTCATAGTTAATTTATAAGTGCAATTACCCATACACATAAAAATCAGAAAGCACAATGATCAGACCCAAATCTCCCCAATAAAAAACTAAATTAAAACTGAACTATATTATCTAAATACCAGGGAATGGCTTATAATCTGGCAATAATAACAGAATTACGCATGTTATTCACTTAGTAATAAAAAAAATCGATTCACCGTACCAAATTATCGATAATTTACGGTAATTATCGATAGCTTATCATCGTAAAAATTTGTTGTGTGGCGATACCGTGTGTGTCAAGATGTCGATAACGCATAGATGGATGGCTTATTTCCAGTAATCTAATTACGAAAAATATACCAAATGTCAATTCGATATCGTGATTAACAGGTATTTTTATCTGTATGATTTTTTTTTCAATAAAATAATAATAATTCTTTGTGATATTTGCCTACTTTAATTGTTTAGTTTTTTTTTATTTAACACGCAATCTACGAAGTATATTCTAGTAGATCGCGGTGTATTCATATCCAGGCTTTAAGGGCTTGTAATAGGACGTAACAAGAGTAATGGTAGAGAGTTTCACGTAGGTATATGATACCTGCTCAAACGTTCAGGCTTCCAGGACAACCCCTTTTTTTGTTGACCGACCTCATTTCTATACCTTTTTAAGTTGTATTGTCTATGGTTTTAATAAATGAATAGACCAGTAGAATCGTCGATAAATCGCCCGTGTAACGCAGGATTCTTTTTGTTTTGGAGTATTGGCGACAGCGAGTTGTTTCGCGTTATTTCGATGTATAATGCCATGATTTAAAGCGATAGGTATTGCAGTGAGTTTTACTTGTTTGATACTATGATTAAACCGTGATATTAACAAAACTCTACAGATAGCTTAGTAAAGTTCCTACCACTTTACTGGGGTAGAACTTTGAACAAACTTAAACATATACGCTGTTATTTACAATAATGTCACAATTGATTTAGATTACTATTACCGTGGTGCTTCCCTATTTCTATAGGATTTACACCTAGTTGCGTTGAGTCACAGTAATGGGAATGTGGGTGGGATTAGTCCCAATAAAAAAAAAATTATTAAGATTCAGACTTTCGTCTGGAAAAGTAAATTATAAAGGAATATTCAATTTAGGTCTTGATTCTGGCATTGCTCAAACCGAAAAAGGCCAAGAGAAAATAAAAATAAAAAATGGCCAAGTGCGAGTCGGACTCGCACACAAAGGGTTCCGATCTATAAAAACGGCAACGATCTCACATTTTTTGTATGGGGCTCCCTTACATATTTATTTTGTTTTACTTATTCATTTTCCAAGTGAATATTCAACTACAAGTTTTATAACCCGAGTACCTGTTGCCGTTAAACGAAAAATCACGTTTGTTGTGCCACTTAAATATTAATTTTATTCTGGTTTTAGTATTTGTTGTTCTAGCGGTAACAGAAATACCTATATCATTTGTAAAATTTCAACTGTTTAGCTATCACAGTGACAGACACGGATAGTATACGGATAGCGGAGTTTTAGTAATAGGGTCTCGTACTTACTCTATGGGTACGGAAACCTAAAAAAGATGAAAAAAAAAAACCTGTGGCCTCGCGGTCTCAGTATTCTGTAAACGATCACTGAGTTACGCAACTTTCACTATGGCTGGTCCTCGGATGGGTGACCACTTTGTGGCATTTACGTTTGCGAGCGTTTCCGTGCGTCGGAAGGCACGTTAAGCCGTTGGTCCCGGTAGCCAGTAAAATGGCAGTCGTTAAGCCTGGTTGAAGGCCTTATGGGCGGCTTGAAAATTTCAACTTCAGGTAGCCACAACCTGCGTCTGTCTATTTCAACACGGCAATGGGCTCACCACCTATTACGTGGGACAGGAATCCACACGGTGAAAAGTGGGCATATAATATGCCTCTGCCAACCCCTTCGGGGATAAGGCGTGATGGATATTTATTTATTTATTTAAAAAAAAAAAAAAATTATTTGTAAAGGAGTTTGTAGTAAGGTGCCCTGTGAGTATATTAAGTAGTTACCTAAGTACCAAAGTACCAATACCTAAACAATTTCCTTGCGTAGATTTGCTCTTGGATTACAACTTCCGCGCAGATAAAACGTTTTTCTCAGATAATGTTTGCGGCTTTATCAACCGATTTATCAGTAAATATAGCACAATAACACTAAAATGATGACATGTACCTACTCGAATGGTGGCACAATATTATGTAAGTAGGCTATTTTTTTTCAACAATAATGACTATGTTCGTGCCTAAAGGGATACATACGAAGTTTTGCAAATGGTTTATACGATCTAGATCCCTTGAGTAGTTTGTGTTATTTCTTAGTTTCGCGTTTGTAATTTTTTATACCGTGACGATGGCCAAAAGTCTTGCGAATCACCTAATCGCATGTGTTAATAGTGATGTAATCGTGATGTTCAGTGGCATTACTGGCATTTGCGCGGCAAGATGTAAAATAACATTTCTCTGCGATATATCACTGTCTTTCACTATAGCACGCTTACAAAACTTTTATGACTACCAATTTTTAAACACAAAACAAGGTTAATGCACTAGTTTTGGAAAATAGTACCTATACAGCAAGCGTCTGCCATTCAAGATGTTCCTGCTCAAAATTATTTGGCTGTCAATAGGAATCGTTTGATTTTTGGTTTTCGCCATTGTTGGGAGCAACTTGCTTATGACCTCCCTAACCTGTAAGGGCGCCTGTAGTATATCATCGCAGCCCAGTCCGTTAGTCAACAGGTAAGGTCACTTGATCCCGGCGATCTTGGTCAAAATTGACAAGTCCAACTCTAAGACCTGCCTAGGTTTTGAACGGCAGCGCGAGTGCTACCTACATATCTGGTGTTGCAAACGTCCATAGCTACGGTGACCACTTTCCATCAGGCGGGCCGTACGCTTGTCTGCCACCTCAATGGTATAAAAAAAGTCGAGTAAACAAAGTAGGTTGGTATTACATAGATACCTATATACCTATTATTTTAACAGCAAGATATCAGAGTTTAATAAATGTATAGGAAATCCATTTAATTATTAGTACCTATTACTAACAAACCATAAAATCATGCAATCCGCTTTATAAACGTAATACTATCAAACGATTTATTTTCGAAGCAAAATATCAATGAAACCTACATATAATTTATGAAATAACTGCGGTTTAGTTTAGTTACAAACACATTTTGATTATTAGTTTTGTTAATTAAGAATGTAGAGTCATAATTGGCTGTTATGCAACGTTTCATCAGTTTGTAAGTAAGAGGCGGTTCTTTGCGAAGCGTGGCGCCAATCGCCATTTTGTTTATTTGAATTTTGGAACGATGTTGCGGTGACTTGGATAACGAACATCAATATCCCTTATTTTATTTTAAATTGTTTATGTTGAGCTTATATTTATTGAATTGGTTTTTTATAAGATTTTGATAAAGAAATATTCTAAAAACGTATACAATTATATAAACAGTGATAATGAAACCGCTACTGCGACAAGCTTATCTGGTTAGCTTAATTGGATAAGTATTTACCACTTGTCACCTTTTCGCTTAACATTGAATGTTAGTTACATGATTTTGCCTTTTGGATAGATGAAATAACAAGTATGCGTCTGTTACCATTCTCTTCTAACGAGGTCTACATTTTCTGCAGGCATTAGGTTAATAGGTATTATTTCTTGCGATGTTCTATATGCCAGCATAAGATACAAATGCATACGTCTTTATGCTTTGCTATCGTTTAAACTACTGATTTAGTTAAGGTTTTTAATCACGCTTTATCCCCGAAAGGGCGGCAGAGGCATATTATACCGTTATACGCCTACTTTCCACAGAGTGCATTCCTGTCCCACGTAATAGGTGGTGAGCTTATTACCGTGTTGACAGACGCAAGTTGTGACTACCCGCTGTTGAAATTTTTCTAGTCAATATTGGCCTTGAACTTGATTTAACGACTGCCATGTTACTGGCAACCGGGACCAATGGCTTAACGTGCCTTCCGGAGCACGGAATCGCTCGCAAATGTAAATGCCATAAAGTGGTTACCCATCCGTGAGACCAGCCATAGCCAAATTTGCTTAACGCAGTGATCTTTTGCAGAACACTGAGCCAACGGGGTCACGCGTGCTTCAATTTTAAGATTTAAATACATTTTCATTAATAGATATAGTGATTCAAGAGAAAGATATAGGTACTTATTTGTATGTTACGTGCCATATTAGTATCACATTGCACCCGTACGATGCCGGGCTGGGTCGCTAGTATAATATTATTAGGTACTTTAGTTATTATATAAATGATGTAGAAAAGCAGCGTGTTTGTTTGTAAAGCTTATGTTCTAAAGAAGAAGGTAGTAACTTATTTAATGACCGACGCAAATGGTCGTATTTTGATTTACCTCCTTGGATCGATCTAGTAAGTACCTATATAACATAGTTTTATCTACTAAAAGCTACCATTTACGTAAATAAATTACTTACTACTGTATATAAAATCCATGTGCTTCTTAAGAGGAGTTTTTTTTTATACAAAATTAAAGGCTATTGCCTTTTGCAAAGCCATTTTGCTACTATTGCTTGTATTAGAGATTTACAAGGCTTGTTAAAGACCTAATCCCTTTTCCATTATCTATTAAAGAAAAAAGCGCGCCAACGAAAATTTGAATCAATTTGAGGTTATGTAGGTGTATTATAATAGTTATTATAATTTATTGTATATTAAAAAAAACATATACTTACATAATTGATTAGGAATCTTACCTACACAATTTATTAATGCATTTTGAAATTTATGATTACTGCTCTGATCTGTTAGGTAGTAGTGTGATAATATATGGCCTATAGCCTTCCTCGATAAATGGACTATTCAACACAATATATTCAATTTGAACCAGTACCTAGTTCCTAAGATTATCGCGGTGAACCTAACAAACGAACTCTTCAGCTTTATATGTTCACTAGCTAACCCCCGCGACTTTGTCCGTGACATATTTTGAACCTCCGTCGCATTCACTTAATTCCTTAGCTTTTACTTTTACAGAAATATATGAAAACTAGTTGACGCCCGTGGCTTCGCCCGCGTAGAGAAGTTTTCCCATTCCCATTTCTCACAGGAACTTGTTCCCGGGATAAAAAGTAGCCTATGTGTTATTCTAATGTATAAGCTACATAGTTGTAAAGTTTCATTAAATCTGTTCAGTAGTTTTTACGTGAAAGAGTAATAAACATCCACACAAACTTTCGCATTTATAATATTATTAAGATTAAGATTTGACATTTGTTGACATTTATGAGTATTGCTCGCTCTCTTGAGTAGTAGCGTGATGATGTCCTAGCCTATAGCCTTCAATAAATGGACCATCCAAAACAATATTTTCAATTAGAACCAGCAACCTAGTTCTGGAGATTGAACCAAACAAACACACTCTTTAGTTTTAGGTATATACTTAGTATAGATCGACAGAACAGTCTTGGCCACAATACATGTCTTGCCTGTCCAAATAAGATCTTAACCCGTCTTTTCAAAGTTTCCAGATTATAATGAGATAACGACTATTGAGAAAGCACAAGCGATTAAATCCAACTAAATCAACCCCTACGAGTTTAATCGGAGATTAGATTCAAAGTGCATCGCCAATTAGCTTCTGTTTGCTTGTCTATGGCTACCATAGGGTTGCCAGTTGCCACCCTAACGAGACAGCTAATTAGGTGAAAATAAAAATGGCCAGTAAATATTTGTTTATTTTCGTAATTAGGCATTCGTGCGTACCATTCATTAGTTACGCTAAATTAGAAGTTGGAAATAATGTTCTTTAGGATTAGCTATATAAGTAGGTGGCTACAGCTACTTACTTTTTTAAATACTATCAAATGGGCCGTATGCTTGTCTGCCACCTCAGTGGTATAATAAAAAAAAGATCCTTAAAGCGGTTTACAGAACACGATATGTTTTTTTTTATATTATGTTATGCCGGACTCCTACAAAGGATCCTTCTTTTTTACATACTGTGGTTCGTATGGCCTTGTGCACCAAGACCGCGGTCCACAAAGATAAAAAATAAAATAAAAATAAAAATGTCTTTATTTTGCATAGACCATTTCAACGGCGCTTACAAAATGTCATACACTAGAACTAAATAGAAATTTTATAGTGACCACCGGTTCGGAACGCGGCGCACCTGAGAAGAACCGGCAAGAAACTTGACAAGGCTTTTTTATGATGGCCTATTTACAATATAATATTTTAATTAGGTACATATGTTATGACTATAATATTTCATTTGCCAGCAGATCATTTCCAGGCATCCCTGTCCTGTAAATAGTCTTTAATAGAGTAAAACTTTTTTCACAAAGCTTTCTTTTAATATACTTTTTAAATTTATTTAAAGTTAAATTTCTCAGGTCACAGGGAAGCTTGTTGTAGTGTGTAGAAGTGTACTTCTTTTCTACCTAAAATGTATGCTGCAGTGGATGTGTGTCGTCACATGGGGGGACCGCATCAGAAACACTCGTATCCTCAGATGCGTGTTCCTAGGGCGGCAGACAAGTAACAAGAGAGTTTCCTTTGCTGGTACAGCCAAGTTTTAAAATGGAAACCAAGATACGTGGGGAAGAAGTGTAGTGTAAAGCCATGTCGCCGTCACAAGGTTTCGTAATAGGAAAAGCAGACCTAAGAAGTCATGCAAATGCCTTGACATGATCTGAGTGCAGTTGGTCTTACATGCAAGAGATGCTGAAGACCTTTAGAAAGAGGGAAAGATTGACTTCCTCTGTGGCGCGGTGGGACTGTATCCGACTGCTACGCAAGAGGTCCCGGGTTCGATTCCCGCGTCGGAACAAATGTTTGTGAGATCCACAAATGTGTGTTTCGGAGTTTGGGTGTTTCCTATGTATAATATGTATTTATATTTATTTATGTATAATTTATTTATTTTTATATGTTTATTTATTTATGGGTTATTTATCTATAATATTAATAAAACTAAAAAAAAAAACTAACTATCTTCACGCTGTATCTGACGGGGTAGTCAGAGAGGACAGATCGCCAGGCTTCGCGATCCATGCATACTTCTTTCGCTTCTTCGAGATTCATCAATCGCTTCATACACGCACGTCTGGGTATCCGAGTACTTTTGACCTTTCCGTTTTTGAGCAATCTGCTCACGTGGTCTTCATATGTAAGTCTCGGCCTACCCTGACTCCTTCTACCCTCTACTTTTGAACAATATATATTCTTCGTCAATCGTTCCTCACTCATTCGTTGGACGTGTCCAAACCAACGGAGCACGCCCTTTTCCAGCTTAACGCTGACACTTTCATTCAAACCTGCCAAATTGCGTATCACTTCGTTACGTATTCGGCCAGCCAAGGTAACGCCGCACAACTTTCGAAGTGATCGCATCTCCACAGCATTCAATTTACTTTCATGCATCTGCTGACATACCCAGGTTTCACTACCGTAAAGCAAAGTTGGCACTAGCACTGCATTATGAATCGCCAGTCGTGCTTCTTTTACGATGCTTTGTCGCTTTACTAACTGGGACAAAGCACCGTTAACTTTGTTTCCGGCAGCTACTCGCCGTTCCACATCCGAATCACATCTTCCATCCGCGCTAAACATACTTCCTAAATACACAATTTCATTCACTTGCTCTAGACGTTCCTGGTTTACCCTAATCTTGCATTTAGTTCTTACGTCACCTCTTTCAAATACTAGAACCTTAGTTTTACTTGTATTCATTATATTAATGTATTTAGAAATATATAAGTATGTTTATCAGTTATCTAGATCCCGTAACACAAGCTAATATTAGCTTACTTTGGGCTAGATGGCGCTGTGTGAATAGTGTTCCACAATATTAATTTATTAAAAAAAAAAAGGATGAGATAACCGTTTCTGTGCTTCGGAAAGCATGTTAAGCCATTGATAGATACCTGTTGTCAGCAATAAGGTAAGTAGTTAAGTTAAGAAAAGCGACGGCATTTACAGAAAAATAAATAGTGTCCGTTTGAAATTCGAAATTAACAGTTTCAGTACTAACATAAAAAAATTACTGTCGGTTTGTTCGCTTGTTCCAACTATTCTCTGAAACGGCTGGAACTATATTAACGAAACTTTCACTTATAAATAGCTAATGTTATAGGGATTAACTTAGACTATTTTATCCCCGTATTCACATGGGGACGTTTTTTATACGTTTGAAACAATAATTAGGTTTAAAATGTTGAATAAAACAATAATTTTTACTTAGTTAGCGCTCGTGGCCCCGCGGTCTCAGTGTTCGGTAAACGATCACTGAGGTACGCAACTTTCACTATGGCTGGTCGTCGGATGGGTGACCACTTTGTGGCATTTACATTTGCGAGCGTTTCCGTGCTTCGGAAGGCACGTTAAGCCGTTGGTCCCGGTTGCCAGTAAAATGGCAGTCGTTAAGCCTGGTTGAAAACCTTATAGGCGGCTTAAAAAATTTCAACAGCAGGTAGCCACAACCTGCGTCTGTCTATTTCAACACGGCAATGGGCTCACCACCTATTACGTGGGACAGGAATCCACACGGTGAAAAGTGGGCATATAATATGCCTCTGCCACCCCTTCGGGGATAAGGCGTGATGGATATTTATTTTATTTTACATACGATAACAAAAAATCCCATTTTTTTCTTACTAATAAAGGCAAAAATACGTTACTAAAATATTTTATAAAATACTCATCTTTTATAAAAAAAAATCACCCTCCGGGTTGGGGTTGTCTATGGTAATAAAACGAGTAGGCGTGGCGTACACTGTCACGCCCCGGGGGGGTGAGAATCAAGTCTCGCACCCCTGTGTAGTCTGTTGGACCGACGAGCTACCAGAACACATTTTATTATGTAGGTAGATTTGTGATATGAATAGATGATGAAAATGTGGTTTCATAACTTTCATTGTGAAGAGGAACGCAAAGTAAAAAGAATGTCAAAAATATAACGCTATACCTATGAGTTTTATTTGGACATTTAACGCTATATGCGTTTTATTTTGGACATTTAACGCTAAATGCGTTATATTTTAAAAAATTAACGCTGTTTGCTTTATATTTTGAACATTTTACGCTATATGCGTTTTATTTTGGACATTTAACGCTATATGCCTTATATTTTTGACATATTTAAAGTGTTAAACGACATTTTGGCTGCCTTGGTAGTGTAGTGGTAGTTTATGCGGCTGTATTGTATAGTATTTATTTATTCGTTAACAATTTTAACATTGTGTTCGAAATTAGACACCACAACAAACACTCTATTCCATTAAAATGCATGTCACAAAAAATCAAATTACAGTAAAATAAAACAGTAACAAAAAACAATTTTGAATTTATATTTTAGACATTTATCTTTTATTTTTCAGCTTTATAAAACGAGTACCTACCTATGTCAACTGTTTATTAAACTGAACCTCATAAATAGACTTATTTTACTAAAGCACTACAAAAATTCAAAGATTTGGTATTGTGTAATAATGCTGACTTTCTGCCTTAGCTATTTCCTAATAAGCCCTACTAATACAAGGTGCCTCAAAAGAAAGTTTATATTTAGTAGATCAATTAAATAAATTAAAAAAGTAAACCTAAAATTTGTAGGAATGTGTGGATATAGGTTTGTTGCTCTTTCACACAAAAACTACTGAACGGAGTTTAATTAAACTTTACAATAATGTAGCTTAAGCATCAAAATAACACAATGGCTATTTTTTATTCCGGAAACAAGTTCCTGTGGGAACGGGATAACTTCAACACGCGGGAGGAGCCGCGGGCGTTAACTAGTACCTAGTTAATATTTAAGTTGTCTTGTTTTAAATATTTACAATGTCTGTAGGTATTCTTATGTTTTTACTTACATGTGGAACCTTGTAAATGGTATATAATTATGCAAATAACTAATTGTGTTATAAAATTAGTCGTAAGCTCCTCAATCTAAACTAATATTATAAAGCGGGTGAGTTTGTTTGTTTGCCAACCAAACAAATAAACTCTTCCGTGCCAATCTCAGGAACCACTGGTCGTAATTGAAAAAATCTTTTTGTGTTAGATAGCCCATTTATCGGAGAAGGCTATAGGCTATATATCATCACGCTACTAAAGTGGAGAGCGGAGCAGTAGTCATAAATGTCGACAAATCGGGCAATTTTTTATATAGCTCATGTTATTCACGAAGAATGTAGCTATCTAATGGATAAAAGAATTTTTAAAATCGGTTGTAATGAGCCTTTCATTACAAAAACACTTTACAAATCGTTCCTCTTTATAAAAGTACTAAGAGTATATTAGCTACTAGAAGACGCACGCGGCTACGCAGGCCTGGTGATGTGTTCGCGTTTCCCACAGCAACTCGTTTCCGGGATATAAAATAGCGTATGTGTTATTCTAATGTGTAAGCTAAATTATTGTAAAGTTTCATCAAAATCCATTCAGTGGATTTTTGCATAAAACAGTAACAAATATCCATATTTACACACTTTCGCGTTTATAATATTAGTAGGATATTCTAGTGGTTAATATTATAAACGCGAAAGTTTACAAATTTTCGCGTTTATAATATTATATAGAATAGGATATAGGATAGAAAAACGATTATTTGAATATCGATCATCGTCACACTGCGTTCACATGTTAGTTTTTTTTTTAGAATACAATAAGTGCTGCACAGATTATATACAATATTCCACAATAGAGTAGTACCCTCGTATTACCCGTAAAGCCCCCAACAGTTGCATGAATCATTGTAAAGAAGGGCGGGTGTGGTATAATAGTTGGGCCGGGTGTCAATTTTTGGGGCGTGTGGGTCTAGCCGGATATTATCGATATTAATAAATTAGTAGATTTGTAAAGTCAAAGGAAATAATAATTTTATTTCGAAGTGATTGAATTAGGGAGGGTAATTCATGTTTCTCTTCTTCATCTTAGCGTATTCCATGCCGCTTCCAACCCTAAATGGATTTGGAAACGGAAAATGAATTTGAAAATGGAAATTTACAGGAAACAGGAAAAGAAGTATTAATGGATCGCGACACCTGGTGATCTGTCCTCTCTGACTACCCATCAGGGATACAGCGTGAAGATAGTTTTTTTTAAATGGATTTGCAGCTTTATCGTCCATTTTTATTTGGCTGCTAGGACTATCGTTTCGTTTATGATTTTCCATTTTCCATTCATGGGAGCGACACTGTAGCTGACTTTTGAACTCCTTTACGGGGAGTAGGAAAAGGATTTGGAGAAGGCAAGAACCTAACCTTTGAAGAGTATTGTATTTTTTTTTCATAATAGGTTTCAAAATTTTATAAATTAAGTTACAATTTAATGTCAGGTTTAAATCTTTAATAATTATGTCTAATTTGTTTTTCTTTTTTTATTAAAGTGTTCAACGCTTGGTAACTAATCCTTCATTTAAGTTAATGATATAAATGACGTTTTACCAATAAAATTACATTAGGTACAGACATTTATATTAACCATGTTTGCATAATGTAATGTAAAATAGCCACACCATAGTTGCTCCTAGCTGTCAAAACAACGGTCTTTAGACCTTCAAATGCAGAAAAGGTTTGAAATCCACCGTGAAGACGAAATCAAAGAAGAAAGATGCGGAATTTCAGCTTAATCTAGTCATCAGTTTGCAATGCGATAGCTACTGTTCAAAGTTGCCTTTTACATAAATAAATAAATAACAAAAATGGTTACTGGATTAATCGTGCATTGTTACCCTTTTGGGTAAAAGTAAAATATAAAAAGAAAATTCATTGGATTACATATTTATGGTAGATCAATTTATAAGATAGAAAAATGAAATACCTTTCTATCTTATTACAAAGAAAATATAATCGAATGAGTAAAAGTTATGTCAATAAAAGGCAATGCGCGCATGGCATTTACTTTGCTTTTATTTTTACAAGCACTTAATAGGTATTATCCCTCACGCTGTTTGTGTAGTAGCAATTAAGTAATACTTAAGTTGTACCTAAGTGTGTGTTATAGCTTTTGCCGGAAATTTAATAAAACAGTTAAGGGTGACTTGGCATTTAACTTTGTAACAGTTTTTATATAATTACATTATATATTACAGTCTTTTTTTTATTTTAGTGGCATTTTTTCATCGTGTAATTCTTGATGGATGCTATGCCAATCCAACTTAAACCATACGATTTCCTTCAATTTACCTTGCATTACTTAATAGTTGACGCCCGCGGCTATTTCACCACGCGTGCGGACGCGTGGTGAAATTATCACGTTCCCGTTTCCCACAAGAACTTATTCCCGGGATAAAAAGTAGCCTATATGTTATTCTGATGTGTAAGCTATATTAGTGTAAAGTTTCATCAAAATCCATTCAGTAGATTTTGCGTGAAAGAGTAACAAACATCCGTTCTAACAAACTTTCGCGTTTATAATATTACGTAGTAGGATAGGAAAGTACCAACAGAAAAAGTCAGAAATCTTATAAAATTACTTTAGCTTACACCATGAAGCCAAAAATTCATAATTATTTTTATAACTACGATTAGTAGAGAGATACTAGATGTCTAAATATACCCATGATTGTTGTGTATGGGTAAAGAGATGATATTTTAACTTAATTAGGAACTTATATCGTATTAACATTTCATTTGATCTTGTTATTTTTACTTTTATGACTTTGATATTTATTTTTACAGGACTAAATACTGTTAATTATAAACTATATTAATATAAAATTAGAAGTTAGGTAAATACATATACAAAAATGTTTCATGTTTGAATAGGCGCGGTATCGAAATATATAAATAAGTAAATACTTATTTATACGAGTAGAAAGGACTACTATTTGTTACGCATAGGCATATCTTTATAGGTACATGAGCTAAATTATAAGTGTTATAAGTTGTTAAATGATAAATACACGTGGAATGTATGCCAGATATTAACATCAAAAAATAATTATTTTTATTGGCCATTTGTTCCACATAATCTTCCAAATGATTGTCACTGGTAAATAGCTGACGTTTCGGAGAATATTTATAACAGTAGTTATTTAAAAAAAAAGAAGGCCCCGCATTCAAAATATACAACCATTTAAACGTAAATTTAAAAAGTTGCGAGCAAAAAACTAGGTAATTATAAATTAAAAAAATTATATATATTACCATTTTTAAAAATTCAAGATAACAAAGTTTTTATTGGTACAAAATATATGTACTAGATCCTACCATTTTTAAAACGGCGAGCTCAACACTATTATTGAATTCAGGAACTTCTAACAAACCTTATTACCCATTAGAAACCTATGTTAACCTACCCATTAATTACGGGTAAAAACAAAAAAAAATAAAGTAACATAAACCTTTTCTAAGTAAATCTTTTGTTTATTTTAATATTTAAATATTTGGTAATCTATAGTACCTATATATATTTTGTAATCCCTATTACTTATAAATATGATACAACAACAGATAGGCCTAAACTAATGCGCGCGTACGTTATAACCAGTACTAGGTATTAATAAATAAAAAAACTGACTCTAAATAGAATTATTTTAATGCCTTAGTAAAAGTATTATTTTATTATTTGACACCCGCGGCTTCGCACGCGTGTTGAAGTTTTCCCGTTCCCGTTTCCCACAGGAACTTGTTCCCGGGATAAAAAGTAGTCTATGTGTTATTCTGATGTGTAAGCTATATTATTGTAAAGTTTCCATTCATAAGATTTTAAGTGAAAGAGTAACAAACATCCATCCATACTTACAAACTTTTGCGTTTATAATAAATAACAAAATTAAAAATATTATTTATATTATAGTATTTTGTATTCGTTTCTTTTGCTACTCGCCTGAAAATTAAAAGTCTCTAATAACATACTTAAGTCATAAATATAATTATTTGAGGTCACAAGATATATATGAAAACACCGCAGTGTTTCTTTTTTTTACATAATTATACTTGACAGAGGTATAGATGTAATACACAACCAAAAAAAAATTAAAACTTACCAATTCGCTTTAAAATCCAAACTGTCAACGAAAGCACTGGCTGTAAAACTTGTTTGCACTACAAATAGGTTTAATAAAATTAAAAAAAAGGTTAATTATTCGATCGAGCACACGGCACGGAGTTAACACGAATTGTAGATAATCTTATCACAATACTGTAATCAAGCGTTTGTGTCCGAATGTATATAATTTCGATGTGGACTTAGGCCTTTTTGTTCACTACACAGCGCTCCGACACGAGCGCTCACGCGGTTCGAACCGGACTGGTAGCGTATCGAGTATTCGAGTCGCCCCGCCGCACCTCCCTAGCCCCACCCTACAGTCGTTTCAGGTAAAAAAAAAGGAAAAATTGATAACAGTATTGCTTATAACTCATTTGGCGACTGTATTTGCTTACCTGATTTTAAATGATAAGTTGTCAAAAAGGTTGTACTGCACTCAACGAAAGTTTTATTTTATTAGCACGTGTCTCCGAGGCTTCAGTTTTCAGAATGTCATCCGTTATACATATAACCTGTCTGTTAATTTACTTTAGAATGATCATCATCATCCGAGCGTCTGTCCCAGTTGCGTCCCGCGACGCCCGGGGTCCGCTTTCCTACATTTTCTCCTCCACTTCGCCCGATCGTCGTAGTTAATTTACTTTAGAATATAAAGTTCTTTATGGTTTGAATGAAAAGCGTTAAGCTGGAAAAGAGCGTGCTCCTTTGGTTTGGACACGTCCAACGAATGAGTGAGGAACGATTGACGAAGAAGATATAAGTATTGCGCGAAAGTAGAGGGTAGAAGGAGTCACGGTAGGCCGAGACTTATATATAAATACCACCCACCTGAGCAGATTGCTCAAAAGTGGAAAAGTCAAATGTACTCTGATACCCAGACGTGCATGTATGAAGCGATTGATGAATCTGCAAGAAGCAAAAAGTATGCACGGATCGCGGAGCCGGACGATCTGTCCTCTCTGACTACCCCGTCGGGGATATAGCGTGAAGATAGTTAGTTTAGTAAGTTAGTTAGTTAAAGTGTAAGTTATTTAGTTTGGTGTAGCCAACATTAGAGTTTTTTTTAAATTTTAAGGAAAAAGTTACAGGTATTGACCTATCTACCTAATTTTGAAAGGTGGCCGAAGTGCTGTATGGTACATTGTAATAATACGTATACTGTACGTGCATTCGTAGTGTACCCATCTAACTAACTAAAAACTAACTAACTATCGTAACGCAGTATCTCTGACGGGGTTGTCAGAGAGGACAGATCGCCGGGTTCGCGAACCATGCAGAATTCTTTCGCTTCCTGCAGATTCATTCGCTTCATACATGCACGTCTGGGTATCCGAATACTTTTTCGAACTGTTTTTTTTATGTACAATGATCTGATCCATAAATAAAAATTTTTCTTTCTTTGACCCTTCCGTTTTTGAGTAGTCTACTCACGTATTCATTTTTTACTTCCTCACATTATCTTCTGATTAATTTCGTTGCGGGTTCCAAGACAACTTCTCCTGGGACATCACCGAGATCGAGCTCGGTGTAACTTTTCTGGTGTTTTGGTCATTGCTGTAGATCCTGGTTTACAGGAGTCACAGTAATGGGAATGTGGGTGGGATTAGTCCCAAAATAGTCAACTCACGTGGTCTTCGTACGTGGTGTACCTACCTAAGTAGATATTAATATATCGCTTCTCGGCTTCTTGGCTAAGATCAAAGTGTAGTAAGTTTAAAATTGTAATATGGTGCTTCAAAGCAAATTAGCGATCAAGCTTTTTAAAATATTTCAACGGCAGGATGCTTAGGGTGTAAGAGGCCTTACCACGATATCCAGAGCCCAAGAGACCTCAACTTCCAGTGGTGAACCTTATGGAAGATCAGATAGCAGCAGTTGCTCCCAAAAAATCCGAAAATGTAACTGGCTTGGGGGTTCGAAGTAGGTATATCTCGGGTGAAGCTATAGGGCACAGCTAGTTATTCATATTCAGACCGAGTACTTGACACTAAACTCGACAGATCCCACATCCGCCCGCATAGGCGGTGATTTGGTCGAGCGCACGGACCAGGTTAAATACCTGGGATCTGTTTTTCACACGTCCAGTGACATCGATTGCGATGTCAAGTCACGCATTGCTGCCGCGTGGGCCAAATGGCGGGAGATGACCGGTGTCATTTGTGACCCTAAAATACCGATCCGGTTGAAGGGACAGGTCTACAAAACCATCATTAGACCTGTCCTTTTACATGGCAGTGAGGCGTGGCCAATATTGAAATGAAGATGCTGCGGTGGATGTGTTGAGTCACGGGGATGTACCGCGTGAGGAACTTTCGCATCCGCGGCAGCTTTCACGTCCGTGATATTGCAGACAAGTTGCAAGAGTGTCGCCTTCGTTGGTATGGTCACGTCTTGCGGCAACCGGTGGCTACGTGGGAAACAAATGTCTGGCCATGTCAGCCCCGCCGGGTCCGGGTAAGAGGGGACGAAGAAGACCCAAGAAGTGCTGGCTTGACGTCGTAAGGAATTACATGCGTGCCAATGGGTTCACTACAGGGGATGCCGACGACCGTGCGAAGTGGAGGAGAAAATGTAGGAAAGCGGACCCTGGGCGTCGCGAGACGCAACTGGGACAGACGCTCGGATGATGATGATGTTAACAGATTATAGTATTGTAATTTTACTGCTTTGCAGATTTATACCTTGTTATGCAATTAGAATCTAAATTATCTGTTACCCACAAAGCAAGGATTGTTTGCTCCCTCACTCACGCAATAATAAAGAAGAAAGTAATAATAGTACCCAGTGCCAAGTTTATGTCAGTACGAAAATTGCATACGGGGAATGTCAGTGCCCCCTGACAGGCTTGGTTTTTTCTGTAATTATTTTATGGCCTGGTTACTAAGACCTTTTAGCCAAATCTAAATTCATATTTCTTCAAGCTTTTTTCAAAGCTTCCATTTTTAAGCCCATAACACAAATTACCGATATATACTAGTTTGGGACAGTAATACCTACCTAAACGGCAACCGTGCATTATGTATCATTGCGCCCAAATTAGCATGCATGCTGAACCTAATAATTATTATCTGTGTATGTTTTTATTTTTTTTTCTGTCAACACTGACAAAGACCATAAATAATAATTACCCATTGCTTTTTTAGAAGTTCAAAGAATCCTCACGAGCCTATTATTATAAAATAAGATGGCTCGTTATTGTTTACAAAAGGCGAAGAATAGAACTTCCTACATTATTATTATAAAGCTGAAGACTGTTTGTTTGGTTGAACGCGCTAGCATCAGGAACCAGGTAGGTACTAGCCGGAATAGAAACATTATTTTTGTATTGGATAACACATTTATCGAGGAAGGCTATCATCACGCTACTACAGAGAAGAGAGGAGCAGTAATCATAAATGGCAAAAATGGAGCAAATTTTCATACATTATTCGAAAATTTATAAACGACGGGCTTAAATGGGGACCTCGGTTGAGGACTATAGGGACCACAAGCGTTTGTGGCTCCGCGGACTCAGTGTTCTGTAAACTCACTGCGTTAAGGAACTTTCACTATGGCTGTTCCTCGAATGTGTGACCACTTTGTGGCATTTACATTTGCGAGCGTTTCCGTGTTTCGGAAGGCACGTTCAGCCGTTGATCCCGGTTGCCAGTAAAATGGCAGTCGTTAAGCCTGGTTGAAGGCCTTATGGGCGGCTTGAAAAAATTTCAACAGCAGGTCGGTACGAGTACAGTCTGCACATGTCCATTTCAACACGGCAATGGGCTCACCACCTGTTACGTGGGACAAAAGTGCATACGGTAAAATGTGGGCGTATAAAATGCCTCGGCCTACCCCTTCGGTTGTTTGAAATAGGTTACGGGCAATGCAACGTGGCTCAACACCTGTATCTGTCTTATCATGTAACTACTCGTAATATCTAAAGTTACTTTAGATACCTATTTGTTACGTAGAATTAGCTACTTGGTAGTAATTTGGTATCATATAGACTAGGACCTAGTATATATGACCTAGCGCAGTGTATGCGACTGCCACTGCTGAGGTCTTGGGTTCGAATCCTGAGTCAAATAAGTATTTGTGTGATTTACATATGTTTGTTGCACATGCCTAACACATAACCAGAGGGCCGCGTCTACTATTGACAAGCCGTAGAATAGAACCAGAATCGCTAGTTTAGCTGTCAAAATCTATCAAAAATGTTACTGGCTAGCGGCCACTGGTGCGATACGTGTTTGTAGAATTCTATCGGCTGACGGATAGAAGTGTATTGGAGTACGATTGTAAACTATGAAAAACCGTCTAAGTTGTACCGGTAGCTTTCTATTGAGCGACGATTTCTACACGATTGAAATATCAGACCCTGTTATCCATTTTGACACGGCAGCACCACCTATTCCGTGGGACAGATAGTTGAGCAGCTAGGAATAGCTGATGAAGAGTGAGTAGGTATTTGGCAGAGGGTTCTTTCAGATAATAATTAGTACAGCATTCATGAACATG
The DNA here is from genome assembly GCA_948477245.1 of Thumatha senex. Lineage (NCBI taxonomy): Eukaryota > Metazoa > Arthropoda > Insecta > Lepidoptera > Erebidae > Thumatha > Thumatha senex. Next base: position 10,567,558 of record OX419750.1, on the reverse strand, counting down.
CAACATTAATTATTATTGTCTTAATATGTTTTATTTTTTCATTTCAACTCTAACAACATCCAAAAATAGGACATTTGGCGGGAAGAGTGACAAGTGCGGACGCTTGCTTTATATTATTTTCTAAAACTAGTGCATTTATCTTGTTTTATGTGCGGGAGTGGTGATTTCTTGGACATAAAAGTTGTGTTAACGTGCTATAGTGAAAGACAATGATATATATGCAGTGAAATGCTATTTTCTCTCTTGCCGCGCAACGTCCACTGACAACCTTAGTATAAGAATCACCATTATACTGAGGGCAAGGACCAGGACGTAGCCTGAGGACACGACATCGACTGGACAGGACTAATTAGAAGATAAGATTAAAAAAATATAATATAAAAAATAAGATTTGGCTAAAAGGTTTTAGGAACCAGGCCATTAAATAATTATTAAAAAAAAACATCCAAAAATAATAATTATTGCTTTTTTTCAGTAGTTCGAGGAAACCACACGAGCCTATTACCATAATAAAAGGCCTCGCCATTGTTTAAGGTGGTGAATAGGCCTATATTTGTTTATACTATAGAATTGTTTGTTATTGACCAAATTCCAGGGCAGGTTGTGATTATTGCTTTCAATATTGAAAGTGTCTAGCAATTATTGCTGTCTAAAGGTGTCTGGTATTATTAATTTCACATTGTTTACAATATTTCATACAACATTAGAGTAAGACTCGGTCCTCAGACTGAGAGTGAGTACAATTCTTACGTACCTGGATTACCTGGTACCTGAATTGACCGTCGTAGAAGTAATAGTATAATACGAAGTGTTAAACGTTCACTGTATACACTTGTACTTACTGTAAGGGTTTTTACAGCAATGTGAAAAAGATAGAAGGCTAACTTGTTATAAACGTTGATTGTTAAGTACTCAAATCACAAGTTTCATGTAAAATTATGATGAATAGAATAATGATACAATGACACACTTGTTAGGTCAACCGATCGAGTACGGAGCTTCATCATCATCCGAGCGTCTGTCCCAGTTGCGTCTCGCGACGCCCGGGGTCCGCTTTCCACTTCTTTTCATTTTTGTTTCGGCGGGTGGCTTTTATGGGAGCGACGCCCTCAGACCTCCCAACCCCAGAGGGGAAAGCCAGCGCCAGAGCCTCGTCCGTTAATCAGCAGGTGCACGCACTGGCACGGGAGGTTGACTTGGGCCCCGAAGATCTTGGTGGGGCCCCTTACACCCATCGAGTACGGAGCTTGTTAAGTACTAAATTTATACAAGTAAAAATTTTGTTTGGTTTAACGACAGCCATTGAGTTGGCAACCGGAACCAACGGCTTAACGTGTCTGCCGATGCACAAAAATACGCCTATTTCAACACGGCAATAGACCTGTTTTTGTATTTTTGCTCATCTTTGAGTTGTAGGTATTCCTACGGGGTGTCAGAGAGGATACATTCCTACAGCCTTCGCGATGCTTGCATACTTCTTTTGCTTCATGCATATTTATTAATCATACAGTAAAGCAGTTTTTATAGTCACAAAGAATACTTAGATACAGAATTAAAAGGATACACAATAGATATTCGCAGTAGAAACAAAATTGGCAATAGACAATAACAAAACAATGTAACATTATAATGATTATTGTCAATGTTGGCACCATTGTTGATTCAAATACTTTCGCTTTTCAAATAATAACTAAAACCACACGAAAGGTAACAAACAATACGAAAGGGTAAACAAATGAAGACTCTATTCACCACCTTTTATAAACAATAACGAGCCTTTTGTTATAAAAGGCCTGTGAAATTTACTCGAACTACTGCAAAAAAAAAAGAAATAATTATTATTTATGGTCACTGTCAGAATTAGCAAAAAAAAATCGGATAAGTGACTGTAGGACTCTCCTTCCAAGGGCTACAAATTGATATGTATACTATACGTACCAATTATATTATTAACGATTTCCATTTGATATTTTATATGATTTAATTACAAATATATAGTTTTCAGATTTTTGTTATAGTATAATACGGTATTACTTACCAAATTTCATAGTTTTAGGTGAACAGAAAATAGCCTGTAAATTTTGATTACTTTGGTTCTAGTTGATTGGATACTAAGATGACCAATTTGTAACACCATAGTGTTAATAGAAAAATAACCATAATGTAACTAAGACGCCTTTTAGACTATTTTGAGGACCGGGCAATCTCCTACCCATTCCTGTCGGAACTAATCTACATAGACATGCGCGATGTTCCACTAGTGTTAGTAAATACATACCTAATGACTTTTGAAGTTGATTAACATTGCTCTATTTTATATCAAGAAAAAAAATAAAAAAACTGTCCACATGAACTCTATTTTGTTGGGCTATCGTACATAATAAGTGTTCTATGTAGATTCAAATTAATAGGTGTTCGATTTCGCGCCGAACGAAATATTTAAATTTGATTACAGACTAATAAAAGATAAAATCTAAATCCACAGGCCCCACAACACGCTCATCTAATTGATATGGCGGTCATAAATTGTGTTAAGAGATGTGCTACCGGATCCCTAACTACTTATATCGTTAAAGGATTAGGATAGGCAGTAAACGCATGCATGCCTAATATTTTTATCTACTCTGTGGTAAAACTGGTTTATTCTTATTGTTCGTTCCAAATGGAACAGGCTAAGGTCCATCCTGCCTAGGCTTTAATATTATAATTTGTTTAGTCAGGTCAAATCCTGCGGCCACGTCCCAGAAAAAAGCTTACGAAGATTTTGTCGTGAGAAAGACCCGCAGTTCACTGTAATATATAATGTTCCTATTAACAAATAAATAATAATATTAGCTTCCGGCAAATAACATCCATTCTACTTTATGTTCAGGCCCACATCCCTTGTTAAACTGGCCTTAAAATGTTCCTAAACATTTGTTAGATGTTTTAAATAGGACCTATTTTGATGATTTCTCATGTAAAACGATGGAAGCGACATAAGAACAAGTTGTCAGGGACCTACCAAGATCCCCGGGGTCTAAGTTACCTTACCTGCTAGCGGTGTATCTGTTGATTGCAAGGAAAATGACGTAGGCGCGTAGGCGAGGTTGGGAGGTCAGGAAGTCTCTCCCAATAATTTAAAAAATCAAAAGTTAAACAATAACTGATCCTAGCCACATAAAAGTTGGCCGCAGGCTTAATTTAAGGAGGGTTTGGAAGCAACGGGGAATGCTCTAAGATGATGATGAAGATGGACGCGATCAAAGTAGGTAAGCTACTTTTTTATTTATTTATTTATCTATCACGCCTTATCCATGAAGGGATGGCAGGGGCATATTATATGCTCACTTTCACCATGTGTATTCCTGTCCCACGTAATAGGTGGTGAGCCCATTGCCGTGTTGAAATAGATAGACGCAGGTTGTGGCTACCTGCTGTTGAAAATTTGCAAGCCGCCCATAAGACCTTCAACTTGACTTAACGACTGTCATGTTACGGGCAACCGGGACCAACGGTTTAACATGCCTTCCGAAGCACGGAAACTAGCAAATATAAATGCCACAAATGGTCACCCATTCGTCACCCAGTCATAGCGAAAGTTGCTTAACGCAGTGATCGATTACATAACACTGAGTCCGCGGGACCACGAGCGATTCAGAGTAGGTACTTTTTTTACATTTTGATTTTCCCACTGATATAATGCCTGATTCGAACCGACTAAAACCACACGGGACTGTCCCAGCAGTCTTGAGCCGAGCTCCCCAAGGGAAACTCTTGAAGCATAACCTTAGAGTTCCGGGCAGACTTCGGTTACACGCGATCTCAGCTTGCCTCTGGCTCGACCCTGTCGACCCCGATCGTTAGCAGCTCGACTCTACTTTTCGGCATTCTTTTGTACCGACGGGGAGTAAACCAGCCGTCGTCCCCAAACATGGAGGCCATTAATCTTGTGCTATACAAATGATGAACTTAGGGCTAGCGCATATATACAACTTTTGCATCGACTAAACTGTTTTGTCGCAGATCGTCTGTTAAGTCAATGGTATGTGCACATCAATACAATGCAATATAAATTAAGCGTTTTATGATAGTTGTCCAACTTTTGATGTGAAACATCTATAGCCGCACGTAAAACAGATTTCTGGCGTGGCGACGCATGCCGTGGCGAGGCGTCGCCACGCTATATGATGGTATATATATACTGTCTATATGCAGTAGTGTGTACGGTGTGGCGACGCGTCGCCATGCGATAATATGAAAAAAAAATTCATTTTTTTTTATTTAATGAAAATAAATGTTTATTCAAAAAATAGTCATCGTTATCTGAAAAAAAAATCGTAATATTTTATTTTATCATTATGACATATTTAGTTCCTATCACAATCTGTTCTTTCCTGCTTATTACTTTTACAAGATAATGTCGATGTTTCACATCTGCCAGGCGTCCCGTGACGGCTCACAGTTTTTTTTTAAATTACCTATCGATACAGCTTTTTAACTTTTTTGTCGAACAACTATCCAGTTGACAGTATGCGCGCTTCAATATAGTCCTATAGACATATGATACACAACTAAATAGTTGTTCAACTACAAGTTTTAAATATGCGCTAGCCCTAGGAAGAAGAAAACTCTCTACCGTTCTCTTTTCGCCACCTCTTTAGCGAGCATGACCTACTCATAAACGGACGCGACACAGTAACATATTAACATATCACTAACCTACTCGAAATCACTGGCCCTTACCTTGGTTTCCAACGAATTGGTTTTTTTTTGGGATGGCGGATGTATTCATTTTTATTTATCCTTTTGATATAGAGACTTAGATTATTCAATTAAATTAAGTAAATTAATTGAATAACAAAATAATAACATAGAAAGTAGATTTTACAGCATGTAATGTTCAAATATGTTCATTCAAAGATAATGAAAAAGGTACCCCGACCAAATTTAATTTAAATTTAGAACCTCGTGCATGACTTCAAAGGTCACAAGATTCATACCTGTCTAAAATATTTTACAAGACAATTCTTTATTATTGTACTATAAACTTTTTGTCTTTGAAATAGACTACATTTTACATTACCCATTACTACAGAAGGATACGTCATTTTGGTATTCAAATCTTTGATAGTGAATGTCAATAAATTTGTCCAACTAATATTTACAGAAAGCTTAATTACGAATATATTAAAATCTTTAAAATTGTTTCACACAATTTAAAAAAAATAAAAAAAATAAAATTGTGGTTTTACACAATTAATTTTTTTTTTAAATTGTGTGAATTTATGTGAATATAAATTATGAAGACATTGTATGTACTGATTCTAATTTAAATTTAAAATATGTAGATACAATAATTATTTTTCAGACGAATCAGTAGATACTTTTAAAATTAAATCAAGGAGTAGGTATGTCTCGGTGTCACAAAAAATGTTTAATGTCAGTCGTATGTCAGTAATCATTTTTAGACTTCTGAACCCTAAAGCTTAGAATAGTCTTACGAAACGTCTCAGTCTGTCCGTCCGTCCGTCTGTACGCATCTATTTATCAGGAACTATTTATAATAGAGATAAAGACAAACGGTTTTACGGTGGTATTCAATACCACTTCTGGTTTCACCCACTTCTGGTTTTGAAACTGTTTTTAGTTTAAAAGTTAGCTACGATAGCACGTTTATTGGTATTGACCTATTGCAATTAGCGCGCGAACTCACCCAGTAGGTACCAAAAGAAAGAATGTTTGTGAAACTTTTCAGTGCTGTGTGCTCCGGTGCTTTTTGGTTCTGTGCAGAATATGTCAAAATGTCGAATTTAACGTTTTTGTCTGTTATTTCAACAAAGGCATAATACCATCAATTTTTAATAATATTAAGAAAGATCCGTTCCGAAGATAGTCCACAGAGTTTTTTTTTTTGTTTGTAATTATTTTATGGCCTGGACAGCATTAGAAACCCACATGAGCAGCCTCCATGGTTGCTCATGTATGCTGACGATATTGCGCTGGCAGACGCGGACAGGGGCAGATTGGTGCGACGTGTAAAGGCGTGGAAGGAGACGCTTGAGAACGGCGGTCTGAAACTAAATGTGGCGAAGACCGAGTACTTGGCACTAGACTCGACAGATCCCACATCCGTCCGCATAGGCGGTGATTTGGTCGAGCGCACGGACCAGGTTAAATACCTGGGATCTGTTTTTCACACGTCCAGTGACATCGATTGCGACGTCAAGTCACGCATTGCTGCCGCGTGGGCCAAATGGCGGGAGATGACCGGTGTCATTTGTGACCCTAAAATGCCGATCCGGTTGAAGGGACAGGTCTACAAAACCATTATTAGACCTGACCTTTTACATGGCAGTGAGACGTGGCCGATATTGGAGCGACACAAGCAGGAGCTGCGTGTCACGGAAATGAAGATGCTGCGGTGGATGTGTGGGGTCACGCGGATGGACCGCGTGAGAAACTCTCGCATCCGCGGCGGCCTTCACGTCCGTGACATTGCAAACAAGTTGCAAGAGTGTTACCTTCGTTGGTATGGTCACGTCTTGCGGCAACCGCCGGGCTACGTAGGTAACAAATGTCTGGCCATGTCAGCCCCGCCGGGTCCCGGTAAAAGGGGAAGACCCAAGAAGTGCTGGCTTGACGTCGTAAGGGATGACATGCGTGCCAATGGTCTCACTACAGGGGATGCCGAAGACCGTGCGAAGTGGAGGAGAAAATGTAGGAAAGCGGACCCCGGGCGTCGCGAGACGCAACTGCGACAGACGCTCGGATGATGATGATGATTTTATGGCCTGGTTGATGACCTTAGCATAATTCTTTCTTACTATGTCTAAAATGTTCCCGTCCTCTACATCTTAGTCAAGTCTATTCTTAAGTCAAGGTTCTATCGTAGGGTACCAATAGTCTATGTCTAGACTTTGTAGGTATTTACCTACCTACTACACCAAACAATTAGGTATTCCTGTGTCAAGGTCGGAAACTGCTTAGTCATAAATGACATCACACATCAGGTGGAACGAAACGTCAAATGGACAGTATGTCAATTTCGTTAACGATATGTTAAAACCTGCCCCATATGTGTTCTAAGTTGCCCCAAGGTGGGGGCAAATATATTATCGCGTACCTACCTACAGTACAGTGGAACTTCGCTTTATTCCCGGTACCTATCGTTACAAAACTAACCTAAAGAAACCTATAAAAAAGTCGACACAAACTTGACCTCGACCTTCAACTAAATTATAATATTTTCAAATGTCAGATCCATTGCTCGTTTAAACATAGAACTACATGAAGATTGTGTACAAAAACCAGCAATGTAGAAACACAATATTAATTGTATAGAACTAGGCATTCGATAAAGTTCAATAATGGAATTCCGCCGCCCGGAAACGTATAAAAAGCGCGGCAAAACTTTTTCAAACTCTGAACGTTGAATGGGACGTCATTTTTTATCTCGGTTTGGGATGTCGCAGTGAAAAATGATATAATTTATATCAGTTGGTAGCGGCTACTCGTTTTGTATGACAAAATACAAATAAAAAAATTTAAAAATATGTATATATTATAATATTTTTACTCTTTTTACTACTAATTTAAAATGTTTCCTTATCAACGCGCGGTGCGCTTCGAAAAAGGGCTTAGTGATGTTATTTTTTGGAGGTAAATTATCGATATCGATGAACCTAAGAACATTATCTTGTTGAAAGACTACAAGGGCATGAGTTGGTAGAAGAAAAGGAATAGTAATTTTACATGCAGTTTTTTTTTAATTCGTTTCAGTTAATTTTTCAGTTATTCGTTTCAGTTATTTTCGTAAATAAATGAACTAATGAGTAATATAAAAATGAGCATATACGTATCCAATTACACAAATCAATGTTATATAATTTATAAAAGCTGATAGGTTTATTTGATTCTTTAGTCGAATCCACAGTAACTGCCGTTTGAATCGAAGTTCACCGGGAATTTTTGGGTACCGTTTAATCTTATCCGAGTCTTCCAGTGGAGTAATTTAAGGGACCAGTTGAGATGTGAATAAAAAGTTATCGAAATACATGTTTAAGGTCGCCTGCGATTTCTAAAATAATTATTATTTCTTATTAAACGCTTACACAAGTGCCTTTGGATAACATAAGTAAATATAAAGTAGAACGCATCGTTGAACTCTGCTGTCCAAACTAGGTAAAAACCTATATCTGGGATATAAATGTATAAATTGCATCAAATAAATGTTTTTGTCATTTTTGTATTACAGATTGTGTAGTCTAGGTATTTAAGACTTAAGAACATCGGCGTAAAACAAATATTAAAAATGAGCCTTAATAAGAATGAAGCTTAAAAATCTTATCAGGTAAAACGTACAATTAAATGTGAAGCCCATCACTAATCGATACACACAACCAGCACAAATCAAAGCGTGCGCGTCGCATGAGAATGAAATATTCAAATTTGGAAGCTGATTTCGTTTATGGCTACTTAATTTGGGTGATTCGATTTGAATATTTAAAATTCGAAAGAAAAAGAAATACGGCCATACACATTCCGTGAGCGAGTAGACACGGAGGCTTTAATGTAGCAGATTTTGGATAATTTATTGTCTGTGATCGGTGTAGTTGAGGTTAAGTTGCGGTAGGTAAGGCTTGGCTCTTGATGGGTTATTGTTTTAGAGAGTATTTAAAACTAGAATCTTTTTCCCATAATTATGTATTATCTTCTACGAATTCGACATTTCCTATATTTAATAAGGTTTTTATCTCCTACAAACCCTATACGTAGCTGCCTAATTAGAGCCAGCGGCTCCGGAGATTAGCCGAAACAACAGACATACAAAATATTATAATAATAAAATATTTCTTTTGTATTTAATTGAACTAAACTTCTTAATCGTTGTTAAGAGAAATTTTATAACTGTAAAGAAAAAGTCGTAAAGAAGATTTTGATTGTTTGGTTGAACGCGCTAATCTTAGGAACTACTGGTCGGATTTGAAAAAATATTTTTGTGTTAGATAGCTCATTTATCTAGGAAGACTATTAGTTATATATCATCACGCCTGGAGAGCGGAGCAGTAGCCATAAATGTCAACAAATCGGGCAATTTTTTATGCAAAATTGTAGAATTTATAAGCGACGGGATTAAATTGGTGCAACGGGAGTTCGAAGTATGTCACGGGTGAAGACGGGGGGTCACCTAGTGCCAAATAAAAGTGGAACCTCCAGGCTTCAAATCCATAGAGAGATATAGAGAGCCATAGAGTTTGGGAACAGCTGGGAATACACTCAGATGATGAAGAGAGGCAATTGACATATCATAAATACCAAATGTAAATGTTGACATTTTTCTGTATTCGTGTAAAAATAATGAGGATATTGGTAAGCGACAAATAACACCTGGCAAAAAAATGCCCAAACTAGAGATTTTAAAAATAGTTGCGTTTACATGGCGCCGCTTATATTTAACTCATTACCAAGGCTTATGTGGGAGTTACCTTTTAAAAGCTTCTGCCATGAATTGGAGGAATGGCTTATAAATACAGGAAGGTTTTTATACCACCTCAGACTTTCTGAGTAAAAGCTCGTGCCGATTCTGCGCTTATTAGAAAAATTAAAGAAGCTTTTTTTTTGTCGTTCTGTCATTCTAACGGACTTTATTTAGTTGACATTGTTAGATTTTATATTTTATTTTCGAAGTGATCGCTAATATATATGCAACACGTTATTGGCACCCGGAACCATCGGCTCAACATGCCTTCCGAAGACCAGAAAATCTCATAAATACTTTCATTAATGGTCATATATGTAGCATACGTTGCTTTATATTTTACGATTTTTCAGTAGTATAAATTTTTTGTCTAAATATTAATTAGTTTCCAAGATATCACGATTTTAATTAATTAGGTCATAGGTTAATTACGAAAAATACGCTGCTCTGGCAGCGTGAACGTTTCAGTGGTAGAGTCTATAAATCTATGTCGAGCGGTACTTTTTTTTTCGTGCCAATCCTCATTGATGTTATGCCGGAGTCCTATTAAGTAAAACTAAAGTATAGTATAAAGTATATCCATCACGCCTTATCCCCGAAGGGGTGGCAGAGGCATATTATATGCCCACTTTTCACCGTGTGGATTCCTGTCCCACGTAATAGGTGGTGAGCCCATTGCCGTGTTGAAATAGACAGACGCAGGTTGTGGCTACCTGCTGTTGAATTTTTTTAAGCCGCCTATAAGGCCTTCAACCAGGCTTAACGACTGCCATTTTACTGGCAACCGGGACCAACGGCTTAACGTGCCTTCCGAAGCACGGAAACGCTCGCAAATGTAAATGCCACAAAGTGGTCACCCATCCGACGACCAGCCATAGTGAAAGTTGCGTACCTCCGTGATCGTTTACCGAACACTGAGACCGCGGGGCCACGAGCGCTTCTACTAAAACTAAACGTATCCCATCCATCTGTCTATGGCCAGGAGTAATACGTAAGTAAGTAAGGCTCCCAACAGTCTTTCTCCACTACAGCAGACTAGATCTAGGAGGGTTTGACTGTTATCTCGCTTCTTTGGGCGGTTTGGGTTTATCTCTTATAATCTAGGGTTCTTCAAGCGGAGCGTGAAGAGGCACATCATGGGACCGCCAACTTGAGAGCCACTAGGCTGTTAATAGTCTTGTTGATTGTGACAGTGGCTTACAATTCGCTAGATGTCGCCATATCCCTCCCCATCAGGCGGGCGGCGTCACTTGTTCGTCACAAATATTTATAAAAAAAAAGCTTCTTTGGAGTTTCCGGTGCTATACCATACTTCGGGTGAAGGACGAGTGTGTAACCCTCACGCATTGCCACCTTCCATGGCCTGCTTCTGTAAAAATTGCTAGCAGCCCACCCGCCGTCTTCAGGCCCCCGGTCAAGACAAGCGGTACCTATAATTTCTTTTGTATATCAATGCTTTGTCGTACAACCAATTCTTTTACTTTGGATTTCATAGAACTGAGAGTTTGGGCGAAGTTCCAGTGAATATTGAGACAATAGATATATTGACACTGACAGTGTTCGACTATGTCGCCCTCTTTGGCATATATATTTATAAAAGAGAGGTACTTTTTCATTATGTAAACTTTAGAGCATCGTATTCTCATGTTTTAACCCAATCAGGCATATAAGTACATAATATCATTTAATTCCAGAATCATCATACCTTATTTACACTCTCGCGCGAGCCATGAGACGAGCTGCGAGACGAGCCGCGAGTGTAAACACAATAATATGGTACATCTTTTTCAAGCCCGCGGCTCGTCTCGTAGCTCGCCTCGTGGCTCGCGTGAGAGTGTAAATGGGCTAAATAAATTTCCCTCTTTTCCACATCTTTATACACACGAGTGTCATTAGACATCTGATTTTGGCAGTAGTCGTCAGTGGATCTATCTACCGATGCCGTTTGCCATTAAAAAAATTATTTACCTACTTACTTTTACATTATTTTGATTTCTGTCATAAAAATCGTAAAACAGGATAAATGGCATTCAGGAATATTTGTGTGTCGCTGCGACATGCTCAACGATCTAGTATGATTAAAACTTCACTAGTCCTGGGGGCCGAGTCTGCTATTTCAATCGTGTCGAAATAGAATCGAAATCGTCGCTCAATAGAAAGTCATCTGTACAATTTTGACAGATTTTCGTAGTCTACTATTACAATCGTACTCTAATAGACTAGAATAAAATTCTACTAACCCGTACCGCGCCAGTGGCCGCTAGTCAGTTGCATTTTTGATAGTCTACTAACATTTTGACAGCTAAAAACAGCGATTTTGGTTCTATTCTACGGCTTGTGAATAGTAGACTCGGCCCTTTGAAATCGCGTACCATAGATATAATGCATGGTTTTACGAAGGTTAATTCAGTGTTTATATAAAAACGCTACACCCATTACATAGGTTTGTTCCCAAATGCCTATTCTCTTATTTTTACGATTTCCATGATTAAGATTAATTTATATAAGTATATTGTGCGAAAGCAGAGGGTAGGTACATGGAGTCAGGGTAGGCCGAGACTTACCTACATATGAAAACCACGTGAGCTGATTGCTCAAAAACGGAAAAGTCAAAAGTACTCTGATACGTGCGTGTATGAATTGATTGATGAATCTGCAAGAAGCGAAAGAAGTATGTATGGGTCGCGAAGCCTAGCGATCTAGTACCTACAGCGTGAAGATAGTTACTTAGTTTTTTTTAAGTTGTGGGATTTTGAAACATTCATCGATGGTACGGCAGTTTGTTTAAAAGTTTCTTAATCTATACTAATATTATAAAGCTGAAGAGTTTGTTTGGTTGAACGCGCTAATCTCAGAAACAACAGGTCGGATTTGAAAAATTATTTTTGTGTTAGATAGCCCATTTATCGAGGAAGGCTATAGGCTATATATCATTACGCTACTACACTGGGGAGCAGAGCAGTAGTCATAAATGTCGACAAATCGGGCAATTTTTTATGCATCATAGTAGAATTTATAAACGACGGGATTAATAGGTGCGACGGGAGGTCAAAACATTCCACGGGTGAAGCTGTGGGAGTCATCTAGTACTCTATAATGCCGCGCGATTTTGTGTTAAATTAACAAAAAAATATTAATGTTTCGATACTCCTCACTTCTACAATATATAAATTACGTACTGACCTCCACGGCTTCGCGCGTGACCCGTCGCTTACAATTTTGACAAAATGTTTTTGCAATTTGCCCGCTTAGTTGACATTATTTATTTTATATAATTACTGCTCCGTTCTCTAATTACTAAATGGACTATTCAACACAAAAATGTTTTTTCATTTCGGACCAGTAGTTCCTGAGATTAGCGCATTCAACCAAACAAACAAACAAACTCTTCGGCTTTATATATTAGTATATAGATGACAATTCTGGTGATGTAGGAACAAAGTTAACAATTAGAAATGGGTAATTTTGAATAGCAATCACTTTGTTAAGTACCTACCTATAGGTATAGATAATAATCCTCTACCAGCAGGCGGAATCGAGCCCTTTCGCGACAGCAAAGACTTTGCCTTTGCCCTTATGTGTGTTCTATCGCCTGTACAACGGTCTGTGCTCTGAGGCATTGTTGGACATGATGCCCACGGCTACCTTCTATCATTGCACCGCTCGCCATAGACTGGGTGTTCACCCTTATACTTTGCGTCCGGAGGGCTCGCATACGGTTAGGTCCGATTGGGGCTTTATTCGGCGTATCTATGATACGCTTAGATTGTGTAATGAACTCCCAGTCTGGGTGTTTCGGAACGTCTACAGTATGGGGTTCTTTAAAAGGGGTCTTAGGTTTTTACAGGGTCGGCAGCGGGAGTATCGCACCTCTGGTGTTGCAAACGTCCGTAGCCTGCGGTGACCACTTTCCATCAGGTGGGCCATATGCTTGTCTGCCACCTCAGTAGTATAATAAAATACACGTAAAGAAAAATATTCATTATCGGCCTATTATGACGGAAGAGGTGGATAAATTCGGCAGTTTCTAGGTCGTCTTAGTTGCAAAAAAAGCTAACCTAAAAAATGAGAAGTCATTAGACTTTCGAGTCTCGTTCAAGACTTGAAAATTTCGACTTTAAATTATATTTATCCGTTATCGTATTTTGGAACAAGCTAAAACTTGACTTTTTCAAACTTACTCCTGTAAGTCTGTGACACAGACATTATAAGTCAGTTGTGATGGCTAAACGTAAAGTATTCAAAAACATCGGCATTTTGATATATAATATAAATCACTGACAGTACCTCCTTGTGGGCTAAGCTGGACTCATGTTGACTGGCTTTATACAGTTCAGTTAGGATAAAACTTTAAAAATTTTCTTTATGATTCTGTCAAGCATAAAATCTACATAAAATGATAAAATGACGTAAAATAATATCATATAATCCAAAAAAAAAAGATAAAATGATTTGGTTTGCTTTCAAAACCATAGACTAATAACAGATATGATATTTTCAAAAGGAAAGTAGCTTTTGAGTCACTTTGTTTTGTAAAAATTTATTATAATTTATTAATAAACAATGCATTTATGTAAACGTATATTTGTAAACGTCCAACATTGTAACGATGGAAATTTAATAGAAAATTGATAATGTGCGATGAAACTAAACGTGAACTTGTGCCTTTCTGTGTGTGTTTCCTGAACGCATTTTTAATATTTCATATTTTATGCATTTTTATAACAGTGTAATATATATTATTAATATATTTTGTTTCACAATTCTTGATCAGACTTTTGTCGCGTCCTTGACTGAAGTTGATGACAAAGTCGATACGATTAGAGCCGCAGTATTTGATTTTCAGAGGGTATTAGCTCAGAATCTGAAATATAAACGTGTAGATGACGAATGTCCGCTTAGAATTTACGGAGGAGTAGAAGTGAAAGTAGGTGATATACCATATCAAGTGGCTTTCAGATATTCCAGCAAGAGTGGCTACACTACTACCTGGAGAACATTTTGCGGAGGATCACTTATAACAGATCATTGTGTCATTTCTGCGTCACATTGCTTCACTTCAATACACATTAAGAATATAAGAGTTATAGCTGGTACTATATTATCAATAGTGACGGTGAAAGGCACTTCTGCAGAGCAAAATTCTGAATTAAACTTATGGAAGCGAAAGGAACAATGGAGACGTATAGAACATTGTCATTCGCATGCACAATATAGCGAAAACAAATTTCATCATGACCTTGCTTTCATAGAGGTTGATAAACGATTCAAATTGTCGGACACCGTCAGGCCTATTAGAATTTCGTCAGAAGATATTAATCGTGATAAAAGTCGGTGTGTAATTTCAGGGTATGGAATGATGGAAGGGATAGTCCAGACTGCTCATTTACGAATGGTATGTGTGCCTACGATAACCCATGATGAATGCAAGAGGAATTTTCATAAAACTCTGGATATAAAGACTCAAATCTGTGCTGGAAGTAAAGGGAAGGATAGTTGCCAAGGTGATTCTGGTGGACCCCTTGTTTGTGAAGGCGCTCTAGTCGGTATAGTGTCTTTTGGTAAAAAATGTGGGAGTTTTGGTGGGGTTTATACGTATATAAAAGGTTACACCGGCAAGGTTGTAAAGTTCCACGAATGTGGTGCGATTAAAATGAGTTATAATTTTCCATTTGTAATTACTATGTTGTATTTGGTTTATGTATAAGTATTTACTATGTTTTTTTTAAGTTGATATGTGATTTCATAAATAAATTGATTTAAAAAGCATTGATTTTGAAACAAATCGTAGATTTCATCACAATACCACCAGAAATGATAAATTAGTAAGAAAAAAATACATCAAAAAAATGAAAACTACTTTGAATGTAGTTATAAGTTGTCATGGAAACACCTATCAGCTAACTTCATGGTTTTTCGTGACGGTCAGCGCGCGCATCGTAAAAATTTACTCATATCATTTTTCCCTAACGCACCAAAATGTAAAACTTTAATAAAGTAAGACCGCACACTGACTTCTTTTACTGGTAGTATCCGCCAGCGGCCATTTTGAGACTGTCGATGCTGTGTCGCGTTTGGGCGACCCTCTGTGGCGTCCGGGATCCCGTATCTTGGCAACGGCTCGGATAGGTACTGGGGGCCGAGTCTGCTATTTCAATCGTGTCAAAATAGAATCGAAGTCGTCGCTCAATGGAAAGCCACCGGTACACTTTTGACAGGTTTTCGTAGTCTACTATTACAATCGTACTATAATAGACTTCTACCGGTCGGCCGATAGAATTCTACTTATAAAAAATAAAATAAAATAAAAATATCTTTATTTTGCATAGACCATTTTAACGGCGCTTACAAAATGTCATACACTATTTAAAATATTTAAAGCGACCACCGGTTCGGAACGCGGCCCACCTGAGAAGAACCGGCAAGAAACTTAGGAAGGCTTTTTTTTTGATGGCCTATTTACAATTTAATATTATTTCATTTTGCCAGCAGATCATTTCCAGGCGTCCCTGTCCTGCAAATAGTCTGTAACGGAGTAAAAACCTTTTTCACAAAGCTTGTTTTTAATAAACTTTTTAAATTTATTTAAAGGTAAATTTCTCAGGTCACAGGGAAGCTTGTTGTAAAAGCGTATACAGTTACCCTGGAAAGAATCGCCAATCTTATGTAGTCGACTGTGGTGGACTGAAAGATTATTTTTATTTCTAGTGTTTATATTATGTTTATCACAGAGTTTAGAAAACTGTGATAGATTTTTCTGGACATACATAAGATTGGCAAAAATGTATTGTGATGGTACGGTTAGAATATTTACTTCTTTGAATTTTTCTCGGAGAGAAACTCTGGGGCCCAAATTATAAATAGCGCGTACATCCCGCTTTTGTAGAACAAAAATAATATTTAAATCTGCAGCACTCCCCCAAAGGAGAATACCGTAAGACATAATACTATGAAAATAGCTGAAGTAAACCATTCTAGCCGTATCCACATCTGTTAGAGTCCTGATCTTTTTTACAGCGTATGCAGCCGAACTTAATCTAGAGGCTGTCTTTTCTATGTAACTGCGCAGCAGCGCCAAGACCTCGTGGCGAGTCTGGGCGTAGACATTCTCTCGCTGGAAACTATGGTGCAAGCCATGGTCTCCGGCGGGAGCAAGTGGGACGCCGCTGCGTCTTTCTGCGAGCAGGTCATGCTCGCGAAAGAGGCGGCGGAGACGGTACGGGAGAGGACTCTCCCGCCCGAGTTCCGCAGTCTGCGGCGACAACGCCGCAGACTTATCTTCGCCCAAGACTACCGGCCTCCATGACCGGGGGCCTGAGGACGGCGGGTGGGCTGCTCGTCGTCCTTACAGAAGCAGGCCCAAGACGAAGGCATGACATGAAAATGTCACGCACGCCTCATGCCCCAAGAAGCGGGATAGTACCCGAACCAACCCCCCAAAGAAGCGGGATAACACCCGAACCCCAGGTGAGGCCGCGGTGGTAGCCAAAGTCTGCCGGGAGCTCTGGGACATCTTTCCGAGGAGTTACCCGGGGCGTCCGGCAATAGACAGCTAGGCGGGGACTGTGTGGTTTTAGCCGGTTCGAGTCCGGCATGACATCCGAGGGGATTTCCACACGTTAAAAAAAAAAAAAAAAGAGGCTGTCTTTTCTATGTGTGGGCCCCACTGCAAATTGGCATCAATAGTTATACCTAGGAACACAGTTGATTCTACAAACTCTAACACTTGTCCATTCAGTTGAACATTGGCCGCAACTTGTTTTACATTTGGTAGAGTAAATTTTATACATCTAGTTTTATTTTCATTAAGGCAAAGATTATTTGAGCTGAACCAATGAACTACTCTTGCAAATGCATTGTTTACATCGTCATAGTTATCTAATTGTCTTTTAATTTTAAAAATTAATGAGATGTCATCTGCAAACAAAACAATCCTATTCCTGTCCCCTACATAAAATGGTAAATCATTAATATAAATGAGGAACAAGAATGGCCCAAGTATCGAGCCTTGCGGCACACCCATTGTAACCATGGATCCTACAGAACGTGTACCATTAATATCGACCCTCTGTATTCTATTGTTCAAATATGAAGACAGAAGGTCGAGATACTAACACGTACAGTCTAAGTCAAACATCTTGGTCCCTCTGAAGTTGGAGCCGCGCTCGGTTCGCGCACGTACAGTTAAGTAGACAATTGCTTACGAATTTATCCTCACTACATATTATAAAACAAAGTAGTTTTTCGCTGTCTGTCCCTATGTATATTTAGATCTTTAAAACTACGCAACGAATTTCGATGCAGTTTTTTTTAATAGTTAGAGGGGAGGTTTATATGTAAAATTTGTTAAGTTTTTGTATACATTAACTTAATTATAACAATATATGTTGGCAGCGTCGGAAAAAATTAGCCGTCTGGGAGCTTTTAACAAAAACGTTGCCTAAACCATTTGAGATATAACAAAATAATGTAATAATATAATAATAATAATTATAATAATATTGTCATTATTGACACTCCGGTAGCTGATGCAGTTCGTCTCTGAATAGCTTTAAGGTCAATTTTTATTCCCTCCTCAGCTTCCTATTTCATGAATTGCACGACGTTACACCTTTTTTCTCGATTGCCGACGTAAAACGTTATTGCGTCTTGGCATATTTAATAATCTTATCAAAGAAAACAAAAACAAATGCTAAACAAAATCTTAAAAAAAGCCAAAGATTAAAAGTAAATAAACCAATTGAAACTAAAAACAATAACAGTCAACAAACAAGGAACGAACTAATAATATATAAAATTTTAATAAGATTAATTTTTCAATCTATTCCCGACTGTATTCTAGGAACGAATGAGCAGGATAGCAAGCTACGTTTAATTCAACTTTCTTCGCGCTCGCTCGTATGGCGCGATGACACCCCCGAATTCTCGGCGTTCGGAAACGTTCATGTGATTACGTAGCACGAGCTTCCTCCCGCTCCCCGCGCCCATTCCCTACGACACCTAATATTGCGTTCTGGGCAAGTGACTCGCTACAACTCAGAGGGACCAAGATGTTTGAATTCACCTATACCTACATCGCCAGTGGTCGCTATGTCAGTTGCATTTTTGATAGTGTACTAACATGACTGCCTCTGTGGCGAAATGGGAGTGCATTCGTCTGCTACGCAAGAGGTCGTGGGTTCGATTCCCACCCAGAATAAAACTTTTTGTGAGGAGCACGATGGTATATTCTGTGTTTGGGTATTATTTATCTATAATATGTAGGTATGTGTTTAGAAACATATAAGTATGTTTATAAGTTATCCGGTTACCATGGTACAAGCTCAGCTTAGTGTGGTATCAAATGGCGTTGTGTGAGTTGTCCCAAGATAGTTGTAGTTATTTTGGTTCTATGGTCAATAGTAGACTCTTCCACCTGGTTTACTCATTGAAAAGTGAATCAGTAGCTGCTGTTGTCATCTAAGGCCCGAATTCCAAAACGTTTATCAATACTCAATCGACGCTTGAGAGTAGATATTATAAGGCAAAATCTAGCCTCAAGCGTTGATTCAGCATTGAGAAACGTTCCGGAATACGGACCTAAGTGTGCGGGGGGAGCGCTAGGTCGCTATATTTGACTTCTAAGAAGCGACTACGTCGCCGGATGCGGATACTAAAAGAAGCTAAGTCTGCGGAGGCCCATAGTTACTCTATGGCTTAAGCACAAGCAAGCATATTCTAAATTAGAAATTTTTTTTATGTTGATAGCTATATAGTCCTAGCAGTTTGCTGGTGTTTTAAAATTAAGCGTTAGGTATGTTTATCAATCAGTAACTTGTGCTTAAGCCATAGAGTACCTATATGGACCTCCGCAGACTTAGATTTTTTAGTAACCGCATCCGGCGACGCGGGTAGTAGCTTTAAATAAAAAAGTTAAAGAAACATGAAAAAAACAAATATTTTGAACATGGGCTGAAACTCAAAACCCTAACGATAGCTGCTAGTGATACACCGCAGTTAATGTGGATCGCAGGCGTCATGTCTATAGGTTACTTAAATACTTAAACCGACTTGATTAATATTAATATATCATGCTTTTAAACATTTAAATCTTGTTAAGCTATAATTTTAATGCAATTTTACGAGGACTGTCAATAAAAATAAAAATTTTATACAACAAGTTCTTCTTCATCAAGTCAAACGACTAACTTAATAAATGCGAATAATTCAATAAAATTAAATTACTAATTCAAAACATGCACTTTCATTAAACGTCTACATTCGCAACTCGAATGTCCACTATTTAAAATGTTTTATTATGCTAAAATATGATTTACATAATATCAATTAAATTGTGAAGTCGTTTTAAATGACCGTTCACGTCGGAGTATACCGAGCGAATGAGCAAAACAGTATAAAGTGACGTTCATCTGACAACTAATGTTGGGTGGGGTTTTGATTTCCCGCCTCCACAAACAAGCTCCGCCATTGGCTCATTTAAAAATCGATTCCATTTTATAAATATGTAACCACTTTCGTTTCCAGCGCATCGGTTTTGTTGTAAGACAAGAATTTTATCAACGCAACCACTACCTTATTTCGTTGAATATAAAGTTTGTTTTCAAAAATAGTATTTATAGTGATGTAACAATATTCATCGATAAACAGTCAATTGTTTTACAGTCATGTCTTTGTGGCCTCTTTTGTTTTATTTAAAAGAAGAACAGGCTCAAGATGCTTTTTTTTGCTTGAATTATTTTTGTTATTCTGTTGGTAGATCGAGATAAACAAGGCCGTAGGTGGGTGAAATTGTATCGCTAATAAATAATGGTGTATTTATGATTTATGATGGGAAGGGCGGGGATTGGGATAAAGATTATAAGTGTAGTTGAGTAGGTGGGTTCCGATTTACGTAAGCTATTTAATAGACAATAAGTAATGAATAGTCGTCGAGTACCTGGTACTTGATAAGACTTACTAATAATTAAATAGTCTCCTTTGTTTATTACTAAGGTGTCGAATAAGCATACGACCTCACCTGGTCACATTAGTCTATATATAGACGATACAGTATGTTTAATAATAGGTACCTATAAAGCTTTGTACCTGTCCCTTTTTCTTTTATGCCTGATGGAAAGTGGTCACCGTAGCCTATGGACGTTTGCAACACCAGAGTTTAAGTTAACTACCTTTAAGAACCTACCTAATAAAATTGTCTTAAAAGCGCAGCAACTCCGCACATTACTCCGAGTCACGACTATTCTCTGTGTGTGATGAGTACGTTGATTTCTTCTGAGACTGGGTGTTATTTAGAGCCCTATTTTTTTTTATTATACCTAGATACGCTACTTCTATTTTAATTACAACACTGACTTAAACGCTCGTGTCTTCGTTAACTCAGGTATCTGTAAACGATCACTGCGTTAAGCAACTTTTACTATGGCTTGTCCTCAGATGGGTGACCACTTTGTGGCATTTACATTGCGAGGGTTTTCGTGCTTTAGAAGGTATGTTAAGCCGTTGGTCCCAGTTGCCAGTAAAATGGCAGTGGTAAAGCCCAGTTGAAGGCCTTATGGGCGGCTTGAAAATTTCAACAGCAGATCGCAACAGCCTGCGCCTATCTATTTCAACACGGCAATGGGCCCACCACCTGAAAAAATGCATTCGGTGAAATGTGGGCGTTACTATACGCTACCGGTATTCCTCTGCCTATCCCTTCGGGGATTAAGGCCTGTTCATATGTAGGTATGTGTACACTGACTTTTTTTAGTACCCTCGTCCGGCGATTATGAGACTGTCGATGCTCTATCGCGTTTGGGCGACTCTCTGGTATCTGGGCGTAGCTTCAAAAGTGGTCTTAGAAGGTTTATCCCGCGAGTGCTGCACCTCTGGTGTTGCAAATGTCAATAGGCTACGGTGACCACTTTCAGGTAGGCTGTTGGGGTTACGGTCGAGAGTGCGGTGACCACTTTCAGGTAGGCTGTTGGGGTTACGGTCGAGAGTGCGGTGACCACTTTCAGGTAGGCTGTTGGGGTTACGGTCGAGAGTGCGGTGACCACTTTCAGGTAGGCTGTTGGGGTTACGGTCGAGAGTGCTTGGAGAGTTAGAGTGAAAAGGTTTTTTTGTTGTTTTTGTATATTTATTTAAATGTTTATTTCTAATGAGAGAAAGACTATGCTATGTAAATGTTAATGTTAGACACTAAAGTAAATGTTAAAATGGTTAAATGTTAATTATGTGTGTTTCCCGGTCGCGACAATACCGAAATGTTAGGTACTACCGAACTCTACGGTTTCGTAAAGAACACTGATTTTGGATTAATTATTAATACCTACATTACAACAGTACCTAAAATGCCGCGTAACCGAGTTTACATCACATGTTCGATGTCAGCATTAGACCGAACATCTTGCGCCGGGCGGAACTAAACGAGATGAGAATAAATGAATGGATTGACAAATATATTTTGTTATATTAATAGTTAAATGGTAGATTAAAACTAATGTTAGTAAAGTTATACTAAATCATTTATCTTAAATCGTTAAAATGGTTTCCTAAAAACAGGGGATGTGTTGGCATCACTAAATTCAGGTTTGCTTTTCACTATCTCACTATAACACTCATTTCTCACTCGCGCACTTAATGTTGTTTCACACTGATCACTTTTCACTGGTATACTTCTAACTGTTGATTTCAACTCCAACATCTCTAGAGAGGTAGATGGAGTTAGTTCTTGCGCGAGTGCTTCTTGCCTATGACGACGACGTCAACGGCGATATACATAGGCTCCTGCTACGATGATAGTTACTCCCCACAAGGAGTAGATCACAACGTAATGATGAACGTCATGGATGGATATTTCTGCTGATAAACCAGGATCTTCTTTCAACGTTTTGATTTTGTCTTCGACCTCTTTCAGCAATACCAATAGGAGTTCGTCTTGACTGTCAGGTACTGTTAAATTTATTATATGGTTGATTGGGGCAATCTCGACCGTTTTTATACTCGGAGATACTTTCATGGAGCTCTGTTGAACTTTGTGACTATACCTATATAGTAAAATTTTCAGTCTATACTACACAGTCTTCGTAAAGATGGACGATGTTGCATACCTAATGTTCTTATGGGACATTGATTACAACAAAAATGAAAATATTCGTTCATAGTAGTTAAACTAATCCATTGGTTTTGACACATCGAGGTTATTGTGAGACATTGGTTACTGTTGCTTTTTACGCAAAGATCACTATCAGCCTTTAATCGATATATTGGTGTTTTCAGCTGGCATAGGTATGTTTCTGAGTCATGTTCGAAGCAGTGTTTCCAATCTTTATCAGCTAAAGGAAAGTAAGAATCTTTCTGCAGATTTATGGCCATGTACTTTTCTATTGGAATTATGGTTATCATATTGAGTCCCACCTGTCGTGGTATAGGGACGATATTGTATAACTCATAACTATCTCTACAGACCAAGGGAATTCTAATCTCGAAGATTAAATATTGTTCAGTAAGCTTTATTTTCACTTGCAACAGGTGGTAAATATTATGCATGTTAGTCTGTAAATTATCAATCGGGAGAGAAAGATCTCTAGCTAATTGCCCGGAAATCATTCTCAATTCAGTTTGTAATTGTTGTGGATTGATTAGGTGAATGTTTAAATGTCCATTGTAAATGCTTGTTATAGTGTCCAATAAATTATTCTGAATGATACGTAATTCGTTAAGCAAATTATTTGCGGCAATGGAGCACATAGAAAAGTCCGTCATAGATTCAGCTTCGTTTATCTTATCCATGAAAACGTTAGTTGCCAAATCCAGGTACTTTAAATGTTTCGATATAACCTTTTGTTGGGTGTGAATGGTATTTTCGATTCTCTTTAGTAAATTAAATTGAGCCTCTACTACAGAAGTTTGATTTCTCCATAGTTGTTCTAAGTGTTTTTGATTATTACGTACTAGTGTGATATCTTTAGCGTATTGTTCTGCGAATCTGTCATCCAATACACCGAATAGGTAGTTACCTAGATACCCGATACCATTGATAAGGCCGCGCCGGCGTCGCGTGCCCATACTCATGTGGCGTTGTAATAATACTTTGTTGACATGATTAAATTCGTTTAAAGCGTGATCTAATTGCATCATGTCTGTTCTTTCATGACGTTACATGATTTTTCTAGGTATTTACGATAGTTTTGACATGCCGCGTTTCCCTCCCAGTAGGGTTTAAGGTCATAATATGTGACTATTTTCCATTCATCTCTTATTAACTGAATGTTAGACAGTTTTTCAAAGTACATGGCTTGATGCCTGTCGATGCCGTTTATATTGAAACATGCCCCGGTTGTTACAATTGATAATAAAAGAAAAAATGTAAATACCGTAGTTATGAACCCGAATGCCTTGTTTGACTTTTGTTTTGAATTTTCATCGTTTGTAATGTTAGAGTCAGTTTCGGATATATTAGTTGGATTAGGTGGTAAAGGTAGCACCGATAATTTTGTTATTGGTCGTTTCATAAGACCGTTATTTGTTTTGAGTGTCACCACCCTTACATACCCATCCTTGCCTGGGTGAACCTCTACTACTCTTCCCATGTTCCACTTTCCCGAAGGAAGGTTATCATCGTGAATGACCACTAGTTCGCCCGTTTTGATGTTTGGTTGAGGAGTTAACCATTTCGCTCGTGATGATAATTGACACAAGTACTCCGACTTTCCATCTCTTCCAAATGTCTGTGAGAAGTTTTTGAGTCATTGCCAACGCGATCTAGCGTCTTCGTCGGTTTCTATTACAGTGACTCCAGCTCGATCGGTCAAAAAAGTGCAGGTGTAAGAAAATCTAAGTCTTCGACATTTTCTGTTAAAGCACATAAGGGACGTCCCTTTAAACAAGCTTCTACTTGAGCTAATAATGTTGAATATTCCTCGAATGTTAGTTTCTGTTCTCCTATCACGCGTTTTAAATGGTGTTTCACCGTCTGTACCATTTTTTCCCAAAGTCCTCCGGCTGAAGGAAAAGCAGGGGGGTTGAAATGCCATTCAATATTCATCTCCGCTATCTCTGTTAGAAAACTGTCACAAAAAATGTGTTGCAACTGTTGCCACTCAGCCTGTAAAATGTTGTTCGCTCCAACGAAATTCGTTCCGTTATCGCTGTATAAATGTCGGGGTGCACCTTTCCTGGCCGACATTCTTCGCAGGGCGGCCAAGAATGCTGAGGTGGTCAAATCTGAAACGATTTCCAAATGTACGGTTTGGTTACCATACACACGAATACCGCAATGTATCCTTTTAATGTCAGTCCCCCTCTACCCTTGTTCTTCCTTACATTTACAAACCCTGTATAATCAACACCCGAATGATAGAAAGGGCTTGCCGGGTTAGTACGAGCGGTCGGTAGATCCCCCATAAGTTGTTGTCGTTTCTTATTTTCATTTTTTCTACAGGTTATACATTTCCGGAGTTCCTTTTTAACCACACTGTTTCCACCTGGAATCCAGTATTCCTGTCTCAATGTTCCTAATGTAAGGCGGGGACCTCCGTGGTATGTTAATTTGTGGGCCATGTCAATAAGCAATGTTGTGAATCGAGAATCGCTAGGAATTATTTTGGGATGTTTCATTTCTATGCTGAGAGTTGTATTTGCAAGGCGACCTCCTACTCGTAATATGTTATCTTTGTCTAAGAATGGGTTCAAAGGTAAGAGTTTACTTTTTGAACTCACCAACGATAGTGTTTGTAAACATTGAATTTCGATCTCATATGCTGATAATTGAACATATTTTATAATAATAAGCTTCGCGTGACGTAGTTCTTGTAACGTGAGATAGCTAGGTCGTTGACGATTACGAGCATAGGTGAACGATCGTTGTATATACGCTATAATGCGAATAATTTTGTTGAGAGAGCTGTGTTTTGTTAAAAAGTCATCAATAATGTTCGAAGTATTAGTACATAATGTTACGTTAGTTTGTTTGGTAGATTTTTGTTCGAAATCTGTTGAAAATGTTTGTATTCCAGCTTGTTCCTGGTCAAATGTTAAAAGCCACGCTGGTCCCTCTTTCCATAGGGATTGTTGTTGTAATAATTGAGAGGGATAGATACCTCGGCTCGCAACGTCAGCAGGATTTTCTGTTGTTTTGACGTAACGCCACTGGTCGGCAGGCATAATTTCTGTTATCTGACAGACTCGATTAGCTACAAAAGGTCGCCATTTGCCTGGTTCACCATTCAACCATCCTAAAACGATTTTTAAATCGATCCATCCATATGTTTGAATGGTATATTTACACCAAGCTTGTTTTGTTTTATTTATTAATTTTGACAATAAGGACGGCTCGAAGGACCAAAATGTTGGGGTTACGGTCGAGAGTGCTTGGAGAGTTAGAGAGAAAAGGTTTTTTGTTGTTTTTGTATATTTATTTAACTGTTTATTTCTAATGAGAGAAAGACTTATGCTATGTAAATACCCGGGGACCGCTTTCCTATTTTTCCCCTCCACTTCGCACGGTCGTCGGTGTCCCCTGTAGTGAGAAATTGTAATTAGTAATTATAAGGAATTATTAGTAAGTATGTAATTGATAATAATAATAATAATAATCTTTTATAGGATTAACGCAACCCTATGAGGGCATAGTAGATTCGCTTTTTGAGTCATCCACTTTCTGATATCAACAAAAATGTATCAGAAAGTTATTGAAAAGCTCACATCCGCAGGGCAGCTTGTGGCGAGCTGAATGTGCGTGGCTACACATCGGTCCCGATTCCTCAGAGTTTTGTTGCCCTTCTGCACCGGTTAGGATTTAATGGCCTAACGGGAGAGCAGTGAGAGTGCTACTCCCGGGAGTGCAGCAAATCTCAACTCTGGCTTGCCTTAATTGGCCGGTTAGAGGGAGGGAGCCAGAGCTATATGCTCGGGGGTGGAAGTGTCATTTTCAAGGGCATAACTACGGGGAAGCCCGCTCCGGGCCTGTCCCGCGAAGGTGAAACCGGTGCCGCACCGCTCGACACCCCAAGCCGCTCACACCGGTGTTGCCTCCTGTCGCCTTACAGGCTTATCTTGCCTATGGCGATTGTATAGGGGGCCCATCTAATGAGTTGGCGAGTCACCGTCTGCCAATATTTTGATGATATTATATTAAAATGGCAGACGCAGTTTTCATCCATAGTTCAAGTCACCCAGTACATTTAACCTCCAACTCAATAGCCCAATAGTAGTTAGCATATTGTACAATAGTTTAACTCCTATTGGAGATGGTCCATTACCGTTCTTCTACATAAGGCGGACGTGGATTGCCTGCAGTGGGGGTCCCATTCCCTGTTACATTAAAATTCTCAAAGGGCCTCTGCGTGTTGGACCACTATGTCTCCATGTAAGCCTACCAAAAGACCGGGTATCTTCGTAAGAAAAAAAAAGGAGATACCCGAGAAGAAGAGACAAATAATAATATCTCTTTATTGTACACCAAATTTACAATATAACATTGATAACAGTTTGCAGATTATAGGTACAATTGGCGGCCTTATCGCACAGTGGCAATCTCTTCCAGGCAACCATGGGATGGAGAGAAAATAAATTAATTTATTAGGGCAGTGGTGTACGCATATAAAAATTCAGCACTTTCTACACACATTATCAGACATAAAAAATAATAATGATGATGAAATAAGATTAAATAAAGAGATAAAAGTCTAACACTATACTTCTGATACATATATACACACATACCTTACTTAACATATAACACATAAATATACATTCACACAATCATACACACATCACTATGTCTTGCGACGTCAAACAATGATAACATTAGCAGAAACTCAAGTAATGTTCCCTCACCGATTTTTTAAAGACAGACACAGATTGTGCTCGTCTTATTGTCACAGGCAGATCATTCCATAATCGCACCGCCTGAACCGAAAAAGATTTATCTGCAAAATTGCTTGAGTGGCCGGGCATTTTTAAGATTAGGTTCACAGATGACCTCGGAGTCCTGGAGTGTGTATCACTCATAAACTCAAACCTATTTTTAAGATACGATGGAGTGCAAGGATTAAAAAGAATACTATACAATAAGGAGAGGATACGAGCATTCCGGCGAAGACGGATAGGTAACCACTTGAGCTGTGTTCTATATGCAGAGACATGGTCATACTTGCGCAATCCAAATATGAACCTTATACAGAGATTTTGGAGTCTCTCAAGTTTATTAAGATGGTCTTCAGTGAGATTGAGGTAACTGGCATCAGCATAGTCAAGGATAGGAAATAAAAGGGATTGTACTAGCGCAGTCTTTGTGGCAACAGGCAGAAAATTTCGCAGCTTACGCAGGGATCCTGTGGCGGCAAACATTTTACGGCTCACTTCCCGGACTTGAGGACACCAGGTTAAGCATCTATCGAACAGTATGCCCAAGTTCTTGACTTCGTTACTGTATGGGATATTAGTACCGTTACACGAAACCAGTGGGAGAAGCCTCCAGTCAACTTTAGATATCATGCGAGAACTACCGATAAGAATGACCTGTGTCTTGTCAGGATTGACCATCAAGCCATAAGATTTACTCCATTTACAAATAGATTCAAGGTCTTTATTAATGGTATTGACAGCTTCCACCAATCCATCTAACCTCGCTTGAATGTAAATTTGAAGATCGTCTGCGTATAGGTGTTTTAGTGGTAGGAAGAAGTTAGTTCTTTAGAAATAGAGTTTATAAAAACTGCGAAGATTAAAGGAGATAGTACGCCACCCTGTGGTACGCCGGCAGACGTTGTGCACCTAGAGGACATGATGTCTTCAATACTAATACGCTGCCGACGGCCAAACAGGTAACTATGAAACCAGTCAATTACTGTTGGAGATATGTTAAGAGAGCTCATAATGCCAAGTAATATTTCGAAATCAACGGTGTTGAACGCATTGCTGAAGTCCAACAGTGTCAGTAGTGTCAGCTCGCCGTTTTCCATACCGTTCCTGATATCTTCAGTAATATGAACTAATGTGGTAGTTGTACTGTGACCAGGACGAAATCCGGATTGAAGAGTATTTAATAAGGAATTTTTGGTAAGAAAAGTATTTAGTTGATTATATATGAGGCGTTCAAGAACTTTGGACAGAAACGGTAAGATGGAAATAGGACGGAAATCAGTAAAAGAGGAAGGATTTTTCTTTTTAGGAATAGGAACTATTTGAGCCTCTTTCCAAGCCGTGGGAAATACATTATTGTAAATAGAAAAATTTCATATGTGAGTAATAACTGGAAGAAGTTCTTCGATAATGGTGACGATCATAGTACGACTGACACTGTCTGTTCCCACTGCGTTGGAAGTGATTGACATTATACTCTTCCTAACATCGCAAGCAGATAATTCACTAAAAGAAAATGGAGAGCAATTGGGAGTCGGAACAGATGAAAGATGTTGCAATGTAGTATCTTTTGTCATTCTATCTAAGTTTGACGAAGCAGAAAAATGTTGATTAAGCGAATCTAAATCTATGTCTTTAGGAATTGAGTCATGTTGAGATTTGCCTACTCCCAATGATTTTAAAAACTTCCAGACTTTAGCTGGGTCACCGTTTACAACTGAATTGTGAATATATTGGCGTTGCGCGTTCCTACACACCTTACTACAACGGTTTCTTATGGATACGTATTTTTCACGGTTATAGTCGGTAGGACGACGCTTATATTTAGACTTGGCGTTTGCCTTTTTGGATAAAAGTGATTTGATATCTTCAGTTAACCAGGGGCAAGGAAGATGCTTTACTTTTATTTCTCGTACAGGGGCATGCACATCATACAACTTGATCAAAGCAGACGTCAACAGCTGTACTTTTTCGTCTATACATTCAGCATCAAAAAGTGCACCCCAATCTATGCTTGCAGCATCACTGCGCAAGCTGTCCAACTCTATACCGCCAAAATTGCGATGAAGAATGATTTTAGCCTTAGGCTTAGGAGGACGTAGTTGGTATGATAGGAATAATAAATCGTGATAGGAAAATTGGTCAGCTGTACACTGACCATGTTTAGCTACAAGATTTGGAGAAGAAACAATGACAAGATCTAGTAGAGAAGGAGTGCAATTTGGAAAATGATGAGTAGTGTCAGATGGAAGAATGGACAGATTATAAGATGTGACAATAGATTGAAAGGTTGAAGCACGCGTGTCGTTTTTAACGAGGCAGGTGTTAAAATCGCCCATAATTATAATGTGATCGTATGATGGAACAAAGGCATCTAAAAGAAGTTCAAATGAAGAAAAGTAATTAATATCGGAAGAATAAAACACTCCAAGTAGAACTTTGGAATGAGATAGTTTGATCTCTAGAAAAAGATGTTCACCAGCATACGTAGGTGGCGGTTGTGGTGATAAACTTAAAACATCAAATGGAATATGAGAACGTAAATAAATTGCCACCCCGCCGTACGACGATAAACGATCGTTCCTAATAAGGTTAAATCCTGGTAGGGTGTAAGCTGAAGAAGATAAGCAAGGATTAAGCCAAGTCTCAGACACAAGTAAAGCATGAATATAGGGAAAATCAAATGATGCCAGCATATCAGGGAAGTGTGCCGGAATGCTTTGAGCATTTATGTGTATAGCATTGAAATTATAGGGTACTGTAGATAGATTAGATGCGAGAATCTCAGCCAGGGTTGGTTCACTTTGTAAACTTATATTACTACCTGCGGAGAAAAAATCATCATCACTACTAGAATCTGAAAGCATTCTAGATTGCTAACTTTGTTTATAAAATCAATTATTGATAATTATAAGACTAATATATATATATATAGATATATATGTATATACAAACACAAGATACAATTAAATAGTAGAATATAAATATAATAGTAATAAATATATTTTAAAATATAGGTATGCTATATTAATATTCAATGAATGTACGTAAAAGTACCTACGTACCTCCATCTGCCGGTTACATATTATAGAAAACGATTGGCAACTTAAAACTAATGATTAGTGTGAAAGCGAGATTATACAGGGTTAAGTTCAGGTACAGAACACAGTGCAATGCAACAAATTACCAGAACAAAAAGCACGTTAATCAGATAACTATGGAATTCTATTTCTATTCTGTAGGTACATACACTACAAAAAAGCAGCAGGTACTAACTAGAAGGAACAAGCAATGAGCTAAGAAAAAATAAGTAACCAATGGATTGTTATAATCAATATCAGTCTCACTAAAGTTCACTCGAATTCAGAAAAACTATGTTCATAATGTTTACAGGTGTCGCTTGCACAAGTTTTTTTAAGTGACTATACAATAACAGCAATTTTAGTTACTAACACAGTTGTCCACCTAAATTGACAGGATAAGGTCTAAGGGATACATTTATATAAAATATTATTATGATTACAAAGAAAAAAAAATGTTTATAATTAACAATTAAAACTGGCCTAAAGTACCGTTTCCTGCCAAAGCACAACTTTCTTCGCGCGGACTCTAGTCTAACAAGTTGACATATGTGTCAGCCGAATGTCAAACGTCACAATAAAACAAATCACTAGGAACTTGAATAATCTATTGTTTGCTACTGTTACTAATATATTAATGTGGCTCAAAAGTCTAGAAACCAAGCCAATACTCTTAAAAAAAAACTAATTTATTAATCTGTGTCAACTTTTATAAATGAAAATAGGGAGGTACCTAGCTCGCCGTAATGCACAACGTAAACAAACAGTGAAAAAGTCGTACCTGAACTATGTCATACAAAATAATAGATAAGCACCAACTACTTTCTAACCGCGACTGCACGCTTCGACTTGGGACCCACACCTTTACCAGTTGTAACTTGTGCGACGACAGAGGGCTTAGCTAGATTAGTGCTGATTTCATCAAGGTCTAAGAGAGATAAAATACGATGCCGTCTGTCGTCAGAACCTACTACGTAAATAGTACCTTCTTTAGTCCAACATCGAGCAACTCCAAACCTTTCTCGAGCGGCCAAGAAGACATCATGACGGCATTTGGTCAAAAATTCAGATATGGTAATACCTGTACCCTTCAGCTTAGCCTTGGCAAACCACAGCTTGTCCCTGACCTCCGCATCCTGAAATTTCACAATAAAGGGCCTGGATTTCTTGGAAGGAGTGGCCATACCCAATCTCTGACAGCGCTTGATGCTACTGGAACAAAATCCTGAAATACCCAGGCGTTGCTTGACAATATCAACAATGGTAGTTGCTGGCACCTCATCCTTAGTTTCTTCAACCCCATGAATGAGCAGGATTTTTCGTCGCCCCTGAGTCTCAATCTTATCAACGGTTCGGGCCAGTGCATCCATCTGTTGTTGTAAAAGTGTGAGCGACTGTGTAACAAATGCTCTGTATGAAGCAAATTCAGCAGCCAAACCAGTCACGCTTGGTGGAGAAGCTGAAGTTCCATGCAGTTGGGCTTGGAATTCCTCCATACGTTTATTGAAATTTGCACTCATTTCAACAAGTGTGGCCTGCATGCTGTCCATGGTGTAGTGATTGCAAAAAGATCTAGTGTAAGTTGCAAATTGTATAAGAATTTTATTTAATCCGGCAGGTGGATGGTTCACCAACAAATTAAGGTCATGTAAGTACTAGTAAAAGTCAAATAAATAATTAAAATTTAAATAATAATAACAGAGGTTTTATTAAACAACTGTTCACTTAGACTACCCACTTTTTTTCTTAGAATCTATGATATCTTTTATAAAATTGAAAAAGGCTGAGTGATGAGGTTGCTACCTATCTATCTATCTTTACGATGTATCCCTGACGGGGTAGTATTGTACGACGATGTAGTGAAACATATAGCCCATACCTATATCTTAATTGCAGCGCTAGTTTTGTAACAGATGGGCCCCGTGAGAGCTATGGTATTTTAATTTACGTTTTTGTGTTTTAGTAGGCACTTTAAGCCGTTGGTCCCGGTGGCCATGACAGTCGTTAAGCCAAGTTGTAGGCCTTATGGGCGGCTTGAAAAAGTTACAAGAGTAGGCAGCCACAACCTGCGTCTGTCTATTTCAACACGGCAATGAGTTCACCACCTATTACGTGAGATGAGAATGGACAAGGTGAAATGTGGGCGTACCTATAATATGTCTCTGCCACCCTTCGTGGCTAAGGCTTGAATGATAAGAAATCTAGACAACTGATAAAAAACAGATCCTACATCCAACAGATCGTAGGTACCTATTTTTTTGTTGTTGCGGGGAATGCCTTATGCGCCGTCATATCTACTGCAGGGGCAGCAGGAACGGTGTGTGTGACTCCCGGCCCTTTGGAAGCCTTCCTACCCACAAAACCCCGCGGTGTTCCGCCTTCCTCCCAACCGGGTCGCAGGATAGGCCTGAGGGCTATTCACTGCGACCCGGCTAAGGGAATGCCCCAATAGGTACCTATATACCAATTTCTAAATTCATACCTACATATCTAGGAATAGGAAGAGAGGACAAGTCGTCAGTATTCACGATCAATGCCAAATAAATGCCTTGATAAATAAAATGAAAATAATGACCACCGACTTATCAACAGCTTTACGTTACTTCCCAAACACGGAAACGTTTGTAAAATAGAATTATTAAAATGGTCACCCATCTCAGAAAAAACTGTTGCGTAAATTGCTTAACGTAGTGATTGTTTGCAGATTTGTCCAACGTAACAGGTGGTGAGGCCATTGTATAGATATTTAAATATATATTTAAATTAAAGAGTTATAGCACAGTTGCAGTTATAATAATCATTTCAAAATAAACTAATACCTACCCCCAGTTATGGAAGCGTGAAATCATTGAAGTACTCGCATGTGGCGAGGAAGGTCGGGTAAGTGCACTAGTGTAGACATTATTACTAGCACCCGTAGAGTAATTGCCGTCGAGTGGTTTTAGATAGCAACGCGTAAGGATGGGGTGGGACCGTTCATAATCCTAGTATCGATAAAAAATGTTATGCAATAAAAAAACATTTTTAAAATATTCTGGCAAAACAACAGCAATTTGTAAAAGGTTTCATATTTTGACTTCCAAGTTATTTTTTTTTTTGCGTCCTGGATTTATCTCCGTAGATTTTCTAATTAACTATCTTCACATTGTATCTCTGAGTATCTAACTTAATTTATCAATTTGAGCACTTTTTTAAAGGTACTTAAAAATCGAACTTTTGTAAACATACTTAGTTTTTCTTCATTTTAGTGTCTTCTCAGTTGGTTCCACACTCTACCTCCGTAATTGGAGTCTAGGGCCCACTTTCATTGGCTTGAAGGTCCAGCTTATTAATTTCGGTATTGTTTGGAGTGAGTATTATCTGGTCTACTAGCCTCATGTGCCATCCAGAGTCTCACGTGTCGCGGTCAAGGTAACAAGTTGCATGTGAGATTGACTTGGTTTCGAAGTTCTTAAGGGGAAAGCGAGAGTAACCACCGAAATAATAAAAAAACAATAGATCTATTAAACTTTTGTAAAATGGCTTTAAAGTACATAGGTACATCTTGTCACGCATTTGTTCCCAAAGGGGGAGGCAGAGGCATAATATACGCCCACATTTTACCGTATGCATTTTTGTCCCACGTAACAGGTGGTGAGCCCATTGCCGTGTTGAAATGGACAGGGGCAGGCTGTGGCGACCTGCTGTTAATTTTTTTCAAACCGCCTATAAGACCTTCAACTGGGCTTAAAAACTGCCATGTTACTGGCAACCGGGACCAACGGCTTAACGTGCCTTCCGAAACACGGAAACTCTCGCAAATGTAAATTCCACAAAGTGGTCACCTATCTAAGGACCACCTGTAGCGAATGTTGCTTAACGCAGTGATCATCCCCAGAACACTGAGTCATCGGGGCCACGAGAGCTTTAAAGTAACGATATCTAAAAGAGGTTAGGCGTCAAACTGTTATACGATCAGAATAAGTGCCCTCATGCAGGTACACTGCATACTGGCTTGAGCTTGATTTTAGGGGAACATGAATAATAGGTATTGTATAGTACTAATCTAGTCCAGCCATTCTTTTTCAAAGTTTTTAAATTGTGTTAAAACAATTCTCAGTTTTATTTAGCGACTTAACTTTACGCAATTTTATCGATATCGACAATTACAATCTCTATTAATAAGCTAGGGGTGAAATTTAATATTCATAATAGCCGGTGTGTTGCCATTTTGTGGACGCCGCGGGGTGGCTATCATCATAGTTGGTAATGAAAGGAGGTTAGTTACTCCGTGAACGATTGTTTGATGTTTGGACACCTGTTACTTTTAATGCTTAGTTAAGATGGTGATTTAGATGTGACGTAGCTCTACCGTAAGCTTCAG
Source organism: Thumatha senex (assembly GCA_948477245.1). Lineage (NCBI taxonomy): Eukaryota > Metazoa > Arthropoda > Insecta > Lepidoptera > Erebidae > Thumatha > Thumatha senex. Next base: position 10,532,808 of record OX419750.1, on the reverse strand, counting down.
GGTCTATTTTTTTTATTGAGACTTATCCCACCCGCATTCCCATTACTGTGACTCCTGTAAACCAGGATCTACAGCCATGACCAAAACACCAGAAAAGTTACACCGAGCTCAATCTCGGTGAAGTCCCAGGAGAAGATAGCATGTCTTGGAACCTGCAACGAAATTAATCAGATGATAATGTGAGGAAGTAGGAAAAGAACGTAATGCCGCTTAACTCCTTTGCAAGGCGGGAGACCTGGAAAGCAACTAGGTGTAAATCCTATAGAAGTTGGGAAGCACCACGGTAATAGCATATTACGGGTCCTATGTGAGTTATGCTAGCTTTAGGTCTAAGGTAGCCTCACCGATAAGTGGTGCACCTGCTGACTAACGGACGAGGTCGGTGAAAAAAAGGAATTCATACTCTAAACTAAACCATTTCGTCTAAACCAACTCGTCTGGCCCGCGTGGTCAGTGAGTCCAAGCCCGATCCTAAAGTGAAATTAAGAGGTAGGAAAGTTCAACAACGAAAGTCGCTTATCACAGCAGATCTTTATCTATTGATCGAAAATCTAAATTTACCTAGGATTCAGTATATCATTTTAACATTTAAGCAAAGTACCTATTTTTATATATCTCAGGAACGTTTTTCAACTCAGGAACTATTACCTACTGCTTCGAATTGAAAAATATTTTTTGGGTTGGATAGCCCATTTGTCGGTGAATGCTATAGACTAAAAATAAAATATGCGTGTGTACCAGAGTGCACAGGTAAGAAGTGAAACTGCTTTATGACATTTTTTTACAGCTTTAATATTTCTCTCATACATCCACATAAGAAGATATATATATATAAGAACCACCAGTTTCACTTATGATAAAGAAGTTTCATTCAAAGCAACATGGCGCGTAATTAAAAAACGTGACGATTTATTTTACTGCTATAAAATTTGTCTCAACTTCGATGAAGAAGTTTCACTTCAATAAGTATATCATCTCGTGAGCAGATTTCGCAAAATAAAGAGATTAAAAGTACTCGGATACCCAGACGTGCCTGTATGAAACGATTAATGAATGAAAATGAAAAAATCTTTATTTATGTATTTAACAAATTAACACTTATTAATGTCAACATTATTGCTTCTACATTTACATTTACTGCCAGATTAGCAAAGCAATAGGTAGAGCCTGAGGAAGAACCTGGTTAAAACTCATGTCCACTCTTTTTTAATCGCCAGCAATTTTCGTTTACATAATTAAAAATAAATAATTTTTATTTTTATTTTAAACAGTATTCTCTATTACATCATGTTTACTGTCTGCAGGAAGCGAAGGCGAAAGAAAAGAAGCGAAAGAAGTACGTAACCTTTGCATGGATCGCGAATCCTACCGATCCTTCCTCTCTGTCTACCCATTTAAAATTGATTAAATGTGGCCTGTGCTTTTGGCCACAACTAAAAATACTTAAAATAAAATAAATATCCATCACGCCTTATCCCCGAAGGGGTGGCAGAGGCATATTATATGCCCACTTTTCACCGTGTGGATTCCTGTACCACGTAATAGGTGGTGAGCCCATTGCCGTGTTGAAATGTACAGACGCAGGTTGTGGGTACCTGCTGTTGAATTTTTTCAAGCCGCCCATAAGGCTTTCAACCAGGCTTAACGACTGCCATTTTACTGGCAACCGGGACCAACGACTTAACGTGCCTTCCGAAGCACGGAAACGCTCGCAAATGTAAATGCCACAAAGTGGTCACCCATCCGAGGACCAGCCATAGTGAAAGTTGCGTAACTCAGTGATCGTTTACAGAACACTGAGACCGCGGGGCCACGAGCGCTTCAAAAATACTTGAAATAGTAAAATTAATTTGTAAGTGTAGATAGGCCTACCCAGTCTCATTACATAATACATACATATCGTCACGCCGTATCCCATCGGGGTAGGCAGAGACTATGACTTTCCACTTGCTACGATCCTGGCATACAACTTTCGCTTCTTGCACTTCCATAAGTGTTTTCATAAACACACGCCGGTTAAGGGTAGGGGAAGTAAGCCCAAAACGGGTATTCTAAGGCAAAATTAAAATTTTATCAACATAATTTTTAATGAATTAAGTTGATATATATGACGGAGTTTAGTATAGTTTTATAAATTTGGGTCATATTACTTAACACTACATCCGCAAAATTGTTATGACGACATAAAAAAAACCTCCCCAAAACTCATTTTGCCCGAAAGGGGGGCCTAAAATGGGTACTGGTCGCGGGCAAAACGGACGGTAGGTCAAAGTACTACTCATGTACTTTGAATAAAGTATTATCTGTATGAAAATATGTACCTAAATAAAAGAATATAATATTGGTTTTTTTTTGTTATAGTAATTAAATATATATCTAATATTAAACACATGGGCATATGGGCCTTGTTAGAAGAGGCAGTACCACTTTTTCTTATGCTTTTATCTTTAGATATTATGTTTTTCTATTTCTTGCTATTATGACGAGTTTACTTTGTCTTTTGCAAAGTACCCTTTAAATTATTAGAAGTCTTCTCTTTTTCAATCTTAATATTTTTCTTCAAAACCTTTTCCCTTTGTTCTTCTTTATTTGGCGCATTAGTCAGGATTTCTGCTCTCTGTGATTTTGTTCGTCGTCCTGTTTTTTTCGGGCCCACTTTAGGAACTTAGCCCTCAAGTTTATGACTTTACTAAATCCTTTTCGACTTCAATCGGTAAAACACCGTTATCTGCTTGAAGTATTTCGATATTTTCTTATATGATGTTCGATTAGTCAAATGACACGTCCATGACTACTGGCATAGTCACCGTCACAGACTCGTCCATGTGTTCTTGCACTTCTTTTTTGGAGGAAGTCCCAACATTTTTCATCTTAGCTCCAAAGGTGTTCTGTCTGTAATATCAAGTACAGTCTTTACCAAAGGATGGAACAACGTTCACGTTTTGAGGCATGGAGTTTTCTAATTGAATTGTCTAATTTCAATCAAATATAGAAATTGATGGAGACGGTGTTTGATCAGTCTCTCTCATTGCAAAACTCCTGAATTGTAAGTGGACAAGTCCTTGTTCTGAAAGTTTACGGGATCGTATCTTGATATGGCATTTCTGACGGTATTTCATTTAGGGCATCAGATTCTAGTAGATTGTTCGTTACAGAAGCCGGCAAAAGTTTGGACTCATCACATATATCTTCTGTTTGGTAGGCCACAGACCGGTTTTGCTGAAGCCGCTCACAGCGTTTTGTGTTGAGGAGGCTTTCAAATAGGCAGTGCCAAATTTAATTGCCACATCATATTGAATTATTATTCTGTTCGCATGCGACTTCTGAAATGTTTGAAATGAATGGCACAAGTTAGTTTAGGACCTAGGGCAAAACGGGTAGGTACTCGTGTTGCTCTACCCATTTTGCCTTTTTGCTAGTAGTTAACAATATTCGAGAAATAACCTACAAATATAAACTCAAAATCCGTAAATTCAAGATTACAACGTACTTGAATAAATGTATTTATATACTGTAGATACACTACGAGTATTAATCAGTTAATCAAGTAAAAGCAAAAATCGATGTGAAAATACCTTGAGTATTTTTCCGAAACAGACAAAAAATATTTTTGTTTACTGGGTACGTGTTTCTACAAGCATCGTCCTCGGGCGACTGCCTGGAGAAGTTCGGGGCACAGTGCGTCTATTGCACTGCACGCGACATGTTCAGTGGCCAATCTGGCAATGTCGCGTTTTGGGCTTACTTCCCCTAATAGATCTAAATAAGATCAAACTGAAACCAATTGTGACGTGACTTCTTGGTTCTGAAGGGGTTAATTATGCTGCAGGCAGGATGCCTCAAGCAAATACCCTTCCTCGTCGAGAAGGTGTAGGCAAGTAAAAAGATGTTCATGCGGAAACGATAGATTCAGTGTTTATTGGAAATATGAAGGCACGGTATTTACACGACAGAAAGCATAAGAAATAGGAGTAACACATACGAAGATGATAGAGGATATTAAAAAGTAGCATAATATAAACTTAGAGAATTTAAGTACTCGCACGCCGGGCGTGATATACGATTGCGCAAGCGACCAGCCGTCGTTCCGCGTCTAGTAGTGTTTTACGACTGCCCGGACTGCCTTTAGCGTTCTGAAGCGTGCGCCGCGCGCTGGAGTATGTGCGGCTCGATGACGTAGCCGAGCGACTAGACAACATGATACGACGGCTCCCGCTAATAACAAAATATTGCGCTGTCTGTTTGTCACAATACAGTGTTTTTAAATTTAATAAAAATAGGTACATAGGCACTATACTATATGTTAGATTACGTAACTTTTTAATAAAATATATAAAAATTTAGAATAGACAATTGACTTACAACTAAATTAACAATTATTAATTATTTACAAATGACCTACGCCCACAGTTCCTTAAGCTGGACTACTCTGAAACAGAATCTACGAGTATATTGACATTCATATCTTAACAGTTAATGGTAAATTAATATTAATAACAGTATCCAAATCTACCGTAACATCAGACAGACATGTTGTATATAGTAACCCTTTTTATTATGCACAGACACAAAATTTCATCCAAATCGGTGACAAACACACGTGCGTAGGGTAATTAAATAAGTAGCTTACCTATTAATAAATTTTTAAAGCAATTATTTTGCTAAATTTCTCATATTTTTTTAATAAAGTGGAAAAAGACAATTCTATTCGAGACAGGGATTGAACCTGTGACCTTTGCCTAACCAGGGCAATGTTCTAGCCACCTGAACTACCCGAACCGTATCGAATCAAGTTGAAATTCTCCATCATATTTTTTTTAATCGTCATTTTAAGAGTATGACCAGAGCCATCTATCGAGCTAATGAACAACTCGATACCAATGAACAGTGTTACAACCATTTTAAACATTGATGCAATGGACTCCACTCAGTATTGTTACGTTCGTAGGGTGGGTACTAATAGGAATTGCACTATTTAGCTTCGATCACTTCGATTCGCACTGTTCGCTTCCTCAAAGGAGACTGTCCTGTAGCCGCGAGCTCGGCCCTTTATATACGCCTAGTAATGTTCTGAAATATTCGGGAGAATTCGTTCGGTACCTACAATTCAAGTAAGAAAGTTCTCGAAGTATTGCTGTCCCTTCTGGTGCTATCTCTACCACATAGTTCTAGAATGTTCTTAGGTGTAGCTATCTCTTTTTAATAGTGCTATCCCTGTCTAATAGCTCTGGAATGGTCTGAATGTAGCTCTCTCTTTCTAATACTGCTATTACTGTCACTCCTTAAAATTTCGCCATATATTGAAGTTGGTGTCAAAGGCCCATAAGGGGTCCTGAAAACGCCTGAAAAAAGGTTTTCAGGTTATGATGGCATGTGATAGGGGGTGGCCTGGAACGGACTGAAAACATGTTTCAGGCGCCAACGGCAACTGAGGTGAAATTCAGATAATTTGGTATGTAATAGAGCCTCCTCGGAAACGGCCTGAAACCGCTTTTCAGCCTGCTGAAACGTTCCCAAGGCCCAGAAAATGACGTTTAAAGTTGTTCACTAGTCCGCCGGCGTAACACTACACCCTCCTAAGACATGCTCGTCTCGAGCATCGTTGTCTCCATGATATCTGGCAAGTCGGTCAACGTGAACAATCTTGCAGGGACTACGAGGACTCCGCTGTATTCGATACGTGACGTCATTGATTCTAGTAACCACTTTATACGGTCCTACCCAGTTAGGGGATAGCTTTGGGGACTTCCCTTTCCGCCGCATAGGATTATGTAACCACACCAATGAGCCTTCATCAAACCCAACTTGGTTTGATCTCCGATCATATCCAGTTTTCATCCTTTCACTAGCTTGAAGCCCGTGTTCTCGAACAAGCTTGTGAACATCGTCGATCTGATCCCGTAACTCGCTCGCGTACTCGGTGATGGATCTAGGTGAGTCTGGAGGACGCCCAGTTAGAAGATCTGCAGGTAGACGAAGTTCTCTCCCAAAATTCACGTATACCGGGGTAACAGCTGTGCTTTCATGAGTGGCGGACCTATACGACATCAAAAAGAGCGGAATGTGTCGGTCCCAATCTTTCTGGTGACTCTTAACAACTTTGGTCAAGTGTCTTTCCAGTGTCTGGTTGAATCTTTCGGACTATTCCATCCGATGGTGGGTGATATGCCGTAGTTCTCGTTTTATGCAAACCAATTATCCGGCAAGTTTCTTGAAAGACCATAGACTCAAAGTTCCTGCCCTGGTCGCTATGAATTTCAAGTGGCACTCCAAACCGACAGAATACCTCATTTACTAATTTTTCCGCTATGGTGGTCGCTTCCTGGTTGGGAATAGCAAATACCTCCGGTCATTTGGTAAAGTAATCCATCACCACCAAAATGTACTTATTCCCGGAGTCTGATGTTGGAAACGGGCCCGCAACATCCAAAGCAATTCTTTCCCAAGGTACTCCAACGTTGTACAACTTCAACGCTCCTCTGCTGTGGGTATGTGGACCCTTGACTGATGAACAGCTAGTACACTTTTTACACAAGTCCTCAACGTCTTCACGGCAGTGAATCCAGTAAAACCGTTGGCGAATTTTCATTAGCGTCCTTTTGACTCCAAGATGTCCACCGGAAGTTCCGTCATGAAAACTCTTCAAAAATCTCTCACTCTTATCTTTGGAACAACAACCTGCAGGTGAGCATCTTTCCCATTCAAGGTGAGCGGGAGGTAGTGTTCGGAATTGGTGAAAAGAACTACCGGCATAAAGTCATCGTAGCTTATATCGTGGACGACTGCATCGTTGGCCTAGATTTCATGAGAGGATACGGCTGCAAGATCGACTTGAAAGTTGGAGTTCTGTAATTCGGATCCGACGAGGTGCCTATGGAAGGTGGGAAGGTGGAATTTATGGGAATGTGTACTGTGCACGAAGGAGCATTCTCCATCCGAGGTCTCAAGGGCTGGTTCCGATAAGTTTGCCCTATCATGCAGAGCGCGGGGCCCACCGTTGTGTGTTGGTGGAGAAGATAGACGACGGAAGACCCTGGATCGTCGCTCGTAAGGAATTGCACTATTTAGCTTCGATCACTTCTATTCGCACTGTTCGCTTCCTCAAAGGAGACTGTCCTGTAGCCGCGAGCTCGGCCCTTTATATACGCCTAGCAATGTTCTGGAATATTGGAGGGAATTCGTTCGGTACCTACAATCGGGTACATCTCTAGAATGTTCCACACGATACTAGTTGCTCCTTCGGTATGTGCCGGAAAGTTCTCGAAGTATTGCTGCCCCTTCTGGTGCTATCTCTACCACATAGTTCTAGAATGTTCTTAGGTGTAGCTATCTCTTTTTAATAGTGCTATCCCTGTCTAATAGCTCTGGAATGGTCTGAATGTAGCTCTCTCTTTCTAATACTGCTATTACTGTCACTCCTTAAAATTTCGCTATATATTGAAGTTGGCGTCAAAGGCCCATAAAGGGTCCTGAAAACGCCTGAAAAAGGGTTTTCAGGTTATGATGGCATGTGATAGGGGGTGGCCTGAAACGGACTGAAAACATGTTTCAGGCGCCTGAAAGCAACGGCAACTGGGGTTTTGACAAAACCGATCAAAGAGAGACCTCACACCATACATTGAAACATACAATTATCTGAACCCCACCGATAAATAATTAACAACCAAGTGACTCTATTTTTAAATTTCTAAACAAAAAACAAAAGCGACTCAAAGGAACATCAAAATTTCACAGGTAAAATCAGTTATTTGTATTGAAAAATTTAATGGTGATATTTCGTATTTTCCTTTATTTATTATTTATTTATTTTATTTATTTAACGATTTATGTACACAATATCATTATAAAAGATGAAAAGAGTAGGATAATTGTACAACGGTATCTACTGCTTATTTCTTAAAGAAATCTCTTCCAGCAGACCGGCGAGAGGAAAGCTTCAAGAAATAGTTAAATAAATATAAATAAATATCCATCACGCCTTATCCCCGAAGGGGTGGCAGAGGCATATTATGTGCCCACTTTTCACCGTGTGGATTCCTGTCCCACGTAATAGGTGGTGAGCCCATTGCCGTGTTGAAATAGACAGACGCAGGTTGTGGCTACCTGCTGTTGAAATTTTTTTTTAAGCCGCTCATAAGGCCTTCAACCAGGCTTAACGACTGCCATTTTACTGGCAACCGGGACCAACGGCTTAACGTGTAAGAAATAGTTAAAGAGGTAGAAATGTGTAAGAGAGTTTAAAAGAACGAGAATTCATACACACAAATTTACTTAAATATATTACATACATATTTTACAAGTATAAAATAAATATACACATATATATAGACTTTCAAGATAAAGAGGAAATATAGTGTTCACGGACTCACTTTTTGAAAGAGGAGATATTGTTACTTTCTCTGATGACAGGCGGCAAGGAATTCCATAATCTGACTGCATGTACAGTAAAGGAATAGGAATAGAAATCGGTTTTGTGGACAGGGTATTTGAGGTTGGATCGGAGATGAGACCTGCAAGGAGCATTAGGAGATCTTGCAAATGAGAATTGCTCCTTCAGATAGCACGGAGTTTTAGGATTATATAAAATATTAAAAACAAGGTATAGTATTCGAGTGTTTCTGCGAAGGCGGATTGGGAGCCTGAATTCCTGGCGAAAATGTAAAACATGGTCATACTTTTTGAGATTGTAGATAAACCGGATACACAAGTTTTGCAGCCTCTCAAGTTTATCTAGTAGCTCCTCTGTGGCATCTAAATAGCAGGCATGAGCGTAGTCAATAATGGGCTGGATGAGGGTCTGAGCAAGACTAATCCTAGTTCTAAAGGGCAAAAACGATTGTAGGCATTTCAATGAGTGGAAAGTGTAGTGAACCTTTTTGCTGGCTGCATTGACCTGGGCACTCCAGGATAAATTAGTATCCATTAGTATTCCAAGATTTTTAACCTTATCAGAGTAAGGAATCGGAATACCGTCCAGTGACACAGGCGGAAACCCAGCCCTTACTGAGTCGGTACACAAATATCTGCTGCCATTTACAATAGCTTGAGATTTTTGAGGAAGTAATGAGTTTATTATGTATGTTTCTAGCCGTTTAAACCTACCCTGAACTTTTACAAACCTTTCAATATCAAAATTAGTCAAATCGGTCCATCCATTCTTGAGATTTAGTAAGACTAACGAACAGCAATTCATTGTTTTATATATAGATTTAGTAGATAAAACTTTTAATAATAATAAACCGGTTAAATAAATAAACACATACACAAACAGAAATAAAAAAAACTGCGTGTACACGCGTTAGAAGGTATACTGCTTTAGTCTAATAAGATTTTGTCACATATACCACAACTCTTTGTTTGTAACAGGAATGATAAATTAGTAAGAAAAATAACATCACAAAATTAAAACTACTTTGAATGTAGTTATAATTTGTCATGGAAGCACTTTTCAGCTAACTTCATGGTGTCGGTTTTTAAAGACTGTCTGCGCGCGCATCGTAAAAAAATACTATCATCATTTTTTACTAACGCGCCAAAAGAAGTACCAATAACTTCAAAAATATGTATGCGACTTTGTACCACGACCTTGCGACGTTTTTTTAAAGGATTCCTTTAGTTAATTTGTTAGATGGTCTAATGATTCCGCCGAACAGAACACCTGATTTTTGAATAGTTTTTGTTTTATCTTCATTTTGTTTAAAGGGACTTTTATCCAACATGTGACATGTCAGCCCCATTTAGAATACTTTTAAGAAGGTTTTCTGTCAATTTTATCACGCTACCAAAAAACGAGGACGTTTTGCAGCTTAACTTCTGCAAGTTGTATAAAATAGCTGAGAATTATTGTCAAAATAATGATTCCGAATAGGAATGCGGCTCGTTTCCGATCGTAAATTCATAAAACGTGATCCTAACAAAGCTTTTTCACGACAATCTCGATATTTGCCGGTTATTTTTGTCCAACTCCACACTATTGTGTGCATGCTACTCGTGTGCATGATTTTTTAAAAATATTTTTGGCTTGGCTACCAAGATCTTTATTAAATTTTGCTTTAATTCAATCTTTCTTCTTAGCTAACTCAAGTACACTACAAAAATCAGGATAATCAAATGGTTCTTTGTCACCCCCATCTTGAGGAGCCAAGGACACAAGCAAAGTCATTTTGTATTCACTAAAAGAGCCACTGTGTTAGTCTACCTTGTCGAAAATTTTCCCGTTTTGTTGACATTTATGATTACTAGATATTCCCCTTTCCTGGGTAGTAGCGTGATATTATAGTAAGTACCTGAATTTCCTGAAATCCAACTAAACAAACTCTTCAACTTTAAATATTAGTATAATAATCACTTTCTTTTAATTACCTTGTCCAACCTTTTATGTCTAAGAATCTAGGTAGGCACCATTTTTATAAGTTAGGTACATAGGTACGTACATGACATTGTCAACATATATACCATCGTCATAAAACACGGGCATGGGCTCACCATCTGTTACGTAGGACAAAAATGCATACGGTGAAATGTGGGCGTATACTATGCCTCTGCCTATCCCTTCGGGGATAAAGACGTGACAATATGTATGTCATAAAACAGAAAGCCTTACAATGTTTATCTAACACGCCTTATTCCCAAAGGAGTGGCAGAGGCATACGTCCATATTTCACCTTGTGCATTCCTGTCTCACATAGTAGATAGGTGGTGAGCTCATTGCAGTGTTGAATTAGACAGACGCAGGTTGTGGCTGCCTGAAACTGCTGTTGAAACTTTTGAAACTTGGTTTACCGACTGCCATGTTACTGGCAACCGGGACCAACGGCTTACCGTGCCTTCTAAAGCACAGAAACGCTTGCATATGGAAATGAGCCTTTTGTATATTGGATCAGTGAGGAACGATTGACGAAGAAGATATATTATGCGAAAGTAGAGGGTAGAAGGAGTCAGGGTAGGCCGTTACTTACATATGAAGACCACGTGAGCAGATTGCTCAAAAACGAAAAAGTCAACTCGGATACCCAGACGTGCATGTATGAAGCGATTGATGAATCTGCAAGAAGCGAAAGAAGTATACATGGATCGCGAAGCCTGGCGATCTGCCTTCTCTGTCTACCCCGTCAGGGATATAGCGTAAAGATAGTTAGGTAATATATTGAACGTTCATTTCCAATTACGAGCGTTCCGAATTATGAAAAATATAATTTTAATAAATCTAAATCCCATTTCAATATAAAAATAACTTCAAAAACTAATAACAATCAAAACAACTCTTTCACGTTAACTTTAATACAAAAAATCACAAAAAAATAATTATGACACCACAATTTTTAAAAAAAAAACCTCACAATTTTCATGGTCAGGAAACAGAGAGACAGAGTCATAGGAACGCGGACTCCGGGCTTCGAAGTGACCAACCGGGACTCACGTTCGTTCTGATGATGATCATGAGCTGGTACAAACCGTATTCCTCTGTTTAACCACGTCTAGAAAATTTCTGTAACAAAATTTCATCACAATTAATGCAGCAAAAACTGACTACCCCTGTGGGATAGTGGCATAGTGAGGTCTCTCGTTCTTCATCGCAGTGTATTTTCAGTTACTTCTAAATCCTACCTGGATTTGGAGTCTGGGATTAACTTTCATATGGCTGCTAGGAGCAGCTCGACTGCCTCGGTGGCGCAGTGGTAGTATACCTATGCGACTGCCGCGCTGTGGTCCCGGGTTCGATTCCGGGGTCGGAACAAATATTTGTGCGATCCACAAATGTTTAGGAGTTTGTGTGTTCCTATGTATATTCATGTATGTTAATATGTATGTATTTAGAAATTTAGAAGTTTGTATATCAATTGCCTAGATCAAATAATCCAAGCTTAGGTACCTATAGCTTACCTATAGCTAGATGGCGCTGTGTAAAAAGTGTCCCAAAATATTTATTTTATTTTATTTATTGAGGTGAAACTTTTTTATCGACGTATGAGATGAGATAGATGGCTTTGGTCATACTTTTAAATGACGATTAAAATATAGTGAAGAATTTCAACTTGTTCGGCAAGGTCAGCGGCTAGAACATTGCCTAGGTTAGGAAAAGGTCACGGGTTCAATCCCCATCTCGAACCAAGATGCCTTTTTTCACTTTAATAAAAAAATATGTAAAAGTTAGCATACAAATTGATTTAAAAAAATATCGAATATTAATCAATTTATCAAATGCTATTGATCGAGGGTGACATTGATTCCGTGCTCTATATCCTGTGACCGAGACTTACCCCACAATAGTTTTCAGTGTCGACGCCTCGCAGAGATTGTTGTGCCCCAATCCTAGTCCTTTCTCAAACGCTTGGAAGACTAGCGGGGCATCGTTGGGTCCGCGCGAAGCCGCTATCTGATCACGGAGCTGGGAGATGAAAAGTTGTATTGGTACAGTCAGCTCCAGAGAAATCTCAACCCCAGTAATTTACATTAGCTTTCAAAAGGGGTGAGATTTCTATGGAGCTGTCCGTACCTATTTTTTTAGTGCATTTAGATGTTGAGATCCTGTAGGGTAAAACCAGCCTCACTGATAAGTGGTGCCACCTGCTGACTCTGCTGACTACCGGATGAGGTCATGGCGAAGAGAGTATGGAGTATGAGCGATACTCGTCGTAGGTGAAGGAAACTGCGTGCTTGTATACCAACGTTTATTGCCATCTTCCAGGACACTTATTCTCCTTCCACCAGAATTACCGATATGCTAGCTACGAACAATACTTTGTCAACTCGACACACGAGAATGAACACAATATACAAGACACAAGAATGAGCCGTCTCATGAAGCTCACATGTTCCTATTTTATATCGTGTGGAAACATAAGTAAGGTAGGTAAGCGTAGGCCTGTGCTACCAACATAGCGAGTAACATCCTAATACTGACGACATATTGGCATGGGAATAAGGCTGCCTTTTTTTTTATACGTGACAAGTCAAATTGGAGTCGCCCGCCTGATGGTAAGCAAGGACGTTGATCCATGATTGGGGCCGTTATCTCAACCCGCAGGGCTCCGATAGCGACTCCCATCTTGAGATTCTCTGTAAGAGGAGGGAAACACATGCGCTGGCAGAGTTCCATGCTTTAATGGCGCGATATATGAAATATCTACGGAATCTTTCGATTCTAGGCACGATGGTGTCCACAGTGTAAGGATTACAACTCAGTATATATTAGAACGGGCTCAATCTCAACGAGTTGTTGATTCTTGTTTCGGGGCTCTCAGTTTTAATAAATCTTGATGTAAATACCTTAACAGCCAGACTAAACGGCACAATCTTGTCTCCTTTGGAGTGCAGTATCAGGATGGGAAGTTGGGGCACACTGCAGAGATACTGGTCGGTGTTGAAAGCATACTCCGACGACGACGTGAACGGCTTCACGAAGGTATCCTTGTAGTATGGCAGCCAGGATACCAGCTGGAAACAAAATGGATAAATGCGTTTGGGTACCTAAGGTTTTTGGATGGGTTTTGGCATTATTTCGATGAAATCAAATCAAATCAAAAATCTTTATTCATGTAGGTCACAAAGTAACACTTATGAACGTCAAGATTACTGCTTCTACATTTACATTTACTGCCAGATTCGCAAAGCAATATGTAGAGCCAGAGGAAGAACCTGGCAATAAAACTCATGGCCACTCTTTTCTAACCGCCATTTGACACAGTTTGATTAACATCAGCGTATCGTAGTCTACTACTGGACGAAGACCTATCACAATCGTTTGAGGAGCGACGGCACTGCTCTCGAGGTCAACCACATTGGCTAACGTGGTACAGTAAAGTGGTAAGTAAAGGTATCTTATATATATAGTATAGATTATATGATGCGTATGTGTATCGAGCCTACTACAAGCAAAGCACACAAGGGAGTGAGCGCGCAGTCGGGTGCGCTTTCTTTGTCTCTCCATCTCTCTTTCTCTGTCCCTGTCTCTTTTTATCATATAACCTAAACACACGTATATTTTTTTTTAAATGTTTAGTACTTCGTTCCTGACGGGGGTTACCCGCCCGCACATTTTTTTTCGTATACAAGTCCTCATGTATGCTATAAATAAATAAATAATAAATATTGTTGGGACAACTCACACAACGTCATCTGATTCCAAACTAAGCAGAGCTTGTACTATGGTAACCAGATAAATAACACCCAGACACAGAATAAACCATCGTGCTCATCACACAAAGTTTTATTCTTGGTGGGAATCGAACTCACGACTTCTTGCATAGCAGTCGGATACAGTCCACTCCCACCGCGCCACAGAGAGTCAACCGAACTCCTACCGACTAAAACCACACGTCGCCCTTTCATCTGCTATAACCGACAGTCCAGGGTGCGCCCTCGGAAGGATAGCCCCAGAGCTTCCGACAGACTTTATCAGCTATGACGGCCTCGTCTCAGGAGTTAGAGGTATTTACCTTAGAGAATGGATGGCCCTCAATCTCATCCATCAGGTTATTGAAGGGTGCTTCTAATATGACTGCATCAGGTAGAGGCAATGGTGCTCGGCCTTGTTCAGCACACAAGGCGTTCATGTGAGCAGCCATGTTCGCAGCTACTGCTGTACCTGAGAATAAGACATGCCTTCTACATTGCCATTGAAGGATCCTTTGTAAAAATAACCAGCATCCTGCTAGGTAGAAATACAAACACTGTTTGTTCTACGACTTTTGATAATTCTTTACGAAGCGAGTACTATCACACAATAATAATCGCTTTAGAGAACTCCTGTTGTATGCAGCGATGGACGCGCATCAATTCGATTGAAAAAGGTCAAGGTCAAAGGAGCTAGCGTCCGCCTACCTTTATCGACTGTGATTTCTACAAGTCGCGTGGTACTGCTATAATTCAAGCAGTTAAGTATATTTAAATAAAGTTAAATTAGTAAACAAGAAACAAAATAAAATAAGGAATTCGTAAAACATTTTTGAAGTGAAACTTCTTTATCGACTTTGAGAAAAATTTTATAGTTGCAAAAAATATCGTCACGTTTTTTCGGTTACGTGCCATGTTGTTTTGCAGTGAAACTTTTTTATAATATCTAAAACTTCTTAAACGACGAATTAGAAAGTTTCATCATCATCCGAGCGTCTGTCCCAGTTGATTCTCACGACGCCCGGGATCCGCTTTCCTACATTTTCTCCTCCACTTCGCACGATCGTCGGCATCCCCTGTAGTGAGACCGTTGGCACGCATGTCATCCCTTACGACGTCAAGCCAGCACTTTTTGGGTCCGGTCCGACCGACCGGGACCAGGCGGGGCTGACATGGCCGGACATTTGTTTCCTACGTAGCCCGGCGGTTGCAAGACGTGACCATACCAACGAAGGCGACTCTCTTGCAACTTGTCTGCAATGTCACGGACGTGAAGGCTGCCGCGGATGCGAGAGTTAAAAGGACAGGCCTAATAATGGTTTTGTAGACCCGTCCCCTCAACCGGATCGGCATTGTGTGTGACCCTAAGTCACAAATGACACCCGTCAGCTCCCGCCATTTAGCCCACGCGGCAGCAATGCGTGACTTGACATCGCAATCGATGTCACTGGACGTGTGAAAAACAGATCCCAGGTATTTAACCTGGTCCGTGCGCTCGACCAAATCACCGCCTATGCGAACGGATGTGGGATCTGTCGAGTTTAGTGCCAAGTACTCGGTCTTCGCCACATTTAGTTTCAGACCGCCGTTCTCAAGCGTCTCCTTCCACGCCTTCCCACGTCGCACCAATCTGCCCCTGTCCGCGTCTGTCAGCGCAATATCGTCAGCATACATGAGCAACCATGGAGGCTGCTCATGCGAGTTCCTGATGCTGTCCGACAATTCATCTAATATTACACTGAATAGAAGCGGACTAAGGACCGAGCCCTGGTGTACCCCGACGGTGATGAGGAAGGGTTTCGTGTCGCCAACAGCAGTCCGAACCATGGAATCGGAGTCACAGTACATGCCCGGATAGTGTCAATAGACCTCAGGAACCCCTTTGGACCGCAGTGCCCACCAGATCATCGCACGAGGAACACAGTCGAAGGCCTTCTGCATGTCAAGAAACATACAGTGCAGAGGCGTGTTCTTCGACCTGTATTTCTCTGCGAGAACCCTCAGGGCAAAAACAGGGTCCATGGTCCCATGACCAGGGCGAAACCCATATTGACACCCCGAGAGAGTACACTCCTGCCGGATCCGAGAGTCTATAATCCTCTCGAAGATCTTCATGGTGTGGGACATCACCTTTATACCGCGGTAGCTCCCGCACTCCTGCACTGACCTTTGTAGACTGGAGTAATAATACTCAGTCTCCATTGGTTTGGGATCTGCCCGCTAAGGAGTATGCGGTTAAAAAGGTTTACTAAGATGCCCACACCGCGAGGACCCATCGCCTTCCAGGCTTCGATGGAGACTCCATCGGGTCCGACAGGTTTCCGATTCTTCATGCGGCGAAGCGCAGTCAGGATTTCTCCAGGCGTTACCGGTGACACTAGTCCCAGACGTATTAGAAAGTTTATAGCTGTAAAAAAAATATCGTAAAGAAGTTTCACTTCTTATCTGTATACACACACATATTTTTTTAATGATGTAGCTATTGAGTCCTAGCAGTTTGCTGGTGTTTTACAAATGACCTTGTATACTAATATAATAAAGCTGGAGGAGAGTTTGTTTGGTGAACGCGCTTATCTCCGGGTATAGACCATACACACATACCGATGTTCAAATAAAAAATTTCTATATGTGTTGGATAGACCATTTATCGAGAAAGGTTGTATTTTAATTTTAATTTTAATCATTCTTATTATACTAGCGGTACGCTATGATGGCCGTTTTGACGTTTGTCCTTTCGTGAAGTTTCGTAATTTATACTACGGTAGAAATAAGAGTACTTATGTAAAGCAAGTAAAATATTATCACTATTGTAATGTGCCAAGACGGCCATCATAGCGTGCTGCTAGTTTGTATGTCACGAGCGAAGCCGTGTCCGGCTATCTATAGGTACTAATATTATAAAGCTGAAGAATTTGTTTGTTTGTTCTATTGAACGCGCTAATCTCAGGAACTCCTGGTCTGATTTAAAAAAATCATTTTGTGTTGGATAGTCCATTTATCGAGGAAGGCTATAGGCTATATAACATTACGCTACTACACTGGGGAGCAGAGCAGTCGTCATAAATGTCGACGAATCGGGCAAATTTTTATGCATCATTGTATAATTTATAAGCGACGGGATTAAATAGGTGCGACGGGAAGTCGAAATATTCCACGGGCGAAGCTGTGGGCGTCATCTAGTTGATAATTAAGGAATAGTTGTCCCAACTAACCTAGGGAGTGTCCCCATACGACGACAAGTGGCCTTTTATTCTGTTCCAGGGAGTCGTGCAGCCATCCGTACACAGCCAGAGCATCTTCCACCACCCCTCGCTCCGTGGGTCTGATACGAGTAGAATCTCCATAACCTTGATTAACACAATGAACCGAAAGTTATGTATATGTAGGTAGTTATGTATATTATGTTGTTATAAAGGGCGTGCTCCATTGGTTTGGACACATTCAACGAATGAGTGAGGAACGATTGACGAAGAATATATATTTTGCAAAAATAGAGGGTAGAAAGAGTCAGGGTAGGCCGAGATTTACATATTAAGACCACATGAGCAGATTGCTCAAAAACGGAAAAGTCCAAAGTACTCAGATACCCAGACGTGTATGTATGAAGCGATTCATGAATCTACAGGAAGCGAAACAAGTATGCATGGATCGTGATGCTTGGCGATCTGTTCTCTCTGACTACACCGTCAGGGATATAGCGTGAAGAGCAAAATTATAGATAAGCAGAGGCCCGCTTCCCACAGGCTGTTCTTGGGATAAAAAAGGCTGAGCGTTATACAGGGTGTCAGCTACCTCCAAATCATATTTCATGCAATTTGGTCCAGCCGTTTGAGCGTGTATAAATAACAAACATATACACACACAAACTTTCGCCCTTATAATATTATACATACATATAGTCACGCGCCTGTATCCCCAAGTGGGTAGGCAAAGACATACTATACGCTCACATTTCACCGTATAAGTTTTGTCCCACGTAACTGACAGTGAGCAAATAATTGCCGTGTTGAAATAGACAGTCGAACTGTTGAAATTTTTCAAACCACCCATAAGGTCTTCAACTTGACTTAACGACTGCCATGTTATAACCGGAACCAACGGCTTAACGTGGCTTCCGAAGCACGGAAACGTTTGTAAATGGAAATACCACACAGCGGTCACCCATCCGTAACCAGCCATAGCGAAATTTAAACGAATAGGAAACAAGTGCAGGGTATACAAAAATAAAAGGAAGTACCATGATATTTTTATTTTAAAGAGAAAAACTTTCGCAAACACTGTCTGGACTCGAACAAGCGTTTTCTGGTTCAACGCACCAGATGTGTTTACAAACTACACCACCGAGACCTGCTCAAAACTGACGAATTATTCCACCTCTTTACGTCTAAAGGCGAAGCAAGGAGTCCAGCTCGTTACTGAATTCTTTTTCCAATAAAAAAAATAATTTAGAAAAAAATAAGTTAGCATACTAATTGCTTTTCAAAATTGTTTCTTAAAGTACCTCGATAATCAAAAGTGATGACGTGGAAGTTCAGCTCTTGAAATATCCTGTACATCTGAAGACGGTGAGGAGATGCGCGGTGGTTTGAATTTCCTGAAACATAAAATGTGTCAATGCAACTTACAATGTGCCTTGCGTGCGTCTATATTTTGCTGATTTTAGAAGTATTTATTATTTATCTATCACGCCTTATCCCCGAAGGGGTGGCAGAGGCATATTATATGCCCACTTTTCAGCAAGTGTTTTCCTGTCCCACGTAAAACACGGTGGTGAGCCCATTGCCGTGTTGAAATAGACAGACGCAGGTTGTGGCTACCTGCTGTTGAAATTTTTCAGCCTTCAATTTGACTTAACGACTGCCATGTTACTGGCAACCGTTAAGTCAAGACCAACGGCTTAACGTGCCTTCTGAAGCACGAAAACGCTCACAAATGTAAATGAGGACCTATCCGAGGACCAGCCATAGTGAAAGTTGGATAACTCGGTGATCGTTTACAGAACACTGAGTCCGCGGGGCCACGACCGCTTCTCTAGAAGTATGCAATTGTGGAAACATGGGTTTGGGTTCTTAGCTAACAAGCTACTGCACTAAGATCTTCAGTGGTAGCAGGTTATCAGCATTACCCCAGGATGAAGGGAGAGTTTTACTACCCAAGTATTGTGAGTGCTGCCGACTACGATTTTTTTATTGGTACTAATCCCACCGGCATTCCCATTACTGTGACTCCTGTAAATCGGGATCTCCAGTAATGACCAATACCAGAAAACTTACACCGAGCTCGATCTCGGCAAAATCTCAGGAGAAGTCAGAATGTCTTGGAACCCGCAACGAAAGTAATCAGAAGATCATTTTGAGGGAGTTGGAAAAGAACGTAACGCCTCTTCCCTCGTTTGCAAAGCGGGAGACCTGGGAATTAGGTGTAAATCCTATAGAAAAAGGGACGCACTACGGTAATAGTTTATTTTGAGTCCTATGTGAGCTAAATTTGATGGCAGTAAAATGTATGTCAGAAACGTTTAAAAAGTGTTTATAGCGTATACGATTATCCCATATAGGTGAGCGTATTGCCGTTGGACATGGACAGGGGCAGGTTGTGGCTACTTGCTGTTGACAGTTTACTAGCTGCTCAAAAAGTTCTCCAATTTGGTTTAGGGCCAATGCACACACTGCCCAGCATCGGCAATCACGCGTTATAGTAACTGCACGAAGCGAAAGAAGTAGGTATGCATGGATCGCGAAGCCTGGCAATCTGTACTCTATGACTACCCCGTCAAGAATACAGAGTGTAGATAGCTAGTTAGTTAGTTAGTTAGAACTAGCTATCTTCACGTTGGAGTCCTGGTTGGTTGGCTGAATTCTTTGTGGCAGAGGAGACCGATATATTCTATTGTTCTCTTAGTGAATTCATTATGGTAGCATTATATCTATCTATATTCACGGTATATCCCTTACGGTATAGGAAGAGAGGACACATCGCCAGGTTTCGCGATCCATGCATATTTTTTTCACTTCCTACAGATTCATTAATCGCTTCATACACGCACGTCTGGGTATCCGAGTACTTTTGACTTTTCCGTTTTGACTAATCTGTTCACGCGGTCTTCATTGTAAGTCTCGGTCTACCCTGACTTCTTCTACCCTCTACTTTCGCACAATATATTATTATTATATTCTAGCAAGTTAATTACCAATTAGTATCTACATTACATTTTATTTTATGTATTTTGATATGCCTACGCTGTCGCATTGGGTTCTTTCTGCCTGTAACGATAGATGTACGTTTCAGATAAATAAATAAAAATACTTAGTACGAGTAGGGCAATTTTGTAGTAGATAGTTGAGTCTTTATTATTGACGTTAATGTCCCTTGTGGCCCTCAAAGTAATACTCTTTTTATTCATTATATTTATATTTTTCATTTCAGTTCAGTCCGAGACCACCAGGACTTTAATTGATCGTGCTAATGAGTGTCTAGCACATAAGACCTTTTAGCCTTTTTGTTATAACCTCACTAAAAAGGCAATGGGTTCAAAATTTCTTCTAAATTTAACATCTAAAATAGACACTTAATTTATTAAATTTATTCGGCCCTTTAGACCCACCCCAGTTCCGTGCTTCGGAAGGCACGTTAAGCCGTTGGTCCCGGTTGCCAATAAAATAGCAGTCGTTAAGTCAAGTAGAAGGCTGAAAAATTTCAACAGCAGGTAACAACAACCTGCGTGTGTCTATTTCAACACGGCAATGGGCTCACCACCTATTACGTAGGACAGAAATACACATGGTGAAAAGTGGACATATAATATATATGCCTCTGCCACCCCTTCGGGGATAAGGCGTGATAGATAAATAAATAAATATAAATATATATTTTTAATCTGCTTAAAGACATTTTTGGCTAATATGCTCTCTTAAAAATTCCTGCGTTTGTTTGTCTACCTCAACCCGGACACTGGCGAAACTGCGGTCCCTAATTCGCAAAGCTACAATCAAGGAAAAAAATAAAAGTAATACCTATGAACGTCAAGATTATTGCTTCTACATTTACTGCCAGATTCGCAAAGCAATAGGTAGAGCCAGAGGAAGAACCTGGCAATAAAACTCATGGCCACTCTTTTCTAACCGCCATAACATTGGTAACCGCCAGTAATTACATTAGTTACTTACTTACCATGGCAGTACAATACGATGGTGTTCTCCGTCCTCTTCAGTTCATCATGCAGACGGGAGTCGACCCTCAAATAGTCCCTGATCACGAACACGTCCCGGAACATCGAACATGGCACGATATGCCAAGCACCTTTGAAAATTATCAATGTATTTACGTAGTGATAAAATTAACTTACAATCAAGTTCACTCTGTGGCGCGGTGGGAGTGATTTCCACTGTTACGCAAGACGTCGTGGGTTCGATTCCCATCCAGGATAATTTTTTGTGTGATGAGAGTTTATTCTGTGTCTGGGTGTTATTTATCTATAATATGTATGTATTTTGAAATATATAAGTATGTTTATCAGTTATCTAGTTACCATAGTACAAGCTCTGCTTAGTTTGGAATCAGATGGCGTTATGCGAGTTGTCCCAACGATATGTATTTTTATATTGTTAAGGGGATAGTCATAGGTGATTTACACACCAACACTGATTTCACTGCCTCGGTGGCACAGTGGTAGTGTATGCGACTGCCACGATTGAGGTCCAGGGTTCGATTCCCGGGTCGGAAGAAATATTTGTATTATCCACAAATGTTTGTTTCGGAGTTTCAGTGCTACTTATGATACTATGTATGTATTTAGAAATATATAAGTATGTTTATCAGTCGTATAGATCCCAAAACACAAGCTTATATTAAGTTTACTTCGGGCTAGACGGCGCTGTATAAAAAAAAGAAACCACCGCAGTTTAGAGAATAATATTCAGCAAGCGTCCGCACTTGTTACTTTTCCCGCGTAGAATCCCCGGAGATATTAGTGAGACCGTTTTTTTAACGTGTGAAAATCCCCTCGGATGTCATGCCGGACTCGAATTGGCTAAAACCACACGGTCCCTGCCTAACTGACACTAAATTCTCTGTCTCTATAGGGCGGGAATTAATCCATACCAAGTTTGATATGACAGTTATCGGCATTCGACTCAAACTCCACACAAAAGTTCCGTCCACCGACCACGTTGCAGCTGGAAGGGTTCTCATAGTCCAGGTTCCGAGGGTAGTTTACTGAAAATAAGTAGTAAATAATTGTTTAACAGTCACTATCGCCAAACAACTACATTTCGGCATACGGGGCTTTTTTTTTTTGCACTTTTTTTTTTCCACGGCAATATTTCCATGTTGCATTGGACCATTGCCGTGTTGAAATAGACAGGCGCAGGTTGTAACCTACCATTATATTCTGCCGCCCATAAGGTCTTTAAATTTACTTAATTACTACCATGACACTGGTAAAAACAAACGAATGACTCCACGTATCTACGTGCCTTCCGAAGCACGGAAACGTTTCTATATGTAAATGCCACAAACGCTCACTCAACAATCAAGGAGTCGAGTCTACTAATTTAATCGCGTCAGAAGAGAATAGAAATTGTCGCTCAAAAGAGAGCCAACAGAAAAAAATGACAGTAATCGTAGTCTAGGTACCTACTATTACAATTGCGCTCCAATAGAATTCTATCGGCCGGCCGATAGAATGTTATTACCTAATACATGTAGCGCCTGTAAGTACCTCCTAATTTGCATTTTTGATATCTATTTTAATAT
Organism: Thumatha senex; assembly: GCA_948477245.1. Taxonomy (NCBI): domain Eukaryota; kingdom Metazoa; phylum Arthropoda; class Insecta; order Lepidoptera; family Erebidae; genus Thumatha; species Thumatha senex. The sequence goes on along the minus strand of OX419750.1, from coordinate 10,509,939 downwards.
TTTGATAGCTAAAAGCAGCTATTGAGTCTCTATTCTGCAGCTCGAGAAGTGTGATTGTGAAACATATAATAGTTTTAGTAGACCACCTAGTTTTGGACTAATCGCAATAGAACGACTATAGAATAGAACTAGAACGGCTTTCTATTACAAAATAGTAGACTCGGACCCCAGGAGTCAGGACCAATCGATGTTGTTGAGTTTGCAGGGGCTTACGAGCGCTCAGTATTCTTTAAAAGATCACTACCAGGCGCACATTGAGGGCGCCTTGAAAATATCCAACATTTCAACACGGCAATGGGCTCACCATCTCTTACCTATGTGAGTTAAAAATGCTTACGGCGTTGGCGTATAGTATGCCTCTGCCTACCGTTTCGGATAAAGGCCTAACTGATAAGTACCTAAGATGATATGAAATGGAAATATCTTTATTCATATAGGTCACAAAGTAACACTTATGAACGTCAAGATTATTGCTTCTTCATTTACATTTACTGTCAGATGCGCAAGGCAATAGATAGAGCCTGAGGAAGAACCTGGCAATAAAACTCATGGCCACCCTTTTTAATCGCCAGTAGTGTAGCTTATGAGCAATTTGAGCTTTTAAAATTGGTAAAAGAAAACTTACTACAGTTGGAAAACACCATTTTCCTCTGAACCGACTTGCTGTATTTAAATACCAGGGGCAGTACAGCCACCTGTACCACAAAAATACCGGCTGTCAGTGAGGCGCCTGTCAATAATATAGTCCTGGAATTGAAGAGAATCGTCTTAAGCTATGTACCCATAGAATTATAACGTATCGGAAATGTATGTCCCCACTCTTATCTCTATCGAAGCACTCGTGGCCCCGCGGACTTTCAGTATGGCTGGTCCTCGGATGGGTGACCACTTTGTAGCATTTACATTTGCCAGCGTTTCCGTGCTTCAGAAAACACGTTAAGTCGTTGGTCCCGGTTGCCAGTAACATAGCAGTCGTTAAGCTAAGTTGAAGGCCTTATAGCGGCTTAAAAAATTTAATCAGCAGGTCGCCACAACCTGCGCCTGTCTATTTCAACACGGCAATGGGCTCACCACCTGTTACGTGGGACAAAAGTGCCTACGGTGAAATGAGGGGATAAAGGCGTGAAAATATGTCAATTTTTCTTATCTCCATGCTGTAAATTTTCTGATAATAGACCATGTTTCAGGAGATTTTGATGGATCACATTACATAGAATATGTTATAGGTACCTACTGTTCTAAATTTTACAGCTCAAAGTTAATCTATACTAACATATAAAGCTGAAGAGTTTGTTTGTTTGATCGAACGTGCTAAACTTAGAAACTACTGGGCCGAATTGAAATATCCTCTTTGCGTTGGGTAACCCATTTATCAAGGAAGGCTATAGGCTATATATCATTACGCTATTACCCTGGAGACTCGAACAGTAGTCATAAATTTTGTATTGAACGGGATTTCGCGCGGCACTATATTACAACTAACCTTTTTATTCCTACGTGCATCAGTTGCCTCGGGACCACGACAGGTGCAACCCTGTCGAAACGTCGAGGAATAAAAAGGTATACTAACCTTTTAGTTGTAGGTAATATAGTGCCGCGCGAAATCCCGTTCAATACAAAATTATGCGTTTAACGCGTGTTAGTTTAAAACAAAAGTCAAAAAAACGGGTAAATTTTCATACATTATTGTAAAAGTAATAAACGACGGGATTAAATGGGTTCAACGGGGTTCGAAGTATGTCACGGGAGAAGCCGCGAGGGTCAGCTAGTTTTTGACACAAGCTTCTAAATGTAATTCAAGCTGGAACATTTCAATTGCAATTATATTCTATATAAAAGATGTAGGTAGTGACTAAGATAGAAAAAGGAATGCTTAGACAGATTAAGCAGATTTACGTAGCGAGAATGAGAAGGCAAAATGTTAGGGGTCGACCTCGCCGTACGTATGTCAATCAAATCGATGACCTTTTGGAAAAAGGCCAGGTTAAGAGTATCCTTAACCGGCGGGCGTGTATGAAAACACTTATGAAAGTAGGAGATGCGAAAGTTGTATGCCAGGATCGTAGTAAGTAAAAAGCTTACCCCAATGGGAAACAGGCGTGATGATATGCATGTGTGTATGTAAACTACTTCGATCAAGGAGTCTATCACTGTTTACTGCAGAACGTAGACCAGTCCCAATTTCATTTTGAAGGGGGAGGGGGTTTTGTCTTACTGTACCAAGATGGTCTGACGGGTTGGTACAGAATTTATTTTTCCAGTTTACATTCTGTTCATGACCTCATCTGGTAGTCAGAAGGTGCACCGTTTGTAAGTGAAGCTGGGGCTGTACCTACTAGTCTTATTTATGCTATCTGTTCATCTTAATTAGTAAACTAGTTGACGCCCGCGGCTTCGCCTGCGTAGAGAAGTTTTCCCGTTCCCGTTTTCCACAGGAACTTGTTCCCGGGATAAAAAGTAGCCTATGTGTTATTCTAATGTATAAGCTATATTATTGTAGTTTCATTAAAATCTATTCAGTAGTTTTTACGTGAAAGAGTAACAAACATCCATACAAACGTTCGCATTTATAATAGTATTAAGATTAAGATTAGCTTACTCTACAATCATATTGAGGAGCTAATCTGCAATTAAATATTTTTATATCAGATTTTCTTAGCATTTTATCTATTTTTATACAATATTTTACATTATTTAAAGCAAATGTTTCCTTTTTAATTTCACTTCACCAATATATAAACATGTTTGTCATATTTTTGACATTTTCATTTATTTTGTTTATGAGTAATTCAGATTGAAACTGATGGCGTAGGTAAGGTTTAATTCTATAGTCACGTTGTACCACAGACATACAAGACAGTAAGCAGACCCAACTCATTCATAGACAGGTAGCTTAGCTTAGTTATTTCTGGAAATTTCATCACTCTATATTTTGAATATTTTTTGCCTGCTTTTGTAATATTTTACAATAATTTTACATACATACATACATATTGTCACGCCTTTATCCCCAAAGGGGTAGGCAGAGGCATATTAAACGCCCATAATAATTTTATTTTTTTATTTTTTTTTATACAATAATTTTTGTTTTATTTTCACTTAGACACATATATCTTTGATTAAAGAAGGCCGCGGCGGTTGTCATTACAAGTTTGTAGCTTAGTTGTAGTAGAAAAATTGGCTACGCGCTGTTCGCTGTCAAAGTGTGAGTTAGATGTAGCTACACAGGAATAACAAAGATAGCTTTATGCAAAAAATGGCAAGAGTGAAGAGGATGAAATATTGCTCCATAAGCAAAGGAATATGTTTGGTCTGCTTACTCTTGTACGTCTGTGCGTTGTATACATGACAGGGTAGTCAGACAGAACAGATCGGCAGGCTTCGCGATCCATGCATTCTGCTTTCTCTTCATACAACCAAAGCATGTCAGGGGGAGTCACCATTTACGTATCCGATTATACTAATTGTAAAAGACGAATGGTAGACTGAAAGGCCGGGAATGCGATTTCCGCACACAGCCTGACATAAATGGCACGCGGTATTTTAGGTATTTATTAAAATCGTCTCTATTAAGGTGCGAAAGCAAGGGAGCGAGCAACTTTAAAAAAAGTGTGTTTGTACTTGAACAATTTTCTAAAATGTTAGGTCTGTCGGGTAAGGAACAACAGTAAAAAAACTCAAGGAACTTTTCCAAGAACTTTAATTCGTATATCACAATGCTATCCTCTTTTTTCCGTTAAAACATAACACATCTTATGCACTATTACAGCACAACGTTTGCGCGATGCAAACAATATGCACAACGCCATCTATCGATAGCACTAACATCGACCGCGGGCTAGGTAAATGTACAACGACATCTATCGAGCCCAATGTAATTATATCCCACAGGTAATAACCTTGTTCATACCGCCCACCAAGGACAAATTAACAAATGTCCTTAACCTTATCGTCACCCATCATAAAAAGACTGGGAAAAATAACCATGCATTTAAACTTCTAGTGGCGTAATACCAATCACAAATGAAGCAAGAATCTTCATTAAATAAAAAAAAACCCTAAAAAATAACCTATATAATAATATATATATATAGCAATTTCAACAAGTGACCTTACAGCTATAAACTTATGTAACCTTAACTTATACCTACATCATAAAACTAAGAAGTGATAGGAAGGACACAATTTTGAAACAGGTCGCTTTATAAGCGAATCCTTTACGCGAAGTGTAACCACTCGTGTAATTTCATCGGGACCAGGATGTTTTTGTTCCACTAATCCCAACAACCACTTACCAGGAGGCAAGCCATCTTCTTTAACTAAAACCACGTTACCTACTGATGGTTCCGGGGTTCGGTATGTCCACCTGTGCCGTTGCAGAAATTGGTTCAAAACTCCTGCGACCACCGACGCCAAAAATCCTGAACCATTCTCTGCGTGAGCTGCCATCGTCTAAGGTTAGTACCATTTGACGTTTCAAAATTGCTATCTGGCACTAAAACAAGAGGTTCTCCTACCAAAAAATGTCCTGGAGTTATACTGTTAATTCGCTTTGCTCTTCAGTGTATGAAAGTGGGCGAGAGTTAAGGCACGCCTCAATCTGAGTCAATACAGTCATTAGTTACTCAAACGTGAGAGTAGAGTCACCCACCATTCTCCTCAAATGATGCTTAGTAGATCTAACTCCCCGTTCCCAGATTACTCGAAAATTTGGACTGTGAGGAGTGATAAATCTCCACTGAACACCATTATTTCCAAGGTATTCTACCAACTCTGGAAGAAAAGTTGATCTTTCTTCATTAAATAGTACTTGCAACTCACTTGCAGCCCCTACAAAATTTGACCCATTGTCGCTGTGAAGCTCGGTGCAGCGACCACGTCTCGCAAGGAATCTTTTAAATGCTGCTATGAAGCCCTTAGAAGTTAAATCGCTGACCACTTCCAAGTGCACAGCAAGCGTGGACATGCACACAAACAGTGCTATGTACCCTTTATACGACTTATTACCACGCCCTTTAGATACTCTCACATTTATGGGACCGGCGTAGTCAACTCCAGTAAAGAGGAATAGTTTATTTGGAGCCACTCGTGGAGCGGGCGTGGATTAACTGGTTTTGTGACTTACTTGCATAACGAAGGCTAGTTATGCATTTTCTACAATAAGCTTTGGCCAAAACCAAATGATCCAATATTTTGATCTCAAGTAAGTGATCATTGCCTGAGGTCCGCCGTGCAGCATTTTGATATGGGCGTCCCCAATAAGAAGCTTCGTTAGAAATGAATCCTTGGGTATGATAATGGGATGTTTACGATTATAATCTAGATTAGACATCTCCAATCTACCACCGATACGAATAATCTCTTTTGAGTCCAGACATAAATTTAAAGCTTTAAGTTTATGCCTTTTTGATTTTAAACACCCATGAGCTCTGAGTTCTTCAAGTTCCTTTGGAAACTCATCTTTCTGACACTTCTTGATGCAAGTTGTCAGTGCCTCATTAAGTTCTAAACTAGTCAAATAACTAGTAGAGTGTCCATTAACAACTTGAGCTCTAAGATTCATGAATCTTCTGCAATATGCAATCACTCTTATTAGCTTCTGAAGTGATGAAAACTTGCACCAAAATGGAATGTCATTGTCCCTGTATGAACCTTAATTTCGTCTAATTTTGTTACCAGGTGTTTTGGTTTAATATAATTAATTATAGGCTGCCTCAAGAATTCTGGCCCGTCGAACCACACAGAAATGGTACTAAAGCTGGCACACCTCGAGATGCGCAGTCTGCTGGGTTCTGTTTTGTGGGCACGTATGACCAATGTTCTGTGTCTAAAGTGGTAAAGATTTCTGAAACACGGTTCCCAACGAACGTTTTCCATCTACTGGGATGACAATTAAGCCAGGCCAGGACCACTTCGGAATCTGTCCAAGCATGTATATTCTCGTGTTCGATGTTGAGAATGCTAGCGACCTCTACTATAACTTTAGCCACAAGAACGGCTCCGCACAACTCTAGTCGTGGGATAGACACCTGTTTTATGGGAGCCACCTTTGTCTTCGATGTGACCAAAGTTATTCTGATACCACTATCGTCGTCTATGACCCTCATATACACCACCGCAGCATAAGCCATTTTTGAAGCATCCGTGTAGTTCTACACGACTATTTGTGGACTTAGTCTTATACCACCGCGGGATTTGTACATCAACTAATAATGGTAAGGCTTTACGGTAAGTTATCCACTCATTCAATAAAACGCTAGGACCCTCCTCATCCCAGCCTATACCTGCTAACCATAATCTTTGGATTATTATTTTGGCTAAAATTATACTGGGTGCCAACCATCCCAAGGGATCAAAAAGACGGGAAATATCTGATATTATTTTTCGTTTACTTATAGGTGGATTTAGAAGTGGAAGTTCTACCGAATAACGAAATACGTCGCTATATGGATCCCAGGTAAGTCCCAATATTTTAGTGATTTTATCTATTTTTAGTTCTATCCTTTCATCTTTAGTTCTTTCCTGTTCGCTTATTCGCGCTAGCAATGGCTTACTGTTACTAATCCACTTCTGTAATTCAAAGCCCCCTTTACATAGAACTTTGGTTATATTTAGGTATATATTAAATGCTCTTTCTATACTTTCAGCTCCTGTCATTAAATCGTCCAAATAGAAATCACTAAGTATAGTCTCAGCAATTTCTTGATCGTCTTTACACTCATCATAAGCCAGCTGTTGGAGGCAGCGTACTGCTAGATATGGTGCCGACGCTGTACCAAAGGTCACGGTTATTAACTCTAATTCTTTCGTATTATCCTCAGGATTATCTCGCCATAAGATTCGTTGGAACATGGAGCCGTCTCTATGAACGAGAACCTGTCTATACATCTTAATAATGTCAGCACTGCATTGAGTTAAAATACTATAGAGTCACAATCTTAAACAGACAACACTCAAAAAATGTCCGAGCGCCGTTCTACATACCTATACATTTAATATAACAAAGTTCAAAATGACATTTGCCCGAATTTAGGCGTTAGGCCGATTGCATAATGTTCAAAATCGCTCGTAGGCAATGTCATCATCATTCGAAACAAGACCAACGAAACGAACAAAGACGAAACAAAGACCTTTTTCCCGCACGAAACTACGACGAGTATTGTTACTTTCTTGTGTGAAGTTTTTACAATGTGTAATCTTATGGGGAGCTAAACAATATATACAAGTGAGCTCACCTTTGCCCTTCTCTGTTATATGAAAGCATTTAGAGTTTGAACCCTTTGAGACAGTATTCGTTGTCCCTAAATTCTCGAGACCGCGAAAACGACCTGTCAAAAAGTCAGCAATGTCACTAAAGGCTGGTAAGCAATCACCAGGTAAGGACGCTATATGTAGTTCCCACGCCTTCCTAGTCTCCCTATCCAATTTGGCACTTATTAGACGAATCACAATAATGTCCCATGAAGCTATATCGATGCCTAAGTTTTTAATAGACTCCAGGCAATCATTTGTTGTACATATTAATCTTTTAATTTCAAATGCTGATTCCACCGTTAAGCTTTTTTGATTTAGTAATCTATTTAAAATCCCATTGGCAAGAAATCTTTTATTATTGTACATAGCTTCCAATTTAGCCCAACTCCCTTTATAATTGTCAGCCGTTGTGTTTATACCTATTGCTTAATAATTGCTGAGCATCTCCAGATAAATGCCCTTTTACATAATATAATTTTTGAGCATCATCTAAATTCAGGTTATTATGTATAAGCCCCATAAATAAATCCCTAAACGTTTGCCATTCACTATAATTGCCTGAAAATACAGGTATCTTAACTTGGGGCAGTTTTATTTTAGCCACGTCTGTAGAGGCAATTGACTTGTGTGTATCAAGAGAGACCATCCGTTCGGCTAACATATCTCTTAATTCACATTTGTATTGCATGTAAAACTCTTCTACTGAGTCGTATACACTATTCCTATAATAATCTGAACTTTGCAATACCTTTTTCTGTATTTCGCTGACAATTTTAATGTGTGTATTCTCGAATGTATGCCACTGTCTTTCCAAACCCTCTAACCGCGCTTCTATGTAAGTAACACTTAACTCTATCCTTAGGACATTTTTTAAAGTTTGTTTTAGACTTAAACATATTTGACTTAATGTCCTCCTGTATGTTGATAAGTGACTCCATATTTATATAATGTAATCTAGGTACCTTGTAATACACACAGTTAAAACACAATGAGAATAAAAAGCAGCCTTATACTTACAATTATTGCGCTATTAAATACACAGAACACAAGACAAAGAAATACACTCAAATAAAAAGATAAAAGTATTCTAAGTCCATATACAAAAACAAAAAAGATAAAATTTTCTAAGTTCTAATCTCGAAAAATATCCTAAGTGTTTAGAACTTTGAATTGGACCAAAATCGGGCATAGGTTCCCCGTGCCAACCGCTTTATGCTTAAAACTAACACAAGTCAAAGAATATATAACTAAACTACTAAGTTAATTTCTTATTACAAATAGAGTTCAAATTGCTTTATATTACCAAGCCATGTAATTTTACTTAAAAATTATAAGTTAAAGCTTTACTACTAAACACAAAGTTATATTTCTTACGATTTTAAGGTTCCATTTTCTGTAGAATCTTCACTAATAAAGAGAATGTTAAAAGTACTCACAGTTACACTGCCACATAAATACTTCACTTATTTTCCGTTGCGTTCATACTGCGCCATGTGTATAGGTTTCGTAGTTCAGCTTCAGCCGTTGTACTGCTTCCTCCCGCTATGCTACCTCCAGCTACTAAGTGCCGGCTGCCTTCCACACCACCGACAATGCCGCAACTCCACACGCAAACACTTTGCGTATCAGCGATGCACGCCCGTGGGGGCCTTTGTTCTGAGTAGCGATCCACTACTCAATCCTAACAGAGCGGGTGGTATTTTTCACCACCACCGAAGACTACCAAAAATACCTCAACATCCGACTCGTAAAAGGACCATGAACAATTTTCTAAAATTTTAGGTCTGTCGGGTGGGGATAAACAGTAAAAAAAACTCAAGGAACTTTTCCAAGAACTTTAATTCGTATATCACAATGCTATCCTCTTTTTTTCCGTAAACACATAACACATCTTATGCACTATTACAACACAACGTTTGCGCGATGCAAACAATATGCACAACGCCATCTATCGATAGCACTAACATCAACCGCGGGCTAGGTAAATGTACAACGATATCTATCGAGCCCAATGTAATTATATCCCACAGGTTATAACCTTGTTCAGTACTTATGTACATGCGTTAGAAGTTATACTGATTTAGTCTAATAAGATTTCAACACATATACCACAACTCTTTGTTTGTAACAGGAATGATAAATTAGTGAGAAAAAAAAACATCACAAGAAAAAAATAATAACTTTGAATGTAGTTATAAGTAGTCATGGCAACACTTATCATCTAACTTCAGGGTGTTTATAAGTTGTCATGGAAACACTTATCAGCTAACTTCATGGTGTCAAAAGAAGTAAAACTTCAAAAAAGTTAACTTGTGCTAGATGGCGGTGTGTAAGATAATCACGCACAATATTATTTTGTTTCGCACTTGTTATCGTCCCAGGTGCTTTATGCACCTGCCGACTGACCGATGAGGTTATAGTGTAAGCGTTTGGAGTTCAAACAGCATCACCTGCTTTTAAATAAGGCCGCAAAAATAATCAAATACAGCTATTATATCAAATTGCACCACGGGATCTCATAAGTGTTTCCAGGGGCCCGAGTCTACTATTGACAAGCCGTAGAATAGAACCAGAATCGCTGTTTTTAGCTGTCAAAATGTTAGTAGACTATCAAAAATGCAACTGATTAGCGGCCACTGGCGCAGTAGGTACGTGTTAGTAGAATTCTATCGGCCGACCGATAGAAGTCTATTGGAGTGCATTAGGTATATTTTACGATGCATTAGGTATATTTTGCGATCTATCAAAGGCTTTTGATTGCGTTCAACATGAAACGCTGTTCAAAAAATTACACCAATATGGAATAAAAGGCAAAGCTCTCGACCTTCTGTCTTCATATTTGAAGAATAGAATACAGAGGGTCGATATTAATGGTACACGTTCCGTAGGATCCATGGTTGCAGTGGGTGTGCCGAAAGGCTCGATACTTGAGCCATTCTTGTTCCTCATTTATATTAATGATTTACCATTTTATGTAGGGGACAGGAATAGGATTGTTTTGTTTGCAGATGATACCTCATTGATTTTTAAAATTAAAAGACAATTAGATAACTATGACGATGTAAACAATGCAATTGCAAGAGTAGTTCATTGTATCAGCTCAAATAATCTTTGCCTTAATGAAAATAAAACGAAATGTATAAAATTTACTCTACCAAATGTAAAACAAGTTGCGGCGGTTCAACTGAATGGACAAATGTTAGAGTTTGTAGAATCAACTGTGTTCCTCGGTATAACTATTGATGCCAATTTGCAGTGGGGCCCACACATAGAAAAGACAGCCTCTACTTAGGTTAAGTTCGGCTGCATTCGCTGTAAAAAAGATTAGGACTCTAACAGATGTGGATACGGTTAGAATGGTTTACTTCAGCTATTTTCATAGTATTATGTTTTACGGTATTCTCCTTTGGGGGAGTGCTGCAGATTTACGATACGCTTTTACAACAAGCCTCCTTGTGACCTGAGAAATTTACCATTAATAAATTTAAAAGTTTATAAAAAAAAGCTTTGTGAAAAAGGTTATTACTTCGTTAAAGACAGTGCCGCCTGGAAATGATCTGCTGGCAAAGTGAAATAATATTAAATAGTAAATAGGCCATCAAAAAAAAAGCCTTCCTAAGTTTCTTGCCGGTTCTTATCAGGTGGGCCGCGTTCCGAACCGGTGGTCACTTTAAATATTTTAAATAGTGTATGACATTTTGTAAGCGCCGTTAAAATGGTCTATGCAAAATAAAGATATTTTTATTTTATTTTAGTACGATTGTAATAGTAGACTACGAAAAACTGTGAAAATTGTACCGGTGGCTTTCTATTGAGCGACGATTTCGAAACGATTGAAATAGTATACTTAAAATAAAATATAGATTATATTTCAACAAAATTTATTGATATTCAACTTAATAAATTAAAATACAACCATCAACAACTAGTACAATTAAAAATAATATAATTATAATAATTCCATTTCGTAATTAGCACATTTTACAATATTTTATCGCACATTCGGTCCTTTACCATTCTTCATAAGGCAGGTATGTCTGCAGTGGGAGCCTCGTATCATTTTAGTGTAAAATTCTCAAAGGGCCTCTGCGTTTTAGACCAGTATGGGCTTAGGCGGTAACTCGAACACAAAAAATCTGATATATGGCCAAGTTTTCTACATTACAATTATGGCAATTCAACAAAGTAGGCAATTTGTTCAGATGAAAATCACGGTGAAATGTTGGCGTATAATATGTCTTGCCACCCCTTTGGGGATAAAGGGGGACTGGTTCTAGAAATTGTTTCAGCATAGAATTACAAAAATCTATTCAAATACGTTAAATAATATTATTGTTTGAGAATTTAAATGATTTAAGTTATTTAACAATAAATAAATATCGTTGGGACAACTCACACGACGCCATCTGATTCCAAACTAAGACGAACTTGTACTATGGTAACCAGATAACTGATAAACATACTTATATATTTCTAAATACATACATATTATAGATACATGACATACAGACACAGAATAAACCTTCGTGCCAATCACACAAAGTTTTATCCTGGGTGGGAATCGAACCCACGACCTCTTTTTTGCGTAGCAGTCGGATACACTCCCACAGCGCCACAGAGGTAGTCAGGTAAAAAAATAAGTCTTTGTTCAAATTTACTTATGAAATAATCTCGGGCAGTGAAATATTAAGTCGAAGGTCGAAAAGACTACATCAAAATTTTAAAGTAGGAATTTTGGTTAAATTTTGGTTACCGCATACGCCCATTTCAAGCATCCAACTCTTCGGAAACTTCTTCGTTAGTTAAAAATCAATTACTAAATTCAACCTAATACACATACAAGATGGCGAGTTAATAAAACATATCCCTATATACATAAACATAACAAAAAGAACACAGAGAGACCTTAGAAATTTATACAATATTAGCGCCAATGGTAAATTTTTTTTATACCACTGTGGTGGCAGATAAGCATACGGCCTACTTGATGGAAAGTGGTCACCGTAGCCTATGGCCGTTTGCAACACCAGAGGTGCAGCACTCGCGCTGCCGACCCTTTAAAAATCTTAATTCTATTTAAGAGTCTCCGCAGACTAGCTTCTTTTAGTGTCCGCCATCGGCGAATTAGTTGCTTTTTAGAAGCCCAATGCAGCACCCAAAAAATGCCAGAAGCGGCGACTGAATCACTTTTCAAATCGAAACAATATAGAGGCAGTAGCCAAGACGCGGGATACCGATGCTGCATCCGAATGTCACAGACTTGCCCACACGCGGTTTACAAACGTCTATAGTGTTGCAAACGACCATAGGCTACGGTGACCACTTTCCATCAGGTGGGCCGCACGATTGTCTGCCACCTCAGTGGTAGAAAAAAAACGCGCGACGCAGCATCTACAGTTTCAAAATCGCCCGTTGTGGATCCAAAAAGAAACCACTGTTCGGTGCCTTTAAAACGACATTTTTTTTTCTATGAACATGTTCCCGAAATAAAAAATAACCTATAGCACTCAGGGATAATAGATCTTTCTAAAAGTGAAATAATTTTCAAAATAGGTACAGTAGATTCAGAGATTACCCCCTATAACCTCACTAAGTTACCAACTTTACCTCTATAGAATATTACTATAGCTATTCTACAATATTTGGAGTATTTTCTTTCCTTTTATAATCCAATTCTTAATAAATAAGTAATCCAATTTTCTAATAATCTATGCATGTTCATATTTGCACTAAAATTGCAAATAATATTTAACATTGTCTAAAAATATAGCCTCTTATTTATTCTCCCCAATAATGATGAAAATACAGCCAAGATACAACGCATTAAGGGCTAAAATAGTTTTTAATGAACTTACTTTTGCTAACAACCAATCATATTGCGTTCGCGGTCGTCGTAATCTTGGTAGAACCAATCAAAAACGCGCTCACGATCGACGTAATCTTGGTAGAACCAAACAAAAACGCGCTCACAATCGGCGTAATCTTAGTAGAACCAATCAAAAACGCGCTCACGATCGACGTAATCTTGGTAGAACCAATCAAAAATGCGGTCACGATCGGCGTAATCATGGTAGAACCCATGAAAACATGCCCATATAAAGCGTATGTGCTATTTAATTTAATTATTATCATAACTCAGTCTCAGGAGGTGCTTTTTTGAATATTTCGTGTTTTTTAAGATAACACGTTTTTCGGTTACGCGCCATGTTGTTTTGAAGTGAAACTTCTTTATCGAAGTATGAGAGAAATTTTATAGCTGTAAAAAATTTAAAGACATTTCACTTCTTACCTGTGTACTCGGGCACACACATATTTTTTATGTAATCAATAGGTGATTGTGTTTGAAAAGTGATCGAATTGTATATAAGGGAAGTGCTCGCTATTAAATTTGACTGACACAAGTAGTGGAAGAGTGGACTGTTTTAATGATTATTTTTATGTTTAAGTTCTTAAGTTTTGGATTTGAATAATTATTCGATAAATACATGAAATATTATTCAGTATTCATGGATTTTATAGGCTTTTATTAGCTTTTGACGTCATGTTCACAATAAAAAAGTTTTAGATTTTATTTTAAATAATAGTTAAATAACATGCCTTTATAGGTAATTTAATAAAAAAAAACTTATTAAATTAAAGCAAGATATAAGTAATAATTCTACTTTAAAAAAGCATGATGTGTTAAATAGGTGATGAAAGTTTGAAGGGTTATGATTGAAATCCTAATAAAGGGCACGTGTTAGAGGTGTGAGGTGCAACGGGAGAGCGAAGTAAGTCAAGGGCGACCCACAGGGCACAGCTAGTATTGTATAAAAGGCCACCGTGGTAAACTAGGCTATCAACACCCAGCTCAAATCGCTAAACTAATTTTTATCTTCTATATAAATTTCGTGAGGTATTTGACAATCACTAAATTTAAACTGTCATGGTCATAAACATTACTAAAATATTATAAAGTATGTATCACGACAATATATATTATTATTTCATATTTTAGTAATCACTAAATTACCCATAGAAATGCAATAAAGTTCTGGAAACTTTATTGTTCAGAGCGAGTTCAGACTTAGGTCAAAAAATACTTAAATAAAAAAAACTTGGTAAAATAAATAACAATTAAAAATATTTAGACTGACTGAAAAATAATACATGGCTGTATGTTTTAATGAAACACAGCAAAGTCATACCCTTGTTCAAGGCTGGCAGCGCCACAGACCCGTCTAATTTCCGACCAGTGTCAGTGCTGCCAACTTTGAGCAAAGTATTTGAAAAAATAATTTTGAATCAAATGCTATCCCATTTTGATATTCATAAAATATTTCATACAAAACAGTTTGGTTTCACGAAAGGGCGCTCTACTTCCGATGCTAGTGTTGAGTTATTAAAATGTATTCATGAAGCCTGGGAAGACAAGCAAGATGCATTAGGTATTTTCTGCGATCTATCCAAGGCTTTTGATCGCGTTCAACATGAAACATTGTGCAAAAAATTACATCACTATGGAATAAGAGGCAAATCTCTCGACCTTTTGTCTTCATATTTGAACAATAGAATACAAAGGGTCGACATTAATGGTACAAGTTCTGTAGGATCCATGGTTACAATGGGTGTGCCACAAGGCTCGATACTTGGGTCATTCTTGTTCCTCATTTATATTAATGATTTACCATTTTATGTAGGGGACAGGAATAGGATTGTTTTGTTTGCAGATGATACCTCATTGATTTTTAAAATTAGAAGACAATTAGATAATTATGACGATGTAAACAATGCAATCACGAGAGTAGTTCATTGGTTCAGCTCAAATAATCTTTGCCTAAATGAAAACAAAACTAAATGTATTAAATTTACTCTACCAAATGTAAAACAAGTTACGGCCAATGTTCAACTTAATGGACAAGTGTTAGAGTTTGTGGAATCAACTGTGTTCCTTGGTATAACTATTGATGCCAATTTGCAGTGGGGCCCGCACATAGAAAAGACGGCCTCTAGGTTAAGTTCGGCTGCATACGCTGTAAAAAAGATCAGGACTCTAACAGATGTGGATACGGCTAGAATGGTTTACTTCAGCTATTTTCATAGTATTATGTCTTACGGTATTCTCCTTTGGAGCACTCCCCCAAAGGAGAATGTAAATAACATTTTTGTTCTTCAAAAGCGGGCTGTACGCGCTATATATAATTTGGGCCCCAGAGTCTCCCTCCGAGAATAATTCAAAGAAGTAAATATTCTAACCGTAGCATCACAATACATTTTTGCTAATCTTATGTATGTCATATACATAAATAAAAATGAATCGCAAAATATGTTGCTAAGCGCTAATCTCAGGAACTACTAGACGGGATTGAAGAACTCTTTTTGTGTTGGATAGCCCATTTATCGAGGAACGTTCATCACGCTACTACCCAGGAGAGCAGAGCAGAAATAATAAATGTCAACAAATCGGGCAAATTTTCATCATTTTTTAGTAAAAGTAATAAGCGATTAAATGAGTGCGACGGGGGTTAGAAATATGTCACGGGTAAAGCCGCGGGGATCAGCTAGTTAAATAATAAATAAATATTGTGGACAATTTTTAAAGTACTTATGCTACTAACTATCTTGACGCTGTATCCCTGACAAGGTAGTCAGAGAGGACAGAGCGCCAGGCTTTACGGATCACACAAATATTTCTCGACCCGGGAATTCAACCCGTGGCAGTCCCATACACTATACTTACGCCACCGAGGTAATCAAAATATCTCCTAGACAGCCTAATGTAAAAAGTGCGTATCTTTCCAAAATAAAAAAGATTTTTTTTATTTTTTTTTCGTTCACTTACATTTTTGCACGATTTCATATTACACCCCTGGCAAGTTGGTGTCGGTTAATTATTAATATACTATACTAGTTGACTCCCGCGCCTTCGCCCGCGTAGAGAAGTTTCTCGTACCCATTTCCCACAGGGACTTGTTCCCGGAAATAAAAGCAGCCTATGTGTTATTCTGATGTTAAGCTATATTATTGTAAGGTTTCATTAAAATCGTTTCAGTAGTTTTTACGTGAAAGAGTAACAAACATCCATACAAACTTTCGCATTTATAATATTACTAAGATTAGGATATTAGGAACCCTGAATATTTATGCCGCTAATATAATTATACTAATTTCCTTCAAGAGTAATTAGTATAAAATGAGTCTTCTTATATATCAATCTTCTTAATATTCATTTATTTTCTTCTATAAATTCTCTGAAAATAAAAAGAAATAAGTTTAAATAAACTTAATAAACAAATAGAAGCGCTCGTGGCCCCGCGGTCTCGGTGTTCTGTAAACGATCACTGAGTTACGCAACTTTCACTATGGCTGGTCCTCGGATGGGTGACCACTTTGTGGCATTTACATTTGCGAGCGTTTCCGTGCTTCGGAAGGCACGTTAAGCCGTTGGTCCCGGTTGCCAGTAAAATGGCAGTCGTTAAGCCCAGTTGAAGGCCTGATGGGTGACATGAAAATTTCAACAGCAGGTAGCCACAACCTGCGTCTGTCTATTTCAACACGGCAATGGGCTGACCACCTATTACGTGGGACAGGAATCCACTCGGTGAAAAGTGGGCATATAATATGTATGCTATTGCCACCCCTTCGGGGATAAGGCGTAATAGATAAATAATAAAATAATAATAACAAACAAATAAAGATTATTGGACTTTTTTATTCTCAATTAAGTCGGTATAAGCTATTTTATTTATTTATTTTATTTTTATTTTCCCAGACAACTGAAAAAGTACTTATAATAAAATTTTAAAACGACGAAAATTTCAGAATGTGTATGTTTATTACTCCTACACGCTCAAACGGCTGGACCAATTTGGATAAAGTTTGGTATGGTGGTAGCTGATACCCTGGATAAGCAGATGGAAGGTAAGGTAACTATAAGACTTACCTAACAACTACATCTAGCTCTTTGGCGCAGCAGATATATTTGTGACCTAGATTCTCTTCTTTTTCGAAAGCGTGGAATTTAATAGAAGCTCCGTTCTCTTCTCTAGACCGTAGTATCGTTCTGTATAACTGAAATATATATATAAAAAGAATTAAGAGTGTGCTTACGACCGCACGGTAAAAGTAAAAACTTTATAGGCAATCGCAATCAATTATGCATGAATTGAATATACTAAACACGCGCTGTTGGAAGAGCAGCTGACTGTATCTTTCTCGCTCGGGTACACTCGGCGTTCCCGAGTTCACCCGATCGAGTCTTTCACCTCAGAGCGTGACGGATTAGTCTAACTTACTACCTACGGAAAAATCTGTGAGTGGTGCGGCACAAGAAGTTTTCACTTCATAAATCAGTCAGGCGCGAGTTGAACTCGTGCGCCTAAGGTTTCGTACCTACCCATTATACTGCCATAATAACAGCAGTACTTTGTTTGAGATATGTGCCAAATAACCTAGACCTCCAAGTGTCTTTTATAACCTTTAGAGGTACAGTACTCTAAAAATAGCTAACATTGAGTGAATGAGTGAAGAACGATCACAGACGTACAAGCGTAAGCAGATCAAACATATTCCTTTAGTTATGGAGCAATACTTCATCCTTTTCACTTATGACATTTGTTGTATAAAGCTATCTTTGTTATTCCTGTGTACCTACATCTAACTCACACTTTGACAGCCAACAACACGTAGCAAATTTTTTAACTACAACTAAGCTATAAACTTGTAATGACAACCGACGCAGTCATCTATAAATCAAAGATTTATGTGTCGAAGTGAAAATATTATATAAAATTATTGTAAAACGTTATAAAAGTAGACAAAAAATATAAAAAAAGGTGTTGTGCATAGAGTGATGAAGTTTTATTATTAAGAAATCACCAGAAATAGCTAAGCTAAGCCCCTGTCTATGTGTGTGTAATAGGCTACGCAATTTTTCGCTAACGTTGGGTCTGTTTACTGTCTTATATGTCTATTGGAACGATTGACGAATTGAACGAGAAGGTAGAAGGAGTCAGGGTAGACTAGACTTACATACGAAGACCACGTGAGCTGATTACTCAAAAACGGAAAGGTCAAAATTACTCGGATACCCAGAAGTATGAAGTATGAAGCGATTAAATAATTTGCAGGAATCAAAAGAAGTATGCATGGATCGCGTAACTTGGCCATCTGTCCTCTCTGACTACCCTGTTAGGGATACAGCGTGAAGATAGTTGTTAGTTATTATTTATTCAAATTAATGCTCAAAATATTGATTTTGAATCAAACATTTTATTGCTCCAGTATAAACTCACGGAGTACCAGTACTTATATTAAAAAGGCGAAAGTTTGTGAGTGGATATTTTTGTTACTTCAACATACTCAAAAGACTGGATCAATATGGATTAATTTTGGTGTGGAGGTAGCTGACATCCTGGATTAACACTTAGGCTACTTCTTATCCTATAGGAAACGGGTAGGGAAATAAATCACCACGCAATACTATATCAGTACTAATTTGTGAGTATATTAGTTACTTTTACACGCGTAAACGGCTGGACCAATTTGGATAAAATTTGGTGTGATAAAAAGTCGGATAAAAAGTAGCCTATCCAGGACGTCAGATACCACATTTGACGTCCTGGATAGGCTACTTTTTATCCCGGGAAATAGTCTCAATGGGAAACAAGACCTCAAAAACGGGGTATATGTAAAATATATATGTCCTTACCGCTACTCCAACAACAAGGGGCACTATGACATCATCCTTAGCGTGTAGTATGAGTATAGGCAGAGTTTTAGCTTTGCTCAAGTGCTCATCCGACCTGAAAGGGTGCTCATCATTGGACCGAAATGGCGCTATGAATGTACGGTCGTAGTAAGGAAGCCATGTTACTAGCTAAAAAAGAAAAAATTACACCAAGACCTGATTATACGCGGGAAAATTAACAAGTGCGGACGCTTGCTGTATATTATTATCTAACACTAGTGCATTTATCTTGTTTTATGTGCGGGAGTGGTGGTTTCTTAGATATAAAAGTAGTGTTAATGTGCTATGGTGAAAGACAAAGATATATATGCAGTGAAATGCTATTTTCTATCTTGCCGCGTAAAGTCCACTGAAAACCTCAGTATAACAACTACCATTATACTGAGAGACTGACCTTGACTTAAGACTAGACTTGACTAAGACGTAGAGGACAGGGACATTTTATATAATAAGAAAGAAGATTGAAGAAATGTGAATTAAAATATGGCTTAAAGGTGTTAGTAACCAGGCCATAAAATAATTACGAAAAAAAAGACCTTACCTGCTAGCGGTTCCTGACTAACAGACAAGGCAAAGACAAAAGCGCTCTTATGGGGTTGGGAGGTCATTCGGCAGTCGTTCCCAACAAAGCTAAATATCACAAGATAAATAACAGCTCCTACATACATTAATACATATTGTCACGCCTTTATCCCCGAAAGGGTTGGCAGAGGCATACTATACGCCCACATCACACCATATGCATTTTGTCCCATTTCCGTGTTGAAATGGACAGGCTGTGGCGACCGGCAGTTGAAATTTTCCAAACCGCCCGTAAGGCCTTTAACTTAACGATTACTACGGCTTAACGACTGCCATTTCATTGGCAACCGGGACTTACGGCTTAACGTGCTTTCCGAAGCACGGAAACGCTCGCAAATGTACAGGCCTTCCTTTAAATGCCTTCCGCGATTAATGGACTATCCAACACAAAAATAATTATTCAAATCCGACCAATAGTTACCGTTCAACCAAAATAACAAAGAAACTCTTCAGCTTTATAATATTAAAATAGATAAAAAAAAAAACAAGTTGTAAGGTACCTTAGATAAAGGAATTTTAGCTACTTCATCAGCTAAATTGTTAAAAGGCGCTTCTAGTATGAGTCCGTTGGGTAACGGCAGTGGGGTACTCCGGTCCAACAAGGTAACGGACAAGTTGGGCAGGTTGCCCAATAGATGGGACGATATTGCCGTACCTAGAGGTGAAAAAACCATTAAAGCCTATCCGTACACAACAGTGCCGGCACAGTGCCGACACGTGCCGATTAGTAACTTTAAATCAGTATCAGTGAAACATTATATTGTTGCATACATTTTGTACGACGCTATCCGCACTCGTCAGTGACAGTGACGTTCAATGCGCACTGAATGTCACTGTCACTGACGAGTGTGCGAGCGGACGAAACGTCATAGGCGTCCTTACACACACACACACACACACACACACACACACACACACACACACACACACACACACACACACACACACACATATTGTCACGCCTTTATCCCCGAAGGGTAGGCAGAGGCGCATTTTACGCCCACATTTCACCGTCTGCAATTTTATCCCACTTAACAGGTGGTGAGCTCATTGTTGTGTTGAAATGGACAGGCGCAGGCTGTGGCGACCTGCTGTTGAATTTTTTTAAGCCGCCCATAAGGCCTTCAAATGGGTGTTAAGCCCAGTTGAAGGCCTTATGGGCGGCTTGAAAAAAATCTATTGCACATGCCATTTTCCTGTCAACCGGGACTAACGGTTTAACGTGCCTTCCGAAGCACCGCAGGCGTTCTTACCAAGTTAAAATAAATAAACATAGAGGGACATTTTTTTTATGCAGCGCCTTCTATCCCATAGTAAGCTAATATAAGTTTGTGTTATGGGATCTAGACATACTTAAATATTTCTAAATATATACATATTATACGTAGGAAACACCCAAACTCCGAAACAAACATTTGTGAATCACACAAATATTTTTCCCGACCCGGGACGTCAGTCGCGGCAGTCGCATACACTACAGTCAAAGTAAAATATCAAAAGGCAGTCGCACCCTGCAATGCCGAATATCAAACGCCAAATCTAAAAAATAACAATGAAAGTGGATCCCATTGTTTGACCTCCGGGAAACCAAGGGGTCAAGGGGATATAATAAATCAAAAAATAAACAGGTTCCCCCACTTGGAGGTACTCTCCAAGTCTGTTTAATAGGACAAAATGTAACATAATTGGATGCTTAAACACTACACGTAGATAATGTTAACACCGCGATCTAACATATACTCATAACGCCATCTATCGAACCACTGTGGTATTAACAATAAAATTAAAGTTGATAGCGTAAAGTTTTACAATTATGTTATTCATACATAACATATACGTCGCCCATACTGTAAATCCCGGTAGGATTTGAAATCAACCGGAAATAAACTCAGGAGAAATAAAACTTTCCATAAAATGAGTCGTATGCTAGTCTGCCACATCAGTGGTATAAAAAAAATTGTGTACTAGAGTACACAGGTTAGTCGTGAAACTGCTTTACGACATTTATTTTACAGCAATAAAGTTTTTTTCATACGTCGATAAAGAAATTTCACTTCAATACAACATGGCGCGTAACCGAAAAAAGCGTCAATTTTTTTTACAGGTATAAAATTTCTCTCAACATCAATAAAGAAATTCAAAACTTACCCAAAGAATGTCCCCACACGAAAACAGGAGGTCTGTCTCCCTTCCCTAAAGTGTTATAAAGCCACTCGTATACCACCAGCGAGTCTTCCACGACTCCTGGTTCTGATGGTGTGATCTTTGTTGAGTCTCCGTACCCTAAAGTTATAATTATAACAAAATAAATTTAAAAAATAAATTTGTAGTCAATAAATCTATTTTAAAAACAAGCTTTTATTTTAATGGTCTAAAATCTAGACTAAAATTATGCGTACCCTAAAATATAATTATAACAAAATAAATTTAAAAAATAAATTTGTAGTCAATAAATCTATTTTAAAAACAAGCTTTTATTTTAATGGTCTAAAATCTAGACTAAAATTATAAAGCAGTAAAATTTATGAGTTTGTCTCTTAAGGGGCGAGTCCTTAAAAATGCACAAAACAATACTTGGCGTTTTAGAAATGCTATGGCACTGGTGCCATTGAATTGTTTTACTGAAAAAAAAAAACTGAAAAATTATTTTCAGTTTCTTAAAGAATGAATCTATAACTACACCACGCGATTTACCTAAAATAATACTGTTTTTTTGAGAAATCCAATCGACAACATTGATAAAATCAGCAAAATCGGACTTTCATATTTTGTCTCTGACAGCTAAATCGTTGTTATAATTGAACACGTATTTGGTTAAAATGGGAGATAAAAGTATTGATAATTTATTTACCACAGTAGTTTTATTATTAATTCAAATTAAAAGCAACAATCTAAGCCTAAACATATCTCATTTTCTTACGGAAGTTTGTTCATACATTTTTGTATGGAAAAGTAGTCTCCACTTTATATGCTTTATATTAGGATACACAATAGCTAAAATAAAAATCAGTGCCGTCCAGAAATTCAAGGTGAGAGCGCGTCGGTCTGAAGTTTATCTCAAGTCCTATTGTTTCGCGATTTTTGAACTTGGAACTGAATTTGGGTGGGTTGCGAGTGTCAGAAATCTGATGTTATAATGTTTGAACTAATAGATAATTTACGTATACGTAACTTCATTATTTTTAATGTTTTTTTTTCTTGTTACATGTACTTCAACACAAAACTTGACTGTTGAACATTTCGGCTTTCGTTACCGTACCTAAGTGTGGACTGATTTACTAAACCCCTACCAAATCCACACTGAGTTATTGGCGGAGCAATAGTATCGCCACAAGAAGAAAAAAACTTAATTTTTTTTCATTTAAGAAAAAAATATCGTCATCATTAGGCGGCGCCTTTTGAGTATTTTTTTAATGAATTTGTGGTTGCAGTAGATGCGGGTTTGACGTTTGAATGTTTATCACTATCCGAGCGTTGGTCCCGGTTGCAACCGAAAACCACGCAACTAAGTGTTTGATCCATTTTTATTAGGAGTAGAGGTTCGATGTTAGAATGCTAAACGTCATTCGAGCGTTATTCCCGGTTGCAACCGAAACCATGACGAATTCCTTAGTATTTAATGAATTTGTGTTTGACATAGGTGCGGGTTCAAAGTTTGAATGTTAAACGACATCTGAGCGATGGTCCCGGTTGCGAGTCAAACCCTTACGTTTCTTCTAAGTATTTGATGAATTTGTGATTGAAATAGATGGTCGGTTCGATGTTTGAATATTCAAAGTCATCCGAGCGTTACTCCCGGTTGTAACCGAAACCCTTGCACGTTTCCAGGAATTTGAGGAATTTGTGATTGGAAAAAAATGCTGGTTCGATGGTTGAAATGTTTAACGTCATTCGAGCGTTAGTCCCGGTGGCAACCAAAACCTTGACGAATTTCTGAGTATTTAATGAATTGGTACTTGACATAGGTGCAGGTTCAAAGTTTGAATGTTCAACGTCATCAGAGCGTTGGTCCCGGTGGCAAGTCAAATCCTTACGTTTCTTCTGATTATTTAATAAATTTGTGATTGAAATAGACGCCGGTTCGATGTTTGAATATTCAAAGTCATCCGAGCGTTAATCCTGGTTGCAACCGGGAATTTGATGAACTTGTGATTGGAATGTCTACCATGTTTCTGATTGAAATATCTTCTTAAACCTTGATTGGAAAACTTGTTAAACCGTTGGTCCCCGTTGCCAGTAACATGGCAGTTTTTAAGCCAAGTTGAAGGCCTTTTAAGCGGCTTGAAGAATGTCAATAGCAGGTTGCCACAACCTGCGCCTGTCTATTTCAACAAGGCAATAGACTCAAATAGGGCAACTCAATAGGGCAACAAGGATTAACGCTCGGATGACTTTGAATATTCAAACATCGAACCGGCGTCTATTTCAATCACAAATTCATTAAATAATCAGAAGAAACGTAAGGATTTGACTTGCCACCGGGACCAACGCTCTGATGACGTTGAACATTCAAACTTTGAACCTGCACCTATGTCAAGTACCAATTCATTAAATACTCAGAAATTCGTCAAGGTTTTGGTTGCCACCGGGACTAACGCTCGAATGACGTTAAACATTTCAACCATCGAACCAGCATTTTTTTCCAATCACAAATTCCTCAAATTCCTGGAAACGTGCAAGGGTTTCGGTTACAACCGGGAGTAACGCTCGGATGACTTTGAATATTCAAACATCGAACCGACCATCTATTTCAATCACAAATTCATCAAATACTTAGAAGAAACGTAAGGGTTTGACTCGCAACCGGGACCAACGCTCAGATGACGTTGAACATTCAAACTTTGAACCCGCACCTATGTTAAACACAAATTCATTAAATACTCAGGAATTCGTCAAGGTTTCGGTTGCAACCAGGACTAACGCTCGGATGACGTTGAGCATTCAAACATCGAACCTCTACTCCTAATAAAAATTTATCAAACACTTAGTTGCGTGGTTTTCGGTTGCAACCGGGACCAACGCTCGGATAGTGATAAACATTCAAACATCAAACCCGCATCTACTGCAACCATAAATCTATATATATAAAAATGAAACCCGTTTTAAGTTGTCACGACATAGCATGAAAACGGCTTGACCGATTTGAAAAATTCTTTTTGTATTGGATAGCCCATTTATTGAGGAAGGTTCTTAGCTATATATCATCACGCCACTACACAGGAGAGCGGAGCAGTAATCATAAATGTCAACAAATCGGGTAAATTTTCATACATTATTGGGAAAGTAATAAGCGACGGGATTAAATGGGTGCCACGGGGTTGGAAGTACGTCACGGACGAAGCCGGGCAGGTCAGCTAGTTCATTAAAAAAATACTCAAAAGGCGCCGCCTAATGATGACGATATTTTTTTCTTAAATGAAAAAAAAAAGAAGTGTTTTTTTCATTTAATTTTTTTTTTTTTCATTTTAAGTTCTTGTGGCGATACTATTGCTCCGCCAATAACTCAGTGTGGATTTGGTAGGGGTTTAGTAAGTCGGTGCACACTTAGGTACGATCCAAGTTTTGTGAGTGTACAAGGTAAAAGATAAAAATTTAGTAACGAAGGCCGAAATGTTCAACAGTCAAGTTTTGTGTTGAAGTACATGTAACAAGAAAAAAAAACAACATTAAAAATAATGAAGTTACGTATACGTAAATTATCTATTAGTTCAAACATTATATTATTGCAACCTGCTATTGACATTCTTCAAGCCGCTTAAAAGGCCTTCAACTTGGCTTAAAAACTGCCACGTTACTACGGGGACCAACGGTTTAACAAGTTTTCCAAAGCACGAAAACACTCGTGAAAAAAATGCCACAAAGCAGTCACCCATCCGAGGTTATTCATGTTATATCACGCACCGCTCGAGCCCTAACCCACAGACTGTTTTGTTGAATAGCCTTTGCGTACTTAGGTCTTGCCAGTAATAACAGCAAAGCAAACCAACGCTATTTGGCATGCAAAATAGTCGTAATAACCGTCATAGTTTGCCGACGAGCAGGGTCATAATAATCCCCTCCACTACACATGCAGTATATAACCCTGTATCCCGCGAGCGTGACCGCCGGGACCCCGCACCAGTCACCATCTAGCACGATGATTCACTCCAGAATCATTCATTCAAGAATCTGCACGTCGTGCAAAATCTTGGGGTACCTGGACATGAAGGAATCCCAGGCAACGAACTAGCGGATGAACTAGCACGTGAAGGAGCTGATAAAAGCTTGGTGGGACCAGAGCCATGCCTGCCGATTGCTCACAAAATGTGCAGTGGTAAAATCCAACCTTAGATGGAGGACTTCGACAGGCATGAGACAGTCAAAGATCTTTATCAAAGGAATGGATGCAAAAAGAACTAGCCAACTGGTCAAACTAACCAGAGGAAACATGAGGCTGGTTATAGAGATGATAACAGGACACTGTCGCCTGAACAGGCACTTGACAATGATAGGAGTACTGGACGACCCAAAATGCCCGGAATGCATGGAGGAAGAGGAGACCAGCATCCACCTACTAGGTGAGTGCCCTATGTATTCTTTAATCAGGTGGGAAGTTATGGGAACGGACAAACTCAAAGAATCTTACTATCTGAAGGTAGATCAGATAGTAAGATTCTGCAAAGAAACAAAACGATTCAACGGGGCGCCATAAAACTGCTGGGATACCCAAACCCATCCGCTAGGAGGAAGTCTGGGGAAATGAGCGAAGAAGGCGGCAGAATACGCGGTCGGATCGCTCGCTCGGCGGTGCCGGCTTTCCCCACTTATAATAATAATGGTAACTAGATAACTGATAAACATACTTATATTTTTCTAAATACAATATAATGTTTGAAGACTTACCTCTATAGTCAAACGCGATGGTGTGGAACTCCATCTTCTGGAAGAACTGATACAACTGTATCCTGTGAGTGGCTGCGCGGGAGTTTGAGTTACCTGTAACATTAGGGTAAATATATTGAGCAAGGGGATCTACGCGGGAAAGTCGACAACTGCGTACGCTTGCTATATATTATTTTCCAAAACTAGTGCATTTATCTTTTTTTATGTGCGGGAGTGGTGGTTTCTTGGACATAAAAGTTGTGATGCAGTGAAATGCTATTTTCTATTTCGCCGCGTAAGCCCTACTGAAAACCGCAGTATAACAACAATTATACTGGGGTAAGAACTGACCTTGACTTAAGACTATACTTGACTAAGACGTAGAGGACAGGGATATTTAAATAATAAGAAAGAAGCTTTAAGAAATATGAATTAAGATTTGGATAAAAGGTCTTTAAATAACCAACCAGGCCATAAAATAATTACAAAAAAAAAATAGTGAGTAAGTTATTGGACACGCTACCCAATCAAAGTTTACTAACTCAACTACGAGTGAACATTCACCTCCACCTATTACAATTTATGCAACCTATCCCAAATATCGGATCTGACCTCTATTCCTATTCGTTCTCAGTTCATGCGGTTAAGTTGTGGAACTCTCTGCCAAATATCAGGGACACTGACTCTTTAGTAATTTAGTAGTACTATCTGTCTTCCACTCATAACTTCTAATGTCCTTATTTTACATATAGTAATGTCATGTATGTGTATTTTACTGCTACGATGCACAAGTATTTACATGTAGGTATTCTGTATGTATATAGGTATTTTTTTGTATGTATGTATTTGTTTGTATGTATAAACACTAGATTCTACCTAGTTCTCTTTCACACTTCTACCTTTTTCAATTATTCCAATTGTTACTCACTCTCGCCGGCCTGCTGGCAGATATTTCGTTTAGAAATAAGCACTGCCATTGTACTCTTTTCTCCGAATTAAGTGTTATTACAATGTGTATGTGTGTACATAACCTATTAAATAAATAAATAAACGCTGCGGTGTGAGCCGAAACATTGAAGCTGGGACAGCGTACCTAAGAGATGTTAACTAAAGAAATATGGCGAACACAGCGTTTTCTAAGCGAACCTGTGTCGCCAAATATATCATCCTTCCGCGACGTGTGGACGCACCAGAATTGTATTTAATGACTGTTTATCGCAAGCTCTGCATTCCATTGCGTGTTTGATTGAATAATTTTTTTAAAGCAATTATCTTGCTAAATTTCTTATAAATTTTTAATAAAGTGAAAAGAGACAATTCGATTCGAGACGGAGATTGAAAAAAATTATAAGAAATTTAGCAAAAAAATTGCTTTAAATAATTTATTCATAGATTGAGTGGAATCCATTGCATCAATGTTTAAAAATGGTTGTAACACTGTTCATGGCTCTGGTCAAACTCTTAAAATGACTATTAAAATATGTTGATGAATTTCAACTTGATTCGATACGGTTCGGGTAGTTCAGCGTGTTTGATTGTCCGTTTCGTCGATCTTTGAAAATGGTTATAGGTAGTACAAAATCTCACCATGACAATATAACATTATTGGAGTCTTAGAGTTAATCAGTTCTTCATCTAATATCTTATTTAACTCTTCCTTATCACTGTTGGCGCCGAAATTGGATTTTAGCCTCTCGTATACAGACTTGGGTAATATATGCCATATGCCTGAAATAAATTAAAAAATATTCTGAACATAAATTCACCGTTTTTTTTTAAATAAAATCTACGCCTACCTTAAACCTGCCACGGTTCTGTTTAATCAGAAAATTTTCCTAAAAGAAAAAACTAATGTGAAAAAATGTAGATCTATGGCTATACGGCCGAATACTGAAACGTCACTTAAATACAACGCACGGTGGAAGGGCTCTCAGATTTCAGTATCTCTCAAAATTTAAGTGGTATACACAAGTGCTACTCAAACGATTTGCAGGCATAATCAGCTAAGCAGCCGCCAAATAATTTGCGTCATGGCAACATTCACAATGCCTCATTTTACGCAACACTTTGGACTTAACAATATTTACAATGCTACTTAATTTAGTTAAAATAATAGAAAATAATAATAGTTTTATTTGGTACACAATGTAATTTCTATAATGTTCTGAAAGATAGGTTTTTAAGTTATGTATAAGAACAAATAACTTAAAAACTATTTCGAAATTAAACGTAAACATTTGCTGACCCAATTGTCGTAGAACGAAACGTTCAATTTGATTGAAACCAGTGACATTAGCGTGACTTGTAAACATTTTTCAAAAATAAATTGGGATATGGAAGAAAATCATTGGAATGTACTTCTTTAGCAGGCGTCTGTATGTAGCAATGGAGTCAGCACAGCAAATAGGCTGACATGAATAGCCGCTATCTCCAAGAATTACCATATTGACAAAATCACTATCATCAAATTGCGTTGATAGTTACTGTTTATTCTCAACTCGTTTTTACAAAGCGTTTCAAGACTTCTATTAAAACTTAATGTAGAAAAGGAAAGATGAGAAAGGATATTAGCATAAGACATTTATCTTTCTTGTGTGGTGTGAGGAACACAGTTTAGTCGGTATATATTTTTCATCTTCGATGTTTTTTTGGTCTGTTATATAATAAATAACTTTTACAAGTGTTCTATTTAACTTTTACAAGAATTTTTATTTTATACAAATATCTGTATTAATTTATACAAGTTGACGCCCGCGGCTCGGCACGCGCGGTGAAGATTTCCCGTTCCCGTTTCCCACAGGAACTTTCTCCCGGGACTAAAGTAGCATTATGTGTTATTCTGATGTGTAAGCTATATAATTTTAAAGTTCCATCTAAATCCATTCAGTATATTTTTGCGTGAAAGAGCAAACATCCATACTTAAAATCTTTCGCGTTTATAATATTAGTAGGATTTTTTACTAATAATAAAGCTGAAGAGTTTGTTTGTTTGTTTGTTTTGGTTGAACGCGTTAATCTCAGAAACTACTGGTCGGATTTAAAAAATCCTTTTGTATTGGATAGCCCATTTATCGAGGAAGGCTATAGACTATGTATCATCACGCTACTGCCCTGGAGAACGGTAATCATAAATGTCGACAAATCGGGCAAATTATGCATTATTGTAGAATATATAAGCGTCGGGATTAAATAGGTGAGACGGAAATTCGAAGTATGTCAAGGGCGAAGCCGTGGGGCTCACCTAGTATTAGCTATTTTAAAAGTACAGTGGATGGGTTACCCGCTTTCCTTACAGATACAGGCTTAAGATGACTTTACGTGAGAATTTCACGTACATACGTAATGCGCAAGGCAATACATTTGTACATTGAGATTGAAAGCTGTGGAAAAAGTACAATGGGCGGCCTTTTCACATAAATCGATTTCTACCAGGCTAAATTTAATAGACAAAAGTAGAAGTCGTGAACCATGTCCGGAAGGGGACAGCTCCCCTTCTGCCCTCACCTGGGTACGCCCATGGTATAAATTATCCAAATATAGAACTGTCTCATTGGAGATATGGAACCGAGCAGGAAACTCTGCATCGTTGCATTTTTCGAATGTATTTGGGTTCTCTAGGTTTCGTCGACAGACGGTCAGTCTTTCATGGTCAGAGAGTAAAGATAGCGAAGATAAACACTTTATTTTAACGCTTCAATATATTCAATTCCATATTTAGGAGACCTCTCGACCACTCTTACATTTAGGGGACGTTCAAATCAGTTTGACAGGTCATTTGACAGCTACATTAAATTAAGTGGCATTCCAGTATACGAATTTTACAGTGAGTGGCGTCTGAGCGCAACTAACCTGAGTTCATCTTAAATTTAACACATGCTTAAATTTGATGTTTGACAATACGAATTTTGTATTTAGGAGCTACTCAAACATCTAAGATGCCGTTAGATATTTGAGTGACCATTCAGTATTCGGCCATCAGAGACACATAGCAAAGAGCAATCACCCAAATCGAGGTATCAATGACTATCAATCCTATATCACGCTATAAGTATTTGCGCTGATAATATATAATATTCTACAGCCCAACTGAAAACGTTATTGTTGCAATGCAATTTTAAGCTGCGGTACTTTAAAAGTTTCGATTTGCCTCCTCTCTCCAAGTCCATTCCTAAGGCCCAATTCTTGACCATTCGACTTGAAAGCGAAGACGAAAATTTGATGGTGAAATGTCGAAACACGAGTCAAAAGACATTTCACCAGCAAATTTACGTCTACGCTTTTAAGTCATGTGAGCGAGAATTGGGGCCCAGGGCACAAATTCTCGATCATACGACTTGAAAGCGTGGACGTAAATTTATTGGTGAAACGTATTGTCTCTTGTTTCGCCGTTTGTAAAAATGAAAAAAAATACATTTCACCAGCAAACTTCCGTCTACGCTTTTAAGTCGTACCATCGAGAATTGGGGCACTAACACTACCGTGTTAATTCCACTTCTAAGCTAAGCATATTTAAAAAAAGTTAATGGAATTTTTTACTAATTTTTTAATGTCATACCAATTTTAACCCTACAATTATCAATTTTCGACTGATATTCGATGCTCAGGTTGCGGGCGCCTTCGATACCACATGATGTAGGCTCCTCGAAGTCGTGCAAGGGCCATTGTACTGAAAAAAAAAAAAGAAAATAACTGAAGATCGTAGGGTATCATGAGGACACCATCGCCTCTTGAGTACAGGCTAGGGTTACTAGGCCCTTAAGTCTTAAAGAAGCGCTTGTATCCACGCTCTGTGCTCTGTAAAAAGCAATGTTAAGCAACTTTTGCTATGGCTGGTCTTCGAATGGGTGGCCGTTTGTGGCATTTACATTTAAGAGCGTTTCCATGTTTCGGAAGGCACGTTAAGACGTTGGTCCCGGTTGCCAGTAATGTGGCAGTCATTAGCCAAGTTGAAGGCCTTATATGGGCGGCTTGAAAATTTTCAACAGCTAGTAGCCACACCTGTGTCTGTCTATTTCAACACGGCTATGGGTTCACTACCTGTTACGTGGTTCAAAAATGCGTATGGTGAAATGTAGGCAAACAGGTGCCCCTGCCCACCCCTTTGAAAATTTGAGGAAAAATTAAACGTCTGTCTTCATCTAAATGTTTTCTCAGTTGCTGCCAAATACTGGAGATTGAGGTCCACTTTTATTTGCCTGCTAGGAGCAGCTATCTTTTGGTTTTTATTTTCGGCTTGTTGGGAGAGAGTGCCGTCTGACCTCCCAACTCTGTAAGTCGAGGACACACAGAAAAGACGTAAGACGAGGACGGAGCGCAGCATTTTGAAGTAATACTCCTTTATCGACATTGAGAGAAACTTTATAGCTGTTTGAAAATTCGTTACGTTTTCGGTTACGCGCCATGTTTTTTTAAAGTGAAACTTCTTTATCATAAGTGAAACTTCTTTATCTGTATGAGATAAATTTTATAGCTGTAAAAAAATGTCGTAAAGAAGTTTCACTTCTTACCAATGTACTCTGGTACACACACAATTTTTGTATGTACATGTTAGAGCGCAAACGAGATAGCGTGTCTGCGCTCTGTCTATTTAATTGTACATTTTGGATGAAAGGGACGCGGACAAAATGTCTTCCGTCAGTGAATTACGCCTTTTCTGAGTGTCTAGCGCTTAAGGTCGCCTGTTTGGCTTGTTCGTTAATCAGTAGGTGCACCGCTAACAGGTGAGGTGATTTGGGCCCCGGAGATCTTGGTAGGGCAGGGCCCCTTACACCTTAGACAATAGGTGTATCCAAATATACAGAAAAGTCGGGTAATGCTCGGAATACATTTTCAGTGTAATGTACTGGTGCGTGGATAAACAATATGAGGGTAGATTCAGACGATTCTTCAATCTGCTTGTGACCATGGCTGGAGCAACCCAGTCGAAACGTCAAGCTATTTAAGGTAAATAAGCATGATCGCGTTAATATCTGTATTTTACACTAATTTTAAACATGCGTCGCGAAAGTTTAGTATATCCGTAAGTACAGAATACATAACAAATACAATCATTGAGATGATAGACACAACACAATAAGGTCAGCTGATGCAAATTCCGCCATATTGCGCCATGCGATAGGTAGACGAAAACAATTAGGTAATGTTAATAAAGTAGCACACTAAAAAAATAAATTAAAAAAAAACGCTTTTAAAGACAATAAAAATATAAAAAAAAAATTACATAAATTTTAATTAACGTTAGTCTTATTAGCAAAAATATAAAGAACATGTTGACGCCCGCGGCTCCGCACGCGTGGTGAAGTTTTCCCGTCCCATTTCTCACAGGAACTTGTTCCCGGGATAAAAAGTAGCCTATGTGTTATTCTAAAATGTAAGCTTTATTATTGTACAGTTTTATCAAAATCCATTCAGTAGAATTTGCGTGAAAGCGAAACAAACATCCATACTTACAAACTTTCGCGTTTATAATATTATTAGGATTTTATTGTAAAGAATAGCATAAGGTGCGTATAAAAATTATAAGTACCAAAATTAGCAAAGACTAAGTGTCTTCTGAAGGACTTGGAGTACCTAAATATTAAAGGCACTACACCCACGTGGAACACGAAGATCCCCGTCGTTATAGAAGCGCCCAATAATAACACTCTGAAAAAAAAAACATTACTATACAATGGAGAACACAAAAGGGTCAAAATATTACTGTCAAATACAGAGCTCATGTACATTACATTAGTTTTTATTTCACTTCAATACATGCAGTATTTCCAAAGTTATAACGACGAGAAGTTTTAGTTCTTTTTTGAATTTCCGAGATTAGGCGCGCCCATTATGACGTCACAGCCTCGCACAGCGGAGCGGCGTTCGGGTGCGAACGAGCAGGGTTGTGACGTACGCGGTCACCCGCGTTATACGCACTTTGATCGTTTGAGTTATTTTTTGAAATATTTTTAAAAAGTAAAAACACCGTGTTTCTCGTATTTTTTGAAGATTTATTTAGCATTTAAGTAAAAAACGTTTGTCAGACCCATTATATTTTATAAGGAAATGCTAGTTAAAAACAATTAACGCACAGACTTGAAGATAAAGGGTTAAAAAGTTGATCAACTGAAACTAACACTGCGAATACAGATAGTAACTGATCATTCACACCTTTATCCCCGAAGGGGTGGCAGAGGCATATGTACGCCCATATTTTACGGTAAGCATTTTTGCCCACGTAACAGGTGGTCAGCCCATTGCCGTTTAGAGATGGACAGGCGCAGGTTTTGGCGACCTGCTGTTTAAAATTTTCAAGCCGGAGATCTTTTACAGGACACTGAGCCAGCGGGACTACGACCACTTCATTCATTTTATTTTCCCACTAGATTCGCCTGTGGAATATTTCGACCTCCCATCGCACCTATTTAATCCCGTCGCTAATAAATTCTACAATGATACATAAATATTTTGCCCGATTTGTCGACATTTATGACTACTGCTCTGCTCCACAGTGTAGTAGCGTAATGATATATAGCCTTCCTCGATAAATGGGCTATCTAACACAAAAAGAATTTTTCAAATTCGACCAGTTGTTCCTGAGATTAGCAAGTTCAATCAAACAAACAAACTAACTCTTCAGCTTTATAATAATAAAAAGTATAGATTTTAATTTAACCCACGTAGGTGGTAAGCTATAGCCATGTTGAAACTGAACAGGGCAGATATGATATCATGTTGTTGAAATTTGTCATACAGGCGATGAAACAGTAGGGACTGCTATCTGTCCTCTCAACCCTGTAAGTAATTCCTTCATCTGTTAGTCAGCAGGTGCACCACTAGGAGGTGAGGTCGTATAGACCCGGATATTTTAGTGGAGGTCATTTACACCTACTTAATATTGTGTCGATATCAATAAATAATAAGAATAATGACAGTTAGTACACAATCTATCATGCGTTTGTCACACACACAAGATAAATTTATGAGGTTAATGATTAAAAATAAATTAATTATGTACGAAATCATGCTTCACTCTTGGTCGGCAGATACAAGTCAACAAATTAATCATCACCAGACGATTCATCCCGGTTGTATTTGAAACCCTTGTCTTTCATTGTCCTACTTTTAGCTGGGAGATCTGCAACACACCTGTCATTACATCAAGCCGAAGAACCTTTTTGGTTAATTTTAAAACCAATTACTAACTATCTTCACGCTGTATCCCTGATGGGGTAGTCAGAGAGGACAGCTCGCCAGGTTTTGCTATCCATGCATACTTCTTTCGCTTCTTCAAGATTCATTAATCGCTTCATACACGCACGTCTGGGTATCCGAGTACTTTTGACCTTTCCGTTTTTGAGCAATCTGCTCACGTGGTCTTCATATGTCAGTCTCGGCCTACCCCGACTTCTTCTACCCAAACATAAAAAATATAAAAAAAAAATAAACCCATTAAATACTTTTTAATTTTTTTATTATCTTAAATCTATTCTTATTTAGGTAGGTTTTGCTTCACTTTTGCCCATAATTCCATCTGTGTGTGGATATTCAAATCTTGACCCAGTTTGTAAATTTGGATCTTATCAAATCCAAGTTTAAGTTATTATGGACTATTCAGTCTTTATTACTTTAAAATTACATAGATATAAAACTAATTGAAATCCTTAGTCAGAACAGATTTATTTAATTTTGACAAGATTAGATTAATTACCGCATTAGATAAATAATAATAGGATATATTATTTCAGGATAAGAAAGATATGCTGATAAAAACACAAACGACAAAATATTTAAGCAGTACTTTGAACTTCAAAAAACTTAAAATAATAATGTTATGTTTAGTAAAGTTCAAAGTACCACTTCTGACTACAAAAATATTTTTTTTTTGTAGGAATTACTGACGGTAACTCAGTGTGGGAATAGAAGTGGCCCCGCTAACTCAACGATCACTGAACTTTCGGTATGCATGGTCCTTAGATGGGTGACCACTTTGTGGCATTTACCTTTGCGAGCGTTTCAGTGCTTCGAAAGGCATGTTAAGCTGTTGGTCCTGGTTGCCAGTAAAATGGCAGTCGTGTAGCCCAGTTGAAAGGGGGTTGAAAGTTAGCGGCTTAAAAAATTTCTATAGCAGGTAGCCACAGCCTGCGCCTGTCCATTTCAACACGGCAATGGGCTTACCCTCCATTTCGTGGGACAAATATGCATTTGGTGAATGTAGGCATATAGTATGCCTCTTCCTACCCCTTTGGGGATAAAGGCGTGACCAAATGAAGATATGTATGTACTACTCAGAATTGCCTAAAATAGTCTAGATGAATAAAAATATTTCGTGTATTTTAGTCGATTACAGAATCACATGTTTCGATAGTGAGTGAAATGCATCATACTCAATACTATATTCAGAGTATTTCTTGAGTCCTAAAAACTGTTCTGTAATACATATAGCCCTTACGGGTCTACATAGATTTATGGTGCACAAGCCACAACCCTGCAACACCTTCGTCTCTTTATGTAGGAGAGAGGAATTGATTCCTCAAATAACAGGAAGAGGGTGTCAGAGCTGACTTCGGTGGTGGGTTAAGGAACCTGGCTTTCACTTTCTCGACTATACCAGATCTCCTGATCCCACACAGCTAGTTATGCATCAGTTAAATTCTGACATACTTAGTTACCCTTGGCTCCAAAGGGAAGAAACCCTTTGGCAAGCTCCACTCATTTGCTAGGTGGCCTAAAGGTTAATGTCAGAAAAAGGAAACAAAAAAATACAGTAAATCAACTGTTATCAATTTTGGATGCATTTAGAACTTTACACTAGTTTTTAAATACAGATTTTAAATTATTTAATAAGCTGACTTGTTAAAGAAATTTAATTTCTAAATAATAATAATCTCAGAGAAATTATCAAAAAAAGATGTTAAATTTATTGTTTATCATAAAAGGACAGTGCAGTGACAATTTTCTTTTTTTCTAAATGGGTATAATGCGTGCAAAAATATATTTTTAGGGTGATCTTGCATTTAATATTTTTGTAGCTGTAGGTGGTCAATATGTTGTGTTTTAGTTGGCGATCTCCTTTTAAAAACGCCGGCTTTTTAGAGCAGAACAAAGGTTTTTAAAATATAAAAAATTGACAAAGCGCCAAAAAAAAAAATGATAGATAAATATAAAAGATAGATACGAATTTTACAGTTTTATTATTGATCCAAATGTTGATATTTTGGTTGTTTTGTCATTTAATTAACACCCTTAATTTAAGTTTAAAAATCATAAAATAAACATTAAAAAATAACGGTAACTTACCCAGCAGCATAAAGAGGTACACATATTAGAAGTCCTTGCATTTTTACTATGTTTTCATGTTACAAAAAAACATGCAAATTATTTAGAACTAAATACTATTTCAAACTCGATGGGAACAGGCAATAATACCAAAAAATAAACAAATAAGTACACAACAGGATACGTGCAGCTAAGTAAAATTAAAAACTAAATTAATAATGAATGAAAAGGTCGTAGACACTACACTAACTTCTTCTTACGCGTATAAAGTTTTAATGAGTATTATTTAAATTAATTGTCAGTACTTATTAATGAAAATTTTAATGCAAATCATGTACCGAACCTTCGTACTCTTGACGACATTAGATTTTTGACAACTGACTAAAATTAAATTTGGCAGACAAACGGCAATGTCACCTTCAGCTGTCAATATCGCTAACAAGAAAAATAAATGACATAGACATAATCGTTTTAAAATATTGAAGCGGTACTCGGGTGTCGTGGAAAAAACGTACAAAAATATATATTTTAATATTTATTAATAAATATCCATCACGCCTTATCCCCGAAGGGGTGGCAGAGGCATATTATATGCCCACTTTTCACCGTGTGGATTCCTGTCCCACGTAATAGGTGGTGAGCCCATTGCCGTGTTGAAATAGACAGACGCAGGTTGTGGCTACCTGCTGTTGAAATTTTTTAAGCCGCCTATAAGGCTTTCAACCAGGCTTAACGACTGCCATTTTACTGGCAACCGGGACCAACGGCTTAACGTGCCTTCCGAAGCACGGAAACGCTCGCAAATGTAAATGCCACAAAGTGGTCACCCATCCGACGACCAGCCATAGTGAAAGTTGCGTACCTCAGTGATCGTTTACCGAACACTGAGACCGCGGGGCCACGAGCGCTTCTTAATATTTATTCACACAACAAATAAGGTAGTTAACAAGAATTAGTTCTATTCGACTTCCATTAGCCGATTCTCTGACTACCCCGTCAGGTATAGTATCAGTATCAGTTCATTGAATAAGTCTTATAATTTTCCAACTAATTCGAAACAACTTTCCACGCCTCACTGGTCTTTATCTTTTTGTAATTTTAAGTTTAGTCATATTATAATTTAGCTAGTTGTGTATTTTAAAGCCTATAGCTATCTTATCAGACGGGAATCTTTTTCAACACAGCCATTAATAAATCTTAAACAGCTCACCAAAAGCAAGTCACCCTAGCAATCAAAGAGAAAGAGAACTTCGGGCTTAAAGTGAAGGATTTTAAGAAAATGGTAATTATTATTTAACCCTTTATAAGGCTCTGTCCACATAGTGGACACCACACGTTTTGTTCTAAATCTTTACAACTGTTGAGCTGATTGAATGAAATGTAGGCATTATACACGAGTCAACTAATGACATAACTAAACGTAGAATAAAAAAAAACAATATGGCAGCCATTAGAACCATATGTTGATGAAGTGTCAAAATCCGGTGTTATTTTGTTGTTCGAAATAAATCTTAATGTTATAATATCATAAATAAATTAACTTAATGTTAACATTAAATATAACCTTAAAAATATGATTACAATATGACTAAAATATATGATTAAAAAAGGTCCGCAGATACTGGCAGCGTTCCCCCTTTGAATAGCTAGACTAATTCTTTGTCCGAGGTAGCTGCCAGCTCTTCGGTCTCCTGTGATGTCGACTAACCATTTCGCAATTTCCTTAAAAAGCCTTATGGCGCTAGGACCCCACGGACCAAGAGTCTCGACACCGAATGCTTTAGCTTTTTCAGCCGCTTCACAAGCCGCACCAGCTCTGTTGTTGGTTCCATGTAGATGGGAAGGGGCCAGCGTGTCTGAATAGGTTGCATCCCATACCAGCACCCGGCCCATCTTCCATGGAATCAAACTCATACCATCCGGTCTCTTGCCATCGTCTCTTGCAATACCAGTTGGCTCAAGTAGACTTGGCACGTTGACGGTGGCAAGGGACCGGCGTAAGATATCGTTAAGTGCGGCATGTCTTGAGAAGCGGCCCGCACTTATTGGCATGACAGTCCGTGATGTCCTAACTTGTCGACATCACTGCCACAGGGACATTTATGAGGAGAACAGACCGGAACCCAAAGCCGTAGACAGGTTGCGATTCGGAGCGTGTCAGGCTCAAGAAAAGTTCCTGTATTTGACGAAGGGTACGCGTGAAGCCAATAGCCGGCCTCATGCGCACCCACGGCCAAAAGCCTAGCAATAATAATAGTAATCTAATAAAAATAGTAGTTTAAGATACTGTTGCATAATATAACATGAATGTGTTTTAAAAAAACGAGCCGTAGGTATCACACGAGTGTTATAAGACCAAGTTATGTACAGTGTCATACACTACTTTATCTACTCTCATAATTATCGTGAGATACTATAAAATTTGACATTTAAAAAATAAATTTATTGTAATATTCATCATTTTATTTGCAATATAGTTTTACGTATTATAGTATGAGAGTAGATAAAGTAGTGTATGACACTGTGCATAACTTGGTCTTATAACACTCGTGTGATACTATAAAAAAACACGCCTCCGGCTCGTTTTTTTAAAACACACTCATGTTATAAGAACCCTTATTATGCAACAGTATCATAAACTAATATAAAAAAATAATGGGTGATAAGGTAAGTATTGTTTTATAAGTTATTCAATAAACTGTATAGTTTACGAATTATTATGAATTTAGCTGTATTATTATGAATATTATTTATAATTTTAACAAAAAGTTATGGTGTCCATATAATGGACAGAGCCTTTATGGGGTTTTTTTTTGTTATAGATAATTCCATTAGACAAATTGGAAGACCGTTTAGAGGAATTATTTGCGTTGTCTGATGGTGAACTTTCGAAAGATGGGTTTGAAAGTGACGAAAGAGAATCTGAAGCAGTTTTCATGGAGCCAAGTCAAGAAGAGCTCGTAGATATACTAAACTCGCCATCAACCTCTTCAGCTGCTCGTTAGGACCAGAACTTTAGCCGGCCTCTGGACATATTACAGAACAAGCAATTAACTCCGATGATTTAGATTTTGTACAGAATGAAATGCAACAAGAGGCGTATTCAGATTCTGACGAAAGCGACGATGACAATAATTGGAAAAAGGTGTACTTCTCTCACAACGTGCCTACTGATAAGTTTGACCTAATACCATTGGCATCGACGCATCGTTTTCCACCGCGAAGCAGTCCCCTTGCATACTTCCGACGTTTCTTTTCCGAAGAAGTTATATGTCACATCGTAGAACAAACAAACTTGTATGCTCTGCAAAATAAACAAAAGGACTGGGAGGATGTTTCTGCTACAAAGATGTGTGCTTTTTTGGTAATGTTGGTACTTATGGGTGTACACCCACTCCCTAATATTGACTTATATTGGTCAACAGACCCTTTATTTGTTTCGGAAATTGCAAATGTGACGACTTCAAAAAAATTCAAAAAGATTCTAAGAAATCTCCATCTAAATGATAATAGCAGAATGCCAAAAAAAGGAGAACCAGAGTTTGATAAATTGTACAAACTTAGACCACTTATTGATTATATGAACAAATCATTCAAAAATGAAGCAAAAAAACACATCATCACAGAGCATTGATGAATGCATGGTAAAATTTAAGGGTCGCAGCAGCCTCAAGGAATATATGCCTAATAAACCCATAAAAAGAGGGTTTAAAATCTGGGCCCGTTGTGACAGTCAAACTGGTTATCTTTTCGAATGTGAGATATATACTGGCAAAAAAAGGTAATGAAGTTGAGACCGGATTAGGAGAAAGTATAGTACAAAGCGTCTGCCAAAAGATGATAGATGAGAAAATGGAATATTTGCATATTACTTATGACAATTTTTTTTCATCGACGGAACTATTGCAGACTCTGTTTGAGAAAAATATTAATTCAACAGCTACAGTTCGAGCTAATCGTACTAATCTACCTCTGAAAAAAAACTCGTCCAAAAAAATCAAGTAAGACAGCCTGCTCTGAAGCTTGCAAAAGGCCAATATAAGTGGCGAGGGACTAAAAATGTGGCATTTTTCACTTGGATGGACACAAAACCTGTTACAATTATAAGCACTGCATACCATCCTAAAATCAAAGTGAAATGCAAGAGGACGCAAAAGGACGGTAGTAAAAAAGAATTTCCTTGCCCTCTGGGTGTCTTGGAATATACCAAGAGGATGGGGGGTGTTGATCGGGTTGATCAAAAAAGATCCACATATGCAGTTGCTAGGAGAAGCAGAAGATGGTGGATGCGTCTCTTTTATTTTTTCATTGACGCTGCCATCACAAATGCACATATATTGTATGTTCAGCAAGACAAGTATCCCATGTCCAATCTACAATTTCGAACTACATTGGGCTGAAACTTGATAGCAAACTTTTCCAGCAGAAAGAGGAGGATTTCCAGCCTACCATCCTTTATCACTAAAGATCCCAAAATTGACAACAGACAAAAAGCAAAATTTGGTATTCCAGATGAAATAAGGCTGACTGATGTTGGATCACATCTTCCAGGTCCACTTCCAACCTTCAGGAGGTGTAGAGCTTGCAGCACTAAAGAAAATTCCAAAAAATCAAGAATACAGTGCCTAAAATGTGAAGTTGCACTATGTGTTGTACCTGCTTTGCTGAATTTCACAAACACTAAGGCAGTAAAAGACGTCGGGGCGGGGCGGTTAAAATGACCGCGACGCACTCTTATTTGTAAGGGCTAAATGAGCTCTAATGATAGTAATAATAAGAGAGCGTCGCAGATATTTTGATCGCCCCGTGCCTCCGTCTGCTTATCGTCTAATAGGCAGTGTAAATAATGGACACCATAATTTTTTTTTTTATTTCAAAATAATATTTTAAGAACCTCTTATACCATATATCAGTTTTTATTTTATTTTTATCTTCACCCTGTACCACGGCCTTATAAAGGGTTAAAAGAGATTTTAGGATTATGAATCTCTAGAGGAGCACATTTAAAAAAAATGTCTGGGTGTACTACCGAAAAGCGCATACCGCCGATCGACCTAACATTTGGTATACCAACGTATTTTGACCTCCTGATCACGAATATCATAAAGAAAAACGGAGGAGAACCTCTTTTCGTCGATAGTCGAATAGCTTGCAATATTATCGATATTTATTAATCATACATAGCTAGTATTCGCTCCAGTGTGCACCTCTAGGTTAGGTTATGTTAGAACAGTGACCATTAACGCGCGACGGCGAACGAGCGTAGCCAGCGGACCGCGGTAGCGGCCACCGAGCGCCACGTCCCCTGTGTATTTATCACGAATATCATAACGAAAACGCGCCAATTTTCGTTATGATATTCGTGATTAGGAGGTCAAAATACGTCATTACACAAAATTTCAGATTGATCGGCGGTATGCGCTTTTCGGAAGTTTATCCCATTATATTGTTGTCCATGTGTCCGACGTTAACATTTTATCACAAGAAGTTATATCAACATTTTAGCATCAAAATTTTATTTAAGTCAGAACAATGAAACATGATGAAAGTTACATTGCATTGATAGTTTCCTGTCTTTTAGAAGGTACTGAAAAACAAATAATCCGTTCAAGCACGAGCTGAACTGGTGCGCCGAGGGTTCCGTAAAAAAAATTAGTACCTTATTTGAGTTGTGAGGCAATTAAGCTAGCCCTGCAAATTGTATGACCGCCCATACAACTTAGAGGTCTATGTTAATTGTTGATACTATGTATGTATGGGGACATCCCTTAATTTTCATCATTTCTCATATTTTGGGATGTTTCCTTTATCTGTGCTTTATGACGTTGCTTCGTACCAACCAGATTCTGAGTTACGTACGGCTGTACGAGTATATATTAATTGCGTTGGTTTAGAAGTTTGATATCTTTACTGCTCCAAGGGACTGTAGACTTGACTATTTGATATAAATTTGAGCTTGATACCTCCCCGTGTTCCTGAGACAAATATATATGTCTTGATAGACAGACGGACGGACAACAAAGTGATCCTATAAGAGTTTATTTTATTCTTTTTGAGGTACGGAAAACTAAAAACAGGTTTCCTTTCATCTCGCATACAATCAGAAAATAATGATAACCACAATAGTAGGAATTGTTTACTTCTCCTAAAATCTATGAACATCATTTTTGTTTGGATTATATTTGTGATGTATTTTGTTCAGTTATTCTTCTGCTTCATATAGATTTTTAGTCTTTTATATGATTTTAATACGCGTGTTAAATTCTTGTTTTGGAAAATGTCCACTATTGCTGGTTTCATCATTATTGGCATCAGATTTTCTCCTGTCAAACTGTCATAGATACGTAATCTTGGATTAATAAAACAACATATTTCTATGTGTTCTTTAGTTACAATTTCGTTTTTTATACGAGCAGCTTTCATAATATCTTTAATAGACGGAGCCCAGAAATGATGTCCTCCATAATTCTGTACATAATTTGCAACAGTTGCACCAACGAGATCAGCTTTGTACTGCAGTTCTATAAGCAATATTGTTTTTGTTGCAATCAATTCTGTAACTACAGATTGAAAGGGTTTTATATTAATATATCCTTCTTTACTTGCTTCAATAGTCATTCTAGAATATCGTATTGTATCATTTCGCCATATATTGTTGTATGTGAAGTTACTATACCCAAAGTTGAAATGTAATGTATAAATCAAATCATTACCTGAAAGTCCGTAATTAAACCATAAGGATTGTGCTGAATTTTCAATAATTGTAGCTATATTTCTTTTCGATTTCATAGATATTGTTGAATTATTGATATGCTCGTGTCTTTTTAATACTATTTCTTCGTTAAAAATCTCAACAACTTTAGCTTTGTGCATATGTAAACTTCTTTGAACTGGCTGCCATTTAAATTTTTGGAATAAGTTACCGATATATGTAGGGTCTCGTAGATATATATCATCTGGTACTTTTCCTAGTTCAACCCTAATACCTTTCTTCAGGTTATCCATAGTCACGTTAAAGATATTCAGTTCTGCGTTTGTTGCAATTTTATTATCATTGCCATATGATTTTATATTCACTTTATTTTTATTTGAATGTATTGTTATATTGACGGTTATTCTGGCACTAGTTAGTACGGGTAATATAAATAAAATTATTACTAACATTTTAGTCATTACTTACAAAATACTATTCCACGATCAATTATTAATAAGGTGCAAACAATTTTTATTGCACACCACTTTTTTAAACTGTTTTTTTTTATCTTGTTGGTATGACAACGAAACTATATTGCTAATATTAAATTACTGAATAGCAAAAATAATACGTGACACATGTTTATTCACTAATCAAAGTAATAGAGTAATCTATTTAAAATGAACAACACTGCTAAGATCTCGGACTTGACCTCATTATCTGTTAATGAGTTATGACGATTCTCGGATGTATGACAGGAT
The DNA here is from genome assembly GCA_948477245.1 of Thumatha senex. Classification (NCBI taxonomy): domain Eukaryota; kingdom Metazoa; phylum Arthropoda; class Insecta; order Lepidoptera; family Erebidae; genus Thumatha; species Thumatha senex. The sequence goes on along the minus strand of OX419750.1, from coordinate 10,465,802 downwards.
GTAAACACAAACAAAATATAAACACAAATATATTTAGCCATTTATGAGGCAGATCATACATGGCTAAATATAAACTCTTTTGCAAAAAATACGGGCACTTAAGCAAAGAACTATTTTATAGTTACTATTAGTTTGTTTGACAATTTTATGTATTGTTATCCTCAGAATTTTATAAATTAATTAGGAAGGAATAGTTTTCATCAGTTTTATCATAACATTTTGATTAAATTATTGAGAAATAATGTTTAAGCTCAAAACACTATTATTGTAGAAGCTCGCTAAATAAAAATGAAACGCGTTAACTTCTTTGTTTTTCTTGAATACATTAAAAGCCGATAAAAGTTTAGTATTGAGTGTGAACCCCTCTTGCTGAAATCGCGGCTTGCATTCGTCTGGGCATGCTAGCGAGTATATCTTTTATGGTTTCTTGGGGAATACGTTCCCACTCTGCGGTAATCACATTCTTTAGCTGTCTGATGGTCTGCGGAGCTGGCTGCACTGATCTCACTCGTCGCTTCAGAACGTCCCAGACATGCTCTATGGGATTGAGGTCCGGACTTCTAGCTGGCCAGTCCAAACGACGAATTCTGACTTCTAGCATATACGCTTCCACATCGCCAGACCGGTGGGCGCGAGCGTTGTCGTCCATAAAAATTGAGATTTCGCCAAGAGCGGTTAAAGCGGGTTGTGCATAAGGAATTAGAACTTCCGTTATGTATCGGTGTCCAGTTAGTGTACCGTTTTCGATGAAGACTAACTCCGTACGATCCACAGAATTTATTCCTGCCCAAAACATAACAGAGCCCCCTCCATAAGGTGTGATTTCTTCAAAACATGCCTCTGCAAAGCGTTCTCCTCGTCTACGTAGCACTCGCCGACGTCGGTCTTCACCATGCAGAGACATCCTGGCTTCATCGGAGAACAATACCCTATCCCAGTCATCATGAGTCCATGATACACAATTTCGAGCGAAGCTAAGCCTGGCAACTCGATGTCCACGGAGTAATTTAGAGCCGCGTGCCGGGCGATGACTGTGTATATTAGCAGCGAGAAGTCTCCTCCTGACCGCCCATAGACTAATTTGCACATTTCTTGCTTCTTCGAGGCTGTTCTTGAGGTCCACATAAGAAGATTTGCGATTTCTCAACGCTTGACTAACTAGAAAACGATCATCCCGTGGTTCGGTACATGTCTTTCTGCCAGAACCAGGCCTTCTCTTGACGAAACCGGTCTCTTGATAGCGCTGCCAGGTCCTTTGAACTGTCGACCGACTCACATTTAGCCTCTGAGCCACGAAGCATTGGCTGCAACCTTCTTCAAGTAGCGCAATAATTTTGCTCGCTTTTATCACTTTATCTACCATTTTCGAGATTGCTAAACAGCAATAACAATACTTTTAAATGTCAAGGACATCAGATAATTTAATAAAAATTGACAAAAAGTTAATTAGAGTCGATATTAACTATAGGGAATTCGCGCCACAAAATGTAGTTAAAATTTGTATTCTTTGAAAACCAGGCTCAGTCAAAAATTAGAATTTGGAATGTACTCTTATAAACATTATGGCACTTTTATAACTGGCCAGTAACATGTTCAAATGATTAAAACCATTTTGGTATTTTATTATTTTCAGCTAGGAAGAAAATCGAAACCGCCCGTTTTTTTTGCAAATAAGTGTATTTTTGAAGTATTTCGAATACCTATAAATACTTGAATACAATATTGTATTGGTCTAAGAAATAAACCCTGTGGCACTCCAAATGTAAATATTAAATTGTAATCCAATTTAATCATCCACGAAACTATGAGACTAGATACTGGTTGGTGATTTCCACACGTTAAAAAAGATGCCAAATACTTATTAGGCTAACGCAGAGTCTAGTATTAAAACAAAAGAGTTTAACAGTAAGGTCGAGTTTTGAAAGCTCACGATACCACGACAAGCATTCTTCAAATATACAAAGGAATTGTTAGGTCGATGCGCATACGTCGAATTGTCATTTGTTTGATTGTCATACTTGATCAGAACTTTTGTTTGGTATTAAGGCTGTATGCTCGTAATGAACAGCGTCCTTGCCCTTAATTGAATCTCTTTTACCTGCTTTTATGTGGTCGTGTTAGGTACGAAGATATTTCGTAAAGAATTAGACTGATTTCGGTTTTGTGAGCGGATAAGCTAATTGTACGAGTAGTCTGATGTTACATATCTTAGTTAATAGAGATATGTAATTAGGGTAGTGTTTGTTGATAGACAGTCTTACGTGGTCTTACTAAATCATAAATGTGCTCTGTCGGCGCACGTGCTTCTGGGTCCTTTAAGAGAAGCGTGAAAAGGCATATTTCTGGGCTGTCAAGATGAGGGTCGCTATCGGAGCCCTACGGGTTGAGATAGCGGCCCTCATTCACGAGTCGTCGTCTTTACTTACCATCAGGCGGGAGACGCCATTTTGATGTGCAAAACATCCAGCTAGACTCGAACCAGTGTCTTCTTACTTCCGGGGTGAGACACTTCTCCAACTAAGCTACCGTGACCCACTCGTATCTGACAAATTAATCTACCTCTTTCGTCTTAATGTGACGTCTCATCCAGCAAATGAGAAGAGAGTCCAGTTCAAGATTGACAAAAACAATTAGCCATACAGCCAAACACAATAAGAAGTTCCTAGATAGAATTTGTTATTTCATTATAAATAAAAATATCCATCACGCCTCATTCCCGAAGGGGTGGCAGAGGCATATTATATGCCCACTTTTCACCGTGTGGATTTCTTTCCCACGTAATAGGTGGTGAGCCCATTGCCGTTTTGAAATAGACAGACGCAGGTTGTGGCTACCTGCTGTTGAAATTTTTAAAATAAATAAATATCCATCACGCCTTATCCCCGAAGGGGTGGCAGAGGCATATTATATGCCCACTTTTCACCGTGTGGATTCCTGTCCCACGTAATAGGTGGTGAGCCCATTGCCGTGTTGAAATAGACAGACGCAGGTTGTGGCTACCTGCTGTTGAAATTTTCAAGCCGCCCATAAGGCCTTCAACCAGGCTTAACGACTGCCATTTTACTGGCAACCGGGACCAACAGCTTAACGTGCCTTCCGAAGCACGGAAACGCTCGCAAATGTAAATGCCACAAAGTGGTCACCCATCCGAGTACCAGCCATAGTGAAAGTTGCGTAACTCAGTGATCGTTTACAGAACACTGAGACCGCGGGGCCACGAGCGCTTCATATTATTTCATCATATTTACTTTAATTTATTTGCCTTATGTATTTTTATACAACTGTTTTATTTCCTCGCAATCGAAGTAAAAAGCAGAATTTATAACTCGTCCACAAAACTATTTTATCCTCGACATTACTATCAGCTCAAAGTCTCGGATAAAAATGGTTCGTTTTGTGCAATTGTCGTGAAATCTACTATTATTTGTTTTTAACCAAATCGATTAATTGTTCCAAATTTCATTCCAATTGCTATCGCAAAATTTACAAGTGAGTACAGTTTCAAGAGGAGCGTCAAGCTAAGTCGGAAGCTGCGCTGTTACTGCCCTTGAAAAAGAACCTCCGTTAGGTTCGAAACTAGTCAGGTTATCTCGAAATTTACACATGGTTCGAAACTAGTCAGGTTATCTCGAAATTTACACATGAGAAAACCGTTTAGTTACTTATAATGAAAAATATGTGTGTGTACTAGAGTGAGAAATAAAACTTCTTTACGACATTTTTTTACAGCTATTAAATTTATCTCATACGTCAAAAAAAAAGTTTCACTTATGATAAAGAAGTTTCACTTCAACAACGCTCACGAAAGGTTATTGTTGGGACAACCTCACACAACTCCATCTGATTCCAAACTAAGCAGAGATTGTACTGTGGTAACCAGATAACTGATGAACATACTTGTATATTTCTAAATACGTACATATTATAGATAAATAACACCCAGACACAGAATAAATCATCGTGCTCATCACACATCGTTTTATCCTGTTTTATCCTGGACCTATGCACTCCCACCACGCCACAGAGGCAGTCGTTATAATACTAAAATTCCAGTTTAAAAAAAAATGTAAGAATCGATGATACATAATTTTGTTACCATATCTAATACATGTATGTACTCAGTTATTATAATATTGTCCATGGTGCAACTAAAGCTAATACTCAAATAAGCCTGCGTATCCATAATAGCGGAGGCGAGTGCGAGATATGTTTTTTTTGTGAGAATGAATACACAAGAATATCTTCTTTACCTACTTAGTTGAAGTGAATAGGTCTAAGTTATTTATTGTTATTGTAACGCCCAATTCAATTAGTTATCTGTTATTGGTTTTTAACCGTTGTAATTACATACATACATATTGTCACGCCTCTATCCCCGAAGGGGTAGGCAAAGGCATATTAAACGCCCACATTTCACCGTATGCATTTATGTCACATTTAACAGGTGGTAAGCCCATTGCCGTGTTAAAATGGACAGGCGCAGTCTGCGGCGACCTGCTGTTGAAAATTTTAAGCCGCCCTTAAGCCTTCAACTTGGCTTAACGACTGCCATTTTATTGGCAACCGGGACCAACGGTTTAACGTGCCTTCCGGAGCACAGAACTGGGGTGGGTCTAAAGGGCCAAATAAATTTAATAAAATGTGTCTATTTTAGATGTTAAATTAGAAAGAAATTTTGAACCCGTTGCCTTTTTAGTGAGGTGGTAACAAAAAGGCTAAAAGATCTTATGTGCTAGACACTAATTAGCACGACCAATTAAAGTCCTGGTAGTCTCGGACTGTCATATTATACATAGGAAACACCCAAACTCCAAAACAAACCTTTATGGATCACACAAATATTAATTGTTCCGACCCGGAAATTGAACCGGGGACCTCAAGGTCACGACAGTCGCATACACTACCACTGCGCCATCTCACTTTATTCCGCTCCGCTACACTGTATACAAGCCCTAAATCTGTTGCAACATAAAATTGGTTTTAGGTTAGTCGTCTGATGTGTTTATTTATGGGATATGATGTCGTGAGACATGCAAATTGGGTTTATGGCGACGATTTAAGCAAGTGAATACTTGGATTATGTTCATTATGTTGAGAATTTTGAGGTTTGATACATATCTATCTATACTAATAGTAGTGGTTCTGTTAACCGTAGACTTCAGAGTAATTTACTAATTTTTTATTTGAATTTATTTCTTTTTTCGGTTTGAGCGCTCTAACCAACCACTACGGGACTATTTTCCCTCCCCTGCCATCATTTCCCCCCGATCGAAAAACCCCCTCGCTAAAAGTTGTTGTCTACATCAAGGACTGTCCATGCCAAGTTGAATCCGATGAAAAATGCGACCTATAGACTGAATGGACGGACGGTCGGACATCAATAGCATTTTTCTGTACCAGTGGAGTTAAAACGGAGACTGTCGCCGGCTCGCTTCGCTCGCCTCCTCAGACAATTATGAAGCTGAAGAGTTTCTTTGTTTGTTTGGTTGAACGCGCTAATCTCAGGAACTACTGGTCGGATTTGAAAAATTCTTTTTGTGTTAGATAGTACATTTATCGAGGAAGGCTATAGGCTATATATCATCACGCTACTACCCTGGGCAGCGGAGTAGTAGTCATAAATGTCGAGAAATCGGGCAAATATTTATGCATTATTGTAGAATTTATAAGCGACGGGATTAAATAGGTGCGACGGGAGTTCGAATTATGCCACGGGCGAAGCTGTGGGGGTCACCTAGTATGATATACGAACATTTTAATATACAAAACAGTGTTAGTTTTAATCTATGAGGATAAATAAATTTAAAGTGTCTGTTTATAATTCCAAATTAACAGGTTTTCACTAAATGCATATGAAAGCACTAGCTGGCACCCACGGCTTTGCCTGTGGCATACTTTGATCTTCTAAATTCTTTTCTTTTAAATTCTACAAAAAAGCATATCAAAATTGCCCGATATGTAGACATTTATGATTACTGCCCCGCTCCCCAGGGTAGTAGCGTTATGATATCCTTCCTCGATAAATGGGCTATCCAACACAAAAAGACTTTTTCAAATCCGACCTGTAGTTCCTGAGATTAACGCGTTTAACCAAACAAACAAACCAACTTTTCAGCTTTATAAATTAGTAATATGGAGAGTATAGATTAAGTATTAAGTATAAATATACGGCACTTACATTAAAAAATCATATTTTTTAACCGACTTCCAAAAACGAGGAGGTTATGTGTTTGATCGGTATATATATTTTTTATGTATGTACATCGATTAATCTGAGATTTATGATCCGATTTGCGTGATTCTTCTTTAGTTTAATGCAGAATGGTAGCCATTTGGTCCCATTAAAATTTCACATAGTTTGGCCCAGTAGTTTTTATTAATTCTGTTTTTCCAGCTATTTGAATTAAATCGAAAAAAAATACTGGCAGATAGCTGATGTTATATGGAGGAACAGTTATTTTCCTCGTATTCTAAGGGAATGAGAAATCGCGGGGCGAACGCTAGTTTGAAATAAACTAAAAATCTCTCATCATAAAAAGTGTGAGCGGACTAAAAAAGACCGGCAAAACACAATAATTATGTATTTAATTCTTGTCTGTCTGTCTATCTGTAGGTATTCGCTAATCTCCGAAACTACTGAACGGATTTTCTTGCATTTTTCACAAATAGATTACGCTAAGGCAACATATAGGCTTTGTTTCATCAAAATTTAAACGCAGAAAAAAGTTATCGACATATGAAGCTATTGTCACTGTGGTCATATTGAATTTATCTTTAGTTCTGGTCTACCTAGTATTTGACATTTTGTAAGCGCCGTAAAAAGGGTCTATGCAAAAAAAAAAGTCATTTTTAATTTTTATTTTATTGTATCAGTTACCTATTGTGTGGGTAAAATATTTATTTACAAAGGAATTCTTATTGACGTTGTAACAATCTAAAAAATCTACTACAGAAGCAGCAGGAACGGTGTATGGGACTTCCGGCCCTTGGGCGCCGTCCTACCCACTAAACCCGTTCCGCCTTCTTCCCAACCGGGTCACGGAATAGCCCTGAGGGCTATTCACGGCGACCCGGCTATGGGAATACCCCAGTATGAGGCTCTTCTCGAAATTAAATGTGCTGCCCCCATAGTAGTTAGAGGAGTTTTCTTGTAGATAAAATAAGACTATAATATGAAGTCCATGTAAGCTCGCAGTTTGTGCGCCTTGTCCTCTTGGACGTCTTCACTTAACCGAAACACTCTTTGTTCTTACCAGTGTGTGTAACTGTTAAGTGTAAGTGCACTTGAGTTAGGGATAATAACCGATTCACATGACATCAAAACTTAAAGTTGTATAAGGTATTTGCTCTGAAGCGACCAGTGCCACATAGTGAGAAGCTATCGAACTACATACCGGTAAGGATAGCTGCATTACGCCGGCGGAGCCGCGGGCATTAACTAGTAGGATGTATAGACGACAATCTGTAAATTATCGCAGCGTTAAAAAATAATAGTTGTTAAGCTAAGTTGAACCTTAAGCGTGGCTTGAAATTTTTCAATAGCAGGCGGCCACATCATTTCCCTCTCCGTTTTAACACGGCAATTTTCAACATCTCAGATGTTGAAAAACGATCGTAGACCACAGTTGTTCGATCAGATGGCGACGTTTGAGTCTGTTCGCGGGTTGGCGACATCTTACCGAGTGTCCTGAACCTGAGCCGACTCATAGCATCAAAAGCTGGAAGCTGCAGGATGCATCCATTAGGGATAAATATAAAGAAAGGGTAGCCGAAAAGCTTGGCGAGAATGTGGAAAGTGTATGGCAGAACCTTAGGGATAGTATGGTAAATGCCGCTGTGGAAGTGTATAAAAATATCTGAGGTGGGAACAAAAACTTCTATTTACACATTTCTATTTAGCAAACAGAGATTTGTTTGTAAAAATTAAAATATCACACGCGAAGGAATGAATTGCATGTATCATGTGTATGTACTTACTGACTTTTAGATTGTTTGGACATCCGTTTCAGTTATAAGTTTTTGTGTCGTGTTAACCGGCTATTTTGCTACCATGACATTGAACGTTGTCTGTTTCGATACGATTTGAAAAGAAAATACAATATGCCAGTGTCAGTAATAATAATAATAATAAAAAAAAAACCCCTCGAGGACAGTCGTTATCTTTTGTAGGATTAACGCAACCCTATGAGGGCATAGCAGATTCGCTTTTTGAGTCATCCACTTTCTGATATCAACAAAAAATGTATCAGAAAGTTATTGAAAAGCTCACATCCGCAGGGCAGCTTGTGGCGAGCTGAATGTGCGTGGCTACACATCGGTCCCGATTCCTCAGAGTTTTGTTGCCCTTCTGCACCAGTTAGGATTTAATGGCCTAACGCGAGTGCAGTGAGAGTGCTACTCCCGGGAGTGCAGCAAATCTCAACTCTGGCTTGCCTTAATTGACCGGTCAGAGGGAGGGAGCCAGAGCTATATGCTCGGGGGTGGAAGTGTCATTTTCAAGGGCATAACTACGGGGAAGCCCGCTCCGGGCCTGTCCCGCGAAGGTGAAACCGGCGCCGCACCGCTCGACACCCCAAGCCGCTCACACCGGTGTTGCTTCCTGTCGCCTTACAGGCTTATCTTGCCTATGGCGATTGTATAGGGGGCCCATCTAGTGAGTTGGCAAGTCACCGTCTGCCAATATTTTGATGATATTATATTAAAATGGCAGACGCAGTTTTCATCCATAGTTCAAGTCACCCAGTACATTTAACCTCCAACTCAATAGCCCAATAGTAGTTAGCATATTGTACAATAGTTTAACTCCCATTGGAGATGGTCCATTACCATCTTTCTTCTACATAAGGCGGACGTGGATTGTCTGCAGTGGGGGTCCCATTCCCTGTTACATTAAAATTCTCAAAGGGCCTCTGCGTGTTGGACCACTATGTCCCCATGTAAGCCTACCAAATTGCCATAACTGTGACTCCTGTAAACCAGCATCTACAGCAATAATGATGATAAGATTGTGCTATGAAATGTAAAGTACTGATAAATATACTTACCTATATATTCCTACAGATATTCATATTATTATACGGCCTCTTCTTCGTATAGAAGTGGGTTATACAACACAAAACAAACAAACACAAACTCTTCAGCTTTATAATATTAGTCTAGTATAGATAACACAAAGTTGTCACACAACCACATGAAGCCCAAATTAAAACAAATACCTATAAGATTTTGTATTTTATAATTATATTATTATATTCCAAATTATAGTAAAGTTTACTTATTAAACTACTAAAATACTTGTAGGTTCAAAGTATCTCGTATTTACGACGTGCAAGAAAGACAATGAGACTATAATATTTTACTCACACTAATGTTACTTCTCTAAAACATCAATGTACATCAGTTACTAAGAACAGAAAGTTTGAAAGTAATGGAAAAGAAGAAAAAACAAACAAACACCATCTTATTAATAATATTAGTACGGAATGATAGGGAAGTTTAATGCATTTATGTAAAGTTTATAGCAGTTATAAGTTGTAAATATAATTAATACATTTTGTATAACATTACTGCGAAATTAAAATAAATGTGTATAGGTAAATGCAATATTAATCGAAAATGTATTAGTGCATTCTAGATAATAACCAAAGGGCTTAGAGCTTCTGTAACTCAATCATCATGCTTAAAAACATATATAATCGTGATTATAGTTTTATTATGATGGTACTATCTAAGGGTCTTTACAAACTTGACGAAAGATACGTCGAACGCACCACTATGCGCTACGTATTTGTCGTATCTTCAGTCAAATACAAGTCGATTTTTTTTAATCCTGCCCTTTGATACTGTCATTTGGCACGGTTTTACGGAGTTTTGAAATATGGTTATTTTATAAATATGTCGTTTATTATGTGCCTTTGAAATATTTGGACTTACCAAGTGTGTTCTATTATCATGATTTATTGCATAACTGATTACAGTCCAAATCACTGGACTATGACAATTTTCTGTACAAGTTTTTTGTTTCACTACAGAACAAGCTATACGTAGGTCTTGACCATAAACATTTGTACTGTTCCACTTATTTATTATTTAAATTGTACTCAATGACATCCGAAATACATAAAATATGTGCTAATCTTTGGAATTGTCGTAAGGCGAAACCAGTCAGTTTTAAATCATAAATAAGTGGAACAATACAAGTGTTTTTGTTAAAGATGTGTAACAAGTTCCACCAAGTGCCATCAATCAACAGTGTAAACAGTTTGTACGTAGGTGTTTCATAACAATATTACTTGTGCTGTAATTACGGAACAGAAAATACGCACCGCATCATGCGTCAGATAAGTAACAAACCTTAAGTTCTATGTTAATCTAATAATAAATTAATAACTCATCATCGTCCGAATTATGAGTTCATTATTTGTGAACCCTGAATATTTCATTTTATAATAATTATATCATTGATATTGGTTTAAAATATGAACTGAATAACTTAATACGTAGTTATGACCTTTTTGTAAGGTCTTTCTGTATTACTGCATGATGGATAAATTTAAAAATGGATAAATTTTCATGAATTTGAATAAAGACAACCACAAAACATTATCTGTGTATACTTACTATTTTGTTAATTTTCTCAAGAGCGCTGAAACAGTTCCGATGAATTTAATATATGTCCACCTCTTAAGATTTTTTTTTATTCGGTAGGTCATAGCAACTAGGTTTAGTTCAAAAGTGGAATGAGATCATAATAAATATACAAAATACATAGAGCCGAATTGATAACCTTGTCCATTTTTGAATTGAGTTGAATATTTTTTCTCTTGACCGACGTACTACGGATTAGATGTGTTCTGCGTTAAGCAACATTCGCTATAGGTTGTCCTTGGATGGGTGACCACGTTGTGGAATTTGCATTTGCGAGCGTTTCCATGCTTCGGAAGGCACATTAAGCCGTTGATCCCGGTTGCCAAAAATGCATACGGTGAAATGTGGGCGTAAAGTAACCTATGCCTACCGCTTCGGGGATAAGGGTGTGTCAATATGACAATATTTATGTTTCTATATACCCTGTGACATATGTCATGTACACGGTGGACATGTTATCTTTTTTTTTTTTTTTTTCATGTTATCTTGTCTGTTTGCATCACGCGACATGCTTTTACGATTATTTCATAGTTTTAAGTTTCAACTGCCATCACCAGTCCCATTTTTTGCTGAAAGCTTAGGCTTTCTATATAAGGTACAGCCAGCTTCACTCGTTACGACAACTTGCAACAAAAACATTGATGATCTAAAAGTTTTAACCAAAGAAGGTTGCGAATTAAATGAGATTTTTATGGCGGTCTCATTGCTCGCCAAAATGACGCCGCCCGCCTGATGGAAAGCCATGACAACATCTAGCGAATTGAGGGACACTCTCTTAGGTCCGTATTCCAGAAAGTTTCTCAATACTCAATCGACGCTTGAGAGTAGATTTTATAAGACAAAATCTAACCTCAAGCGTTGATTGAGTATTGAGAAACGTTTTGGAATACGGACCTTAGTCAACATGACTACTGACAGCGTCCCTCAAGTTATCGGCGCAATGATGTGCCTCTTCACGCTTCGATTAAAAACCCGGAATTGTAAGAAAGGAAACACGAGCTCTGGCAGAGCGTTCCAGGTTACTATCGTTCGACAGAGAAACGACCTTTTAAATCGTTCCGTTCTGGAGAAAATTCTTTCCACTGTATGAGAGTGGTGTGCTCGGTACGCGTTCTCGGGAACTAAAAGGAGAGGGTGGGATTAGGTTGAAGAGCTCTTCAGAACACTCGCCATGGCATTTCATATTAAGCATTCATATTATTGGTATTTCATCTTAGCGTTAAAGCCATTTCAAAGTTTTCTGCCTTTTTTACCTAGCCTTCATCAGTTTTTACCATGTTTTTATAAACTCTTTCTTGTAGGTATGTCTGTCCGAGCTATTTACATGAAATTTGGACCATAACTCAAAAGTGGACCACAATGTATGGAAAAGTGAAAGCGGTATATAGAAATACCTACACGTCTAAAATAATTTTTAAAAAGTTGATAACAAAAAACGATTTGGTAAATATCGCTCGAAAATCTTTTCTTTTGAGTCCTTCTGGGAGTACCAACTGACTATGAAATATCCGCCATTTTGTGATAAATTGATTCGATTGACGAAGAAGATTTATTGTGCGAAAGTAGAAGGAGTCAGGGTAGGCCGAGACTTACATATGAAGACCACGTGAGCAGATTGCTCAAAAACCGAAAAGTCAACAGTATTCGGATACCGAGACGTGCATGTATGAAGCGATTGATGAATTTGCAAGAAGCGAAAAAAGTATGCATGCCGATCTGTCGTTTATGACTATCCCCTCATGGATATAGCGTGATTATAGTTAGTTTAGTTAAATAAAAGGAGAACTTTTAAAAACAAAAGCCTATTTAGTTAAATCGTCCACTTGACATTCGTACGTCCAGTCCTTAAATGAATGCATTTCGAAGATACATTGTTCAAAATCCAGATCACTCAGTGTCGTCACGCGCGCGCTATCAATCCACAATGTATCTATTCACACATCTCACTTGCAACCTTCCCAAATACAGCAGAACTCTATTACCAATATACAAAGTTTAAATTCGTGTAACCGAAGGTTGTTTCAAGTGTAAAGAAAGATTGGTTGATAGAAAGGCATTGTAAAGTTTGCCATGTATAAATAGCTGATGATTTGAAGATGTTACCATTCGAAGATCACTATTACTCATTTCGAGTCGTTACATCTAGGTGAGTAGAACATTTTTATCAGTTGTCTCAAAAAGCAAGTTCTCAAGCCCTTAGCTGTGAAAAAAAAAACATGTTTTGTTTCATCAGTGTAATACATTATTTAAAATCAGAATTATTTTGCGGTGCGAAACAGTTCCGGAATTGAATGTGTCAATATAACTAATTTTCGTTTTTCTTTTAATTTCAGATTTTTTTTCGAATAAACTTCAATTTACTAAAATGAAGGTAATCAATTTTTTTGGACTATTTGCTACTTTCCTGTTTACCCGTTTGTTACACCTTCTATCTTAGTTATACTGCTTATTTAGAAAGTGTTAATAGCATGCATAATAGTCATGGTTCGAATCCATGATTAAATTTGCAAATTAAAAAAAAACATATTTCATTGTAAAAGCTTACAACTGGACGAAGCCTTTTGCATAAATAGTTTAAAAAAATGAAATAGAAAACCTGACAATGTTTTTAAAATAGTTTACGTCATCTTACAAAAAGTCGCAACCCTAGACTATATTTTCAAGTTATCTACAAAATTTAAATATATAAATATCCACCGACATTTGGCGGGAAGAGTGACAAGTGCGGACGCTTTATTTATATTATTCTCTAAAACTAGTGCATTTATCTTGTTTTATGTGCGGGAGTGGTGGTTTCTTGGACATAAAAGTTGTGTTAACGTGCTATAGTGAAAGACAATGATATATATGCAGTGAAATGCTATTTTCTCTTTTGCTGCGAAACGTCCACTGACAACCTTAATATAAGAATCACCATTATACTGAGGGCAAGGACCAGGACGTAGCCTGAGGACACGACATCGACTGGACAGGACTAATTAGAAGATAAGATAGAAGAAATATGATATAAAAAATAAGATTTGGCTAAAAGGTCTTAGAAACCAGGCCATTAAATAATTATTAAAAAAAATATATATTCACCACGCCTTATCCCCGAAGGGGTGGCAGAGGCATATTATATGCCCACTTTCACCGTGTTTGCCGTGGATTCCTGTCCCACATAATAGGAGGTGAGCCCGTCGCCGTTTTGAAATAGACAGACGAAGGTTGTAGACAGACGCAAAATTTAAACTATTCAATAATTTTTACAATAACCACCTTAAGCTAACTGTTTGTAACTGAAAATACGCTGTGCAAGGTACCACATTTATCTCCTAATAACTCTGAAATGGTTATAACCCTATTTGCCCGGGTTAGGTCGGTTTTTCTGGGATATTCAGTATATAGTTACTTCTTCTTCTTCTTATAAGTTTTCTCGGTAGGTTCCAAACCCTGAATTTGGAGTCTGGGGTCCTCATTATGCCGAATTCGAATAAACTAAGACCACACCTGAAGCGCTCGTGGCCCCGCTAACTCAGTGTTCTGTAAACGATCACTGCGTTAAGCAACTTTCGCTATAGGTGGTCCTTGGATGGGTGACCACTTTGTGGCATTTATATTTGCGAGCGTTTCCGTGCTTCGGAAGGCACGTTAAGCCGTTAGTCCCGGTTGCCAGTAAAATGACAGTCAATAAGCCAAGTTGAAGGCCTTAGGGGCGGCTTGAAAAATTTCAACAGCAGGTCACCACAAAATGCATACGGTGAAATCTGGGCGTATAGTATGCCTCTGCCTAGCCCTTCAGGGATAAAGGCGTGACAGTATGTATGTATGTAAACCACATGGCATTGTCTAGCGCCTAGTTTATACCCTGTCATTCTACTTTACAATGTCTCACTAAAACGAGACCATTTTCTTTGTAAATCTATCGAAATACCAATGATACTAATGTAAAAATATGAATTCAATAACATGTTATATCACTAAGGTGGTAAACTAAGCACACGTCCCTTCTAGTAACAATTGCCTGCCTCGGTGGCGCAGTGGTAGTGTATGCGACTGCCGTGACTGTGATTCGATTCCCGGGTCGGAAGAAATATTTGTGTGATCCACAAATGTTTGTTTCGGAGTTTGGCTGCAGAGTTTGTTTGTTTGTTTGGTTGAACGCGCTAATCTCTGGGACTACAGGTTCGATTTGCATAATTATTTTTGTGTTGAATAGTCCATTTATCGAGGAAGGCTATAGGCCATATAGCATCACGCTACGACCAATAGGTGCAGAACAGCAATGATAAATGTGGCAAAATCGGGGACAAAATATTTCTTTTGATAGCTTCCGTTGCGAACGCTGCGTAAACGATTTCAGTTATGCAAAAAACTATGTATGACATAATTATTCCCCCGTAAAAAGTTCTAAAATAAAATCCGCGACAGCATATGCCCATCTTTTAAGGTTAACCTATTATAATCATTTTATTGTGAAAAAAATTGGTCTTAAAATGATAAGTGTAAAGTATGGCCGATGATTTGCGATTTACGCATGCGCGACGTCGCGACTAGCCAATAGCGAGCGAGCTCTGCGAAGTCCGCGCGTCTCCTTGGTAACTATACTAATAATAATATAAAGTTAACTATACTAATATGTGGTGGATAGCGCATGTATCGTGGAAGTCTATAGGGATATAGGAAGAGCAGGGCAGTAATCAACAAATCGGGCAAATATTCATACATAATTGTAAAAGTAGACTA
Organism: Thumatha senex; assembly: GCA_948477245.1. Taxonomy (NCBI): domain Eukaryota; kingdom Metazoa; phylum Arthropoda; class Insecta; order Lepidoptera; family Erebidae; genus Thumatha; species Thumatha senex. The sequence continues at coordinate 10,450,430 of OX419750.1, read as the reverse complement.
TAAACGACGGGATTAAATGGGAGCGACGGGGATAAATGCGTGACTGATAAAAGGCACTCTCATCACGCTACTACCCTGAGGAGCGGAGCAGTAATCAACAAATCAGGGAAATATTCATACATTATTGTAAAAGTAATGAACGACGGGATTGGATGGACGCGACGGGAATAAAGGCGTGACTGATAAAAGGCTATATCATATCGCTACTACCCTGAGGAGCGGAGCAGTAATCAACAAATCGGGGAAATATTGATACATTATTGTAAAAGTAATAACCGACGGGATTAAATGGGAGCGACGGGACGGGAGTGACTGATAAACTAATGGGAGTTCGAAGTTTGTCACGGGCGATGCCGCGCTGGTCAGCTAGTGTATAATATGTATGTATTTAGAAATATATAAGTATGTTGATCAGTCATCTAGATCCCATAACACAAGCTTATATTAGCTTTAGGCTAGACGGCACTGTGTTAAAAAAAGTAAGTAAAGTAAGTCCTACAATATTTATTTATTTTATTTATTGTTTACATAAAAAAATTACATTAGTTTTTTTTTATATTGCAGGCATTTATACATTTTATATGTATCATGGCGGTCGCCTTAGCTGAACCACCAGTTGGGTAAGTAGACATTAGGCATTTAAAAAAAAATATTATTGGCAGGTTGAGTAATGTGTTATGGAGAAAATTGGATTCCCCCTCTCTCACAAAATAACTCTCTGTCCTGTCTCTCTGCCCTATATCTTTCCTCTTTCCTTTCTTCCTCTTGATCTCTCTCCTTCTAATCTCAGTTGTAACCAAAATTTCTATTTGTAACCGAGGTTTACTTAAATAGGCTTCTAAGTTAGCCTTAGAAGTGAATGTTTTAGGCTTCATACAGATAATTTAGTTCGGAATCTCGATATACCAAGTAGACATACATACCTACATTTAAGGCAAATTCAGTTTAGTCGACTGTTCTCACATAACTCCAAAGAACAATGAATATTAATAATTGTAAGCCATTCCTACATTTTAAAAGAGCATCCATGGTGTTTCTTGACAGATTTTTTTCCATTAAGGGTAGGCTTGCCTTGTCCTTGCCCAGGCAACTAGAATCGCTCTCTTTTTAATTATTGTCATGACTGCATAAGTGCCTAAAATGGTCCCCAAGATATAACTAATTGAATCGGGCGTTACATGGCGGAAATCCATCGTAGAACGATAATAAAGGAGGGGAGGTGGATCCCATCACACACCCTCGATTTGCCAATCCTAACGCACAATGGTCAAGGATAACCTCTACCAATTGTAACGGAGGAATGACGAACCGAACTCCCTAAAGGAAAGGGATGTAGGATAGGTAAAATGGTCCACTTGAATAAAATATTTTTGACTTTGATAACATTTTTGTCCCCGTAGGGAAAGGCAGAGACATACTTGTCGTGCATACTTCATAAGTTGTAATTTATCTCATGTAATAGGCGGTGAGTTTATTGCCGTGTTAAAATGATGAGGCGCTGGTTTTGGCTACCTGCTGTTGAAAATTTTTAAGTCAACTAGGTTTAAGAAATGTTATGTTAAAGGCATCTGGAACCAACGGTTTAACATGCCTTCCAAAGGCCGGAAACACTCGTAAATGGAAATGCCACAAATTAGTCACTCATCTGTGGCGCGGTGGAAGTGTATCCGACTGCTCCGCAAAAGATCGTGGGTTCGATTCCCACCCAGGATAAAACTTTGTGTGATGAGCACGATGGTTTATTCCTGCTGAGTTTGGAATCAGATGGCCTAGTGTGAGTTGTCTCAACGATATTTATTTATTTACCTGAGGACCAATCTTTGGAAAAAATATTAACGCAGTGCTTGTTTACGAACACTGAGTTAGAGGGCCTCCACTACCAGTCAGATCTGTTTAAAGTATTATTTTTTGAGGTTTATGATTACAGAAACGCTCGTGGCCCCTCCGACTCAGTGTTCTGTAAACAATCACTACTTTAAGCAACTTTCACTATAGCTGGTCCTTGGATGGGTGATCACTTTGTGCCATTTACATTTGCGAGTGTTTGCTTTCGAAGGCACGTTAAGCCGTTGGTCTCGGTTGCCAGTAAAATGGCAGTCGTTAAGCTTAGTTGTGGGCTTGAAAAATTTCAACAGCAGGTCGCCGCAGCTTGCGACTGTCCATTTCAACACGGCAATGGGCTCACCACCTATTACGTGGGATAAAAATGCATACGGTGAAATGTGGGCGTATAGTGTACTACCCCTACTGCCTACTCTTTCGGGGATAAAGGCGTGACAAAATGTATGTATGTATGTAATTATTATTATCACAAACATATGGTCTGTATAGCCATTGTTTGTCTATGACCGAAGTCACGGATTCATCATCATCCGAGCGTCTGTCCCATGTGCGTCTCGCGACGCCCAGGGTCCGCTTTCCTACATTTTCTCCTCCACTTCGCACGGTCTTCGGCATCCCCTGTAGTGAGACCATTGGCACGCATGTCGTCCCTTACGACGTCAAGCCAGCACTTCTTGGGTCTTCCCCTCTTACCGGGACCCGGCGGGGCTGACATGGCCCAGACATTTGTTACCTACGTAGCCCGGCGGTTGCCGCAAGACGTGTAATAATTGTATAAGCGATGTAATAATTATTATCACAAACATATGGTCTGTATAGCCATTGTTTGTCTATGACCGAAGTCACGGATTATGTCAGACTTATCTTTTGACAAATGACAGGTCAATAACTATTGTAATATAACAATAAACATTGACTCCAGGTCAAGATCACTTATCTATAGATCAGATGCAGAAATGCTGCTTTCTTAAAACTACCAAAACAGGTATATTTTTTACTAAAAATATGTAATACTAGGTGACCTCTCCCGATTAACCCGTGACATACTTCCCACTACCGTCGCACCTTATTAATCCCGTCACTTATAAATTCTACAACAATACATTACAATTTATCCAATTCGTCGACATTTATGACTACTGCTCCACTCTCTAGTGAAGTAGCGTGATGATATACAGTCTATTTCGATAAATGGGCTTTCTAACACAAAAAGATTTTTTTCAAATCCGACCTGTAGTTCCTGAGATTAGCGCGTTCAAACAAACAAACAAACAAACTTTTCAGCTTTATAATATTAGTATAGATAGCTAATATGAGCTTAATTTAATATATTGTCGGACACTTTTCACACAGGGTCATCTATCCCAAAGTAAGCTAATATTAGCTTGGGTTATGGGATCTAGATAGAACAGATAAACATACTTATATATTTCTAAATACGTACATATTATACATTGAAACAACCAAGCTCCGAAACACACATTTGTGGATCACACAAATATTTGTTCCGACCCGGGAATCAAAACCTCTTGCGTAGCAGTCGGAAACACTCCCACCGCGCCACAGAGTTAGTTGAGGTTGTTAAAAATGAAGTTGTGTTAGTTGCACCATTTCTAACTCTACAACGAGTGGGTCGTTACTTGATTTGTTCGATTGTCTCAAATCTAAATAGCAGAATAAATTACAAAAAAGCGGCCTAGTGCGTGCCGGACTCGCCCATTAAGGGTTCTGTAGCAGCAAGTAACATCATATAAAAGTTCTTGTATTTAGTTGTAACTTTGATCGGTGTTTAGGATTTAATAAAAAAATCCATCACGCCTTATCCCCGAAGGGGTGGCAGAGGCATATTATATGCCCATTTTTCACCTTGTGGATTCCTGTCCCACGTAATAAATAGTGAGCCCATTGCCATGTTAAAATTTTTCAAGCCGCCCATAAGGCCTTCAGATTGCCATTTTATTGGCAACCGGGACCAACGGCTTAACGTGCCTTCCGAAGCACAGAACTGGGGTGGTAAAGTGGGTCTAAAGGGCTGAATAAATTTAGTAAAATGTATCTATTTTAGATGCTAAATTTGCAAGAAATTTTGAACCCGTTGCCTTTTTAGTGAGGTGGTAACAAAAAGGCTAAAAGGTCTTATGTGCTAGACAGAAATTAGCACGACCAATTAAAGTCCTGGTAGTCTCGGACAAAAATGACGTATTATAAAAACCACTTACTAGATCTTGTTCAAACCAATTTTCGGTGGAAGTTTGCATGGTAACGTACATCATATTGAAGACCTATCCATAGATAGACCACATATATGGGCTTGACAAAAAGAAAATTGAAATTTAGTTCTAAATATGGGGAGCCCCCTAAACTTTGTTTTTTTTTTATTTTTGTGTGAATATCGTAATGCGATTCACAGTATACATCTACTTACCAAGTTTCAAATGACTGCCTCTGTGGCGCGGTGGGAGTGCATCCGACTGCTACGCAAGAGGTCGTAGGTTCGATTCCCACCCAGGATAAAACTTTGTGTGATGTGCACGATGGTTTATTCTGTGTCTGGGTGTTATTTATCTATAATATGTATATATTTAGAAATATATAAGTATGTTTATCAGTTATCTGGTTACCATAGTACAAGCTCTGCTTAGTGTGGAATCAGATGGCGTTTGTTGTCCCAATTATTTATTTATATTTCTTTATAATATTTATTTATTTATGTTTCAACAGCATAGTTCTTATAGTTTCGGAAAAAAGTGACTGTGATATACGGACGGACAGACAGACAGAGAGACATGACGAATCCATAAGGGTTCCGTATTTTACCATTTGGCTACGAAACCCTAAAAAAGAATTAATTTTTCTCATACATTTTCTATGGAACCTTATTCTAAGCTGGTACAAAGCTCGTCAGGGTCACTATTTAATAATATTCTGAACACTTTAAAGGTATCACAATCTGAATAATGAGTATTATCACTGTTGGAAGGTTTTTAATGGAAGTATACATGTAAAAAATATAATATATATTTTCCTTTCAGCAATGGTTACCCTTCAGCGCGATCGAGTCACGACCACAGCCACTACCATGACCATAATCATGACCAAGCCCACAGTCATGACCACAAACATGATCACGACCAGACGCATGAATTCCAAAGATCACTCTCCAACGAATACCTGCCTTCTGCAGCAAGATCCTTTGGAACATCACTAAACTCTTTATCTACAGAGTATGGACTACCAAACGCGAGAACTTCACTAAGATCTGGTCTCTCACAAACCTATGGAACTCCTAACCTTCGCGGTGGACTCTCTCAAGAGTATGGAGTACCCAGCACCAGGTCCTCAGCTCCATATTCCCCAGCTTCAAGAAGCCTTTCAACTGAATATGGTGTTCCAAATGCTCGATCCAGCCCATCACAGTCATATGGCGTCCCAGAAACTAGGAACAGCTTGTCTCAAGAATATGGCGCTCCTGTAAGCTCAGACATTGCCAGAACTCCTTCTGAGGAATATGGCGTACCAGAATTTAATTCTCCATCTGAAGAATACGGTGTACCATCCCAGAGAAGTTTTGGACGTTCTCCTTCCAAGAAATATGGCGCACCAGTTTCTAGAAACTCTCCATTTTCAAGAAACTCCGTGTCTCAAGAGTACGGAGTCCCTTCAGCTCGTTCTGGTGAATTTCACCAAAGTCATTCCAAGCCTAAAGGTTATGCTAAGTCTTTCACCTCAAGCAGTTCACGTTCTTTCCAAGGATCTTCTGGATTTGGGGCCCGTTCTCTATCTACTAGCTATGGAGCACCATCCGCAAGGAATTTCGACTCCTATTCCCAGGAACCTAAAGGTCTTTATGGAGCACCAAGCCAACGTAGTGTCTCGGATACTTATGGAGTGCCAAGTGCTAGAGGAGTTTCTCAAGAGTATGGTGTACCTGCCGGTCGTTCTGCTGATAAGAAGACCAGCGCTATCGCTTCGTCTTATACTGTTGCTGCTGCTAGGTTGGTAGTTTTTAAATTTACCTTTAAGAGGTGACCTTATCATATACCTGTAAGTGGTACATGTGCTGAAGGACGATGAGATTAGGCGACAGTGGTCACGGTGGTGTTGTTGGTAAACGCGTCTGGTGCGTTGAACCAGAAGACGCTGGTTCGAGTCCAGCTCAAGACTGAAATTTATTTTTAATAACTTTAAAATTTAAATTTAGATAAAGTTAGCATACTCATTGCTTTTTAAAAATTGTTTCATATGACATAGTCTAAATTCTTAACGTTTTTACGTTAAGACTGGCGCCTTTCTTTCATCCTTTAGATACAGTTACCGATTGGATTTTTGGGACTTTTAAGAGCGACTTCCTTGTGAACTCTCAACTCTATAAGAACGCCTGCGTCGGTGTTTCGCCTATAATTCAGCAGGTACTTCTGGGAACATGGTGAGGTCTTATACCTTATAGGTAATAATCCCATGGAACTTCCATGCCGGCTATTCACACAGCGGGAGGTCCGGCAAAAGCTTCAGTCCCTCGACGTTCTAAGTCGAGTGGGCCAGACAGTATACCCGCGGTGGTACACAAGCAGTGTGGTCCCGAGGTGTATCCGGTAAAAGACGTGTAAGTACACGTCTTTTCACTAACTATCTTCATGCTATATGACGGGGTAGTCAGAGAGGATAGATCGCCAGGCTTCGCAATCCATGCATACTTCTTTTGCTTCTTCAAGATTCATCAATCGTTTCAAACACGCACGTCTGGGTATCTTTTGACTTTTCCGTTTTTGAGCAATCTGCTCATGAGCAATACGGTTGTAGTAATTCCATATTTCTTCACCAGGTCTTCCCCATCAGACACCTATGGTGCTCCCAGCGCTCGGGACTCGATGCCCTCAGAACAATATGGTGTTCCAGACCAGTACAGCAACCAGGGCTACTCTTACGCAAGAGATGGATTGAATGACGTGAACCAGGTATTTATAGCAAAATGGTACAACAAATAGTAATCTTCTAATATGATTTTAAACTTTTAATGTCATTACTATTCAAATTAATACTATTATTACAAGCGCCATGATCACGGATGTAATGAAATATCGAAAACTCAATAATTGAATAATACATGGTAAATATCCCATTAATAGTACTAATTTGAACAAATAGTACAAGTTTAGTTTATGAAACACTAGTTGACGCCCGCAGCTTTGCCCGCGTAGAGAATGTTTCCCGTTCCCGTTTCCCACAGGAACTTGTTCCCGGGATAAAAGTAGCCTAAGTGTTATTTTGATGTATAAGCTATATTATTGTAAACAATATATAAAAATAAATAAATATCCATCACGCCTTATCCCCGAAGGGGTGGCAGAGGCATACTGTATGCCCAAATTTTTACCGTGTGGATTCCTGTCCCACGTAATAGGTGGTGAGCCCATTGCCGTGTTGAAATAGACAGACGCAGGTTGTGGCTACCTGCTGTTTAAATTTTCAAGCCGCCCATATTTTTATATTATTGTAAAGTTTCATTAAAATCCATTCAGTTGTTTTTACGTGAAAGAGTAACAAACATCCATTATTACAAACTTTCGTATTTATAATATCAGTAGTATAGCAAACACTCCGCGGTATCACCTGCTGAATGCCAGTTTCCGTGAGACTAAGAGGATAAAAATTTACCTAAGTTACTCCTTGTATTATCAGCTATCTGCCAGTGAAAGCCCTTTTAAAATTAATCAGCTTTTTCAGAGATTAGGTGGAACAAACAAGCTTGAGATAGTGGCCCTCAATCACGGGTCGTCTTTGTTTACCATCAGAAAGAAAGACCATTTATTCAGCCAGTTCAGCTCATGCAAAGCACATTACTGTACTCTGCGCTGATTTTTAACTGCCTCCTAGATATTATAAATATATATATCAAACAAATAATAACAAACAACAAAAAATACAAAAACAAGTACGCTATATATTAAATCCGCTAACTTGTTGTGCCAGGGTCACCAATAATGAAATAATAAAAACTAACTAACTATCTTTACGCTGTATCCCTGACGGGGTAGTCAGAGAGGACAGATCACCAGGCTTCGCGATCCATACATAATGAAATAATAGATGATAAAAAACAATAAAAAATAGAAAATACGACTCTAGTACGACTGTAGAAAAGACACAACATGCACATTTTATTCATAATAAAGAAAATACATATTAAATTATTATTATTAAATATTATAAATTATTATCAGGCGGGCGACGCCATATTTAAGAGCCGAATGTATAAAAAAAACAGAAATTTTAAAAAAATGTTTTAAATAAGACTTCATATATTTTTATATGCATTTGGTGAAAAGCTATTAATTTTAAATTACAAACACACTTCAACTTTATATGTATGACCTGATATAACTTTACGTTTCTAGAAACCGGGACACCCTTCCGAGAAGTAACTGGAGGCGTCTGGAACTAGATGTATAGGTAGACATAGTGTGGTTTTAGTAGGTTCGAGTCATGCATGAAATCTTTGGGTATTCCCACACGTAAATTCAAGTCCAGAAGTCTACGTGAGTTTCATATCAAAGACATCAACGCGATACGTTTTGCCAACTTGACATAAATTTAACTTTATTTCAAACTATTTCAACGAGTTCTTATAGCATTTCTGAACCACGACTCATCTCCGTTTTAGTCTTGGATGGCTTTTTTTTTATATTTCATACGAAGGTTCGTGTTAAAATAATAAAAAATGATTTATCCATCCAATTTGTTGAAATATTTTTTTTATCTTAGTACTAGTTGACAACCGCGGCTCCGCACGCGATACCGATACAATTTCCCACAGGAACTTGTTCCCAGGATAAAAAGTAGCCTATGCGTATTTATTTTTCTGATGTGTAAGCTAAATTATTGTAAAGTTTCATCAAAATCCATCCAGTGGATTTTGCGTGAAACAGTAACAAACATCCTTAACAATACTTACAAACTTTTACGATTATAATATTAGTAGGATATGTATTTAAAACTATATAAGTATGTCTATCAGTTATCTAGATCCTATACCACAAGCTTATATTAGCTTACTTCTAACTAGATGGCGCTGTGTAAAAAAAATATATTTGTGTGTACCAGAGTACATAGGTAAGAAGTGAAACTTCTTTACGACATTTTCTTTATTTACCATGAAGTTTCACTTATGATAAAGAAGTTTAACTTCAAAACAACATGGCGCGTAACCGAAAAACGTGACGATTTTTTTTTAGTTATAAGATTTCTCTCAAGGTCGATAAAGAAGTTTCACTTCAAAAAGTCCCACAATATTTATTTATTTTTTTGTTTCTGTAGGAGCCTGCTAACTACGATTTTGCGTACAAAGTGAATGACTACGAGTCTGGAAGTGACTTCGGACACACCGAGACTCGTCAGGAGAACAGGGCAGAAGGCTCCTACTTCGTTGTCTTACCTGATGGCACTAAACAGGTTTGTACCATATTGCTTGCATTGATTGACCTCTAGAAGCGCTCGTGGCCCGCTGACTCAGTGTTCTGTAAACGATCACTGCGTTAAGCAACATTCTCTGTAGGTGGTCCTTGGACAGTCCGAGACTACCAGGACTTTAATTGGTCGTGCTAATTAGTGACTAGCACATAAGACCTTTAGCCTTTTTGTTACCACCTCACTAAAAAGGCAACGGGTTCAAAATTTCTCCCAAATTTAACATGTAAAAAAAAGACACTATTTATTTAAATTTATTCGGCCCTTTAGACCCACCCCAATTCCGTGCTTCGGAAGGCACGTTAAGCCGTTGGTCCCGGTTGCCAGTGGAATGCCAGTCGTTAATATAAGTTGAAGGCCTTATGGGCGGCTTAAAAATTTTCAGCAGCAGGTCGCCGCAGCCTGCGCCTGTCCATTTCAACACGGCAATGGGCTCACCACCTGTTACGTGGGACAAAAATGCATACGGTGAAATGTGGACGTTCATTGTGCCTCTGCTTACCCCTTCGGGGATAAAGGCGTGACAATGTGTGTGTATGTATACCATATAGCCATTGGTGGGCCAAATGCATACAGGTCGTGGAATCAGTGGGCCGCAAAACCCAGACGTAAAGAAATAAAACGAATTGCGATTGCAGTACGAAATATTGATGGTTTATTTAACATTAAATCATAACATAAGTAGGTAAATTAGAACTTCTTCCGTGAAATTCGACATTTTTTTTTAAACTAAATTATCAATTTGAGGAGAAATGAGAATCGGTCAATCGTGATCTTGCGGGAGATTTGTTTCCTTTCATCAGGAAAAATAATTGCTCTCACTTGTAGGTACTACTAAACATCGATACGAATATAATTTTACAAGCAAACTTCCCTACTTCTTGGTACTGAACAGGTAAGAACTTATAAAAATCGGGTGCACCGACTTTGTCAATTTTTTGAATTAGATGGGTTTCATTTACATCGGATTTCAATGACTTCCATCTGCAAGTATGCGGGAACTTTATCTATTGAGAAAATCCCCATTAACAACGAAAAATGGTCTTCATGCAGTTTGAAATCTTGAAAGCGCGTTTCAAATTCTCTTCAGTCTGAAGACTTTTTATTTTCTCGGTATATTTATTATACAAAATAGGGTAATTTGTGCTTTCCTAAAAAGCCTTACAAGTCGGAAAATGAGACAAATTATCAACTTCCAACTTTTTCTCATAGCATTAACTTGCATTTGAAAGCCTTCACTTGATTATACAAATCTGTTATAATTTGACGTGGTCCTTGCAATTTAGTATTTAATTCTGACAAGTGTTTTGTGATATCCACCATAAATGAAAGATCTTGTAAAAAAAGTAAGTCGGACAGTAAGCTGACGTACTGTCCTTTCACTTCCATGAATGGGCGTATCTCCTCTTTATGTTTCCAAAATCGATCAGGAACCGTAGAACAGGATAGCCATCGGACCTCTGTATAATACGGTAAACCAGTGTATTCACTTTCAAGATCATGTAAAAATGCAGCAAATTGTCGTTGATTTAAGCCACTGCCACCGCGTCACGAGGCACCACGAGCGGCAGCGCGCATAAATCGTTCAAGCACGCGCTTATTTAAATTGTTCGTCTTGTTTGCGGGCCGCAACTGAAGGCTGTGGCTATAATTGGATTAGGCCACAGAGAAATACGCAGAGGGCCGCATGCGGCCCTCGGGCCGCATGTTTTACATACCTGATATAGCCCAAGCTAAACTATAACCTTGTGCTATTGGATCTAGACAACTGATAAACATAAATTTGGCAAATAATTGCCTTAAAAATTTATCAACTGATAAACATACTTAAAATTACTATTACGAGTACTATTTTGCGAATTACACAAATATATGTTCTGACCCGGGATTTAAGACCTCGGCGCCGAGAAATATGAGCTCATTGTGGCTGCATGGCGCTGGAAAAAAAACCATCCCTTAATATTTACATTTATTTGCAGATTGTGGAGTACGAAGCTGATGAAAGAGGATTCAAACCCAGGATCTCCGTAGAGCCTGCAGATCTAGGTCGCTCAGGTGGCTATGATGACAACGCTGCGGATATAGCCAGGTCTGCTGATGGACCATATTAACACGATGGAGAAGAATGAGAAGAGGTTTTAAGAGGAAAGAAGATTTAGTTATGTTCTTCTTCTACTTTTTATTTATTTACTGCGTAATATCCTCCTAACCCCGTCGCGGCGTTGTGGTAGTTACTGTACATCTATACTTATATTATAAAGCTGAAGAGTTTGTTTGTTTGGTTGAATGCACAAATCTCGGGAACCACTGGTCGGATTTGTGAATTATTTTCGTGTTAGATAGCCCATTTATCGAAGAAGGCTATGCTACTACCTTGGAGATCGGAGCAGTAGCCATAAATGTCGACAAATCGGGCAAATTTTTATGTAATATTGTAGAATTTATAAGGGACGGGATTAAATAGGTACGTCGGGAGTTCGAAATATGTCACGGGCGAAGCCGGGGGGTCACTTAGTTTCATTATCTTTCCTCAACTAAAATTACTTGTCATTGGTGAATCATTTGTAAAATTTATAACATGGCTATGTAAACTGGTAAATGTTTGTAAAATACTCAATATTTATTTATTATACGTAGCAAATATAATGAAAATGTAAAAAATATAATAGAAATGTAATAGTTTTATGAAGCTTTGTGATGTAGTATTGATAGCGAAAATAAAATGTGTAATAAAAAAACTGGTTTCAATATTTTAAGCTTGAAGTGTTTTTTATTAAGTCTGAAACGAAGTTTTCCATCCAAAAACCAGAGTGATTGACATAGCTCGTAGAGTAAGCCCGTTAAATTGGCAATGGGCTAGTCACATCTGTAGAACAATCGATGGCCGATGGAGTAAACGACTTCTGGAGTGGAGTAGACCACGACTCGGCAAACGAACTGTACCTGCCAGATGAACCAATGACCTGGAAAAGTTGCAGAGTCCTCCCTGGAACTGGGGGCCGAGTCTGCTATTTGAATCGTGTCGAAAGAGAATCGAAATCGTTGCTCAATAGAAAGCCACCAACTCCAATAGACTTCAATCGATCGGCCGATAGAATTCTACTAACACGTACCACACCAGTGGACGCTTGTCAGTTGCATTTTTGATAGTCTACTAACATTTTGACAACAAAAAACAGCGATTCTGGTCTATTCTACGGCTTGTTATAAACTATAAACTCGGCCCCCTGAAGTGGAGACTGCGACTCAGCAAATGGACTACCCCCACCAGATTGACCAACGACCTAGAAACGGCTGTAGGGTCCCCCCTGGAACTGGATGCGGAAAGCGCAGGAAAGTGTGTTGTGGCGTGAATTGGGAGAGACCTTCGTTCAGCAGAAGACTGCTATAGGCTGATTTGATTGATCACTCGTGGTCCCGCGGACCCGGTGTTCTATAAACGATCACCGTATCAAGCAACTTTCGCTACGGCTGGTCACGGATGGGTGACCACTTTGTAGCTTTTACATTTGCGAGCATTTCCGTGCTTCGAAAGGCACGTTGAGCCGTTGGTCCAGGTTGTCAGTAACATGGCAGTCGTTAAGTCAAGTTAAAGGCCTTATCGAAAAATTTCAACTGCAGGTAGCCACAACCGACTTTCAAACCATTGCCTATTTTATTATTATGTCTCTACTTTTCTCGGGTAACTTCTTTTTTTTCTTTTGAAGATACCCGGGCTTTTGGTAGGCTTACATGGAGACATAGGTCTAACACGCAGAGGCCCTTTGCGTGGGTGTATGCAGTTGGACCCCCACTGCAGATAGTCCACGCCCGCCTTATGTAGAAGAAGGGTAATGGATCACCTCCAATGGGAGTTAAACTATTGTAAAATGTGCTAACTATGAAATGGGCTATTGGGTTAGGGGTTAAATGGATTGGGTGATTCAAGCTATAGATAAAAACGGTGTCTGCCATTTTAATATATTATTATTAAACGGTGACTCACCAACTCACTAGATGGGCCCTATACAATCACCATAGGCATGATAAGCATGTAAGGCGACAGAGGGCAACACCGGTGTGAGCGGCTTGGGGTGTCGAGCGGTGCGGCGCCGGTTACACCTTCACGGGACAGGCCTGGAGCGGGCTTCCCCGTAGTTATGCCCTTGAAAATGACACTTCCACCTTCGAGCATATAGCTCTGGCTCCCTCCCTATGACCGGCCAATTAAGGCAAGCCAGAGTTGAGAATTGCTGCACTCCCGGGAGTAGTACTCTCCTGCTCCCCCGTTAGGCCATTAAATACTAACCGGTGCAAAAGGGCAACAAAACTCTGAGGAATCGGGACCGATGTGTAGAATGTGGAAGAGTGGCGTATAATATGCTCAGCCACCCCTTCGGGGATAAGGCGTGATAGATACATAATAAATAAATAATAAGTTTTTGTATGTCGCTTCGCTACCCTTTGAATGCTTAAAAATGCACTCCTTACACTAAACCACAACGGTAATACCTAGTCGCAGGATAAGCTAGAGGTTAGCGTTACCGCTGACAGCTACTTTTAGCATCCGGGACCATCGATTTGGTAGGTTTTTAGAGCAAAATACGTCGATCGTCTCAAAATGAAGAAGAGTTCATGATGAAGCGCTCGTGGCCTCGCTAACTCGCAAGGACTAGCCTTGGATGGGTGACCACATTGTGGCATTTTCTTATGCGAACGTTGTCATTCCTCGGAAGGCACGTTAATCCGTTGGCCAGGTTGCCAGTAAAATGGCAGTCATTAAGCCCAGTTGAAGGCCTTATGGGTGGCTTGAAAAATTTCAACATTAGGTCGCCACAGCCTGCGCCTGTTCATTTCGACACGGCAATGGACTCTCCACCTGTTACGTGAGACAAAATGCATACGGGTCACCGTATAACTCTGTGTACCCTTTCGGGGATAAAGGCGTGACAATCTATACCTATGTAGTATGTTATACCAATTATATGGTAGTCGTTGAGTCAAGTTGAAGATCTAATTGATGACTTAATAATTTTTAACGACAGCCTGTAGGTGTCAATTTCGACACGGTAATAGTACCTTCAATAAAGTGACCCGTGTGCTTGTCTGCGACTTGCGAATTGAGAATGGAGAACACAAAAGATTCAAAATATTACTGTCAAATACAGCTAAAATTGGAGCGTAGCTCATGTACATTACATCATCATCCTCTTGCCCTTGTCCCAATCTACTTGGTGTCGGCGCAGTATGTCTAAATTCCATACTGCAAAATGTTTTGGCTTGGTTTTTATAGTCGGCCGCCAGCCTGACACCAACCCTCCTTGGGAATGCTATCGTTTGGTGGTTTGCCCGCCACCACACGGGTGCCTTTCCAAGCCTTTCAGTACTCCGAACATCTCACGTACATTACGTTAGTTTTTATTTCACTTCAATGCAGGCAGTATTTCCGAAGTTATAACGACGAGAAGTTTTATAGTCCTTGCGAATGAGCAGGGTTGTGACGTATTCGGTCACCCGCGTTATACTCACTTTGATCGTAAATATTTCAACCATTTTTTTAAAAATAAGAATGTTAAAACACCGTTTTTCTCGTATTATTTTGTATACTTAGAGCCACACAAGCTTCTTTTAGTATCCGCAACTGGCGACTTTGAGACTGTGTCGATGCTGTGTGGCGCTCGGTCTCTGCATCTGGCTTTCACAAAGCTACTAAGTCGCCGGTTGTGGGTACTAAAATAAGCTAATGTACCCTTATGTGGCATTTAAAGTAAAAAAACGTTTGTCAGACCCATTGGACTCGCTCACCGAGGTATCTGTAGAAATTGCAAATGTACAAAAATTGCTGTAAATGCCCCACCAAGATCTCCGGGGTCCAAGTGACGTCACCTGCTAGCGGTGCACCAACTGACTAGGCGCTCTTACGATGTTGGGAGGTAAGACGGCAGTCGCTTCCAACAATGCCGAAAATTAGAATCCAAACAAAACCTGCTCATAGCAGCCAAATAATAGTGTACCTCAGGCTCCAAATTCAGGTAGGATTTGGCAGCAGCTGGGAAAACAATATTAATAAAGATGAAGAAGAAGTTACGATAAAAATACATACGGTGCGTTTAGTATGCCTCTACTAAACGCACATTTTCGTTTTGGAGAGAAAAGGCGTGACTGATTTTTATTGTTCTATTTTTTTGTAATTATTTTATGGCCTGGTTACTAAGACCTTTTAGCCATATCTTATATTCTTAATTCTTAAATCTTCTTTCTTATTATCTATAATGTCCCCGTCCTCTACGTCTTAGTCAAGTCTAGTCTTAAGTCAAGGTCAGTCTTACCCCAGTATAATGGTACTAGTTATATTGAGGTTTTCAGTGAATTTAACGCGACAAAATAGAAAATAGCATCATCATCATCCGAGCGTCTGTCCCAGTTGCGTCTCGCGACGCCCGGGGTCCGCTTTTCTACATTTTCTCCTCCACTTCGCACGGTCGTCGGCATCCCCTGTAGTGAAACCATTAGGCAAAATAGAAAATAGCATTTCACTGCATAGTATATCATTGTTTTTAACTATAGCACGTTAACACAACTTATGCCCAAGAAATCACCAGTCCCGCACATAACACAAGTTAAATGCACTAGTTGTAGAAACTAAACTTGTCAACTTTCCCGCGTAGAATCCTTTTGTTCTGTTTTAATCTGCAATCAGTTTTTTTTCTATTCTAACTATAAGCAAATGCGTTGAATGATTAATTGTCATGTAGAGTGTGTATCCCAGCAGAGGCATCTACTTCATAGGTTACAGCTCAATATGTCCTTTTTCTTAAGGCACTTGACATTGCTTGGTGCAATGAGTTTGGTTGCAAAAGAATTTGGGTGTTTACTCAGTTGAATCTGGTATCTTTTGGATGTTGTCAAGATTTCTTCTTTGACCGTATTCATCTTAAAGTTCTGATGAATTTCACTATTTGTAACAAGCCACGGCACTTGGGCTGTTGATCTGAGGATCAAATTTTGCATTCGTTGTGACTGATAAATAAAATAAATTGAAAACTTTTCAGATTTTTCCCGATACTTGTTTAAGATGGTATTCGTTGCCTAATTTCAGAGCTCTAGTTCAAAGGCTAATTCTATTTAATAAGAGTAGAAACTGTCTGACTGATCGATAACGCACAGCTAAAACCGGATGAACCATGAACCATGAAATTTTGCACAAATATTACAATGACGTAGGTGCACGCACGATAAGAGTGGATTTTTGAAAAAGGGGTTGCAAATTTTGTATGGAACAACGTTTTTATTTTGTGGACCAGGTTCTGGGGAATGGGAAAATACGCAGGTAGAGCTGTAGGTGTCCCCTGTTTTATATCTCCCCTATAAATCTTGATATCTTTGAAAATTTCTAAATATACATTTTTAAGACATAAACGGCCGTCCTTAGAAGAGTTTAGTACTGTTTTAGAAGTTTGATATATACATTTTTTTTACCACTGAGGAACGGGCGAGGTACAAGCGTACGGGCCCACCTGATGGAAAGTGGTCACCAGAGGTGCTGCACTCGCACTGCCAACCCTTTATAAACCTTCTAAGATTCCTTTTAAAGAATTACATCTTCAAGGCAAGACTTAAGACCTGAATAACATAATTTCGATAGGAACATGCGTTTCCGAGATAAAGTGTCTTGGCAGATAGGCGGACGGAAAATAAAGTGGTCATAAAATAGTTTCATTGTTTCCTTTGAGACTTCTAAACCCTGAAGTTTACAAAAATCTTTTTAAACGGCTCAGTCTGTCCGTCCGTCTATATGTATGGATCTATTTCTCAGGAACCATAAGAGATAGAGAGTAATGGTTTGCGGCTTTCGATTCAGGACACCAGGAATACGTGCATAGGCGATGTTGAAGGTTCTACCACTTTTTTGGTATTATCGCTTAATCGGTTTAGATATCATCTGATTCCTTTGCTACGATAGTGAAGGGCGCGTTACTGGTTGAGGTACAGAATTCTAAAGAGTCTAGCTTAAACCTAAAGAGGAATAGAGAATGAGCGAGGAACTATTGACGAAGAAGATATATCGTGCGAAAGTAGAGGGTAGAAGGTGTCAGGGTAGGCCGAGACTTTCATATGAGGACCACGTGAGCGGATTGCTCATAATCGGAAGAGTCAAAAGTACTCGGATATCCAGTCGTGCATGTATGAAGCGATTAATGAATCTGCAAGAAGCGAAAGAGACATGCATGAATCGCGAAGCCTGGTGATCTGTCCTCTCTGACTACTCCGTCAGGGTTTATAGCGTGAAGATAGTTAGTTAGGAATAGAGAACAGCGTCGAATGTCGAATCCTTGATTTATGTCACGATTAATGTCAAACTGATTCAGCACAAGGTCATCTGTATTGAAGTGTGTAATATTAGGAAGCGACACGTATGTGTCGCTGTCGTGGGCACATCCTTGAGTTAGGATTTGTCTGGACAGGGAATCTTTGGAGTTGATAGTCAGTTTTATTTATTTGAGGGTTACGTTATAGAATAATAGAGATTTTTATTTAAGTGGATGTTTTAACATAGTAAATGTAATGAAAAAGTACAATGAAATAAATTGTGTCAGAAAGAACGAGACAGATAAAATCAATAACAAACTACCTAGCGCCGTTCACATTACTGTATTGCTTGCCGTATAAAATAGGTGTGTGTGTGTATTATATACACGCGTTAGAAGTAATACTTGTTTGGCGTAACAAGATAAAAATCATTTGCTATTTTGAATAAGGGTTTTCAGGTTACGGTGGCATGTGATAGGGGGTGGCCTGAAACTTACTGAAAACGTGTTTCAGGCACCTGAAAACAGTGGACACTGGGTGCAATTTTGATAATTTACTGTGTGATATAGCCTCCTCAGTCACCATAAATCGCTTCCAAGGCACAAAAAATTATATTTGAAGTTATGCACTAGTCTACCGGCGTAACAATATAATTCACTCTAAATAATGACACTATATTTTAATGACGCGCTGTCAAGTGTAATAAAAAGGATATACTGCAAAATTTGGTAACTTTTCCTTCTTATAAGTCCCGCCAGTAATATACGTCTGCATTTCACCGTATACATTTTTGTCCCAATCTATTGCCATGTTAAAATGTAGGTTGTTCACGAGTGTAGGTTGTGACAACCTGCTATTAAAAGCTTTCAAGTCAGCCGCCTTCAATTTGGTTTAATGACTACCATGGCCACCGGGACCAACGACATTATGTGCGTTCCGAAATTGAAATACCACATAACGGTCACTCATCTTAGGACCAGTCATAGCGAAAGATGCTTAACGCATTGTTTGTTTACAGAACACTGAGCTAGTACTGCTAAGCTATTACATTTTTTATCGACTCAACGCTGCTCCACAGTATTCTCTATTCCAAATATCAACGCCTTGAAAGCTCATCTTTTATGTCGCTAATGACTGTCAATTTTTCATCCCCTACCATCAAAAGGCATGTTGTATAAAAGATACAGTCAGCACAACAAAAGTATCACTTGTTAACTAAGTTTTAATTAGGCACTGCAATATGAAGGTATTCAAACTTTAAAATTTAATTTCATTAGTTTATTGTTAATTTAAAATTTTTAATACAGTCAGTCCAGACATCTTGAACTGGGTAACGGCTTGTGTAAAAAAATGTAGTTTTACTATGTATTTATGTAATGTGTGTGTTTATGAGAAAATAACATGAAATATGTGTATGTGAAAACAAATAAACAAAAATAAATGAATTTCAATAATAACAATTGTATGTCGGCGAAAACTAAATGCAGTAAAGTACAATCCGAGGCGATTGGAATAATTTGTACTCATTTTCAAATAGTCATCACTAGTCCATTCAAAAGTAACATATGGGGTTGCGTTTTTTAGAGGACGCAATTTAATTTTTTTGATGTGTAGGGGGGTCAGTGTTATGCTAAAACCAAGTTTGTGGGGTCGCCACTCTTGTCCCACGGCCTCCATCTTGAAAATAGGGGTTGAAATGGTTTTTACGATATATCTCATAAACTATTTATTTGATAAAAAAAAAATGATTTTATGTTGCAAAAATAAATTCTCTACAACTTTGGTCCAGTATCTTTTTGTCGTAGAACTATAAATAAAAAAGTTATAAGCTAAAATGTCTAGAAATTCGACAAAAAAATTATATAAAATTTGTAGAGCTCTAAACCTCCAGCACCCCCTGAGCTGCTAAAATTGATCTTTTGCAAATTTAATTTAGAAAGTCGATCAGATGATGAGCCGCAGCCTGGTCCATCGAAAAGACTGAGGACAGAGTAGTTAAAACTTAGAAAATCACCGTGGTTTATGCCTATTGCCTAGCAATAATAATTTTTAATTTTAATCCAAATTAACTAAAATATTGTAATAAAATCGTCAAAGTAGGTTAAAATTCAATAAATGTAATTTTTCAGAAATTTGCTACATACATTAAAAACTAATATAAAACACAATTTTTGTTTTCACAATAAGTACAAACGAAGTATAT
Source organism: Thumatha senex (assembly GCA_948477245.1). Taxonomy (NCBI): domain Eukaryota; kingdom Metazoa; phylum Arthropoda; class Insecta; order Lepidoptera; family Erebidae; genus Thumatha; species Thumatha senex. Next base: position 10,430,632 of record OX419750.1, on the reverse strand, counting down.
CGTATTTATGGTTCACAGATCATCATAGCTTCAGTGTTCATTGTGGCGTTTGTTTATGCTGAGCTGCCTCCTTCAAACAGGTAACTAATAACTATTTTCTATGCTATTGCTATTGTAAAAGTTGTGACGTATTAAAAATTGTATCTTTGACTGAGGAGGCGAGCGTAGCGACCAGACGAAAGTCTCCGTTTTAACTCCACTGGTACGGGAAAAATGTTATTGATGTCCGTCCCTCCATTCAGTCTACAGGTCGCATTTTTCATCGGATATGCATGCAACTTTATACAACTCAGAGATTTTACAATGTATGTATGGAGATTTACTACCCTTAATTTTTAACTTTTTTTTATATTTTGGAATTTCCTAGTACTGGTTGACCTAGAATTGTCAATTTTGCTTTGAAAGCAAATAATTCTATTTAATAATAATAAATTTTGGTATTTACGTACAAGTTTTCGCGAAAGTCTCAATATGCCAATATCTTTATTTAATATTTTATTTAAATGTGTTGATACAGGACCTTGATTTTAATACACCTAATAGACCTCATAAATTTCAACTTCCTAGGTCCACTCGTTCCTGATAAAATCGATGGTGACACACGGACAGACAGACGGACAGGAAAATGTTCCGTTATTTTTCCTTTTGAGGTACAGAACCCTAAAAACAACAAAAAAACTCCTATAAAAAGATTATTACCTACTAGATGGTTTCAAATGGTCCCATTAGAATTTTACTTATGTGTTTCCAATTAAAGAAAAAAATTCACAACTATAGGAGAATCTGAGACTAAAAATGCCGTCACATTACACAACATTTCAGGGGTCTAGAAAATTGCCTTGGTTAGGCAAAGGTCACGGGTTCAATCCCTGTCTCGAATCAAATTGTCGTTTTCCATTTTATTAAAAAAAATGGGAAATAATCAAAATAATTGCTTTAAAAAAAATTTTTTAGGGAAATTCTATACTGTCTTGGCAATATAAATAGGCCATAAAAAAAGCCTTCCTAAGTTTCTTGCCGGTTCTTCTCAGGTGGGCCGCGTTCCGAACCGGTGGTCACTTTAAATATTTTAAATAGTGTATGACATTTTGTAAGCGCCGTTAAAATGGTCTATGCAAAATAAAGATATTTTTATTTTATTTTTATTCAGTACGATTGTGGAATGCGCTGCCAAATTTAAAAACTACTTTCTGTCCTCTAACTAAGTTATACTTGTATTTATTTTTCTTTTATTTCTTCACTGTGTACAACATAACTATTATCCTCGCTATCATATTAATCTGTATATATCTGTATAATCTGTCTTATATATTATGTAGGTATGCCATCAACTACCTCTTTCTGTCTCTCCTGATCATCTCTCTCCATACTAAGGTTGTCTGGAAGACATCGCTTTTAGCGATAAGATCGCCCCTTGTACTCTTACTTGTAGTTTTAGTCCTGAAAATACTGTATGTAATGGTGTCCAATACAGAATTATCTATCTATCTCACAATAGGAGTTATGAAGCTAATAAACGAAATATATAAAAAAAAATATAATAAGAAGCGCTCGTGGCCCCGCGGTCTCAGTGTTCTGTAAACGATCACTGAGTTACGCAACTTTCACTATGGCTGGTCCTCGGATGGGTGACCACTTTGTGGCATTTACATTTGCGAGCGTTTCCGTGCTTCGGAAGGCACGTTAAGCCGTTGGTCTCGGTTGCCAGTAAAATGGCAGTCGTTAAGCCTGGTTAAAGGCCTTATGGGCGGCTTGAAAATTTTCAACAGCAGGTAGCCACAACCTGCGTCTGTCTATTTCAACAAGGCAATGGGCTCACCACCTATTACGTGGGACAGGAATCCACACGGTGAAAAGTGGGCGTATAATATGCCTCTGCCACCCCTTCGGGGATAAGGCGTGATGGATATTTATTTATATATATTTATTTATTACAAAAAAAATATTTTTTTTAAAAAAATTTTTTTTCTTCAGCTATCTTCCACCTTCACCCGGCAGTAATGGGGGATACCCTCATAGACCATCATCTACTTTCAGTCAGAGCTTTCTTCCAGAAGTAGTTGCTGCTCGTACCCTGGGTGGTCCTCACTCTGGTTCTGCACATGGAGTTGGTGCTCACTCTCCAATCAATCCTTTTGGAAGGTATGAACTTAATGCTGTAATACTATCGTAATAAATAAATATTGTCAGACAATTTTCTCACAGCGCCATCTAGCTTAAACTCTTTAAGCTTGTGCTATGGGATATAGACAACTGATAAACATACTTATATATTTCTAAATACATACTTATAATACATAGGAAACACTCAAATTCCAAAACATACATTTGTACATAATAAAAAAAAATATTCCATTCCGGGAATCGAACCCAAGATCTCAGCGCGGCAATCGTAAAGACTACCAGTTACGCCACTGAGGCAATATATTGGCTACGTTCCCCTAAACGCCCGCAACGATCGTAATACCCAATGTATCGTAACACCCACCTAAGGCTCGCTCATACTCAAAAGGCTTGACCAGGATAAGATAAAATAGGAATGCGAAGAGGGAATTCAAGTCACTTTCTAGGTTAGGCAAACCTGCGCCTGTCCAGTTCAACACAGCAATAGGCTAACCACTTTTAAGTAGGCAAAAAAATATTATTCTTTATCTATCACGCCTTACCCCCGAAGGGGTGGCAGAGGCATATTATATGCCCACTTTTCCCCATGTGTATTCCTGTCCCACGTTATAGGTGGTGAGTCCATTGCCGTTTTGAAATAAACAGACACAGGTTGAGGTTGCCTGCTGTTGAAATTTTTCAAGCTGCCCATAAGGCCTTCAACTTGACTTAACGACTGCCATTTTACTGGCAACCGGGACCAACGGCTTAATGTGCCTTCCGAAGCACGGAAATACCACAAAGTGGTCACCCATCCGTGACCAGCCATAGCAAAAGTTGCTTCATGCAGTGATCGTTTACAGAACACTGGGTCCGCGGGACAACGAGCGCTTTAAAAAATTAAAGCGCTTATAAAAATGAAACGATAAATACTGGGTGAATAGTATGCCTCTGCCTACCCCTAGGGTGATTAAGACGTGACTGATAAGTAATGGTATTTTTTAGGTCTAGTAACGCAGCTGGAAGCCATGCTACTGGAAGGTTTGGGTCTGAAGCACCTAACGGCTATAACTCCAATGGTTACGCCAGGAACGCTTTGGAACAGAACAGTGCTGTAAGTATGAGGCTTATTATTTTTAAATTTGGCAAAAAATATAAAAAGAATTAGTGATTAGAATAATAACTATCGTGAGCGTTATGTCACGTGTGAATTTCGGGATAGCCCGACTAGTCCCGGACCTAACGGAGGTCCTTTTTTAAGAGCGCGGTGCCTGCGCATCATCCGACGTAGCTTGACGCTCCTCTGGAAAAAGGACCACTGTTAGGTCCAAAATTAGTCGGGCTATCCCGAAATTCTCATGTGAGTATAACCGTTTAGTTTGTAATAAAGAATTAGTGATACATAAAAGGAAGTAGAAGTAGCCAAAAAAAGGCATAGCTATTTGAAAACTTGCTCCATTAATTATGAAATGAAAAACAAAAGTTATTCTCTGAGTTTCATCCACATTCGCCACTAATTTTCCTCACACATTTGATAGATAATTTAATAATTGGTGATATTCTCAATTCAATTATTAATGAATCTGCAGGAATCGAAATAGGTATGCATGGATCGCGTAGCCTGGTGATCTGTCCTCTCTGAATATCCCTTCAGGTATACTGCGTGAAGATGAATAGTTAGTTATTCAAAAAGATCCCGGGGCCCAATCCTTGACCATACGACTTGAAAGCGTAAACGGAAATTTGCTGGTGAAATGTTATTTGTGTCGTATTAGAAACGGCGAAACAAAGACAAAAGACATTTTACTATATTTATTTTTATTTAGAAGCAGGTTTTCGTAATTTTATGTTTACTAACTTTGCCCCCCTAGGGGTGCATTACAAAAAAGTCTTTATTAGTGGGTGCATACATTGTGAGGGCAACTTACCCTTAGAATTTCAAGTCTATAAGGGTTTCGACTGGGCGTTGATAGATGAGTGGGTCATCCGGTAATTTCATTAATATATTATGCCCGAAAATTACTCTTGCTTGCGCAGTCGGATAAAAAACACAATGTATTATAAATTCGAATGTAAAACCATAGAATAAATATTAATATACCAGAGGATGTCTGCTACTCCACATGCGTGGTGATGTTTTCCCATACTCGTTTCCCACGGGAATCTGTTCCCGAAATAAAAAGTTTCTGTCAAATCATTTCAGTGGTTACAGCGTTATTGAAAGACAAATACATCTTAGAATTTGTAATATATTAGTATGGATTGAATGTAAGAAGACGGGGGGGCGGGGATTACAAGGATTCAGTGATGAAAGTTTAAATATATCTACACTTATACATAAGAGTCTACCAGTAATTGAAAAAAATAAAAGAATTCAAACAACAAAGTAAGACTCAGTACTCGAATCTATAACGTTACACGATTTACACCAAACTGATCTGTTCGAATAAAAACATAAAATTCCTTAATTCTAAAAGAGAATGAGTGAGGAAGGATTGATGAAGAATATATATTGTGCAAATGTAGAGGGTAGAAAGAGTCAGGGTAGTCCGAGACTTACATATGAGGACTACGTGAGCAGATTGCTCGAAAACGGAAAGGTCAAAAGTGAGTACTTTTTGAGCGGATACCCACACGTGCATGTATGAAACGATTAATGAATCTGTATGAAGTACAAAAAAAAAGCGTGTAACGCAAACCAGGCGATCTGTCCTCCCCGTCAAAGATACAGCATAAAAAGAATTAATAATAATATTTTCGGATACAATTACGAGTATTTATGGAATTGAAATTGCTCCTAACACAAAACATTTAAAAACAAATCTGTGAAAAATTTAAATATTTAGTTACAGACTTGAGATTATCTTCTCCTCTCTCATCTTATCAATGAGTCATGTGTGGAAATAATTAAAATACAGACAAATTTATACCAATTAAGCTTTATATCCGTTTTAGGAGCCCGCAAACTACAATTTCGGTTATATGGTGAACGATTACCAAGAAGGAACAAACTTTGGTCACTATGAGGAGCGTTTAGAAGATAGAGCACAAGGAGAATACCATGTTGTGTTGCCTGATGGTAGAAGACAGGTAGATAACTGATCGACTTAGAGCTACCGCACACTGACTTTTTTCAGTATCCGCGACCGGCGATTTTGAGACTGGGTTGATGCTGCGTCGCGTTTTTTTTTTCGTAGGCACTGAAACAGATAACAGATTATACTATACATATTATAACACTTCAAGAACCTGATATCAAATTACATCTATATACAGCACTTATGTTAAGGAATAAGAAACCTTGTATACAAAATTTGCCCGGTTAGTCCCGTTGGTCCCGGTTGCCAGTAAAATGGCAGTCGTTAAGCCTGGTTGAAGGCCTTTATGGGCGGCTTAAAAATTTCAACAGCAGGTAGCCACAACCTGCGTCTGTCTATTTCAACACGGCAATGGGCTCACCACCTATTACGTGGGACAGGAATCCACACGGTGAAAAGTGGGCATATAATATGCCTCTGCCACCCCTTCGGGGATAAGGCGTGATGGATATTTATTTATTTTACAAAATTAAAGATAGAATCTAGTTACATGCTAAAACGAACGAGCTCAAATTCAACGAACAAGTATGAAAGTAAGGTTACTCCATTACACACACTCACCTAATCATCGACAACTGTTTCCTGAATATTTATCATCGTCATTCGGCGCAGCATCGCATCGGTATCCCGCGTCTTGGCAACTGCTCGGATACTGTTCCACGAATTGAAAAGGGATTCAGTCGCCATTTCTGGAATTTTAAGTGTGCGGGGTGAGCGCTCTGTCTCTGCATTTGGCTTGTAAAAAGCTACTAAGTCGCTGCCGGTTGCGGATACTAAAATAAGCTAGTCTGCGGAGGCCCTTAATGACAGCCAATAGCAATATAGCGTTAAACAAAAAGGAACGTGATACAATATTCTATATAGTTTACAAGTAACATGTAAAATAATTATAAATAAAATGTGTCTGTTTGTAATTCCAAATTAACAGCTTTTTTACTTAATGCATATGAAAGTAAATACAGTACTTACATAAAACATCTGAATTTAAAATTGTCTCTGTCTGTTTGTTCCGGTTAATCTCTGAAACGGTTGTACTTATTTTAGCGAGATTGTCAACGGCAAATAGCTGATGTTATATAAAGTGTAACTTAAACTACAATTTTTCCGTTCCGTACAAATGTTCCGTTCACTGTGAAACCGCAACATCCGCTAGTAAAATAGTTTATTGCCTCAAAACCAGGTACACAATACTAAATAGTATTAAAGTAGGTAACCGAGTGTAGAAATAATTTGTATCTGTATCTCCAAGTTAACTTAATTTGATAAATATAAAAGAAACAATGTGGATATTAAAAAAATTAAATAGAAAGTGTGTTTTGTGTAAGTGAACGTGTATGCGTGTGAGCATGTTTGTGTGTGTGCGTGTTGGTTTGTGCGTGAGTAGTATGTGTGTATATGTCTTTACTTTTTAGTTTGTGTTTTGCCATAGAGTATTACTTATAGTTCTCGATTGCGGCACGTTGTCTCTTGTCCCCATAGTGGAACATCTTTATATTTTTATTCGCTACACTTCATGCCAAACTTGTGTGATCTGATCTGGGATGAATTTTCGTGTTTCTAGACGTTACTTTCCTTTTTATCGGTAATAATTTCCTTTAGGAAATTGGTATGGGAAAACTTTATCACGTAGGTAGAGCCCAATGCATTACTTTTTTATGGAAAATTTAAAATATTTTATGGAAGTCTTTGCTTTACATACATGGGTACATATTGTCACGCCTTTATCCCCAAAGTGGTAAGCAGAGGCATACTATACGCTCACATTTCACCGTATGCATTTTTATCCCACGTTACAGGTGGTGAGCCCATTGTTGTGTTGAAATCGATAGGTGCAGGCTGTAGCGACCTGTTGTTGAAATTTTTCAAGCCGGTCTGGCCTATAATGCTTTTAACCAGGCTTAACCACTGGTAACCGGGTCAACAGCTTAATGTGCTTTCCGAAACACGGAAACGCTCTCAAATGTAAATGCCACAAAGTGGTCAACCATCCAAGGACCACCTATAGCGAATGTTGCTAAACGCAGTGATCGTTTACAGAATACTAAGGGCCGTATTCCAGATCGTTTATCAAAACTCAAGAAACACTTGAGAGTAGATTTTATAAGGCAAAATCTAGTCTCAAGCGTTGATTGAGTATTGAGAAACGTTCTGGAATACGGACCTAAGTCAGCGGGGCCACGAGCGCTTCAATCTTTGTTTTACTACCTACTCCATAATAGTACAAACTTGTATAATTTAACTTAGTTCACTTTTCTTTTCAGACCGTAAGCTACCAAGCTGATGAACGTGGATTCAAACCCCAAATCTCTTACGAAGAGACTGAAAGCTTAGGACGTTCTTCTGGTTATGACACCAATGCCCATAATTTCCGCAACTCTGTAAACCACGGTAATAATGGACAGGACCGCTTCGGCGCACGTTCTAATGGCTACTGACTCGGAACCGCCCGAAGTAACTACGAGTATTTTCTAGAACAAATTTTTTTTTTTAATTTTTATCTTTCTTTAATTTTAAATAAAGAATCTCGGATTTTTGGACTTAGGTTATAATAGTCAATAAGAAGCAATATAATGAAAATGTAAAAAAAATATGAAGTTTAATCACGTTTCGTAATTGATAAAATTATTAAATAAGTAAAATAATAAAGAAAATAGAAATATCTATCTAATTTAGTCCCTATTTTTTGTAATATTCTGTATGTCTGAGAAACTAACGGGAGTTCGAAGTATGTCACAGGCGAAGCCGCGCGGGTCAGCTAGTAATAGATAAATATTGTGGGACACTTCTTACACAGCGCCATCTAGCCCAAACTAAGCTATAAGCTTTGAAGTTGTACTTCTTTTGGCGTGTTACGGAAAAAATATGAGAGTAAATTTTTACGATGCGCGCAGACTGTCACGAAAAACCGACACTATGAAGTTGGCTGATAAGTGTTCCCATGACAACTTATAAATGCCCTGAAGTGAGCTGATAAGTGTTTCCATGACAACTTATAGCTGCAATCACAAACAAAGAGTTGTGGTAGGTAATTATGATGAAATCTTATAAGACTAAAGCAGTATAACTTCTAACGCATGTACATAAGTACACACACACGCTTACCTTATTATATTTATATTTTATTGCGGGATATTTTTTTACACAGCGCCGTCTAGCCCAAAGTAAGCTAATATAAGCTCATGCTATGGGTATCTAGACAACTGATTAACATACTTATATATTTCTAAATACATATTTTACATTGGAGCACAAACAATATCCAAATCACTCATTAACACTATGCATGTGGGACCATGCAGCAACATGACCAAGGGAATAATAATACTATTTTTTAGTTTCATGCACGGCTGTTTACTAATATATATGTATATTGTGCGAAAGTAGAGGGTAGAAGGAGTCAGGGTAGGCTGAGATTTACATACCAAAACCACGTGAGCAGATTGATCAAAAACGGAAAAGTCAGAAGTACTCGTATTCCCAGACGTGTATGTTTAAAGCAATTAATGAATCTACAGGAAACGAAAGAAGTATGCATGGATCGCGAAGAGGGTGATCTGTCCTCTCTGACTACCTTGTAAGGGATACAGCGTGAACATAGATAGAGTCACATTGCAGCATTCGCGAGTAATACATTCTGCATTTCGCTCATAACTTCATAGCAAGTGGTATTAAGAGAATAAATACGATTTTTCAGTTTCAAATACGGCTGTTTATTAAATTCTTACAAACTGATTAACATTTTTTAAACTTTTGTCTTCGAAATAAGATAGAGCTGATAAGATCTCCCCATGGGTAGACTGACGATTTCATGTTTTTTGGAAGACGTGGGTTGCATACTGGACCCACAAAGACCTTCGGAGTCGAGCCAACTTCACTTCTTAGATGTACAGCTGACGACCAATGGATAAGGCACTGAACTCAGGCAGTTCTTACTAGGCTGGGAGCTCAGTTGATAGTCACACACAGTAATGCCGAAAGTATAAAGTAAATTCATTTCTTCTGGTAGCCGCCAGTAAAAATGAACCCTAAGTGGCCTATGCCCAGCTGTGAGTGATAATATAGTGATAATCATCATTGCGAGACCAATAGAAATTTAATTACTTATGTTCATTGTTAAGACAAAAATGTTTTTTAATCCATATTTCAAATCCTTAGTCCGAGAGTTCATAGAGTCATGTTTTCATTCAAAGTCTTGTTTGTTATCGAGTGTTCCAATGATGACGTTTAATGCGTTTTTGTTGACCTGTAGCAAAAAAATATATCTTAAATTCATTGTACCTAATCATACTAGAGAGCTAAGGCTTCACAACATTATTTCTCACTTTATTTCACATAGAGACCGTTTTTGGGATAAAAAACTAGTCTATGTGTTAATACAGGGTGTCAGTTATCTTCACAAGAAATGTTTTCCAATTAGTACAGCCGTTTGAGCGTTTAAAAGTAACAACTGACTTTCGCCTTCATACAATTAGTACTGATAGTACAAGTTACTGATTATCAGTTGAAAGATTCTCTAGTGACAATCGAATAGCAGAAAATGTATAGCGAATAAGACTCTTAGAAGACAGGCTTAAATTTGCCTATAACAGTCTACTGCTGAATATGATTGACCTTATTGTACCACGCTAATTCGAAGGTTATACATATCGTTGGGACAACTCACACAGCGCCATCTGATTCCAAACTAAGCAAACTTGTACTATGGTACCTAGATAACTGATAAACATACTTTTATATTTCTAAATACATACTTATTATAGATAAATAACACCCAGACACAGAATAAACCATCGTGCTCATCATACAAAGTTTTATCCTGTGTGGGAATTGAACCCACGACTTCTTACGGATACACTCTCACCGCGCCACAGAGGCGGTCGATAGAATAAGACTCCTAAAACACAGACTCAATAAAATTTGCCTATGACAGTCCACTACTGAACGGAGAAGTCTCCAAATCATTTTCAGAATGATTGGACCTTATTGTACCACGCTAATTCGAGGGTTCGGCACAGGGTTTGTTTTCAGTTATTCTTCTCTTCACGTTGACTTCGTTCGTTAGTTGTTGGTGCACCACTTGCAGGTGAGACTGGTATTCTCCCCAAAGATTATTGTAGGACAACATTGTAGCCTTAAAAGGTAGACTAAATCCTACTAATATTATAAACGCGACAATGTGTAAGTACGGGTGCTTGTTACTTTTTAACGCAAAATCTACTGATTTGCTAAAAATCTGATTTTCGCGACCTTTTGACCTCCATAACTTTTTAGAAATTTTTTAATATTATGTCTCCAAAATCTGCGCCTGTACATTTCAACATGGCAATGGGTTCATCACATGGTTTAGAATTCCTTAGGATAGATGAGAAGGAAATGGATGAGATCATCACATTTCCATATTGAAATGGACAGACGCAGGTTCTAGCGACATTTGCTGTTGAAAATTTTTAAGCCGTACAGGTACACTTTTTGTTTTATCTGCCTGTGTTGCTATCTAAAAAAATCTTACCTAAATTTTGGGGACAAACGCCGTTTTCTGACTTCATCGCTCGCTGAAGCGCTGTTCGCTTCCTGAAAAAAAGCACTGAATTCTGAACATGGTTACAATTCCCATTAATTACAAATCTCTATGTGTATGAGCACCTTGACAAATTAACATTAAATATATATTTTGGTATTAGCAACTTGCAGGTGACACTGGGAAACAAAACAAAGCACATAATGGTCTTAGAGGGTGTCAACATTGTCTCCCTTCTTTTTATACATTTCCTGTCGCCTACGATGTAATAACGCCGCGTGTATCTTAGAACTAATTTATTTTCAACATAAAAGTTATTGTGTCGAAGTGCTTTTTTTACTCTCCAAATTAGCTCAGTGGTCTTCAATGTTACATTTGGGACATTTTTCATAGTGCCATCTATCTCAAAATCAGCTAACTGTGCAATAAGGCCTCATACATACACATACATACATATTGTCACGCCTTTATCCTCGAAGGGGTAGGCAGAGGCATATTAAACGCCTACATTTTACCGTCTGCATTTTTGTCCCACGTAACAGGTGGTGAGCCCATTGCCATGTTGAAATGGACAGCCGCAGGCTGTGGCGACCTGCTGTTGAAATTTTTCAATCCGCCCATAGGGCCTTCAACTTGGCTTAACGACTGCCATTTTATTGGCAACCGGGACCAACGAGGAGGGAGGGCGAGCCATTTATGTAAGGCCGTCGTATAGAGTATATATTTTTAAATACTTGGAAAAATATAAGCCTGAGCTAAAGGTGCTAGTTCTGTTGCTGCCAAGAAGTCTAGTCTATGCCTCGGGTGTAAGCAAAACACGTGTCGACATCATACACTATTTTAAAAGCGGAATATTTCAAATTAGAAACAAATATTATTTTACTAGTAGTGCTATTTGCAGAATATTCAAATGTTTATTTCTACCCAGAATTTAAACCTAAATATCTTCATTGCAAACAACGCACAGCTCCAAACAATGCTGGCTTTTCAACTGGATCCGAAATATTTTATTACCCAAAATGGTATTCTTACCAGAGCTGTCTGTTTAGGTACGCCGTACGATGAGAAACCAGGAAAACCACTCGGCAAAAATCCGCCTGATGGAAGTTGTATGAAACCTCTGTAAAAGAATTTTAAGTGTTAAAATATTAAAAATAACTAAATGTAGATTGAAAGGACAGTCTATTTTTGAGATATTGAGTTCTAAAGTTTAATACAAGAACTATTTATTTCGAAGTTATTTAAATAATTACATGGTTATTAACAAATTAAAATTTAACATATTTACAGAAAACAATACAAAAAGACCATATAGACCAATAATTCCCACTACCCTGGTGGGAATTATTACAAGACTGACAATGATGCCCCGACTAGGTGTCGAAGAATTCCTCCCCATCAAAATCAACCGGTAAGGTTCCCATAAGGCTGGCCGCATTGCCACGTTGTATGGCAATGCTTATTCTCTGAGCGAGAAAGAGGCCAGCCCCATGGTCACGAGAAGAATCGACCAGTCGCTTTGCGATATCACTATACAGTGAACGAGCACTTGGGCCCCACGAGCCCAGTGTCTCGACCCCAAACGGCTCAAAAATATAATTACCTATTAAATTATTATATTTGCGCCGCTTGAGAGTCTCGGCGGATGCAGCAGCAGCACAAGCGCAACTCGCCGTGCTAAGAAGATGAGAAGGAGCCAGGGTGTCAACACAAGTTGCATCCCAAACTAAAGGCTTTCCCATCTTCCATGGCACCAATGACATACCGTCCGGCCTCTTGCCATCGTCACGCGCCAAACCATTAGGTTCTAGAACGGCTGGAACACCGGCGGTGACAAGAGCCCGACGGATAATGTCATTAAGGTATGCATGACGTGACCTGCGACCTGCACTCCTGCTGCATGAGAGACCGTGATGCCCAAGGCTGTCGACTACTTCACCACATTGACAGCAATGCGGAGAAACGCACGGAGCACCTAAACGAAGACAGACAGCAATTCTGAATGTAGTGTCGTCCAACATAGTACGTCCAACATAGGCGAGCACGTTCTGCAACATTCGAACACGTGTTCAATAAATTTTTTCTAACCTCGTTGCAGAGCGGCCTATCCCACTGCCTCTGGGAGCACGGGTTGGTCGGTAAAACAGTATCTGGGCACTTAAATTTCCAAACATTTATGGCTTCAATCTTGCCTGGCACTTCAGAATTGACCAGTGTAGGAATTAAAATTTTCCTGGTCAATTCATCAGTGCCGTGTACTGAAGACAAAAATGCAGGTAAACTTATATCAGAGATGTTACGAACACCGAGGCCGCCCCAGCGTATTGGTAAAGACGCTTGGAGCCACGCTCGGTCGTCCAAATCTGCATTCAAAATTTTGGAAAGACTGGTATGAATAATTTTGTCCATATTTTCCGAAAGGGTCGGATGTTTAAAAAATTGAGATGAGCGAAGGGCATGAGTTAATTTTGGGACGAAAAGACAATACCGAATAATTGTAAAGGCCGATTGTATATTTATTTGAAGGAGTCGATCAGAAACTTCACTAAAATTTTTGATCTTTTCCTCAATGAAAGATTCATAGGCATCTTCTAGAATGGGAGACCCTAGGAGGCGTAGAGAACAATTCTGAAGGATTTTCAAATTTGGAGCCAAAACATAAAAAAAATAACTGACTATTATTAATAACAAATTTTCTTTCTTTTTAAAAATAATTGTTATTTAAACAATATTATAAATTCAAAATGACAACTGTAATTTCTAGTTAAGATAAATGGCTTTTGTAAAGTGGGTTTTAGTCAGTTTATGGTTAGACTTGAACTCAGGCTACCTGAACACAAGTCTAATTTATCATAATTATTGTTTTATTGAATACATACTTGTTGTCTTGTGTAGAAGTAATTTCTGCAGCGTCGTCTTTCGCTTGTACCTGCCACAAATTTTAAGGTCAAATCACATTGGTGTGGTTGATAAACAAAGAACAAAGGATGCAGATACATTTTATACGCCCAGTCTTCACTGTAAGCATTTTGCCCTACGTAACAGGTGGTGAGCCCATTGCCGTGTTGAAAATGACGGAAACAAATAAAATAAAAAAAAAACTATTTATTTAAATAATAAAAAAAAATAAACAAAAAAAAATAAATCTTTATTTTGCATAGACCATCTTAAGTGATTTTCCTTGTGGCTCATAGCAGTGCTGTATGGCAAGGTGGACAAAATTACTTGCTTTAATTGCAGACTTGATAACTTATCAAAAAAAATTAAGTTTGTCACTGTTAATATTGCCACTTCTACCAACCAGCACCACCATAGTAGACTGCATGCAGTGTGTACCAGTCAAAATAAAATCTATAATTTGAGAGTATGAAGCTCCTGGATATGTATGATTTATTACAGAATGACCTAACTGTGATAAATAATGTCCAAAATTTTTACCTATTTCATCGCAATAGACTATGGTCTTTGCATCACTTTTTATTTGCAACTTTTCTATTATAGATGCCTCGCTAGTACTACTTGAACTTAATATACTATTATCCACACTGCACACAGTTTTAATTGGTGAAAATTCATCATTGCATCTAATTCTTTCACAACTAAAGGGTGAGGAGGGAACATGGCCTGCGGATATCAATTGGTCATTTTGACAATGACATGAATTTACTAATTTACCTATGGCTAACACCTGTTCCCTACTCTGTTTCTCTGCTGTTTCATATTAATATGAAATTGATTTCAAAGAGTCTTGAAGTCGGTCAATCTGACATTGAAGGGCCTGTGTATCAGTTTTGTACTGTTGTGCAACAGTATCAAGTTCTAACATATACATATTTACCTGGTCAATCAGTTGCAATCTCTGTCTATTAAGTGACATGCTATTTATAAAAATCTTGTATTTATGTATCATTTTTTTAGATTTAGTAATAAACTTTTTAATTATTTCTTTAACTTATTCTTACTACACTTAATAATTTTTAATGATTTAGAAATTTTTAAATATTTCTTTAACTTATTCTTACTACACTTAATAATTTTTAATGATTTAGAAATTTTTAAATATTTCTTTAACTTATTCTTACTACACTTAATAATTTTTAACTCTCTCTCTTTTAACTCGAACTCCGGGATTCGAACCCAATACCTTTTTATTACACACAATGCACTACGTAATAACCGAAACTGACTCTTAATTCATTCCAAACTACATATTCCATTACCTTAAAAGTTATTCTTACCAGAGATCTCTGTTTAGGAACGCCATACGACGCGAACCCAGGAAAACCGCTCGGCAAAAATCCCCCTGATGGAAGTTGTATGAAACCTCTGTAAAATAATTATGAATTACTAGCTGACCCGCGCGGCTTCGCCCGTGACTAACTTCGAACTCCCGTTAGTTTATCAGTCACGCCTTTATTCCCGTCACTCCCATTCAATCCCGTCGTTTATTACTTTTACAATAATGTATGAATATGTGCCCGATTTGTTGATTACTGCTCCGCTCCTCATGGTAGTAGCGTGATGAGATAGCCTTTTGTCAGTCACGCCTTTATCCCCGTCGCTCCGATTTAATCCCGTCGTTTATTATCTACTTTTACAATTATGTATGAATATTTGCCCGATTTGTTGATTACTGCCCTGCTCTTCAGGGTAGTAGCGTGATGATGACTATAGACTTCCACGATAAATGCGCTATCCAACATATATTAGTATAGTAAACTTAGTTACCATGGAGACGCGCGGACTTCGCAGAGCTCGATCGCTACTGGCTAGTCACGACGTCGCGCATGTGTAAATCGCAAATCATCGACCATACTTTTCACTTGTCATTTTAAGATCAATTTTTTTCACAATAAAATGATTATAATACTTTAACCTTAAAAGATAGGCATATGCTGGCGCTGACTTTATTTTAGAACTTTTAAAGGGGAATAATTATGTAATACATAGTTTTTGCGTAACTTTAATCGTTTACGCAGCGTTCGCAACGGAATCTATCAACAGGAATATTTTGTCCCCGATTTTGCCACATTTATCATTGCTGTTCCGCACCTATTGGTCGTAGCGTGATGCTATATAGCCTATAGCCTTTCTCGATAAATGGACTATTCAACACAAAAAGAATCCCCTTCAGGAATAAGGCATGATAGATAAAAAATAAATAAAATAAATAATAAATATCCATCACGCCTTATCCCTGAAGGGGTGGCAGAGGCATATTATATGCCCACTTTTCACCAAGTGTATTCCGGTCCCACGTAATAGGTGGTGAGCCCATTGCCGTGTTGAAATAGACATACGCAGGTTGTGGCTACCTGCTATTGAACATTTTCAAGCCGCCCATAAGGCCTTCAACTTGATTTAACAACTGCCATATTACTGACAACCGAGACCAACGGCTTAACGTGCCTTCCGAAGCACAGAAACGCTTAAGGTTTAGGTCAGTATTTTATGGTTAGGATCAAACTCAGGTCTTCTGTACACAAATCTAATATGATATTTTATTAAAATACATACTTGTTGTCTTGTGTAGAAGTGATTTCTGCAGCGGTGTCACTCATTTGTGCCTGTTAAAAATTTCAAGATATTATTTGGCTGTGGTGATTTGTCGTTGAAATATAATAAGTGCATCTAAAATTATGTACCAATATCTTACCTCAACAGCTTTGCCCTTCTCCTCCAAAGCAACAATAGTATCGGCAATATTATTAACTCCATCAGCATTTCTTCCAACCGCCACTTCAGCTGGAGTAGGCAGAATATTTTCAGTCAATTCTTGTTCTAGCAGAGTAACTGGAGCATTATCGAATATTGCAGTGGGGACAGCGTCTTGCTGTAATTGTTGTTGATACAGAGGTACTGCTGTTTCTTCAGTTGTAGCTGTTGGGACAATATTATCTTCTATGTCAATAGTTCAATATTCATAGTTCGTATGAAATAGTTGATCAACAAAAATGCATATTCCAATTACAAGTAAGCTATCGATAACTCAAATCAGAAGTCTACTGCTAGACTTCGATTCTTTATTTATATTGAGAGATTCTAACAATTTATATTGGGAGGGGTGTGTGACTTATGGACGTTAGTCAGACTTTGGGTTGATTGGCACTGGGTTATGTTTAGGGTTTTCCTTCTCTTTGCTATGTGGATATTCTACCCTTCGTCCTTTCTTACATACAGATATTCTTTTCCAACTAAGCGTCTTGGGTTATGAGGTCCGCTTTTATCAGCTGTGTTTCATTTGTCATTTTATTTTTGACACAATTGTCTGACCTCTCAATACCGTCAGGGCGCCTGTTTTGGAGCCTGTTATTTAGGTCTGCAGGTGCATTACTTGCAACTGAGGAAAGCTTGGGCCTCAAAAATATACATTATTTACTATACCTAGTTTAAGGTCTTATATAATACGTACACTTTATACCAAATAGATACGAGTATAATACGTAAACGCGCAGTACACTCCATACCAAACATTTAATTAAACTACACACATAAAACTAATTTTACAGTTAATTCCTTTTTGCATGTGTAGTTTTGGGTGTGGTCGGAGTTCTAACTTTTAACTTCAATGACAAAAATTGGCATTTGACCTTAGAATGCACTTTCAGGCGTCTTAGTCAGGCGCACCAACATATGAGGTTTTAGGGTCCTGAACTCCTTGACGAATGCCTCTTGTCATATCTGTCGTTATTTCTCTACTACTTTCTACTTGACTACTAATTGTTGAAGTTTATTAGCATTAGTGAAAGCCATCATACCTTCAATATTGGCGGAATCTTGGTCAGCAGCAATTACTTTTTCATTATTGACCACTTTCAGGAAAGTTTGTGGAGAGGCGACATCTGGTAGTTGGTTTAAATTGAGGGATACTTCCAATTTCGGAACACCGTACTTCTTGAGGGTGTCGGAACCAGATGCTTCGGTTTCATCTGTCAAAGCCTCTTGGGTTGTTTGTAGTTCAGATTCCTGTACGTTAAGGAAGGAGATATTATGGTAATAGGTAATGAGTGTGGGAAGGCAGGATACAAACAGTTGATTATCTGAATGTCTGATGTGTATTGGCTTTACTAAGTATTTTGGAGCCCTTGTCAACCTTAGGGCTTTGGTTGATGACTTGCAAAAACGCAAGAAGATCAAAGAAAAAGTCAAATATTTGTGTGATCCACAAATGTTTGTTTCGGAGTTTGGGTGTTTCCTATGTATAATATGTATGTATTTAGAAATATATAAGTATGTATATCAGTTGTCTAGATCCCATAACAAAAGTTTATATTAGCTTACTTTGGGCTAGACGGACAAAATGTCCCACATCTTCCTATTTTGAAGCCCCTTATAAAGTCAAATCACTTTGACTTTATAAGGGGCACAATTCAATCAAAGTACATCACAAGTAGCCAAGTTGGATGCAAAGATGAAATATTGTTGGTTAGAAATAAATATATCATATATATTTAACAAATTGAATCGGTCGTTACGTGGTGGAAATCCATCGTAGACCGCTAAATAGAACCAATAAGTAAAAATACCGATAAGTAGAACGTAGAACGAGGGGAAGAGGATTCCACCGATGATTAATGGATTCGTCAATCCTAACGCACAACGGTCAAGGATAACCTCTACTAATTGTAACGGAGGAGTGACAAACCGAACTCCTCAAGGAAAGGGATGTAGGACAGGCAATAGGTAGCCTTACCCTCTAGGTTGTCAAAATGTGCAATACTCCTCATTGCAACGTGACATTTCTATTAGTCGACACGTGTTTCACCTACACACGACGCATTCTCAAGACTGCTTAGCAGAAAGGAGTATTGCACACTTTTAGGTTTTGGTGAGTTTCTTTAGTCTAATACTTACAGGCACTTCTGAAGGCAGATAGAACGCACGACCTTTAGGCCTCCACCCACTTGCAAAGTACCCCTCTTGAGCCGCTACGGAGCCGATGGCCAGAAATACTACTACGAAGATCTGTATGATAGAAAGAGAAAAGTTCACTTCTGCATTTACTTGGATGGTTTGTTAGCTTCAACAATGTATTCAAAATTCCACCAAGATTCGGATCTATCATCTTGTATCATACTGTCAATAGCATACACATTAACATACATAACATATTGTCACGCCTTTATCCCCGAGGGTAGGCAGAGTTTCACCGTATGTATTTTTGTCCCATGTAACAGGTCGGCCCATTGCCGTGTTGAAATCATAATCATAACCATCATTTATTTGTGAAACATAGGTTGGTTACAGGTCTTGAAAATAATTATTTTTACATTTCTCTATGTCCTACCACATTGCGTAGTGTACAAATATGTAAAACTAAAATTAGTGTACAAATATTATAAAACTAAAAAGACAGGCGTAGACTGTGGTGACCTGCTGTTGATTTTTTTTAAGCCGCCCATAAGGCCTTCAACTTGGCTTAACGACTGCCATTTTATTGGCAACCAGGACCAACGACTTAACGTGCCTTCCGAAGCACGGAACTGAGGTGGGTCCAAAGGGCCGAATAAATTTAATGAAATAAAATAAAATGTGTCTATTTTAGGTGTTAAATATGGAAGAAATTTTGAACCCGTTGCCTATTTAGTGAGGTGGTAACAAAAAGGCTAAAAGGTCTTATGTGCTAGACACTAATTAGCACGACCAATTAAAGTCCTGGTAGTCTCGGTACACATTAAATTGTAATGTAATAAACACCGATGAGACTCTTACTGAATATGTCCTCACAAGTAATTCATAGTTATTTTTCTTTTTGTAAAACAAACTTTTATATAGACAAGAAATTTATAAAAGCACCGTATCTATACCCTTGACATACTTTGAACTCCTGTGGCACCCATTTATACCGTCATTTATTTTTTGACATTTGTGAGTACTGCTCCGCTGTACTGGGTAGCAAAGTTATGATATATTACGTACCAACTATAGAATTTTGTAATTTAAGTAGTTTAGTAATTTAATAAAAAGCGTATTTTTAAACCTACTAGTTTAGTACACAATAATCGAATAACTAAATACTGTTTGATTACCTTCATGTTCCTTTGAGATCCAATGAACTAAATTATTGAATGATAATGTTCCTTAACCTAGATCTAGTATATATACGATAATAAATCAAACATAAGAGGCCTTGATACTCGCTTTGTAAATACAAGTGTTTGCTGAGCGAATTTTAATCGATCTTAATTTAATAATTCAATTGAGCTTACAACTCATCCTGAGTGTTAAGGTCAAGTTGAAATATTAATTGTAAAAGGTATCTCAAAAGATGGTAGCATAGTAACTAACTATATTCACGCTGTATCCCTGACGGGGTAGTCAAGAGGACAGACCGCCAGGCTTCACGATCCATGCATACTTCTTTCGCTTCTTGCAGATTCTTCAATCGTTTCACATACCCACGTATGGGTATCCACGTACTTTTTGAGCAATTTGTGCTCACGTGATCTTCATGTGGTAGCATAGTAGTATGCCATAATTTACTAATACTCGTAAATAAGGCTAAAGCTAGAGAGCGCAGCAGTAATAATAAATGTTGATAAATTGGGCAAAATTTATCCATTATTGTAGAATTTTACGACAGGATTAAATAGGTTTTACGAAAGTTCATATTATGTCACGGACGAAGCCGTGGGGTGTCACCTAGCACAATTCTAAAGGAGCTGAAACTTTGTTTGTTTAATATACCATTCATAATATTAGTAGGATTACATTGCCATGGGAATACCGGACATTTCTTTCTCGGTGCTTACTAAGGTACCTATAGAATACGTTGACCAAATTTAGGACATAAGTAATCACATTTTCTTGTAACATTATGAAAGCCGTTATTGCTATAAAATCAAAAAGGGCAAAAATCTAAATCAAAAATCAAAGCGTGACAAGGCATAAACAAGAGCCAATTTTAGGGTCAAAGTCAGATTGTGACAGGAAATTGACTGTCAATCTTTAGATGTCAATTCTAGACGCTCCCTACCTCCCAATGAAACGGGTGGAGTCCATGGCTCGCATTTCTCAAAGACTTTACACTTATAACTAAATCTGTCTAGTACCAAAAAAATTCGTTGAGCTAAAATGACATCTATTTTCTTAACAGTAGGGTATCTATTTCCTTATAAGCGGTAGCTAGCTATAGACGGTCCCGGCGAGAGAGCTACGAAAGGTGCTGTGTCCTTGTCTAACGCGCTGCCATCACAAATAACCATTGGATTTGGTAGAAATGGTAGAAATTATTATGTTTTTTTTTTCTTTTTTTTATGATTTAGTAAAATTAATTATTCATAAACTTTGGAACTAATCTAAATATTTCTACAGTTACTATAATTATTAATAAGAACTTCATAGTATTAAAGAAAATACTCATTAATACTTAGTAAGAGTAGTAATTAAATGTTTGAGTTTGGTAATATTAAATGCAAGATCCGCCTGGAAGGCATTAAGGACTTTGTATCCTGTTGCCAATAAATTTAAAAAAAAAAAGATCCGCCTGGACCCGCCATCTTGCTTAAAGTGTAGGGTCACCATAAATTGTATTGATCAAATATTTTTACAATCATATAATAGTAGGTAGGTATCGATTGTTTTAAATTGGAGATGTACCGTTATAAGGTCATTATAAGCTCGTGCTTCGATTTGCGATTGTTGAAATTTTCATATTAAACCTGTTAGACAAGGTGCAAAAATGACTCTTATAACGGTGGCAGCTTTACTTTCCACGGGTAAGCAACAACATAGTAAAAGCACCAACCATATTTTTTAAGTAACATAGTATTTTGTTGATTAAAGATTTTTTCAATCTTTTAGTATTAGGTAGGTAGATACGCAGCTTCTGTTTAAATTGGAGATATGTGAAAAGGGGCAAAACCTAACATTTAGATTTTTGGAACGAACTTGAAAGCGGCTCACGGATGGTGCCATTTAGTAGAAATCGTCGTATTAATGAAATAACATAAGCCATATGTGTACCTATGCGTGTGTGTATCGAACCTACAAATGAGCACATGAGCAAGTGAGTGCGCAGCGGGTGCACAACTCTCTCTCTCTCTCTCTCTCTTTGTCACAATACACGTATTTTTTGCAATTATATATATTGCTTTTTGTAACGTATATACCTCGTTTCTGACGGGCGTCCCCGACTATAATATTTTTATATTATATATATTCTTTTTAATATTTTTTACTTCTACTTGAAGCGCTCGTGGCCCCGCGGACGTAGTGTTCTGTAAACGATCACTGCGTTAAGCAACTTTCACTATGTCTGGTCCTCGGATGGGTGACCACTTTGTAGCATTTATATTTGCGAGCGTTTCCGTGCTTCGGAAGGCACGTTAAGCCGTTGGTCGGGACCAACGGCTTAACGTGCCTTCCGAAGCACGGAAACGCATGTTGCCAGTAACATGGCAGTCGTTAAGCCAGTTGAATGCCTATGGGCGGCTTGAAAAATTTCAACAGCAGGTCGCCACAACCTGCACCTGTCCCTTTCAACACGGTAATGGGCTCACCACCTGTTACGTGGGACAAAAAAAGCAAAAGCATACGGTGAAACATGGACGTATAGTACGCCTCTGCCTACCCCTTCGGGGATAAAGGCGTGAAAGTATGTTATTGTATTTTCACTTACAATAAATTCAGTAGGTTCGAACAATCGTTCAAGGAATTTGTCTTGTGTTCTAATTGGTCATGGTCATTATTTAGAAAGAGACACCGCCACTGCCGAGAGCCATCTCACGCAGATCGATTATTTCGCAGTAGTGCACAGTCTAGTTATAGGTATAAGGTCTTTGGCATTTCTTCTCTCATTAGCTTTTAATTTGGATCTTCATAGTTTCTTTATATTTTAAAGTGCTCATAGCCCCACTGGCTTAGTGTTATGTAAGCGATCACTGAGGTTAAGTATCTTACGGTATGGTCTTTCCTGAGATGGGTGACCATTAGTGGCATTTCCGTATACGAGCTTTTCTGTGCTTTGGAAGAAATATGAAACCGTACTTTATATATTATTCGGGATTTCACGCGAATATAACATTTACTTACATACAACGACTTCTCGAATGTGATGTTCAGCCATGACCACGGGCGCTGCAACGCGTTCGAAACGACGGTATATGCTAGTAAAAATCATTTCGCCTGAAGTCCTGAATAGTATGTAAAGTATGAGCATACACCGTGAAAGTTTAAAAGTAATACTTTCTCGGTCTCTGTTCCATGGTAGGCGTTAAGCGAGATGGCACAACCTTAGTAAAACCACAGATAATATAATATAATTCTTATGGTAACACAGTATAACACTCCTGGGGGCCAAGTCTACTAATGAATCGCGTCAGAAGAGAATAGAAATCGTCACTCGATAGAGAGCTGAGAGAAAAAAATTGTCAGTTTTCGTAGTCTACTAATACAATTGCGTTCCAAAAGAATTCTATCGGCCGGCCGATAGAATGTTATTATCACGTGTATCCTGTAAGTAGGTCTTAATTTGCATTTTTGGTAGTCTAAGTATATAATATTTTGATAGCTAATAACAGCTATTTTTCCATTCGGCAGCTTGTCCAGTGTGATTGTGAAATCTTAATATTATTATAAATGCGAAAGTTTGTATGGATATTTGTTACCTACTCTTTTAAGTAAAAACTGCTCAATGGATTTTAATGAAACTTTACAATATATATAATGAAGCTTATACATCAGAATAACACATAGGCTACTTTTTATCCCGGGAACATGTTCCTGGGGGAAACGGGAACGGGAAAACTTCTTTACGCGGGCGAAGCCGCGGGCGTTAACCTATTATAATATAGGTTAACTACCTAGGTTTGGACTAATCGCAACAGAGCCGCTATAGAATAGAAATAGTACGGTTTTCTATTGGAAAATATTAGACACGGCCGCCAGATTTTGCAAACGTCCAATGGCTACTATAGTCACTTTCAGTCAGGTGGGCTGTACCACTATAGTAGTACAAAAAATAACAGCCCAAGTACCATATATCAATAAGTATTTCTTAGAGACATGTACTGCGATGAATACTTCAAATAAACTTGACCTTGATACTTAAGATTAGTTGTAAATTAAATTACTCAATTAGATTAAGATCAATTAAAATCCGCTCAGCAAATATTTGTATTCACAAAGCGAGTATCAAGGCCTTTTATTCTTGACTAGTCGACGCCCGCGGCTCCGTCCGAGTGGAAAAGTATTCCCGTTCACCGTTACCCACATGCATTTGTTCCCGGAATAAAGAGTAGCCTAAGTGGTATTCTGATGTGTAAGCTATATTATTGTTGTTTCATAAAAATCCGTTAAGCAGTTTTGCGTGAAAGAGTGACAAACCTACATCCATACATTGTTACAAACTTTCGCATTTTTAATATTAGTGGGATTTATTATCGTATATATACTAGATCTGGGATAAGGTATATTATCATTCAATCATTAAGTTCATTGGAACATGAAGGTAATCAAACAGCATTTAGTTATTTAATTATTGTGTGCTAACTAACTAACTAAAACTAACTATCTTCACGCTGTATCCCTGACGGGGTAGTCAAAGAGGACAGATAGCCAGGCTTCGCGATCCATGCATACTTCTTTCGCTTCTTCGAGATTCATCAATCGCTTCATACACGCACGTCTGGGTATCCGAGTACTTTTGACCTTTCCGTTTTTGAGCAATCTGCTCACGTGGTCTTCATATGTAAGTCTCGGCCTACCCTGACTCCTTCTACCCTCTACTTTTGAACAATATATATTCTTCGTCAATCGTTCCTCACTCATTCGTTGGACGTGTCCAAACCAACGGAGCACGCCCTTTTCCAGCTTAACGCTGACACTTTCATTCAAACCTGCCATATTGCGTATCACTTTGTTACGTATTCGGTCGGCCAAGGTAACGCCGCACAAAGTTCGAAGTGATCGCATCTCCACAGCATTCAATTTACTTTCATGCATCTGCTGACATACCCAGGTATCACTACCGTAAAGCAAAGTTGGCACTAGCACTGCGTTATGAATCGCCATTCGTGCTTCTTTTACGATGCTTTGTCGCTTTACTAACTGGGACAAAGCACCGTTAACTTTGTTTCCGGCAGCTACTCGCCGTTCTACATCCGAATCACATCTTCCATCCGCGCTAAACATACTTCCTAAATACACAATTTCATTCACTTGCTCTAGTCGTTCCTGGTTTACCCTAATCTCGCATTTAGTTCTTACGTCATTTCTTTCAAATACTAGAACCTTAGTCTTACTTGCATCCAAGCAAAGACCCTTACTTTCACACTCCTCTTTCATATTAGTGACTAATGCCTGAAGGTCGGCTTCTGATGAGGCATGAGCACCGCATCATCAGCGTACAGCAGACAGTTTACTGTAAAGTCACCCAAATTCACACCCATATTAAAATCTTTCAACTTCTGCAGGCAACTGTCCAGATACAATATGAACAGCCAGGCGGACATGACACATGCCTGTTTGACGCCTGTACAGACATCAAAAAGAGGTGGCACATCCCCCCTACTCGCACGCAAGCCTTACAGTCCCTATGAAGCGACTGTATTGCCCGCAGCAGCGAGCCGTCCACACCATATCCGGGCAGCAAGTCCCACAGCGTTTCTCTCACAACGTTATCAAATGCTTTCTCTAGATCCACAAAAGCGCAGAAAACCTTCTGGTTAACAGCCAGAAACTTTTCCGCGATCATGCGAAGAGAAAACACTGGATTCATGCAACCTCTTACATGTCGGAATCCGCATTGAGCCTCCCATAAATACCTTTCAGATTTTTCTTGTATTCGTGCCGTTATAACCTTTGCATACACCTTACTAGCTAAGCTGACCAAGCTGAACGCCCTGTAGCTGGAGCAGTATAGGCGCGAGCCTTTCCCTTTGTAAATAGAAACTACAACTGCTACTCGCCAGTCATCTGGGACCTCACCCGTCCGCCAGCACAAGTTGCATAACAGACATAGTGTGTCCCAGACACGCGACCCACCGTACTTGATCATCTCAGCAGTAACTCTGTCTTTTCCCGCAGCCTTACCACATTTCATACTTCTTATCGCTTGTTCTATTTCTTTCATACTAATGACTTCAATGACATCGGGATCCGGAGCATTGAAGTGAGCTCCACTTCCGGATGTGGCATCTCTGTCTTTTCTTGCATATATCTTTCCATAATATTCACTCCATCTCTGCAGGACGTCAGTTTGGTCTGTTAGGACGTCATTATTAACACTAAGCACTTTATTCATACTGCAGAATGCCGAACAATTCCGGGTCCTGTCTACCTCTTTTCAGAAGAGCTTGGCATTATCCCGGCAATTGGACGACAACCTTTCATCCGCTTTCATTCTGCACCTTTCACGGCTTCTTCTATCAGTGCCTTCATGTTAACTTTCTGCAACTTGTATCTCTCTTTCATATTAAAATCATTCCGCGAGGCTACTTAGCCTCGCGGAATGATGCTAGCCATGCGTTCTTCTTCATTCGAACTGCTTCTATCACTTCCTCATTCCACCATGCATCACGCTTATTACTACTGTCTCTTTTCGTTTCTCCACACACTTCCACAGCGGCATTTATCATACTATCCCTAAAGTTCTGCCATACACTTTCCACATTCTCACTACTTAACTTACATTGACGTCGCCAAGCTTTTCGGCTACCCTTTCATTATATTTATCCCTAATGGATGCATCCTGCAGCTTCCAGCTTTTGATACTATAAGTCGGCTTAGGTTCAGGACACTCGGTACGATGACGCCAACCCGCGAACAGACCCCTAATCCTAGTTATGACTAGGTAGTCGTCTGATCCCAGCTCAGCGCCTCGATAAACCCTTGTGTCCATTACCTTTTTACGGAGCCGACTAATATCCATTAGAAATGGATCTATCATGCTTCTCTTTGACTTACATCTCCTCGTATACATGTGAATTTGTTTGTGGTTGAACATTGTGTTCGCCACAAACAAATCCTTTTCCTTACAAAACGCCAGTATTAGCTAGCGTCGTTCACCCTTTTATCCCCATACTTTCCGAGTACCGACTCAAAACCATCACGAGCGGTACCCACCCATCCATTCAAGTCTCCACATATAAGTCTTTCATTTCCTTCTATCACATTTAGAGCTTCTCTCATACTCTCCCAGAAGCCCTCTAGATTACTCGCGTTCGACGAAGATACTGGCGCGTAAGCAGCTACCAGGAAAATCTTCGTCAAACCAAGTTTTACACGGATCCAGAGGATTCTAGGACCTACCAGTTTGTACTCATACATACCGGAGGCCAATCGCGAGGACAGCAAAATTCCAACCCCCCGACTGCCATGCTCGCTCTCTGGTACTCCAGACCAAAGCGCGAGCATTACACCCGGGAGCTCCAAGACTTCGCTGCCCTTGCGCTTGGTCTCTGTCAAGCACACTGCATCTAACTTTCTCTCATTCATAACATCCATCAACTCATTCATCTTATCTGTCATTCCTCCCCTAACATTCCACGCAGCTACCCTGCAGTCCATCCTCCACGTCCCGCCGTGTAGGGTGGCAGTCCCCTATGCCGCTCTGGCACAAACTTTTCGCACCAGCGGGGACAAACTGGTGCGCGTCGCGTCGGGGGCACGCCATAGCATAATTCGCCCTGGTAGCACTCGTGTTGGAGTAGAATTGCAGCCGTAGCTGGCAGGGATGGCGACGTGCACGCTTCTACTCTTCATCCCCATTATAAAAATGCATTATAAAAATTTACTATATTCTTTAAAGTTCGACTGCCTCTGTGGTGCGGTGGGAGTGTCCGACTGCAACGTAAGAGGTCGTGGGTTCGATTCCCACCCAGGATAAAACTTTGTGTGATGAGCACGATGGTTTATTCTGTGTCTGGGTGTTATTTATCTATAATATGTATGTATTAAGAATTATATAAGTATGTTTATCAGTTATCTGGTTACCATAGTAGAAGCTCTGGTTAGATTGGAATCAGATGGCGTTGTGTGAGTTGTCCCAACGATATATATTTATTTATATAAAAAAAATAAAATGAAATCGTCTAAAGTACTATATCCTTAGAGTGTTTTTGTAACTATTACTTTATTATATATTTATTACTTTGAAGTCAGACATCAGATTAGACTCAATGATCAGTACATTACAATAATTGTTAAAGTAGCAACGTCTACAGTATGGGGTTCTTCAAAAGGGGTCTTAGAAGGGTTTTAAATGGTCGGCAGCCCGAGTGCTGGACATCTGGTGTTGCAAACGTCCATAGGCTACGGTGACCACTTTCCATCAGGTGGGCCGTATGCTTGTCTACCACCTAAGTGGTATAAAAAATACGCTTTAAAAACAATATAACTACAATAAATTCACAATATAGTTATGAAGTGATCTAAAGTGTGCTTAGTAACAGTAAATATTACCTCAGGAAATCTTTACGTGATAAAGGACAAAGTATAATGAATGGTTTTTCATGTTTGCTGGTTATGGTTTATGGCGGCGTTCTCAATATTTTTTATTTTTTTAGTGATTGGAGTAAATCACTTAAGGTATGCTTGTCTGCCACCTCAGAGGAATAAAAAAACGTAGCATTATGATCTCAATCTCGGTGGTTGAAGTTGGTAGATTATCGAAGGACATGCACAGAAGAATTTATCTCTTTCTAACTGTCTTGCAGGTCTTCGTAGTGGTATTTTTGGCCATCGGCAGCTCAGTACATAGAAAGTGGGTGGAGGCCTCAAGGTCGTGCATTTTATCTGCCTTCAGCAGTGCCTGTAAGTATTACAGTAGAAAATTTGACCATACATAGAGCTCACTATCACCTCTGTGGCTGTCTATAGTGAGCTCTAGTTATCTGGCTATCTGACTGCTACGCAAGAGGTCGTGGGTTCGGTTCCCCCCAGGATAAAACTTTGTGTGATGAGCACGATGGTTTGTTCTGTGTCTGGGTGTAATTCATCTATCATGAATGTATTTAGAAATATACAAGTATGTTTATTAGTTATCTGGTTACCATAGTACAAGCTCTGCTTAGTTTGGAATTAGATGGCGTTGTACGAGTTGTCTCAACCATATTTATAAAAAAAGAGCTCAATAATAACTATGTCATCCCTTACGATGTCAAATCAGTAAGCGATTCAAAACAATTACTGTTCAAAGATACTGTACTATAAATTTGATACCTAACTATCTTCACGCTAAGAAACGGAAACGTCAATAGTAGTCGGATACCCAGACGTGCATGTGTGAAAATTGGTTTGAATTTTAATTTCTTATTTTTCAGTAATATTTACCTTAAATATTATCATTCTTTTACAGAGGTTTCATACAAATTCCAGGACCAGGCTTTTTACCGAATGGATTTTTCAGGTTTCGCATCGTACGGCGTTCCTAAACAGACAGCTCCGGTAAGAATAACTTTTAAGGTAATAAAAAAAACATATTTCGGAATGAATTGAAAAATCAGCATCGAAAGTGATATTTTAACTGCGTCCGTGGAGAAAAATCTTGGGTCGGTATAACGATTTTGAATATTCTGAAAATGGTGGTATTATTTTTAGGTCTCTCTTTGTAAGTATGTATAAAACGCATGTAAGTATTTAGGAATATATCTACATACCCTACGAAGGCGCAGCCTGACCGTATGGCCCGTTCTTTATGTCAGTTGGGTATTAGCCATAATCGGCAATGATGTTCTCCCAGTTAAAAGAGAGACGATGCCGTTTTCGTTTCTTGGGTATATAATTTGTATTGTTCAAATTATCTAGATTTCGTAGTATAAATATCCCAAAGTATTTTTGTAATGTTAATTTGTAAATATTGACTGCCTGACTGCCTCGGTGGCGCAGTGGTAGTCTAAGCGACTGCCACGACTGAGGTCCCGGGTTCGAATCCAGGGACGGAAAAAAAAAATTGTGTGGTCCACAAATGTTCGTTTCGGAGTTTGGGTGTTTACTATGTATAATATGTATGTATTTGTATATATATATAAGTATGCTTATCAGTCGTCTAGATCCCATAACACAAGCTTATATTAGCTTACTTTGAGCTAGACGGCGCTGTGTAAAAAATATGTCCCGCAATATTTATTATACTATATTTAAATTATCATAAAATTGTATGTAAATCATAATAATAATGATAATACATTTTTACACAGTGCCGTCTATCCCAAATTGAGCCTAAATTTGTTTTATTACATAGAAATAGAACCTATGTTTGTGTTTTAGCTTGTACCATGAGATATTTTTATATTATTATATATTATTACACACTTATTTGTATCCCTCAGTCATGAGATGCCAGAACGTCGCTAGGCTTCGCGATTCAAGCATACTTCTTTCACTTCCTGCAGATTCATCAATCTTTTCATACATGCATGTATCCTAATACTTTGACCTTTCCGTTTTTGAGCAATCTGTTCACGTAGTCTTCGTATGTAAGTCTCGGCTGCCTCCTTCTACCCTGTACTTTCGCACAATTCATATATTCTTTGTCAATCGTTCTTGGCTCATTCATCATGACGTGTCCAAACAAAAGATACATCCAGACACAGAACATAGCAATGTACTCATCGCACAGAGAATTGTTTTAGGCGGGAATCGAACCCATAACCTCCGCTTACGTACTCAGGATATCAGCCATTCGACCAAGAGATCACTGCCCCCCCCCCCCCCCCCTTCATACCTTTTAATTCATGTTGATAATTAATTTCTATTCAGGAAGTGAGCAGCGCTTCGGCAAACGATGAAGTCAGAAGACGGCGTTTCTCCCCAAAATTTAGGTAAGATTTCATTAAATGGCAACACAGAAATAAAAAAAAACGGTCAACCCGACCTAACTCGAATAGAAATTACAGCATACGCTAAAATGGCCGGACCAAATTTAAGTAAAATTTGATGGAATGTTGAAATGAAAGTGAAAAAAGGAGCCTATGTTTTGAATCGAAGAGTTTTTCACCTGGAGGTAGCTTTTACTAGTAGAGGTAGTAGGTCTTAGGTTAATTACAAAAAATGCGCTGCTCTGGCAGCGCGAACGGATAGTGAACGTTTGAGTGGTTATAGGTATGAGAAAATGTATCCACACTGGTAAAGCCGCGAGCGCCACCTAAGGATGCTTTCTTTAATCCTGTATATATTTTTATTACATTTAGAATGAGCATACAATTACACATATTTAATTGGTTTTTTAAATCTTTTCTTATCGGCTCTGGATACTTATCTCTTTTCTCTACTGTACCTAATATATCTTTTTCTTCATTTTAAATATTTTCCCAGTGGCTTCAAACCCTACCTGACTTTGTAACATGGAGTCAACTTTTATTAGGCTGCCAGGAGCAGCCATGGTTAGTTTTAATTTTTCGCATTATTGGGAGCATCTGCCGTTTGACCTTGTTGCCTTGTCAGCATCAGCAGGTGCACCGCTAGCAGATGAGGTTACGTGGGCTCTGGAGATTTTCGCGGGACGACTTAAAAAATAAAATGTCTTTATTTTGCATAGACCATTTTAACGGCGCTTACAAAATGTCATACACTAGAACTAAAGATAAAATATAATATATTTAAAGTGACCACCGGTTCGGAACGCGGCCCACCTGAGAAGAACTGGCAAGAAACTTGGAAGCCTATTTTTGGATGGCCTATTTACAATTTAATATTATTTCACTATACCAGCAGATCATTTCCAGGTGTCCCTGTCCTGCAAATAGTCTTTAACAGCGTAATAACCTTTGTCACAAAGCTTTTTTACTAAACTTTTTACATACACCCAATGTACTTAATATATCATGAATAAAATGAACTTATGCGTTTTTTTTATTTCTAAACAGGTCAACAAAAAGACACTAAACGACATCGTTGGAACACTTAATTACCGGACTTAAGATGATAACATGGCTCGATCAACTCTCGGACGAAGAATTAAAAATATGGATTTAAAATTAAAAACCATTTGTCTTAATAATGTTCAAGGACATTAAAATTCTATTGCTATAAAAAAAGGCTCGGATAATATTTCTACTTTGTTTACTTCAAGTGTCTGTTCGTTCTTCCAAATTCATCAGAAGTATGTTTGGACAGTTTAATTTGAAATAAATTAGTTTAGCACGTTTTACATTTCCTTCTCATCTATCCCTAGGCTTTGTAAGCCATTCTATTTTTCTAAACCATTAATATGATCGTCAAGCATATGACATCTGGTAACAAGTTTTTTTTTTTACATATTAAAGTTCTAAACTCCCAAGATCATGGTTGTCTCACTCGATTTTCGTTCACTGGTAAGCAAAGGCCTCCTAAAAGATATCCAGAACCTAGTATTCTAGATTTCAGTGCCTCTCATTGCCTATAATCTTCATTTACATTTAGGCGTCTCCCAAAAATCTACATTGATTGGGAATCTGGAATCCATTTCAAGTGGTGACTGGAAAAACTATGAATTCATATTTTTTTTGCATTGTTGTGAGTGCCTGCCATATGACCCTCAACCCCGTAAGGTATAACTGAGTCCTGTGCGTTCTCCTATATCATCAGGTAGACCCCTAAAACTTAATTTAGTTTGGTTCCGAAGGTCTTTGTGCCAGCTTCTTTCGACAAATATAAATTCGTCAACCCACTAAGCGGGAGAAATGTGATTTACTCTTATTTCGAAGACAAAAGGTTTAAAAAACATATTTCATAAAACAATGTTTAATCAATTTCAATGAATGCTGCAATGTGACTATAATAATAATAAACAGCCGTATTTGAAACTGAAAATTGTCGTATTTATTCCCTTATATTGGTCCCACTTACCATAGTATTGTGAACGAATCGGAGATGGGTGTTTTTCAAGATTTGATCACTCATTCGTTTAGTAATTAGTGACTCTGGCTGCTAAATCAGAAGTTAAGGGTTAGAGGGTAAGCTGGGGCTTGAACATACGTGATGTGACTGCAGGTGACAAATACTGACTACTGTACCAATACCTAAGCCCGCACATTAACGCAGCGTAAATGATATCGTCTATCCAACCGTCCGGTTTTTAAACGCAAGTTTGACCCCACAGCAAGAATGGAAAAAAAATTAATGAATATCCATCACGCCTTATCTCCGAAGGGGTGGCAGAGGCATATTATATGCCCACGTCTCACCGTGTGGATTTCTGTCCCACGTAATAGACAGACGCAGGTTGTGGCTACCCGCTGTTGAAATTTTTCGAGCCGCTCATAAGGCATTCAACCATGCTTAACGACTGCCATTTTACTGGCAACCGGGACCAACGGCTTAACGTGCCTTAAAGAATAGAAATGATTTATTCAATTACATACACCATTTTCAAGCTATCTGTACACATTGAGGATTTTACAAATAATAATGGAAAAGAAGATATGAAGCAAATACTTATGCCTCGAGTGTGGGACAAATGCTGTCTAGCCTAAAGTAAGCTATGGTTTATAAAGGGTCGGCAGCGCGAGTGCTGCACCTCTGGTATTGCAAATGTCCATAGGCTACGGTGACCACTTTCCATCAGGTGAGCCATACGCTTGTCTGCCACCTTAGAGGTATTAAAAAAAGCTTAAATAAACTTGTTTTATGGGATAAACAGGGCGTCCCACGGAAATGCCACATGGAGAGAAATAGACATAATTGAAATTTAAAAATAATTTTAACTGCATTCATAGATGCTTAAATAATTACATGGTTGAACCGGCAATCGAACAGGTTATATGAGAATAATAATCATCCTGTAGCTTTATTATATTGATCGAAAGGCTTCATCATAAAGATTATTTTTTGCTAAATAACAGTGTCAGAAAAAAAAGGAAGTCTATTAATTTTATCATTTGATGTGAAATTTTGTTCAGGAAAATTAAAAACCGACGTTGGGTTATTGATTAATTCTGTATAAATATATTAAAACATTATATATTGCTATGTTTTCTATTGGACGGCTGAAACCAATGTTTGTAGCAAGATAAAAAGTGTGATGCACGTAGCGTGATGGCAGCCCTGTAAAAACCTTGTCGTTTTATTGTTTAAGAAATTAAGTGGTCCTGACCTCCAGTTTCTTTTATGCTGTGTTTAATAACTTTTACCATAGCTTCCCAAATTCCTTATGTTCGTTAATATCAGGAGTTCCGTAGTTACTCTATTGTTAGCAACATTAATTATTATCGTTGTCGGACGCAGTATAGATGTGGTTTTGTCCTTGGATGTACCTCCTACTTATATTATAGACGCGGAAATTTGTAAGATGGATATTAGTTACTCTTTGACGCAAAATCTACGCATGGATTTATATGAAACTTTACAATAATATAGCTAATACATCAGAATAACACATAGACTACTATCTTACTATTTTATCCCGGGAATAAGTTCCTGTGGGAAACGGGAACTGGAAAACTTCACCACGCGTGCGGAGTCACGGGCGTTAATTAGTTTAAAATAAAAAGATATATGATTGATACTCTCCATAGTTAGAACTTGGTAGAAATTTTTCTAAGCAATTTGAAAACTAAAAGTTTTAAAACTACATAATAATTCAGATACTCGTATTACTGTTTAAAGATTTGTCCCATCTAAGTAGGTCAGAGCGAACATGGTGATACGCAGGTTTGCTAGGTGCTCAACAGAGGTTAAAGTAACTCTTTTTAGAGCATACTGCATCACACTATATACCTGCAGCCTATGGACCAGCTACACGCAAAGTTCGTACAGGGCCCTTCGCGTTCAGTTCAATAATGCGTTTCGGGTGCTGTTGGGGCACCCCGCGCTATTGTCAGCTATGTTTGCAGAGGCGCGCGTAGATTGCTTCCATACTATTATGCGGAAGAGAGGAGCCTCATTGGTGAGGCGGGTGCGGGGGAGCCTTAACAGCATGGTGGCTACGCTCGCCGATAGTCTTGATTGTTCTGTGGTGGATCACTGTTGTGCGCGGCATGTGGGGGCACTTCGGTTCGGCTCTGTCTGGACGCGTGTGTCGCGTGCAGTGGTGTTTTGCGGCAGACTTTCATGTAATATCTTATAATTTGAATTAACTAACTAACTAACTATCTTACGCTGTATCCCTGACGGGGTAGTCAGAGAGGACTGATCGCCTGGCTTCGCGATCCATACATACTTCTTTCGATTCTTCGAGATTCATCAATCGCTTCATACACGCACGTTTGGGTATCCGAGTGCTTTTGACCTTTCCGTTTTTGAGCAATCTGCTCACGTGGTCTTCATATGTAAGTCTCGGCCTACCCTGACTCCTACTACCCTCTACTTTTGAACAATATATATTCTTCGTCAATCGTTCCTCACTCATTCGTTGGACGTGTCCAAGCCAACGGAGCACGCCCTTTTCCAGCTTAACGCTGACACTTTCATTCAAACCTGCCATATTGCGTATCACTTCGTTACGCTTTTTTTTATTCGGTCGGCCAAGGTAACGCCGCACAATTTTCGAAGTGATCGCATCTCCACAGCATTCAATTTACTTTTATGCATCTGCTGACATACCCAGGTTTCATTACCGTAAAGCAAAGCTGGCACTAGCACTGCGTTATGAATTGCCATGCGTGCTTCTTTTACGATGCTTTGTCTAACTGGGACAAAGCACCGTTAACTTTGTTTCCGGCAGCTACTCGCCGTTCTACATCCGAATCATATCTTCCATCCGCGCTAAACATACTCCCTAAATACACAATTTCATTCACTTGCTCTAGACATTCCTGGTTTACCCTAATCTCGCATTTAGTTCTTACGTCACCTCTTTCAAATACTAGAACCTTAGTTTTACTTGCATTCAAGCGAAGGCCCTTACTTTCACACTCCTCTTTCATATTAGTGACTAATGCCTGAAGGTCGGCTTCTGATGAGGCCATGAGCACCGCATCATCAGCGTACAGCAGAGAGTTTACTGTAAAGTCACCCAAATTCACACCCATATTAAAATCTTTCAACTTCTGCAGGCAACTGTCCAGATACACTATGAACAGCCAGGCGGACATGACACATCCCTGTTTGACGCCTGTACAGACATCAAAAAGAGGTGACACATCCCCCCCTACTCGCACGCAAGCCTTACAGTCCCTATAAAGCGACTGTATTGCCCGCAGTAGCGAGCCGTCCACACCATATCCGGGCAGCAAGTCCCACAGCGTTTCTCTCACAACGTTATCAAATGCTTTCTCTAGATCCACAAAAGCGCAGAAAATCTTCTGGCTAACAGCCAAAAACTTTTCCGCGATCATGCGGAGAGAAAACACTTGATCCATGCAACCTCTTCCACGTCGGAATCCGCATTGAGCCTCCCATAAATACCTTCCAGACTTTTCTTGTATTCGTGCCGTTATAACCTTTGCATACACCTTACTAGCTAAGCTGACCAAGCTGATCTGACTGGAGCAGTTTAGGCGCGAGCCTTTCCCTTTGTAAATAGGTACTACAACTGCTACCCGCCATTCATCCGGGACCTCATCCGTCCGCCAGCACAAGTTGCATTACAGACATAGTGTGTCCCAGACACGCGACTCACCGTACTTGATCATCTCAGCAGTAACTCTGTCTTTTTCCGCAGCTTTACCACATTTCATACTTCTTATCGCTTGTTCTGTTTCTTTCATACTAATGACTTCAATGACATCGGGATCCGGAGCATCGAAGTGAGCTCCACTTCCCGATGTGGCATCTCTGTCTTTTCTTGCATACATCTTTCCATAATATTCACTCCATCTCTGCAGGACGTCAATTTGGTCTGTTAGGACGTCATTGTTAACACTAAGCACTTTATTCATACTGCAGATTGCCGAACAACTCCGGGTCTTGCCTACCTCTTTCCAGAAGAGCTTGGCATTATTTATTATAATTTGAATTCTAAATTTTAATCATATTTCAAATTTTAATTATTGAGATTTATATTTGATTTATGATATTTTGATTCTTTGTGCTTAATTTTATTATTGACATTTATAATTATTTTTAATTTTTTGTAATTTATAGAATCTATTGTAAATTTGTACCAAAATTTGTAGATGTAATGCTAGTATATTGGAATGCAATATGTATGTAAATTTATGTATATGAGTCTGAGTTACTTGAAATAAATGTATTATTATATTATTATTATAAGAAAAAATAAGCGCTCGTGGCCCCGCGGTCTCAGTGTTCGGTAAACGATCACTGAGGTACGCAACTTTCACTATGGCTGGTCGTCGGATGGGTGACCACTTTGTGGCATTTACATTTGCGAGCGTTTCCGTGCTTCGGAAGGCACGTTAAGCCGTTGGTCCCGGTTGCCAGTAAAATGGCAGTCGTTAAGCCTGGTTGAAGGCCTTATAGGCGGCTTAATAAATTTCAACAGCAGGTAGCCACAACCTGCGTCTGTCTATTTAAACACGGCAATGGGCTCACCACCTATTACGTGGGACAGAAATCCACACGGTGAAAAGTGGGCATATAATATGCCTCTGCCACCCCTTCGGGGATTAGGCGTGATGGATATGTAAAAATAAGAGTTCTAGCACCCAACTGTCTTTTCCCAGTATTCGTTAAGTTGTCAGTGAATCATACTCGAAGGCGTCAGCCTCGTTGCCTAGTCTGTTAGTCAGTAGGTACACCGCTAGCAGGTAAGGTTGCTTGGGCTCTAGGAACCTGGGTGTAGACCCTTACACCTACTAAGTGAACAAACATACATGCATTGTATGTTAATAAAATATGTATATGTTATGGACCAAGTAATTATTGCAGGCATTTTTCATAATGACCGAACACTACTATTAATGTGTAGCTCTATTGGGCAAAGTGATTAATTACAATCTAAACTTCATTATTTATCATATTGCCTAGTCATTATTATATTGTTTTGAAACAAATGGGTAATTTTTAATAATAAAGCAAAGTTTTAAATGTAATAATAATAACTATAATAGGTATGTGGGTCTTACGTATAAATTTTATGAAGAAATTGTACAATTTGAGACGCCTGCTATAGGCAATGTCCCTGCAAATATTAAAGCTTCGGTAGGTTAGGTTATGAGAAATGCTCATTATCTATATGTACAATTTGTTTTTTCTTTTCTTTTTTTTTTCATCTTAGTGAGAAGCTGGTGTCTGATTTAGGTTAAAATAAAGTAACCTGTGCTACAGATCACCAGGTCCCCACCCCTTAAATACAACTACAAATACAACATTACAACAAAGATCGTAGACATAAATAATGGTGAGCAACACGATACGTGTTTTTTTTTTAAATGGTCGTTGAATGTGCAACTTGTAACATAATGTGCGTGTGTATGTGTGTGTGCGAGAGGATGTATGTGTTTGTGTGTAATGGTATTTTTGTATTTACAAATAAGTTAATAAATGAAAATAATGTGCTCGGGACGGTGAAAAGGAGCAAACCTGTCAGCCCAACTCTTGTCCTGTCATTGGATTAGCATTTCAGTAAATGTATAATCCAATTTTTTCAACCAGTCTCTGACAGCATACTTACACTGTAATTTTGACATTGGATAAATACATAAAACTCTATTTAATTTATTGTATAAATTACCGCTTTGGTAGTTAAAAAATCGATGGGAAAAGCTTGTGTTTAGTTTTGGTTTTATACACACTCTTTCTTTTCTGCGTCTGTTTGCTACATTTTCAGGATCATAACTCAAGTATGGGTGCTGTCTCATAACAGTCTGCAATACAAAGAGCTGTCGAACGGTCAAGACAACCCACTGCTTGTATACGTCAACTGTAGGTTGGCGAAACGGTAGAAAAAGACTTAC
This sequence comes from Thumatha senex, assembly GCA_948477245.1. Lineage (NCBI taxonomy): Eukaryota > Metazoa > Arthropoda > Insecta > Lepidoptera > Erebidae > Thumatha > Thumatha senex. Next base: position 10,392,194 of record OX419750.1, on the reverse strand, counting down.
TTTTAATACTGCTCGTTGAGCCTTCTCCAGCTTTAAAAACTGTGTCTTCAGCGTACCCCCCCAGGTGATGCAGTATGTTAGTTGGGACTGGCATAGGGCGTAATAAACTGTCCTAATCTGTTCCTTGTCCGCAACGCAACGTATTCTATTGAACATTGGCATAAGTTTGCGAATTCTTGCAGTAAGCAAATCTATTTGCTGGTGGAAATTAATTTACTGTCTATTAATACACCCAAATATTTAATTGAAGTTGTGCTTTGCAGACAAGGACATGAGTAGCCCAAGTCACCAAGGGTATCAAGGGTAGCAATGCCAAAAAATCCTGTATGATGATGGACCGATACCCGTAGTTCTCAGAGTAAACGCTATATTTTTTTTTATCTGTGTTAAGCGTCAAAAAATTGTCTCGTAACCATTCCGTCACCATATTAAAGCCTTGTTGGGCACCTGAGAATATCTCCTCCCAGGTATCGCCACTGAAGAGTAATGCGGTGTCGTCGGCAAACGAGACAATTCTACCCTGGGGCAGTTCTAGTTTACGTAAGTCGTTAATATATGTTAGGAATAATGTGGGTCCTAGAATACTTCCCTGAGGTACTCCAAACCGCACAGCAAGCTCATAACTGACAAAGTAGTCGATTTTTATGCACTAGAATCTATTTTTTAAGTAACTTTTAAAAACACTTAACTGGATATCCCTGATCCCTAGATTTTCCAATTTATTCAGAAGAATAGGTACAGAGACTGTGTCAAAGGCCTTGGCCAAGTCTAGGAATATAGCTATTGTTTTCTTCCTTCTGTTCATATTCGACACAACAAAATCCGTTAACACAGTAACAGCATTCGACGTAGATTTATTAGATCTGAAACCGAACGCGCTTGTGCTAGAAGATCCTTGCTTTCCAAATATTTATTTAATCTTTTATTTAAAATGCGTTCGAAAATCTTTGATAGTGTCGGAAGGATTAATATAGGCCTATAATTGTTGACACAGTCTCTGTCCCCACCCTTGTGGATCGGGTGCATCCTGGATTTTTTAAAGGCATCGGGAAAGGTTCCTGTCGTGAGTGATAAGTTACATATGTAAGTCATTAGAGGAGTCAGTACATTTTTATTTATTTTGAGAACATCAGCTGATATCATGTCAAGTCCCACAGCGCAGTCACTTCTCAGACCCATGATGAGTCTCTCAACCTCTTCATTACCTGTTGGTAACAATACGAAAGAATCGCAGCATGATGCTACCACGCGGGTGTTATCCTTGTTAGCCGTGATAATTTTCTGTGCCAAGGTTCTACCAATATTGGCGAAATAGTGATTTACATTATTTATTGACTGTAGTGGGTTGCTGGTACTAATTAACTCTATAGGGGTCTCCTTTTGTTTTTTAAATAAAAATATCCATCACGCCTTATCCCCGAAGGGGTGGCAGAGGCATATTATATGCCCACTTTTCACCGTATGGATTCCTGTCCCACGTAATAGGTGGTGAGCCCATTGCCGTGTTGAAATAGACAAACGCAGGTTGTGGCTACCTGCTGTTGAAATTTTTAAGCCGCCCATAAGGCCTTCAACCAGGCTTAACGACTGCCATTTTCTGGCAACCGGGACCAACGGCTTAACGTGCCTTCCGAAGCACGGAAACGCTCGCAAATGTGTCACAAAGTGGTCACCCATCCGAGTACCAGCCATAGTGAAAGTTGCTTAACTCAGTGATCGTTTACAGAACACTGAGACCGCGGGGCCACGAGCGCTTCAATTCAATTTCGCTTTTTTTGTATATGTTATATCTTTAACCGCTTCCCATAACTTCTTGCTGCTTTTACCTGCATTGTCTAACTTCTTTCTTTCATGGTCTTTTTTAGCTTTTTTAAGGATAGTTGAACAGAAATTTCGATACCGTTTATATGTCATCATTAGCATTTCATTGGCTGGTTTCTTTTTAAGTTTTTTATACAGATTGTCCCGATTTCTAAGACATTTGAGTATACCTGGCGTTATCCACAATTTTAATGTAAACCTTCTCCTTGATGTTTTAATTACTTTTGTGTTAATAATAATTATTGAGCAAAGTATACTTAAAAAGAAATCTGTAGCATCATTTGGGTCCTCAATTGTAAACAATTTGGTAAAGTGCTGTTCATTAAGCGCTCTAGTCACTTCTTCATGGTCAACTCGACTGTAATTTTTTTCGGGCTTAGTTCTTTGCGTAGTTGCAATATAGAGTACAGTGCTATAATGGTCCGTAAGTGTTGTTTCGACCACAAGACAGCGTGCTCTTAAGTTAGTCCTAAACATCACATGATCCAGGCACGTTTTGCCATGGGTGATAAAGGTATGAGCTGGTAGCATGCCATGGAAGGCTAAAGTATCCAAGTAAGAATCAATATAAGAATCCATACTGTTCTCGCCAATATCAATGTTAATGTTACCAATTATGACCATATTTTGAGCAGATGAATAAATATCCATCACGCCTTATCCCCGAAGGGGTGGCAGAGGCATATTATATGCCCACTTTTCACCGTGTGGATTCCTGTCCCACGTAATAGGTCGTGAGCCCATTGCCGTGTTGAAATAGACAGACGCAAGTTGTGGCTACCTGCTGCTGAAGTTTTCAAGCCGCCCATAAGGCCTTCAACCAGGCCTAACGACTGCCATTTTACTGGCAACCGGGACCAACGGCTTAACGTGCCTTCCGAAGCACGGAAACGCTCGCAAATGTAAATGCCACAAAGTGGTCACCCATCCGAGGACCAGCCATAGTGAAAGTTGCGTAACTCAGTGATCGTTTACAGAACACTGAGACCGCTAGGCCACGAGCGCTTCAATTATTTTTAGGCAAGTTTTAGAAGAGCCTTGGACAAGCATTAAATTTTGACAGTCCTCTGCGTTACAAAGAACTGACTCAGCGATCTCAAAACCATCAATATCATTTTGTATATCATTTAATTCATTGAATTTTATTGAAAATATTTTTTCCAAACAATTTTCCGTGTCCTGTACCAGCCATTGCGTGTATTTATGTAAATGCATGTTGATGGCTCGAACCTACCTCTTCGGGAAGGATGCATGAGTCTGCCAGTAGCATGCATTTTAAGTAAACCGAAGTGTGGTGCCATACAACTCTGATCGCATTCGGGTAAGTCATAAGTATTCGTAAATCGTCTGTCAGGATATGGGTACATTGCTCCATATGTGTATAGGGCACGAAAAGAAACAGTTGAGGCAACAATAACTAGTTGAGTCCTAAAAGAAGGTATGGTAAGAATTCCAACCAGCTGTAGCAGTAACTGATCATCTGTAAACAATCCCAATATCAGGCCTAGACAGCACCCAAATCGTTTAACTCCAATATTTTCATGTAGTATCAGTGTTATATACAACGTGTATGTAAGTGTAATATTTGAGCATGATATAGTTTTAATAACAGTAAATATAATTGTACAGTGTGTATGGGTTGTGTGTATGGTTTTATGTAGAAGAGTTGAGTTGTGTATATAATACAGTGAATGATTGTGCTTGATGTGTATCCCTTGCAGAGTAACACTCACAGCTGATTCTGATCTGATTATTTAAACTGTTTGACATTTAGTTTTATTCTAAGTTAACCCATTAACCGCCAACCTAAAATAATATGTGTTATTCTTTCATATTGTTTACTTTTATAATTAACTAGCTGAGCCTCGCGGCTTCGCCTGTGACATACTTCGAAGCCCCGTGCCCCCCATTTAATCCCGTCGTTTATTAATTTTACAATAATGTATGAAAATTTGCCCGATTTCTTAACATTTATAATTACTGCTCTGCTTTTTTGGGTAGTAGCATGATGCTTAGCCTACTAAACCATCCATCGAGCTACTTAGCAACTTTGATATCAATAAACAGTATTAAAACCATTTTTATACATTGATGCATTGGACTTCACTCAATCTATGAATAAATTTTAAAAGTAAATACTTAGTATGAATACTTTTTCATATAAATAGTAATGAAAGAGAAAAGACGATTTGGTTCAGGACGGGGCTAAAACCCGTGCCCTTTGCCCAACCAGAGCAATGCTCTACGCAACTGAGTTACTAGAACAGTACCAAATTTTTTAGATTTTTCTATTTACGAGCGTTTCAGAGCTTCGGAAGACACGTAAAGCCGTTAGTCTCGGTTGCATAACATGGTAGTCGTTAAGCCAAGTTGAAGGCCTTACGAATGACTTGAGAAATTTTAATAGCCTGCGTCTGTCAATTTCAACACAGCATGTGCATTCCTGTTCCTTTTAATAGGTGGTGAGCCAACTCAGTTGCGTAGAGCATTGCTCTGGTTGGGCAAAGGGCACGGGTTTTAGCCCCGTCCTGAACCAAGTCGTCTTTTCTCTTTCATTACTATTTATATGAAAAAGTATTCATACTAAGTATTTACTTTTAAAATTTATTCATAGATTGAGTGAAGTCCAATGCATCAATGTATAAAAATGGTTTTAATACTGTTTATTGATATCAAAGTTGCTAAGTAGCTCGATGGATGGTTTAGTAGGCTAAGCATCATGCTACTACCCAAAAAAGCAGAGCAGTAATTATAAATGTTAAGAAATCGGGCAAATTTTCATACATTATTGTAAAATTAATAAACGACGGGATTAAATGGGGGGCACGGGGCTTCGAAGTATGTCACAGGCGAAGCCGCGAGGCTCAGCTAGTTAATTATAAAAGTAAACAATATGAAAGAATAACACATATTATTTTAGGTTGGCGGTTAATGGGTTAACTTAGAATAAACTAAATGTCAAACAGTTTAAATAATCAGATCAGAATCAGCTGTGAGTGTTACTCTGCAAGGGATACACATCAAGCACAATCATTCACTGTATTATATACACAACTCAACTCTTCTACATAAAACCATACACACAACCCATACACACTGTACAATTATATTTACTGTTATTAAAACTATATCATGCTCAAATATTACACTTACATACACGTTGTATATAACACTGATACTACATGAAAATATTGGGGTTAAACGATTTGGGTGCTGTCTAGGCCTGATATTGGGATTGTTTACAGATGATCAGTTACTGCTACAGCTGGTTGGAATTCTTACAATACCTTCTTTTAGGACTCAACTAGTTATTGTTGCCTCAACTGTTTCTTTTCGTGCCCTATACACATATGGAGCAATGTACCCATATCCTGACAGACGATTTACGAATACTTATGACTTACCCGAATGCGCTCGGAGTTGTATGGCACCACACTTCGGTTTACTTAAAATGCATGCTACTGGCAGACTCATGCATCCTTCCCGAAGAGGTAGGTTCGAGCCATCAACATGCATTTACATAAATACACGCAATGGCTGGTACAGGACACGGAAAATTGTTTGGAAAAAATATTTTCAATAAAATTCAACGAATTAAATGATATACAAAATGATATTGATGGTTTTGAGATCGCTGAGTCAGTTCTTTGTAACGCAGAGGACTGTCAAAATTTAATGCTTGTCCAAGGCTCTTCTAAAACTTGCCTAAAAATAATTGAAGCGCTCGTGGCCTAGCGGTCTCAGTGTTCTGTAAACGATCACTGAGTTACGCAACTTTCACTATGGCTGGTCCTCGGATGGGTGACCACTTTGTGGCATTTACATTTGCGAGCGTTTCCGTGCTTCGGAAGGCACGTTAAGCCGTTGGTCCCGGTTGCCAGTAAAATGGCAGTCGTTAAGCCTGGTTGAAGGCCTTACGGGCGGCTTGAAAACTTCAGCAGCAGGTAGCCACAACTTGCGTCTGTCTATTTCAACACGGCAATGGGCTCACCACCTATTACGTGGGACAGGAATCCACACGGTGAAAAGTGGGCATATAATATGCCTCTGCCACCCCTTCGGGGATAAGGCGTGATGGATATTTATTCATCTGCACAAAATAAGGTCATAATTGGTAACATTAACATTGATATTGGCGAGAACAGTATGGATTCTTATATTGATTCTTACTTGGATACTTTAGCCTTCCATGGCATGCTACCAGCTCATACCTTTATCACCCATGGCAAAACGTGCCTGGATCATGTGATGCTTAGGACTAACTTGAGAGCACGCTGTCTTGTGGTCGAAACAACACTTACGGACCATTATAGCACTGTACTCTATATTGCAACTACGCAAAGAACTAAGCCCGAAAAAAATTACAGTCGAGTTGACCATGAAGAAGTGACTAGAGCGCTTAATGAACAGCACTTTACCAAATTGTTTACAATTGAGGATCCAAATGATGCTACAGATTTCTTTTTAAGTATACTTTGCTCAATAATTATTATTAACACAAAAGTAATTAAAACATCAAGGAGAAGGTTTACATTAAAATTGTGGATAACGCCAGGTATACTCAAATGTCTTAGAAATCGGGACAATCTGTATAAAAAACTTAAAAAGAAACCAGCCAATGAAGGTGGTGAGCCCATCCACCTATTAACAGGAACAGGAATGCACACAGTGAAATGTGGGCGTATGATATGCCTCTGACACCCCTTCGGAAATTAGGTGTGATTGTTACACAAAAAAAAATGATATATATCTTCTCATCTCTGCATGTATGGCAGTGACAGACAGGAATGACATAGGATGACACATAAAAAAGATCTTATATTGCTGTGATAATATTTATTGGCAGTTGCTTAAAATAATTTACAAATACTATGCTTCGATCGAAAACTTGTCATCGATTAATGCCTTTTGAGTGACCTGAAAAATAAATTAAAAATTGTTATTATTCAGTAGAGCCTGGAATTCACTTTTATTTGATTACCAGTGACAGCTAAAGTTTGACTTCTGCACTTCGGCATTGTTAGGAGCATTTCAAATTCCAGGCAGGGTTTTGAAACAACTGGGAATACACGATAAGTTGAAGAAGAATCTTTAGGAGTTTCTTATTTAGGAGCCATCTGCTGATCTGACGAACTAGGATAAAGAATAGTAGAGATTGCGCGATTCGATTTGACTGTGCGATTAAAAAGATATTTTCTCTACTCATCTTATAAATCGTTCTGTTCTGGCGACTTTTCTGTCCACTGTTTGAGAGTTTCACCTCTGTTTTACACGCTTTGTTCGACATTGAAAAGAACAATGTGGGATTAAGTTAAAGAGCTATTCTTCTACACACTAAGAACGGGTCTTCTTCTTCGTCTTATGGAATTGGAAACTGATAGCAACAAAATTTAAGTGTACCCCACACTTAAATTTTGTTGCTATCAGCAGCTATCGATTCTCTTTTAGTTTTTGGCGTTGATGGGAGCGACCGCCGTCTGACCTCGCTTGCTTCGTTGTCCCGTCTATTAGTCAGCTTGTGCACCACTAGCAAGGTCAGGTGACTTGGGCCCCGGAGATATGGGTGGGCCCAACACGGGCAATAGTATGAAGGTATTAAGTAAGTGTTACCTAAATTTACCTTACCTAAATTTAGGGGAGAAGCGCCTTCTTCTTACTTCATTGTTCTCTAAAGCACTGTCGCTAGTATCCTAAAAATAAAATATTAAAAATAAATTATAAGCTATTTTATATATGGAAATATACATATCCACGGCAATGAGCTCACCACCACGTGGGACGTAAATGCATACGGTGAAATATGGGCGTATAGTATGCCTCTGCCTACCTCTTCGGGGATAAAGGCGTGACAATATGTATGTATGTATGTATATAGATATACATATAGTCATAGGACCCCTGAATGATTGCCACAAGGTTCAGTCTAGTAAAACTTATTTAAATCCTCGCCAGGTGATTAGAAGTAAATTCGCCCGATGGGATTAACCAAAATTTCTATCTATGTCACATATTCATGTATCACGCTGTATCCCTGACGGAATAGTCAGAAAGGGCCAATCCCCAGGCTTCGCGATCCATGCAGGTCGAAAGTACTCGAATGTCCATGCGTGCATGTCATCATTATCATCCGAGCGTCTGTCCCAGTTGCGTCTCACGACGCCCGGAGTCTGCTTTCCTAAATTTTCTCCTCCACTTTGCACGGTCGTCGGCATCCCCTGTGGTGAGACCATTGGCACGCATGTCATCCCTTACGACGTCAAGCCAGCACTTCTTGGGTCTTCCCCTCTTACCGGGACCCGGCGGGGCTGACATGGCCAGACATTTGTTACCTACGTAGCCCGGCGTTTGCCGCAAGACGTGACCATACCAACGAAGGCGACACTCTTGCAACTTGTCTGCAATGTCACGGACGTGAACGCTGCCGCGAATGCGAGAGTTCCTCACGCGGTCCATCCTCGTGACTCCACACATCCATCTTCATTTCCGTGACACGCAGCTCCTGCTTGTGTCGTTCCAATATTGGCCACGTCTCACTGCCATGTAAAAGGACAGGTCTAATAATGGTTTTGTAGACCTGTGCCTTCAACCGGATCGGCATTTTAGGGTCACAAATGACACCGGTCATCTCCCGCCATTTGGCCCACGCGGCAGCAATGCGTGACTTGACATCGCAATCGATGTCACTGGACGTGAAAAATAGATCCCAGGTATTTAACCTGGTCCGTGCGCTCGACCAAATCACCGCCTATGCGGATGGATGTGGGATCTGTCGAGTTTAGTGTCCAGGCGTGCATGTATGAAATAATTAATGAATCTGTATGACGATCTATTCTCTCTAACTAATTCGTGAGGAATACAGCGTGGAGGTATGTAGTTAGTTAATATTTAAAAACACATTTATTTATATGCTTTGGTCTCGGTTGCCAGTAACATGGCAGTCGTTAAATCAAGTTGAAGGCCTTATGGGCTTGAAAATTTTCATCAGCAGGTAGCCACAACCTGCGTCTTTCTATTTTAACACGGCAATCGGCTCACCACCTATGACGTGGGACAGGAATACACATTATGAAAAGTGGGCATATAATATGCCTCTGGCACCGCTTCAGGAATAAGACGTGATAGATGAATAAATAAATTATATACATGCGATAAAAAGAATTCAAATTCTAGTCAAGTTCTTTCATTTGAAACCCATAGAATAGGAGAGAGTATATTATACACCCACACGCAAATCTTTTAAATCCAAATTTGGATTTAAAGTAACTTCACTTTTTTATTCGAGTGATTCTAAGCAAGCCCTTTGATGTACAATACCGCCCATCTTGGGTTTTCCACCATGTTGAATTCAGAATGACGTCTTGCAACTAATTATGTTATCCGAACTATGCGTGTATTAATGTTTTTAACCTGTAATATTTCGTCAACCTTTAAATGGTGTAATTTACATTTTCATTTTCATATGACCCGAAATATCATACACAACTATGCGTGTTTACAAAATTTCTGCTTAATTGGTTGCAATATCTGCTTCAAAATTGTATTGCAAGACATTGTGCTTTTACGTATTGGTTGGATATTTTTTTCGGGTGTACAGAAACCATTAAAAGTAATTGTCATACCTCTGTAGATAGTCTTCCAACTGCTACTGGTTTTGGAGGGCCATATTCCAAGAAGCCAGGAGGACCGTACTCCAAAAATCCGTCAGGAGTTTGTTCGAAGGACCTGTGGAGGAAAATATATAAAGACTCATTGCTGGGAGAAAGTAATATTCGGGAATAAAGATTAGCTGAGAGTTCAAATAATTTGCAGGCATTTATATCTATACCTACTAATATTATAAAGCTGAAGAGTTTGTTTGGTTGAACGCGCTAATCTCAGGAACTACTGGTCGGATTTAAAAATTATTTTTGTGTTAGATAGCCCATTTATCGAGAAAGGCTATAGGCTATATATCATTACGCTACTACACTAGGGAGCAGAGCAGTAGTCACAAATGTCGACAAATCGGGCATATTTTTATGCATCATTGTAGAATTTATAAGCGACGGGATTAAATAGGTGCGACGGGAGGTCGAAATATTGCACGGGTGAAGCTGTGGGGGTCATCTAGTAATATTATAAAAGTGAAAGTTTGTATGTTTGTTACTCTTTCACGTAAAAACTACTGAATGGATTTTAATGAAACTCTACAATAATATAGCTTATACATCAGAATAACACATAGGCTACTTTCTATCCCGGGAACAATTTCCTGTGGAAAACGGGAACGGGAAAAGTTCTCTACGCGGGTGAGCCGCGGGCGTCACCTAACTAAAAAAAACTAACTAACTATCTTCACGCTGTATCCCTGACGGGGTAGTCAGAGAGGACAGATCGCCAGGCTTCGCGATCCATGCATACTTCTTTCGCTTCTTCGAGATTCATCAATCGCTTCATACACGCACGTCTGGGTATCCGAGTACTTTTGACCTTTCCGTTTTTGAGCAATCTGCTCACGTGGTCTTCATATGTAAGTCTCGGCCTTCCCTGACTCCTTCTACCCTCTACTTTTGAACAATATATATTCTTCGTCAATCGTTCCTCACTCATTCGTTGGACGTGTCCAAACCAACGGAGCACGCCCTTTTCGAGCTTAACGCTGACACTTTCATTCAAACCTGCCATATTGCGTATCACTTCGTTACGTATTCGGTCGGCCAAGGTAACGCCGCACAATTTTCGAAGTGATCGCATCTCCACAGCATTCAATTTACTTTCATGCATCTGCTGACATACCCAGGTTTCACTACCGTAAAGCAAAGTTGGCACTAGCACTACGTTATGAATCGCCATTCGTGCTTCTTTTACGATGCTTTGTCGCTTTACTAACTGGGACAAAGCACCGTTAACTTTGTTTCCGGCAGCTACTCGCCGTTCTACATCCGAATCACATCTTCCATCCGCGCTAAACATACTTCCTAAATACACAATTCAACTAGTTTAAAATAATACTGCCAACTCAAATGATGATCTTTTTGGCGTGGTATCATTGTGGTTACACATACATTTTGAAATTTTTATATGTTAAAACAAAGAGAAAATAATCATATACCTCTTCTCTCAATTGTGGTTTGCAAGTTAATTTATTTTCTTTTATTCTTTCATATCCTAAAAACTCCTAACCCCGCTATGCAACTAGCAGGGCTAGGAGTTCTGTAAATTATCATTGCGTTGAGCATATTACGATATGGTTGGTCCTAAAATGGGTGACCGTTTGTGGTACTTTCATGTGTTGTAAACGTCCATTGGCTACAGTGACTATTTTCGACTAGATTAGTCTTTCCGATGTTTTACCTGGTAGTAGAATTTCCAGGTACGGACTTTGTATTGTCCTTTGTATTGACAGTGTTAGTCAGTTCGAGTCAGGAATGACATCAGTGGGAAAATGGACACGTTTTAAAAAAATAAGCATTGTGATCAGGTATGCTTGTTTATTGCCTTCGTTGTATAAATAATTATCACGCCTCTAGAAGCTGTAAAGTTCAGTATCAGTTGATGTCGCAAAGGCAACTTATTATCCGTAAAAGTTAATCCATACTCGTATCTAAGTAAGAGATACTACGAGTACAGAGTAAATGAAACATTTTCATTTGAAATACCGGGGAATTGCTTTCAGTTTCAGTTTTCAAGGGGTTTCAGTAAAATTAATACGTACCCAGAGATGGCCTTACTGGAACCATTGTCATTATCTTGCACCTGAAATATGAAAAGAAAGAAAATTGAAGATTGCATTTAAGTACGCAGTCAGCGGTAAAAGCACTATGGTGAAATATATTCGAGGAAAAGTCTGTCTGTGTACATTTTTATGTTGACTCATAGGTGTAAGTGATCTCACCTATTAGCGTTGTACCTGCTAAATAACGAACAAAGGACGCAGGCTCCTTTACGGGATTGGGGGATCAGACTGCAGTCGGACACCACAAAAACGAAAAAAAAAAGCCAAACAATAGCTGTAGACCTCAGGCTGCAAATCCAAGATTGGTTTGAAAGCTACTAGGAAAACTCTTAAAGAAGATCTATCTAACTGGAGAAGAAAAATAATTGTTTACATCTTAAAAAAAATGTATATATGGAGAGAATTCCCAATAAGGTGATTTCAAAAGCAGAACTTCAGAGTCGAACGTCTCTCTCTTGAATCGACCAATAAGTGATTTAGATTCTAGATTCAATTATAGCAGTTTTCAATAATCCACTACTTATCGTAAGTCTCTACATTTATTTCGTTTTGGGAGGTTGTTCGATCTTGCTGTACCACGCTGGTCAGACTGGTCAGTATAGGGTTTTAATTTGAATTTTCCTTCTCTTTGCCATGACCTTATCCATTATTTAACAGACGCAAAACTCTCAGGTGAAGTTGAACTCCGGTTTTCGGTAGGCCTCATTACACCCAAGCAAGTAAATTAGTTACTTGGTAAATGCATTGAAGTAATCGAAAACTTTGCATTTAAAGTCTTTATAGATCAAAATTATTTAAAATATTTTACCTCAGTAGGCTTCACTTCATCTTCCAAACTAATTATAGCATCAATATTGCCTCCTTCAACAGCTCTCCCTATAACGGCATTTTCAGTTGCAGATGGAACAACATTTTCAGTAGATTCTTGATTAAGCGCAGTGACAGACTCTGTCAAATCTGACAATACAGTAGGGATAGCTTCTGGTGCTGACTCCGCTTGAATATCTGATTCTAGTGAAGATTTTTTGGGAGTAGTTGTTTCTTCTGTGATAGCTACACCCTCTCCTAAGGTGACAGTTGAAGAAGTATCAACTTTTTCTGATTCTATAGTTTGAAATGCGCCAGTAGTGTCGTCTTTTTGATCGTCTACAGTAGATGATACAGCTGTAGTTTGAATGTCTGCAAGGATTGACGTATTTTCTTCTTCAGCAAATATTGTTGACTGAGAATCGGATACTTTTGAGCGTTCTTCTACTTCAGCGGTTACTTGTTCTGTGTTTGCTGAAAATGTGTAAAAAACAATTTTATTATATTAATTTCATTATGTTTTTTAAAGTTGTTTTTGTTTATATAATGAACGAAATCTTGTAATAATCTCCAATCTACATATATATTTTTGATTAAAGAACCTTAATCATTTTTTCAATTTATTTGATCATGTTTTTAAACTCGTAGCATTTGTGAGCAAAGTTTCATTGATTATTTATTGGTCTTTACCAATAAATAATCACATTCATCTTTCGGTATTTCCAGTTGCTCCCAAACTCTACTTGTATTTGGAGACTGGAGTCAACTTTTATGTGACTTGCTAGGAGCAGCTATTGTTTCGCTTTTTGAAATTGTTGAAAGCGACTGCCGACTGACTTCAAACCCTATAAGGACGCCTGCGTCGTAGCTTCAACGGTTTTATATAAGCCGCTGATGAAATGTCATTTGTTTCATATTTAGAAACGGCGAAACATGAGACCAAAGACATTTCACACATAAATTTACGTTACGCTTTCAAGTTGTCTGATCGAGAATTGAGGCCCTTGTCTCATATATCTACGGTCAAGACATTATATAGTTTATTCTCGTCTATTTTCAAGAGTGGTTAAATACGAACCTTCAATATCGGCAGATTCTTGAATCACACCAGCAGTTTCTTCATTGTTTGCTACCCCTAAGAAGTTTTGCTCTGTAGCGACATCTGGCAGCTCTTGGTTTACACTGAGGGTCACTTTCAGTTCTGGAGGGCCATATTCCCTCAGAGCATCGGAACCCGATGCTTCGGTTTCATCAACCAGAGATTCTTGGGCAGTGTTGAGGACAGGTTTCTGGAAAATTATAGAGTAACTGTATTTAGTAAACAGTATGTAATATCAGTTTAAAATTTTACGCATTTGCTAAGCATTGTATAAAGTTTTAGTATTACAGATGACCTATTACAGTATACATGCAATTTGGATTATTAAGAAAGGAACAGTGTTATAAAAGTTCAGTTTGCATCTATAATAAATCTCCTGCAACCACAGAGCAAAAAATCAATGTCACTCGCAGCGTGAGCGAAAGGGAGCGAGCTACGTGAGCCTGCTACTGAAGAGTTTATAAACAAGCAAAAAAGTGCCCTAACAGCTAAACGGCAATGTTGAAAATAGACGTAACCATATCAAATGTACTGTATTTAGTAAAATGAATCTTAGTTTATCTCTAGCTATTCTACTTACAACTTCTTCAGATGGCAAATTAAAGGCAGGTCCTGTAGGCCTCCATCCACTTGGCAAGTAAGGTCCAGAGCCACGAGCTGCCGTGGAACTGATGGCCAGAAATAGTACAACGAATACCTGGAAGAAATAGGAAGGAGTATCAATAGAATATATTGTCCAAAGTCCATTCTAGTATATTTTCAAATTAAAGTCCTACTTATAGCATGCTATCATCTTGAACATTCTGATATTATTATGTGAATATTTTTATTCTTTCATGGAAAAAGGCAGAATCGTAACCATACTTGCTCAGTGTCTGTAAACGATCACTGCGTTCAGTTTCTTCGACGATACTTTTCTTTTTAAGATGGGTGACCACGTTGTGGCATAGCCATTTACGAATTTAAAAGCTCAGAAGGCATGTTTAGTCATTACTTCTGACTATCCGAAACAAACCACTAGTAGAATGGGCCCTCCAGGTAACTAATCGTAAAGTGAGCGGTAATGCTGCCTCGCAATGAGAAGAGACATTGCCGCTTTTGAAAGTTCTCAGGCTACACCGCGTGAAGTTTCCCTTCAACCTTACACCATATCTTCCAGGGAAGATTCAATGTAAATTTTATCAGAATAAGTGCTTTGTTGGTTTGGACACGTCAAACGTATGAAAGAGGAACGACTAACGAAGACCGAGTAGATCGTCAGGGTAGATTGTCACAAGCCCTATAAACAAAAACAGCTAGAGCAGATTTCTCAAAAACGGAAAGGTCAAAAGTGCTCGGATATCCAAACGTCCATGTATAGAACGATTAATAAATCTGTAGAAAACGAAAGAAGTATTCATCATCAGCGGCTACTGGCGCGTATATTAGTAAAATTGTAGTGAAAAGTCTATTGGATTGTAATAGTAGACTACGAAAAACTGTCAAAATTGTATCGGTGGGTTTCAGTTGAGCGACGATTTCGATTCTATTTCGACACGATTGAAATAGCAGACTCGGCCCGCTGGTTGAGTGTCTTCTCTGGTTACTTTTCTGGGGTACAACGTGAAGATGGTTAAAAAGTTTTTTTTTTGTTGATACAGTCGAAAAGAAATAATTTGGGTATAAGATGCTCCTACAAGATCTCCGGGGAACAAGCGACGTCACTTGCTTGCAGTGGTGAACTGCAAGCAAGTGACTAATATAGTCTATGCTGAATAATAGACTAGGCAACTACGCAAGCTCCTTACAGGGTCTTTTTTAATTGGGACTAATCCCACCCACATCCCCATTACTGTGACTCCTTTAAACCAGGATCTACAGCAATGACCAAGACCACAAAAGTTACACCGAGGTCGATCTCGGTGAAGTCCAAGGAGAAGTTCAAATGTCTTGGAACCCGCATCGAATTTAATCATAAGTAATTTGAAGGTGTTGGAAAAACAAATTAACTTAATTAACTTCCCTCCTTTGCAAAGCGGGAGACCTGGAAGGCGACAGGTGTACATTCTATAGAAAAACCTTACAGGTCACATTCGCGGTTAACAATGCCGAAGAACAAAAGCCAAATGACAGCTTTTACAAGCAGTCAAAAAAAAAGTAGACAGTAAAATGCAGGTAAGGTTTGTAAGCGAATGGGAAATACTAAGAAATAATTTGATTACCTTCATGTTGCTGAGGATGAGGTCCAATGAACTCAATTGTCGAATGATGCCTTACTTATGACAGGACCACATTTATATACGAAAATAAACCAAACACAAATAGGCCTTGATATGCTCTTTGTGGTTGTAACTAAATATTTGCTGAGCGACTCTTGATTGGTTTTATCACAAAGCCTACGTTAATTAAGGTCTTGATTTCAGTTCCACTTCCAGTTGAAACAAAAAAAAATAGTAGTTAAGCCTGGATGGGTTGGTCGGTGGCGCTATGGTAGTGTATGCGACTGCCGCGCTTGAGGTTCCGGGTTCGATTCTGGGGTCGGAACAAATATTTGTGTAATCCACAAATGTTGGTTTCAGTTTTGGTGTTTCTTATCTATAACTAGCTGTCCCGCCCGGCTTCGCCCGTGACATACTTCGAACCCCGTGGCACCCATTTAATCCCGTCGTTTACTAATTTCACAATAATGTATGAACATTTTCCAAATTACTTGATTACTTACTCCTCCGCTCTCAAATACCTACACTCGCACGGCCCGATCGAATTTGGTTACACGAAATTAATTTATTTGCATTTTTTTTTGATTTTGACATATCTCCAAAGATATTCATTTAATTT
The DNA here is from genome assembly GCA_948477245.1 of Thumatha senex. Taxonomy (NCBI): domain Eukaryota; kingdom Metazoa; phylum Arthropoda; class Insecta; order Lepidoptera; family Erebidae; genus Thumatha; species Thumatha senex. The sequence goes on along the minus strand of OX419750.1, from coordinate 10,375,935 downwards.
GAAAGGTGTAAAGAGCCAAAATAATCTTCATAAAATGCTGAAGCCAACTAACATATTAAAAATGATAAGGACCAATAATATATTTGTGTAAATAGCCTTCAAACTACTGCTTTATAATTGCTGTTTTTTTAAAGTATAAAAATGGATATAGTATGTTATCCTTTAGAGATGACATATACCGTGCGTCGCGGACTTTTTTGTAGACCTATATTAAATACACAATTCCACAATACATTATTTTGTTATATCTCAAAGGGTTTAGGCAGCGTTTTCGTTAAAAGCTCCCAGACGGCTCATTTTTTCCGACACCGCCAACATATATCGTTATACTTAAGTTAATGTATGCAAAAACTTAACAAATTATACATAAAAACCTTCTATGAGAATCACTCCAACTATAAAAAAAAACTGCATCGAAATTCGTTGCGTAGTTTTAAAGATCTAAGCATACATAGGGACAGACAGCAAAAACCGACTTTGTTTAATATGTAGTGATATGTATGTATTTAGAAATATTTATGTATGTTTATCAGTCAGTTAACTATCTAGATCGTATACCACAAGCTTAAATTAGCTTAATTTGGGCTAGATGGCGCTGTGTGAAAAGTATCTCACAATATTAATAAAAAAAAATTAAAAAATCTGTCAAATTTGGTGTCAATATAAGATATGGTTATCTGCAGCGCTGATTTTCAGAGGTAGCTCTTCCGTACACGAATATTTCTTCTTTATTGGTAAGGAATAATAGAAATCAGAAAAAAAAAGTATGAATTATTGAAGACGTGGTAAGAAATTACAATTCCAAATTATATATAACTAACTCAGACCCACGGCTTCGCCCGTGACATACTTCGAACTTTCGTCGAACCCATTAAATCCCGTTGTACTAGATCGTTTAATAAGTCCCGAGATTAACTTGGAAATGGCGTATATATTAAAAACTCTTTTGATTTTTAATAAGTACTGGCCTTCAATAAAGAAAGAGAAAAGAAGAAAGAAGAAGCGCTCGTGGCCCCGCGGTCTCAGTGTTCGGTAAACGATCACTGAGGTACGCAACTTTCACTATGGCTGGTCGTCGGATGGGTGACCACTTTGTGGCATTTACATTTGCGAGCGTTTCCGTGCTTCGGAAGGCACGTTAAGCCGTTGGTCCCGGTTGCCAGTAAAATGGCGGTCGTTAAGCCTGGTTGAAGGCCTTATAGGCGGCTTAAAAAATTTTAACAGCAGGTAGCCACAACCTGCGTCTGTCTATTTTCAACACGGCAATGGGCTCACCACCTATTACGTGGGACAGGAATCCACACGGTGAAAAGTGGGCATATAATATGCCTCTGCCACCCCTTCGGGGATAAGGCGTGATGGATATTTATTTATTATTTATTTTAATAAAATATATCTGTCAATTTTTTTAAAATGGACCTTTAAAATATTGATTTGCAGACATTTCAGTGACGTTACGCTTGTAGTTTCGATACAATGGAAAAAAACATTGATAAACATTGTTTTTTAATGGAAAAAATACCGTTGAAGTACAGCAATGGCTTATAAAATGTTATGCGGGATCAGCTCCCTCTAAAGCAACCATTTGTCGGTGGTATGCCGACTTCAAACGCGGTCGCATGGACACAAATGATGGGGAACGGTCAGGCAGTGACTCAACAAAATATTAACCAAGTCCTCAAAATCGTGGGTGTACTTCCGAAAAGCGCATACCGCCGATCGACCTAACATTTGGCATACTAACGTATTTTGACCTCCTGATCACGAATATCATAACGAAAATTAGCGCATACGCTATTTTGAATAAGAAAAACGGAGGAGAACCTCTTTTCGTTCGGTGTGCATGATCGCGCATTCCTAACCGATTTAGACTATTTTTTTTAGCTTTCCCCACAAAGGGTGTGTGTGTGTGTGTGTGTGTGTGTTGTTGTTGATCATCATTTCTGTGATCATGCACACCGATCGAAAAGAAGTTCTTCTCCGTTTTTCTTATTCAAAATGGCGTTTGCGCCAATTTTCGTTATGATATTCGTGATTAGGAGGTCAAAATACGTCATTACACAAAATTTCAGATTGATCGGCGGTATGCGCTTTTCGGAAGTTTATCCAAAATCGTAATGGAAGATCGGAAGATAAAAGTGCGCGAGATAACCGAGATATTGAAGATTTCAGCTGGTAGTGTTTTTACTATTTTACATAAAAATTTGGCCATGAAAAAGCTTTTTTCCAAGTGGGTGCCGCGTTTGCTTACAACTGATTAAAAGAAACAATGTATCAATGATTCAGAGCGATGTTTGGCGTTGATGAATCGTAATAAAAAGGATTTTTTACGTCGGTATGTGACAGTGGATGAAACATGGATACACCATTTTACTCCGGAATCCAATCCAAAAAAGCGGAGTGGAGAGCGGCTGGTGAAAGCCGCCCGAAGCGGCCAAAGACTCAGAAATCGACCGGTAAGGTTATGGCGTCTATATTTCGGGATGCGCATGGAATACTTTTCATCGACTACCTTGAAAAGGGGCAAAATATAAATAGTGACTATTACATGTGGTTATTGAAGCGATTGAAGTACGAAATTGCGGATAAACGGCCTCAAATGAACAAAAAGAAAGTGGTGTTTCACCAGGACAACGCGCCTTGTCACAAGTCTGTGAGAACGATGGCCAAAATTAATGAATTGTGCTTTGAATTGCTTTCTCAATCCCCTCACTCGCCAGACTTGGCCCCCAGCGATTACTGACTGTTTGCAGATCTCAAAAAAATGCTCCAGGGTAAGAAATTTGACTCAAATAGTGAAGTTATCACAGCAACGGAGGGTTATTTTGAAGCCAAAGACAAATTGTTCTACACGCATAGGATAGAAAAGTTAGAAAAGCGTTGGAGGGACTGTATCGCTCTTGGAGGAGACTACGTTGATGAATAAAAAATAATTTTATAAAAAACCTTGTTTTAGTACTTAGTCTCGGGGACTTGTTGAACCACGTGATATAGAGTTCCTCGTTACATTTATCGAGGAAGGCTATATACAAACTATTTAGCATAATAAAATTCTATCTATCTATTTTCACGCTGTATCCCTGATGGGGTAGTCAGAGAGGACAGATCACCAGGCTTCGCGATCCATGCTTACTTTTTTCGCTTCTTCGAGATTCATCAATCGCTTCATACACGCACGTCTGGGTAACCGAGTACTTTTGACCTTTCCGTTTTTGAGCAATCTGCTCACGTGGTCTTCATATGTAAGTCTCGGTCTATCCTGACTCCTTCTACCCTCTACTTTCGAACAATATATATTCTTCGTCAATCGTTCCTCACTCATTCGTTGGACGTGTCCAAATCAACGGAGCACGCCCTTTTCCAGCTTAACGCTGACACTTTCATTCAAACCTGCCATATTGCGTATCAATTCGTTACGTATTCCGTCGGCCAAAGTTACGCCGCACAATTTTCGAAGTGATCGCATCTCCACAGCATTCAATTTACTTTCATGCATCTGCTGACATACTAACAGCCAGAAACTTTTCCGCGATCATGCCGAGAGAAAACACTTGATCCATGCAACCTCTTCCACGTCAGAATCCGCATTGAGGCTCCCATAAATACCTTTCAGACTTTTCTTGCATTCGTGCCGTTATAACCTTTGCATACACCTTACTAGCTAAGCTGACCAAGCTGATCGCCCTGTAGCTGGAGCAGTTTAGGCGCGAGCCTTTCCCTTCGTAAATAGGTACTACAACTGCTACTCGCCAGTCATCTGGGACCTCACCCGTCCGCCAGCACAAGTTGCATAACAGACATAGTGTGTCCCAGACGCGCGACCCACGGTACTTGATCATCTCAGCAGTAACTCTGTCTTTTCCCGCAGCCTTACCACATTTCATACTTCTTATCGCTTGTTCTATTTCTTTCATACTAATGACTTCAATGACATCGAGATCCGGAGCATCGAAGTGAGCTCCACTTCCAGATGTGGCATCTCTATCTTTTCTTGCATACATCTTTCCATAATATTCACTCCATCTCTGCAGGACGTCAGTTTGGTCTGTTAGCAAACTGACGTCATTGTTAACACTAAGCACTTTATTCATACTGCAGTTTGCCGAACAACTCCGGGTCCTGCCTACCTCTTTCCAGAAGGGCTTGGCATTATCCCGGAAATTGGACGACAACCTTTCATCCGCTTTCATTCTGCACCTTTCACGAGCTTTTTCTATCAGGACTTCGTGTTAACTTTCTGCAGCTTGTATCTCTCTTTCATATTAAAATCATTCCGCGAGGCTAAGTAGTCTAGCCATGCTTTCTTCTTCATTCGAACTGCTTCTTTCACTTCCTCATTCCACCATGCATCACGCTTATTACTACTGCCTCTTCTCGTTTCTCCACACACTTCCACAGCGGCATTTACCATACTATCCCTAAGTTTCTGCCATATACTTTCCACATTCTCACTACTTACATTGACGTCGCCAAGCTTTTCTGCTACCCTTTCTTTATATTTATCCCTAATGGATGCATCCTGCAACTTCCAGCTTTTGATGCTATAAGTCGGCTCAGGTTCAGGACACTCGGTACGATGGCGCCAACCTGCGAACAGACCCCTAATCCTTGTTATGACTAGCTAGTGGTCTGATCCCAGCTCAGTGCCTCGATAAACCCTTGTGTCCATCACCTGTTTACGGAGCCGACTATCCATTAGGAATAGATCTATCATGCTTCTATTTGACTTACATCTCCTCGTATACATATGAATTTGTTTGTGGTTGAACATTGTGTTCGCCACAAACAAATCCTTTTCCTTACAAAATGCCAGTATTAGCTTGCCAGCGTCGTTTACCCTTTTATCCCCATACTTCCCGAGTACCGACTCAAAACCATCGCGAGCAGTATCCACCCATCCATTCAAGTCTCCACATACTATAAGTCTTTCATTTCTTTCTATCACATTTAGAGCTTCTCTCATACTCTCCCAGAAGTCCTCTAGCTCACTCGCGTTCGACGAAGATACTGGCGCGTAAGCAGCTACCAGGAAAATCTTCGTCAAACCAAGTTTTACACGGATCCAGAGGATTCTAGGACCTACCAGTTTGTACTCATACATACCGGAGGCCATTCGCGAGGACAGCAAAATTCCAACCCACCGACTGCCATGCTCACTCTCTGGTACTCCAGACCAAAGCGCGAGCGCCCCACCCGAGAGCTCCAAGACTTCGCTGCCCTTGCGCTTGGCCTCTGTCAAGCACACTACATCTAACTTTCTCTCATTCATAACATCCATCAACTTATTCATCTTATCTGTCATTCCTCCCCTAACATTCCACGCAACTACCCTGCACTCCATCCTCCACTTCCCGCCGCGTCGGGCCGCGCGTGTAGGGTGGCGGTCCCCTACGCCGCTCTGGCACACACTTTTCGCACCATTGGGGACGATCTGGTGCGCGTCGCCTCGGGGGCACGCCCTAGCATAATTTGCCCTGGTGGCACTCGTGTTGGAGTAGAATTGCAGCCGTAGCTGGCAGGGATGGCGACGTGCACGCTTCTACTCTTCATCCCCATAATAAAATTAGTGCGTTCAAATACACTGTCACCCTTACGAGGTATACGATAGTCACTACCAATATTTATTTATTTACTACCCTTTTCTTCACCCATAACATCTATTTAAATAAAAATGAATCGCAAAATATGTTGCTAAGCGCAATACTCGAAAACAGCTGGACCAATTTGAATCATTTCTTTTTTATTTATTCCTTAACTCTAAGGAAGGTTTATATGAAGAGTAAAATTGGAAAAATTGCAACGGGAACGGGAATGCTTCAATAAACGGGTGGAGCTACGGACATCAACTAGTAATAACATAAATTTTGAACCTCTATTATCCCCCCTTAGGGTTGCAAATGAGCAATTAAAAATCCTTTCTTAGTGGGGTCTCTTAGATATACGGGCATTTTGACCTAAAAATTTCCAAATCTAAAGGCTGGGGAGGGGGAGAATAGATAGGTGTGTGAGTAATTTTATTAATGTTTAATCTAGAACAAGATGAGATGTTTGAAGCGCTCGTGGCATCGTTGACTCAGTGTTCTGTAAACGATCACTGTATTAAGCAACATTCGCTATAGGTGGTCCTTGGATGGTTGACTACTTTGTGGAATTTACATTTTGCGAGCGTTGCCGTGCACGTTGTCGATAAGCACGTTAAGCCGTCGTTCCCGGTTGCCAGTAAAATGGCAGTCGTTAAGCCTGGCTGAAGGCCATATGGGCGACTTGGAAAATTTCATCAGCAGGTCGCCACAGCCTGTGCCTGTCCATTTCAACACGGCAATGGCCTCACCACCTGTTACGTGGGACAAAAATGCATACGGTGAAATGTGGGCGTATAGTAGGCCTCTGCCTGTCCCTTCAGGGATAAAGGCGTGACAATATGTTTGTGTGTATGTAGAACAAAAATTTTATAAATTGCGGTAGGTACTTGGCCTATGGTTATCTATCTAGCCCAAAGTAAGGTAATATACGCTTTTGTTATAGAAACTAAATAACTGCTAAACACATTTCTAAATTTATACATATTACTAGAAAACCCCCAAACTCCGAAACAAATATATTTGTTCCGACTGGGGATTTTAAGCCGAAACTACAGCGCGGCCGTCGCATAGATTACCACTGAAATGAAATGAAAAATCTTTATTCATGTAGGTCACAAGGTAACACTTATGAATACATTTACATTTACTACCAGATTCGCAAAGCAATAGGTAGAGTCTGTAATAAAACTCATGGTTACTCTTATCTAACCACCAGTAATTAGATTTACATGATATTTAAACAAATATAAAGTAATGAGTTTATACAAAAGAAACAAAATCAAATCAAAATGAAAGTGATTCTAGTTGCCAGTTCTAAGGGCAGCCTATGAAGAACACTTTATTTATGTTCCCTTTATGAAGAAGAATCTGGCAAGAAACTCCATGGATGCTTTTTTAAGATCCTACGCGGGAATTTTGACAACTGCGGTCGCTTGCTGTATTTCATTTTCTAAAACTAGTGCATTTATCTTGTTTCATGTGCGGGAGTGGTAGTTTCTTGGACATAAAAGTTGTGTTAACGTGCTATAGTGAAATTATGATAAATATGCAGTGAAATGCTATTTCTATCTTGCCGCGTAGAATCCACTGAAACCTCAGTAAAACAACTACCATTGTACTGAGGTGAGACTGACCTTGACTAAGACGTAGAGGACGGGGACATTTTAGATAATAAGAAATATGATTTAAAATATGGCTCAAAGGTCTCAGTAACCAGGCCATAAAAGAATTACAAAAAGAAAAATGCTTTTTTAAAACGTAGGTATGGCTTCTTCTTCTTCTTTTATTTTAATGGCCCCGTCATTTACCGACGATTCCGCCAACGTCAAGGTGGAGAGTAGATTTAATAGATTGCGGTCTAGTTGCGAGACACTTGCTCGGTAATTTAGACGTTTTGTATTCTGAAAGAGGACGACACAAGTGTTAATCTTTGTTAGTACCCATACATGGATGAAATGAGGATATTACCACTGCCAGGATGTAAATATAAGGAACATGGTGCGATAGTTAGTAGGTATGTCAATAATAAACTTATATGACAGGCGTCACAAACGCAGTCACTTATTAAACATAATACTGATAGTATATTTCTAATTTAGATTAATTCCATATTTTATCCCTATATGACTGTAGAGTTCAGACCGAGACGTGATTATAACGTGTGCATGCCATTAATTGAAATATTAAAATCGTCATATGCCTATCTACGTCACTTACCTACTCTGCGTAATTTAGCTGAAGGACATTTATTTGAATACTAGTTGAATCGCGCTCGAGCTCATAAAATTTACTTTGTATTAAATTATGGTATAATCTGCATACAATTAAGTACTTTTCTAAATTATATAGTAGATAAATCAAATTCAAGTAAATTTACCTGAATTACGAGGGCGGGATGATAAGTACTAGCCTAATAAGAAAACACTTAACTTTTCGTGTTACAATAAATTTTATTTTTCGACAAAGTCTCCGTGAACCTTTACGCACTTATTCCATCTTCGTTCTAAAGCAGTAATGCCTTCCATAAAATGATTTCTTTCGAGGCCTGCAAAATACTCCTCTACAGCGGCTATGACTTCATCTTTTACGGCAAATTTCTGTCAGCCCAGAAAAATTTTGAGCTTATGGAATAAGTGGAAGTCTGATGGCGCTAGATCAGGCGAATAAGGTGAGTGGGGCAGCAAATCATACTTCAATTCGTTGATTTTTGCCATAGCTTTAACACATGTGTGAACCCTAGCGTTGTCTTGGTGGAAGATTACCTATTTCTTTTTAGCCAATCCTGGTCGATTTTGATGAATACATTGATGAAGCTTATCTAGAAGATTAGAGTAGTATTCTCCATTAATTGTTTGACCTTTAGGAAGGTATTCTATCACCAAGATTCCAAGAAGCCATCACTTTTCCTGCCGACTTTACAGCCATGGCTTTTTTTGAAGCCGGGCATCCCGATTGAGTCCAATGTTTTGATTGAATTTTTGATTCTGGTGTTTAATGATGAATCCACGTTTCATCTGTTGTTACAAATCGACATAAAAAATCAGTCTTATTACTCTGAAAACAGTTCAGACATTCTTTTGCACCCGAATCCTTTTTGATCGTGCGTAAGCAATCGCGGTTTCTAACGGGCCGATAACTTTTTCATATTTTAATTCTCACTTAGGATATGATGTACACATTTTTTGAGATACCTCTAGTGTCAGCTATTTCAGATAACTTCAATCGTCGATATGCTAAAACCATATCATGGACTTTCACGACCATTTCCGGAGTCGTGAGGCTCTTTGGACTTGCGGGGCGGGCTTCATCTTGGACACATGTACGACCGCGTTTAAACTCAGCCACCCAGTTTTATACTGTGGCATAAGAAGGAGCACATTCACTCAAAACATTCTTTAACTCGTCATAGACATCTTTCCCCTTCATGTCCTTCATATGAAGAAACTTTACCACCGCTCTTTGTTCAATTTTATACATTTTGTAAACAGTGGACGAAATATATTTTCAAATGACAAAAAATCAATAATATTTTCACGCCACCAAATTCATATTTAGAACACAGGTGGCCAGAGATACGAATTTAAAACTGACATACATTTTTTTTTTTCAAGTTTTTAAATAGCAGTGGCTAGTTACTTATCATCCCGCCTACGTAAATACAAACTACAGGCAGAGGTAGGTACCTACGTGACGTAGGCAAGCATATACTTACATTCTATTATTTACAACGGCATGCATACGTCATGGTAACGTAGTAATTGGTCTTAATACTCTACAGTTATATAGGGATAAATTATGAAATTAACTAGTCGATCCCCGCGGCTCAGCACACGTGGTGATGTTTTCCCGTTTCCCTTTCCCACAGGAATTTGTTCCAGCGATGAAAAGTAGCCTATGTGTTATTTTGATGTGTAAGCAATATTATTGTTAAGTTTCATCAAAATCCATTCAGTAGATTTTGCGTGAAAGAGTAACAAACATCTATACTTACATACGCGTTTATAATATTAGTAGGATGATTTCTCTTTTAAATAAATTTGAAAAGTAATTATTATACTGTATTTTGATGTAATTTAAAAAAATATTTATAGTATGACACAATTTTACACAGCACCATCTAGCCCAAAGTAAACTAATATAAGCTTTGATAATTACGCAAATAATTTGGGATTCAAACCCGGGACTACTACTCACGCCACAGAAGCAATGGTTTTGGTAGGCAGGGGATTTGAACCCGCGTCTCTTTCTGTGGCAACCGGGACCAACGGCTTAACGTGCCTTCCAAAGCAAGGAATAGCTCGCAAATGTAAATTCCACAAAGTGGTCACCCATCTGTGACAAGCCATTTTGTCTAACGCAGTGATCGTTTACAGAACATTGAGTTAGCAAAACTACGCGCGCTTCATAAATTACAAACCACGTGTCAATCTATACTTCTATACTAATATAAAAAAAAAAAATCCATCACGCCTTATCCCCGAAGGGGTGGCAGAGGCATATTATATACCCACTTTTCACCGTGTGGATTCCTGTCCCACGTAATAGGTGGTGAGCCCATTGCCGTGTTGAAATAGACAGACGCAGGTTGTGGCTACCAGCTGTAGAAATTTTTTAAGCCGCCTATAAGGCCTTCAACCAGGCTTAACGACCGCCATTTTACTGGCAACCGGGACCAACGGCTTAACGTGCCTTCCGAAGCACGGAAACGCTCGCAAATGTAAACGCCACAAAGTGGTCACCCATCCGACGACCAGCCATAGTGAAAGTTGCGTACCTCAGTGATCGTTTACCGAACACTGAGACCGCGGGGCCACGAGCGCTTCTATCTATACTAATATTATAAAGCTGAAGAGTTTGTTTGTTCCGTTGAACGCGCTAATCTCAGAAACTACGGGTTTTTGTGTTAGAAAGCTAATTATCTAAGGCTATAAATCATTACGCTACTACAGTGGGGAGCAGAGCAGTAGTCATAAATGTCGACAAATCGGGCAAATGTTTATGCATTGTTGTAGAATTTATAAGCGAAGGGATTAAATAGGTCCGACGGGAGGTCGAAATATTCCACGGGCAAAGCTGTCAAAGGGGTCACCAAGTTATAACTAAAAGGAAAACCAACTAACAGTATGAGTAATGCCACAGAATAGGCAGATAATAATAAAACCAGTACGTCAAATACACATAAGCCATTACGTAACACTTTTCTAATTGAAATATCTTTTTATGGTAACCACTGAGGTGGCAGACAAGCATACGGCCCAACTGATGGAAAGAGGTCACTTTAGCCTATAGACATTGCAACACCAGAGGTGCAGCACTCGCGCTGCCGAACATTAAAAACCTTCTAATACCCCTTTTGAAGAACCCCATACTGTACGGGAAAACCCAGGCAGGGAGGAGCTCATTCCACAACCTAAGCGTACGCGGAATAAAGCCTCTATCGGACCTAACCGTATGTAAGCGCTCCGGACGCAAAGTGTGAGGGTGAACACCCTGTCTATGGCGAGCGGTGCGATGATAGAAGGTAGCCGTGGGCATCATATCCAATAATGCCTCAGAGCACAGACCGTTGTACAGGCGATAGAACACACATAAGGACAATCACATATCAAGCACTAGCAAAGATTTTCTGTTACTGTTCCTCAGATGTGTGACCACTTACATTTCTATTCACGAGCGTTTTCGTGCTTCGGAAGGTACGCTAAGTCGTTGCCAGTAACATGGAAGTCGTTAAGCCATGTTGAAGGGCTTCCGAAGCACGGATACACTCGCAAATGTAAATACCTTAAAGTGGTCACCCATTCAAAGACCAGCAATAGCGAAGGTTGCTTTACACACTTATCGTTATATCATTTATGCACTTAGAACAAGTATCTTTTTAAGTGAAATAATTTAAACTACATGTTTATAAATGATAAAATATGTACTACGAGTAATATATCAATTTTTATGTTGGAAATAAAATTATTTTTCTTAACACCGAGTTATCGGGGCCAGGAGTGCTTTCTTTTTTTATGCTCTAAAGTAACTACTTTAGTATCAATCAGGAGAGCCCGTATGTTTGTCTGCCACTTTCATTAGTGACACATCAAAAAAGCTTGAAGAATGTGCAATGATAAAAATACTGACTATAATATAGTTCAAGTTCAGTAGTACATGGAACACAGTCGAGTCGATACGTAATTTGCTAAAAATAGAATATTATTTTGTGTTGTAGATGTGTTTATTTGTGGACTGTGCTGTCGTTGTGAAGTTGTACGTAGAAAATTATTTATTTTTTGATAATTGTAAATACCATAGAGGAAGGCATCGAAGTCGCTCGCGGCCTACTACGCGAAAGTTTGTAAGTATGGATGTTTGTTACTCTTTAACGCAAAATTTACTGAATGGATTTTAATGAAACTTTACTATAATATACACATCAGAATAACACATAGGCTACTGTTTATCCCGGGAACAAGTTCCTATGGAAAACGGAAACGGGAGAACCAACTAGTACTAATATATAAAGTTGAAGAGAACCTCATGAACTACTCGTTAGAATTGAAAAAAATCTTTTTGTTTTGGATAACCCTTTTACCGAGGAAGGCTATAAATTATACAATATCGTCACGATACTGCCCACAAGAGCGCAGCAATAATCATACAATATCCAATCGGACAAAGTTTCATATAGTATTGTAAAATCAATAAATGATGGAATTAAATGGGTACCACAAGGTTCGAAGCAAATTAAAATGCCACGGGCGAAACCGCCGGGGTCAGCTTGTATTTCATACAACCAATGAATTACTACTAACGAATGACAGGCCGCGTATGTAGATTTTACGCCCTTATCACTTTTATCTCTATAAGGCCGCGAACGGCTTCGTGTCTTACTAAGCCAGGAAATTAAAATTTCCTCATGGAAGTGCCACAAAGCATTCTCTCAACTCGTGGCATAAGATGCTATTCCGAATACAGAGTTAGCAGGGATATGAGTGCTTTATGTTTACATATATCACTTACCAAGGCATTTTTTTCTTTACAGGAATTATATTTTGCACACTATGTATATCAAAAATTGATAACACTGTCATTATATCCAGAGAAGAAAGTAAATCTAATGAAATGTTGGAACCACTAAAAGCTCCAGATCCTCGAGGACTACAGCGGCCTTATGAGAATGATCACGGAATCGTTTTGGCAGGCACACGACACATTTCAAAAGAAATTTTAGAAGCGACCAATACTCTGACATCAGACATCTCTGAAGACCGAAATTTAAATACAAACGTAGAAATAAATTCTTCAAACAAAACGGAAATCAAATATCCAGAAAATGAAGTCGAATGTCATCCAAATCATGATTCTATAGTAACTTCAGAAGACAGTGAAGAAGAAAACCTAGAGACACTTAAAGTCATACCTCTTACTAATCATACTCCTGATATAGTTGTAGAATTAGGTAAACCAGAAACCAAAGAAAATATAGAAAGAGATCAAGATACTAAAGTTGGGCGAAATAACAGTAATGTCACAGCTGCAGAAGATAGCGAAGAAGAAAATGTGGAAGATGATTTCAACCTTAAAATTATACCTTTGACTAAACCTCTGTCAGACACTAATGATACTAATGCTCTAAGTGCCGTAGTTAGTCGCAGCAAGATATAATTGCTCGTTTATGTTAAATTCTGTATAGTATTTTGTAAGTACTATCACTGTGACAGACCAGTCTCAAGTAGTTGACATGTTTTGTCGTAAATTTTGTACTAAAGGAGGATTACCTTATGATTTGATTGATTTCCTCTCTTTTTTGAATCTCAGCTGCTCCCACACCAAATTTTATCCAAATATGTTCAGCAGTTTGAGCGTAAAGGAATTAAAACCATGCACGCCTTTATAATATTAGTAAAATAGAGTTTCCGCAGACATCTGGCTATTCATTACTGGACATAGTTGTGATGTGTACTAATATTGCTGTCCAAACTCGAATTCAATTCTTGATTCTTTTTCTCTTATGGGGTAATCTAACGACTATTCTACTGGTATGAAATTCATTCATTCAAACCATAGACAACATAGTTTATGAAGGTTTAGGAAAAAAGTGGCTACCCTGGTCGCCTTAACGTTTGAGTAGAACCTATAATTGAACGTACAGGTGTGGGTAATTTACACAATAACAGAATTAAAAAAACAAAAAATTTACTAAAAGCTTTTCCAACCAAATTTCCATTGTTATTAATAAAGTTTGAAACTCTGACAGTTTACGTTCAGCAATATGGATTTACCCAATGAGTAATAAGAGCAAATGAATCGAGAATTGAATTTGAGGTTGGACACACCATAAGCATGCACACATTTTTTTCTGCGACCAGTCTGACTCAACGACATCTAAATTTTAATTTACTTACACTTGCTAATATCACATTTTATAACATATCAGAACTATCTCAGCACTAACCGACAGCCTAAAATTCAGGACAGGTTGTCTCACGTCTCTCCAAATACTTTAGGATGGTCCATTGCCGTTTAGCTTAACACAATACCCGTTTTGCGACCAGTTTGGCACGAGGATGTCTGAATTTTTAGAATATCCCACACATTTTTTTCTGTAACCAGTTTGAAAAAAGGGTTTATGTGTTATTCTAATCAATTGATGCACAATCCATCCATCAAAATTAATTAATTGTTGTGAGCCATATTAGAGGAGATTAAACATTTATTCTAAAATAGACTTTTACTATAATCCGCAAGAGTTAACTTGAGACCTGAGCACAGTAGGTAGTACATAACGACGCTCAGGTCTTAAGTTAACTCTTACAGGCTACACCTGCCAATGAGAATGATTATTGAAACGCAACTTTATAGTATTCAGACAGAGAATCTTTTATTCAAAGTAAAACAAACATAATCGATTCTTATATAAAAACTAATGTGAAGGATGAATCTAATGCTGTTTAATAAGTTTGTTGATATCAGGTTCCAATTTACTCAAGAACCACCGCAAGTTGCCACGTTCGGTAACATGCAAACGATTTCTCTTTTTAGTGAGCAGCGTTGCCACAGCACTAAATCCACGTTCACACAAATATGACGATGGGAATGCTATCAGGAATCGTTGAACGGTTGACCACAATCCAGGGTACAATTGCGGGATCGGCTTTTGTAGCCAAAATTCTTGATAGCCATTTTTGAACTTGATTTTTATTTCCTCGTTTGTTGTCATTTCTATAAGTTCTTCTTCCAGCTGAGGTGAGATTGCCGTGTTGACATTTGAAAACGGATCTAACACCCAGACTGGTATTTCAAAGTTCAAAATGTCCTAGTATCGTTCGGTGAAGTCAATGTGGAGGTTTTCCAAATGTTGGCAGTAGGCAAACAAGTCGTCGTTACTGCAGGATACTGATAAATTCGGAAAATTGTGAAACTTACGTCTGCCCATATTCTTTTTGTGTAGAAGCAGTTTGGCTGCAAAAGCAGCAACGACATATTTTGTTTTAATTAAATTTTTTTCATGTCATTGAACAATTTAAACAGGTCTGTCATGTAAGCTATATCATTTTTTGATGTAATGAGCTTGTTGCAAAGTCCGAGACTACCAGGACTTTAATAGGTCGTGCTAATGAGTGTCTAGCACATAAGACCTTTTAGCCTTTTTGTTACCACCTCACTAAAAAGGCAACGGGTTCATAATTTCTTCCAAATTTAACATCTAAAATAGACCCATTTTATTAAAATATTCAGCCCTTTAGACACACCCCAGTTCCGTGCTTCGGAAGGCACGTTAAGCCATTGGTCCCGGTTGTCAATAAAATGGCAGTCGTTAAGCCAAGTCGGAGGCCCTAAGGGCGGCTTAAAAAAATTTCAACAGCAGGTCGATGCAGCCTGCGCCTGTCCATTTCAACACGGCAATGGACTCACCACCTGTTACGTGGGACAGAAATGCATACGGTGAAACGTGGGCGTTAAATATGCCTCTGCCTACCCCTTCGGGGATAAAGGCGTGACAATATGTCGATGTCGATGTCGAGCTTGTTGCTCAATTTTGTATCTTTAGTTTCCAAGAACTCTATCACAGAATCAAACAGGTTGTAAAATCGAGTCAGACAATTGCCTCTTGATAGCCAACGAACCTCAGTACAAACAAACGGTTGGAATCTTCGTCATTAGTAACACTAAGCTGATGAAATAATCTATCATTTAAATAGCTGGTACGGATTTTATTGACTGCTTTGATGACATATTGCAGTGATTGAAATAGTCGTTCACTTAAGTTTCTAGCAACCAAATGTTGTCTATGAATAACGCAATGTACAGCAAGTACATCAGGAATTTTATTTTTTAAGTACGCTATGAAGCCTTTATCGCACCCTGTCATAGCCGGAGCGCCATCCGTAGCAACTGATATAATATTTTTCAAGGTAATCTCTTTCTCATCACAATACTTTTCCAACGTATTGAATATGGTTTCGCCTTTTGTATCGGTCTCTAAATTGCTAGCAAACAATAGTTCTTCACATATTATCTCATGTTTAATAAACCTCACGTAAGATAGCAACAATGCTTCATTAGTAGGTAAAGTGGACTCATCGAGCTGAATTGAGAATTGACTAGTCTTCAGATGATTGCACAATGATCCTTTAATGTTTTCAACCATTTCATCAATTCGTCTTTGCACAAAATTATTACTCAAAGGAATTTTTCGGATAATATCTGCGGCCGGTTTATGAAGCACAGTAGTTATTACTTCCTTTATTGCTGGCAAAATTAACTCTTCACCGATGTTGTGTGGTTTGCCTTTTTGAGCAATTAACAAAGAGATATTGTACGAAGCTCGAAGTCCGTCGTCATCTTGCTTAGCAGCTGCCGAAAATAGTTTTGCTACACTTGGCTGAGTATTATGCTTCATCTCTAGGTCTTAAAAATATGCTACATTCTTGTCTTTCTTATCTGGATGCATTTTATTCAAATTATCTTGCAGTCTTGAAGGCTTCATTGCTTCATTCGAAAATGTTTTTAGACACAGAAGGCACTGAGGCGGTGATGGGTTTGTGGGATTTTCAATGAATCCGAATTTAATATATTCCACAGAGTATTGCCGTCTCTTCTTTTTTACTTCCGACATTGTTTTGTTTTAAGAAATACGTAATTACTTAAATACTTAAGTTCAACACTTACTAGTGTTGAACTTAAGTACTGCTTATCTATTACGCGCGAAATCGCAAATGAAAATAAAATAAATATTCCGTTGTTTATATAGGATTGCATAAGCAGCACGCACCGACAGGAATAAGACAAAATGCATTAACTCGTTTATCTCATTCGACGCTCAATTGTACTCAACAAGTAAGAACAAGTATTCTATGAATCAGCCGATTGATACAGGATTGCACAAATCGGGTTATTTAACAAAAACTTGTTAAAACATGATTGCCCACGGTCATCGACGCTCATTCGACGCTCAATTGTACTCAACTAGTAAGAACAAGTATTCTATGAATCAGCCGATTTATACAGGAATACACAAATCGGGTTATATGCCTTTTTATTTGTTTGTTTGTGTCTACTTTCATTTCGAAACAGACGACCGATTGACATGGTTTTTCTTCTATTTATTGAATAAAATAGGACAGACACATGAACAACGCGGAGAGAAATATCGAACCGAGTTTGAGCAATCTCTTAATTAATATTAGTTCATGTTCACAAGTTGTAGCCGAGAGTCGCGAGCTCTGTCGGTGTCTAAGAGTCCTCCTAGCTAGATGAAATTACAAATCGCCCCCCGAAGCCTACATAACGCCCCCACTTTTTATCTGGGTCTCTTACCACCCCCCTTTATGCCTGCAGCGCCCACAAGGGGGCGTTATCGCACACTTTGGGAAACGTTGGGCTACAGTGACCACTTTCCAGCATGTGGGTTGTATGTTTGTCTGCCCTCAGTGGTATAATGAAAAAAGCGATCCCGTGACTGCACTGCAGCATTTTAAGAGTTATAAATATGTGTTATAATAAGTGTTATTAAATAGGTGCGACGGGTTCGATGTATGTCACGGGCGAAACCTTGTGGGGGTCAACTAGTAAGTCATAATTACGTGCTGACTAACGATAAATTAAAATAAATAAATCAATTGGTTCATTCAAGAGCACTAAATATATTTATCATTATTACAAAATAAACATGGCATGAAAGATTAAATTGACTTAGACTACTATATAAAAATAATCTATTGTATTACAGAGATTACAATAATTTAGCTTTACATCTAGCGTTGTATAATTTTCAATCTAAATAATAATTATAGGTGGATAATAGGTAATAAATTCCTGGCTAATATTACAATACTTAAGCAGCCGAGATCTATTTTTGTTAAATTTTTTTCAACACACTTGCTCTTAATATAGTGGATCTAATGTCACCGGTTCGAATTGCTTATAAAATATGCGTGTGTTATAAACGCAAATAGTGAAGTTATATTTTAATCAGCAGAGGGTTGTCGTAGAACTAGTATTTCAAATTTGGTTAATGAATAATTTCTACAACATAATAATATCATGATTTTTATTCTGTTTCCTTGCAAGTGTGTTGAAAAACGTCGTACATTGGTTAAACACACTCGGCTCGGGCTTAAAATCCGCCTCGCGTTATAGTCACTATAACTTACTTATATTGTAATGTACCAATAAATCTCCTAAACTGCATTCATCAAAACCACGATATCAGATATCCAATATTATAAGCGATAGTCGTGAGTAAAATTGTTGGTTCATCTAATCTATACTAAAATATAAAGCTGTAGAGATTGTATGTTTGTTTGTTTGATGGAACGCGCTAATCTCAGGAACTATTAGTCCAAATATTTTTATATATAAAATATTTTTGTGTTGCATATTTCATTTAAAGCTGATAACATCACGGTACTACCCAAGAGAGCAAAGCAGTAATCATAAATGTCGACAAATCGGGCAATTTTCATTAATTTTTTGTAATAGTAATAAGCGACGGGATTAAATGGATGCGGCGGGAATTCAAAATATATCACAAGCGAAGCCGCGGGGATACGCTAGTATTTAATAAAAGAGAAAAGATTCATAGTTAGTGTCAGATGACTTCGGCAAAGGTATCACACTAAGGTAGAAATCATCTTCTAAATTGTCATTTTCAGAAACTGCGCCGTTTCTCTTACCTACTTTATTACCACGATCAATTTCATAGTTTTTTGTGATTTTATTCTTATCCTCTGGCCGGCCTACTTTTACTAAACCGTTTTGCCGTTTATTAGCATTCTCTGAAGTATACCCACTATTTAAGTTATTATCATCAAAATATTGAGCAATGTCTTTTAAAGACTCCGAACCTCCGGAAACTTTGTGAAAATTATCACAGACCTCTCCGTGATCGTTCTCATAAAGCTTCCTCCAAGGGTATCCTTGAGATATATCAGGGTTTTCGTAATACTTTCTTCTGTCATCTTCGCCATTCTTGTTGTCATGTCTGCAATACAAATAAAAATATATATATTGTGGGACATTATTTACACACCACCGTCTAGCCCAAAGTAATATAGCTAATAAAATATGTGTTTCACTTATTGTGTACTCTAGTACACAGGTAAGAAGTAAAACTTTTAACGACATATTTTTACAGCTATAAATTTTCTCTCATACGTCGATGAAGAAGTTTCACTTATGATAAAAAGTTTCACTTCAAAACAAAATGGCGCATAACCGTAAACGTGATGATTTTTATACAGCTGTAAAATTTCTCTCAAAGTCGACAAAAAAGCAACACTTCAAAAAAAAATACGAATTGCAGTCCGGGAGTGCCGACAGAAGTGGTAAATTCATAATTTATTTATCTAAACGCGTTTGCGGTTTTCACTTTAAAGATTGACTGGGATCTGCGTTGATGGTGATTGAAACCCAATTACTTTAAGAAAAAGACATAATGAAATCCGAAAAGAATTACAAAAAGTGTTACTTCGAACCCAATTTGAACCAGTGACCTACGAATTCCAATTTATAACCATCTACAGTCCACTGTTCTACCAACTGAGCTATCGAAGGTTGATAACTGGGATCGAAATTATCAATCTAATACTTAATTATTTTGTAACGGTGTCACGAGTCCAGAGATGTTATCTCATCTAAAAATATGCGTACCGCGCTATAAGAAGTTTTCATTTAATAAACAAACGTAGAATGCATTTTAAGATTTAAACAATCTAGTTCTAGAAAGTTGCTGGTGTTTCACAAATAACCCTGTTTAATGGGAGCACTCGTAGCCCATCTAACTCAGTGTTCTGTAAACGATCACTCTTTTTAGCAATTTTCACTACGCCTAGTCCTCAGATGGTTTACTGCTTTGTAGTATTTCCATTAAAAGAAGCGTGTCCGTGCTTCGGAAGGCACGTTAAGCCGTTGGTATCGGTTGAAGGTCTTATAGGCGGCTTGAAAATTTTCAACAACTGGTCAACAGCTACAACCTGTGCCTGTCCATTTTTTTTTATTTATTTATATATTTATGTGTGAAGTGGGTACAAAGATCTTAGAAATAACACAAAAGTCTCCAAATCTGCCAATGGCTTACACAATTTTCAATAATAAGCAGAATTAGGTAAATTACAAATGTCGCAAAATAGAAAACTTCAGTCCTTACATAAATTTTAAACATTGCTTAAAATATTAGATAAATTGTGGATGTTATCAAATCTGTTAACATGATAAGTACACAAACAATACTCAAATTAATCTTTGCCAAATTTGTCCCTCAAATATTCATCCACTGAGTAGAAACATTTACGAGTCAAGATTTCTTTCACTTTATTCTTATCAATTCTGCTACTTCCCGTAATGCTTTTGGCAAATGATTATAAATACGTGCACCCATACATAATATATTTTTATTTAATAAAGCTGTCTTGTTGTTTGGTATACAAATATTTAATTCGTGTCTCTTGCTTTTTAGAGTTGTAAATAAATGAATATTTTTTTTGACAAATAGCACCACTTCAAGTATATATATGCAAGGTAGTGTTAAAAAGTTTAATCTTGAAAAATGTGGTTTCGCAAGAATCAGTTTGTTTTAAATGACACAAAGACCGTATACACCTCTTTTGGGCTCTAAAAACAGCATTCTTATCAGTGGAATTACCCCAAAAAAGCACCCCATACTTCGCGTGACATAGCCATGGTATGCCATTATTGTAACAGATGCACTCACCGTCCTGCTCAGCATAAAAAGAGCATAAGCGGAAGTATTTAGTCTAGCACATACTGATTTGATGTGCTGTTGCCAGCTTAGTTTGTTATCTATTATCACACCTAAGAATTTTGTTGTATCAACCTCTTCTATTACTAAATTTAAAATATGAATGTCCATTTTACTCAATTTGAAGCGCTCGTGGCCCCGCGGTCTCAGTGTTCTGTAAACGATCACTGAGTTACGCAACTTTCACTATGGCTGGTCCTCGGATGGGTGACCACTTTGTGGCATTTACATTTGCGAGCGTTTCCGTGCTTCGGAAGACACGTTAAGCCGTTGGTCCCGGTTGCCAGTAAAATGGCAGTCGTTAAGCCTGGTTGAATGCCTTATGGGCGGCATGAAAAATTTCAACAGCAGGTAGCCACAATCTGCGTCTGTCTATTTCAACACGGCAATGGGCTCACCACCTATTACGTGGGACAGGTAAATCCACACGGTGAAAAATGGGCATATAATATGCCTCTGCCACCCCTTCGGGGATAAGGCGTGATGGATATTTATTTCATATTACTCAATTTATTTATGGTACTCCGGAATGTCATAAAATTTGGTTTTTTAAGATTAATAATTACATTATTTGAGGTCAACCAGTTAATAATATCGTCCAATGTCGTATTTATGTCATTTTCAATGCATGACAATGCATTTAAGACGACAATTGATTCTCCACCTGTTACGTGGGACAAATATGCATACGGTGAAATGTGGGTGTACTTTTCACCCCATTATTCATCCCTTTGGGTGATTGAATCAAAAAGACAAACAAAAAAAATACTAAAATGAAACTTACCGGTCTGTAAGTACTGCATTCAGAGACATTCTATACAATAAAGGATAGATTTTCGAATTTACTCTTATCCCCTCAATATCTGAAGAGACCGCGAATGAAGTGGCTGCATTGGAACGGGACCTGAAACATTAAAACTTTATCTTCACTCTGTGTCCCTAACGGGGTAGTCAAAGAGGTCAGATACTTCTTTCGCTTCTTGAAAATTCATTAATCGTTGTATACATTCATGTCTGAGAATTCGAGTATTTTTTACTTCTCACGTGGTCTTCATATGTAAGTCGAGGCCAACCCTGACTCCTTCTACTCCTTTCTTTCGCACAATAAATATATATATTCTTCACAAATCGTTCAGCATTTATCGTAGTCTTTGGACATGTCCAAAGACTAACTAAACTGCTGTGTCTAACGGAGTACGCCCTTTTCCATTTTATGCCGACACTGGTGCTAATTCTGTTGTTGAGACCACTAAACTAAATTTATCTAAAATTTCCTTATTTTTATTAGGAGATTGCCTTTGTAACGTGAAAAATGTACATGTAGTACAATACATGCCGACTAACTTGGTGATTGAACTGCCTATGTACATATTTCACGTTACAACGTTTTACACGTTTTCACGTTTTAAACGGTTACTAAAATTAATAAACGTCCCACTAAAATTAGACTTTTCACTAAAATTAGACGTCACCTAAATAGGTCACGTCTAATTTTAGTGAAAACGTCTAAATTTTGTGTGACGTTAAATTTGTATCTGATATCACTAAAATTAATTTTATGTGATAAAATTCAACAAAAAGTGAAAAATGTACGTAGACAGTTCAATCACTAAGTTAGTCGGCATCTAAATACATGTTTTGTTGAATTTTATCACATAAATGGAATTTTAGTGATGTCAAATATAAATTTAGTGCTGTTTATGATATCACCAAGTTTAGTTCGACATAATAACAGAATAGCATTTGGCAATCTCTCAATTAAAATAAGAAAATTTTAGAGAAATTTAGTTTAGTGGTTTCAACAACAGAATTAGCACCACTTTCAAGTTTATAAACGGGGATTGACCAAAATTTACTAGTCAAATTTCAAAAATAAAAAGCATTATTAAATAGACAAACAAAATAAAATAAAAAGAACAATATATTTAATTGTATAAAAAACACATTGTTGAGGTTAGATTAATAAAAAGAGACAAGGACAGAGAGGGCGATAGAGAGAATTGCGCACCCGACTGCTTACTCACTCACTCGTGTGCTCATTAGCTTGTAGTATAATAGGTATAGGCTCGATACACACACGCAAACACACAGAATTCGCCATTTTGTTTAAATGACAATTTCTACTAAATAGCTCTACCCGTAACCCACATAAAAGAACTTAGTTCCAAAAATTAAAGCTTTATTTTATGTTTAGTGTCAGCGTTAAGCTGGAAAAAGGCGTGCTCCGTTGGTTTGTACACGTCCAAAGAATGAGTGAGGAACGATTGACGAAGAATATATATTGTTCAAAAGTAGAGGGTAGAAGGAGTCAGGGAAGGCCGAGACTTACATATGAAGACCACGTGAGCAGATTGCTCAAAAACGGAAAGGTCAAAAGTACTCGGATACCCAGACGTGCGTGTATGAAGCGATTGATGAATCTCGAAGAAGCGAAAGAAGTATGCATGGATCGCGAAGCCTGGCGATCTGTCCTCTCTGACTACCCCGTCAGGGATACAGCGTGAAGATAGTTAAGTTAAGTTAAGTTATTTTATGTAAGTATCGTAGGTTTTCTTTCATTTATGTTGGTATGGTCACGTCTTGCGGGAACCGCTTGCTACGTGGGAAACAAATGTCTGGCCATTTCAGCCCCGCCGGGTTCCGGTAAGAGCAGAAGAAGTGCTGGCTTGACGTCGTAAGGGATGGCATGCGTGCCAATGGTCTCACTACTTACAGTTTATTTAACTGTATACATTTAAAATATCTATCAGAGCCCTGCTGATTCGGTCGGGTATTCATCACGGGTCATCGTTTCTGCTTTCCATCAGGAGAGCATCTACCAATGGACGTCTTACAAATGGCCCTGTATACTAATATATAAAGCTGAAGAGTTTGTTTATTTAAAAATGTGTGTGTGGATTCGGAAAACGGAGCAATGATCATAAATGTCAACAATTTTGGCAATTTTTCATATATTATTGTTAAAGTAATAAACGGATTCAGTGGCCAGTGTAATTTTTTTATATTTTGTTTAAATTGTATTTCATAACTTAACTGATGACTCCCTCTCGATTCCATCCATTCATACAACTGCGTCTTGTCATCCGGTATTTATGATGTATTTCTTTCCAAAAACTATAAATTGTTTAATCTTAACCTGTTTAATCTATCCGTCGGTGGTATCATAGCTCCTAAACGGATAGATTAAACAGGTTAAACTAATAACACACACTTCATTTATCGTCGGGCGTTGAAAACAAGTATTACGTAAACGGGGCGGTAATACTGGTCTGTTTACCGTACCGGGTGGGAGAGACCCTTTATAAACACCGTTCAATTTTGATTCATCTTTTTTTGATATATTGTTAGTCATAATCACAAAAGAGTTTTATTATAAAATACTTGAAAAAAAATTACATAACGGGTTGCTAACAGTAAATTTACTTATAAAATAATAGACTAGACAACGGGTACTGTAGTAATTATGGGCTATTCCCTCCGACACTTCCTCGCTTACTGGTATGACCAGTATATTTCCAGCTACGAAAACCTACCAAAAGCTACCGATTTGAAGCTTGTAGTCGACTTTTATCTGGCTAGTAGTAGTGACTGTTCTCACATAAATTAAAAAGAACAATGTAAGTGTAATTTTAATGTTGTAAGCCATACCTACATTTTAAAAGAGCATCCATTGACTTTCTTGCCAGATTATTCTTCTTAAAGGGTAGGCTACCCTTAGAACTGGCAACTAGAATCGCTCTAATTTTAATATGATTTTAAACACAACATTGATTTTGTTTTTTTGTATAAATTCACTACTATGTCTACTACTACTTGGTCAAACATTATGTAAATCAAACTAATGTAATTACTGGCGGTTAGAAAGAGTGGCTATGAGTTTTATTGCCAGGTTCTTCTTCAGACTCTACCTATTACTTTACGAATCTGGCAGTAAATGTAGAAGTAATCATGTTGACGTTCATAAGTGTTACTTTGTGACCTACATGAATAAAGATTTCTCAGTTTCATTTTCCATTTTTAGCTTTCGTTTGCTTTTCAGCATTCAAAATTCCTTCTCCAAATCCTTATGGATGCATCGTTGTTGTCTCGTACGTCAGTTAGCAGTTGCACCGCTAGAAGGTGGAATTGGGCTTGGGCCCCGAAAATCTTTATGGGATCAAGATGTAAAATAGGATTTCACTGCAATATATCACTGTATTTCACTATAGCACGTTTACACAACTTTTATGTCTAAGAAACTACATTTTTTACACATAAAACAAGGTTAATGCACCAGTTTTGGAAAATAATATCGAGGAAGCGTGTGGCATTCGAGAAGTTCCCACGCAAAATACCTCAATTCGCTCATTCAATCTTTATTTATGACGTCATAGACTCGTCAGTGCCGCTGGAATGTCCCTGTAATCTGTGGATCGTGAACGACAAAGGGCTGGCTAACGGTAATGAACTTAATGACCTTTAGTGAACCGAATCGTTCGAGGATAAATGAACAGGAGGTATTATTACATTACATTATATTATTATTTTTATTACACATTTCTTTAAATTATCTTTATAATGGAGATTGACCAACAATTTTAACCTTATTTTTAATATTTTAAAAATATAGAGCATTCTAAGAAATTATATGAAAATTTTTGTGATATAAGGCAATAATAAAAAGTTCATTTAAAAGAACTTTACATCAGTAGCAGTAAAATAGTCGCTAAAAAAATAAAAATAAACGGCAATGGGGTTACCACCTATTACGTGGGACAGGAATACACATGGTGAAAAGTGGGCATATAATATGCCTCTGCTACCCCTTCGGGGATACCGTGAAAAAATAAGACACTGTATTTTTTTTGTGCCTTATTTCCGTTTCTAGACAATGATGTTACTGCGGTAATGCCTAAGATCACTATAATAATTTTCTGGAGAGAAAATAAAATTTATTATTTAGAAATCCTATTAGACCTTCTATGTTTTCCATTTTTAAAGTTATAAGTAATGAACAGTAACCCTATTCCTCGAAATATAATATACTAGTTAACGCCCGCGGCTCCGCACGCGTGTGAAGTTTTCCCGATCCCGTTTCCCACAGGAACTTGTTTCCGGGATAAAAAGTAGCCTATGTATTCTGATGTGTGGGCTATATTATTGTAAAGTTTCATCAAAATCCATTCTGTAGATTTTGCGTGAAAGATTAACATACATCCATACTTTCAAACTTTCGCACTTATAATATTAGTAGGATAGCATCTATTCTGGCTGTCAGAATACTTGTCCGGATTACAAAATAGTTGTAGAATATCTCCAGTTTGTTTGTTTTTTTTTTATTAATATATTACTTAGTTGGTTTATCAGTTGTTAAAATGCAATAGCACAGGCTTATATTAGCTTAATTTGAGCTAGGCGGCGTTGTGTGAGAATGTTTAAAAATATTTATATTAACTTAAGTATCTTCACGCTGTATCCCTGACAGGGTAGTCAGAGAGGACAGATCGCATTTCGCTTCCTGTAGATTCATTAATCGCTTCATACATGCACGTCTGGGTATCCGAGTACTTTTGACTTTTCCGTTTTTGAGCAATCTGCTCACGTGGTCTACTTGTGTAAGTCTCGGCCTACCCTTACCCCTTCTACCCTCTACTTTCGCACAATATAAATTCTTCGTCAATCGTTCCCCACTCATTCGTTCAACGTGTCCGAACCAACGGAGCACGCCCTTTTCCAGTTTAACGCTGATACTTTTATTCAAACCTGCCAAATTGCGTATTAAAAAAAATTTACTGCATATATGTTTTTTGATCATTTAGAACAGTCTGTTTTGATTACAAACGAGTTATATGATGAACTTACATGACAACGAATGTAGTGAGCACGTACAAATGTAAGAATATAACACGACACATGGCGGAATATCGATGTTATCACTGCGAAACCTTTACACCCAATGTACAATATTTTAATCTTATTCATCGCTGAGATTCATCTTCAAATATTAAAGAAAGAAAAAGTATTTAATTGTTGCTAACAGAATCGACACAACATAAAATAAATAAACAATACTTTTAAACCTTTTTTTTTTTAACGTGTGGATATCCTCATGGATGCTATGCCGGACTCTTGCCGACTAAAACCACACGGCGCCCTTCCATTTGTCTATGGCCAGGAGTCCCGGGTAAGCCCTTCGGGAGGATAGCCCCAGGGCTCTCAGTAGACTTTATCCGCAAGCGCGGTATCGTCTTCGGAGGGGGGGTTCCCGCTAATCTTATATCTTTGGGGAGGATTCGAGTACTGTCCTACTTTCTTGAGGGGGTGAAAGACGTACGCGAAGTTCTCACGTCACGCCACTGTTTAGGGCCTCCCTCGGGGACGGCGAGCAGCCCACCCTCCGTCCTCAGGCTCCTGGTCATGGAGGCCGGTGGTCCTAGGCGTAGATCAGTCTGCGGCGCCCCCGCGGCAGACTGCGGAACTCGAGGAGAATTCTCTCCCGCTCCGTCTCCGCCGCCTCTTTTGCGAGCATAACATGCTCGCAAAAAGACCCAGCGGCGTCCCACTTGCTCCCGCTGGAGATCATGGCTCTTACCATGGTTTCCAGCGTGAGGACGTCCACACCCAGACCCACAACGAGGTCCAGGCGCTGCAGCGCCCACGCTGAGCACTCCGCCAGTGTATGCAGCGCCGTAACCTCGCTGTGGTAACCCCACAGTGCTGGCACTCTGGTGTTACCTCCCGGTTTATACGCCACAGAAACTTACCGAAGCACCCGTGACCGGTAAGCATCTGTGACAACCAGTAGGTGAGGCAGCCATGTTGCCTCTCCAGCCACTCCTCCATGACCGAATACTTTTAAACCTAACCAAAACTTTCGCGATTGTCATTCATTTCGGGTCTTTCGCGACGTATATTATTAGGTACAAAGCCTACCTTATACTTATCCTATCCTTTTATTGACTTCCTAGGTGGCGCAGTGGTAGTGTACTACCGCGACTGAGGTCCCGGGTTCGATTAATTCGAAAAATATTTGTGTGAACTACAAATGTTTGTTTCGGATTTTGGATGTTTCCTATGTAAATATGTATTTCACTTTCCTTTCTCGATAAATGGGCTATCCAATACAAAAAGAAATTAATGTTATTAAACTTTCGCGATTGTCACTCATCTTGTTGTCAGTTCCTTAGTCCTTCACAAGCTAAATTCAGAAATCTATACTAACAAGAGTTTGTTAAAATGTTTGTTTGTTTTTTTGAACACGTTAATCTCAGACACTATTGGTTGGAATTAAACATTTTCTTTTTGTGTCTTATTCGCGACGTATATTATTAGGTACAAAGCCTACCTTATACTTCCCGACGTTTTGGACCCCAAATATCATAAACTAGTTGACGCCCACGGCTTCACCCGCGTAGATAAGTTTTCCTGTTCCCGTTTCCCACAGGAACTTATTCCAGGGATAAAAAGTAGCCTATGTCCGTCTCCTGGCTCTAAGCTACCTCCCCACCAATTTTCAGCCAAATCGGTACAGCCGTTGTTGAGTTATAAATAGTGTAACTAACACGACTTTCTTTTATATATATAGATAATCTACTATCATGTGTCATATTTGTTGTAGTAATCAACGGCCCGTTTTAAAATTATTTTTTTAAGATTGCATTTCAAAGAATGAATGGTCGACCAGGGGGCCTAATCTGTTATTTCAATCGTGTCGAAATAGAATCGAAATCGGCGCTCAATATAAAGTCATCTGTACGATTTTGACAGATTTTCGTAGTCTACTATTACAATCGTACTCTAATAGACTAGAATAAAATTCTACTAACACGTACCGCGCCAGTGGTCGCTAGTCACTTACAATTTTGATAGTCTACTAACATTTTGACAGCTAAAAACAGCGATTCTGGTTCTAATCTACGGCTTGTCATTAGTAGACTCGACCCCTAGTTCTCTAGAACGATACCTCTGAGTCATATTTATATATTATCTAACTGTTTCTCGCCAATTGACTTGTCATCGATATTCTTGACCTGGATGGATTTCTTATTCATCAATTGAGTTCGATTCCCGTGTCAGATTAAATATTTGTTAAACCATATATGTTTGTTTCGTTTTTGGGTGTTTCCTGCGTATAATATGAATTTAGAAATATATAAGTATCCTAAAGCCATAGCTTAGTTTGGGCTAGACGGCGCTGTGTAAAAAGTGTTTCACAATATTTATTGACTAGATGACCCCCACAGTTTCGCCTGTGACATACGTCGAATAGACGAACACCCGCCGCATCTATGTAATCCCGTCGATAATAAATTCTACAATAAATATATATTTTTTTAATTATACCATAGTCAAAAGGAATTTATTATTAATTTTTTTATTACATTAAAAAGCGCTCGTGGCCCCGCTGACTCAGTGTTCTGTAAACGATCACTGCGTTAAGCAACTTTCACTATAGGTGATCCTTGGATGGGTGACCAATTTGTGGAATTTACATTTGCGAGCTTTTGCGTGCTTCGGAAGGCACGTTAAACCGTTGGTCCCGGTTGTCAGTAACAGTAAAATGGCAGTCTTTAAACCACGTTGAAAGTCGTATCAAAAAAAATAAAACCGTATCGAAAAAATTAAACAGCAGGTCGCCACAGCCTGCGCCTGTCCATTTCAACACCGCAATGAGTTCACCCCACCTGTTACGTGGGACAAAAATGCAAAGGGTGAAATGTAGGCGTATAGTATGCGTCTGCCTACCCCTTCAGGGATAAAGCCGTGACAATATACATACATACAGGATTAAAAAGGTGGGACGGGAGTTTGAAGTATGTCATAAGCGAAGCCGTGGGGTTCACTTAGTTATTAATATTATTATTATCATCTGATGATGATTCCGCAGTCCCCATTTGAAGTGCAAGCATACATTCATTGGTAATCAGGAAATTACGATTACAAATGGCCGATAATAAACTACAACAAAAATATGTATCGTTACTAAGATTCACGAAGGTGTTTATATGATTATATAAACACCTTCGTGAATCTTAGTAACGATACATATTCTAGATAGATTATAGATTGGGGGTTATATTCTTAGATTAAGAATATAACCCCCAATCACATCGCCAGTCTTCGCAATTCTTGCACTCGTTAATCAAAAAATCGTTAATGTATTCGTTTCATACAAGTACGTCTGGATGTTCTTGTATGAAACGATTAATTTTCCCTTTTTTGAGCAATCTGCTCAGGTAGTCTTCGTATCTAAGTCTCAGTCTATCCTTACTCCTTTTACCTTCTACTTTCGTACAATAGATATTCTTCGTCAAACTATAAGAATTATATTATTTTATCTGTGGTCAAACGTTCCTCACTCATTCGTTAGACGTGTCCAAATCAACGGAGCGGAGCATGCCCTTTCATTGAAACCTGCCATTTTGCGTGTCATTTCGTTACGTAGTTAACTAAGTACGTCGGTAGAGCTGAGGGCATCAGCTAGTTTTTAGATAAATAATTTAAAAACAAAACTTAAAGATAAAGGAACTTACAGTAGGTATATGATGCCAAAAACGCACCAACTCATAATAGTTGCACTTCTCATCTTGATGTTACCAGGACGAAATATCTAATTTCAATGTACCATGTCGAATAAAACCATCCTTTTTATACCACAAATTCTAATCAAATGGGATAAATTATCATAAATAAATTCGGGAAGCCCATAATTACATATTTATTAAACATAAAAGTAATTTAACGATTATTTGTCCATTTTTCTTTAAGTCAATTATTAGAAAAGCTCGTCAAATCATGTTATTCATTTTGACAGAATTCCTATTAATATTCAATAAATAAATTATCTTAAATTAATATATTAGACACCAAACCAAACAATTCTCAAGAAATTTTTCAGCAATACATTTTGAGAAATAAATACCTAATCAATGCATGTATTATTTTATCTTCAACGATGGATTTATAACATTAAACTTAATTTGTACGTACACAAACTGTTCAATAATACACTGTTATGTCGGAGATAATCCACAATCACAAATCTACACACAATGCTCTCTAACAACTCGAATCTCGACTAAAACACGCGTGTGTGAGACTAGGTCTGCACCGAGCCGTTCGCAATTTTATCATATACCTAATGTTCAAAAGGAATTCCCAACGAAAACGAAGTGAAGATTAATAATTGCTTTTAATTGCTTAGCTTTTTTATTACTTAATAGCTGTTGACCTTGATTCCTCCCGTATGATCAGTTTTTCTCATCTCATCCTTGGAGCGGCGAAGGTGGTGCTCGGTGAGTCTAACGGTGGACGTAAATGTGACAAGGAAACTTGGTGGTGGAACGACGCAGTCCTGAGGGAGACCAGGGAGAAGAAAGCCCTCTTTAAAAAGTGGCAAGCGACCGGATCTCCCGAAGACCACGACGCGTACAGGTCTGCCAAGCGCGCCACAAAGAGAGCTGTAGCCAGAGCCAGACGAGACCACTTACAACCTTTGTAAGATACGCTGGAGTCGTCTGAGGGGCAGAAGCTCATCTATAAGCTAGCGCGCCCCAGGGTCAAAGCGGCACAGGATATATCCAAGTGTCGCTGTGTAAAAGACCCTGAGGGCAACCTGTTAAGCGAAGACCTAGCGGTAAAGGAGAGATGGCGCTCGTACTTCCACGAGCTGCTTAATAAACAGCATAAAGAGGTGCAGCCTCCGGACCTCCCTTCGAATCAGGGACTAGTGCCACCGGTAACGCCTGGAGAAGTCCTGACTGCGCTTCGCCGCATGAAGAATCGGAAAGCTGTCGGACCCGATGGAGTCCCCATCGAAGCCTGGAAGGCGATGGGTCCTCGCGGTGTGGGCATCTTAGTAAACCTTTTTAACCGCATACTCCTCAGCGGGCAGATCCCAAACCAATGGAGACTGAGTATTATTACTCCAGTCTTCAAAGGTAAGGGTTCAGTGCAGGAGTGCGGGAGCTACCGCGGTATAAAGGTGATGTCCCACACCATGAAGATCTTCGAGAGGATTATAGACTCTCGGATCCGGCAGGAGTGTACTCTCTCGGGGTGTCAATATGGGTTTCGCCCTGGTCATGGGACCACGGACCCTGTTTTTGCCCTGAGGGTTGTCGCAGAGAAATACAGGTCGAAGAACACGCCTCTGCACTGTTTGTTTCTAGACATGCAGAAGGCCTTAGACTGTGTTCCTCGTGCGATGATCTGGTGGGCACTGCGGTCCAAAGGGGTTCCAGAGGTCTATATTGACACTATCCGGGACATGTACTGTACTACTCCGGTTCAATGGTTCGGACTGCTGTTGGCGACACGAATCCCTTCCCCATCACCGTCGGGGTACACCAGGGTTCTGTCCTTAGTCCGCTTCTGTTCAGTGTAATATTAGACGAATTGTCGGACAGCATCAGAAACCCGCATGAGCAGCCTTCATGGTTGCTCATGTATGCTGACGATATTGCGCTGGCAGACGCGGACAGGGGCAGATTGGTGCGACGTGTAAAGGCGTGGAAGGAGACGCTTGAGTACGGCGGTCTGAAACTAAATGTGGCGAAGACCGAGTACTTGGCACTAAACTCGACAGATCCCACATCCGTCCGCATAGGCGGTGATTTGGTCGAGCGCACGGACCAGGTTAAATACCTGGGATCTGTTTTTCACACGTCCAGTGACATCGATTGCGATGTCAAGTCACGCATTGCTGCCGCGTGGGCCAAATGGCGGGAGATGACCGGTGTCATTTGTGATCCTAAAATGCCGATCCGGTTGAAGGAACAGGTCTACAAAACCATTATTAGACCTGTCCTTTTACATGGCAGTGAGACGTGGCCGATATTGGAGCGACACAAGCAGGAGCTGCGTGTCACGGAAATGAAGATGCTGCGGTGGATGTGTGGAGTCACGCGGATGGACCGCGTGAGGAACTCTCGCATCCGCGGCAGCCTTCACGTCCGTGACATTGCAGACAAGTTGCAAGAGTGTCGCCTTCGTTGGTATGGTCACGTCTTGCGGCAACCGCCGGGCTACGTAGGTAACAAATGTCTGGCCATGTCAGCCCCGCCGGGTCCCGGTAAGAGGGGAAGACCCAAGAAGTGCTGGCTTGACGTCGTAAGGGATGACATGCGTGCCAATGGCCTTACTACAGGGGATGCCGACGACCGTGCGAAGTGGAGGAGAAAATGTAGGAAAGTGGACCCCGGGCGTCGCGGGACGCAACTAGGACAGACGCTCGGATGATGATAATGATCAGTTTTTCTCATATATCCCTCCTACAAGAACTTGTTCCCAGACTAAAAATGTGTTTATCACCCTAGGTGTTAGTGAAAATTAAATTCCAAACGATAGCTACAGTACTCCTAGCAACCAAATAAAAGTGGACCCCAAACTCAATACTCGGACAGAAGTTCCCGAAGTTTAGATGCAACTGGGCATTCATAATGATGAAAAAGAAGGAGACATAGCATATCTTTTGTTAAACAGGACTCCGTTTCTACTGGAAAAATTTTAAACAAATTCTTTCCGTGGGATGAACCAATGCAATTTTTATTTTTTGTATTTAGCACTTCAAAATGGCGTCGCCCGCCTCATAGTAAACGAAGACGACGACCCTTGATTGAGGGCCGCTATCTCAACCCACAGGGTTCTGATAGCGATCCTCATTTTGACGGCCTGAAATATGCCTTTTCACGCTTCTTTTAAAGGACCCAGGATTGTAAGACGATGGATACACGCGCGCCGGCAGTTCCATGTTTTTATGGTGCGACATATTGACGACTAAATCTCTCCAAGCGTCTTCCAGTTCCTCTGGACATTTATTAGAAGAATCTGTTCCTTATTGCCGGGATGCATTTGTATTCACAGATATTTGCGCTCAGGATATTATAAAAACTTTTAAATGTATTGAAATTAAGAAAACCGCGGGCCTTTGGGGATTATCAGTCAAAACTGCATCATGTATAATTGAGGTCATTGCGCCCCATCTAGCAACTGTGTTTAATGACTGTGTTTCTAGTGGTATATTTCCTGATTTAATGAAACACAGAAAAGTCATACCCTTGTTCAAGGCTGGCAGCGCTACAGACCCGTCTAATTTCCGACCAGTGTCAGTGCTGCCAACTTTGAGCAAAGTATTTGAAAAAATTATCTTGAATCAAATGCTATCCCATTTTAATGTTCATAAAATATTTCATACGAAACAGTTTGGTTTTACGAAAGGGCGCTCAACTTCCGATGCTGGTGTTGAGTTATTAAAATGTATTCGTGAAGCCTGGGAAGACAAGCAAGATGCATTCGGTATATTCTGCGATCTATCCAACGCTTTTGATTGCGTTCAACATGAAACGCTGTGCAAAAAATTACATCACTATGGAATAAGAGGCAAAGCTCTTGACCTTCTGTCTTCATATTAAAACAATAGAATACAAAGGGTCGATATTAATGGTACACGTTCTGTAGGATCCATGGTTACAATGGGTGTGCGACAAGGCTCGATACTTGGGCCATTCTTGTTCCTCATTTATATTCATAATTTACCATTTTATGTAGGGGACAGGAATAGGATTGTTTTGTTTGCAGAGGATGCCTCATTGATTTTTTAAATTAGAAGAGAATTAGATAACTATGACGATGTAAACAATGCAATCACGAGAGTAGTTCATTGGTTCATCTCAAATAATCTTTGCCTAAATGAAAACAAAACTAAATGTATTAAATTTACTCTACCAAATGTAAAACAAGTTACGGCCAATGTTCAACTGAATGGACAAGTGTTAGAGTTTGTGGAATCAACTGTGTTCCTTGGTATAACTATTGATGCCAATTTGCAGTGGGGCCCACACATAGAAAAGACGGCATCTTGGTTAAGTTCGGCTGCATACGCTGTAAAAAAGATCAGGACTCTAACAGATGTGGATACGGCTAGAATGGTTTACTTCAGCTATTTTCATAGTATTATGTCTTACGGTATTCTCCTTTGGGGGAGTGCTGCAGATGTAAATGACATTTTTGTTCTTCAAAAGCGGGCTGTACGCGCAATTTATAATTTGGGCCCCAGAGTCTCCCTCCGAGAAAAATTCAAAGAAATAAATAATCTAACCGTAGCATCACAATACATTTTTGCCAATCTTATGTATGTTCAGAAAAATCTTTTACAGTTTACTAAACTCTGTGATATACATAATATAAATACTAGACATAAAAACAATCTTTCAGTTCACCACAGTCGGCTGCATAAGATTGGCGATTCTTTCCAGGGTAACTGTATACGCTTTTACAACAAGCTTCCCTGTGACCTGTTAAAAGAAAGCTTTGTGAAAAAGGTTATTACTCTATTAAAGACTATTTACAGGACAGGGATGCCTGGAAATGTTATGCTGGCAAATAAAATATTATAGTCATAAAATACATAATTAAAATATTAAATTGTAAATAGGCCATCAAAAAAAAAGCCTTCCTAAGTTTCTTGCCGGTTCTTCTCAGGTGGGCCGCGTTCCGAACCGGTGGTCACTTTAAATATATTATTTTTTCTTTAGTTTTAGTGTATGACATTTTGTAAGCGCCGTTGGTCTATGCAAAATAAAGATATTTTTATTTTATTTTTTAAAAGAAAGACCTATGACATCTTTCGGTTCTGGGCACTATTGTGTCCGCAGTGTAAGGATGACCTCTTTGCCCCGCCCGTGTTGTTCGGAAGCGGAAGGGGGAGGGTGGGACCAATTGGAAGAGTTCTTCAGAACAATCACCGTGGTGATTTTGAGATGCTGTAAAATGCAGCTAAGCTGGTGACTGTTTCAAGACTACCAGTGACTTCTGGACAGTCACGCGGATGGCACGTCGCTTCAACGCGTTGAGAGCTCAAGCAAGTACTTGGCGAAGCCATCCCAGAGATGTGAGCAGTATCCTACGCACGGACGAATCTGGAATCTGTCATGCACGAATCTGTCTGGAACATTTTTGAGTCGCCGCGACGTGCTGAACTATCAAGTACATACAAATTAAAACCATCACTCTCAATCTTCACAATGACTTTTTTAAATTTGTTTGCCTACAAATGAATACGAGGGTAGACTATAAAGTCATACCAGTCCAAAATTTAAGGGGCGTGCTGTCCCCACCTACCCTGTAAGCTTTTAAGGATACCAGGAAACCATTATGATGAGATGCTCGTAGCCCTGCTAACGCAGTGTTCTGTAAACGACCACTGCGTTAAAGAATTTTCGGTATAGCTGGTTACGAATGAGTGACCGCTATATGGTATTTCCGAAGGCACGTTAAGCTGTTGGTCCTGGTTGCCAGTAAACTTCACCTGTTTTAACTAGAAAACTAACTTTATTTTAACACATTATAAATAAGTAAACGGGATACTCACGTTTTTACGACCCTGTAATAGACCGACCGGTTTCAGCTGTATTCAGACAGCCTTTTTCAGAGCTGCGAACCGTTCGCCGAGGTAATCCCGTTTACTTATTTATAACTTCACCTGTATTCAACACGGCAATGGGCTCCCCATCTGTTACGTGGGACAAAAATGCACTCGATGAAATGTGGGCTTATTATGTGCCTCTGCCATCCTTTCGGGGATAAAGGCTTGACTGGTGAAGAAAAGAGAAATAATAACTTATGCAGAGACTACTGTACAAACCTTATTATAGGTATTTACAAAAACTGGCCATTAGCATATTCCTATTTGACAAACTGACAAGTACCTATGTGTGCGTATAAGTCCGATGCGATTCCCTATTAAATATATCAACGAAAATCACACCAGATTATAAATCTTATCCATATGTTAAATATGGAAATTCCATGGGAATTTTGTTCCTATATTTTCCATCACACTATAGCATATAGAACACTACTGGGGCCCAATTCTGGATCATAAGTCTTGAAATCGTAGACTGGAATTTACTAGTTAAATATAATTTATATCAAATTTAAAAACAAAAGTCAAAAGTAGTCAAGTACATGTATGAAGCGATTAATGAGTCTGCAGGAAAGAAGTATGCTTGGATCGCGAAACTTTTGCGATCTAGCCCCGTCAGGGACACAGCGTGAAGATAGTTAAATTATATAAAAATAGCATAGAAACGACTAAACAAGAGACAACTTTTCATCACTAGTAAGAAAGAAAGAATGAAAAATAATTTATTGCAATAGCACAACGTAGTTTAAGTTCCTCAAAAATTACAATAATATATAATTTTACGTCTGCGCTTTCAAGTGTCATTGACGGCCTCTGTGGCGCAGTGGGAGTGCATCCGACTGCTACGCAAAAGGTCGTGGGTTCGATTTCCACCCAGGATAAAACTTTGTGTGATGAGCGCGATGATTTATTCAGTGTCTGGGTGCTATTTATCTATAATATGTATGTATTTAGAAATATATTAGGATGTTTATCAGTTATCTGGTTACCATAGTACAAGCTCTGCTTAGCTTGGAATCAGATGGCGTAGTGTGAGTTGTCCCAACAATATTTATATTTATTTAATTATTAAAATAAAAGTGGTATGATCTAGAATTGGGGTCCACGTGTGACATAAACAGAAAATAGGTACTTAGACTGTCATTGGAAAAATTTGGTGGCTTGAAAACTCTCAAAAGCAGGTCGCCACAGCCTGCACCTGTCCATTTCAATAGGGCAATGGCCTCACCACCTGTTGCATGGCACAAAAAAATGCATACTGTAAAATATGGGCGTATAGTATGACTGTGCCTACCCCTTCGCGTGAATATATTTGTGTCTGTCGACCGAGGTGGGTTTTAGCTCAGCTTACTATCTATGTTATGAACGGATACTAACAGTCTGCGGGATATCCAACTCCTCAGAAAATTATAGCAATATATACTTACCATCTTTAACCTAAGTAGAGCAAGCTGTTAATTTGTTTGAGCTTAGTAGAACGGTATCAACGAGTACTGTTCTTTGTTTAGAGTTCTTTAATTTTTGAAATTAATCTTGTTTTAATCCAAACTGATAGCCGCGCCATAACTTTTCTATAGTTTTCTTCCATCTTAATAAGGATAAAGAGTAACTTAGACTATATTTTATCCCAGTATTCCCACGGGAACGGGAACTACGGAAGAAAACCCGTGAAGCGTCCTCTAGTGTACTTGTTTTACTGTTCTAACTGTTGTTTTAGTCAATAATGTGTTTGTGATGAGAAATAAACTAAGTTTATTTTATTTTATATGTGTGTATTTTCATCGATCTTCATAGATCATCGATTTCGTAGATCCGTGTTTCGGAAGGCACGTTGTGCCGTTGGTCCCGGTTGCCAGTAAACTGGCAGCCGTTAAGCCTGGTTGGAGGCCTTATGGGCGGCTTTAAAAATTTCAACTGCAGGTCGCTACAGCCTGCGCCTGTCCATTTCAACACGGCAATGGGCTCACAACCTGTTACGTGGGACAAAAATGCATACGGTGAAATGTGGGCGTCTAGTATGCCTCTGCCTACCCCTAAAGGCGTATATGTACAATATGTATATGTATTTAGTTTAGTTAGCAAACAATCATACGGATAATAACTTTCATACAGATATCATACTGATGGAAAGTAGTCACCGTAACTTATGGACGTCCCAGATGATGGACCCAGGCAGGGAGCTCATTTCACAATCTAAGCAAACGCGGAAGTTAGCCCCTATCGGACCTTACCGTGCACGACTTCCACCAAGCTTCCACACGCGCCCCCCCCCCCCCCCTCGCCTAGCTACAGTAACAGTAAAGCTAGTAGTTTTAGTACATCGCTAGTAACTTTTCTAGATGCTTCCTTCCTGGAGGCCGAGTCTACTATTGACAAGCCATAGAATAGAACCAGAATCGCTGTATTTAACTGTCACAATGTTAGTAGACTATCAAAAATGCAACTGACTAGCGGCCACTGGCGCGGTACGTGTTAGTAGAACTCATCCGCCGACCGATAGAATTCTATTGGTGTACGATTGTGATAGTAGACAACGAACAAAAGTCAAAATTGTACATAGAGCTTTCTATTGAGCGACGATTTCGATTCTTTTCTGACGCGATTGAAATAGTAGACATGGCCCCCTGATTTCCAGTTTTGCAAAGGTAGAAAGTGAATTTACTGGCTTTTTCAAGCCCTCCATTTCATATACTAATTAATTTCGATGCTGGTTTCACGACATGTTTCTGCCCTTAGTCATTGCCACAGAGCAAGCAATAAATATCACTCGCGCTCTGCCTGAGACGCCTTACTCTTACAAACCAATCGTGTCAGGAGCGTCACTGTGTTTTTACTCATAACACACTAATTTCCAACACACTTGCTCGTAAATTGGATTACATTTTACCGATTTCAATAAAACACGCGTGCGTTATAAACGCAAATAGTGAAGTTATATTCTTTTTTTTTAATCAATGAATTTCTCTACGAAACAGGATGAAAATATTAAATAAACGATAATTTTCATCAAAGAATTAGTTTTTAAGAAACGGGATCGGGAAAACTTCACCACGCGTGCTTGACCGCGGGCGTCAACTAGTATTACATCATATTAAGTAGACATCTTGTTTGTAGTTAGCACGGGGCATCCCTCCATGTCCGTCACTCAGTAACAGTACAATAATATTAAATAGCGTCCTCATATGATAAATACACTAGTGTGTCTGTACATAGTTTATTTGTACGATTGTGAGCTATAGTTAATCAGCTGTACAGGTCACAGGTTAAGTCTGTTCATGCCCATTAAAACATAGTATCATTACATGTTATACATTTATTGTGTAGATTTTTCAACAAATATGACAACGGTTGGATACTATAAAACTAATACTGTAATATTAAAGGATACAGACATACGGGGAACATATAAATTCTATGGGATCTAGCCCATATTAAGTTGATAGATTTGTCATTATTCGACACATTATACTTATACTTATTTTTAAATACATAAACTTTAAGCGCTCTTGGCCCCGCTGACTCAGTGTTCTGTAAACGATTACTGCGTTAAGCGACTTTCGCTATGGCTGGTTAAGGATGGGTGACCACTTTGTGCTATTTCCATTTACGAGCGTTTCCGTGTTTCGAAAGGCACTTTAAGCCGTTTGTCACGACGGCAAAACTGTTGTAAAACTTTTATAACATTAAATTTAAGTATATTATAACCTACTTGATAAATGTGCTATGCAATACAAAAAGAACTTTTCAATTCAGATCAGTAGCTCCTGAGATGATTGAGAAACAAATAAACATCCAAAATCTTCAGTTTATTAGTACCTCTAGGTTATTTTATTTTCCGTTTCAACACGTGTCAGCCGGCTATATTATCTTTTGATAAACAATATTTGGCGAGATAATTATTGGTTCATCCCAAAGGCAAGATAAGAGATGGCTCAAGACTCTTTAATATCAGTAAAATAGGTCAATTAAGTGATGTGGCGTAACCAATATTGGAGCGACACAAGCAGGAGCTTCTTTTCACGGAAATGAAGATGCTTAGTATTAGTACCTACCTTTAATACATTCAAGAAGCTATTTATTTGCAAATACAAACAGACACTCAAGTTTTATTTGCCTGTTTGTACCTATAGATGTATATTTTTGGTCTGGTCACGATGAATCAGTTGATTGCAATCGACCGCTACTGTAGACAGAAGGGGGCAAAAAAAAACAAAACAAGAGTCAGGTACATTGATATCATTATAATTCAAATTGTTTAGCCTGCTAAAACAGGAATAATACCCACAATTTTAATACCAGAACAATCGACAATTAAATTAATTTCCACTTAACCTAAAATTAATTATATTTCAGTCCAAATAATTTACTTTTTAATACATCATTTGACTAGGTAATTTTAATTTCAACACATTTTCATTTTCACCGGATTTAAGGACAAGAACACCTCATAAAATATGCGTGTGTTATAAACGCAAATAGAGGAGTTATATTATATAACCACACGATTTGTTATCTATTTTTTTTTCATTAGCAAAATGTTGTCATAGAAACAGTAGGGTAAAGTGTTCACGTTTCGTACAAACGTACGTATAAACTCGAAAATAATGATAATTAACCGAGGAGTAAACAATAAAAATGTAAAAAGTGAACGAAGGGTAACCACTTTCCCTTATATTAATATTTTTATTCACAAATGAACCATATTACTTTACACATAATTAATAAACGTTTATTTTCAAAACATTATTTAGCTTTTGTGTACAAATTAACAATGATTTGTGTTTTTTAATTTAAAAAAATAGATTATTAGGTATTTTAAAAACCTGTTTGTATGTTACTTTAGCCAACATTTTCAGAGAGAGAAAGAGGCAGAAAAAAAGTCGCGCACCAACGCATCGTTATACTTAGATTTTATTTTCTATTTGTTTGTATTTTGGATATGTTAAAAATTACAAAATACAATAATGATAAATAATAAATTAAATTATGATTTAATATGCTTGTTGCCTTTAAAGTGTGTTAAAAAAAATCGTACGATAGACGTTAGTATATTGGTTAAACACACTCAGCTATATTACTCCCTCGCTCTCGGCTCGGGCTGAAAATCCTCCTCGTGTGTTATAACCACCATAACGCACTTTTATCGTAATGTACTATAATACTATATTGTTAAACACTAAACCACTCATGGTTCAAACCTTTAAAATTTTTCAGTACTTATGTGGCGACCTGCGCTACACGGAGTCGACTATAAAATTAAAAGAAATAAATAAAAGAAGAATATAAAAGTTCTTACTACCTATATAATAAAGATGAATAATGATTTAAAGGGTGTACAAAAACTCTTCAAACTCTGTGATGTTACTTTGCGTCATAATTCAATATCGAAAACGACAAAATATAACGAGGTTATTTTAAATACGATTGTAAAACGGTTTAAACAACATGCCAACTGGTGTATGGTACAAATCAACATTTTCACACAGTGCAAGGAATGTGTCACTCTTCTCCTCTCGTTCTCGCTCTAATAGAGGCAAAAGTAATAATAATACCGCGTGACGTCCGTTGTAGGCGCAAAAATCGCATACGCGGCCTGATAGTAGCCTGCCATTTGACTGTAGTAAAGAAATATATATAATTCTTCTCTGTGGTTAGACAGTAGGAACCATCGCGCGCGCTGGTAGCAAAAATTTCGTCCCAAATTCAATAATTTTCCTTATTTTTTAGTCAATTCTTTTTCTGATACTACCTCACAAAGCTTGGAAGAGTTCATTTGGGACGCCTTATAAACAAGAGCCCAATATCTACTGTAGGACCGCGGTATACCAGTAGTGATCACCTTGTCTGATCGGAGGAATATAACAGGCTATCTCTCTCAGGACTAGTCTATAAGCGCTACAGTTAAGGTATATTGATCAGAGATCGAACATGCAACTTCGTATAACGCCTTACCACTAAGATACAGCTTTAAAACTAAAATGCAATCACAATTTCATATCAAAGTAATAGTTTTATAGGTACTTAAATCTAAATTACAATTGAATAATTTATTAAGTACAGAACACCTCAAAATAAAATTACTAATTTTTATGTTTGCAAATACTTAGTAAACGCACAGACCTTTTTTTACGTTTGGAAATCCCCTCGGATGTCATTCCGGACACGAACCGACTAAAACCAAACGATCCCTGCCTATCTGTCTATTGCTGGACGCCGCGGGTACCTGCTCGGAAAGATGTCCCTACCACCGCGGCCTCACCTAGGGTCCGGGTGTCATCCCGCTTCTTTGGGAGTTGGTTCGGGTACTATCCCGCTTCTTAGGGTATGAGGCGTGTGTGAAATTTTCACGTAATGCCGACGTAGAGAAGTATGTAAGGACAGTGTGTCACGCTTTTAAGACGTGAATCAATAGCTTTGACACAATTTTTGCACGCCTAAAACACTAAACTAAACTAAACACTATTTTTAACACTCATGATATTTTTGATGCCATTTTTGTTATTTAAACTAGTAAAAAAACTGTTAAAAAAGTTCCGTCTTGGACGTCCGTGTTTCTGTATGTTACGGATTATTTTCTTGTTATCACGATAACAACCGAAATACTTTACTAATTGAGTTTTTTTTTATCTCTTACGCTTCAGTATAATTAGAAATAGAACCCTTTCAATTTTCACGGTCTGATTCGATGTGGTTTAATTGTTATTAAATATTAAATAAACAATTTTAGCACAACGCCATCTAGCGCAATTACAGCTAAGTAATTCTTTTTTTTTTTTTGTTAGATGGCGTTGTTCGAAAAGTTTTAAAAAATTAAGTCATAGGTCGAAATTAAAATTAAAACGAAACCATATTTTTTATAATATAATAAAAGCGCGTGAGGCGTGCACTTTAGGATTTTCCAATTTTTTTTTAGTCTTAGCCGATAGACACACAGAACAGACGTAGGGCGTAGACGTAGCGTCTGTTATTATTCAAAACTAGCGCAAGTTCCTTAGCGCCACTTAAGAGAGAGAAAGAGAGTCGTTTCCGCTCGACCGATTTTGTGCAAACTTCACATAAACCATCTACTAAATAGTCCGAATAAAGCCTTAAACATTTGGTTTGGATAGGTGAGCCCGTTCTTGAGTTATAAAATTACATCGAAAAGTGGCATTGATTTTTATATATTGATGTATAGAAAAGACAAGGCGCATATAAGATTAGCGTCCTATGATTAAACACACGGAAAAGACAGATCGGACTCGACGAGGGAAGGGCAAAAAGAGTTGTGGGTCGGGTCTTTCGCAGGCATCCCGTCCGTGCACTCTTTTATAAGTGTTTCAAAGGTGTCGACAGCGCCCCGTCTATGCTCTCTCTGCGCTACGTCCCCGTCTTGCGTCTTTCCTATGTCTCCAGTCCCTTACAATACAATAACTGCATTGGTACAAACTACAAAAGTTTGCCACATTGCCATTACACCTCAAACAGAGACAAGTAACCAATTATTTTAGTGCACGCACACACAATAATTTGGCCGATATTTTTTATGTTACCTAGTTGTCCGTATAAGGTCTATTGGATACTTATGATAAGTCGTATTTACATTTGTTTTTTTTTATATCCGTGTAAAATATTATAAATGCATAAGTAGGTCTATTTTTTTCTGTTTCTTTTCTATGGTTATACCACAGGCAGGACAGCCTTAGACTTATTAACTTTCTCGTTGCGTGATAGAAATAAATATTAATAATATTAACACGCAAACATGCATATTTTTCTAGAATTCGCTGGATGTTTCGACTGGGTTGCATGAAACGATAGCGATCTGCTTCTGACCACGAATCTGTGAGACCCGTATGTGTTTAATACTTATAGACTAAAGTCGATCCACAGACAATACGGTACACTGTGACTGATTTTTAGGGAAGGACTTAAGGTTTTATTTATTAACATCCCTACAATAACCTTATTTAGGGATTTTGGCGGGACCAGCGACAGAAGCGGTCCTCACTACTTTATTTTTTTTTATAACTAGTGTATTTTCGAGTGTTTATGTGTAAAAATGATGGTTTCTTAATCATAAAAGCATCGACAACGTGCACAAGTGTTGTGAAATTGGATATCTCAGTGGAACGTGGTATTTTCTGTTTCCTTCCAAAATCTACAATTTACC
Organism: Thumatha senex; assembly: GCA_948477245.1. Classification (NCBI taxonomy): domain Eukaryota; kingdom Metazoa; phylum Arthropoda; class Insecta; order Lepidoptera; family Erebidae; genus Thumatha; species Thumatha senex. The sequence continues at coordinate 10,331,551 of OX419750.1, read as the reverse complement.
TGCAGTAAAATTTACCATCATTTTACTGCAGTAGAATTTTTAACAAACCTATACATGAGTACGCTGCTATCTACAAGAATAATTTACTTATTTCGAATAAAAAATTTCATACTATCGACTTGAAAATGAACGTAGTATAATTGAATAAGATTTTTACTTTTGACATAAAAACGAAATTGACATAACAAGTAAGATTTAAAATTACTTGATTCTGGCATTGCTCAACCCGAGAAAGTCGAAGAAGAAGAAGAACCAGTAAAAGTCAAAGCACCAGTACTTGATAGTAGTTTACTACCAGTTTCGATAATCAATCTAAACTTTAACTAAATATTTTAGTTGTCATCATATGGACATCTCTATTGAAGAGGGTGAGGGTCCCTGACTGTATCTAGAGTGAAGGTACCCAAAACACTCGCGGTATTACTTCGCTGAAAATCATGACTATCCTCTGTTCAAAGTACGACCAGCCGTGGATTCATGACTCTGAAACTAAGTAAATGTCTCTAATAGTATCTAACTAAAGGTCAAAATACTGAAATCTGAGTACAATGCGACAATACGCATTGCATTTGCATTGCATGAAAAATGGCGGGTAGTGCAGCAAATGTCAAAAACGTCAATACGTTTTTGACATTTCGCTGCAGTACACGCCATTTTATAAAAAAAGGGACATGTGCGACCATGTTGATGACTCCAGTTCACTTATTATACTGCTAGGCAGTCATGAAGCTTGAGCTTGCATGAGCGATATTACGTTCCGCTGCAGACTTTGTTTGAATATGTTAGTCTGTATAATAATTTCTTCTATCCAGCTAAAACCATTCCATGATCAACTTCAGCGGGATTGTATTGACCAGAAAAAGGTAACTTAGATCTTTGACCAATCTCATTGGGAGAAGTATTGTACGCAGTCACAACGATACCGCGATCTACGTCATATAAACTAAAAATATTGGGGCCTGGTGGAGGTCGTCCGAAGGCTACTAAATTTGGCTTTGTTGCTTTACTTGAAGTGTCTAGCAGATTCTTCTTGTCGTTGTCAACTTCACGAGTATCACGAGAATGGGCAACTGGAGCTTCATATCTGAAAATACACAGTTCAGATTAAATTTAATTTCTTTTTATACCAACGAGGTGGGAGACAAGCAAACGGCCATCCTGACAGAAAATGATCACCGTAGCCTACAGACGATTGCAGCACCAGAGACCATGTAAAAACCTAAGACCTCTCTTAAAGAACCCCCTACTGTAGTCGTTCGGGAAAACCCAAGCAGGGAGTTCATTCCACAAGTTTTAGATTATTCTGTAAACGGATCCCATCAATATCTGCGCTCCTAAAAAAGCCTCACAGATGAGCTAATACAGATTATACGTAAAAACATTAAAACTCTGATTCAAATATGGACAAATACTTGTTCTGACTCTGAATTGCAGGTCCCAATGTCGTGTGTGTTACTTACTGCACCACCGATCCCCTCTTATGGAGACAGTACCCTGGCTGCTTGACCATGGGATGAGACTCTGGCGTGGGCAACCACAGGTGTTGGAAGATTAGAAAAAAGTCGCTTCCGACAAAGCCGTATAAAACAAGTCACAAAATAATTGGATTCTTTCGACCAACGAAATAAGTATCCCACGCTTAAAATGGACTTAAAGGTGAGCTGGATTAAGTCCAAGGAATGCGAGAATCATAAAAAGTAATCAATTAACATACCTATCTCCAAAAACGCCAGAATCCAACATGCTAGAATCTTTAAACTCCGTTAATCTTTCGGAAGTACTTAAATCGAGAGGGAATCCATCACTTTCATTGAAGTAAGACCTAAAACAAAATGAAAATCCAGTTTATTCAATCAAGATTATATCAGCCTAATAACGCCCACAGGCTTAGGGCATAGATCTACATATCTATCTTCACTCTGTATCCCTGACGAAGAAGTCAGACAGAAAGAGGAGTAGTCAGATCACCAGGCTTCGCAACCCATGCATACTTCTTTCGCTTCCTGCTGATGAGAGAGGGATGAGAGTGGAAAGAGAATACCTGACGTAATTATTGAAAAAATATTAATTATAAGATATGTGCTAAGGAAGTAATGTAAGAAGTCAATGGGTAACCCTCAATACGCCTGCTAATAAACATAGAACTTTGGACCTTTTATACCAGTTATGCCCCTAGTCTTATAATCTCAGTTATGTTTAATATCTATAATATATTATGTTTAATATAATCTCTATGTCGTCAATGGTGATCCTTAACCGATGCCTTTTCCAAACATCGAGTAGTTTTGACGCGGTAAAGTATAAAAAAAGTACGTAGATTTCAGTTGACAGCAGAACGCTGCAGTTTATACCAAACACTTATTCGCTGCGTCTATTCTTGACATCGCTATGTTATCCAAACATAAAATTTGTTTTTTTTTTATTTGAAAATTTATAATTTTTTCGATCACGAGCTGGACTCTAACCAGCGTCTTCTGATTCAACGCACCAGACGCGTTTACCAACTACACCACTTTAGCACCGTAATAAGTGCCGGTCGATGGCGCATTAAGACGTTAACAGATGGATTAATTCGTCAGTTTCCCGCAGGTTACTTTAAAAATTCTAATTTAGAAAAAGTTAGCATGCTAAGTTACAATTTAAAATTGTTTCTAATAATTATTAATTGTCTCCGTTTTAACTCCACTGGTACGGGAAAAATGCTATTGATGTCCGACCGTCCGTCTGTCCGTCCATTTAGTCTACAGGTCGCATTTCTCTTTGGATTTGCATGCAACTTGGCATGGACAATCCCTGATGTAGCCAACAACTTTAAGCGAGGGGGTTTTTCGATCAGGGGAGAATGGAGGCAGGGGCGGGGATGTTTGATTGCAATTATTTGATTTCAACCTTAGATATGACTATAAATAGGTGCACTTGCCGTCCCCGGTAAGTCTAAATGGAGATTAGAGCTTTGCCGTCACCATTTTTGAACACGAACTTTCGGTGATTAATCCTCCATGATATTTTTTCTAATATCTATGGCTAGATGTCGTATTATGGGTCAAATTTGAGGGGTTTGGGATAGATATCCCAAAAAAAACGTGTTAACCTGTCGACTAGTGCCACCTTGTAAAGCAGAGTATTACAAAAGTTTTGACAACCTGGAGGGTAAGGTTTCCTTTTACCTATCCTACATCGCTTTCCTTTACAATTAGTAGAGGTTATCCTTGACCGTTGTGCGTTAGGATTGACGAATCGAGGGCGTGTGGTGGGATCCTCCTGCCCTCCTTTATTATCGTTCTACGATGGATTTCCGCCTTATTACGCCGGACTCAATTAGTTATGTTTCAACTATTTGTTTGTATTTCAAGTTAGTAGTAGTACTATTTGTACCCTGGCAGTACCAACCAATATTCGAAGGTCGTAAAGTTACAAATCTGGAGACTCGGGGTCATCATTCTTATCAAAAATAGTTAGTTTAATTATTACTTGCCAGTCGTAGGTATCTTACTCATAAGTCTAGATAACCTATAAATATAATAAAAGATCTTGGTACAAAAACAGTGTAAACACATTATTGAACCCATTTTTTAAGTTCCGTAGTAACACAAATAACCTCATTTAAAAGTAGTAGGTAATCAAGGATGTTGGAAAGTCGGAAGTGAAGCAGTCGTGGCCCCGCTAACTCAGTGTTCTGTAAACGATCGGTATAGCTGGTCCCTGGATGGGTGATCACTTTGTGGCATTTACATTTGCGAGCGTTTCCGTGCCTCGGAAGGCACGTTAAGCCGATGGTCCCGGGTGTCAGTAAAATGGCAGTCGTTATGCCCAGTTGAAGGCCTTATGGGCGGCTTGAAAAATTTCAACAGCAGGTCGCCAGGCCTGCGCCTGTTCATTTCGAAATGAAATGAAGAAAAAAACACGGCAATAGGCTCACCACCTGCTACGTAGGACAAAAATGCATGCGGTGAAAAGTGGGCGTAAAGTATGCCTCTGCCTACCCCACAAAGTGGTCACTGGTCACCCATCCGTGGCCAGCCATAGATCAAGAGTCTGCGGGGCCACGAGCGCTTATATGTACGATCTATCTTTCCTACTAAAGTACTTGGTCAAATCGTTCATCACGCATCTTTATGCACAATCAATTGCGAGAAACATTGTTTACAATATATACACAATACCAACATATATTATGTTGTAAATCTTCGATGAATCGATATTATTTATGTGACAATTCTCGAAATCGATGTTAGACAAATGCATCTGGTAATTCCCGCGCTAAAAGTCTATCACAATATAAGATAGTAACAATATCAAAGTGGGTGTCCCAAACAAGATCTCCGGGTGAATTTCGGGATAGCCCGACTAATTTTGTACTTAACGGAGGTCCTTTTTCAAGAGGAGCGTCAAGCTACGTCGGAACCTGCTCTGGCACTGCCAAAATGCACTGCGTTAGATTCGAAGCTAATCGGGCTATCCCGAAATTCACACGTGAGTATAACCGTTTAGTTTGTAATAATAAACAACGCTCTCGAAAGTTATTATTCTAAGATCTCCGGGATCCAAGTGACTTTACCAGCTAACTGTGCACCTGCTGATTGATTGATGAGGCACGGCATAAATAAAAATAAATAAAAATATCTTTATTTTGCATAGACCATTTTAACGGCGCTTACAAAATGTCATACACTATTTAAAATATTTACCACCGGTTCGGAACGCGGCCCACCTGAGAAGAACCGGCAAGAAACTTAGGAAGGCTTTTTTTTTGATGGCCTATTTACAATTTAATATTATTTCACTTTGCCAGCAGATCATTTCCAGGCGTCCCTGTCCTGCAAATAGTCTGTAACGGAGTAAAAACCTTTTTCATCAGATGGCAGACGCTCCCAACAATGCCTAAGATGCCTATGATGCCTAAGATGAAGAAGAAATAGGTAGGTATATCGACATAGGTGTTTCTCAATGCTCGTCATAACACAAAGACCATCCGTTATCGGACGAAGTCAATACAACGCAATTAATGCTCATAACTGCCTCTGTGGCGCGGTGGGAGTGTATCCGACTGCTACGCAAGAGGTCGTGGGTTCGATTACCACCCAGGATAAAACTTTGTGTGATGAGCACGATGTCTGGGTGTTATTTATCTTATGGATGTATTTAGAAATATATTAGTATGTTTATCAGTTATCTGGTTACCATAGTAAAAGCTCTGCTTAGTTTGGAATCAGATGGCGTTGTGTGGGTTGTTCCAACGATATTTATTTTATTTCTTATTTATTTATGTCAATCTTAAGAATGCAGAAAGGAAAGTAGGAACTGTTGGAGAGCGTTTTGTGAGGGGGTCGAAAAGCAACCAGATGCTGCACGACTGATGAAAACGCTCTCCAAGGTCAACTCCTGCAAACTAGGCAGCATAAAGAACGGGGAAGAATTAGTGACTGATCCCGAAAAGATTCTGGAGATCATGCTCAAAACTCACTTCCCCGAAGGCAAGAGACACACAGATAATACAACGCCAGTCGACTCAGTTAACATCGAGAGCGTAATGCTGGACAGTTGTATAACAGAGGAACATCTGAGATGGAGTGTCAAATCGTTTCAGCCTTATAAGGCTGCTGGACCAGATGGGATACTTCCGAAGATGCTGCAGACGGTAATAAACCACATAAGCGAAGACCTACTTGCTCTGTACAACAGCAGCATTAAGTCAAGATACATCCCAAAGAAATGGAGAGAGGTCAGAGCAGTCTTCATACCGAAACCTGGTAAATCATCTTACCAGGAGGCAAAGGCCTTTAGGTGTATCAGTCTCTCCTCTTTCCTACTCAAGACACTGGAAAAAATACTAGACAGGATAATAAGAGAACAAATAGATAAAAGTGAATCACCTCTGCACCTAAATCAACATGCGTACATGGAGGGCAGATCAACGGATACAGCCCTCCACAACCTGGTGAACAGGGTGCAGAGATCGATAGAAAACAAGGAATATGCACTAGGATGCTTCTTTGACGTCGAGGGAGCCTTCGACATGGCCACTTCCGAATCGATAGAAGCTACCCTCGACCGCGAAGGAATAGATAAAGACATATCAGAATGGGTGAAACTAATGCTGAGGCACCGACTGATACAGGCAGAGATGGCAGGCGTGACCCTAAAAGTAAAGGCAAGCAGAGGCTTCCCACAGGGAGGATGCCTATCGCCTTTACTATGGTGCCTGCTAATAGATGAACTTATCAAGAAAATTAACAGTTTGCATATATACACACAGGCATATTCCGACGACGGCGTGCTCTTGGTCACCGGCAAGGTGCCAAGTGTTATGTGCGACATCATGAACAGAGGACTGAAGGTAGCTCTAACATGGTGCAAAAGCAAAGGGTTAAACTTGAATCCCGACAAGACAAAGGTAGTGACATTTACGAATAAAAGGAGGAAAGACAATTTTGGACCGGTGAGACTGAACAACCACACCCTGGAGGTGGTTGAGAATATCAGATACCTGGGAGTCAATTGACTTTTAAGACTCACATAAAGAACACATGCACAAAAGCCAAAATGGCGTTGTTGCAATGTAAAAGTGCAATAGGAAGAACCTGGGGAACGAAACCAGCAACAGTCATAAGGATATATAAATCAATTATCCTACCCAGAATACTGCACGGGGCCATAGTATGGTGGCACAAGGCAGCGAACAAGACAAACAAAATAGAATTAGACAAGGTACAGAGGCTGGCGGCCCTGATGACAACAGGTGCTATGAGGACAACTCCCACAGCTGCGCTAGAGATCGTATTGGGACTCCATCCTCTGGATCTAGAAATTAAAAAGAAAGCAATTGAACAATGGTTTAAATTGAAAAGCGTGGGCCTATGGAGAGGTAATCCTCAAGATGGCGGACATGCTAGTATCAATAAGAAATAAGAAGATAAATTGTCAATGATTCTCTCTAACAATGACCTAATCAACAAGGAGAGGGTTTTTGACAAAAAGTATAGAATACATATAGGACAAAGAGAGAGCTGGCAGACGGAAGACACCGGAGGCGTCATCTGCTACACTGACGGCTCTAGAAAGGAATCTACTAAGCTCTCCGGCTCCGGAGTGCACATACAATGTGCAAATGGAACGGAGATTAATAGATCAATACGGTTAGGCAAATTCGCAAGTATCTTTCAGGCGGAAATATGCGCCATCACAGAGTGTGCGCAAACTATACATCGCCATACAGACATAAAAAAGGTGACTATCTACAGTGACAGTCAAGCAGCATTGAAAGCCCTAAATAAAGTAGAGACAATGTCAGCAACAGTCAAGGAGTGCAAAAAATCACTCGAAAAGCTGGCGGAAAGAACTGAAGTCTACGTTGCCTGGGCCCCGGACATGAGGGAGTCCCGGGCAATGAACTAGCGGACAAACTAGCCCAGGAAGGGACTGACGAATGCGTGATCGGACCGGAGCCATGGCTTCCAATCGCTCATAAGATCACGAAAGGAGTAATTACCAGAAGCATAACAGTAGAAACCAACCTCAGATGGAGGTCCTCGATAGGCATGAGACAGTCGAAGATCTTCATCAGAGGAAAGGATGCGAAAAGGACAAGCCGTCTGGTCAAACTTACCAGAGCAAATATGAGGCTTGTCATAGAGATCATCACAGGACACTGTCGCCTCAACAGGCACCTAACAGTGATAGGAGTAATGGATGACCCATTATGCCCAGAATGCATGGAGGAAGAAGAAACCAGCTTCCACCTACTAGCTGAGTGCCCCATGTATTCGTTAACAAGATGGGAAATTATGGGCACCGACAGACTAGGAGAAGAAGACATAAAACATCTGAAGGTGGATCAGATAGTAAGCTTCTGCAAGGAAACAAGAAGGTTCGACGGGGCGCCGTGAAGACTGCTGGGATACCCAATCCAAACCGCAAGGAGGAGATTTCGGGGAAATGAGCGAAGTGGGCGGCAAGAGATGCGGTCGGATCGCTCGCTCGGCGGTGCCGGCGTCCCCAACAAGAAAATAATAATAATAATGTCAATCTTAAAACGACTAAAATCACACAATCACAACGAAAGGAAATTCTTAGGACTCTGAAAAGACTTGGTCATTAGCTCAGCACGCTTTACTGGATTTTTCTCTAACCCGAATAGTAGAATGAGTAAAAAACGACAATAATTATGAAAAAAATATACCATGACATATTTTTTTTATGAAACTATATTTTAAGGCGGCCCTAAGTCGTCAGGGCCACTAGTAAGTTTTAACCAAACAGTAAACATAAAATATATCGCTTTCTACATACATACATATTGTCACGCCTTTGTCCCCGAAGGGGTAGGCAGAGGCATATTAAACGCCCACAATTCACCGTATGCATTTTTGTCCCACGTGGTGAGCCCATTGCTGTGTTGAAATGGACAGGCGCAGGCTGTGGCGACCTATTGTTGAAATATTTTAGGCCGCCCAAAAGGCCTTCAACCTGGCTTAACGACTGCCATTTTATTGGCAGCCGGGACAAACGGCTTAACGTGCCTTCCGAAGCACGGAACGGGTGTGGGTCTAAAGGGCCGAATAAATAAAATATTATTTAATTTTAACAGTATATTCTTTCATCTCTATTTAAATAAATAAATATCCATCACGCCTTATCCCCGAAGGGGTGGCAGAGGCATATTATATGCCTACTTTTCACCGTGTGGATTCCTGTCCCACGTAATAGGTGGTGAGCCCATTGCCGTGTTGAAATAGACAGACGCAGGTTGTGGCTACCTGCTGTTGAAATATTTTAAGCCGCCCATAAGGTTTCAACCAGGCTTAACGACTGCCATTTTACTGGCAACCGGGACCAACGGCTTAACGTGCCTTCCGAAGCACGGAAACGCTCGCAAATGTAAATGCCACAAAGTGGTCACCCATCCGAGGACCAGCCATAGTGAAAGTTGCGTAACTCAGTGATCGTTTACAGAACACTGAGACTGCGGGGCCACGAGCGCTTCAATCAAGTCGCTTTATTTATTTTATTTATTTAAAAGAAAAAAAAACATAAATATAATTCGCAAAAGTAATAGCAGGTATTATGGTTATTAATTTTTAAAAGAATTCAAAAGTCATACTGCTAAATTGGCTTACAGTACAGCTTATCAAAAAACTTATATAGCTGATATAAAATTATTTACTGTGAAAAAAAACAACGGTACAAGACTCATCGCATCTATAATGAGGAAACAAGAAGGTTCGACGGGGCGCCGTGAAGACTGCTGGGATACCCAATCCAAACCGCAAGGAGGAGATTTCGGGGAAATGAGCGAAGTGGGCGGCAAGAGATGCGGTCGGATCGCTCGCTCGGCGGTGCCGGCGTCCCCAACAAGAAAATAATAATAATAATGTCAATCTTAAAACGACTAAAATCACACAATCACAACGAAAGGAAATTCTTAGGACTCTGAAAAGACTTGGTCATTAGCTCAGCACGCTTTACTGGATTTTTCTCTAACCCGAATAGTAGAATGAGTAAAAAACGACAATAATTATGAAAAAAATATACCATGACATATTTTTTTTATGAAACTATATTTTAAGGCGGCCCTAAGTCGTCAGGGCCACTAGTAAGTTTTAACCAAACAGTAAACATAAAATATATCGCTTTCTACATACATACATATTGTCACGCCTTTGTCCCCGAAGGGGTATGCAGAGGCATATTAAACGCCCACAATTCACCGTATGCATTTTTGTCCCACGTGGTGAGCCCATTGCTGTGTTGAAATGGACAGGCGCAGGCTGTGGCGACCTGTTGTTGAAATATTTTAGGCCGCCCAAAAGGCCTTCAACCTGGCTTAACGACTGCCATTTTATTGGCAGCCGGGACAAACGGCTTAACGTGCCTTCCGAAGCACGGAACGGGTGTGGGTCTAAAGGGCCGAATAAATAAAATATTATTTAATTTTAACAGTATATTCTTTCATCTCTATTTAAATAAATAAATATCCATCACGCCTTATCCCCGAAGGGGTGGCAGAGGCATATTATATGCCTACTTTTCACCGTGTGGATTCCTGTCCCACGTAATAGGTGGTGAGCCCATTGCCGTGTTGAAATAGACAGACGCAGGTTGTGGCTACCTGCTGTTGAAATATTTTAAGCCGCCCATAAGGTTTCAACCAGGCTTAACGACTGCCATTTTACTGGCAACCGGGACCAACGGCTTAACGTGCCTTCCGAAGCACGGAAACGCTCGCAAATGTAAATGCCACAAAGTGGTCACCCATCCGAGGACCAGCCATAGTGAAAGTTGCGTAACTCAGTGATCGTTTACAGAACACTGAGACTGCGGGGCCACGAGCGCTTCAATCAAGTCGCTTTATTTATTTTATTTATTTAAAAGAAAAAAAAACATAAGTATAATTCGCAAAAGTAATAGCAGGTATTATGGTTATTAATTTTTAAAAGAATTCAAAAGTCATACTGCTAAATTGGCTTACAGTACAGCTTATCAAAAAACTTATTATCTCTAATTACCTTTAAAGCACAAATAAGCTGATATAAAATTATTTACTGTGAAAAAAGACAACGGTACAAGACTCATCGCATCTATAATGATTTCAATCGCCTGAGAAGAACCGGCAAGAAATTTTGGAAGTCTTTTTTGATGGCCTATTTACAATATATTATTTTACTATGCCAACAGATCATTTCCACGCGGCCCTGTCCTGCAAATAGTCTTTAACAGCGTAATAACCTTAGTCACAAAGCTTTTATTTAACTAACTAACTAACTATCTTCACGCTGTATCCCTGACGGGGTAGTCAGAGAGGACAGATCGCCAGGCTTCGCGATCCATGCATACTTCTTTCGCTTCTTCGAGATTCATCAATCGCTTCATACACGCACGTCTGGGTATCCGAGTACTTTTGACCTTTCCGTTTTTGAGCAATCTGCTCACGTGGTCTTCATATGTAAGTCTCGGCCTTCCCTGACTCCTTCTACCCTCTACTTTTGAACAATATATATTCTTCGTCAATCGTTCCTCACTCATTCGTTCATTCGCTTTTTTTTAAATTAACTATTAAAATTTAAATTATGGTAAATTTCTCAGATCACAGGGAAGCTTGTTGTAAAAGTGTAAACATTTACCCTGGAAAGAATCGCCAATCTTATGTCGACTGTGGTGAACTGAAAGATTGTTTTTATATCTATGTTTATATTATATTTATCACAGAGTTTAGAAAACTCTGTACTATCTTTTCTTTGAAAATATTTAAACGGCTTTTCTTGACTGATTCATTGCTTCTTTAGTTGTTAAGTTGTGTGATAAAGGGCTGCAATGTTATTCTTAAAAGTGATTATAATCTTCTTCATCTTAAGTGTTTTCCCAGTTGTTCCCAAACCCTTCCCGGATATAGAGCCTACTTTTATTTGGCTGAAAATGAAAATGAAAAATCTTTTTTCATGTAGGTCACAAAGTTACACTTATGAAAGTCAAAATTATTGCTTCTACATTTACATTTACTGCCAGATTCGCAAAGCAATATAAGTAAAGCCTGAAGAAGAACCTGGCTATAAAACTCATGGCCACTCTTTTCTAACATTAGTTTGATTTACATGATATTTGACCAATTATTTAGTAGATTATGAATTTCTACTAAAGAAACAAAATCAATGTTGTGTTTAAAATCTATCAAAATGAGAGCGAGTTCAGAGGGCAGCCCCACCCTTTAAAAAGAAGAATCTGGCAAGAAAGTTCATAGATGCTCTTTTTAAATGTAGGTATGGCTTACAACATTAAAATTTCACTTACATTGTTCCTTTGGATTTATGTGAGACCAGCCGACTAAAGTCTGCCTTAAATGTAAATAATATTATTTGTAATAATTGCTATAACAGCAGGCTGCTGGGAGCAGCTTAGATATGGCAACGGCTTGAAATTTTGAGCATTACTGGAAGCGACAGGCGTCTGACCTGCCAACCCCGGAAGGGCGCCTACGTCTTTGGAGGAGTTTGCACGGGAACTTCTCGAATAAAACACGCTTGCTCTATATTATTTTCCAAAACTAGTGCATTAACCTTGTTTTATGTGTAAAAATGGTAGTTTCTTAGACATAAAAGTTGTGTAAACGTGCTATAGTGAAAGACAGTGATATATTGCTGTAAAATACTATTTTACATCTTGCTGCGCAAATTCCACTGAAGGCCTCATTAACGCTACTATCAAGTTAATGGGGTACGATTGACTTTGACTTAAGACTATACTTGACTAAAACGTAGATGACGGGGATATTGTAGATAATAATATGAAGAAATACGAAATAAATAAGATTTTGCCTTAGTAACCAGGCCATGAAATAATTATATAAAAAATACGTCTTCGTCGGTCGCTTGGGCCCCGGAGATCTTAGAGCGACCCTCAAAGGGGATTCTTTCGATCTGACGGACCTTTGAAAATGCCGTAAGGCGAAACCGGTCAGATTTAAATAATAAATAAGTGGAACAGTACAAGTGTTTTAGTTCAAGATGTCTTTCTGAGGAGGTACCTCGAGCGCCCGGCACTAAACAGGAAGCAAAGTAACCATGTGGTTTTACCAGTTTCGGGCATAAACGCCGTAAGGATTTTCACGTGTTAAAAAAAGGTACTAATTAATATCGACAATAGACGCTGATTTTCAGCTGTAATTTAGTTGTTATCTAAAGGTCTCTATAACCTCATTTTTTAAACAATTTTAATCAAGAAGTAACTGTATAATTCTGGTTTGTATTCATGTTCTGATCCAAAAATATAACATAAAACATAGGTATTATTTATAAACAACTTTAGTGATATGAATTTATATAGATAAGTTCGCATAGTAACATAGTTCGCAAGAAAGAAGCGCTAGTGGTCCCACGGACTCAGTGTTCTGTAAACAATCACTGCGTTAAGCAACTTTCACTATGGCTGGTCACAGATGGATGACCACAGATGGGTGACCACTTTGTAGCATTTGCATTTGCCAGCGTTTCCATGCTTCGGAAGGCACATGGCATAACATGGCAGTCGTTAAGCCAAGTAGAAACCTTACGGGCGGCTTGAAAAATTTCAACCTCAGGTAGCCACAACCTGCACCTGTCTATTTTAACACGGCAATGGTCTCACCACCTATTACGTAGGACAGGAAAACATGGTGAAAAGTGGGCATATAATATGCCTCTGCGACAAATTAAACCTAATACTTAGGTAACACTGCCAAAAGAAATGCCTTATTATCCTATACGCTGAAGACTAAGGAATTTGTACATCATAACAGTCAAGTGGAACCCGGACTTGTCCTTATCTATGATGTGTCTGTGACTTGGAATGTTACCGGAAAAAAAGGTTAGAATGATAATTAATATGGCTTAAAAAAGACCACAGATTAATATAACTTAGTTTAATCCTACTAATATTATAAAAGCGAAAGTTTGTAAGTATGGATGGATGGCACAATAGTTCCGGAAGGGACGCAGTGCCACGGTATTTACCGACCCCGGAAAAGATAAGATAAGTATGGATGGATGTTTGTTACTCTTTCACGCAAAATCTACTGAATGGATTTTGATGAAACTTTACAATAATATAGCTTACACATCAGAATAACGCATAGGCTATTTTTTATATCGGGAACAAGTTCCTGTGGGAAACAGTATCGGTAAAAATTAACCACGCGTGCGGAGCCGTTGGCGTCACCGTCGCTTCGCATTGAATATCCATTCCAACCAAGTAGTTTTAGGCAAATTAAAATATAATATATACTTATAAAAATCTAGTGGCCTGGTGCTTGTTTGACACTTTGCTTACTGAGCTTGACTTTTTGTTTAAGTATATTTGGTCCATCGGAGGATTAAATAGCAAATCAACGTTTGCCGGGTCAGCTATAATCGAACTTCAAAGAAGTAGCTATTAGCGGGATTTATTCGTCTTACATTTGAACAGATAACAAAAGTATGAATTTGCCATTACTATTTATTCCTACCCCAATGGCCATTACTCATCACGTGAAAGCTAAGAAAGTGTCAAGGATACAACTTTTTTTTTAATTGCTTGTACTCGCATAAATTCGCCATTCGTCATTCCCATGTTTCCGTCGTGATACCTACCTAAATCAAGGTTAAAACCTTACTTACATTCAACTTTTTTATTTTGAAACCTATGATTTATTTATTTATGGAAGTATGATTATTATATGATATTATAAAAATTGTTCCGACTTAAAAATACTGGGGAAATCTAGCCACTTTTAGTCTATTATTATTTATCTATCACGACTTATCCCCGAAGGGTGGCAGATGCATACTATAAGCCCACTTTTCACAATATACAATGTGTTAAGAAAACCCTGTCCGATCCGTGAAGGTATTGGTGATTGATATCGAGATGTGATTTTATTCGTGTAATCCTTTTTAGAAATTACCCTAAAAAATTACCCCAAAAATTGACCCCGAATAAACTAAATTAAAAATTAATATAATGTGGTAGCTTACATGGCAACACAGGGAAAGGGCTATTCGGAAATGCAAGGTCGAAAGGTCAGCTTACACCTGCCGGCGGTTTCTTTTGATATCACATACACTCGTCGCCGCATGCCAACAAAGGTGTAATCAGTTTTTGAAAATTTGCTATATTTTAAGGAAATAGGACTAGGTCTGATTCAAAAAACACGTATTTAAAAAAAATATAACTAATTTATACTTATAAATAATATGATTGTATTTTTTTTTTGGTTATGTTATTGAAGTGCCTATGTGCCCCTTTCGGGTCGGTCAAGGTTTTCTTAACACATTGTATATTCCTGTCCCACGTAACAGGTGGTGAGCCTATTGCCGTGTTGAAATAGACAGACGCAGGTTGTGACTACCTGCTGTTGAAATTTTCCAAGCCGCCATAGGCCTTCAATTTGACTTAACGACTGCCATGTTACTGACAACCGGGACCAACGGCTTAACATGGATTTCCGAAGCACGGAATCGCTCGCAAATGTAAATGCTACAAAGTGATCACCCATTCGTGATCAGCCGTAGCGAAAATTGCTTAACGCAGTGATCGTTAACAGAACACTGAGTCCGCGGAACCACGAGCGCTTTCTTTCAGTCGCTTCCTTTTAGTCTAAATGTTGATTATTGAAAACCGAGAATATTTCCTTAACTTTGCCTATATGATATGAATGTAATATAAATATAGGTACTTACATTAGAAAAATGGCGGTAAATAAAGACCAATTCAGAACTATTCCACGTTTCATAATGTAGTAATCACTGCGAAACTTTCACTTCAAATGTGCTAAGTCAACACAAATCATAGTTTTTATACTACACGTATATTCGAAACTAAATTTAAAGCCCATAAAAGGAGCTAATCACATATTTATTATATAATTTTAATTGCCACTCAATCCTAGTTCGTGTACAAATTATTATGTCTTTCAAAATTAATATACTTTTCCAGACCACTTCATTTGACAGTGTTCTTATCATTTTCGTTTAAAAAATGCTTAAATTGTACTAAGTAGGTATGTACTTAGCTCACGTCACTGAACAGCATAACCAAGTTTTACCGGCTATTCCCGATATAATTTGTCCTTTTAAGGATAGACCCGCGTTACACGTTATCTTGGGTCGAATTAATAAACGTTGCGTCACGGGGAAATGAAATGCCACTTCTACTTTTATTCACGAGCACTTTTTTCGAACGAAACGAACGAAATAATACACTTTTTATACAAGAACACGTTCGTCCGTGACAAATGTCTTACACAATTAAATTTATCACTGAGTATATAATCACTCTGAAGTCTCTCAAGTACTTTATAAATTACTGGTCTTGTTATTATCGGAATTTCCAACGTAATGGTGCGGAGTTTGATCAGTGATATATCGGTGACAAGGCAGACGGACATTGTATTCCACTTACAATCATCATCATCTTTTCAGCGTCAAACAAGGTTGTGTGTTATTTTGACTGCCTCGGTGACGCAGTGATAGTGTATGCGACTGCCGCGACTGAGGTCCCGGGTTGGATTCCTAGATCAGAAAATAATATATTTGTGTGATCCACAAATGTTTGTTTCGGGGTTGGGTGTTGCCTATGTATAATATGTATGTATTTAGAAATATATAAGTATGTTTATCTGTCATCTAGATCCTATAACACAAGCTTATTATTAGCTTACTTTGGGCCAGACGGCGCTGTGTAAAAAAAGTGTACCACAATATTTATTTATTTTATTTATTTACTCTTACGGGGTCTCGGCGTAACATTTGACAAATTTGTGCACCTGCAAGCGGTGCACTTGCTGATTCATCTTCATGTTAGTGTACTCCCAGTTGTTTTCAAACCCTACTATTTCTAAGCCTACTAATTCAATGGCGTCAGAAGAGAATAGAAATCGTCGCTCAATAGAGAGCCGACAGAAAAAAAGGGACAGTTTTCGTAGTTCACTAATACAATTTTCTGTAGTAGCTGACGTTCAGGGACACAGCGTGAATATAGTTAGTTAGAAATATACTGCTTAAGGTATTATATAGGTCTGTGAATAAGTACCCCAGTCAGGTGCCTACTATTCGTCTGCAGTAATTAGCGTAATTGTCTGAAAAAAGGAGTGACGCCCACTGACAGGCTTGGTTGTGTAAAATATTTGACTTCCTCGATGGCGCAGTGGTAGTGTATGCGACTGCCTGAGGTCCCGGGTTCGATTCCCGGGTTGGAAAAAATATTTGTGTGATCCACAAATGCTTGTTACGGGGTTTGGGTGTTTTCTATATAATATGTATGTATTTAGACATATATTTAAGCATGTGTATCAGTTGTCTAGATCTCATAACACAAGCTTATATTAGCTTACTTTGAGCTAGAACACGCTGTGTAAAAAAAAATGTAAAGAAAAGGCGTCTCTAGTATAAAGCGAGCAAGTGTCATTAATCCCTTACTCCGTGATTGAATGACATTTGAAAGACATAAAATATGTGAAGCGCTCGTGGCCCTGCTGACTCAGTTTTCTGTAAACTAACACTGCGTTAATCAACTTTGGCTATTGCTGGTCACGGATAGACCAATTAGTAGCATTTACATTTGCGAGCGATTCCGTGCTTCAGAAATCCAGGTTAAGCCGTTGGTCCCGGTTGTCAGTAACATGGCAGCCAAGTTGAAGACCTTATTGGCGGCTTGAAAATTTTAACAGCATGTAGCCACAACCTGCATCTGCCTATTTCAACACAGCAATAGGCTCACCAGTTATTACGTGGGACAGGAATACACACTGTGAAAAGTGAGCGTATAATATGCCTTTGCCACCCCTTCAGGGATAAGGCGTGATTGATTAAATATATGTGTCATGTGACAAAAAATAAATGTGAGAAAATACCGTAAGGCAAAATCGGTAAAGAGTAAATAATGTGGAATAGAATAAATCTTTTTATTTAATATATAATGCAAGTAGTTTGATGTTAAAAAACTTCACCATGTACGCTCAACGTGTACCTGTCCCTTTCAACACGGCAATAAGATCGGCAATACTTGTTTAACACCTCTGATATTACAAACGTCCATAGGCTACGGTAACCACTTTCCATCAGCTGCACCGTATGCGTGTCAGCCATCAGTAGTATGAAAAAGTGATGGAAACTAAGTATTTGTGGTTTATATGGACAATTGAAAGATTTTTTTTTACATATACGAGGAGTGATCCGCTTACAGATTACCCACTGCTGGCTAGCAATGGGCTTATGTCATAGACAATTGGAAGTAGAAAACTGCTAGTTACTGCAGTTAAACTTTTGCATTGAAGTTCAAAGGGATCGCATCTACCTGCCTCTCGACGTGTTGGAGTCTGCCAGTGCGATATCATCAACCTATCCAAGAATTATAAGCTAACATGGAGTCGCACATTCACCCACATCCAAAGATCTAATACTTAAAACTATAAGGTTTTTACCAACATCATACTAAGACTGTTATAAAAATATAACTCAGATTTTTTCTACTCTCTGCAGAAACGTAGCTAAGTATATTGTTATGAATAAAACTTTAGGCGCTTTCGAGAGTTCGGTAAGTTTCATTTCAATTAGTATTAGTTTCGGTAAGTGGCAGGGTGAGGTAGTAGATATGGCTTTAAGCTTAACCGAATTTCGATACAACGTTTTATGTGCCCACTGGTATTAGTCTCATCAATTTATGAGTACTGGCTAAATTATATGAAATAGTTAAAAGAAAAACCTTTTTCAACGAAGTATTGCATAACTAAATTAAAGGTACAAAGAATTATAAGCTTAATCTAAATGTTAATATTGTAATAAATTAAGAGTTCAGAATATTACATTCTAAATTAAATAAAAAAGCGGTGCTACGTTTGTTTATTTTATAGGTTGTGTTGTTAAGGATGTCCTTCCTTTAATCAATAAAATGAACAAACGAAACACCGCATTTAGTTAACTTAAAGTGTTGTTTCTTAAGTTGGTACTGTTGGCTACGTTCCGTTCCTGCCGTATGTGTAGTTGTTGGATATGCATTAATTTCATCACGTCCAACTAAACAATACGTTTAACTTGTTCATTTTTTTAAACATACACATACTTAAAAATTCCTTCTTCTATAATGTTAGATGGTATGGAAGATTAAAATTAAGAAATTAAGCATATGAACTTCCTGAAAGGTGGCCAACTTGTTTGTCATTTCAGTGATACCAGTTTATAAAATAACTCTTAGATTACGGAAATTTTATTACTTGTATTAAATAAATAATAATAAATTTTGTGGGCCACTTTTCACACAGCGCCATCTAGCCCAAAATAAGCTATAAGCTGGACTACGGGATCTAGACAACTGATATACATACTTATATATTACTAAATAAATCAATATTTTACAAAGGAAACAAACGCAAACTCAGAAACAAACATTTGTGGGTCACACAAATTTTTTTTCCAACCCAAGAATTGAACCTGAATATTAGTTTACAGGGCGATGATTTATCTTGTCTTATACACTCGTATTTTGTGCCTTATTTTTAGTATCTCAAACATGAAGTTTGAATTTTGTAATATACGCAACATTTTGATTCTCATCACATGCACGCAACCGCCGTTGATTTGATCTCGCACATTTGCCGACCTTGCATTTTCGGCATTGCATTTCTTGCATTGTAGGCGCTTGTGCGAGTTCCGAGGTGATCAAGTCAAGAAGTAATGTAAATCGACCGACTTAATTATGGGTTTCAAGTTTCAACTGATTCCCCTAAACTTACCAAATAGATCATCACTATCGTTGCTTAGTATTTTTGTTGTTTCTTAGTTAATATGATTGTACCAAAAGAAGAGAAGTAACAAAAAAAATGTGTGTACCAGAGTACACAGGTACGAAGTAAAATTTCTCTCATACATCGATGAAAATTTTTTACTTATTAAAACGAAGTTTCACCTCAAAGCAACATGGCGCGTAAGCGAAAACGATGACAATTTTCTCAACGTCTATAAAGAAGTTTCACTTCTATTATGTGGTAAAATAGCCTCGCGGAGAGTTCAGATAAACTATGGCAACCCAGTTGATGGCGCACGTCACGTCATTCCAATCAGTTCGAAGTTCGGTTTCTTTTCGGTGCGTGGTTGTTTGTTTTGTTTACATTTTATTTCCAATTTTAAACTTTTTAACACTGTCGAATGTTGTTTATATTAGTTCACAATTAAATTTCATGAAATAACTGTGTGTTGTGTGCATCTGTGATATCGTGTAATGTCAATTTCGCAAATATTTACCAGAGTTTAGTCATCATCACGCGATTTTTTAAGTTTTGTTGGTTTGTTTTTGTGAAGTTTTGTTGTTAATTTAAATACTATTTCAGATTTCAATGATTGGAACAAAGGTAAGTCATACTTTTTTATACTGTATGTGAATAATTCGATGATAAATTTAGTTTTTTTTACGTAAACATGTTAAGTACTTGTTTTCGCCTTATTCGTTTATGTCATTGCAATTTTTTATCGACCCGGTTGACCTCGATACGAGACTATAAAAGTTAACCATTCAGTTACGTTGATTGTCATCTGAAAAAAGGATATATACTATCTATCTTCACGCTGTATCCCTGACGGGGTAGTCAGAGAGGACAGATCGCCAGGCTATAATATATATATATCATATCATATCTGTTATTTAGTCTACACACAATTTGTTCACTCTATCAACTGTTTTGTATGAGAATTTATAAACCTAGTAATTAAGATTTTTTTTATGGAATCCTTCATTCTTGCAATCTGCCTTGTACTGTATGGGCATTTAGCTAGTGGTTAGGAATTTGTCTATTGACGTGCATGGAGTCTGCCCAGTAGTGTATTCATATAAAGTAATTATGACTCTCAAATGCGAATCACGCGATGATTATTCATCTTACCGTCTTCTCAATCACTTCCTAACCTAATAGGATCTGAAACTTGATGTCTGCTTTAATGGCGCTAAGAGTGGGGGTAATTTCCGTCTAACGCCCCAAGCATGTATGGGCGTCTGCCGAGAGTCTCCCCTGTTGGGCAGCAGCTCTTGCAGATGATGTTGACTCGGGCCACAAGGATCTTGCTGGGGCTCAGCATACATGCAAATAATATGACTATGGCATTGAATTTCATTATTATCAGCTGGGGTTCTGGTACAACCGGGTTGATGACCTGACTGTGTATAAATATTGCTGCCCAGTAATTTATCTATGTGACATTTGGCACTTACTTCAAATTATGGTAAACACAGAAATAATTAAAGATATTAATTAGTATGAATAGTGAAAAGAAAATTCACAAACAAAATTATACATATTACTTTGTAAGTTGTGGTTGAAAACTTTATATTGAGCCTGCTACCATCTACTTCATTCATTTCCCAGAGCTTCTCCTCTAGATTAGGTTTGGGTATCTCAGTGGTCTCCATGATGTCTCCTGGAACCTTAGCATTTCCTTGCAGGATCTTACTACCTGATCCACCCTTTAGATGCTCTTGATCCCCATGGTTGAGCTTATCTGTCCTCATGATTTTCCATCTTGTCAACTAAAACATTGAGAACTCAACAAGTAGATGGAAGTTGGTCTCCTTTCTTCCATGCATTCTGGGTACCTCTGGTCATCCATCACTCCTCTCTCTGTCATGTATGATAAAAATCAATAGCAGTAAACCTGTCTATGACCAGGGAAGATCTTCATCAGAGGAATGGATGCGAAAAGGACAAGCCGACTAGTCAAACTTACCAGAACAAATATGAGGCTTGTCATAGAAATCATCACAGGACACTGTCGCCTCAACAGGCGCCTAACAGTGATAGAAGTAATGGATGACCTATTATGCCCAGAATGCATGGAGGAAGAAGAAACCAGCTTCCACCTACTAGCTGAGTGCCCCATGTATTTGTTAACTAGATGGGAAATTAAGGGCACAGACAGACTAGGAAAAGAAGATATAGAACATCTGAAGGTGGATAAGATAGTAAGCTTCTGCAAGGAAACAAGAAGGTTCGACGGGACGCCGTGAAGACTGCTGGGATACCCAATCCAAACAGCAAAGAGGAGATTCGGGGAAATAAGCGAAATGGGCGGCAAGACATGCGGTCAGATCGTTCACTCGGTGGTGCCGGCGTCCCCAACAAGAAAATAATAATAATAATGACCAGGGACCAGTGTATAGTATACCAAATATTTTCCCAATTGTGTCAAAAGCTATAGCTTTGGTCTAGGGTCTGTTTCTCTCGTATTATGTTTTTAATACAAAAGTCTACAGTATGGGTTTCTTCAAAAGGGGTCTTAAAAGATTTTTACAGGGTAGATTGCTACAGCTTTTGTGTTGCAAATGTCCATAGATTATATACCTACCACTTTCCATAAGTTGGACCGTATGCTGGTTTACCACCTCAGTGGCATAAAAAAGAGCTCTCTGTAATAACTAAATTATACCTATCCTACTCATATTATAAAAGCGAAAGTTTGTAAGTATGAATGGATGTTTGTTACTCTTTCACACAAAATCTACTGAATGGATTTTGATGAAACTCTACAATAATATAGCTTACACATCAGAATAACACATAGGCTACATTTTATACCGAGAACAAGTAATAAGAAAAAAAAATAAAAGGTCTCGGTCTACCCTGACTCCTTCTACCCTCTACTTTCACACAATAGATATTCTTTGTCAATTGTTCCTCACTCATTTCTTAGACACCAATTTGCAAGCCCTTTTCCAGCTTAATGTTGACACTCTTATTCAAAACTTTTTTTCAAACAAATATGCTGGGTTCCAAATAAAAAATGTGAGGTGCAACCGGGACTTAAAGCTAATATCTTTAAGTAATAAGTGCCAGTATCTAAGTCCAATATATCGGTAGTAGCATAACACTCGTTACTTAGCTACCTTTCTAAAATATTTCACCATACTCTATACTCAAACTACATTATATTTCGCAATTACCAAGCAGCCAGCGAGACTGGCCGTGAAAACTTATGTGAATAGAAAACAAACGATTATGCTAATCAATGCTAAACCTGGCAACACTG
Organism: Thumatha senex; assembly: GCA_948477245.1. NCBI lineage: Eukaryota > Metazoa > Arthropoda > Insecta > Lepidoptera > Erebidae > Thumatha > Thumatha senex. The sequence continues at coordinate 10,309,037 of OX419750.1, read as the reverse complement.
TACTGATAGGTTGAAAATTAGGCCTCGGCGCGTTCGTAATAATGATCATAGACCCTTTGGGGTTAAATACTTGACAATATGTATGTATGTGTAAACATCAAATCAATTGGCAACAAATCTCAGGATACAATTTAAATCTTAATGAAAGGCAATTATATTTCTGTTTAATAGTTCACACTCAAAGGCGGATGCAAGCTGCACGATGTTCTAGTTTCGCACACATGTTCAAAATAACAAATTGATTTTATGATTTACTCATCCCAACATCTGGGTTTCTTACGTACATTATTATAATGATATCCTAAATTCCTTCTTGAGACCATCTATACGGATAAATATTGAATTTCAATTCAAATAAATTATTATTAAAATAATTTTCCCGTTTCCGTGTTCCCGTTCTCGTGTTCCGGGAAATGTAGCCTAAGTGATAACATAAGCTATCTTCCAGTGAAAGTTCCTTCAAAATCGGTCGTGTTTCATGGATTAGTCGGAACAAACAAACAGACAGACCAACAGATGGAGAAAAATGTTAAATAATTTTTACACACTTTCACATAAATTTAGTGAAAAGATGTTAAATTGAAATTACAAACAGACTTCAACTTTATTTAAGAATCTCAATAGATTTAAATTTTTCTCTGTCTGGCTGTTTGTGCCAGCAAATCTCTAAAACGACTAGACCCATTTTAACGTTACTTTACTCTATCGATTCATTACATTATGTACTACATTACAGTTTGGTGTAAAAATTTATGGGGGACCAGCTCTAGACTATACCACACGCCCCATTTAGTAGAACCAGTAGAGTAATAAACCAAAGAGTCTTAATAAAGTGTTTCTCATATGAAGTTATATAAACAGCTCAATTGTACGTTGTTTAATGTCTTTAACATGTGTGAATCTGGGTCGAGATGCAATGTGTGACAAGTTCTATCCTCTGTAAGTAGCTCGGACGCGATTTGGTCAAATATTTTTTGTTTCAAATATAGTTATTCAAAACCCATGACATATATTATAAGAACATGTGAAGCCCTCGTTGCCCCGCGAACTCAGTGTTTTCAACTGTCTTGAGATGGGTGACCCTTGGTGGTTTTCAATTTATGAGCCTCTCCATGATTAAGAACTCACGTGTATTCTTGAACCTGGTTCCCAGTAACATGGTTAGTCGTCAAGCCAAGTTAAAAGCCTTATGGTCGGGTATCAAACATTTTAACTGCATGTAGCCTCTGTAGAATAGAGATGTAGAAATGTAAAATGTAGAGAGTGAATACGTAAAGTGGTAAGGGGCGACCTCGACGTACATTATGTCAATCAAATATAAGACATTTTGAAAAAGGGTCAGGTCAAGGGTACCCTTAATCGGCGTGTGTGTATGAAAACACTTATGAAAGTGGAAGAAGCGAAAGTTGTATACCAGGATCGTAGCAAGTGGAAAGCCATAGTCTCTGCCTACCCTGATAGGAGACAGGCGTGACGATATGTATGTAGCCTCAGTCCGTGTCTGTAAGTTCTAATGCGACAATAGGGTCGTTAGCGCGAATGTAAGATCTCTGATTAACACTTTCGATCAGGTGGGATATATATACTGTAGAGTAAAATACTTTGTGGACAGTTTACACACACACACACACACACATTGTCACGCCTTTATCGAAGGGGTAGGCAGAGGCATACTATACGCCCACATTTCACCGTATGCATTTTATGTATGTCCATTGTGGACAGTTTGACTGAACTATTCACTGAACAGAGTATTTTGCAGTTTATTGTTGGACATAGGTCTCTTGTACGACTTTCTTTAGTATGTAAATCTTCGGCAAAACCTTCGGCACTCAGCAGAACTGCTTTCAGTCACCCTTTAAAAACGTGCCTAAGAGCCACCGCTCACTGGCTTCTTTTAGTATCCGCAACCAGCGACTTTGAGACTGTGTCGCGCTCGGTCGCTGCATCTGGCTTCCACAAAGCTACTAAGTGGCCGGTTGCGAATACTAAAAGAAACTAGTGTGCGGAGGCCCTGACACAAAGTCATGAGCAATTTTGTGATAACAAGATAAACTCCGGTCACCGTAGCTGTTTATGATGAGCTCAGCGGCCCTCATGCAAATGCGTACTTGCGTAAAATAAGTGCAAATCATTATGTAAAGAGCGTTGTTATAGTAGTACAAAGAGTTTATGAATAAACTTTGCCTATTTTGAAGTCATTATACTAAGAGAAAACATTGTGTACCTTTTTAAATAATTCTGAATTGATTACCTCTTTAAACATCTTCCTAGCATAATAACGAGTCGAAAGTGTATATATGGTGGTTTTATCAGCGATTAGTCAAGTTGCAGAATTACTAATGCTCTTCATTAATAATTCTACTAAAGAAAAAACAGTTTAACCCGATTTGCGACATTGATTTGACCATAGGCAAATGGCAATAATTTCTGATAGCTCTGCAAAGTTCTAAATTGGTTCAGAAGTGACTACTAGGAGCTGTTTTAGGGTTTGGATTTTTGCCATTGTTGAGAACTACTGCCATCTGACCTTACCCTAACCCTGTATTGTTGTCTCATTCGTTCAACATCAGATGGAGCAGCTTAATGCGTCACACATGGCAAACACACTTGATGGGTCGTCCTGCTGTGTGAACTCGATCGACAAGTAGGTATTTATTGTCGATGGAGTTCACACAGTTGCCAGAGAGCTCATTTTGTTTAGTTCGCTTAATTCTGCCCTTGACTGACTAAATTTTGATCCGTGGGTTGCCAGAATCGGTTCCATAAACATCAATGAGCGGATCGCAATTGAATTCATGTGATAATAGGTACTCAACAATTAGGTAAAATGAAAACAGTAACGTCAAGATAACGACCTAAATTAATATGCCAAAAATTTACGTTTCTCGAATTCAAGGAAAATCGATAACACAGCGCGGTAAGCAGAAAGGTAGTAATAACATGGACACGTCACGCCCTAATTTATTTAATTAAATATGCTATCGGGTTTATGATGGCAAAGACTCCATTGACCCATTTCTGGAGAAGGAAACGTTGAATCCAATGAGTGAAGCTTGACTCAGGTCGAAGCTCTTTACTACTGCTTTATGGTGAGCGGTGCGATGATAGAATTAGTCCTGAATCGATGTACCTATTTAACTTCTACAAACAAAAATCGCCGGATGCAGATTCTAAAAGTAGCTAGTCTGCTGTGACCCTTACAGGATGCTCGAATCCCTTGATCTGATGCTCCCAAATTGTGAATTTGCATTGAACCCTGGAGATCTAGATGTTGATGTGGAAACTTATGGCTTTCAACTTGGCTTAACAACTACCATAGATATTACTGGCAACCTGGACCAGTGGGTTAACGTGCCTTCCGAAGCATGGAAACGATCGTAAATGGAAATTCCACAAACGATCACCCATCTTAGAACCAACCTAGTTTAATGCAGTGATCGTTTACAAATATTCATAGGTGATTTAGTACCCCTCTCCCTACCCAGTCTCTAACAACTCACGCATTTAAGCCAATTATAATGATAACCATTTCATTTAACACGAACATCAAGGGAACTTACTCAGCAAGTTATTTGGCATTGTGAATGAATCGGACGCCATTGTTGTCCAAAATTCGGGTGCTCCAAATTCTGTACAAGCGCCATTGTTCTCTTGCGAAACTATGACTAAAGTGATTTACTTTTCGAAAGTTGGCAGTTTTGAACTGCCTTCGAAAAGAGGTTGTCTACGTTGGCTGTTTCAACAACACACACCGATTTGGAACTTTTGTATTTATTTTTATTAAAGAGTTCACTCGCCATAGACAGGTTGTTTACCCTCACAGTTTGCGTCAGGAGCACTCACATCCGGTAAGGTCCGATAGGGGATTTGTTCCGCGTACGCGGAAAAAATATCTAATATTGGAAATTCCGGCCTGGGTTTTCCCAAACGCCAACAGTACGATTTTTTTGTTCAAATGGGGTCTTAGAAGGTTTTTACAGGGTTGGCATTGTGAGTGCCTCACCTCTTTTGTTGCAAACGTCCACAGGTTACGGTGACCACATTCCACCAACTGGGCCCGTATACTTGTCTGCCACGTCAGTGGTATTAAAAAAAACAGGTATTTTTCCCATATCTTTATCGTTCACAAAGGCTCTCTACTAGGCTATTGTTTTCACCGAGCCCCGCAGGGTTAGTTAAAAAGAGGCGTATTTGCAGTGGTGCTGCACCGTGCGAAGTTTAGGGCGAATAATATGAAAACGGGCCTGTGATTATTATCTTCGGCGTTTGTTTTGACGATTATGACGTCATCTTCTGCTAGTTAATGTATTTCACTAAACTGATGCGGGGGCACTGTGTGCTACTCCCTAAGGCCAGAGTGCTCACTGAACCGCCACAAAGTTCCAACTCGCCTCAAAGCGGCCGCATTTTTGGCGAGAGATTAATTCACTGCGATCTAGAATGGAGCTACCCTCGGAGTGCCAGATGGACTGTCCCCAGGTAGACCCAGAATTTCTTAAATATTGTTAAAAAAGACACATTTCCAAATCTATCTCTTATCTATGTGATGATATCATACAACGCATGCCAAATATAAATGATGTTGATTACTTTTCCGCGAACTATTTTCGTTGCCGCCATATTGAATAGCTTCTCCATTTGTAATGTAAAACTGTACCTAATGAATTGCAGGCGTGTGCCAAATGCTAGATATATTAGATACAATAGATATCTCGTGTGCTGTCGGTAACAGATGTCGGTACTAATTCGCCTTTTTGAAATATTAGTTGAAGCCACAGTGTACATCGCGCGCTCTGTACTAGAGATGCCTTACTATATCTTTACCTATATTTTATACAAACAAGCGTCTCAGAGGGCATCACCCTTTTTCATAGAGTTACATTAATTACTACAGAAGCGCAGTGTTATGTAAACGATCACTGCGTTAAGCAACTTTCGCTATGACTTGTCACGGATGGGTGACCACTTTGTGGCATTTACATTTGCGAGCGTTTCCGTGCTCCGGAAGGTACGTTAAGCCCTTGGTCCTGGTTGCCAGTAACATGGCAGTCGTTAAGTCAAGTTGAAGGTTGAGGCTTGAAAAATTTCAACAGCAGGCAGCCACAACCTGCGTCCGTCTATTTCAATACGGAAATGGGCTCACCACCAATTACGTGGGACAGGAATCCACATGGTGAAAAGTGGGCATATAATATGCCTCGCCACCCCTTCGGGGATAAGGCGTGATAGCTAAATAAAATAAATGTCAAACCTTACTAAAATAATTATGCAATGATACCCCATTTACACTCTCGCACGAGCCACGAGACGAGCTGCGAGACGAACCGCGAGCTCGAAAAAAATGTATCATAATACTGTGTTTGCAACTTTACACTCGAGAATTTAGTGACAAAATTTTACCTAAAATAATTATATACAATGTCAATAAAGTGCCATTCTGATATTGGTTTTATAAGTCAGAAAATTATTGATAATTTCACGACTAAATGATATGTAGCTGTGTAGTTGCCTCTGCCTACCGCTTCAAGAAATGGCATGACTACTTCTTTATATTTCGTGCTAAACTTGGCAACAAGTTTTTGATTCAGCACAGATAACAAATAATAATGATCTGTTATCGGACTCAATGCTATTGTTATTTTTCAATACCGGCAACATTGTTATTGTGTTTTTTTTCTGTTGGCTACCCTTGGTTTAATTAGAGTGAAGCAGTTTAGTTGATTGTTAACGTGAGAATCGGTGATAATATATGCCCTGACTGCCTCTGTGGCGGGAGTGCATCCGACTGCGACGCAAGAGGTCGTGGGTTTGATTCCCACCCAGGATAAAACTTTGTGTGATGAGCACGATGGTTTATTCTGTGTCTAAGTGTTCTTTATCTATAATATGTATGTATGTATTTAGAAATATATAAGTATGTTTATCAGTTATCTGATTACCATAGTACAAGCTCTGCTTAGTGTGTGGCGCGGTGGGAGTGCATCCGACTGCGACGCAAGAGGTCGTGGGTTCGATTCCCACCCAGGATAAAACTTTGTGTGATGAGCACGATGGTTTATTCTGTGTCTAAGTGTTCTTTATCTATAATATGTATGCATGTATTTAGAATTATATAAGTATGTTTATCAGTTATCTGATTACCATAGTACAAGCTCTGCTTAGTGTGGAATCAGATGGCGTTGTGTGAGTTGTCCCAACAATATTTATTATTTATTTATATTACCTACTATGGAAAACTGTACGACCCAGTTTTGGGTTACTAACGCGGACGCCTCGCGGTTCCACGAAACAATCTTGTCTTTTGCAGCTGTAACGCACTTTTTTTTCGGAAATGCATGTTTTGAGATTTCTTTACAGTGCCAGTTTCCATGAAAATATGGGGATAAATTGTAGCCTAAATTACTACTTATAACATCAGCTAAGTGAAAGTACCGTCTATATCCGTCCAGCCGTTTCATAGATTAACCGGAACATACAGAGAGAGAGATTTTTTTGAAGTGAAACTTCTTTATAGACGTTGAGAGAAATTTTATAGATGTAATAACATCGTCACGTTTTTCGGTTACGCCCCATACTGTTTTGGAGTGAAACATCTTTATCATAGGTTTATCGACGTATGAGAGAAATTTAATAGCTGCAAAAAAAATGTCGTAAAGAAGTTTCACTTCTTACCTGGGTAGTCTGGTACACACACTTTTTTTTATTAAGTACCGTATTTCTAAATCAAAATCAAAAATCTTTATTCATGTAGGTCACAAAGTAACACTTATGAACGTCAAGATTACTGCTTCTACATTTACATTTACTGCCAGATTCGCAAAGCAATAGGTAGAGCCAGAGGAAGAACCTGGCAATAAAACTCATGGCCACTCTAACCGCCATTTGACACAGTTTGATTAACATGATATTTGACCAATTATACAGTAAAGAAATTATACAAAAAAAAAACAAAATAAATGTTGTGTTCATTAAAATTACACTTACGTAGTTCCTTTGAATTTATGTGAGAACAGTCGACTAAACTTAGTTTGCCTTAAATTTAAATAATATTATTTGTAACAATTGCTATAATAGCTATGAGCTGACCAGTCCCAACAGACGGCACCCGTTCACGGGTATGACGCATATATCAGCCATCGCCCTATTCAACCGTATTGTAGGGAACAAAGCGACCCGATACATACGCCACCACTGCCAGGACACTTAGGCGAGCATGACATACCCAAAAACTACACAGCAACTATCATGTCAATTTCAAAATTATAAATAAGTCTACATCTGCTCACACAATAACAAAGTCAAATTACATATAATTATGTATATTAGTTATAACCGGGACTAAACGCAGCCATACCTTTAGTTGCCTGGCGTTTCAAATTATTTATACTGGAGAATGTAAATAAAAATGTTGTAAAAAAAAATACAACAAATATATGCAGATTCAAGACAAGTAGATAATAAAACACAAGATTCATTCGAATCCTAAATAGCTCGAGCGAAGAGCAAGCAACTCATTTCCATTTATTTTTATCATTCAAATAATCATTAATTGTGTAATAAGCCCTTTTCAAGAGGTGCGTCTTAATTTCCGCCTTAAATTTATGTAACGGCAGGTTCATAATGTCTAAAGGAATTTTATTATATAGGCGTACGCCAATTCCTGCAAAAGAGTCGTGAACCTTTTGTAAACGATGATGCGTTCCAATTAATTTATGCTTATTTCTAGTATTTATCAAATGTATGTCACTGTGCCTATTGTATTAATGTATGTTCTGTTTAACTAACATGAAATTTGCAAATATATACTGTGATGCAACCGTTAAAATGCCAATTTCTTTAAATTTCTCTCTAAGAGACACTCTAGCACTCAATTTATATATTGCACGTATAGCTCTCTTCTGGAGTACAAAAATTACTTGTAGATCAGCTGCTTTACCCCACAGCAAAATGCCGTAAGACATGACACTATGAAAATAACTAAAGTATACTAGCCTGGCAGTTTCTACATCAGTGAGCTGCCTGACTTTACTAACGGCAAAGGCTGCCGAGCTGAGTTTACCTGCAAGACACGTTATTTGGGCGTTCCACTGCAGTTTGCTATCTAAAGTGATCCCAAAAAATACAGTTGATTCTACAATATTAAGGGTATCACCGTTCAATGTTTTATTTGTACCGCAATTCCTGACATTAGGCATGCTAAATCTGATACATTTTGTCTTCTTAGCGTTTAGTAGCAAATTATTGGTCGTAAACCAATCTACAACTCGGGCAAGTTAACTATTAACGCCGTTAAAATCAGTAAGCGTACGATCTACTTTAAAAATAAGTGACGTATCATCAGCAAATAGAACAATGTCGCACAAGTTCTCTATATAGAATGGCAGATCGTTAATATAAATTAAAAATAGAAACGGACCTAGAATTGATCCCTACGGTACGCCCATAGCTACAGATGCTCCAGAGGAGCGAATTTCATTAACATCAACATGTTGTATCCGATCATTTAAGTAGTTTTTGTCTTTGTTTTTGTCATTACTTAATCCAGACTTCGTACCGATCAGACAGACTAGTAAACAACTGACAATATATGACTTTATAATAGAAGATCGAATCGACTGCAAAGGTCATTAGGGATGAACTGTGAAAACCCCTAAGGACTTCTTTTTTAAAACATCCTTGGCCACTCACAAACTTGACTGAGCGAGTGGTTTTAATACCTATCTATTTTCAAGCTGTTTCCTCGACGGGGTCCAGAGAGGGGAGTAGGGGGAGGGGGGGGGGGGTTAGTCAGAGACGCCAGGCTTCGCGATCCATGCATACTTTTTCGCTTACTGCATATTCATTAATCGTTTCAGCACAGATAATAATAGATGCTGACATATCCAACTTAACACTTACTCCTGGAGCAGCATTGTCTAAAGTGACAAATCTCAAAAAAAAAAAGAATAAAAAACACAAACTCCTTAGTGGTGAACCTCGGAGGTTAAAAAAAAGCGAACTGGTTACAAGTTCCTTAATACTAAAGTTTACATTGTTTTATAACGACAATATTAAAGTTGAATAAACCGGTTTTGTTTTACCGTTCGATTTTGCATCCATATTTCAACAATCTATTACAGCAGCCACGCTAATTTACAGCATCTAAACTATGTCATAGGAATCCCGCCATGACAACTGACGTCAGCTCTACGCAACTGACAACTTCATGTTTTTTTTTTTATCAAATAGCAGTGAACGTGCACTGATCTTATTCGGTCTAATCGTTTCGTTGACCGGATTGAAATGCAAACGTTTCCTTAGTCAAAATGAAGCTTAGAGTCCCAGTTTTTTAAATGTATTCCAAATTTCAATAAGCGTGTCACACGTTCCATAACGTAGACCGTATGGTAAAAGTCTTAATAATTTTACGTTTATAACTAAGCACAATGCCACTTTGCATCATTTCAGGGACTTCGGGACCGGTCCTAATGCTGTAACGCCAACTTATCGACTCCTGAAAGTAGAAAAAAATAAAAAAAAATTTTTTTTGAAAAAAGGCATAGACCATTTAAACTGCGCTTACAAAATGTCATAGATTAACTAAAGAAAAAGTTTTATATTTCTAACATAACCACCGATTTGGAACCCCCCCAGATCATGTTTAGGTATACTATAATATACATATTTATGTAATTTTTCCTTTTAAAGAACTATTAATATTATATTTTGAAGCAGAGAAGCAAGAATTATTATATTGAAGCGCTCGTGGCCCCGCGGTCTCAGTGTTCTGTAAACGATCACTGAGTTACGCAACTTTCACTATGGCTGGTACTCGGATGGGTGACCACTTTGTGGCATTTACATTTGCGAGCGTTTCCGTGCTTCGGAAGGCACGTTAAGCCGTTGGTCCCGGTTGCCAGTAAAATGGCAGTCGTTAAGCCTGGTTGAAGGCCTTATAGGCGGCTTAAAAATTTCAACAGCAGGTAGCCACAACCTGCGTCTGTCTATTTCAACACGGCAATGGGCTCACCACCTATTACGTGGGACAGGAATCCACACGGTGAAAAGTGGGCATATAATATGCCTCTGCCACCCCTTCGGGGATAAGGCGTGATGGATATTTATTTATTTATTTTATTAATATTAACAAAATTTTCGTAGGCAAGAAGGCCACCTCAATAATAAAACTTGACAAACTACCCAACCCACAGATATTCTAAGCAGGTGTGACGTCATCCTTTAGTTTACAAGTCTAATGCAATTCTGGGTAAGCCTAGATTTACATGACATTTACATTTTGTTAATATTATTGGACATTGTCTTTGAAAGTCGGCGGTAAAGTGGTTTCAGAAAAAAACACAGATAATATGAAATAATGTAGGTATTAAAACTAAACTATCTTCACGATGTATCCCTGACTGACTAAGGCTCGTATTCCAGAACGTTTCTTAATACTCGATCGACGCTTAAGACTAAATTTTGCCTTATAAAATCTATTCTCAAGTGTTTCTTGAGTGTTGATAAACGTTCTGGAATACGGACCTGAGTCAGAGAGGACAGATCGCCAGGATTCGTGATCCATGCATACTTCTTTCGCTTCTTATAGATTCATAAATCGCTTCATACACGCACGTCTGGGAATCCGAGTACTTTTGACCTTTCCGTTTTTGAGCAATGTAGGTATTGATTGTTTTAATCCATACTAAAAAGCTGAAGAGTTTGTTTGTTTGTTTAGTTGAACGCGCTAATCTCATGAACTACTGGTCGGATATGAAAAACTCATTTTGTGTTGGATAGCCCATTTATCGAGGAAGGCTATAGGCTACATATCATCACGTTATTATCCTAGAGAGCGCAGCATTAGTCATAAATGTCGACAAATCGAGCAAATTTTTATGCATTATTGTATAATTTATAAGCGACGTGACATAATAGGTGCGACGGGAGTTTGAAGTATGTCACAGGCGAAACCGGTGGGGTCATCTGGTATAAATTTGAACTTGCTACGTCCACCCGTTCCTGAGAAAATCGAATGTGACTCGGACAGACGGACAAGAAAGTGATCTTATATATATATATATATAATAGCTTTATTCCGCGAACGCTTAGATTGTGGAATGAGCTCCCTGCCTGGATTTTCCCGAAGGTCTACAGTATGGGGTTCTTCAAAAGGGGTCTTAGAAGTTATAAAGGGTCGGCAGCGCGAGTGCTGCACCTCCGGTGTTGCAAACGTCCATAGGCTACTGTGACCACTTTCCATCAGGTGGGCCGTACGCTTGTCTGCCACCTCAGTGCTATAAAAAGAAAAGGGTTCCCTTTTTACCTTTTGAGGTACGTAACCCTAAAAAAAGTGCACAACTGCACGGAACTTCAGACCGACATACAATTCATACACGATGACTATCATGCTATTAAGACACTTTCGTTGTTCCTATTCTCCTAATACGCTTCACTTTCATGCCGTATTATTCATAATACTAATTTGCCACAATATAGGTAGGTAACAGTATTCTAACATTAATGTGTTAATTCTGAGCATTGTTATCTGTGATACCTATTTTTATTTTTAAACAGGTGAGCAGCACGCAGCACGGAGCTTCTCCCGCGTGGTGAAGTTTTCCTATTTGAGATTTCGTACGGAACCCTAAACTTTTTGAATATTCAATATAGCCTATGCTACTTACGAATTATGTAGCTTTCTAATGGTAAAAGAATTTTTTAAATCGGTCTAATAGTTTCTAAGCCTATTCATTTCAAACTTACAATTCTTTCCTCTTTTATTTTTTAAATAGATAAGTTATAAAATGTGATCATTTGATAAAAAACGATTCAAAAATTGAATAAAGTTTTGCGTAAAACATGTCCGTGAAATTAACAAGCACAACGCCTCAATGCCATCTAAAGCAGATTATAAGATCATTCTGCTAGATTAAGACAACCTTATGATTATTGATGTTATAATAGAAAAACATCACATTGCAGTGCAGAAGATATTAAATCGATTTTGTTATGCAATTTGCAATTTCGCGTTAAAATAGGGTTAATGCGAGACCACGGTCATGCAACCTTTTATGATTGGCAGTATTTGCGCCTACAACCCACGCTATCACTCGACAGATTTGGTGTCCTTGTCTTTAATTACAGTAAAGAATGAACATATTTCATTTCAAATTTAAATTCATTTTCTAACTAAACTACTGTATTTTATCTGAACAATGTCAAGATCTCCATCATTATATCCGTTTAACCTGTAGTTCTATAATTGAACTCTACTGGCATCACATTAAAGTTGAAATTTGACAATCTTATTAAATAAACTGTAAATATATTGGCCATTTCACAGATATAGTAATTCTGTTAAAACCAACTTTGATTATTATTACAAGTATTGTACTTAAAATGTAATAACCGGTTTCGAACACTGCCTGCATTCCTTTAAATCGTAATTATGGTTATTTAATAAATACCTATCATGAAGTTGTATTGCATATAAAGATATTATCTTTTTTTTTCGAGTATAAGCTTCAAATTGCGTTTTTTAATTTATTATCATCATCTTAATGTAAGTCTCGATTACATCCAGAGTACCTCAGACTCCATGTTCAATTTTAGATTAGATTTTGTTCTTGTCTTTGACAGTGGCATCAATTGTCTTTTATTGATAGTGAGCGAGGGTCTTCATTCTCGTATGCCCAAATTTTCTTTGGTACGTGAGTTTCTCTTTATTTCTCAACTGAGTTTTATAATTAAACTAGTTGACGCCCGCAGCTTCGCCTGCGTATAGTAGTTTTCCCATTCCTGTATCCCACAGGAACTTGTTCCCGGGATCAAAAGTAGCCTATGTGTTATTGTGATGTATAAGCTATATAATTGTAAAATTTAAATTTAAATCTATTCAGTAGTTTTTAGGTGAAAGAGTAACAAACATCCATACAAACTTTCTCATTTATAATATTAATAAGATTAAGATTTTATTAGGTTCAATAAAAAATTATGACAAAAGCTGAGAATTTTGCTATAGTATCATTTCTTCAATTTGTCTTTACAAATTGTCGTCAGTGGAGTTTGTTTCAATGTAATACTGTATCAAAATTGTATTTCGGCTGCCGTGTGACCCAAACAAGCTACCTGGAAAAGTTGGTTTGGATCCTTAAAATATTCTTGGTCTACTTGTATTATTAACCGTTTTATATCGATGTATTAGATGTCTAATTAAAAAATCTTGTGTCATTACTCTTCGAAATTTTATAAAAATCGGTGAAACCGTTTTGACCGATTTTTTCAATATTTTTGTAAAATGCAATGAAATGAAAATATTGTGATATTTGGTAGGTCAGAGAATTGACCGTAGCGCAGGCTATTTATTATACCCCTAGGTAATAAGGGCGACCCTTTATATAGTAAATTGTTTTTTTTTATACCGCTGTGGTGGCAGACAAGCACACGCCTGATGGAAAGTGGTCACCTTAACCTATGCAACACAAAAGATGCAGCTACGTTTGCCGGGTCAGCTAGTAATAGTATAGTATAAACTACAAAAAGCATGTCAGTGTTATAATAAAACTTAACGACCAGGTTTCCTAGAACATCTGACGGAATGCTAACATAAACAATCGATTGAAAAGATTCTTAGAATCGAGTTGCAGCAATCGGCAGAATCGATATACTCGGTATTAAGCTTAAGTGTTGTGATGACAGATTACGTTCTAAACAGTAGGTAAGTTACTTCAGTGTTCACATCAATTGACCATCAATAATAAACACGCCCTATTTAATTACTAATGGGTATTTAAATCTAGGATAAAGTTAGCATAATAATTGCTTTTTAAAATTGTTTCTAATGTATGGTATTCGATAAAACGAGGTATCAGAGGTATAGGAAGGTATAAAAGAAACGAAAATAATACTGTAAGTTACAATTTCGTATGAAAAAAAGTGAGCAAGGTATTTAGCAGCCCGCTAAGCGCCCTCGGTCAGCAGGTGCACCGCTAGCAGGTAAGAAGACTTAGGTCACGAAGATCTTTGATGTAGGCTCCAAAGGTGCTTTCTCTAGTTCTTAATACTCCCTGATCAATGACTATAGTAAATACATGGCCAATAAACCTTGAATAAGATAAATACACCACAGCAAGCGCAGGCCTCGAGCGGTCGGCTATTAAGTAATAAATTTTGCACTTAGACGTTTATAAATGAAGAAAATTGCTATGAGTTTCTCGGAAAGTGGTTTGCTGATCTGTTAAATATCTTTTATATGGGTTTGTGGGTAGAAAGTTTACTACCTTTGACGTTGTAAAATCTTAAGAAAGCTTGGGATTCTTGTCAGTACGGGACGAAAGTGGCGTACACGTCCTGGTTTATCATCAAAGTGTTGCGTCCGAAGACTGTCGATTGATGGAACTTGGTGGAACTTGTTGGAACTTGTTGCACTTCTTGCTTATAATCTATCTGTCTATCTTCACGCCTTATGGGGTAGTCAGAGAGGATAGATCGCTAGGCTATGCAATCCATGCATACTTCTTTCGCTTCCTATAGATTCATTATTTTTTTCTTAGATATTTTATTTTTAATTAAATATATAAAGATGAATTTACATTTGCGAGAGTTTCCGTGCTTCGGAAGGCACGTTAAGCCGTTGGTCCCGGTTGCCAGTAACATGGCAGTCGTTAAGTCCAGTTGAAGGGCTTATTGAAAAATTTCAACAGCAGATCGCCACAACCTTGTTATTTGTGTTGGATAGCCCATTTATCAAGGAAGGCTATAGGCTATATAAAATCACGCTACTACCCAGGAGAGCGGAACAATAATCATAAATGTCGACAAATCGGGCAAACTTTTTTGCATCACTGTGGAATTTGTAAAGGACTAGATTAAATAGGTACGACGGGAATTCAAAGTATGTCACGGGCGAAGCCGTGGGGAGTCACCTAGTCTTTTATAAAGTTTTTGTAATTTTCTACATTTCATTTTTATGGGGGTTGAAGAGTAGAAGCGTGCGCGTCGCCATCCCTGCCAGCTACGGCTGCAATTCTACTCCAACACCAGTGCCACCAGGGCGAATAATGCTAGGGCGTGCCCCCGAGGCGACGCGCACCAGTTCGTCCCCGCTGGTGCATAAAGTGTGTGCCAGAGTGGCGTAGGGGACGTGGAATGTTAGGGGAGGAATGACAGACAAGATGATTGAGTTGAGGGATGTTATGAATGAGATAAAGTTAGATGCAGTACAGAGACCAAGCGCAAGGGCAGCGAAGTCTTGGAGCTCCCGGGTGGGATGCTCGCGCTTTGGTGTGGAGTACCAGAGACCGAGCATGGCAGTCGGGGGGTTGGAATTTTGCTGTCCTCGCGAATGGCCTCCGGTATGTATGAGTACAAACTGGTAGGTCCTAGAATCCTCTGGATCCGAGTAAAACTTGGTTTGACGAAGATTTTCCTGGTAGCTGCTTACGCGCCAGTATCTTCGTTGAACGCGAGTGAGCTAGAGGACTTCTGGGAGAGTATGAGAGAAGCTCTAAATGTGATAGAAGGAAATGAAAGACTTATAGTATGTGGAGACTTGAATGGATGGGTGGGTACCGCTCGCGATGGTTTTGAGTCGGTACTCGGGAAGTATGGGGATAAAAGGGGGAACGACGCTGGCAAGCTAATACTACATTTTGTAATGAAAAGGATTTGTTTGTGGCGAACACAATGTTCAACCACAAACAAATTCATATGTATACGAGGAGATGTAAGTCAAAGAGAAGCATGATAGATCTATTCCTAATGGATAGTCGGCTCCGTAAACAGGTGATGGTCACAAGGGTTTATCGAGGCGCTGAGCTGGGATCAGACCACTACCTAGTCATAACTAAGATTAGGGGTCTGTTCGCGGGTTGGCGTCATCGTACCGAGTGCCCTGAACCTGAGCCGATTTATAGCATCAAAAGCTGGAAGCTGCAGGATGCATCCATTAGGGATAAATATAATGAAAGGGTAGCCGAAAAGCTTGGCGACGTCAATGTAAGTAGTGAGAATGTGGAAAGTGTATGGCAGAACCTTAGGGATAGTATGATAAATGCCGCTGTGGAAGTGTGTGGAGAAACGAAAAGAGGCAGTAGTAATAAGCGTGATGCATGGTGGAATGAGGAAGTGAAAGAAGCAGTTCGAATGAAGAAGAAAGCATGGCTAGACTACTTAGCCTCGCGGAATGATTTTAATATGAAAGAGAGATACAAGCTGCAGAAAGTTAACACGAAGGCACTGATAGAAGAAGCTCGTGAAAGGTGCAGAATGAAAGCGGATGAAAGGTTGTCGCCCAATTTCCGGGATAATGCCAAGCTCTTCTGGAAAGTGGTAGGCAAGACCCGGAGTTGTTCGGCAATCTGCACTATGAATAAAGTGCTTAGTGTTAACAATGACAGACCAAACTGACGTCCTGCAGAGATGGAGCGAATATTATGGAAAGATGTATGCAAGAAAAGACAGAGATGCCACATCGGGAAGTGCTCCAGCTACAGGGCGATCAGCTTGGTCAGCTTAGCTAGTAAGGTGTATGCAAAGGTTATGACGGCACGAATGCAAGAAAAGTCTGAAAGGTATTTATGGGAGGCTCAATGCGGATTCCGACGTGGAAGACGTTGCATGGATCAAGTGTTTTCTCTCCGCATGATCGCGGAATAGTTTCTGGCTGTTAGCCAGAAGGTTTTCTGCGCTTTTGTGGATCTAGAGAAAGCATTTGATAACGTCGTGAGAGAAACGCTGTGGGACTTGCTGCCCGGATATGGTGGACGGCCGGACGGCTTGGACGGCTCCCTACTGCGGGCAATACAGTCGCTTTATAGGGACTGTAAGGCTTGCGTACGAGTAGGGGGGGATGTGTCACCTCTTTGATGTCTGTACAGGCGTCAAACAGGGATGTGTCATGTCCGCCTGGCTGTTCATAGTGTATCTGGACAGTTTGCCTGCAGAAGTTGAAAGATTTTAATTTGGTGTGAATTTTGGTGACTTTACAGTAAACTGTCTGCTGTACGCTGATGATGCGGTGCTCATGGCCTCATCAGAAGCCGACCTTCAGGCATTAGTCACTAGTATGAAAGAGGAGTGTGAAAGTAAGGGTCTTCGCTTGAATGCAAGTAAAACTAAGGTTCTAGTATTTGAAAGAGGTGACGTAAGAACTAAATGCGAGATTAGGGTAAACCAGGAACATCTAGAGCAAGTGAATGAAATTGTGTATTTAGGAAGTATGTTTAGCGCGGATGGAAGATGTGATTCGGATGTAGAACGGCGAGTAGCTGCCGGAAACAAAGTTAACGGTGCTTTGTCCCAGTTAGTAAAGCGACAAAGCATCGTAAAAGAAGCACGAATGGCGATTCATAACGCAGTGCTAGTGCCAACTTTGTTTTACGGTAGTGACACCTGGGTATGTCAGCAGATGCATGAAAGTAAATTGAATGCTGTGGAGATGCGATCACTTCGAAAATTGTGCGGCGTAACTTTGGCCGACCGAATACGTAACGAAGTGATACGCAATGTGGCAGGTTTGAATGAAAGTGTCAGCGTTAAGCTGGAAAAGGCCGTGCTCCATTGGTTTGGACACGTCCAACGAATGAGTGAGGAACGATTGACGAAGAATATATATTGTTCAAAAGTAGAGGGTAGAAGGAGTCAGGGTAGGCCGAGACTTACATATGAAGACCACGTGAGCAGATTGCTCAAAAACGGAAAGGTCAAAAGTACTCGGATACGTGCATTCATTCATTCACTTCATACACGCACGTCTGGGTACGTGCGTGTATGAAGCGATTGATGAATCTCGAAGAAGCTAAAAAAGTATGCATGGATCGCGAAGCCTGGCGATCTGTCCTCTCTGACTACCCCGTCAGGGATACAGCGTGAAGATAGTTAGTTAGTTAGGTTCTCAACTAAAAATTATATAAAAGTACCTACAAGTGTTTTCATTCAAGATGTGTTCCGTCAGTTTTCACTTAGTTGCAAGTAGGTGCTCAAATATTGATACTGTCTGATAGGATACTGAGCAGACTAGAAAGTAAAGATGTTATGGGTGAGGCATATAGCTTGCAGTAGACTGTTAAAAGCTATTCAATACGTTTCCATTGAGTAAACACTACTTAACATACCTAGACGGGAGTAGCTCACATTAATCTCCAAAAAATGTCCTAACTGGTCAATGCGGACCGCTCCTGACTTGCTAGCTAGATGATACCATTGATACTTTACGCTAAGATGAAGTTACGCATCTGCCTTAAAAATTTTTTTTTCACCTCCAGCAGCATAAGGGCACTTTTGCTGCGTGAAATCTCGGTGAAAAGCGACTTATGCTACGAGCGTGAGGCAAAGTAACTTTTTGAATAAATTTGAAATAAGCAATAGCGCGGTCCGAAACTCAAGACTAGCGCTGGCCGTACAAATATGTAATTTAATTATTTTAGTTTATAGGTGTAACTATATTAATTTATGGACGTTTTATTTTTTTAAATTTATAATAATAATAACTACATAGTTTAGTAAACAATAATGTCGCGTTACAAAAAATATCATTAGTATTTAGTTTTCAAAAATTGACATGCATTTTAATTTCGGACTGCTGCTCTAAAATAATCTGTATAATCTGTGGACAAAGCGGGAATTTTAAAAATCTAGATGGTTATGATTATTCCACTAGTGTTTATGATTAATTGTGTGTGTTACCTAAAGGGTAACAGTATTCTCGCTGGAGAGATGAAAAGTTGTATGTTTCACACGAGGGCAATTTTTTTTTAACTTGTGCCTTTAAATCACTCACTGCGTTCAGTAGTCTAATTGCGAATCACTCGCTATGCTTGTGATTCAATTTTAGACTACTTCGCTTGTTCGTGATTTAACATCAGCACTCGGTGCAAAAAATACTTTTGCTCACTTGTTAACAAATAACTATAGTCATACGTCTTTTGCCGCTGTAGTAGAAGGAGGAATTGATTTATTTTTAACGAGGAACGGAAGTTCCACACCCCGATGTAACACTAACGAGTTATTTTAAATTTAGAACTTCCGATTGCAATTTATAATATTCAAAACAATTTCTGGATTCTAATCGAGAACTTTTAAACATAAGAAGACGGTTATGTAATTAAAGTCAAAATGTTTTAGTCCTACGTAAGTGGTATTGCTGTGTTGAAAAACGCATAGAGACTATGTTGTGTGTTCTCCAACAGCTCCGAAGCACCAAAACGCTCGTAAAAGTAAGTGCCATAAACTGTCACTCATCTCATGACTATCCATAGCGAAGGTACTTACATACAAGAAGGGCTGCGAGGACTTAGAGATGGTCGTCAATAACTCAGTTTATGATCATGATAAATCAAATAAATTGAAAAAGCACAAATAAAAAAATAAAAATACAGTTCTATAAGTACTTATTTCTAAGAAAATATTATCTATAACGTATAGTTCCTACGATTATAAATCTACACGACCACATCCTAAATGCAGCACTACTTGAAAAAAAGTATATTTGAGCCTCGTAGTACACTAGTCAATTTTTGAAAACTAACTAGTATTTAGTTTTCAAAAATTGACATGCATTTTAATTTCGGACTGCTGCTCTAAAATAATCTGTATAATCTGTGGACAAAGCGGGAATTTTAAAAATCTAGATGGTTATGATTATTCCACTAGTGTTTATGATTAATTGTGTGTGTTACCTAAAGGGTAACAGTATTCTCGCTGGAGAGATGAAAAGTTGTATGTTTCACACGAGGGCAATTTTTTTTTAACTTGTGCCTTTAAATCACTCACTGCGTTCAGTAGTCTAATTGCGAATCACTCGCTATGCTTGTGATTCAATTTTAGACTACTTCGCTGGTTCGTGATTTAACATCAGCACTCGGTGCAAAAAATACTTTTGCTCACTTGTTAACAAATAACTATAGTCATACGTCTTTTGCCGCTGTAGTAGAAGGAGGAATTGATTTATTTTTAACGAGGAACGGAAGTTCCACACCCCGATGTAACACTAACGAGTTATTTTAAATTTAGAACTTCCGATTGCAATTTATAATATTCAAAACAATTTCTGGATTCTAATCGAGAACTTTTAAACATAAGAAGACGGTTATGTAATTAAAGTCAAAATGTTTTAGTCCTACGTAAGTGGTATTGCTGTGTTGAAAAACGCATAGAGACTATGTTGTGTGTTCTCCAACAGCTCCGAAGCACCACAACGCTCGTAAAAGTAAGTGCCATAAACTGTCACTCATCTCATGACTATCCATAGCGAAGGTACTTACATACAAGAAGGGCTGCGAGAACTTAGCGATGGTCGTCAATAACTCAGTTTATGATCATGATAAATCAAATAAATTGAAAAAGCACAAATAAAAAAATAAAAATACAGTTCTATAAGTACTTATTTCTAAGAAAATATTATCTATAACGTATAGTTCCTACGAATATAAATCTACACGACCACATCCTAAATGCAGCACTACTTGAAAAAAAGTATATTTGAGCCTCGTAGTACACAACAGACATAGGTAAAAGACAGTAAGCAGACCCAACGTTAGCGAAAAATAGCTTAGCCTATTACATCTATGTGTATAGACAAGTAGCTTAGCTTAGTTATTTCTGGTGATTTCTTGATAATGAATCTTCATCACTCTGTAATATACAAACAGGTGGTGCACAACACAATTAATACATTTGAAACATTTTACAATAATTTTATGTTATATCCTCACTTTGACACATAAATCTTTGATTTAAAGATGAAAAATTGGCTCCTCGCTGTTCGCTATCAAAGTGTGAGTTAGATGTAGCTACACAAGAATAACAATGATAGCTTTACACAACAAATGGCAAGAGTGAAAACGATGAAGTATTGCTCCATAAGCATAGGAATATGTTTGGTCTGTGGGCTACACGGACACGCCCTCATGCCTCTTCTCATGATACTCCAAACATATTCCTATGCTTATGCATAGGAATATGTTTGGTCTGCTTAGTCTTGTACATCTGTGGGCTACACGGACACGCCCTCATGCCACTTCTCATGTTTCTCCGTTTCCTATGTGATAAATTATATAATTTTAATAAAAAAACTAAAACTAACTATCTTCACGCTGTATCCCTGACGGGGTAGTCAGAGAGGACAGATCGCCAGGCTTCGCGATCTATGCATACGTCTTTCGCTTCTTCGAGATTCATCAATCGCTTCATACACGCACGTCTGGGTATCCGAGTACTTTTGACCTTTCCGTTTTTGAGCAATCTGCTCACGTGGTCTTCATATGTAAATCTCGGCCTACCCTGACTCCTTCTACCCTCAACTTTTGAACAATATATATTCTTCGTCAATCGTTCCTCACTCATTCGTTGGACGTGTCCAAACCAACGGAGCACGCCCTTTTGCAAATGAAAGTTTACTGTAAAGTCACCCAAATTCACACCCATATTAAAATCTTTCAACTTCTGCAGGCAACTGTCCAGATACACTATGAACAGCCAGGCGGACATGACACATCCCTGTTTGACGCCTGTACAGACATCAAAAAGAGGTGACACATCCCCCCTACTCGCACGCAAGCCTTACAGTCCCTATAAAGCGACTGTATTGCCCGCAGTAGCGAGCCGTCCACACCATATCCGGGCAGCAAGTCCCACAGCGTTTCTCTCACAACGTTATCAAATGCTTTCTCTAGATCCACAAAAGCGCAGAAAACCTTCTGGCTAACAGCCAGAAACTTTTCCGCGATCATGCGGAGAGAAAGCACTTGATCCATGCAACCTCTTCCACGTCGGAATCCGCATTGAGCCTCCCATAAATACCTTTCAGACTTTTCTAGCATTCGTGCCGTTATAACCTTTGCATACACCTTACTAGCTAAGCCGACCAAGCTGATCGCCCTGTAGCTGGAACAGTTTAGGCGCGAGCCTTTCCCTTTGTAAATAGGTACTGCAACTGCTACTCGCCAGTCATCTGGGACCTCGCCCGTCCGCCAGCACAAGTTACATAACAGACATAGTGTGTCCCAGACACGCGACCAACCGTACTTCATCTCAGCAGTAACTCTGTCTTTTCCCGCGGCCTTACCACATTTCATACTTCTTATCGCTTGTTCTATTTCTTTCATACTAATGACTTCAATGACATCGGGATCCGGAGCATCGAAGTGAGCTCCACTTCCCGATGTGGCATCTCTGTCTTTTCTTGCATACATCTTTCCATAATATTCACTCCATCTCTGCAGGACGTCAGTTTGGTCTGTTAGGACGTCATTGTTAACACTAAGCACTTTATTCATACTGCAGATTGCCGAACAACTCCGGGTCCTGCCTACCTCTTTCCAGAAGAGCTTGGCATTATCCCGGAAATTGGACGACAACCTTTCACCCGCTTTCATTCTGCACCTTTCACGAGCTTCTTCTATGAGTGCCTTCGTGTTAACTTTCTGAAGCTTGTATCTCTCTTTCATATTAAAATCATTCCGCGAGGCTAAGTAGTCTAGCCATGCTTTCTTCTTCATTCAAACTGCTTCTTTCACTTCCTCATTCCACCATGCATCACGCTTATTACTACTGCCTCTTTTCGTTTCTCCACACACTTCCACAGCGGCATTTATCATACTATCCCTAAGGTTCTGTTATATAATTTAAATGAATTCTACTAATACGTACTAATTTCACGAAGAGGCGAACCCTAACAGGAATGGAGACGCTAAGACTATATGACGAAGAGCTTTGCTCGTCCACGGAAGCGAAGTATCTAGGAGTCATCCTAGATAATAAGCTAACATGGAATCGACATGTGGAAACAGCAACCACCAAGGCAATGAGAGTCTTTGGTATGTGCCGTTCCACGTACGGTAAGACATGGGGACTACAACCAAAAGTGGTCCAATGGATTTACACAATGATGGTGCGGCCACTAATAACATACGGGAGTATAGTATGGTGGCCCAAGACTAAACAGGAGAGCTGCAGACGAACCCTGTACAAGCTACAGCGGATGGCATGCATGGCTATGACAGGAGCCTTCAAAAGCACTCCTACGGCGGCGATGGAAATACTTCTAAACCTTACTCCGCTGCACATCAGAGTGGAGCTGGAGGCAAGGAAAGCCGTTCACAGGCTCGGAGCTGAAGGCCAAAGCCGGAACTACGGGCATATGGCGCTTGAGGCAACACAGGAGCAAGGGGTTATGACTATGAATCTAGACAAAATACAGACGGTCTATAACTTCAAAAAGAACTATAGTGTATACATCCCCACGAGAGAGGAGTGGGAGTGTGGAATGCGGACACAGGACAGAAATGTCCAGATATGGTTCACGGACGGATCCAAGATGGAAACCGGCTCAGGTGCAGGGGTTCACAGCGACAACTGCAACATTAGTCAAAGCATGGGCAAGTATGCAACGGTCTTCCAGGCGGAGACCTATGCTATACTGACATGCGTGCAAGAAATGTTAGATAGACGGGTCACTGATGAGACAGTCTATATTATGAGTGACAGCCAAGCTACACTCAAGGCGCTCACATCATGTGAAGTGAAATCCGGATTGATATTGCAGTGCATTGAAAGCCTAAATAGGCTGGGAAGACGCAATACGATCCAATTGGTCTGGGTGCCAGGACATAAGGGCATCGAGGGTAATGAGAGGGCGGATGCCCTCGCAAGGAAGGGCTCGGAGAAGGGGTTCATTGGACCGGAGCCGTTCGTCGGACTCGATTATGGAGTAATAAGACGAACAATAAAGGAGGCAGCCACTAAGGCACATGAAACCCAGTGGCAGTCGACAACAGGTCTAAGACACGCAAAGATGTTTCTGGGAAGCATCAGAGAGGGATGGTCCAAGAAACTGTGGACACATACTAGGGAGCAGCTGCGAAGAATCACTGGAGCGCTCACAGGGCATTACGCAACGAGGCAGCACCTCCACAGGATGAAGCTCACGGAAGACCCGACGTGCAGGTCCTGTGAGGACGCTGGCGAAACCATGTACCACCTGCTGTGCGAATGTGTGGCACTCGGTGCAAGAAGAATTAGTCTTCTGGGTCAAGCATACCCGACTCCGGAGGATTACAGGCACATCCCCCTTGGGAACATATTGAGGTACATGGAGGCGCTGCACAGGCGCTGGGGGGATGGGTGAAGCGATGGGGTGTGGTACAATAGTTTCGGAAGGGACGCAGTGCCGCGGTATCTACCGACCCCGAAAAAAAGATAAGACTAATACGTACCGCGCCAGTGGCTGCTAGTGAGTTGCATTTTTGATAGTCTACTAACATTTTGACAGCTACAAACAGCGACCCTCAGATCTATCAGACTATCACCTGACTTCTGAACCCTGCGTCGTTGCCGCGTCCGTTGGTCTCCATATGCATCACTAGCAGGTGAGGTCACATGAACCTTGAAAATCGTAGTCGGACTCTAACTCCCAAAACTGAACCAACTGCCTGTTATGATCTCCCACTCTGTATATAAGTACCAGCCTGGTCCAGAGCCTTCTTCATTATTTATTAGGTGTACCATTTGCAGGTGAGGTTTGGCTTGCTCCGGGAGAACTACGGGACCCCTGCAAAATAGTTACTAGTAATGTAGGAATGTAAACGCCTTTGCTCATCACTATGGTGGTTTACCGAACACAACACGCAAAGTTATGACTGTAACATTCAAAACAACATTTACAACAACTAAATGTATGTCATATGAAAAGGATTTGCTTATCTTATATTGCATACATGTTTCTACGCAGCACTGACAAGGTGAAAACGATATCTCTTTATGTAAATAACCCGTCATCCCACAGAGGGCAACTTACAATGAGATTGTTCTAAAACTAGTGGAAAGTGAATGCTCTAAATGAGCATTTGACCTTGCAAACATTTTATAGATTTCATAGGTACACTGAAATATTTTTTTTAATTAAATCAGAAACCATTTTAAATGCCTGGACCAGCACACCTTCCGACATCATTTAGAATCGTAAATAATCATTTTTCAAAGCCTCTGCGACAAGTAGGTTGTAATACAGCAATTGATTAGCCCCACCAAGGGCGATGAATTACATAAAATTATTTGGATTACATCTGCTATCTAGACGAATGGCAACAAGTAAAGTCAGGCTAACTAAAACAGTTGCCCCCAACAATCAACACTAGCAGATCTCAGTCTTTAAGTCAAGACAGAATTTGCAAGCAAACTAGACAAGCAAGTCTGGATCCGAGTACTTATGATGACCCTCAGTTTTTGAGAAATCGGTTCGCGTGTTTTTTGTAAGTCTCGGTCTACCCTGATTCCTTCTACCCTCAACTATCGGAGCAATATAGCAACGTGACAAAACCAATTTAACAATAAGAACTTTATTGAATCTAATGTTCATAAGGCCAAAGCGTGAGTAGGTAATGCCTACATAATTTAGTTAAGAGACAATGGATCGCCGTACTTCATCGATATTACGACGTATGAATGTATAAATTGTCCAAATTGCCGATATTGTGACCGACAGATATCTGCTTTCTAATGTTCGTGATTAGTTGTGGTACAAGTTGTAAGGACCAGCGGCTCATTTTTGTCCATTCAAAGGTTGCCTGTAAGAAATTGCTCTTAGCGATAAGGCCGCCATTTGTACAATTTCAGGCAATTTATATTTGTGTCATTTGTTTCATATTGGTGTACAATAAAGTTTTACTTACTTACTTACTTACTTACTTACTCATAGGACACCTTGTTCTGAGGTGTTGATTAATAGCAGCGTTTAGTTAAGAGTGATCAGTTCACTAGAGAACTTAAGTTGCAACAACATCAACCTATTAAATTAATATTTAATTTCACTATAACAAGGATTTGTGAAATAATAAAAAAACAATTTGGTACAAGATTTGAACCTGTGACCTTTTGCCTTTACAACTTTCTTTTGGATTTGAAAATGTTATACACATGTTTATGAATGTTTATACTCATAGACTCTACAGAATCTTTGAATTTACGATTGTGTATTGACTTTTCGATGTCTTGAAAGCTTTGATCAGAAACTTTTATTATGATTGTGAATTAGTTGGATCTTTCGGCTATTTTCTTTTGACTTGCACCACAAAGAACCGACAAAATGAGTCAGCAACATTTCACCTATTGTTCAACCACCTCGAATCGGGTTCATTGAATTAGAACAATTATTTTCCGTTCTTGCTTAATGGTTCTCTTAAAATTTTTTTTATTCATATATTTCAGATACTTTGATATAGATTTTATTTTTAGTCATAACTAGTTGACCCTCGCGGCTCCGACCATGACATATTTTGAACCCCCGTCGCATCCAATTAATCCAGTCGCGTTACCTTTTACAAAATTGTTTAAAAATTTCCCCGTTATGATGACATTTCTGGTTACTGCTCCGCTCTCCTGGGTAGTAGCGAGATGATATATAGCCCATAGCCTTCCTCGAAATGGGCTATCCAACACAAACATAATTTTTCAAATAAGACGAGTAGTTCCCGAGATTAGCTACTTTTATTCAACCGAACAGACAAACAAACTCTTCAGCTTTAGTGTAGATATCAATAGCTGGTAGCCACAATCACTGCGCGTGTCCATTTAACACTACAACGTGCTCACTTGCCTGGTACGTGGGTAAGGGCATAATTAAAGAAACCTTGTTTATTAGGGTGTTGTGTGACCTCAGTATTGAATCTGCCGGTGCCCAAGCTCATCAGATACAGAGAATTTGTCGCTACCCTGTAAAATAAAAGAAAATACCTATAAATGTAATTAATTTATTGCACAATCATCCATCTCTTCGCCACCGCGCGCGTTTTTAGTCAAATCATATAGCGCGCTCTTGTCCGGTTTCCTATAACACATTTTCGACCCTTTCCCAAAAAATATCCACAAGAAATATCCAGTAATGGAGAGTAAAAATGTTACACATCAACATACATAGTAATATTCTTACTTTCGTGAAGCGCTCGTGGCCTCGCGGTCTCAGTGTTCTGTAAACAATCACTGAGTTACGCAACTTTCACTATGGCTGGTCCTCGGATGGGTGACCACTTTGTGGCATTTACATTTCGGAAGGCACGTTAAGCCGTTGGTCCCGGTAGCCAGTAAAATGGCAGTCGTTAAGCCTGGTTGAAGGCCTTATGGGCGGCTTGAAAATTTCAACAGCAGGTAGCCACAACCTGCGTCTGTCTATTTCAACACGGCAATGGGCTCACCACCTATTACGTGGGACAGGAATCCACACTGTGAAAAGTGGGCATATAATATGCCTCTGCCACCCCTTCGGGGATAAGGCGTGATGGATATTTTATTCTTACTTTCTATAACGATCTTAAAAGCTTTCCCTGTTTTCTAGAACACCGCGTTTACCCAAAATGATTGCCTCACAAAAATATCCAGTAATCTAAAGTTAATATGTTACACATTAATAAACAAAGTAATAATAACTTTCTGTACGTACATACATACATATTGTCACGTCTTTATCCTCTAAGGGGTAAGCAGAGGCATATTATACGCCTTAATAACAAATAAAGTAAGAATAACATCCTATAACCATCTTAAAAACTTTTACATTGGTTTCAGGTAAACATTGTACACATATCAACTCACGATTTGTTAAGGCTACTGCAACATAGTTTTCAATGTACCCGTAAGTATACGAAGTATGGTAGTGTTATTGGATATATCGATTATGTTAATCTTTATTAACATAAATAGAAAATCTCGTGATACGCCGTGTGTTAAACAGAAACCATTTTATTTTCCGATTGCTGCTTACGAGTACAACTGATAGTGAAGATTTATGGTAATAAAATAATAGTTAAAATATTTTTAATAACAAGCTTACTCGGTTGCATGTAAGAAAAGCTGTTAGCGATAAGGCCGTCATTCGTACATTTTTATGCATGGTGCATGTTTTAATTTGATTCTTGTCTGTGTACACTAAAGTTTTAAATACTTACTTTTTAATTGCGTATTTTTAATTGTCTCAGTAAGTTTTTTATTTGATACCCATATGGCGTAGGCTTTTAACTGAGGTTATTAGGTACGCATTATCAAATTTGTTAAGCTGTTTAATTTTTAGAGGTGTTTTTGTGATTGGGGTTTTCTAAATCTCTTGTTCTCGTGTACTTGTATCTATACTAATATTATAAAGCTGAAGAGTTTGTTTGTTTGGTTGAACGCGCCAATGTCAGGAACTACTGGTCGTATATAAAAAAATCGGTTTGTGTGAGATAGCCCATTTATCGAGGGAGGCTATAGGTTATATATCATCACGCTACTACCCTGGACAGCGGAGCAGTAGCCATAAATATCGACAAATGGGGCATATTTTTATAAAATATTGTAGAAATTATAAGCGACGGGATTAAATAGGTGCGACCGAAGTTTGCAGTATGTCACGTGCAAAACCGAGGGAGTTATTGACGGTCAGTGGAGAGTGACCAGACATACATACCTATAAACACACGTGGTAGAACTAGTTATTTTCCATTGTCAACGAATCCCATTATTATCTTACTACATTGACGATGAATCGGCTCAGATAAGATGAGCCGAGTTGACTGATAAAGGTCTGCTTGTTTTACCTAGATGAGATGTTGTGTAAGGCGTGGATCATTGACCTAAAATAGTCGCATATGTAAATATTGACGTAGATTTCGCTTCTGTGTGGTCGTTAACTCACATTTACGTAGTATTTATGTCAAGGAGTCTAAAATGTTGCTTAGGGATTTGATCTTTGGCCATAAAAAAAAATAACAAGCCTACACTCTCCGTGAATCGTCAATACTGTGGGTATACAGACTGCAAGATGTCAGCCTATATAACTACCCAATAGATATGTATGTAATATACTAATAAAATATTTCTTTCTTTCTTTCTTTCTATACTACCGTGGTGCTTCCCTTTTTCTATAGGATGTACACCTAGTTGCCTTCCAGATCTTCCGCTTTGCAAAGAAGGGGAGAGGCGTAAACTTCTTTTTCCAACTTCTTCAAATTACTTCTGATTAAATTCGATGCGGTTCCAAGACATTTTAACTTCTCCTGGGACTTCAATGAGATCGAGCTCGGTGTAACTCTTTTGATCTTGGTCATTGCTGTAGATCCTGGTTTACAGGAGTGACAGTAATGGGAATGTGGATGGGATTAGTCCCAATTTACCCAAAAGACTAAAAACTACAACGGCAATCGCGGTCGTCGAAATTAATGGTTGCATTGATACATCTTGTACCCAAGAGCAATAGAATAAAACTTTGTTTTGTGATTAATGTTGATTCGAGTTTAAGCCACATACCCATAGGAAATATTGGATGGGTGAAGCGCGTTCAGAAACTTCATCCTAACAGCTTAAAAATAATTGTAAAAAAACTTGTACTCGAGTCGAGAATCGACTCCGATCTTATAATTCTTCCATTTAGATATCGATTGTGTAGCTTAGCAGCCAATGTTACTATGAAACATGATATCTAAAATAAAAACACACATTAGTTTTCATACTGGTGTTATTGAATTTAATAGGTTCGCAATGACCATTATTCCCTTCGATACAACATTTAAATCGTGTAGCGTAAAACTGTATCTATGGTCGGTGTCACTATAATAGTGTGGGCAAGTTCATCGAGCACACATTCTCCAGAGATGTGTTTTAGAGAACTTTACGAAGCGACAACTACTAGCAAAACGATTCGCTAAAATCCATTGCCGCAGTATAAAATAAACGGACAACGGTTTCTAAGACGAATGCTTACCTTATGGAGTAAACGTACGCGAGCGAAGTCACACTCACAGGTACATATATACTACATACTATCTTCACGCTGTATCCCTGACGGAGTAGACAGAGAGGACAGATCGCCAGGCTTCGCGATCCATGCATACTTCTTTCGCTTCTTCAAGATTCATCAATCGTTTCATATACGCACGTCTGGGTATCCGAGTACTTTTGACTTTTCCGTTTTGGAGCAATCTGCTCACGTGGTCTTCATATGTAAGTCTCGGCCTACCCTGACTCCTTCTACTTCCGCACAATATATATTCTTCGTCAATCGTTCCTCACTCATTCGTTGGATATGTCCAAACCAACGGAGCACGGGTACTTATAAATTTCTAAATATCTCATAGAATCACCTCATATCATCATAGAAAACATGCAAACGCTTCTCTATTCTACATAATGTAAATTCACCTTCTCATCTGCAAGCACGTTTTGAGTTTCTTGTCCCCAGGGATAAACCCTGTCGCACTACCTGTCCACTTCTTCTTCGAACTCCTTCGCATATTTATAATCGTCATGACGAGTCCTTCACTATTCGTGCAGTACGTTTATGGAATTCGCTGCCTCACACTGTACGCGATAGCCCCTCATTGAACGTATTCAAAAGAAAGTTAAAGAACTATACCTATCTCAAATTGCTTAAGTTCTGATTATATATTTAAAAATATTTCTACTAAGTTACTTATATGTATGTATATGTGTATATGTATGTATATATGTAAATGTCCATATATATTTCTGTAATATATGTAAGATTTTTGGATTATTTAAAGTAATTGTGCACTTTTTACCCCCTTTGTTGCGCTTTATCCCATTCACCCCAACGTTTGCTGGAAGAGAACTCAATTCTGAGTTAAGCTCGCCTTTGTACAGCATTGTATTTGTACTATATTTTATGTTACACCATATTTCTTATGTGCAATAAAGAATAAAAAAAAACGCTGAAACAAATATTTGTTTCGACCTGGGATACGAACTTGAGACCTCAGCGTGGTAGTCGTATACATTGACCACTTCTCTACCGAGGCAGTCTTATTATTTTTTAAACCTGTCTGAAGCTGAAGTGCCTCCAGCAACGACACATCCCAATTTACTCAATCTATTCATACAGCGATAATGTATTAATAGTAAGATCCAGCACTTAGGAAATAGATATTCTATACTAGATATTGTCATAGGTAGATGACCAGCGCCAGTGGCGCGCCTTGTCCGACAATTAGCAAGTAAGTGTAAAGTTCGAGACGTCTGCCGGCCCCACAGCAATAAATAGCTGAGTTTAGAATTGTATTTAGTCTTGAACTGTTTTACTAACCTCTTGGTAAAGAAGTTAATAAACGCTTGAGGTTATGTGACCTTCTAACGGTTCTTTAGTTTCAAGAAACGCAATAATATGGTGATACGACCCTCGGGGTCCTCGGAATCCGCGTACATCTTAGGATCCTATTATATTAATAAGCGATATACTCGTATAACTATAACTAGCGAATCGTAACCAGAAGTAAAGCTCTGAAGTAAAGCCCCTGTCAAGAATGGGGAAGTCTGAATGTAGTCAACATACAAAGATGGCTGTTTCCCTTGCATTATCAGCATTTAAGTTGTTGATACCAATGTCTTAACGAACGGCGTGTCATGGTGATTCTGTTTATTAAAAAAAGGAATATTACATTACCGAAGAACTCATCTTACTCTTCAATCGTGTATATAAGTTGTTTTCAACACTTTTACACAAACCTCGTCACCAGAAACCCAAACTTTAGCTAGTATAGCAAGCCGAGTTCTGAAAAGTTTTAAGCACCACATCCCTATTCTTCGGCAGATGGAATAGAAGATCAAAAAATACATTAGGATTTTCAGCTGCTGAAAATGCTAATGGACCATGTCTTTTCTTTCAACACAGAGTGACACAAACTCCTCAATAATTCTATTATTTGCATCCAATGCTTCGTAATGAGGAACCTTACCTGTGATTATCAAGTGATTTAACTGGTCTATGAAACTCCCGGAACTCGTAAAACACATTGTGCCTAATTACTCACAAACAGTTATTTTATGAGCAGTAACACAAATTTACGAGATCCCTGATCTGAACCAGTACTAGTCAAATACCTGGTGTTCAGACGTAGGCGGAGCGTAAACATTGCAGTAGAACACATTACTTAAATATTACGTGTGACGCATATACTTATTTGCGATTGGTAAAAAGCTTTTCGATAGTTTTAGAGATCCTTTATCTTTACTGATATTGACAATAAATTCCAGATGATACCGATGCAAATGTGTGCAAAAGTGAATCCAGTCCTAAAAAAAAATTGGTGGATGGTTTTGGGCAGTATTTACCGAACACTCTTGACAGATTTTATAGACAATTTTGAGGAAAGTTCGGTCTAGTTTCACACTAATTAAATGATAATAGCGTAACCTTACATTCCAACTTCGTTCAAAAGCCATTCCCAGGATCGAAGTTGTTTAAAACCATATGTTTGCTGAATTTTATAATCTTACCCTTTCCCGCTAGCTCAAGACAGGAAACTTAAAAATTTTCAACAATAGGCAGCCACAGTTCGTGGCTTGTTGATTAATTATTGGAAATTATCAAACGGCATCTAAGGCGTTCAACTTGGCCTAACAACTACCATGTTACTGGCAGCCGAGGACCAGCATAACGTGCATTTCGAAGTACGAAAACGCTTGTAAACCGGCGTCCATCGCAAGACTGAAAGTCGAATAAGATGCATATCGCATGGCAATGATTGTTTTCATTGGGGCTAATCCCACTTGCATTCCCATTACTGTAAGTCCTGTAAACCACGATAAACAGTCCTGACTAAGACCAGAAAAGTTAAACCAAACTCGATCTCTGAGAAATTCCAAGAGAAGTGTATTAATTAATCAGAAGAAAATGTTAAGGGAGTTTGGAAATAGAATGTACCGCATTTTCCCTCGTTTGCAGAGCAGGTGTCCTGGAGGGTAACTAGATATACTTACTTACAACGTCCTATCGTAAAAGGGAAGCACCAGGGTAATAGTAACAGGTCCTATGTGAGCTGTTTGATTTCAGTGATATGTATGGCAGAAACGTCTAAAAGCACGAAACTTAATCCCAGATGGCATGAGATTCTCATTGTAAACTACTCCCGATGTTACTTGTGATCGTTTACAGAACACTGATTAAACAGTACTACGATCGCTTTTATAAAGATTACTATTGAGACATATAATAGAGTAAACATTACCTCTTATTCTGCGTCGGAATCTAGAACGTAGGCGTTAATTCAAGGCATTATTAGATATTCGGTCGCACTGTACCTGATCTTGAGCAACGAATTGAACTAGTGACATCTATTAGCCTATTAGACAGTGGGTTACCATGTTACTAAAGCTATTACTCCTCGTTAATTTAGGCCTAATAAGAGACCAGATAATATATCTTAGGTAGACGTCCTAGTAAAAACTTTGCCAAGCGACCAGCCTATTAGCCTTTTTTGCCTTACCAGTTTTGGGTTTTGAAAGTCTTCTATATTATTCCCCCTTCAATTCTTCTCCTCTTAGTTCTCTTAATATATCGGGACAGTAATCTTCTGTCCAATCGGCTGTTTCCAAAGCTTTTCGTTATCTTATATCCTTTATGCCATAGATACATTAAATATTAGCGTTAACATCACTACAAATATTATAAAAGACGAAAGTTTGCGGGTGTATGTGTTTCTCTACACACTCAAACGGATGGCCCCTTATCATTATTCGAGTGTGTCCCGCGGCACCCGGCGTCAGCTTCCTACTTCTCCACAACTGGACCAATTTGGATAAAATTTTGTTTTAAAGGTAACACATATGTTACTTTTTGTCGGAGGAACAGGTTCCTGTGGAAATATTACGGGAATAGTTCATATAGGCAGAGTCGCAGGCATTCTCTATTATCTACTAAATCTTAATAACCTCGAAAATAGCCACCTAGAATAAAACAAATGCATTTCAAAAGCGGTTTCATACCACGCTGTTTATCTTTTTTTTTTACTTTCGCAATGAACCGGCTCTCTAGATATGGTATGGATAGCTGGATGTGGTCCGACCACACCATTTTATATATGTGTGTTTGTGTACTGCGGTCAGTGTAAAGATCTATAAGGGTTATTGGTGGCGTGGTATATGGAATGTGGGTGGGTGTAATAAGTTCAAAGGACTGTATGGAAGAATAAATATTTTTCGATAATTTTAATCGATTTCAAATAATATAATACGAAAAGGGATTTTAATTTTTTGGGACATCTATTTGGACATTTTTTTACACTATTGCTGCCGGGTATACGACAAGTGTTCGTACCATTTGCTTGAAAGTGGCTGCTGTAATTTTTCAAGCACCTATAATCTTCAACTATTTTTCTTCTTCGTTACTGTTACTGGTAACCGGGACTGACGTCTTATCGTGCCTTCCGAAGCACGGAAACCTAGTAAATGGAAAGACCACCAGAGCGCAGACAGGCACAGGTTGTGGCGACCTACCGATGAAACTTTTCAAATCGTCCATAAGGTCTTTAACTTGCTTAACGTCTGCTATGATACTGGCAACGGGGACCATCGGCTTATCTTGCCTTCGTAAGCACAGAAACGCTCGTAAATGGCCACAACGCGGTCGTCCATCTGAGGACCAGTCATAGCGAAAGATGCTTATCACAGTGATCGTTTACAGAACACTGAGTAAGTAGAACTACGCACACGAAGTAATTTTTCGCAACAAGTTTTATATACACACCAGTGCTTATCTTACACAACATTGACCCACTACATATTGGTGACGCCACCATCATGGCAGTTTATTGACAACGCCTGTAGGCACTTTGCGATCGCGTGTAAAACAAAACACTGGTTTAGAATTTGTACGCTGTTACGAGTATACGGCTTTTATACAGCTAAGTTGGCAGTTCTTAAATTCTTATCCCTGCTATGTTGCTTCAGACCAAATTGATAACCCTTGAAGGCTGCAAGGAGGTATAACACTGTCATCACAGGATCAGATAAAGCTCATCATCATCATCATCATCCGAGCGTCTGTGCCAGTTGCGTCCCGCGACGCCCGGGGTCCGCTTTCCTACATTTTCTCCTCCACTTCGCACGGTCATCGGCATCCCCTGTAGTGAGACCATTGGCACGCATGTCATCCCTTACGACGTCAAGCCAGCACTTCTTGGGTCTTCCCCTCTTACCGGGACCCGGCGGGGCTGACATGGCCAGACATTTGTTACCTACGTAGCCCGGCGGTTGCCGCAAGACGTGACCATACCAGCGAAGGCGACACTTTTGCAACTTGTCTGCAATGTCACGGACGTGAAGGCTGCCGCGGATGCGAGAGTTCCTCACGCGCTCCATCCGCGTGACTCCACACATCCACCGCAGCATCTTCATTTCCGTGACACGCAGCTCCTGCTTGTGTCGCTCCAATATCGGCCACGTCTCACTGTCATGTAAAAGGACAGGTCTAATAATGATTTTGTAGACCTGTCCCTTCAACCGGATCGGCATTTTAGGGTCACAAATGACACCGGTCATCTCCCGCCATTTGGCCCACGCGGCAGCAATGCGTGACTTGACATCGCAATCGATGTCACTGGACGTGTGAAAAACAGATCCCAGGTATTTAACCTGGTCCGTGCGCTCGACCAAATCACCGCCTATGCGGACGGATGTGGGATCTGTCGAGTTTAGTGCCAAGTACTCGGTCTTCGCCACATTTAGTTTCAGACCGCCGTTCTCAAGCGTCTCCTTCCACGCCTTTACACGTCGCACCAATCTGCCCCTGTCCGCGTCTGCCAGCGCAATATCGTCAGCATACATGAGCAACCAGGCTGCTCATGCGGGTTTCTGATGCTGTCCGACAATTCGTCTAATATTACACTGAACAGAAGCGGACTAAGGACAGAACCCTGGTGTACCCCGACGGTGATGGGGAAGGGTTTCGTGTCGCCAACAGCAGTCCGAACTATTGAATCGGAGTCACAGTACATGTCCCGGATAGTGTCAATATAGACCTCTGGAACCCCTTTGGACCGCAGTGCCCACCAGATCATCGCACGAGGAACACAGTCGAAGGCCTTCTGCATGTCTAGAAACAAACAGTGCAGAGGCGTGTTCTTCGACCTGTATTTCTCTGCGACAACCCTCAGGGCAAAAACAGGGTCCGTGGTCCCATGACCAGGGCGAAACCCATATTGACATTCCGAGAGAGTACACTCCTGCCGGATCCGAGAGTCTATAATCCTCTCGAAGATCTTCATGGTGTGGGACATCACCTTTATACCGCGATAGCTCCCGCACTCCTGCACTGACCCCTTACCTTTGAAGACTGGAGTAATAATACTCAGTCTCCATTGGTTTGGGATCTGCCCGCTGAGGAGTATGCGGTTAAAAAGGTTTACTAAGATGCCCACACCGCGAGGACCCATCGCCTTCCAGGCTTCGATGGGGACTCCATCGGGTCCGACAGCTTTCCGATTCTTCATGCGGCGAAGCGCAGTCAGGACTTCTCCAGGCGTTACCGGTGGCACTAGTCCCTGATTCGAAGGGAGGTCCGGAGGCTGCACCTCTTTATGCTGTTTATTAAGCAGCTCGTGGAAGTACGAGCGCCATCTCTCCTTTACCGCGAGGTCTTCGCTTAACAGGTTGCCCTCAGGGTCTTTTACACAGCGACACTATGATATATCCTGTGCCGCTTTGACCCTGGAGCGCGCCAGCTTATAGATGAGCTTCTGCCCCTCAGACGATTCCAGCTTATCATACAAAGGTTGTAAGTGGTCTCGTCTGGCTCTGGCTACAGGTCTCTTTGTGGCGCGCTTGGCAGCCCTGTACGCGTCGCGGTCTTCGGGAGATCCGGTCGCTTGCCACTTTTTAAAGAGGGCTTTCTTCTCCTTGGTCTCCCTCAGGACTGCGTCGTTCCACCACCAAGTTTCCTTGTCACATTTGCGTCCACCCTTAGACTCAACGAGCACCACCCTCGCCGCTTCAATGATGGCCGCCTGAACTTTGTCCCAGTAATCTTAAACTGGTTCGCCTTCAGTGTCGGTGCACTTGTCACCGACAGCTGAGACGAACTCCTGGGACCTAGTTTCATCAAGCAGCCACCATCTGATGCGGCGCTGGCACCGCTCGATGCGTTTGTCTTTAGGCTTCACGCAGAGGTCCATGACAAGGAGACGGTGTTGTGCAGTAAGACTCTCACCGGGTATGACCTTGCAGTTGGCCACCTTGCCGATGCTGTGTCGCCTAGTGAGTAGGAAATCGATCTGAGTTGTACGACTCCCGCTCTTGTAGGTGATGAGATGTTCGGATTTCTTTTTGAAATACGTGTTCACAATGGCCAGATCGGCAGCCGCACACGTTCTGAGGATAGTTTCTCCTTCAGCGTTGCGGATGCCGTATCCAAAACCACCATGAACACGCTCAAACTCCTTACACCTCTCACCCACATGACCGTTTAGGTCGCCGCCCAAAACGATTCCCTGTGACAACGGAATGCTCCGAAGCACTCCCTCGAGTTGGCCCCAAAACGATATCTTATCGGCCTCGCTACAACCGGCCTGTGGCGCGTAGGCACTTATCAGGTGGGTAATAATCCCATCGATAAGCACCCTCACGATCATAAGCCGGTCGCTACAGCGTTTCACCTCCAAGATGCCGCTCTGCAGCCCTTCGGAGAGCACCACGGCCACCCCGTTCTCCCCACCAGGCGCACCCGTGTAGTACAGCTTGTAGCCTTTCTGCAAAGGCCGGGCCCTGTTGCCCTTCCACCGAGTCTCCTGCAGGAACGCCACGTCCACCCTCCGCCTGGAGAGTACTTCGGCCAACTCTACCGCACGCCCAGTCAGCGTGCCAATGTTCCAAGATGCGAAGCGGATTCGGGTTGGGGCTAACTTCTTTAGCCGTGCTGGCCCGACACACGGCAGCCCCAGCCCACTTGCCACAGGAGTCGGGCGGGGCTCCTGCGCGCCGTTTTGCGGCGGCGCCCTATCCCTAGCAGCTTTCCTATTATACTTTTCCATTATATTTTGGCGGGTGGCTTTTATGGGAGCGACGCCCTCAGACCTCCCAACCCCAGAGGGGAAAGCCAGCGCCAGAGCCTCGTCCGTTAGTCAGCAGGTGCACGCACTAGCACGGGAGGTTGACTTGGGCCCCGAAGATCTTGGTGGGGCCCCTTACACCCTCATATAAAAAGCTCATCATCATCTCATGCGATTGATGCCCACTGCTGCTGCTGGGCAAAGGCTTCCATCAAAAATCGCTACCACGTTCGATTTTGCACCGCCCGCATCTAATTTAAAATTTACAATGCATCCAACATGATGAACTTCATCGTTAAAATATCTGCTTATCCACTGAGCGGAAGCAAGACTGGGAAGTCAGACGGTAGTCGATCCCAAAAAGCCCTAGAAGATTGCCTCCATTCATCTTTTAGGCCCATTTCGAAACGATACTCGACATTTGAAAAGGAGAAACCCTTGATGAAGTGCTTCTCACCCCGTTTACTCATTGCGCTATAAACGATCACTGCATGAAGCATAATAGTCCTGCGATAGGTAAGCGTTTGTGGCAATTCTATTTCAGAGTCATACCCGATCCTCGCTCCCAATCGATCGCAGTATGGGAAGGAACCGCTGCTGCGAACGCATTGTTTGGGGTTGACAGTAGTGGGTGGAATAATTGGAGGAGCTCTGCACTCAAAACACTGTAGGTTCGGTCTGTGAAGTGGTGGAACATCCCAAGGCTTGACGCTTAACAAACTGCATGTACGAGGGGCGTACAATGTATTCTCGGTATCGGGGTAATATACTAATGATGAGGGTAATTAAATTATCTCATTAGTTTATGACACTCATTGAGGGTATAAATACAAAATTTTATATGATTGTCGCCATTAGTATTCAAAATATCATTTCGGAAAGGCAACTACGATGACTGATACGACAATGTTGAAAAAAATCGAGCATCGCGCTGTGATAAAATTCCTCACAAAACAAGGAAAGACTCAAAAAGTAATTCACGAAGAAATGATGGCTGTTTACCAAGATTCTGCCCCTTCATTATCTACAATTCAGAAGTGGTCAAGTGGATTTAAACGGGATAGAGAGAGTATTGAAGACGATCCTCGTGCCGGTGGGCCGGTTAGTGCCGCTACTGAAGAAAACGTAAAAATTGTTGAGAAATTTGTACTCAAAGATGCCCGTGTGAGGGTGAAAATATTAGCAGAAAGAACCAAGCTATCTGTGGGTACCATTCACACTATCCTTCATGACCATCTGAATTTGTCAAAGGTCAGTGCAAGATGGGTGCCGCGAATGCTCACAGCGCTTCAAAAACAAGTGCGAGTTGATTATTGCAAGGAGTTTTGGAGCTCTGTGGTGAAAATCCGCAAAGTATTTATGATCGGATTGTTACTGGTGATGAAAAGTGGGTTCATCACTATGATCCTGAGAGCAAGCAGGAGTCTATGCAGTGGCATAAAAAAGGAACAGCCCCACCGAAGAAGTTCAAAGTCAGCCCATCCGCCGGAAAGCTCATGGCCACAGTGTTTTGGGATTCCAAGGGAATCTTATTAATTGAGTACGCAAAAAAAGGTGAGAGTATTACTGGCGCAACTTACGCTAACACCCTGCTCAATTTAAAGGAGGCAATAAAAGAAAAAAGACGGGGAAAATTGACCGCAGGTGTATTGCTTCTGCACGACAACGCGCCTGTTCACAAGGCGCGCATTGCCAATGCTGCTGTACGGGATTGCGGATTTGAAGAAATCAATCATCCACCCTACAGCCCGGACCTAGCCCCTAGTGATTACTTTCTGTTCCCAAATCTCAAAAAAGAACTTCGAGGCAAGCATTTTTCCGACGATGAAGAGTTAAAGGCAGCAATTAACGATCATTTTTCAGACCAGGAAGAAAAATATTTTTTGGAGGGAATTGAAAAGTTATTTCCAGGACAAATAAGTGTGTTCAGATCCTAGGGGACTACATTGAAAAATAAATTTTATTCAGAATTTTCTGCTTATTCTTTCATGCCGATACCGAGAATACATTGAACTCCCCTCGTATTACCTACCAGGGCCACAAGTCTACCAAGCAAGCTACATTGATGCTACATTTACTTACATCCTATGCAGATTTTAAAATATCTATAGATGGATCCTAGATGGAGCTGTGAGACGTATTCTTACATAATATAACTAGTGGTTCAGCGATCCGTAGACTTCGGAGTATTTCTTTGACTAATTTAAAAAAAAAATTCAACATTCCTTTTTTCGTTTTGAGTGCGCTTGCCAACCAGTACGGGACCATTTACCCTCCCCTGCCTCCATTCTCCCCCCCCCCCCCCCGATCGATAAACCCCCTCGCTAAAAGTTGTTGTCTACATCAAGGATTGTCCATACCAAGTTGCATGCAAATCCGATAAAAAATGCGACCTGAAGACTGAATGGACGGACGAACGGTCGGACATCAATAGCATTTTTCCCGTACCAGTTGAGTTAAAACGGAGAATTCGTCGGCTCGCTTCGCTTAATAATATTGTTTAGACTGTTATTCTAATGACACCCTAAAAAATACCATTTTCTTTGTGAATTTATGGGAAAACCACTAAATTTGTCAACTCTAAATGAAATTCGTTTTCAGAATGTATCGGTATTTCTCAAAGTAAATAAAATAGTAGTTTCATTATGTAAATGAAAACTACTGTAATAAAATTTTATTGCCAGGTTCTTTCTCAGGCTTTATATATTGCCTTGTGAATCTGCCAGGAAATGTAAATGTAGGAGCAATAATCATAACGATCATAAGTGTTACTTTGTGATCTACATGAAGATATTTTCATTTTATTTATTTTCATCTATTAAGTTCATTCATAATTCTTCGTCTCAAGTCTCGTATCCATCACTTGAAAGCAGCTTGATGAACCTTCTTACACATTTGTTACACTTTACATTTACACAAAATGCGAAACATCACGAATCGTGACGTCATTGACACAGTTATGAATAAGATAGTGATTGATTAGAATCGACCTTAATTTGAATAGGTTCCGCTGTGTGTATGTGGGTGAATTTGGAATAATGCTGGTGCTTTAGTGTGCGTATAATGGTGTTAATAATATCATTGTGATATAAGTTGTTTTCGGTGACTATTAGTTATATAAGAGTCATTATAAGGTGGTATTACAGCAGGAAATCCGATTGGAGGGTAGCAGTTACACAAGTAACTTTTACACATGATATACTGACTTTTACGGACGTATTTCTTAAGGACCGGATTCATAGAAAAAACGCAAGGCGAGGACGTAGCGCAGATGGACAGCCGGGGCGCCAGTCGCGACTTTTTTAAAGTACAGAAAAGGCATAGATGCAAGAGATGACGTTGAGTGTAAGCACCGAGAGAGACCAGCACTATCCTCGCCCTCCCCTTTCCCGTTCGCTTCTAATCGCGTCTTAGCCCTGTCCTTTCTGTGTGTTTTTCCATAGGACGCAAAAGACATAGACGTGAAACTATCGTGTCCGTGCCCTGCCAGTTTTATGTGGTTTGAGTCGCCGCGCCGCAACGTTTCTGTATATTGACTGCCTCTGTGGTGCGGTGGGAGTGTATCCGACTGCTACGCAAGAGCAATGATAATGAGCACGATGGTTTATTCTGTCTGGGTGTTATTTATCTATTATATGTATGTATTTAGAAATATATATCACTCTTTATACTGTGGTATAAGTATGTTTATCAGTTATCTGGTTATCATAGTACAAGCTCTGCTTAGTTGGGAATCAGATGGCGTTGTGTGAGTTGTCCCCCAACCATATTTATTTATTTATATATTTTGTATAAAACAGACGCGGAACAGTGTCTTCGCCTTGTGTCTTTCTGTACGCCCGTCCCTTAGACTACTGGCGTCTTTTCCCTTTCGCTGATTATTTAAAAATGAATACATTGAATACAATACATGAAAACAAGACATTCCTTTGCAATATTAAAACGAAGTAGGTCACCTTGAAGTTGCACTTGCCTTTTTGGGACTAACCCTTCAAAACGCCCACTACTGTAATTAACTCCCAACACAGAACATGACATCACTGTGCCCGAAGTAAAATTTATGGAATATAACCATTGAGGGACTTACGCAAAAATATTTTTTGAATAAGTATACGAGACCAAAATCTGAGGTGGTTCCAGATTTCGGGCTTTTATGTATACTGCTTTTGTCAGTCCGAGAATACCAGGACTTTAATTGGTCGTGTTAATTAGTGTCTAGCACATACGACCTATTTAGCCTTTTTGTTACCACCTCACTAAAAAGGCAACGTGTTCATAATTTCTTCCAAATTTAACATCTAAAATAGACACATTTTATTAAATTATTTCTGCCCTTTAGACCCACCCCAGTTCCGTGCTTCGGAAACCACGTTAAGCCGTTGGTCCCGGTTGCCAATAAAATGGCAGTCGTTAAGCTAAGTTGAAGGCATTATGGGCGGCTTAAAAAATTTCAACAGCCTGCTCCTGTTCATTTCAACACGGCAGTGAGCTCACCACCTGTTACGTGGGACAAAAATGCATACGGTGAAATGTGAGCGATTAATATGCCCTCTGCCTACCCCTTCGGAGATGAATGCGTGACAATATGTATGTATGTATGTATGTATGTATACCGCTTACTTTTCATAGATATTTTCCAGATTACGGAGTATTATAAAGTGGAGGAAGTGCCTTTAGACTCCCTGTCTATCAAGATCTTTGGGACACAAGCGACTTCACCTGCTAGCAATTAATGGAGGAGGCAACGACGTAGGTTACAGGATTTCGAGTTCAAACGACACTCTCTCCCAACAATGCCAAAATTGAAAATTCAAACCATAGTTGCTCCTAACAGCCTAATAAAAGTGTAGCCCAGGCTTCAAATCCGTGTAGAGTTTGGAAGCAATTACGAATACGCTAAGAGAGTTTACTACAAGTACAAGCGTTGTTCTGCTTTTAAATAAAAGCGAGGTGGCAGCCAAAGTACGGGAGGTACTCTTGTCTACCACCTCAAAGGTTTACAACACCAGAAGTATTACACTCGCGCTGCCTATTACATACCTTTAAACATATAGTCACGCCTTTGTCCCCGAAGGGATAGGCAGAGGCATACTATACGCTCACATTCCACCGTATGCATTTTGTCCCACGTAACAGCCCATTGCCGTGTTGAAATGAACAGGCTCTGGCGACCTGCTGTTGAAATTTTTCTAAGCCGAATCTTTTCAAAGGCCTTCAACCAGGCTTAGCGACTGCCATTTTACTGGCAACCGGGACCAACGCCCTAACGTGCTTTCCGAAGCACTGAAACGCTCGCAAATGTAAATGCCAAAAAGTAGTCACCCATCCAAGAACCAGCTATAGCGAATTTTGCTCAAATTCAATTAGCGGGACCTCGAGCGCTGCAAATGCCGTGCGCTGCCCATTGTCGTGGTT
The DNA here is from genome assembly GCA_948477245.1 of Thumatha senex. Classification (NCBI taxonomy): domain Eukaryota; kingdom Metazoa; phylum Arthropoda; class Insecta; order Lepidoptera; family Erebidae; genus Thumatha; species Thumatha senex. Next base: position 10,265,841 of record OX419750.1, on the reverse strand, counting down.
AAATGGACGGTGGTTTTGGATTTCTAAGTCCTCTCTTTGCAGCCTTTGTATCGTGTGAAGAAATTAGGTAATATTTTAGTTAAATCGGTAATGATTGTCTATTAATGAAGCCTTACGTAATGTTACCTTGACTTATCGTTTTAGCGATCGATTGTTTATGATTACGAACATTATTTACACATCGATTGGTAAAATTAATAGCCGAACGGTATAATTATTGCCATTCGAATTGTATGATCGAGAGACGTACCCACTATAATTTTTTTTTAAATTCTGTCCCTAAAGGCGTGAATTTTTTTTTTAAATTGGACTAAGCCCACCCTCATTCCCACTACTGTGACTCCTGTAAACCAGGATCTACAGCAATGACCAAAACGCCAGAAAAGTTACACCGAGCTCGATCTCGGTGAAGTCCCAGGAGAAGTTAGCATGTCTTGGAACCCGCAACGAAATTAATCAGAAGATAATGTGAGTTAGTAGGAAAAGAACGTAATGCCCCTTCCCTCCTTTGAAAAGCGGGAGACCTGGAAAGCAACTAGGTGTAAATCCTATAGAAATAGGGAAGCACCACGGTAATAGTTGATATAGTATGGGTCGTATGTGAGCTATGTTTGATTCCAGTAATATGTATGGCAGAAACGTTTAAAAGCACGAAAATTCACCGTCGATGCCACGAGATCCGCATAGTAAACTACTCCCGATGTTACTTGTAAACAATTAAGCATGTTATATCGCTCGTTTTGCCAAATGCTACACTCCCAAAGTATATGATGGGCGGTCTGATCATATTTGTCATCAGCAGTTGAACAGTGACAGAACGGTGACTCCACCAGCTTAAACGAATGTAATTTGCTCCTAAAGTTACCATGTCCTGTAAGAAATTGAGCAACACAGTGATCAACCTGACGATCAACGAGACCTGGAAAGCAACTAGGTGTAAATCCTATAGAAATAGGGAAGCACCACGGTAATAGTAGATATAGTATGGGTCGTATGTGAGCTATGTTTGATTCCAGTAATATGTATGGCAGAAACGTTTAAAAGCACGAAAATTCACCGTCGATGCCACGAGATCCGCATAGTAAACTACTCCCGATGTTACTTGTAAACAATTAAGCATGTTATATCGCTCGTTGCTGCGATGCCAAATGCTACACTCCCAAAGTATATGATGGGCGGTCTGATCATATTTGTCATCAGCAGTTGAACCACAGCCGAAAGACATACAGTCGGTCGACGAAGCTGTCTAGACAGAGCAATCGTGCGGGGGACAAGGGACGAGACGCGGGAGGGTTTGTCCCGAGCTGCGAACAAAATATTGTTAGTAGCTCGGGACAGTCTTTCAGGGCTGACGCATTCACGACCGCTTGCTATGATTTTTGAATTTTTGTATAGATTTCTTTAATACATGGGGTTTTTAATATTCTAAATACAAATTTCGTGTTCATTTTGCAATCCGACATGGCCGCCGCGCCGTGGATATAAAATTTCATGTTGGGTATCGTATAAGGGGTTTTTTAGTATGCCAAGTACGAATTTCGTGTTGATTTTGCAATCCAATATGGCCGCCGCGCCGTGGACATAAAATTTCATGTTGGGTGTCATATAAGGGGTTTTTTGGTATGCAGAGTACGAATTTAGTGTTAATTTTGCAATCCAATACGGCCGCCGGCGCCGTGCCGTGATTTTTAAATTTCATGCTGGGTATTGTATAAGGGATTTTTTGGTATGCTGAGTACGAATTTCATGTTAATTTTGCAATCCAATATGGCTGCCGCACCGTGGTTTTAAAATTTCATGTTGGGTATCATATAAGGGGTTTTTTGGTATGCTGAGTACGAATTTAGTGTTTATTTTGCAATCCAATATGGCCGCCGCGCCATGGATATAAAATTTAATGTTGGGTATCGTATAAGGGGTTTCTTGGTATGCGGAGTACGAATTTCATGTTAATATTGCAATCCAATATGGCTGCTGCGCCGTGGTTATAAAATTTAGTGTTGGGTATCGTATAAGGGGTTTTTTGGTATGCTGAGTACGAATTTCGTGTTAATATTGCAATCCAATATGGCTGCTGCGCCGTGGTTATAAAATTTAGTGTTGGGTATAGATTTCTTTAATACATGGGGTTTTTAATATTCTAAATACAAATTTCGTGTTCATTTTGCAATCCGACATGGCCGCCGCGCCGTGGATATAAAATTTCATGTTGGGTATCGTATAAGGGGTTTTTTAGTATGCCAAGTACGAATTTCGTGTTGATTTTGCAATCCAATATGGCCGCCGCGCCGTGGACATAAAATTTCATGTTGGGTGTCATATAAGGGGTTTTTTAGTATGCCAAGTACGAATTTCGTGTTGATTTTGCAATCCAATATGGCCGCCGCGCCGTGGACATAAAATTTCATGTTGGGTGTCATATAAGGGGTCAATCCAATACGGCCGCCGGCGCCGTGCCGTGATTTTTAAATTTCATGCTGGGTATTGTATAAGGGATTTTTTGGTATGCTGAGTACGAATTTCATGTTAATTTTGCAATCCAATATGGCTGCCGCACCGTGGTTTTAAAATTTCATGTTGGGTATCATATAAGGGGTTTTTTGGTATGCTGAGTACGAATTTAGTGTTTATTTTGCAATCCAATATGGCCGCCGCGCCATGGATATAAAATTTAATGTTGGGTATCGTATAAGGGGTTTCTTGGTATGCTGAGTACGAATTTCATGTTAATATTGCAATCCAATATGGCTGCTGCGCCGTGGTTATAAAATTTAGTGTTGGGTATCGTATAAGGGGTTTATTGGTATGCTGAGTACGAATTTCGTGTTAATATTGCAATCCAATATGGCTGCTGCGCCGTGGTTATAAAATTTAGTGTTGGGTATCGTATAAGGGGTTTTTTGGTATGCTGAGTACGAATTTCGTGTTAATTTTGCAATCCAATATTACCGCCGCGCCAACCTTTATAAATTTTATGTTGGGTATCGCATAAGAGTATTATGGTATGCGGAGCCACACATGTGCGATTATAACTATACTCTATACTATGTTATCCTGTGTTCAAGTTTTTCGTCATAATTAATATTTAAACTTGTTCAAAGCGTAACCAATATTTTTTGTTGAAAACAATAGTAGCATTAATACCCAACATTAAATTTTATAACCACGGCGCAGCGGCCATATTGGATTGCAAAATTAACACTAAATTCGTACTCAGCATACCAAAAAATCCCTTATACGATACCCAACATGAAATTTGAAAACCACGACGTGGCGGCCATATTGGATTGCAAAATTAACACGAAATTCGTACTCAGCATACCAAAAAACCCTTTATACGATACCCAACATGAAATTTTATAAGAATAGTTCGGCGGCCATATTGATTGCTAGAAACCCCATAATTTTATATCTACTACGTGGCAGCCATTTCGAAAACGCTTTCTCATAAAAAAAAAACTATCGATTCGACATGAAATGAACCTTATTTACTTCCGTGTGCGGCATGAAATGAAATCTCAGATCCTTTTTTTAAACCAGTATTTATATTATTGATTTATACATACTAGCTGACGCCCGCGGCTTCGCCCGCGTAGAGAAGTTTTCCCGTTCCCGTTTCCCATAAGAACTTGTTCCCGGGATAAAAAGTATATGTGTTATTCCGATGTATAAGCTATATTATTGTAGAGTTTCATTAAAATCTATTCAGTAGTTTTTACGTGAAAGAGTAACAAACATCTCTACAAACTTTCACATTTATAATATTATTAAGATTAAGATATTATATTATAATGTTGATAGTTGATTGCGAGTACGAGTTAATAAATAACATCAGCCTTGTATACTTGTGACAACCCTACAAGCATCACTGTCTAGACGTTGTCGGCATTTTTGTCAACTTCAAAGGCGTAACGCTACTGGTAGGTTTACTCTTTATACTGTGAGTTGAACACTGACAGAACGGTGACTCCACCAGCTTAAACGAATGTAATTTGCTCCTAAAGTTACCATGTCCTGTAAGAAATTGAGCAACACAGTGATCAACCTCCAGCCAGGATATTCTCAATCGTTCACGAACGTCTGGGAAAAACCGGTAGAGGTGGCGCCCTTTGATGGAAGTGTTCCAACGCAGCTGCCATTCGTCTAAAAGTTCTTCAGGTACATTATCTCGATACAGCCTGGCAATTCTATGGCGATCTCTTGCTAACAAAAACCTATCATCCATGCCATCTTTAGCCGAATAGTATAAAGCCGCGCGTCTCTGAATTTCGAGGTCAACCGGGAGGACACCTGCCATCACCGGCAGAGCCTCCGTGCTAACCGTCCTGTAGGCCTTGCATAAAAAAAAGGCAAGGCGTTGACTTTGAAGTAACTTTAACCGTGCAGCCCCAATTGTAGCCTTATCGGCCCATACCGGCGCCCCGTAACACATACAGCCTAGATAAGTGGCCCCGTAAACGACCTTGTTTTGAACGAAAGTCCCCATGTATTGGTAGATATTCTCGACAACGCGTAAAAGTTATTTTTAGCCTTTTCACCTACAGTTTTTATGTGCTCAACGAATGCAAAATTTCTCTCTAAAATCAATCCTAAATAGCAAACCGAAGTTTTATTTTTAATGTAAACGTTATTGAATTTTATGCGCGGTGGTACTTTCAAACTTCCTTTCAAAAGCAGCTGAAATGTTTTGTTTGGAGCAAAAAATAACTTGTTTCGTACGCCCCACTCCGCAACGACGAGCAAGCACGTGTGGGCCAAGCTCTGGAGTCCTGCACGAGTATTTGACTGAACGAGTAACATACCGTCATCGGCGTATCCGGTCATTGAACAGCCCTCCGGTAATGGTAAACTAAAAAAGTCATCAAATCCTAAATTCCACAAGTGTGGACCTAGCACAGATCCCTGTGGACAGCCTATTGTTAACGTTTTGGTAGCAGAATAATGACCTAGTTTTAAAGTTGTTGTACCTTGTGAAAAATATGAATAAATCAGAGAGTAAATATTTTTATAACAACCGCGAGACTTTAATTTCATTAATAACATTGGCCACCAAGCATTATCGAAAGCCCCGGAAATATCTAGGAAGATGGCCAGCATATATTGACAAACCGATGAAGTGACAGTTTTTCGCACTGATATCGCTGCGTCAATAGTAGATTTTCCTACTGTAAATCCAAATTGATTTTCGTGAAATTTAATACCGCCCGGCAGGAGCCGGGGTACTATGAGACACTCTAAAAGCTTTCCCAAGGAGGGCAACAATGTGATCGGTCGGTACGACTTAGGGTCATCTGGCGGCTTGTCGCCTTTTTTAGGAATAATCCGAATATAGCCACATCGCCAAATACGGGGGAACACTAAATATTACACAAAAAACATTTAATATTACTTTACCCGACAGCTTGCAAGCCTCCTTTATCATTCTGTTAGAGATTTTATCATCACCCGACGCCTTACCTATGGACAACGACCTAACAATTTCGAGAAACTCATCAGAAGTTGGTGGGTCTGACTGAGGTGAGAATGGTGGCTCAAGAGCCCACTGTCTGATCTGTCTGTGATAATCACTATCGTTATCCGAGCAGTCGTCCGGTATATGAGAATCCAAGAGGTAATCCGCGGTTTCCTTCAGGCCTATAGTATGCGAGATGTTAATTTTGATATTTCGTACATAGGCAAGATCAACAGAACGGTTGGCCCTAAACTCATGGTATATAGGCGACCACGGACCCTCAGCTTCCAGCCCATGCACTAGTTTACCAATGCAAGGCGTGAATTAGGGAATTGCAATTTTTTATGGTTTTCAAAACCGTTACGGCTGCTATAGTCACGGTTGGTTACACGAGAGTACTAGTACTGCTGGGACTGCTGCGAGGATACGGTGCTGCAAACACTGGCGGAGTGCTCACCGTTGCGGATCTGGGCATGACCATGGTGAGAACCATAGTCTTCAACGGAAGGAAGTGCCGCTGCTTCTTGCTAGCTAGTTATGCTCGCGATAGAGGTGGCGGAGAGGGAGCGGGAGGGAACGATCTGGATAAAAAATTAATAATGGTTTAGTCGTTTGTATCTACTAATATTTTCGACTGCCTCTGTGGCGCGGTTGGGAGTGCATCCGACTGCTACGCAAGAGGTCGTGGGTTCGATTCCCACCCAGGATAAAACTTTGTGTGATGAGCACGATGGTTTATTCTGTGTCTGGGTGTTATTTATCTATAATATGTATGTATTTAGAAATATATAAGTATGTTTATCAGTTATCTAGATCCCATAACACAAGCTAATATTAGCTTACTTTGGGCTAGGTGGCGCTGTGTGAAAAGTGTCCCACGATATAAATAAAAAGTATATTTATTGATATGTTCTTGGTATATCTTTTTTTTTCTTTATTATCGTGATTTTGCAAAGACATAGTGACAGAGAGAGAGAGTATATCGGTAAAAAATTGGTGAAATGGATATTGAAGTCATTATACCTCTTCCTGTGCATCAAACCTGTTATCATAGAGCAAGAAAAAAGCCTTCCCTTTTGAGGTCGATCATCCTCACATTACAACGTAACAAAACCAGATAAACTTCATGGGTAACCTGGTAAAGTTAGGTCACGCAGTTAAGAGATACTGTATGTCATAGAATGTAGCGAATATAGGTACATGTAAAAAACTTCGATTCATATCTTTCTGTCCAAGTACTAAAGAAGTTTTCTATGTACAATATAGAAAAAATATATAAATATATTTAGAAAAATATCCACATAGTAGCTCAGCCCGGTAGCTTCGCCTGTGATATAACGAACCCCCGTAGCACTCATTTATTGCAGTATTTTTCAACAACAGGTCGCCACAACCTGCGCCGGTCCATTTCAACACGGCAATGGACTGTGGTGAAATGTGGGTGTATAGCATGCCTCTGCCAACCCCTTACAATATATATGTTTGTATGTCTGACTAATCGATAACAGCACTTAAAGCGTAATACTACAGGAAGTTCGCGTTGGTATATTATCTTTTAAGGATATCTTACTATATGTGGAAAACGGATAGGCTTGTAGTATCTATAAATGACGTCCCCGCTTTCGCTTATGTCTTGAGACTTCTAGCAACTAAATTCATCTAAAGGCATAATACGAGCGTGACGAACCAACCGACTCGAGGACAATACTATGTTTACACATAAAACAAGCTGTTCGTGTCGCTTGTTGAAATCATAATAACGCACTTTGAAGACTCGTCTCGCAATTTTATATTTTATGCAGATTGTACATGGTATTTACAGTTAAAGTTTGCAGATGTCTAGGAAACTGTGGCAATATAGAAAACTGTAACCCACAAAAGTAAATAGTAAAAAAGTAAATAATGTGTAATGGAAGCCACACAAGTAAAACAGTAGAAATTATTGAACATGTTACTGAGACCCTATTAGTAGATTTATCATTGAGTTCTAAATGAAATGGATCCTCATGGTGTGGACATATTTGTTAAACATTACTCTTCACCAGGACGTTCCCAAACTAATGAAAGTTTAAGTATTAAGTACTCCCAGTAGTACAAAGATAATGGATCAAAGCATGAGGGAGCCCTGGGGTTATTCTTTCGAGGGCCTACCCATCGGGCATCGTGTGGTTTTATTCGGTAAGAGCCTGGCATAGCATCCATGAGGATTTCATCGCTGCCGCTCTATCCACTGCAAGTCACGCGAGGTTTACTTAATTAATCTTGATGGTACGCGTTGTATTATAGTTTGACAACAGAGCGGTACAGCGGTCGTGGTCAAACTATATCATAAAAATTTAAATGTTACCTCCAATAGTGGTCCCTTAACCTCATACAAGCAAGAGCTGATGAAAAAACTGCAAACTTGCTAGCATAACAACTAAACCTAAATGAATCACTACCGCCCAGTTAAATATCTAATAACAGGTAATTTCTCCAGTTAGATGGCATCGTTATTTTTAAAACAAGTAAAAACCCAACAGCGAAAGTATTATTATGTTCCACTATACAAAAACCGGAAGCCTGACAACTTGCGTAGCGATATTATCTGGTGGCAAAAAGTAACTTACAGTAGCACTCAATTTACTGAACGCTACTGTGGTTATTCTTTTTTATCTAAAGCAGTGACTGACAAACAAACAGCGGGCGAATCTACTATTTTACAGTAAAAAGTCATTTCTATTCTATATCAATTCCATTGCGGTTTGTTCAGAACTGGGTAATCTACTAAATCTATCATATTACAATAGCACTTTTAGCCGCAGAATACTTTAACTGTATTTAATTATCAAAATATTAGTGAATCCACACGGTGAAAAGTGGGCATATAATATGCCTCTGCCACCCCTTCGGGGATAAGGCGTGATGGATATTTATTTATTTTATTTAAATATTAGTAGACTACCAAAAATGCAATTTTCGAGCGAGCTGTCACTGGCATGTCCCGTGTTGTAAAATTCTATCGAGCGGTCGACATTCTATTGGAGCGCGACTGTAATAGTGATCTACGAAAACTGTCAAATTGAGACGATTAAAATATTAGACACGGTCATAATCGATAGCGGTTACCATAGTCTATCGACAGATGAAAACACTCGTCGTACAACAGACACAAGCTGTGACTGTGACTACCTCAGTTGAAATATTTTATGCCGCCCAATGAGGTCTTTAGCTTAAAGATTACCATGTTACTGGCAGCCGACTTAGTGTAGCTACAAAATGCAACTAATAGCCACAAATCACAGGAGTGACAGTAACGGAAGATGCAGATACCGGGCTAACGGCGGCGCGGCGCTGCGAGCGTATCAATAAATCATGGTTTAGTAACCCACAAAACGCATGTGTAACTTATGTCATGAACGAAACCGCAGAAACAAATAGCTAACCAACTATACACTGCTTCATTAACACATTATCAAGATCAATCATAATTGCAATTTCGTAAACCCATAAAGCATTGTGTAGTGCAGTAGGCGATAAAATGTGTATGTTGTTTAATCGTTTAGCGGTTATGCAATGTTGATTGTAGTAGTAGGTGTAAAGTATTAAGAAAAAAAATATTATGTGGGTAGATGCTGCGAAATTTTAAGTAACACAGTACAAAGCAGGAAGGAAACTCCGTACAAAAATTTGAAACGACTTACTTACAGAGACACAGGTCTAAAGGCTCCAGATGCCGACATCGATTTCGATTTAATTTTTACTTGTTTCTAATTTCACTTGCTTGTTAGCATTTGTAAAGTCACTTCTAACTAGTATAAACAATATTATTTTGTCTCCAACGCATTGAGCTGATTTTCCATTATTCATGTTTGGTTAGTTATATGACATCATTCTAAATCCACAGACGGCTGCGGCTGAACGATTATTCAAAACGTTCTGCCATCTTTGTATTCAAATTCGTAAAGCGTTTTGTAATTCATCATTATCATTATTTCTCGAAGATATTATAGAAGCGCTCGTGGCCCCGCGGTCTCAGTGATCTGTAAACGATCACTGAGTTACACAACTTTCACTATGGCTCGTCCTCGGATGGGTGACCACTTTGTGGTATTTACATTTGCGAGCGTTTCCGTGCTTCGGAAGGCACGTTAAGCCGTTGGTCTCGGTTGCCAGTAAAATGACAGTCGTTAAGCCTGGTTGAATGCCTAACTTTGCCCTTGGGCGGCTTGAAAAATTTCAACAGCAGGTAGCCACAACCTGCGTCTGTCTATTTCAACACGGCAATGGGCTCACCATCTATTACGTGGGGCAGGAATCCACACGGTGAAAAGTGGGCATATAATATGCCTCTGCCACCCCTTCGGGGATAAGGCGTGGTGGATATTTATTTATATTATTTTAATTTATTATTTCTGGATACTGCTGGATATGGGCGGGACCCTATAGGATCTTTGGATACTTCAATAAAATATTTAAACCCGTGATTATGTAACAATTTTATTCGAACTCCGTACCAAAGACTAATATTTATTTTATAATAGCAGACGCCACTCGGTTTCCCCCAGGAAGGCTCAGTTCCCGTGGGAATATGGAGCTAAAACGGAGTCTATGTCACTTCAGCTAAAATGTGGTTTAGGAGGAAACTGGCCTTTAGCCATATTTATATTATATTGTCAACGATTTTGTCAATTTAATAAAATATAAAAATATGTATAATCCCAATGTATCGATTTAACTACGATATTTTTTTCACATGATATTCTGGCCCACGCGTTTTGCCGATTTGTCTATTCCTACATACATACATACATATTGTCACGCCTCTATCCCCGAAAGGGTAGGCAGAGGCATATTAAACGCCCACATTTCACCGTATGCATTTTTGTCCCACGTAACAGGTGGTGAGCACATTGCCGTGTTGAAATGGACAGACGCAGGCTTCGGCGACCTGCTGTTGAAATTTTTTAAGCCTGCAAAAGTCTTTCAACTTGTCTTAAAGACTGCCATTTTATTGGCAACCGGGACCAACGGGTTAACGTGTCTTCCGAAGCTCGGAACTGGGGTGGGTCAAGGGGCCAAATAAATTTAATTTGGCCAATCTAGATATTAAATTTCGAATAAACTTTGGACCCGTTGCCTTTTTAGTGAGGTGTACTAGACACTAATTAGCACGACTAATTAAAGTCCTGGTAGTCTCGGACTGTATCTATTCCTACTCCGTGTAATATGGGCCACGGACCAAAGGTCAGATTCCCCCTAAACTTAACCTAGCTTAAATGTAGACTTTAGACCCACCCCAGTTCCGTGCTTCGGAAACCACGTTAAGCCGTTGGTCCCGGTTGCCAATAAAATGGCAGTCGTTAAGCTAAGTTGAAGGCATTATGGGCGGCTTAAAAAATTTCAACAGCCTGTTCCTGTTCATTTCAACACGGCAATGAGCTCACCACCTGTTACGTGGGACAAAAATGCATACGGTGAAATGTGAGCGATTAATATGCCCTCTGCCTACCCCTTCGGAGATGAATGCGTGACAATATGTATGTATGTATGTATGTATGTATGTATGTATACCGCTTACTTTTCATAGATATCTTCCAGATTACGGAGTATTATAAAGTGGAGGAAGTGCCTTTAGACTCCCTGTCTATCAAGATCTTTGGGACACAAGCGACTTCACCTGCTAGCCATTAATGGAGGAGGCAACGACGTAGGTTACAGGATTTCGAGTTCAGACGACACTCTCTCCCAACAATGCCAAAATTGAAAATTCAAACCATAGTTGCTCCTAACAGCCTAATAAAAGTGTAGCCCAGGCTTCAAATCCGTGTAGAGTTTGGAAGCAATTACGAATACGCTAAGAGAGTTTACTACAAGTACAAGCGTTGTTCTGCTTTTAAATAAAAGCGAGGTGGCAGCCAAAGTACGGGAGGTACTCTTGTCTACCACCTCAAAGGTTTACAACACCAGAAGTATTACACTCGCGCTGCCTATTACATACCTTTAAACATATAGGCACGCCTTTATCCCCGAAGGGATAGGCAGAGGCATACTATACGCTCACATTCCACCGTATGCATTTTGTCCCACGTAACAGCCCATTGCCGTGTTGAAAAGAACAGGCGCAGGCTCGGGCGACCTGCTGTTGAAATTTTTCTAAGCCGAATCTTTTCAAAGGCCTTCAACCAGGCTTAGCGACTGCCATTTTACTGGCAACCGGGACCAACGCCTTAACGTGCTTTCCGAGGCACTGAAACGCTCGCAAATGTAAATGCCAAAAAGTAGTCACCCATCCAAGAACCAGCTATAGCGAATTTTGCTCAAATTCAATTAGCGGGACCTCGAGCGCTGCAAATGCCGTGCGCTGCCTATTGTCGTGGTTAAATGGACGGTGGTTTTCAAACCTTTTTTTCTTAATCCTGACTGATTTCTAAGTCCTCTCTATGCAGCCTTTGTATCGAGTGAAGAAATTAGGTAATATTTTAGTTAAATCGGTAATGATTGTCTATTAATGAAGCCTTACGTAATGTTACCTTGACTTATCGTTTTAGCGATCGATTGTTTATGAATACGAACATTCTTTACACATCGATTGGTAAAATTAATAGCCGAACGGTATAATTATTGCCATTCGAATTGTATGATCGAGAGACGCACCCACTATAATTTTTTTTTAAATTCTGTCCCTAAAGGCGTGAATTTTTTTTTTAAATTGGACTAAGCCCACCCTCATTCCCACTACTGTGACTCCTGTAAACCAGGATCTACAGCAATGACCAAAACGCCAGAAAAGTTACACCGAGCTCGATCTCGGTGAAGTCCCAGGAGAAGTTAGCATGTCTTGGAACCCGCAACGAAATTAATCAGAAGATAATGTGAGTTAGTAGGAAAAGAACGTAATGCCCCTTCCCTCCTTTGAAAAGCGGGAGACCTGGAAAGCAACTAGGTGTAAATCCTATAGAAATAGGGAAGCACCACGGTAATAGTTGATATAGTATGGGTCGTATGTGAGCTATGTTTGATTCCAGTAATATGTATGGCAGAAACGTTTAAAAGCACGAAAATTCACCGTCGATGCCACGAGATCCGCATAGTAAACTACTCCCGATGTTACTTGTAAACAATTAAGCATGTTATATCGCTCGTTTTGCCAAATGCTACACTCCCAAAGTATATGATGGGCGGTCTGATCATATTTGTCATCAGCAGTTAAACACTGACAGAACGGTGACTCCACCAGCTTAAACGAATGTAATTTGCTCCTAAAGTTACCATGTCCTGTAAGAAATTGAGCAACACAGTGATCAACCTGACGATCAACGAGACCTGGAAAGCAACTAGGTGTAAATCCTATAGAAATAGGGAAGCACCACGGTAATAGTAGATATATTATGGGTCGTATGTGAGCTATGTTTGATTCCAGTAATATGTATGGCAGAAACGTTTAAAAGCACGAAAATTCACCGTCGATGCCACGAGATCCGCATAGTAAACTACTCCCGATGTTACTTGTAAACAATTAAGCATGTTATATCGCTCGTTTTGCCAAATGCTACACTCCCAAAGTATATGATGGGCGGTCTGATCATATTTGTCATCAGCAGTTGAACACTGACAGAACGGTGACTCCACCAGCTTAAACGAATGTAATTTGCTCCTAAAGTTACCATGTCCTGTAAGAAATTGAGCAACACAGTGATCAACCTCCAGCCAGGATATTCTCAATCGTTCACGAACGTCTGGGAAAAACCGGTAGAGGTGGCGCCCTTTGATGGAAGTGTTCCAACGCAGCTGCCATTCGTCTAAAAGTTCTTCAGGTACATTATCTCGATACAGCCTGGCAATTCTATGGCGATCTCTTGCTAATAAAAACCTATCATCCATGCCATCTTTAGCCGAATAGTATAAAGCCGCGCGTCTCTGAATTTCGAGGTCAACCGGGAGGACACCTGCCATCACCGGCAGAGCCTCCGTGCTAACCGTCCTGTAGGCCTTGCATAAAAAAAAGGCAAGGCGTTGACTTTGAAGTAACTTTAACCGTGCAGCCCCAATTGTAGCCTTATCGGCCCATACCGGCGCCCCGTAACACATACAGCCTAGATAAGTGGCCCCGTAAACGACCTTGTTTTGAACGAAAGTCCCCATGTATTGGTAGATATTCTCGACAACGCGTAAAAGTTATTTTTAGCCTTTTCACCTACAGTTTTTATGTGCTCAACGAATGCAAAATTTCTCTCTAAAATCAATCCTAAATAGCAAACCGAAGTTTTATTTTTAATGTAAACGTTATTGAATTTTATGCGCGGTGGTACTTTCAAACTTCCTTTCAAAAGCAGCTGAAATGTTTTGTTTGGAGCAAAAAATAACTTGTTTCGTACGCCCCACTCCGCAACGACGAGCAAGCACGTGTGGGCCAAGCTCTGGAGTCCTGCACGAGTATTTGACTGAACGAGTAACATACCGTCATCGGCGTATCCGGTCATTGAACAGCCCTCCGGTAATGGTAAACTAAAAAAGTCATCAAATCCTAAATTCCACAAGTGTGGACCTAGCACAGATCCCTGTGGACAGCCTATTGTTAACGTTTTGGTAGCAGAATAATGACCTAGTTTTAAAGTTGTTGTACCTTGTGAAAAATATGAATAAATCAGAGAGTAAATATTTTTATAACAACCGCGAGACTTTAATTTCATTAATAACATTGGCCACCAAGCATTATCGAAAGCCCCGGAAATATCTAGCAAGATGGCCAGCACATATTGACAAACCGATGAAGTGACAGTTTTTCGCACTGATATCGCTGCGTCAATAGTAGATTTTCCTACTGTAAATCCAAATTGATTTTCGTGAAATTTAATACCGCCCGGCAGGAGCCGGGGTACTATGAGACACTCTAAAAGCTTTCCCAAGGAGGGCAACAATGTGATCGGTCGGTACGACTTAGGGTCATCTGGCGGCTTGTCGCCTTTTTTAGGAATAATCCGAATATAGCCACATCGCCAAATACGGGGGAACACTCCCTCGTTAATACATCGGTTAAAAACATTTAATATTACTTTACCCGACAGCTTGCAAGCCTCCTTTATCATTCTGTTAGAGATTTTATCATCACCCGACGCCTTACCTATGGACAACGACCTAACAATTTCGAGAAACTCATCAGAAGTTGGTGGGTCTGACTGAGGTGAGAATGGTGGCTCAAGAGCCCACTGTCTGATCTGTCTGTGATAATCACTATCGTTATCCGAGCAGTCGTCCGGTATAAGAGAATCCAAGAGGTAATCCGCGGTTTCCTTCAGGCCTATAGTATGCGAGTTGTTAATTTTGATATTTCGTACATAGGCAAGATCAACAGAACGGTTGGCCCTAAACTCATGGTATATAGGCGACCACGGACCCTCAGCTTCCAGCCCATGCACTAGTTTACCAATGCAAGGCGTGAATTAGGGAATTGCAATTTTTTATGGTTTTCAAAACCGTTACGGCTGCTATAGTCACGGTTGGTTTACGAGAGTACTAGCACTGCTGGGACTGCTGCGAGGATACGGTGCTGCAAACACTGGCGGAGTGCTCACCGTTGCGGATCTGGGCATGACCATGGTGAGAACCATAGTCTTCAACGGAAGGAAGTGCCGCTGCTTCTTGCTAGCTAGTTATGCTCGCGAAAGAGGTGGCGGAGAGGGAGCGGGAGGGAACGATCTGGATAAAAAATTAATAATGGTTTAGTCGTTTGTATCTACTAATATTTTCGACTGCCTCTGTGGCGCGGTTGGGAGTGCATCCGACTGCTACGCAAGAGGTCGTGGGTTCGATTCCCACCCAGGATAAAACTTTGTGTGATGAGCACGATGGTTTATTCTGTGTCTGGGTGTTATTTATCTATAATATGTATGTATTTAGAAATATATAAGTATGTTTATCAGTTATCTAGATCCCATAACACAAGCTAATATTAGCTTACTTTGGGCTAGGTGGCGCTGTGTGAAAAGTGTCCCACGATATAAATAAAAAGTATATTTATTGATATGTTCTTGGTATTTCTTTTTTTTTCTTTATTATCGTGATTTTGCAAAGACATAGTGACAGAGAGAGAGTATATCGGTAAAAAATTGGTGAAATGGATATTGAAGTCATTATACCTCTTCCTGTGCATCAAACCTGTTATCATAGAGCAAGAAAAAAGCCTTCCCTTTTGAGGTCCAACATCCTTACATTACAACGTAACAAAACCAGATAAACTTCATGGGTAACCTGGTAAAGTTAGGTCACGCAGTTAAGAGATACTGTATGTCATAGAATGTAGCGAAAATAGGTACATGTAAAAAACTTCGATTCATATCTTTCTGTCCAAGTACTAAAGAAGTTTTCTATGTACAATATAGAAAATATATATAAATATATTTAGAAAAATATCCACATAGTAGCTCAGCCCGGTAGCTTCGCCTGTGATATAACGAACCCCCGTAGCACTCATTTATTGCAGTATTTTTCAACAACAGGTCGCCACAACCTGCGCCGGTCCATTTCAACACGGCAATGGACTCACCACCTGTTACGTGGGTCAAAAATACATACGGTGAAATGTGGGTGTATAGCATGCCTCTGCCAACCCCTTACAATATATATGTTTGTATGTCTGACTAATCGATAACAGCACTTAAAGCGTAATACTACAGGAAGTTCGCGTTGGTATATTATCTTTTAAGGATATCTTAATATATGTGGAAAACGGATAGGCTTGTAGTATCTATAAATGACATCCCCGCTTTCGCTTATGTCTTGAGACTTCTAGCAACTAAATTCATCTAAAGGCATAATACGAGCGTGACGAACCAACCGACTCGAGGACAATACTATGTTTACACATAAAACAAGCTGTTCGTGTCGCTTGTTGAAATCATAATAACGCACTTTGAAGACTCGTCTCGCAATTTTATATTTTATGCAGATTGTACATGGTATTTACAGTTAAAGTTTGCAGATGTCTAGGAAACTGTGGCAATATAGAAAACTGTAACCCACAAAAGTAAATAGTAAAAAAGTAAATAATGTGTAATGGAAGCCACACAAGTAAAACAGTAGAAATTATTGAACATGTTACTGAGACCCTATTAGTAGATTTATCATTGAGTTCTAAATGAAATGGATCCTCATGGTGTGGACATATTTGTTAAACATTACTCTTCACCAGGACGTTCCCAAACTAATGAAAGTTTAAGTATTAAGTACTCCCAGTAGTACAAAGATAATGGATCAAAGCATGAGGGAGCCCTGGGGTTATTCTTTCGAGGGCCTACCCATCGGGCATCGTGTGGTTTTATTCGGTAAGAGCCTGGCATAGCATCCATGAGGATTTCATCGCTGCCGCTCTATCCACTGCAAGTCACGCGAGGTTTACTTAATTAATCTTGATGGTACGCGTTGTATTATAGTTTGACAACAGAGCGGTACAGCGGTCGTGGTCAAACTATATCATAAAAATTTAAATGTTACCTCCAATAGTGGTCCCTTAACCTCATACAAGCAAGAGCTGATGAAAAAACTGCAAACTTGCTAGCATAACAACTAAACCTAAATGAATCACTACCGCCCTATTAAATATCTAATAACAGGTAATTTCTCCAGTTAGACGGCATCGTTATTTTTAAAACAAGTAAAAACCCAACAGCGAAAGTATTATTATGTTCCACTATACAAAAACCGGAAGCCTGACAACTTGCGTAGCGATATTATCTGGTGGCAAAAAGTAACTTACAGTAGCAGTCAATTTACTGAACGCTACTGTGGTTATTCTTTTTTATCTAAAGCAGTGACTGACAAACAAACAGCGGGCGAATCTACTATTTTACAGTAAAAAGTCATTTCTATTCTATATCAATTCCATTGCGGTTTGTTCAGAACTGGGTAATCTACTAAATCTATCATATTACAATAGCACTTTTAGCCGCAGCATACTTTTACTGTATTTAGTTATCAAAATATTAGTGAATCCACACGGTGAAAAGTGGGCATATAATATGCCTCTGCCACCCCTTCGGGGATAAGGCGTGATGGATATTTATTTATTTTATTTTAATTATTTGTAGACTACCAAAAATGCAATTTTCGAGCGAGCTGTCACTGGCATGTCCTGTGTTAGTAAAATTCTATCGAGCGGTCGACATTCTATTGGAGCGCGACTGTAATAGTGATCTATGAAAACTGTCAAATTGAGACGATTAAAATATTAGACACGGTCATAATCGATAGCGGTTACCATAGTCTATCGACAGTTGAAAACACTCGTCGTACAACAGACACAAGCTGTGACTGTGACTACCTCAGTTGAAATATTTTATGCCGCCCGTCTTTAGCTTAAAGATTACCATGTTACTGGCAGCCGACTTAGTGTAGCTACAAAATGCAACTAATAGCCACAAATCACAGGAGTGACAGTAACGGAAGATGCAGATACCGGGCTAACGGCGGCGCGGCGCTGCGAGCGTATCAATAAATCATGGTTTAGTAACCCACAAAACGCATGTGTAACTTATGTCATGAACGAAACCGCAGAAACAAATAGCTAACCAACTATACACTGCTTCATTAACACATTATCAAGATCAATCATAATTGCAATTTCGTAAACCCATAAAGCATTGTGTAGTGCAGTAGGCGATAAAATGTGTATGTTGTTCAATCGTTTAGCGGTTATGCAATGTTGATTGTAGTAGTAGGTGTAAAGTATTAAGAAAAAAATATTATGTGGGTAGATGCTGCCAAAATTTTAACTACACAGTACAAAGCAGGAAGGAAACTCCGTACAAAAATTTGAAACGACTTACTTACAGAGACACAGGTCTAAAGGCTCCAGATGCCGACATCGATTTCGATTTAATTTTTACTTGTTTCTAATTTCACTTGCTTGTTAGCATTTGTAAAGTCACTTCTAACTAGTATAAACAATATTATTTTGCCTCCAACGCATTGAGCTGATTTTCCATTATTCATGTTTGGTTAGTTATATGACATCATTCTAAATCCACAGACGGCTGCGGCTGAACGATTATTCAAAACGTTCTGCCATCTTTGTATTCAAATTCGTAAAGCGTTTTGTAATTCATCATTATCATTATTTCTCGAAGATATTATAGAAGCGCTCGTGGCCCCGCGGTCTCAGTGTTCTGTAAACGATCACTGAGTTACACAACTTTCACTATGGCTGGTCCTCGGATGGGTGACCACTTTGTGGCATTTACATTTGCGAGCGTTTCCATGCTTCGGAAGGCACGTTAAGTCGTTGGTCCCGGTTGCCAGTAAAATGACAGTCGTTAAGCCTGGTTGAATGCCTTACTTTTCCCTTGGGCGGCTTGAAAGATTTCAACAGCAGGTAGCCACAACCTGCGTCTGTCTATTTCAACACGGCAATGGGCTCACCATCTATTACGTGGGGCAGGAATCCACACGGTAAAAAGTGGGCATATAATATGCCTCTGCCACCCCTTCGGGGATAAGGCGTGATGGATATTTATTTATTTTATTTTATTTTATTATTTCTGGATACTGCTGGATATGGGCGGGACCCTATAGGATCTTTGGATACTTCAATAAAATATTTAAACCCGTGATTATGTAACAATTTTATTCGAACTCCGTACCAAAGACTAATATTTATTTTATAATAGCAGACGCCACTCGGTTTCCCCCAGGAAGGCTCAGTTCCCGTGGGAATATTGAGCTAAAACGGAGTCTATGTCACTTCAGCTAAAATGTGGTTTAGGAGAAAACTGGCCTTTAGCCATATTTATATTATATTGTCAACGATTTTGTCAATTTAATAAAATATAAAAATATGTATAATCCCAATGTATCGATTTAACTACGATATTTTTTTCACATGATATTCTGGCCCACGCGTTTTGCCGATTTGTTTATTCCTACATACATACATACATATTGTCACGCCTCTATCCCCGAAAGGGTAGGCAGAGGCATATTAAACGCCCACATTTCACCGTATGCATTTTTGTCCCACGTAACAGGTGGTGAGCACATTGCCGTGTTGAAATGGACAGACGCAGGCTTCGGCGACCTGCTGTTGAAATTTTTTAAGCCGGCAAAAGTCTTTCAACTTGTCTTAAAGACTGCCATTTTATTGGCAACCGGGACCAACAGGTTAACGTGTCTTCCGAAGCTCGGAACTGGGGTGGGTGGGAACTCGGAAAAGGGCCAAATAAATTTAATAAAATGTGTCTATTATAGATATTAAATTTCGAAGAAACTTTGAACCCGTTGCCTCTTTAGTGAGGTGTACTAGACACTAATTAGCACGACTAATTAAAGTCCTGGTAGTCTCGGACTGTATCTATTCCTACTCCGTGTAATATGGGCCACGGACCAAAGGTCAGATTCCCCCTAAACTTAACCTAGCTTAAATGTAGCCTAAGTAACTCCTTATGACATTAGCTATCCAGCCGTTTCAGAGAGTAGCCGGAACAGACAGAAAGAGAAAAAATATATATATAAGTATACTTTCAAATACAATTAGTGAATAGCTGTTAATTTTTAATTACAAACAGAAATCATACCTTTAATACCTACTTAAAATACTCCTATTGACCGGAAATCGCATCTACGACCCTTTACATAACAGCGTCGTCGCTTCTACAACAGGATATCATTTAAATTTAACATCTGTTTTGACTTCTGCACTGACACTTGCTTCCTTAAGCACGGTAATTAAATGTAATGTATTACACACGATTTAAGTTTTATAACCGAGAACGCAGATAAGAATACTTTCACCAACTTCCCGCATAAGTGTTAATTGTTCCACTTAGATAAAGTTGAAAAGTCATCCCATTAAGATTAAAGATTATGTTCATGAATCATAATTAATATTGGTCGATACAATATAGACCGAAAAATGTTCAGCACGGCAATATAAGAGGGGAGGGGACGAGGATCATACGACCACACACTCGATTTGTCAATCCTAATGCACTACGGTCAAAGATACTTTACTAATTGTAACAGTGGAATGTTTGTATGTAAAAATGGTAGTGTTATAATATTAAAGTTGTGATATATTGCAGTCTAATGCTATTTTACATCTTGCCGCGCAAATTCCACTGAAGGTTTCATTAACGCTACTACCACGTTAATGGGGTACGACTGACTTTGACTTAAGACTTTTACTTGACTAAAACGTAGAGGACGGGGACATTTTTGATAATAATATTGAAGTAATAAGAAATAAATAAAATTTGGCTAAAAGGTCTTAGTAACCAATAATTATATAAAAAAATTGGGCCCCGCAGATCTAGGTGGAGCCACATACGTTCGCGCAGAAATAGTATCGGCAATAATCGTCATCATCTTTGCCTAAACAGGTTATATTATTTAAAAATCCTCATAAAACATAGTACCTATACCCACATAATATGTTGTCAGACCTGTTCAAACGGCCTTGACTATGTTATATATGATTTGAATGCTTTAAAAGGCCTTTTGGCGAATGACACACCTTAAACATAATCATCATCACCTGCTAGAAATCTGGGTTGCGTTCTAAACTTTTGCTTCAGTGGTCGTCTAGGTCAGATTGTAAACGGATAATGTAAAAAAAAATATTAAGACCCACTTTTTTTAGGTGCTTCTGATGTCAAGGTCGGTCGATGTTCCAATAAAATGCTACTGTTTAGTCTTGTCATTTTACTAACTAGTTGACGCCCACGGCTTCGCCCGGTTTGAGAAGTTTTCCCGTTTCCCACAGGTACTTGTTCCCGGGATAAAAGTAGCCTACACATAGGCTACTTTTTATCTTATATTCGGATGTATAAGCTATATTATTGAAAAGTTTCATGAAAATCTATTCAGTAGTTTTTACGTGAAAGAGTAACAAACAGCCATACAAACTTTCGCATTTATAATATTATTAAGGTGTATCTACTTTATTGTTTCAGGTAATCTGAATTTCAGACAACACTGGTATAAAAGTTATGTTAAATTTTAAGTACCACACTCTAGAAATGTCTAATTCACCATTTGAATATTCTCATACTGTAGTTGAACTTCGAAAATTGTGCGGCGTAACTTTGGCCGACCAAATACGTAACGAAGTGATACGCTATATGGCAGGTTTAAATGAAAGTGTCAGCGTTAAGCTGGAATAGGGCGTGCTCTGTTGGTTAGAACACGTCCAACGAATGAGTGAGGACCGATTGACGATGAATATATATTGCGCGTAAGTAGAGGGTAGAAGGAGTCATGGTAGGCCGAGACATACGTATGAAGACCACGTGAGCAGATTGATCAAAAACAGATAAATCAAAAGTACTCTGATACCCAGACGTGCGTGTATGAAACGATTAATGAATGTGCAAGGAGCGGAAGAAGTATGCATGGATCGTGAAGCAAATCTGTCCTCTCTGACTACCCCGTCATTGATACAGCGTGAAGATAGTTAACTGAACGGCTTTTTATCTACAATACGAAACATTTAATGGTAGAAGAACGCTACTCTATTGAGACAGGAAGACACGAGCTGCCTGCCTGCTTTTCTGGGTTTGGGAAGACAGTCGACAGTCGTTCCCAACAATAAAGAAATTCAAAAGCCAAACGGTATTTGCTCTTAACAGCCAAATCGAAGTGAACGCTATTATACAATTCCAGAAATCTCAGTACGCCTGAGGAGATTGCTAAACTAACTAACTATCTTCACGCTATATCCCTGAAGGAGTAGTCAGAGAGGACAGATCGCCAGGCTTCGCGATACATGCATACTTCTTTCGCTTCATGCAGATTCATCAATCGCTTCATACATGCACGTCTGGGTATCCGAGTACATTTGACTATTCTGAAATGATATTGCTAGTAGAGATAAAGTGAATAAGTGTGTACAGGTTAATGAACATACATAAAGACATACTATATATCTCTTGCTTCTTTACCAAATACACGTTGTCCAACATACAGATATAGTAATTACATATAACACTTTATGTAATAAGCGCACGATTCGCCACAGATGATGTATTTGTCTCAACGTAATCATAGAGTATGCTTATACATTAACTTTCCCTTTTGCGTTGTGAACGACGCGACTTTTGACCTCTTGAAGTCAAAATATGAGTTATACCTATTGCCTGCAATAGGGCTTAAGCTTTTTGTAGCGAGTAAAAATCACGTTATTAATATTTTGAGAATTGAGAGACACAATTATAAGCATCTAGGACCAGGTTTTGAACGGATCTGTCATATTCATCTATTGCACTACTTGTGAACTTTTATATTTTGTAGACCATTAAATAAATTATCAGTTTTACCAATCACGCCTTTAATCCAGAACGGATTGACCCACATTGAGCTCAATGTTGAAACATTGGCGTGAGCCCATGTGAGCTCAATGTTGAAATGGACAAGCGCAGGTTGTGGCGACCTGCTGTCGAAATTTTCAAGCAACAACTAAAGATTCGATAGACTTTTTTCGTGTGTAAAAATTCTCATGGATGTTACGCACCAAAACCACAAGGTATCCTTCCATTTGCCTATGGCCGGATGTCCCAGGTGAGACTTTGAAGAATAACCTAAGGGCTCCCGACAGACTTAGTTTTACATTTCGAGCAAACCCTGTGGGTGCTTTACGTAACCAAATACACTAAAAACTCATAATGAACAGGTTTGATGGCAAAATGCGCGATCATCGCAAACAGAAGTACTTACAGAACGGGTCGGATCAAATATTTGTGTGATCCACAAGTGTTTGTTACGGAGTTTGGGTGTTTGCTATGTATAATATGTATGTATTAAGAAATATATAAGTATGTATATCAGTTGTCTAGATTCCATAACACAAGCTTATAGTAGCTTACTTAGGGATAGACGGCGCTGTCTAAAAATAATGTCACACAATATTTATTATTATTTAAAAAAATTAAAATTATGTGGTGTCGTGGGACACCAGGTAGGAACGAAGTTCGAACTTTCGATAAATGTATGTAGAAAAAAAAAACCACCCTCTTCCTCACCCTCACCATCACCATCACCCTCATCCCTCACCCTCACTCTCACCCTCACTGAAAGAGGGAGAAAGAGAACACTACTCGCTTGTGTATACGACTTTCGCGCCTGCGCACGTCTCACTTAACGGTTTTATTCCACCCAATTTTTCATACGGTTTTACTATCACATATTTTTCAGTTCGGTCGCGCAGCAAAATCCCTATCTCCTCCAAGCCTGCCATAAGGAACTTCGTTCTAGAAAAAACATCTTCTTAAGCGAACTGAAATCCTTCCTTCGAAAATTGTTTCGTTTTGTAAGTGATAGGAAAGAGATACTAAGTGAGTAACCAGCTTAATAAATAAAGTGGCATTTAATGGTATGTGTGAAGTTAGCCCCCCAATGTTCAGATAAAAAAAAAGAGTTCTAGTCGCCCCTCACAGAGTTCCGAAGTTCTTTATACTTTTTGGAGATAGTTCTATGGGCATTTCAATCTTAGACAGTTCAAGCTTAGATATAAAAATATGTACTCGTTAAAATTATGGTATTCTATATGTATGGCTTGTAATCTTTATGCGAGATAAGCGTTAAGAGTAATATTTACTGAAGAATTGTGAGGGATAAGAGTAATATTTACTGAAGAATTGTGAGGTAGGAATAGGTAGACCAACAGGAACAATTTCTAGATTGGTACTGCGATAGGGCTCCTGATGGCAGGATTTTCAATAGAACACCGATCGTAATATGACGTCATATTTTGACTATATTTTTATGAGACTGGTAGGTATCTCATAAAGCAGATTAAGTTTAAAAGAGAATAGCTGAACTCGGTTATGGTAGAGAAAAGAGTTTCTGATGAGACGTATGTTTGTCTGCCGCTTTATTGGTATGAAAAGATAAGAAGTGGGACATGTTATACGGAAACTTGACTCTGACAAATGTTATCACTTTAGAGCCTTATATTTCATCAAAAAGTACATCATTTTAGTCAACCTATAATATTTTGATTGTGCTATCTAATCCACACAGAATGATGGAGACGAAAATAACAACATGCATTCCAACTGTATGTGTGGGTATGTATGGGTATGATATGTAGTTTATACAATATTCTTTAAAGTTTTTGTTAGCGCATTTTGTGAGTGGTCAAAAAGAAGGTCTCTAAGCTAGACTGCTGCGGTCAGACGGAGACGGATGGAACATATTACAAAACCTTAAAAAATAGAAAATTCATAGTACCTATGTACATAATAACTTAGCCGAATTTATATTTGCGAGCGTTTCCATGCTGAAGGCCTTATGGGCGGCTTGAAAATTTTCAAAAGGTCGCCACAGCCTGCGCCTGTCTATTTCAACACGGCAGTGGGTTCACCACCTGTTACGTGGGACAAAAATGCATACGGTGAAATGTGTGCGTATAGTATGCCTCTGCGTATGCATACTATACGCCCACATTTCACCGTTTAAGTAGCCCATCCGGGATAAAGGCGTGACAATATGTATGTATGTGTATATAAATTTGATTTGATTGTTGCTACTTCAAATAGTCATCATTGCCCTTGTCCCAATTTACTTGGGGTCGGCGCAGTATGTTTTCTTCTTCCATTCAAACCTGTTATTCGTCATCTGATCATTCACTCCTTTCATATTCATATCACTCCTTACACAGTCCATCCATTTTTTCTTTGGCATTCCTCTAGCTCTCCATCCATCAACTGCTACTCCAAATAGTATGTAAATAAAAAAACATATTAAATATAATATTATTAAGTAGCAGCTCTTGACCGTGCGCGAGGTCAAGCGTTCTAGTATTTTGATTACGATTACGACACAACCGTACGGTATAAACAAATCACGTACGTTCAGTAGTGACGTAAATTGCGCGCGCGCACTTTATATCCAACTAGCAGACACCCTCGGTTTTACTCGCGTACTGACCGTTCCCATAGGAATGCGAGGATAAAATTTTGTCTTAAGTTACTGCTTATAATATCAGCTATATGCCAGTGAAAGTACCGCTAAAAACGGTTCAGCTATTTCGGAGATAAGCCGGAACAAACAGAGATAAAGACTGATAAAAAATAAAAATGTATTATGTAAGTACCGTATACTTTCATATGCCTTTAGTAAAAACTTTTAAGTTGGAATTACAATTTTAATTATTTATGTTTACAGGATGTATAGATTAAATTATATTCGTGCTTCTTACAGTTCTCTTCTTCTCTATGATAATTCTGGTTGCCCATTTACACTCGAAATTCCAGATTCGGCCATTTTATTAGCTTCATGGAGATGGATTGTTGTCTTTTGAATTTGCAAGTGAAATTCACTTAGGCCCAGAGATGTTGGTAACTCCCTTAACATTAATATATTATTGTATAGCACAAATAAATAATGGCAAATATATACGTGGAAAAAAGCTGTAAAACTTTACAAGGAACTTGAATACTATTTTTGGGACCAAAAATCTCACCTGCTAGCGGTGCATCTGCTGACTTACGGACCAAGTAACGACCCAGGTCCTTACGGAAATGAGAGATCAGACGGCTGTCGCTCTCAACAATGCTGAAAATCAAAATATTGGATGTTGATTTTCGGCATTCGATGACTCTTCATTGCAGTCAAATCAAAATCGACACCAATCTCCAAATCCAATAGGGTTTGGAAGCAACTGGTAAAACACAAAAATAAGTAGGATATATGTTATTATGTGGTTTACGGTACGTTAACTTTAGTTAATTGCTAATAGTATAAAGTTTATTATTCTAGTCTTTTAACGTATACTGACCATGACGATATAAATAGGATAATAATCTCAACAGAACAATCCTTCCGAACAATCACGCCTTAACGCCGAAGGGTTGATAGAAGCATATTATACGCCCGTTGCACGTTATACGTACATTTCACTGTATGCTATACAGCTTTAAAAATAGGTCCAAAGTGTAATGTATCATTTTTTACTTACTTTTTTTTAATTAAATGTTTCATTATTCATTCTTTCAAATTATCTGCATGACCATTATCTGTAGCATTCATAGGCCTTGATAATTCAAGAGTTTTTATGCTCTCTTAATGTTTGTTTACCTTTTGTAATTTTTAATGTCAGTTAATGACAAGCCTAGATTTTATTTTTAATTTATTGTTAGAGCTGCCAGTAGGTTAGGTTGTATAGATATTAGACCTTATTATAAATTTATATTCATAAAAATATGTCTAGAATATTATTGTTTAAATTTTGAAATGCTCTGTAAAACAAGGAAGCCGGGGCCGTCAGATCAGTCTACTTTTGGTGCTCACCTTGAGAGGAGGTGCTGGGAATAAGTGCTGAGTGTGAGGGTTGTGCTCTCCAGAAATAGTGAAGTGATGGTCTGCAGTGTTGTGTGTTCTTAACCGGCTCTGTGAAAGACGCCGACCGCTCGTCAGTTTCAGCCCTCTACCTGCCTGAGTTCGCGACCAGCTTCTCCGAGGTCGGTGACGTAGAGGCCTTGAGGGGATTTGAGGCCCCCTTCTCAGCGACGTAGAGGCCTACTCGAGGCCCCCTCTTCCTAACAACGTGGAGGCCTACTCGAGGCCCCATCTTAGCGGCTGTACTTGAAGAATCAAGACCTAATTTTACTCCCGGCTTTCCTTGGTTTTATTTTCTTAACATTTTTATATTATATTAAATCAACTTTACCTTTTCTTCTTTTTCTTTTACTTTTCCTTTTAAGCCAGGACTCCTCCAGTCCTGGTGACAGTTTCCTCCTAAACTTTACTTTTTCCCCTCCCGGAAAATAGTAACGTTACAGTTTGGCGCCCAACTTCTTATTAACCCCCCCCTTTTTAATTATTTTCAGGTTCTCTAAATTCCAAAACAAACTTGCTCAAGAGATTTTTATTTGGTAAGCTTATATTTTCATCACCTCATCCACCTCGACCTTTACAATACTTCTTTACACTCTACTTATACATCACTATACTGCATCCCACACACTTGCACACCACGGCGGTTACCCAATGGTAATTGTCATCCATTCTTCGCTTGCAAGTGTTTTTAAAACCATTCGTGGTCATTTACAAGTTGGGGTTTGGATTCTCTACGACGTACTAAGGACAATATCCTATAGTCGTTATCACCTAGGCACATTATAACACTCTACTAATACATCATTATGCTGCATCCCACACACTTGCACACCTCTGCGGTTACCCTCTGGTAATCGTACCCAGTCTTCGCTAGTGAGTGTTCTTAAAACCATTCGTGGTCTCTTACTAGTTGGGGGCTGGGACACTTCACGACGGCTGCAGGACAATATCCTGTGGTTGTTTATTCAAAACTTAACATAAATTAACACTTTAAACATTATTTCATTTAGTTTGATTTGTTACTACGGCAACATTGTTACCATGGCAACATGTGGTAATAAACTCGTTTATTATTTTAATATTTTTACAAAATTTACAAAATTTATAAAATGTATCTAATCCTTCTGGGAGATTAGCACGTTGAACTTTTCGCTTATCATGCTTTGATTTTGATCTGAAACATAAGAGAAACTGTCACCACTATTTTTCACTTTGGAGTGGCTTAAGGGGAAAATGGCACGTTTTATATTTTGTTGAAAGTGTCGTTTTATATGTGCTGTGTTTTTATATAAATTGTTTAATCTAATTTTTTTTTTTAACCTTGAATGTTTTATCGCTTTTTTTCTCCTTGATGTCTCTTATAATATTTTTTACTTATCATTTAACATTAAGTTCATTGTAAATACTTCACAAGGTTTACTTTTTCCCAAAAACTTTTGGCATTTTTCCTTTCTGTTTTTTCTTTTTTCTTCATAGAGCGGTACACAACTCTTAAAATAAGCCATTGTGTATCGTTTTTAATACTTAACTTAGCTTCTTGAAAAGGCAAATTTTGCTTTTAACCTTGACTACTTTTCTTAAGTTGGAAAGCTTTATTTTTAATACTTGAACTACTTGAAACTTGAAGGCTTTTCTTAAGCAATTATGCTTTCAAACCTTGACTGCTTTTCTTAAGCTGGGAAAGCTTTGTAAATATTTCTTTTAATTTTAACGGGTTTTAAAAAAGGTGCGGATTACGACACCTAATTTAAATAAATAAGCCAACGTAATTTAAAAAATTTTTTTTTCCTTGTGGAGTATGTGTCATAGAATGTGAACCATATCCCCTAAGTATGTTAGTGATGTATGTATGATTGAGGGAGTATGAAATGTGGGTTGATGAAAGGTGTATGAAAGAGCAAGGTTTTTCTATTACAACATCGAAATTTTCTCAGTTGTTAATTTTCAAGGGTTATCGGGGAAACGTAATTTTTATCTTTTGTAAAACTTTCTGTACCACTGTAAATAGTCATATAGGTTAATTTTAGCTGGTCAATGCCTTCTTTCTTATAAACAAAATTTTTTCATTACAATCAAAAATTTTCCGGGGTTGTCGGGGAAATGTAATGTATCATTTTTTACTTACTTTTTTTTAATTAAATGTTTCATTATTCATTCTTTCAAATTATCTGCATGACCATTATCTGTAGCATTCATAGGCCTTGATAATTCAAGAGTTTTTATGCTCTCTTAATGTTTGTTTACCTTTTGTAATTTTTAATGTCAGTTAATGACAAGCCTAGATTTTATTTTTAATTTATTGTTAGAGCTGCCAGTAGGTTAGGTTGTATAGATATTAGACCTTATTATAAATTTATATTCATAAAAATATGTCTAGAATATTATTGTTTAAATTTTGAAATGCTCTGTAAAACAAGGAAGCCGGGGCCGTCAGATCAGTCTACTTTTGGTGCTCACCTTGAGAGGAGGTGCTGGGAATAAGTGCTGAGTGTGAGGGTTGTGCTCTCCAGAAATAGTGAAGTGATGGTCTGCAGTGTTGTGTGTTCTTAACCGGCTCTGTGAAAGACGCCGACCGCTCGTCAGTTTCAGCCCTCTACCTGCCTGAGTTCGCGACCAGCTTCTCCGAGGTCGGTGACGTAGAGGCCTTGAGGGGATTTGAGGCCCCCTTCTCAGCGACGTAGAGGCCTACTCGAGGCCCCCTCTTCCTAACAACGTGGAGGCCTACTCGAGGCCCCATCTTAGCGGCTGTACTTGAAGAATCAAGACCTAATTTTACTCCCGGCTTTCCTTGGTTTTATTTTCTTAACATTTTTATATTATATTAAATCAACTTTACCTTTTCTTCTTTTTCTTTTACTTTTCCTTTTAAGCCAGGACTCCTCCAGTCCTGGTGACAGTTTCCTCCTAAACTTTACTTTTTCCCCTCCCGGAAAGTAGTAACGTTACAAAAGCACCACTGCATTCCACAACAACATAAAAAGGAAATCTTTACCGTTGTCGCTATCCTTTTCGAATCGTCAAGCCAAATGTTTCTTTCATTTGACTGTTTTGAAGAACTTTTATAATTCTTGATGCATTAAAGTGTTGTCATTTAGTAGTCTGTGGTTGTTTATGGATCAGACTACAAAGCTGGTAGCATTGTTTATGAGTAGACACTTCCGACAAGTCGACCGACATTATTTCATTAAGCGCCGTTTACTACGCGTCTATCCGCATTCAAGACATGGTGGTCTAGTTTCGCGTGTTACGATAATGATCACGTGGAAGTGGGTAATAAAATGACATCACTATGAGAAGTAACAAAGTATCGTATAAAGAACATACATTCATACATATTGTCACGCCTTTATCCCCAAAGGGGTAGGCAGATGCATACTATACGCCCACTTTTTACCGTATGCATTTATGTCCCACGTAACAGATGGTGAGCCCATTGCCGTGTTGAAATGGACAGGCGCAGGCTGTGGCGACATCCTGTTGAAATTTTTCAAGCCGCCTCAATGCCTTATCCAGGCTTAAAGACTGCTATTTTACTGGCAACCGGGACCAACGGTTTAACGTGCCTTCCGAAGCACGGAAACGCTCGCAAATGTATAAGTAAATTCCATAAAGTGGTCACCCTTTCAAGGACCACCTATACGAATGTTGCTTAACGCAGTGATCGTTTAAAGAACACTGAGTCAGGGGGGCCACGAGCGCATCCCGTATAAGAAATATATTATTTTTTTGTATTCTTCTCAGCAAACTTTAATTTTTTAGCTCATCGTCCATCATGAGAGGATTTAAAAAGCTTCCCCATTACGAAAGATTCAGAGTGTAAACTGTCCCCAGACGATACTTACCTACTAATTGCCCAGACTGTAAAACAATTTCATATCAAATCAGACAGTTGAGTGGCTTGGGGAATAGGTGACTCCCCATTACTTTACTATCGTAAGTGATGTCCCAGGGAAAGAAGCTCCTCGGCCATTTCGTTTTATAAACAATAAGTGTTTCCTTCCTTCTGCAATCAATCTTTGCATAAAAATTTATTTTATAACGCAATTTAAAAAAAAAAATTCAACAATTACGCTTTTAAGTGGTTGGATTCTTTATATATATAGCACTCCTTGTAAAAACGATGCGATGTTGTGTAAGTATGCCTAGACACAAGTTACTTGAAATTTGGGCCACTCGTTAATCAAAGCACAAGATTACGGTGTGTCTGGTCCACTGCTCGCATCTTGTCAAACCTAATTGATTTTCCGCCATCTTTTATAGATAACATTATTCTTCCTCATAGAGACGCCATGAGGAAAAAAAGAATGAGATGTCCACTTGATAAGTTATTGTGGTTATTTGCGACAATCATGAAAAAATTACAGTGATGTCGACTGCCATTTGATCACTCATAAATACATTATACTTGTCACACCTTCTTCCCCGAAGGCATACAATACGCACGTATTTCACCAGTTCTGTTTCATCCCCTGTAATAGGTGGTGAGCCTATTGCCGTGTTGAAACGGACAGTGACCTGTTGTGGCTACCTACTGTAGAATTACACAGATACGCTCGTAAATGAAATTGCCACAAACTGGCTATAATATGAGAGCTGACCCTAAGATGCTGAACTCGGTAATCGGTTATAGAACACTAAGCAAGCAAAGGTTTTGGACGTTTGCATACTCGATCTTTATAATAAATTCTAACTAACTAACTATCTCCACGCTGTATCCCCGACGGGGTAGTCAGAGAGGACAGATCGCCAGGCTTCCCGATCCATGCATACTTCTTTCGCTTCTTGAAGATTCATCAATCGCTTCATACACGCACGTCTAATGGGCGCACGCAGGTCAATCCGATAAATAATAATAAATTATATGATATCGATAGGGGCACTGTAGAAGTTAATAGAAATCTTTAATTATTTAATGAGTTTTATTTTAGTTATAGTGATTGCGTATTCAATGCTATCAAGCATGCAGCAATTGGCATACTGAGCGACAGAGATCAATATATTCAACGAAGAATATAAGCTACTTACCTCTCTGGTATGGTCTATATTAGATTAAAATCATAGAGCAAGCAATAAGCCAATATAAAGGTGGGACTCGACACCATTAAGATCTCAGTGGAGAAAACGAAATTCTAGCAAATTGAGTACACCAGCTGATTAATACACAAGGCTCTAATGCTGTCTGCATTGTACCATACATGTACCTTAGAAGTACGATAAAGAAATCAAAAATATTTTATTGGTTACCACATTTCCATTGTACAATTTACAAATTTTAGACGTCTTCTTTTAGGCATAGTAATTTTTTTTTTTAATAATACTAATATAATATTAACCACTCTACTATAATAC
Source organism: Thumatha senex (assembly GCA_948477245.1). Lineage (NCBI taxonomy): Eukaryota > Metazoa > Arthropoda > Insecta > Lepidoptera > Erebidae > Thumatha > Thumatha senex. Next base: position 10,233,734 of record OX419750.1, on the reverse strand, counting down.
TACTCTAATATAATGTTTATTTGCATTAAAATGGTTTAAAGAATACAATATAACAGCTAGAAAAAGAAATGACAAAATGACAAATAAGAAATAAGCATCCGTTGCCAAACTAGGCCTGTGTTTCGGCTTTCGGCGCCACTTTCTGGTCAAAACAGTCGGACCTTACTAGCTTAAAGATAAGGAGGAATACCTTAGCTAATACAATATTTGGTATTATATTTGTAAATGTGAAATTAAATTTAATGTGTGTGTGTGTGTGTGTGTGTGTGTGTGTGTGTGTGTGTGTGCGCGCGCGTGTGAGAACGAGAGAGAGAAAACAAGGTAGAATGAAAGTGCAAGAACAAAGCAGTGATGGCCAGTGTCAACTTAATACGACAAGGAGTTGTTCTATTTCTTCATAGTTTAATGTTTGTAACTTTGTAACAAACTTACGACCATCTCTTTGCACTTTACCCTATTATGTGGATAAATGAGGATAGAACTGTTGACTTTATTGTAGATATATTATATAATGTATTTAGATAATGTAATGTAACGCATTGTATATTCGTATCAGGTGGCAGTTGCTTCCATAGATGTAGTCAATCAAACTGCCTTGAATTGATATGAAACTTTATTGAAATAAACTCAAGAGAGTAATAATAATTTAGCACAATAGGTCAGAATGGAATAAACTTTATTGCACATCAATATCAAACACTCATGTAAAGAAATTACAGTCTCATAAATGTATTAAGGGCGGCATTATCACTAAAGAGCAATCCCTTACAGGCAACATGAATAACTAATAAATGTAATAATTTTACCTAAAAACCATCAGGAATAGGTATTATGTCTCTTCTTCTCGAATGTACTCGTAGTTGCTTACAAATCTTACTATGATTTGGACCATGGGTTCTACTTTTATTTGGGTGCTAAAGAGCAGCTACCGTTTAGATTTTAGTTTTCGGTATTGTTGGGAGTGACTACCGTCGGCTCTACCAAATCTGTAAGGGCGCTTGCGTCGTTGCTTCGACCTTTGGTTAGCAGGTGCTCTGTTCGCAGGTGAGGTCGCTAAACCTCGAAGATCTTGGTGGGGCATTTTACCTCCTATACCCGACTTAGCACATTAGGTCAACTGGAATAGCTGTATTTCGTAACATAGTTAAATAGCTGCACTCGCTATACAACCCGCTAGTTGCGAGACTTAATCAATGGATCATCAACCTCTGCGAATTTATAATATTCATATAAACTTGAAATGCGAGTTTATTTTAATTCTATTTCCTTAACAGAACATATATTTAATGACCTACTGTTTGAATAAATTTAACATATATAAAATTGTGTTAATATAAATGTTTCATTCATTGCGTATGAATACGCTACAATAAAAACATACTTAAGTATTGTTATTGTCTCCATTTGAGCGTTAGTCCCGGTTGCAAAGTCCTCTAGCCAAAGTCTGGGTAACAATTTCTTAATAATGGAGGACACAAAAAGGGTAAAATATTACTGTCCAATACAGCTAAAATTGGAGCGTAGCTCATGTCCATTACATTAGTTTTTATTTCACTTTAATACATGCAGTATTTCCGAAGTTATAACGACGAGAAGTTTTAGTCCTTTTTTGAATTTCCGATTCCGAGATTAGGCGCGCTTATTATGACGTCACAGCTTCGCACTGACTGCGACCACGGCGTTCGGGTGCGAACGAGAGCGCGACTGTAAAGTGTGACTGTGTTAAAGTCCATACAGTGAAATCAGGGCGTATAGTATGCCTCTGCCTACCCCTTCAGGGATAAAGGCGTAAGAATATACCAAAGTAATTTTTATAAAATGTAAAACCACCGTTTTTCGCATGTTTTTTGGTAGATTTATTTGGCATTTACAGTAAAAAATCGTTTGTCAGACCCATTGTCAATCAATCAAATCAGCCTATGGCAGCCCACTGCTGGACATCGACTTCTTTCAATTCACGCCACAACACACGGTCCTGCGTTTTCTGCATCAAGTCCCACCCGGCGACCTTTTTCAGTACATTGTTATAATCCAATTTTCAGGGTCACAAGACTTTATAAGTAAGATCACTGCGAAACATGTCTTCTCTCTCTCTCTCTTCAAGCTAGTATTTGTCACGCCTCTTATCCCCAAAGGATTAGGCAGAGGCATATTGTACGCTTTCATTTCACCATATGCATTTATGTCCTACGTAACAGGTGGTGAGCATGTTGCCGCGTTGAAATGGACTGGTGCAGGTTGTGGCGAACTGCAATTTTCAAGGCATTCGACTTGGCTTAACAACTGCCACGTTACTGGCAACAGGAACCAGCGGCTCAACGTTGCTCCGAAGCACGGAAACGCTAATGAATGAAATACTGTATAACCACAGCAAAATAATGGATTCAAATACAGCGTACAATATTTGTAAAGAATTTGGTGTCGTTTATCTTTTTGTCGATCTACCCTACAATTGTAACGCTCCAGCCATTTTCATATCAATCATATAACGCGAACACCTGGCCACTAATTTATTATTAGCATAATTTATTACACTCCTTCAACTAGTCCATTTTGCCGTTACATAACTGTCTTATAAACTTCCTTACGCCATATTAGATTAACTAATGCGCACGCGTCGAATTCTAAATTCAAAATCACTTTGCAGCGATGAACGCGTGGGTGACGTCAGACCGTCACACGATGACGCGAGTGGTGCCCTAATTGGCGGAGTGTGGTGCTGCAGCGCTGTGATTGGTGAAAAATGTCCGGCCTGCAAGCAAGAAGCGAGGATCAGATTAATGGAGTCGATGTGAGAGAGCAAGGAAGCGCTCTGAGGTCAGTATTTTTTACTTTATTTTTGCATTAACGATATTCTGAGACATCTTTTAGAGATCTTTAATTTGCATATAATGGAATTCATTTACATTTAGAAATTTTATACACGCTATAAGTGGTGGGTTTAGTTTAAAGTCAGATTATGTGTCGTACTTTCTTTATTATTTGTTATCTGTGACACCATCTAGTAGATACTTGAAGTCTATCTAGTTAAAAGGAATTTAACCTATAAATAAAATTAAGGGTAGTTTAAAAAGTACTAATAGACGAAAAATCTCTTTTTCTATGACAAACACTAACAAACTGAACACGGCGGCCATTTACCTTTATATTCAAATTCAAACCATATTACACGATCAATCTGCATAATGCAACACCTTTACTCTTTCCGACAAAACCGCAACAGTTGTCGGAAAACATATTATTGATAGATAATTCGATTATTAAATAGCCCCATTTAATTTAAACTCTACCGGTATATTAATAAGAATAACTTTACCATGTCATAATTGACTAGGGATGGGAATTTGGTTACAATTTATATTGTATTCTAGTGTTGTATATATAAGATTTATTTAACTTTATCATGCTTAGAAAGGCTAGCGATGGTCAACGGAGCGAATAATTGCCATTACCCACACGAATGTGCTATGTGGTTGTACTTGGTTATGAATATATTATACTGATTACTGTGTAAAGCTTTGGGCATTCAATTTATGTATTTCTGTATCTAAACTCACTAATATTAAGCTGAAGAGTTTGTTTCTTTGTTTGTTTGGTTGATTGGAACTACTGGTTCGAATTAAAAGTTAGTTTTGTGTTGGATAGCCCATTTTTCGATGAAGACTATAGGCATCACGAAGAGATCCAGACCATCCTGAAGAGCGGTACATTCATTATAAATTTAAAAAAACGGGCGAAATTTCGTACACTATTGTAAAAGTATTTACTACTTTTACAATAGAGTACGAAATTTCAAATTAAGCGCTCGTGGCCCCGCGGTCTCAGTGTTCTGTAAACGATCACTGAGTTACGCAACTTTCACTATGGCTGGTCCTCGGATGGGTGACCACTTTGTGGCATTTACATTTGCGAGCTTTTCCGTGCTTCGGAAGGCACGTTAAGCCGTTGGTCCCGGTTGCCAGTAAAATGGCAGTCGTTAAGCCTGGTTGAATGCCTTATGGGCGGCTTGAAAATTTCAACAGCAGGTAGCCACGACCTGCGTCTGTCTATTTCAACGGCAATGGGCTCACCACCTACTACGTGGGACAGGAATCTACACGGTGAAAAGTGGGCATATAATATGCCTCTGCCATCCCTACGGGAGAAGGCGTGATGGATATTTAAATTTCGCCCGTTTTTCAAAAGGGAATAAATGGGTGCGACGGAGGTTCGAAGAATATCTTAGGAGAAGCCCTGAGAGTCAGCTATACTAGCGGCACGCTATGATGGCCGTTTTGACATATTACAATATTGATGTGAAATCCTTTTGAAAATCTTTATGTGAATCCTTTTCCAACAGGAACTTTGGACGTAGATGCTGCAGTGTCATCGGTCCAAGAACGGCTTTCAGTATGGTTAGCATTAAGCCATATTTCATCCAAAAACACATCATAACGGCCATCATAGCATGCCGCTAGTGTAGTATAAAATACACAGGTTATACTTATAACATTTCTCGTTCAGAGTGTCTTTTCACTTATATTTTATATACTGCTCGGGACTTCACGCGAAACAATTTTGTGCTTACATTCACCGACGTTTGAATGTAAGTACAAAATTGTTGACGACGTGTGAAGTCCCGAGTAGTATATAAAATATGAGTATAAACCGCGAAAGTTTAAAAATAACATTGTTTTTTCACTTATTTATTTTTTTTATTTTTTTTTATTTGATTTGACATTTGATTGCCTCTCTGGCGCGGTGGGAGTGCATTAGACTGCTACGCAAGAGGTCGTGGGTTCGATTCCCACCCAGGATAAAACTTTGTGTGATGAGCACGATGGTTTATTCTGTGTCTGTGTGTTATTTATGTATAATATGTATGTATTTAGAAATATATAAGTATGTTTATCAGTTATCTAGATCCCATAACACAAGCTAATATTAGCTTACTTTGGGCTAGATGGCGCTGTGTGAAAAGTGTCCCACAATATTTATTTAATATTTATTTATTTATATACAAAAACTATAAAAACTCATTCTCGGCGACAGAACTTAAGATACAACGGATGTGATTTACGTTTTCCCAAATGCATATTCACGGAAATGTGTATCATTTCCGTAAACCTATTGATGTAAAAATAAAATTAGGAATTCAGTTCGTTCATCAAAATGCAGCTGTATCTAAAGCTGTATCTGTATCATCGATCTTCTGCTTAAACTAACGAGATAATAGCTCGGGCCCGGATTGTATTTATACCACCGAGGTGGCAGACAAGCATACGGCCGACCTAATGGAAAGTGGTCATTGTAGCCTATGGGGCGATTGCAACACCATAGGTGCAGCAGTATCGCGCTGCTAAAAGTTATCGATAGAGCACTAAAACGCTCACCATGAGAACATAATTCGGTCTGGAAGATCCTAAACAGTGCTTTCATGCTATAAGTAAACTGGACTGTTCTCGTGGAATGACAAATAAATACAAAATCTGTCATCGATTCAATTCATTTTTTCTTGAATGGCAATCGGTATTGACCGTCCATCGACGACTACTGCCAAAATCAGATGTGTTATGTACATTCGTCTGTAAAAAGATGTGAAAATATGAAATGCTGAAAAAGTCAGCTGTCAGTTTTGATACCTGAGCCGCTCACATACGTCACGTCACTGACAGTTGATTGATGCTTTGATGTTAAGAAAGTCAGGGTACTTGTATTATCGAGGCCAGTTATAGATGAGCAATAAACACATTAACAATCATCGGACAACATGATTATACTGTGCATATTTGTCTTTAACATTATTCTTGGAGAGAAACTCATTAACCTGACATGTTAACTCTGAAAATTGCAGTCGTGGTCTCGATTACAACCGCAGCAAAGTGCATGAGCAGCAGCGGTATAGAAAGCCAGGATTATGGTCCAAAAGCGTTTTAAATTATCAAAGGGTAAATAGTTTTTACCTAGAGGTAGATCTTAATAAGGGTAGGTATACCAACCTGTCCTGTAAGATTAAGACCTCTAGTGTTGCAAACGTCCATCGGCTACGGTGATCACTTTCAATCAGGTGGGCCGTATGCTTGTCTGCCATCTCAGGGGTATAAAAACAAAGATAGTACATTGATGACCAGCCGAATGAAGTTCTGACGTAGGCAACGATAGACGCGTTTGGAATTTAGACACCTGTCCATTCTCCAAGTACGTCACTCGGAAAGAAAATTTCATTAAAATCAAAAGCGGATCACATCAGGCTTCCAAGTAGGATTGTAGACACAATTGTGCCCAGAACCGAAAGATTCCGCAGGGTTTTCTTGTGTCGCACCATAAAACAATGGAACTCTCTGCCAGCGCCCGTGTTTCCCTCCCCTTACAATCCTGGGTCCGTTAAGAGAGGCGGGTACAGACATATTTCTGGGCCGTCAACCTGAGGGTCGCTATCGGGGCCCTACCGGTTGGGATAGCGGCCCTCAGTCACGGATCGTCGTCTCTGCTTTCCATTAGGCGGGCGGCGCTATTTTGAAGTGTCAAACATGAAAAAAAATGTTGAAATGTTTGATGCCGCCGGAGACTTAACTGTAAAATGAGTAACATGGAAGTCACGAACTGATAGTTAAGACCACAAGGACCTAACTCCATTTTGGAGACGTCGTTAAAAATGTATTACAAACAATTATCCGTTACTAAATCATCTAATTGCTCATTTTGTAGACGATAATGGGAATAAGGCCAAGTTTGAGAAGATTTTCTCGCGGGAACATGTAATGTACAGATAAATGAGACGTTATTTCATGTGCTATTGTTGTAAGTTTTTTTTTGTAAATATTAATATTAGCTTATAAGCGCTCGTGGCCCGGCGGACTCAGTGTTCTGTAAACGATGACTGAGTTACGCAACTTTCACTATGACTGGTCCTCGGATGGGTGACCACTTTGTGGCATTGACATTTGCGAGCGTTTCCGTGCTTTTGGAGGCTAACTTGTCTTTGCCGTTGGTCCCGGTTGCAAGTAACATGGCTGTCGTTAAGCCCAGTTGAAGGCCTTATAGGCGGCTTAAAAATTTTCAACTGCAGGTCGCCACAATCTGCGCCTTACCATTTTCACACGGCAATGGGCTCACCACCTGTTACGTGGGACAAAAATGCATACTGTGAAATGTGGGCGCATAGTATGCCTCTGCCTACCCCTTTGGGAATAAACCTTAACCGGCGAGCGTGTATGAAAACACTTATGAAAGTAGAAGAAGCGAAATGTGTATGTCAGGATCGTAGCAAGTGGAAAGCCATAGTCTTTGCCTACTCCGATGGGAGACAGGCGTGATAATATGTATGTATGTATATTTTTTTACGTTGCTTTATTAAGCCGAAAGAGGTGGATAAATTCGTAAGTTTCAAGAAGGTTTCGAGTGTTCTTGTTTGTTTAGTTGGAGAAGCATCTCACCCAGCAAGTGAAAGAAGAAGTCGCAGGTTCGTGTTCTGCTCGAGGCAGAAAATTTTTCCACTTTGTATTTACTAGTGCCATACCTACTTCACAATGTTATCAAAGGGTTTGTTTCTGAATCGCAATACCACTACCTTGTTCATGAATTGCTCACGTTAAATGGAGATCCAATTACTGCAATCCCTTCAAGGTGAAGAATCTGAAGCCTTAGAGGTACATAGGGAAGATGTTTTTTTTTATATTTAGCTCGCCAAAGTGACGCCGCGCGCCTGATGGAAAGTCATGGCAATATCTGGCGAATTAAAAGCCACTGTCACATTCCACGAGACTATTAACAGTGACTCTTAAGTTGGCGGCCCCATGATGCGCCTCTTCACGCTTCGCTTAAAGAACCCTGGGTAATTAGAGGAGGGAAACACGTGCGCTGGCAGAGCATTCCAAATTTCTATTGTTCGACAGAGAAACGATCTTTTGAAAACGAGAAACGATCAGTTCTGGTGAAAATTCTCTCCACAGTGTGGGAGTCCCTCTGCCCGGCACTGTGGGAGTACCGATGCTTAGAACAGGATGAGTTCCTTTACCATCATGGTAATTCATCATATCAAACTCGATAAGTCTATAGTACATATTCGACTGCCTCTGTGGCGCGGTGAGAATGTATCTGATTGCTACGCAAGAGGTCGTGGGTTTGATTCCCACCCAGTTTATTCTGTCTCTGGGTCTTATTTATCTATTATATGTATGTATTTAGAAATATATAAATTTGTTTATCAGTTATCTGGATACTATAGTACACGCTCTGCTTAGTTTGGAATCAGATGGCGTTGTGCGAGTTGTCCCAAAGATATTGTTATGATATTACATACCGCTTTTTCTAGAACTTTTAGGTTCTCGTTGAAATTTGTCAAGATCTATATTTACTGCCCACTGATGATAGAACTGTATGAACTCTTGATTGCTTCTACAGATTTATTTTATAATTCCCTATCTTGTTATGAATCTAATTTTTACTTGTTATGGGTGGGAGACAAACGCTTGCGTCAGATGATTTCATTCACAGGCAGTCGGTATACTTTGCTATTAACTAATCAGTCGCTCAATAGAATGCCACCGGTACAATTTTGTCAATTTTTCGTAGTCTACTTTTACAAGCGTACTCCAATAGACTTCTATCGGTCGGCCGATAGAATTCTACTAACACGTACCGCGCCAGTGGCCGCTAGTCAGTTGCATTTTTGATAGTCAAATACATTTTGACAGCTAAAAACAGCGATTCTGATATTATTCTACAGCTTGTCAATAGTAGATTCGCCCCCCAGATGAAAAACTCGGATGGTCGGTAGATAACTGATCAGGTTTTGTGGTTGAAGTTCTTAGGTTCGTATTCCAGAATGTTTCTCAATACTCCATCAACGCTTGAGAGTAGTATTTATAAGAAAAACTAGCCTCAAGCGTTGATTGAGTATTGAGAAACGTTCTGGAATACTGACCTTTGTGTGATGTTGCATCCACACGAAATAAAGCATACAAGTGAAGTATATATTATATTGTGATATTAACTATGCGTTATAGGCATAAAGCACGCACTCATTTCAAATTGGACAATATACGACTAGGCCTATTTAGTTCACTCTACGATGAGTAATCGTATTCGATTAATTTTATTATACAACTACTAGATGTGGGTATGTGTTTGTACTGGATTTAACAGAAATTGACGAAATATCGCAGAAATAATGGAACTTGAGGTTTAGAAGACGTGCGTCCCATAATAGAATAGAAAAGAATAAACTTTATTTGTACACCAAGTTAAAGTTAATCCCTACTAATATTATAAATGCGAAAGTAACTCTGTCTGTCTGTTACGCTTTCACGCCTAAACCACTAAACTAATTTGGCTGAAAATTGGTGGAGAGGTAGCTTAGAGCCAGGAGACGGACATAGGCTACTTGTTATCCCGGGAACATGTTCCTGTGGGAAACGGGAACGGGAAAAAATCTCTATGCGGGCGAAGCCGCGTGCGTTAACTAGTTTACAATAAATTTCATATAATATTGTACAAAGGGCGGCCTTATCGCTAAACAGGATGGATAGAGAGAGATGTCAACTGTCAGAAAAACAACAATAACCATAACAAGCTTACTAACTCCTAATATTATCTATCTTAACGCTGTATCCCTAACGGGGTAGTAAGAAAGGACAGATCGCCAGCCTTCGCGATCCATGCATATTTCTTTCGCTTCCGGCAGATTCATTAATCATATCATTATACATACACGTCTATATAATCATTTATACATACACGTCTGGGTATCGGAGTACTTTGACCTTTTCGTTTTTGAGCAATCTGCTCACATTGTCTTCGTATTTAAGTATCGGTCTAACCTGACTCCTTCTGCTTTTTACTTTCGTATAATAAATATTATTCGTCAATGCTATATCAGAAAATCACTCTCGGTCTTTTGTCGTCACTTTTAACCAGTGTCTGCAAGAGATGTTTCCATACGAATGCTGCTACAAAGAAAAGAAGTAAACCAAACGCAACGCCGCGGTGTACAGCAGTAAATTAACAATTTATTCAACACATTTGGTAAAGAAACCATTATCGTATCATAGTATTGGGTTCTTTAAAGGGCGTTTTAGAAGGTTTATAAAGGGTCGGCAGCGCGAGTGCTGCACCTCTGGTGTTGCAAACGTCTATAGGCTACGATGACCACTTTCCATCGGGTGGGTCGTTTGCTTGTCTGCCACCTCAATGGTATAATAAAAAAATCATACTTTATGACTTGAAATATCAACAAAAAGATGGAAGCACTGCTACTGGTTGCTAATGACACAAACGCAGCCATGTATTACGCAATATAACTCTAAAAAGTCTTCCACGATTAATGACTTAGGAAGTTGTTTGTCAGCGAACACTTCAAAGTAACCTCGATTTCAGAGGGAATAAAATAAACACTTTTTTTTATATCCAGGGCTGTATCTAACGAGATTTAGATAAAGAGCTTTTTTAAACAACGTTAAGTTTCTGCCTTGTAAGGGAAATCATTCGGCAAGATAAACTTTGTCTGATTTGTACAGCCTGCACTGAGTGTACTATAGAATCTAATGAGAGTGAATTTCTGTAAACTTCTATAAGATAATCAAGAATAACACTTAATTCTCGATTATCTTTCAGAAGAAAGAATAATGTACTACGAACCTGTTCTTTCAAAGAGAAGGGTAATGACTAATGACTCGAGGAATGCTTTTTCTGTCTCTGATCAATTATGTATTCTTACATCTTTTAATAGTAATGGTGATTACGGCTTTCCTCGGTAGATTTCAGTCCTGATTCTTAGTCAATTAGTGCGATGGTATAGTGCTGCAGTGATATCCTTTGTTTTAGGTACTGTGCTCATAAAGGTAATAGCACAGACTAAGTAATAGTACTACGTGTAATAGTCATAGCCTTTCGTAGAGTTACGAGCGAACATTCAATAACTCGAAAATGTGATTCATAGAACTTATATTATATTCAAGATTATACGGAATCGCATTTTCGAATCCATCGGATCAGGTATCGACTTTTCCCAAATTTTTTTATTGTTCATCGGACGCTCGTTTCTAACTCATTGTTCTGTAAAGATCACTGCGGGAGGCATCTTATGCTATGGCTCTTACTACTAACGGCTACGCTTTGTGACATTCCGTGATTTGGAAGGCAAACGTGACAGTTGTTAAGCCAAGTTGACGGTTTGAAAAATTTTAACTGCTGTTGGTCGCCTAAACCTGCGCCTTTCTAGTTCAACACGGGTGTAGGCTCACAACCTTTCACGTGGGACAAAATAGAAGTGATTAAATGTGGGCATATGGTTTGCCTCTGCCTTTCCCTTCGGTAATAAAGCGGTGACTAAATGACGGTTACTTTACAAATGCTTGTGTATAAGTGGGCACCATGGTCAAAATGTCAAACAATATTCCACGTGAATATGGGCACCATGGAAACAATATCAAAAAGAAAATTGTCATTACATATCATACCTCTAAGATAAACATTCCTTATCTTAGTCATACCTTAATTTCTCATATAAAACACTACAGCCACAGAAGAAAGTAATTCCTTTGCAAAGCAGGAGAAAATGATAAGAACTAGATGTACATCCTATAGAAAAGGGAAGCACCCCTGTAATGGTATTTTCAGCTTCTAGCTTATACTGTGGTATGTACAAAGATAGATAAAGTTCGTAAACCGCAGTAACATAACACTAAAGTAAAATATAAGTTATAACTATCATTAAGTTCGTCTACGTACGTCAAACGTACGAGATAAGTGCGCAATATGCCAGAAATAAACTTACCATTTAGAGAGAAATAAGATAACGCACGAAAAAGGATTTGAGGACCCTACAAAGTCTTGCTTCCGTCCACTTGACTTCCATGGCATCCACAAAAATATTTTTCGCATCTTGACTCCTTCGCAGCCTTCAGCTACACTCACATGAAGATTGACGACGTAACTCTAAGGTGGCAGACAAGCGGACGGATCCGCGGTCCACCTGATAGAAAGTGGTCACCGTAGCCTATGGACGTTTGCAACACCAGTGGTGCAGCACTTGCGCTGCAACTGCATGGTTCTCAGAAAATTGCAACATTATACCATGTTCGGGCTTATTAGAAATGTCTATTTGCAAGACATGGTAACCCGGAATTTACTGCTGCATCAAACAGTATGCCAACTCCTCAGAAAATTACAACATTATACCATGTCCGGGCTTATTAGAAATGTCTATTTTCACGACAAGGTAACCTGGAACTTGCTGCTACATCAAGCAGTTTGTTAACTCCTCAGAAAATTACAGCATTATACCATGTTCGGGCTTATTAGAAATGTCTATTTGCAAGACATGGTAACCCGGAATTTACTGCTGCATCAAGCAGTATGCCAACTCCTCAGAAAATTACAACATTATACCATGTTCGGGCTTATTAGAAATGTCTATTTTCACGACATGGTAACCTGGAACTTGCTGCTACATCAAGCAGTTTGTTAACTCCTCAGAAAATTACAGCATTATACCATGTTCGGGCTTATTAGAAATGTCTATTTGCAAGACATGGTAACCCGGAATTTACTGCTGCATCAAGCAGTATGCCAACTCCTCAGAAAATTACAACATTATACCATGTTCGGGCTTATTAGAAATGTCTATTTTCACGACATGGTAACCTGGGACTTGCTGCTACATCAAGCAGTATGCCAACTCCTCAGAAAATTACAACATTATACCATTTTCGGGCTTATTAGAAATATCTATTTTCACGACATGGTAATCTGGAACTTGCTGCTGCATCAAGCTGTTTGCCAACTCCTCAGAAAGTTACAGCATTATACCATGTTGGGACTTATTAGAAATGTCTCAACGAGTACTTGTTTTTGGTTAGGTGGTTTTTATAATTTTCAAATTTACCTTTATTTGTAAATCATCTTCCATAGTGACTATTTCAAACACATCCTACTAGCAACTTATCATACGAAGATGATTATCTTTTCACCTTTCATCTTTTACCACATCATCCGTCATATCATATGCATAAGTTTCCTATATCGTAAATCTTGGTACAGTGCCAAGTCAATGTCCGGCTGACTATGAGTAACTATCAATTAATCATATTAAATGACCCATATTTACGACTTTATTCTTACCATTATCCTAAGAACGGTACATTCTGGTACTATGAAATTTCAAAGACAACAATTATGCAATGGCCATCCCTAGCCGGTACACAAACAATTAAAGCTAAATTGATGCAACTATGAGAGGTCGTTGAACCGTCAGCTGTGTATTCCTGGTTTCCGTCATAGATTTGTTATTTTATGTAGATGAGGTCATAGGTTTGTGCCTAACACGAAAATAAAAAATACATTATACCTACTATCTACGATCGTTAAGAAATTGGTAACTTAATTTTACAGTACATAAAAATATATGAAAAACAAAACTATTTGCCAAATTCATTGATTACTTCTCCGCTCTCCAGTACCTAGGTACCTACCTACCCGCACGGCCCGGTCGAATTAAATTAATTTCTTTGCGCCTAATTTTGAATTTGCGATAACTCGTAAGATATTCATTTAATTTGCAAGGTGTAAAGGAATAAAATAATCTTCATGAAATGCTGAAGCCAACTAACTTAGTAAAATGATAAAGATTAATAGCATATTTGTGTAAATAGCCTTCAAATTACCGCTTAATAATTGCTGTTTTTTTTAAGTATTAAAATGGATATAGTATGTTATTCTTAAGAGATAGACATATGTCATCGCGGACTTTTTTGTAGACCTTTATTAGATGTATCTAATAAACAAAATAATGTATGGTGCAATTGTGTACAATTGCACCATACATTATTTTGTTATATCTCAAAGGGTTTATGCAGCGTTTTTGTTGAAAGCTCCCAGACGGCTTATTTTTTCCGACATCCCCAACAAATATCGTTATAATTTGGTCAATATATACAAAAACTTAACAAATTATACATAAAAACCTACTATGAGAATCACTCTAACTATTAAAAAAAACCGTATCGTAATCCGTTGCGTAGTTTTAAAGATCTAAGCATACATAGGGACAGACAGAAAAAGCGACTTTGTTTTATAATATGTAGTGATTAGCTGCGTGGGAAGATTGTGAAATAAATAAGTGTTGACTATTTAAAGCTCATGATCGTGACGACCATTGCCTTGAAAATGCACATTCTGCTTTTGTCATTGTTATAATTTGTCGTAGGTGTAGGAAAGCAGGACAGTTTGTGTCATTCAAAATAGCAGAGGTTATTAATGCTTACGACTAAGTTACCTTACTGGAAAATACAAAGCTTTGTAAGTGCAATATCATATGATCTAAGATATTTTATGTATACATCGAGAGTGTTTTATAATAAAGAAATAAAATATCGGTGACTGATAATATTATGAAAATAAAATCAATGAAATAATTTATTAAATTTGAGATACTTACATGTGTACTTACCGACAAAGATTTAGATTTAGAAAACAATATAAATTTGTGCAAATACGTGCAAATTTGCGCAAAAACTGGTCATCATAATCGGAGCGTTTTCTGCTTCTTCACTTCACACGGTCATCAGCAACCCATGTAACTTATTCTAAAATGAATTTCTTGTACCTTCTAAAGTGTCAGCATAGTGCTGTAGTGTAGAAGGTAATAAATATAACACTTTACATGCTGGTTGATAAGAGGAAAATTATATAGATGACTATTAACATTTGTAACAAGAGCAAAATAAAAAGTAAATATATCGTAAAGTCAGGATTAAAAATGAAGACCTTACCATAGTTTATAGATCCATATCTCCTGCAGGTTTAGCTAAAAAATTTAACTGTGCTTTTAGGGCCACTACAGACAAATTTGTCGCTTTTAAAAGTTATATACGTCGATACAGTTGCGAATCCTAAAAGTAGCTAGTGTGCGGTGGCCCTAAAATGTACTCTATTGTCAAATCTGTTTAATAAGATAATCTATGCCCTAGTCAAATGCCGTGACGAAGGAATGATAGTCAGAACGTGTGTGTTTTACTCGTGTTTTATACGAAATCACTTCTAATTTTATATTAGTGAGATGCGCTGAGTGATTCATTCATTTGAGCATCTTGCGTATATTATGAGGATTATGGAGCTAGTAATTAAAGTAAAGTAAGTACTTCATTTTCGAGAAGCGATGATGAGTTTTCGCTGAACGATAACCGAACTTCTGTCTTTGTAAATGTGGCAGATACGAAATAAATTCACTAATTTAATTTACCTATGGTGTTTGTTTATTTTACCTATGGTGCTATAATGTTAAATAACCGTACTTTCCGTGTGATTTTAATAAGTTATATATGTGACTTGTGCTAAAGCATCAAAATGTGGCAGAATTATGTCTGGACGAATTTAACTGTAGTGAATGTTTCGAAGAACTCTTGCAATTGATCCCACCTTTTCGTTCCCGAATAACGGACACTAACGTGCTCACAACTGAAAAAATCCGTAGATCTTTTTTTATGTCGTACCTTAAATGCATGGGTCTTACAATCCTGGGTCCTTAAAGAGAGCTTGCTTTTAAGTGTCTTTTCAGTTACTTATAATGAGAGACATATGTTTTTATTTCTTAGGCCATGCTATATTCCCAAGAAACGATGCCGCAGTTGCAGATAAAGTCTGTTGGGAGACCCTCCGGGGGATATTCTTCCGAGTACAGAGTTCCGGAACTCCTGGATATGGGCAGATGGAACGGCAACGTGTGGTTTTAGTTGATAGGAGTCCAACATAGCATCCATGAGAATTTCTACACGATAAAAAAAACATGGCGCAGTTTAATAAAAAAGTAAAATATACACAAATTATATTTGTTACTAACGGGGCTAAACGCGGTTATTTCACGTACCTTTTAGCCCCGTTAGTAACAAATATACTTATAGTATGCAACGCGATAGTTTAAAAGTTAGTATAACCAAATTCTCTGTCACGTCGAATATTTAGTATTTATGGTTATGACCACCCACTAGGCAACGATGACGGTGTTCTATTGCAATTTAAAAGGCGTGGTCATCAATAGATCAGTCTTGTGATTAAGAAATCAGCGATCGGTTAATAAATTAGATTTAATGGTCTTGTTCTCTATTAAGATCTGATGATACTCGTATCAATATAAAACTAGCTATGACATCTTTCTTCATATTTTAAGCTATATTTTATGAATCAATCAATGATGCTTTTATCCCGAATGGGTGGCAGAGGCATATAATACACTCACATTTCATTGTGTGCATTCTGTCCCAAGTAAATAGGTAGTAAGCCCATTGCAGTGTTGAAAAAAGTTTGGAAAATCCAAAAGTGCACGCCTCACACGCTTTTATTATACACACATCAACACGGTCTAGGGATATTTTTAAAAAAGCGAATTACTATCAATGTGTTAATTATTTATATGACATGTATATATTTAAAAGATACGTTATTTAATATTCTACCATTTTTTAATAAAGGTTAAGGTACTTCGATTAAAATTTCAGGATTTTATGGAAAAAAATGAAGCATAGACGGAAACCGTACATGAATTAACTTTTAATTTATGAGTAAAAACTGAAAAAAATAGAAAAATCATTTAATTTGTGTTTATAAACTTGAAGTTAGTAGTCTGAGAAAGCGCCCATGATGTTCATAACACATCGGCAACGATTCGGCATGCTCAGAACAAGGTTGTCAATGTCTTGCTGCGGAATATTGTCCCATGTTGTTCTGAGGTGCGCAAAAAGTTGATCTTCTGTAGCCAGATTTTCAGGAACTTCCTTCAGAGCTCTTCTTTGCAGCATATCCCACGCATGCTCAATGGGATTTAGATCTGGCGATTGAGCAGGCCAGTCTAAGGCCTTAACATTGTGTGTATGTAACCAAGCTGCTACCGTTCTCGCCGTGTGTGCCCGGGCATTGTCGTGCATGAGCAGGAAATCTTGCCCCATTTGTGTTCTGTGGGGCAAGATTACGGGCCCCAGCACCTGTTGGACGTATCGTTCTGCCGTCATATTGCCCCGCACCCAAACGAGATCCGTCCGTCCTCCAAGACGAATTCCTGCCCAAACCATAATTGTTCCTCCTTGGTATGGGTGAACTTCCTGAGGGTTCTGAAGACGGCTCCATCGTCCAGGAACTCGCCAAACACGCGTCCTTCGTGAATCTGGATGGAAGCCGAACCTGGATTCATCCGTGAACAGTACATTGGACCATTGCTCACGGCCCCAGTCCACGTGGTTCCGAACCCATTCTAATCGTCGTCCACGATTGCCTCTCCGTAAAGGTGGGACCCGAAGTGGTCTACGAGAGCGTAGATTGCTTTCATGCAGTCGCATTCTTACAGTTTGGTCACTCACAAGCACTTGGTGTTCCACTCGCAGCCTTTGGACCAATGGAGTCGCCGTTGCATTTGGTTGAGCTCGCGCAGTAATTTGCAAAAATCGGTCTTGTCTGGGGGTATTGATGCGACTTGGCCCCCGGTGCCTCTCCGCTACTTCACCTGTGGCACGGTAGCGTGTCCACAATCTTGAAATTACATTTTGGTGGGTCCCTATGGCCTCAGCAACATTACGCTGAACAGACCCAGCTTCCAGCATTCCCACAGCACGTAACATCTCCGCCCTCGTCAAATGTTGGCGTTGCATGGCTACAATACCTCAATTTTAAATTTATCTTTCGTTTAAAAATGAAAAAAAACTGTAACTAAACGTAATTTGTATTGTTTTCTAAATTTCGCACAAATGAAAATTCCCTCTCCTACACATCAAGACATTTTTATGCCACCGAAACAAAAGAATTTTCAAAAAATTGAATTTGGAATTAGTCTGAGATAAATTACAAACAAATCGGTGTATAAAAGATCCCAATGCGGCCAGTACTTTTCGAGTTATTTAATTGAGTATGAAATATCCCTAGACCGTGTTGATGTGTGTATTATAAAAATTATGGTTTCGTTTTAATTAAAATTTCGACCAATGACTTAACATTTTTAAAAACTTTTCGCACAATGCCAACTAACAAAAAAAAAGATTAGTTAGCTTATATTGCGCTAGATGGCGTTGTGCTAAAATTGTTTATTTAATATTTAATAACAATTAAACCACATGGAATCAGACCGTGAAAATTGAAAGGGTTATATTCCTAATTATACTGAAGCATAAGAGAAAAAAAAAGAATCGATTAGTAAAGTATTTTGGTCGTTATCGTGTTAACAAGAATACGCACATACAGACACACGCACGTCCCCGACGGAACTTTTTTAAAGAGTTTTTAACTAGTTTAAATAACTGTAATAAACTGCATCAAAAATATCATGAGTGTTAAAAATAGTGTTTTTTCTTGATATGTGTGTGTATATATTATTTTACAAGTGCAATATATGATAAATAGAGAAATTTTAAGTTTGAAAAATCAGATGTTTTGCCCGAAGTGACAGTAGTACCCACCTCAACGCTTCGCTTATGAAGCGTGCAATAAACAGACGCAGGTTGCAGACTACCAGCTTTTAATATTTTTCAGGGCCAATATATATTTTATGATCTGGTTTAGCAGAAGACACTAGAAGAACGATGGACAGTTAGACTTCAGAATGGTGTGGCTGAGCACCATCCTGGAGTCTGGAAAAATCTTACTTGCTCACAAATTACATTGACAACCCACATCGTTATGTGCGTACTACATCCATTCTTTATCGATAAACTAGCTGAGCTTAGCGGCTTCGCCTGATTTAATTCAAACCCCGTGACACCCGTTTAATCCCGTCGTTTATTATTTTTCCAAAAAAGTACGTAAGGTTGCGCGATTCCCTGACATTTATGATTACTGCTTTGCTCTCCTGTATAGTAGCGTAATAGTGTACAGCCTTATAGCCGTAGCGTGATTATACATAGCATTCCTCAATAATTGGGCTATCGAACACACAAATATTTTTTCAACTCAAGCCGTTAGTTCCTGAGATTAGCGCGTTCAAACAAAGCAAACAAACAAACTCTTCAGCTTTATTATAGTGGTATGTATTGATAGGCTACCATACTATGTAGCTATTTACAGATCATCGTTCGTTATAATTTTGTACAATGGAAACGAATTCTGGACACGGTCAGAGGTTCGGCTTATGTCCTGTCTGTGTGTCACATTGTCACTGGTTTAGTAATTAATGAGATTTTTATTAGAACCGCGAAGTATAATGTGCATATATTGTGGGACATTTTTTTTACACAGTACCGTATAGGCCAAAGTATGCTTATAATAGTATGGGATCTAGACGACTGATAAACATACTATATGTTTCTAAATACATACATATTATACACATGAAACACCCAAACTCCGAAACAAACATTTATGGACCACACAAATATTATTTTCCGACCCGGAAATTGAATTCTGCACCTCAGGCGCGGCAGTCGCGGTTACTACACTCCGCCACCGAGGCAGTCAATTGCAATACGGCAATGAGCTCACCACACGTGGGACAAGAATAACACACGGTGAAAAGTGGGCGTATACATCGGGGATAAGGCATGAATGATAAACAAACCATTTTGTGATAAGTAAATTAAATTAGTGATATGAAATTACGCAACGCTTTAGTTGACTATATGACTATTGCCTTGAGGATGCCTCCTGTGTAGACGAAACACGTGTAGACCAAATGGTAGGTTGTAAAGCGGAGTATTGCACAAATTTTGACAACCTGCAGGGTAAGGTTAGCTATTACCTATCCTACATTCCTTTCCTTGAGGAGTTCGGTTCGTCATTCCTCCGTTACAGTTAGTAGAGGTTATCCTTGACCGTTGTGCGTTAGGATTGACGAATCGATGGTGTGTTGTGGGATCCTCCTCCCCTCTGTTATTATCGTTCTAGATAACTCTGTAAATTTTTACCATATTGAAAATAACCTAGAGTAACTTTTTAACAATGCGTTTGGTCTATATTATTTAAGGACACTTCCTTCTAAATATGAGCATGTATGTCAAATCCATAATTTATAATGTCCCTCAGCATTATTATGATTTTTGTTTATACTTATATTGCTATGCCCCCTCTCATTACTTAGCATTTAAATCATACACATTAATATTAATCACTCTACTATATGGTTTAATATCACTTTAGAAGTAATAAAGCACATAACCAAACAACCATTCTTTCCGTAAACAACAGATATTAAAATTATCTCAATCTTACACAATCCAATTTTAGTTCACTTTCAAAAGATTTCCTTCGATGTTATAATTTTCTGAGTCATGGTGAAAGTCGCACTAATCCATGCGAAACCATCGAATAAAACGTTATTCATTAAAAATAAATATAAAAATGTCTAAATGACCGCATATCGGTGCGTTTACCTCATTCGGATATTGATTTTGGAGAACCAATATTGAAATTTGTAATCTATGCGGAGGCGCGCAATTTCTCGATAGTTCATATTTATCTTCTGAATATCTTATGAAGGTATGTATTATCAGAGTAAATATTTATCTTAGTAATATGGTAAAACAAGGATTTGTTGATTCATTGAAAGTTTGTACATCTCGGTTGAAAACCATGTATATCATTACTATTGTTTTATAATGTATTTATCAAATTTTATTGCCTCTCTTTGTTGAGCCTTTAAAGTAAAAAAAATACTAAACTGTCTTCACGCTGTATACCTGACGGGGTAGTCAGAGAGAACAGATCGCCAGGCTTCGCGATCCATGCATACTTTTTTCGCTTCTTCAAGATTCATCAATCGCTTCTTCAAGATTCATCAATCGCTTCATACACGCACGTAAAACAAAAAATTGTAAAAAAGTGAGCCTCTAAAGTGCGCTCTCATTTTCCTTGGTCCTTTAAACCGGATGTTGATGGCAACTCAATACTTTTGCATAAAAAAAATGAAATGCAACAGAGGCCATAGGGCCGAAAAATTATAGAGTCCTTTACTTATCGATTTCAATTTTTAGAGTAAATTTCAAGAAAAGGTTAATGAAAGGTAAGTGACCATCTGATCCGCTTAGTAAAGGTGTTTAGTATGCCTCTATCTACCTCTTCGGGAAATAAGACGTAACTGTGTTTATATTGGATGTCAATGTTGTACGAGTATATATATAATTAATTAAATTTCACATATTTACAGAAAACAATACAAAAAGAAGGGTGGTGGGAATTATTACAAGACGTAACTATATCTATGTATATATCAAATCGAACGCCTAGCAGAGGACTATGGCAGTCCACTGCTAGGCGTTCGCTTATCCCTATTCACGCCACAACACACGGTCCTGTGCCCCTCCGCATCTAGTTGCGATATTATTTTTCAACACTGCAAAGGGCTCACCGCCTGTTACGTGGGACAAAAATGCATACAGTAAAATGTGAGCAATTGACTCTGACTATTCCTTCGGGGATAAAGGCGTGACTATATGTATGTATGTATGTATATTTTGCTGATGAATAACTTTAAGATGCAGTATTTATTTTGATACTATTATAAAAATGTTACATACATCCTACACACACTGTTCATATCCCAATAATAAACCCAACGAACACTCATCGCTTACTAAACTGTTATCTCTGACTCAATGCCTACACTGTCGACAAATTTTGTATTTTGAATCTTAATTCGATGTAAATTAAGTCTAAATTTTATATCGAATCTTATCTTGATAAATTGTATGACTAACCTTATTAAGGGTGGGGTGAATGAGCACTGATTGAATGTGGGGTATTTCAATACTGTGTCATTAGACCAATCAAACTGTATTTAAACCCGAAAGAAATGTGAACACGACGGGATTTGGTGAAAAAAACAAAGTATACTTATATATATTTATTATACGAGAAGCGCTCGTGGTCCCGCGGACTCAGTGTTCTGTAAACGATCACTTCGTTAAGCAAATTTCGCTATGGCTGGTCACGGATGGGTGACCACTTTCTGGCATTTACATTTGCGAGCGATTCCGTGCTTCAGAAGGCACGTTAAGCCGTTGGTCCCGGTTGCAAGTAACATGGCAGTCGTTAAGTCAAGTTGAACCTTATGGGCGGCTGCATCAACCTGCGTCTGTCTATTTCAACAGGGTAATGGACTCACCACCTATTACGTGGGAAAGTGGGCATATAATATGCCTCTGTCACCCCTTCAGGGATAAGGCGTGATAGATAAATAAATAATTTATTATACAAAGTACCTGTTCTCGTTTATTTTTTTGTCATGAAGGAAGGAAGATGTAAAAAATAATAAAGAACCGGAAAAGTTTGTACGATAAAATATTTAGAATAACATTTATTAAAAAAAGTTTTAGACTGATAAAAGTACAAATTCTGATTTATTTTATCAAAAAGTTTGTTTTATCAAAAGTTGTTAGTATTTAAGACTCAATATGGTAAACTTTTAAACGAGGAGTCTACTCTATTTTAAGTCTACTACTACTAATAGTTACTTCTTAAACTATTGCTATATAGCCAAAACGTCAAGAGGTGAGCAAAGTTGCAATAATATTAATAAGACATGATACCTAACTAAACCTATTTAATAAGTTAATGTCTTACTTTATAAGTGAATAAAATAAAAATCATTCACCGCAAAAAATTGGAGCTTAAACGATAAAACCGCTATGTTACAATATCGACACTGTACCAGTAACTTGACACTTAACTAGAGATGTGATTGAGTTACTTGTCTACTAAACTAGTTATTATGTGGTGATGTTCAAATAGGCCGGGAAGCCAGCGGTTACTGTAAAGCGGCTACTAAATCACAGAATGATTATTAGTATTTTTATACCACTCAGATGGCAGACAAGAAGACGCCCCCCCTGATGGAAAGTGGTCTTCGTAGCCTATGGACGTTTGCGAACTGTTAGCGCTGCCGACCATGTGAAAACCTTCTAAGACCCCTTTGGAACAACCCCATATTGTAGACGTTTGGAAAAACCCAGACAGAGACCTCAAAAGTACTAACGTGTTTTGTATGCCAAAATCTGTCACCCATTTCAGGAATGACAGTAGCGTAATCTCCCTCTTCGTATCATTGAAAATGAAAGGTTGCCTGGCAGAAATTGCCGTATGCGATAAGGCCGCCCATTGGACTGTTTTGATTGTAACAATATTTTACACTATGTTATTTTGTATCCTTTCTTGGTGTACAGTAAAGTATTCAATAAATAAATAAATAAATGTGTCCAGTCTAGAACTCAGCGATATGAAACTCGACACTCACGGCTCTTTTAGTAACACATTTTAGATCTTTCACATTGCAGACAACAACACGTTGGACACAGTGGACGCGAGTGAATAACGCAGTGATCTGAGTTTCGTAATAATGTCCTACACATAACTGGAAATCAAATCGATGATCTTTTAGAAAAAGGCCAGGTCAAGAGTACCCTTAACTGGCGTGTATGAAAACACTTATGAAAGTAGGAGAAGCGAAACTTGTATTCCAGGATCGTAGTAAGAGGAGATCCATAGTTTCTGCCTACCCCAATGGGAAACAGGCGTGATGATATGTATGTATGGCTGAAAAAGTAAACACGCAGGTGTAGTCACGGCCACAGACTAGTGATCAATAAAACAGTATATCGAGACAAGTAACATAATACGGCGTGAACACACTAATATCGAGTTACTGCTCCCCAGGTAGATATTGTGGCAGGTGATTATGATATTTAGTATTACTTAAGGGCGATATGATTACGATGAAGTCAGGGCTGGCAACTGCATACAGTTTATGAATTAATAAAAAAATGTTAAATTTATATCTAATAAATTATGGGTTGCACTCCGAGTGCCGAGAGAAGTGAAAACTTAATCTACACTATTTACACTATATTATAAAGAGGAAAACTTTGTTTGTATGTTTGTTTGTTTGTTTGTAATGAATAGGCTCAAAAGCTACTGGACCGATTTTAAAAATTCTTTCACCATTTGAAAGCTACATTATCCACGAGTAACATAGGCTATATTTTATTTTGGATAAAAATAGGGTTCCGTAAGATATTTGGGTTTTTTGGACACAAGGTGTTAAAATCAAACAGAAAAGTTACTTATTTCGCTTACGCTGCCTAAACTATAAAAGATAGATCCATAAAATGTCCTAATTAATTGTAGATCTTTATAGATAATATTATAAATGCGAAAGTTTGTATGAATATTTGTTACTCTTTCACGTAAAAACTACTGAATAGATTTTATTGAAACTTTACAATAGCTTATACATCAGAATAACACATAGGCTACTTTTTATCCCGGGAACAAGTTCCTGTGGGAAACGGGAACGGAAAACTTCTCTAAGCGGGCGAAGTCGCGGGCGTCAACTAGTTATTAATAATTTGTTTATCTCGGTCGCGATTTTAACTTCAAAATTTGACTGGTATCGACGTTAATGATGATGATGACGATTAAAAAAAAATCTACACTGAAAGAGTCTTAATTACACAATATTATTTAATTAGACCTGTAGATGATCGGGATCAACTTTAGATAATAATGATGATTATATTATTTAGTAGATAGCAAGAGCAAGGTATTGAATCTACCAATTAACTGTCATAAAAATATATTTGTACATGCATATAATGCACACACTATAGCTGAGATTTTATCTCATCTAAAAATATGCGTACAAATAAGTAGAAACTGACTGATTGATCAATCAATACACAGCTGATGCCGCTAGCTTTAGAAATATGAATTTTTGCACCAATATTCCTTAAGGTCCGTATTCCAGAACGTTTCTCATTACTGAATCAACGCTTGAGACTAGATTTTGCCTTATAAAATCTACTCTCAAGTGTTTCTTGAGTATAGATAAACGTTCTGGAATACGGGTAAGATTTTTGAAATGTAACTCCTTAGGGGTGGCAAAAATATGTTTTTGTGTAATGTCGAAATGGTTGTGATGGTTGCTGATACATTGCATTAACTCATAGCCTTTTATTCTGGGTTCAGATTCCTGTGGACCCGTTTCCACAGGAATCTGAACCCAGAATGAAAAGTGATGACCCAGAAAGAAAATGAAAAAGAACAGAATAAAGAACGCCAGAAAACCACTTGGTAGTAGCCGCGCGCTGGCATCCGCTAGTTCTTAATATTAGTTGGGATTATAGAGAACTTAAATGTTCGTGTTAATCATTGAGTAGAGCTTTAAGTTTCAATTGTATGTAAACCCACTATATCACAGCCTTGATTCCTTTGAAATTGTTTCCCAAGAGCAGTAATAATAAGCTTTTTTTTACACTCAGCACTCGTGGTCCCGCGGATTCAGTGTTCTGTAAACGATCAATGCGTTAAGCAACTTTCGTTATGGCTGGTCACGGATGGGTGACCACTTTGTGGCATTTATATTTGCGAGCGTTTCCGTGCTTCGGAAGGCACGTTAAGCCGTTGGTCCCGGTTGCCAGTAACATGCCAGTCGTTAAGTCAAATTGAAACCTTATGGGCGGCTTTAAAAATTTCAACAGCAGATAGCCACAACCTGCGTCTGTCTATTTCAACACTGCAACTGCACCACCCATTACGTGGGACAGGAATACACATGCAGAATACACATACAATACAACTGGGCATATAATATGACTCTGCCACCCTATCGGGGATACGGCGTGATAGATAAATAAACCTTTTTTTTTTTCATATTCATAACCGAACCGATAAAATATATTTCAAAAATATCCAGAATCCTAATGCCATGTCCCACCCTAACATTGCTGGAACCTTTCATCTCAGCGCCCAACGCAATAACTCCCACAAGTCAAAATATATAAAAGTTTATTTATTTATATAGTGACACACGTGGTGTTAGTGCACCGCTATTCTTATAAACAACCCTTCAACTTGTACTGCAAGCTAAAATGAACCTTAATCCAATCACATAAAAGCTTAAATAACTGCACATTCACAAAATTTTCACTTTTAAAAGAATTTAAACCAAATTATAACTTAGAACTTGGTAATAAGAGCAAAAATTGCTTGATCCATTTTAATCTTTTAAGTTAGTAAACAATGTTATACAAATATGAACCTTATTCCAAAGGGATAAAGATGTTGTGTTTTGGATCTAAATATAGATTTAACACCCGGATCCTGTTAATGCGACAGACGGATAACATTAGACTGCGTCTGGTGATTGATGGAACACATAATGAATTTGAACCTGTTATTCGTCAAAAGACTGCTAGGAATCCAATATGGTTCAGGAGCTGTGTAAATAGATTAAGGGCCGTATTCCAGAACGTTTTTTAATACTGCATCGACGCTTGAGGCTAGTTTTTGTCTTATAAATACTACTCTCAAGTGTTTCTTGAGTATTGATACCGTTTGGTAAAATTTCGCATTCACTGATTATCATTAATATTCGTAAGAGACTTCTTATAAAGCTAATCTCGTACTTCTTTCCTTTCAAAATTTTTCTCAATGTGTGACTGTGTGTGTGTGTGTGTGTGAGTTTAGCACATGCAAATGGATTCCCTATGTAATATCGAAAGACATTTGATCGATTATTATTTCAACAAAAACTATTCATCGATTACTTAATTAACCGATACCTTATTTCTACGAAGCTTTAATTAGCCGATGTAACGTTTCACCGAAAAACCTATTACCGAAATTCATTTCAATGACAATACATATAACCGAAGCATTATTAGTCGATGATGTTACATCGACTAGTAATGCTGCTTTTTTCATTTATCGCAATGTTTGTGGCGACAAATTCAGAAGGTTTAGTTACTGAGTACGGTAATAATAGTGATTTTGCTCTAAGGATACGCCACATAGTTGCCTTGGCTTACCTGACCCCCGAGGAAATACCCAATGCATTCTCTGTATTAAAAGATAATGTTCTACCGAAAAATGCAAGTTCGGTTACTGAATGGTTTAAAACTTACTACGTAGTAGGCAAGATAAAGCGTCAAACTAAAGGTACTACAATGACAATTAAAAGAACCGCACCACTTTTTTCACCTCAACTAATAACTTAATACATTTACTTGGACTGCCCAGAACCCAGAACAATGTAGAGGCCTGGCACCGATGGTGGAATTACCTGCAAAATAATAATCATCACGGTGTGTATGCAATCATAAAAGAACAGGTGACCACAAATCATGCCATAGAAAAGCTCAAGCTAGCATTGAAAGACCACCCCCTAAGAAAAAAGCAAAAAGGTGTCTAATGCTGTACATAGATTTTTTTATACTACGAAATGGCAAACCGACCTTGTGGCCAGGACCTGACCTGGTGTTAAGTGGTTAGGTACCGTTGCCTATAGACACTTACAATATTAAGGTTAACATTGTTTAACTAGATTTTGCGCACATCGTGATAATACGGAGCTCGTACCATTTTTAAGAGCAATTGCAAATCACATCGAGCTGTAATTTATTAAGACAATTCCTTAACCTCCTCAATAAACATTAATGTGTTACGATATAAAAACATCTCACAATGATCTCCGAAAGCATTACATGTCTCATCTGCAATCTGTACGAGGGGTGACTAGGTTAAACGTGGTTGAACTTTTCACCTAGCCACCATTTTATAAAATTTAAACACCATTGGTTTCCGTGTTGCTCTACGGCTTCCAATAATACTGAAATCGATATAATACCCAATCATAGTTATCTATAGCAGCCAGTTGGAATGGTCGGTGTCCAAAATGAAAGCAGTTGTGCCTGCCCAAAAGACAACCTTCTTTTTATATAGGGAAGTAAAAACAGGCACTCACTGTCATTTGTTATTAGAAAACTAAGGGAAAAAATATGCTCACAGCAATCATTCTTTCTTTTTATTCATAATTCTTTTTGTCATCAGATCAAGCATGAGTTTATCTTTACCTAAATGAAGAATTATAATATTATAATATAAATATATACGAGTATATATATATGTATAAACAGCATAAACTGATATTATAACAAGTTCAACGCTCACAGACAAAATAGGACATCAAAGACTTTAGTCCACGCCAAGCTAATGAATGTTTACTTTAGGGCTCCACCACAAAAAGATGAAATGCGCATGCGCACTAGAATTAGATTCTTGCCCTGACTTTATGTTGACCTAACCGTGCCTCATACATGCAACTTTACTCTTATTTGTTAATACTGATGAATAACACCACGTAGCTGAAATTTACAACTTATCTAGCAAATAAATCCATCGCAGTCGAGTTCTGGACGTAAGGGTCATCATTATCTTCCGAGCGTCTGTCCCAGTTGCGTCTTGAGACGCTCGGGGTCTGCTTTCCAACTTTTTCTCCTCTACTTGGCACGGTCGTCGGCATTCCCTGTAGTGAGACCATTAAATTGGCACGCAAGTCATCCCTTACGACGTCAAGCCAGCACTTCTTGAGTCTTCCCCTCTTACCGGGACCCGGCGGGGCTGCCATGGCCAGACATTTGTTTCCCACGTAGCCCGGCGGTTGCCGCAAGACGTGACCATACAAACGAAGGCGACACTCTTGCAACTTAACTTATAACTTACTTTTGGGTCACAAATGACACCGGTCATCTTCCGCCATTTGGCCCACGCAGCAGCAATGCGGGACTTGACATACTAATCGTTGTCACTGGACCCCAGCGGCCAAATTAAGCTTGACCCCAGGCTCCAACTTCAGTCCAGAAGCCGCTGATGCGTAGCTACACAGCGTTATACGTTACTAAAACAGCTGGGAAAATACTAAGACGAATAAAAAGATGAAATACTTATTGCACCACGAATTTTCTTGCTTTTCGTCATGACCAAGAACTTGTTCGTTACTCAGCAGGTGCACCACTTGCTGGTGAAGCTGACTTGGGCTCTCGGTAGGGCCCCTACTTTATACGTCCCAGAGTGCTGACGTCATCGTTAAGAAGAATGGCAATATGAAGCCCCTGGTCCCAGTAGTCTGATCATTATCAGACGGTGCTACACTTTCAACAAGAAAATACACTTAATTCCATGCTTAAGCGGACTCCGAAGCCCAAGATGCGTAATGGGCAAATTACCTCATCATCTTCATCCGAGCGTCTGTCCCAGTTGCGTCTCCCGACGCCCGGGGTCTGCTTGCATACTTTTTCTCCTGCACTTCGTACGCTCGTCGGCATCCCTTGTAGTGAGATCATTTGGTAAGTTACCTAACAATATATTTTCTTTCTTTTCCAGGGTAGCAACAAATACTCCGCACCTGGTGAGCTTGGGCACAGGCAGATTCAGCACTGCGGTCACACTACACCCTATTAAACAAGGTTTGTTACATACCCTTCCCGCAATCACGCCTTCAAATCCTTCTTAAAGTGTGGACACACAGACATATTGTGTGGTCCCGCTTATCTTAATCTTATATCTTAATACTATTATAAATGCGAAAGTTGAAAGTTTGTATGGATGTTCGTTACTCTTTCACGTAAAAGGTACTAAATGGATTTCAATGAAACTTTACAATAATATAGCTTGTACATCAGAATAACACATAGGGTACTTTTTATCCCGGGAACAAGTTCCTGTGGGAAACGGGAACGGGAAAAATTCTCTACGCGTTCTGACTATACAGTTGCCACTAAGCTTTAGCTGCCAACTAAACAAAATGCTAATCGAACTAAACTAAACTAAACCTAATCGAACAAGCTAAATTTGTTATTGAAGTTACTGTTGATTAGGCAAAGGACAAAGACGAATAACTGGTCGCAAGTACGAACCAGTTGCGGTTTTACCCCGAACTAAACGGGTGATCCCATTTGTCCCAGGGAAAACTTCTTTTACTACCCCAAGAGGCCAATGTACTGGAGGCATATTTTCAGTTAAATTAACTACGACAGTACCGACAGTAATAGGGTTCGATGGAGTATTCCATTTCTGACGTGACTGTAGCGTATGCAAATAGTCTGTCCTCCAACGCTTCCAAAACGATTGAACGAGTTTATCCAATAATGCACGACGCGAGAGAAGATGAAGTCGATCTTCCTCTATTTTAAAAGCGGGTAAGTATTTTAACGGTGTAACATTCAAAAAGTGCTCTGGAGTCAGTGCAAGCGGCTCCGAGGGATCACTAGACAAGGTTCTACAAAGAGGACGCGTGTTCATTACGGCCTCGACTTGAGTGAGCACGGTGCTCAGCTCATCAAACGTAAAGTGTTTGGAACGCAAAAAATTATGTAGTTCGGAAAGGTTACGACGAGCTCCGACGTAATTCGTACCGTTGTCCGAATACATTCGAGATACGGAACCCCGACGCGACAAAAATCTTTTAAATGCAGCCATGAAGCATGGCGTGCTCAAATCACCAGCTAACTCTATATGAACGGCGCGAGTCGTCATACAAACAAAAAGACAAACATAAGCTTTCGTAGAGCGTATACCACGACCACGAGAAACTGTTACCCTGAAGGGGCCAGCGTAATCTGTACCCGTGTGTACGAACGGTTTAGCAGCCTGAACAACACGACAAGGACGATGATCGGCCATTTCGGGCGCGATTGACTGTGGGCGAAGTTTGAAACACGGAATACATCTATGAACTATCGAACGAATCAAATTGCGTGCGGAGAGAATCCAGTATTTCTGGCGCAAAATTGACATTAATAAATCTGGACCAGCGTGACAATTCACCCTATGGTGATATTCAACTAAAAGATCAACGATATGATCCTTGCGCGGGAGAACTACAGGATGCATTTGATCGTACTCTAATGCGGACTGGCTCAAACGACCACCAACTCGAATGAGGCCATCCTTCAAAAAAGGTTTGAAATGCTGAAAAGTGCGACTACAAGGCTTATTCAATTCCAAAGTTCTAATTTCAGACAAAAAATAAAATCGCTGAAGTTCACGAAGCACGATTAACTCAGCCTTGTTTAAGTCAAAGGCGGTAACATGCTCGCGATGAGGAAGGATTTTCAAAAATCGACAAATAATAACAACACTACGTAAAAGAATCGACCACGATGAAACACGGCTGGCCAACTCTAAGATAGGCGATTTTTCGAGCGGTGCGGTAGCAACTAAAGAGGTTTTCCTTTCCTCTGGCGGCGTGGACACAGTAGCGGGGTTGAAAGGACTAACAGGCCATTCATCAGGTGGGGCTTGGCACCATGAAGAGCCATGGAACCACAACGGATGAACCAAAATCTGTGCAGGTGTTGACCCACGAGACAAACAATCGGCAGGGTTGTCCGTACCTGAGACGTGATAAAAGTTTTGCGGCGCCAATTCCGACAAAATTTTTGCCACCCTATTTGCGACAAATGTATCCCAACGATGGGGCGAAGAATGTGTCCAACACAAAGCGACGGTCGAGTACGAGAATGCGAAAATTCTATCTATATTAATGCGGTGAAATCGGCGATTTCGCGAACATCAATACAAAGAAGCATTTGTCTAATGTCGGCTGAAAGCGCGACAGCGAATAAGCGAAAGTTAACTATAATTTCGAACAAATTACCTTGGAGATTTAGACCACTGTGCAAAATATCGTTTACCGAAACATTCGAACTAGTTTTGGCGCTGCCATCTAAAACAATGCGCAACTTGGTGGTTAGTTTATCCTCGCGGGCAATTCCATGGTGCGGTATGGTATAAGAAGGAGCGTGCTTCGTCTCTTCGGTTTCGGGAGGCGCGGGTGAAACGAAACCTTTATCCAAATATTCTACTATTGCGCTATCGTAAGCCTCCTTCAACTTTAGAGATGTCTGCATTTTCCGTTCTAAACAAAAGAAGCGTTTTTCGGCTGACTGAAACGAATCTCCAAGCGAATTAACAGCACCCTTAAAGGGGAGTGCGACAACATAACGACCATCACTATCGCGAGTAGTCGTGCGACTATAAAACTCTTCACAAAGTTTATCATCCGGGCTGACAATAGGAGGGACGTTTACCTCTTCTATCTCCCAGAATTTACGGACAGCGGAGTCCAGCGGCTCGACGGTGCAACAATATTTGAGAAATTGTTTCCCTTGTGTAGAATCTTACCAATAGAAAAAAAAATTGTATATTTAATTGGGTTGGAATATTACTATAGTAATCAATATAAAAAAGTTTGTGAAAATAAATATAACACTAGAAGGGTTAGGGAACAGAAGTTGATCAAACCAAATGTTACTAACTACTATGGTAAAAGAACAAACAAGTTTATGGTACCAGAAATCTTTAATAAAATAGATTTACTAAGAAAATCACCGAAATTAAGTGCAGGTGTGATTAAAACTAAATTAAAGCATTTCCTGTTCGATGTTGCTAGCTTTAAGTGGTAGGTAGTTAAAGAATGTCAGCATATTTATCCTAGTATAGTTATTAAGTAAAATTTTGTTTGCATGGATTTGCATAGTTTGCATTCTTTTAAATATGTAATGTAGGTTAAGTAGTAGATATAAGAGCGCGTACTCGCCGATAAACGATTATGTTTGGCGAGATTAAATGTAATAATCTATCTCTGTTGCTCTATTGTGTATAAAAAAAATAATAAAATATGACACTGTCGAGTTACAATCAAAATAAGCGGGTGCGGAACCAACAATAACAAACCCAAGAACCGTCTCTAAGGCGAGCGGCGCGGGGTGCGATGCGTGACCTTGAACCTTATGCTGCGACAGGAGGTGCGGGAAAATCGAAGCGCCAACTAACAAATCAATATCTCCTGGAACGGCGTAAGTATCATCGGCCAACGGCAAATCTTTAAAATTAGTCAATAATGAGGTATTGACTGCGACAGTCGGTAAAAGTTTGGTAACCTTATCGACGACTAGCAAATCCATCGAAAAACTAACATCAAAATCAAAACGCGAGTGGAATTTAATCCCTACAGAACCTTGAACGGCTTTAGTGGAACCCCCAATACCTTTAACAACATTACAGGCGGGGCGGTTATTTATATGCAAACCAAGACGACTACAACAATTTTTACTAATAAAATTACTTTGAGAACACTATCTAATAGTGCTCGAACACTATGCGAATCGTAAACAACAACTCGAGCGGTTGCCAGAAGTACCGTAGTAGGGCTTGTGTGCAAGCTTGCACAAAGCGACATCGTTCGGCCGCCTAGCAAGAGCGGCTGTGGCGCCGCTCTTGCTAGGCGTGAACGGGGACGAAACCACGCGATAGCGCTCCGAATCGCGACTCAACGGCGCGGGCGGCTGTGACGTCACAGCGGACGGACGGTTAGGCACTGAGTTCGCGCAGCTTGAATCGACGGGCGAACTACCGGACATGGCGTTATTGTTTTCGAAGTGTAATAATGAATGGTGTTTACCATTACACTTGCGACAAAAATTATTCGATTTACAGAATGAAACACGATGTTTCTTACTGAGACAATTGATACATAAATTACTAGAACGAACAAATTTATAGCGATCGCTTGGAGTGAATTTATTAAACTCCGAATATTTATAAAGTTGGTCTTGGTGACCTTGACACAAAGAACAATTTTTCGAATGCAACACTTGCGATTGCGAAGTTGTAGGTTCAAAATTAACAAAAGACTGCGTGGACTTCGTGAGCTTACTACGATTAGTCGGTCTATTTTTCGCTACTCTGTGGTTTAACGAAGTTCGTTGCAAAATTCGAATATGTTGACGAACGAAAGTTTCTAAATCGTCGAACTTAGGTATTTGATGGCCACGTCTATCCATTTCAAATAAGCGAACGGTTTCGGAATCTAATTTCTTTAAACCGATATACTAAAACAAAAAGTCACAGAGGTCATTGACCTTGACATTCTTTAGGGCGCGAACAGCTAATGCAAAAATATCTAAGAATTTTTCTAAGTCGTGTTCATTACACGATGAGCTATTTTTCAAATTAAATATTTGATCCAAATAAGCGATTGTTACTAAGCGTTTGTCTTCGTATTTGACCTTCAAAGTATTCAAAATCAAACTATAATTTTCGGCGCAAAGCGTTATACCGGCGTAAACGGTTTTTGCTTTCCCGGTTAGTTTACTAACTAAGTAATGTAATTTAATTATGGATCGTATTTTCGAAGCTAGCTAAAAACAAAGGCCAATTTTTAATATCGCCATCAAATTCGGGTATTTGAATGGGCGGTAATTTAGGTCGGTCCCGTTTCAGCAAATCAAAACCGGCTGGCCCGGGTTTCGAATCGGTCACTACTACGGGCACGGGCGCTTGCAATGACTTAGCGTTACGTTATATGCTACAAATTAAATCTTCGAAATAAGAAATCGGGATTTAATTTTAATTCAAGCAAGTTAATTTTATCGAGAACATTTTCGAAATCTAAGCGCAATGTATCTACGGTTTCGATCGATTTATTAATTCATCTGCGATCCTCGATGAATAATCACAAATTGATTGCATACGCTTAAAAAGGCTATCCTTCTTAGCGTGTAATAGTTTTAACTGTAGATCCGGAATCTCTTTCGGAGGCATTGTTAAAACAAACAACTATAGCTACCTACAGTGCAAAACTAACGAACTATCAAAATGGCAGCGGTGGTAAGCAGCGAGACGCGACGCGAACGAGCGTAGGTGCCTACTTGCGTGCGCGGGTCTAGGTACCTGCTCGCGTGGTCTACCTATTACTATGCGGTGCAGTCGAAATTACCAACTATTTAGTACCTACCTATGCGAAAAACAGTAGGTAAGTATGCGTTTATTCCTTAATGGAAAAAAACTAACCTATACCTATGCGTTTATTCCGTGGTGGAATAAAAAACTATATAACGATGCTTTTATTACCTATGAGATAAAAACTAATGCGTTTCTATTGGCATACTACTAAAGCGAATGGATCAAAATCCGGATCGTTGGGACCAGAAAATGGTTGAGCGGGCGAGATAAATAAATTCGAAGTGGACTGTATTTGCGGGGAAAGACAAAAATGAAATTTACACGCGGTTGTCGACGGAAAAAAGAATGGAAAAACAGGAATGGGCACACTACCTTGCTTTTGCTGCGAGATGCTGAGGTGGAGGCTGCCGGGGGGACATCCCTGG
Source organism: Thumatha senex (assembly GCA_948477245.1). Lineage (NCBI taxonomy): Eukaryota > Metazoa > Arthropoda > Insecta > Lepidoptera > Erebidae > Thumatha > Thumatha senex. The sequence continues at coordinate 10,198,842 of OX419750.1, read as the reverse complement.
ACTTGAATCCCTGGTTCCATTGCATGAAAACACTATTTATCCATGGAAAACACAATTATTGCGAAATTTTGAGGCGGGCGCGCGCGCGGTCTCTGTAGGACTGACTGCGAGCCTTCAATCCGTGAATCTGTGAGCGGCGTTTCAGATCGCGCGTAATACAGCTGTCTCGCTCTCCTTTTATGCGAGACAAGGTAGGTGCTAAAGAGAAATGGAATAAAGGGAAACGGGGGGAGTGTCGACAACTAATTAATTAAAAACAAATGTAGATCGGCGATGCAACATAGAAAAAATAACGCGGTTACTCTTTATCGTACACCGGCGCAACCAATACATGTGAAAGTTTGTATGGATGTTTGTTACTCTTTCACGTAAAAACTACTGAATGGATTTTAATGAAACTTTTCAATAATATTGCTTATTCATCAGAATAACACATAGGCTACTTTTTATCCCGGGAACAAGTTCCAGTGGGAAACGGGAACGGGAAAACTTCTTTATGCGAGTGAAGCCTCGGGCGTCTACTAGTCCTATATAAATCCTTTTAGAGGAACTGTCAATGTACGTACTAACTGTGTATGAACGCACAGATTTAAAATTCATCCGAGTTTATAACCTCCTCCTATCCTATGTACATGGTTAAAAGGCAATTTCTACGAAGTGGAACATGGGCACTCTGAACTTCAGACGTTTGCAGCTCCAGTCAGTTCACGTTTACCAATTCCCAGGCGCAATAATATTATTTTTAGAAAACTGTTCTTGTTTACTAACTATTCGTTGGAACCCTACGTGTCTATTTTGGGATAATCCATCTAGTTTCAGACTTAACGGAGGAGGTTCTTTTGCAAGAAGTGTCAAGTACAAGTAGACGTCATGTCAGACGCTTGATGCTACTTAAAATGGAACTCGTAAGGTCTGGAACTATCCGGGTTGTCCCAAAGTAGATGCATGAGAATAAAATTATATTAATAATCTAAACTAATATTATAAAGAGTTTTGATGTTGAAACAGGTAATGTCTGGATTTACTGAATCGATTTATAAATTCTTTCTCTTTTAGAAATGTGTATTATTCCAGAGTACTATAGGCTCAGGCTCCTTTTTATCCCGGGAACATGCTTCTGTGCGAAATGGGAACAGGAAATCTTCGCCAAGTACTCAGAGCCGCGGGCGAATATTTCCGCTAGACGTTTATCACAAGATTTTGTTTGAGTCTTATTTATCACGAAAAACTACGAGGGCACAATGTTTAAAGTGACTTTCTAATAGTTATTTACTTACCTAACAACAACACCTATATAACGGAGCTTACTACTGAGAAATGAGAAGACTTTGCCAACATTATAGAAAAATGATTCATGTTTATGAATTTTGATACCTGCAAGAGTAGAATACCTTGAAGAATGATTGTCTAGTCATCTAATGGCAGAAGATCTGTGTCTAATAAGCACATACCACTTAGTGGGTGGCCTTTCGTGTAGTCAACGTCTATAGTAATTTTAAAGCTAAAGAGTTTATTTTGTTTGGTTGAACGTGCTTATCTCAGGAACGGGTTCGAATTGAAAAAATATTTTTGTCGAGAACGGCCTATCATCAATAACATCATGCTACTATCCAGGAGACTAGAGCATTAATCATTAATGTCAAGGCCAATTTTCATATTGACGTGCCATATTGAAATATAAAAAAGGTAACCAGACTGTTGAAGATGATCTAAGCAAATAAGAAAATCAAACTGTATCAGTAAAATAGCGGTCTTAAACTTGTTCTTTCTAAAATATTCTTTGTGCCATTTTATTTTCATATTAGCTGAAATAATTTAAAACAGCCTGTTCGCCTCTATATTATTGATACTCACTGTAGAAGGAGAGCCGCCTTAACTAAGCTATAAATTTAGCCATTTTTCATCGCCATATCCAAAATGATAGTCTGTAGAGTAGATAGATGATTCCCAAGATGATTTGACAGTATTTCTATAGGATTTGGGGTGTAATAGTCCCAAAAACAATATGCTATCATCGCCAACGCTAACAGTTGACTCTAACTGGATTTTTAAGGTAACCTGTTCCATCGCGCCTTAGACATTTCACCGGTCCGCTCCGGCGAATGGTGTACTTAAAAAATTTCGGGAGTATAAAAAATAATGTCTATGATATCAGGCAACCCCAAATGAAATTCCGCGTTCTGAAAAGATAAACTTTAAATTTTTCAATCGTGCTTATAGAGAGTTTGTGCGTTATTGATGTGAAACTTCATTCACTTTTTTTGTAGACATTCAGAGAAATGTTATAGCTGTAAAAAAATCATCACTTAATCGGTTACGCGCCATATGTGAAACTTCTTTATCGACGAATAAGAGAAATTTAATAAATGTGAAAAAATGTTGTGGTTTAGCTCTTACCTGTATACTCTGGTACACACATATTTTTATCCCCCATGACGGTAAAATGATGATTAGACAATACACTCAGAGTTTTAGTTACAATAACTGCTGTATAACGGTGGCGCTGATCCGTACGTCCGGTTCTCGCATGGTGATTGTTGACATACTAGACCGCTGAAATTTCTCACCGTATCCTATATTGTTTTGCAACACAATAGGTGCTATATTCGCGCTGTCAGCTCTTATCACGTGTTAAATCGGCCAAGGGTAGGCTATGGGTACCCCTGTAGTTACTTGTAAACCTTAAGATTGTACAGGACCCTACGGGAGATAAATAAAAAGTAGAAGTAGTTAGAAAATAGTATATATTTCCCGATAGGGCCAAAAGTAGTCAAGTCAAAGTCGCGGGTGTAGAATTTAGATAGGTAACCGTAAGGTGGACTCTGCCGCGAGAGGTTTAAAAATAGTTGTAACACTGTTCATTGGTATCGAGTTGTTCATTAGCTCGATAGATGGCTCTGGTCATACACTTATAGCTATGGCTGAAAATTTGCAATTGTAATAGACTTAGCAATGATAAAAATAGCTATTATTTGCGGTAATACATACGCTGAAAAGGAAATAGGTAAGAACACTATAGATAGAATTAGATTTAAACACTTCTTCCTGTAGGAACAAAAGTTAGTAAGGATGATTGATTATAATTAGAACTTACCGGGATATTCCGGGTCCAATATTTTTTACAAATATTTTATAAATGATTTTAATTTGCAAATTATGTCCAAACTAACTGTTGTGTTGTAGTACACAGTAGCGTAATAGACAATCTAGGTTGTTCGCGAAACTTCCTGTCAACTGCTTATATAGGACCCAGGGGTGGATCGAGGCGCGGGAGACGGGACCTCGAACTCCCCTCCACGCTTATACGGGAGTAACTTCAATGCCGTAACCGTCCGATAGATGGCGTATGATGGCGCGGCTTGGAAACGCATCATTACATACTGTTTAAATTTTTCAAGACCTGCAACTTGCTCTATAGCTTAGCGTGCCTTCCACAGAAACACTCATAGTTGAAAATGCTTCAAACTGTCACCCATCTAAGGAATTTCGATTGCAGAATACTGAGCTATAAGGGTTGCAAAACCTTCAAGCTCCAGCACTTAATTGACTTACATACAATCTTGTATTAACATTTAGGATGTATTTCGGTCTAGTACCCGCTGGACCCTTTAAATTGGACCTTATATGCATCATGAAGTTTGAAGCGCTCGTGGTCCCGCGGACTTAGTGTTCTGTAAACTATCACTGCGTTAAGCAACTTTAGCTATAGCTAGTCACGGATGGGTAACCACTTTGTGGCATTTATATTTGCGAGCGTTTCCGTGCTTCGGAAGGCACGTTAAGTCGTTGGTCCCGGTTGCTTGTAACATGGCAGTCGTTATTCAAGTTGAAGGCCTTATGGGCGGCATGAAAAATTTCAACAGCAGTTAGCCACAACCTGCATCTGTCTATTTTAACACGGCAATGCGCTCACCACCTATTACGTGGGACAGGAATACACATGGTGAAAAGTGGGCATAAATATGCCTCTGCCACCCTTTAACGTGTGATAGATAAATATATAATATACATTATGACATACACAAAACGGATAAAAAACTGTTCTTTCCTGCTTTTGAAAACCCTTCGGCTTCTGGACCTCTATAGTTGGATTTTATCTATAAGTAGACTCTAGCGATTGGATCTCTTTTGCCGGTAGTCACTGGAACTTCAAGAGTCCTTGAAGTTCCAGTGACTACCGGTAAAAGTGATCCAATCGCTACCGTCAGGGTCTGGAGAGAGAGTGTAACACTTCTGGTGTTGCATACGGTCACCACCTTCAACAATGTGTCTGACGTCTTAGTAGAAAAACAGTATAATATTTTTTTACATAAGTCAAATCGGTACAATACCATCGCACTATCTCTAAACGTTTTCCTAAAGCTGTACCGCATTTGATATGGTGAAATCTCCTTACAGGTCGCGTTACCATCGGTTCAGACCCAACATGCGACATCTACGTGGTCGGGACCGGAGTGGCGAGCGTGCACTGTCGCGTCGAGAACTCTCATGGAGTGGTCACCTTGTACCCGCTCAGTGGCAGCACACTCCTCGATGGACTGCCGGTAGACAAACCCACCAGGTTATCCCAAGGTATGTTACTGATACATAAACAGCCAAATTTTAAAGCCTTTCACTAAATTCATCAGAAAGTATATACAGTACTTACATAATAAATACCCTTTTATGTTTGTATGTATCTTTAAAACAGCCGGACTAATTTTACAGGACTTTCACTTATTTTACTTATTGGTAAATAGCTAGTGTTATAAGGATTTGCTTAGGCTATATTTTATTCCGGTATTCCCACGGGAACGTTAAGTAGAGTTAACGTAAGAAAAGATGTAAGGGACCCTCCCTTACATCATTCCCTACAATACCAATAGGTCAAATCATATCACAAATCGGCACCTAGATGAGAAAAGTTTTAACCTATTATAAAGGACTAGCGGCCACGCTGAGGTTTCACCTGCGCATTTCTCGTACTAATAATAAAATCTACGGGGCCAAAGTGAACTCACTTGCTAGCGGTGCACCTACTGATCACCGGACGAGGCAGCGACGACGCAGGCGCCCATTGAGGGTCGGGAGGTTAGACGATCAGTCGCTACCAACATTGCCGAAAATAAAAAAACACTCCAAAGCTGCTCCTAGCAGGCAATAAATGCGGACCCCAAAATCCCAAATCCTAGTAAAGTTTTGAAATTACTGGGAACACGTAAAGTTGAAGAAGAAGAAGATATTGTAGGAAAATATGTACGAAAATTTTTATTCAAAAAATACCAATAGGTTTTCTTAATATTACAGGGAGTATGCTCACTATCGGACGATCGAACTACCTCCGCTTCAACCATCCCGCCGAAGCCAAGCTGATGAAGTCCGTTCTGCCTTCTGCACACGTGTCCATGGCGCCTGTACAGTTCACTCCCAACGATCAGTGTATTGCTACAGGTATTTTTATTTGCGTACCTTCTAAATTCTAACTGCATATCTGAAATGTGAAAATATGAAAAGAATGCCTCGGTGGCGCAGTGATATTGTGATTCATTCCACTCAGGTTCAAATTCTGGGTTAGAACAAATATTTGTATAATCCGCAAATATTTGTTTTGGAGGTTAGGGTTAGGAGGTTTAGGTTTTCCTGCATTTAAAGATATTATGTAAATTATTTGCGTCCGAGACTACCAGGACTTTAATTGGTCGTGCTAATTGTCTAGCACATAAGACCTTTTAGCCTTTTTGTTACCACCTCACTAAAAAGGGCAACGGGTTCAAAATTTCTTTCTAAGTTAACATCTAAAATTGACACATTTCATTAAATTTATTCGGCCCTTTAGACCCACCCCCGTTCCGTGCTTCGGAAGGCACGTTAAGCCGTTGGTCCCGGTTGCCAATAAAATGGCAGTCGTTAAGCCAAGTTGAAGGCCTTATGGGCTTAAAAATTTCAATAGCAGGTCGCCGCAGCCCGCGCCTGTCCATTTCAACACGGCAATGGGCTCACCACCTGTTACGTGGGACAAAAATGCATACGGTGAAATGTTTGCGTTTAATATGCCTCTGCCTACCCCTTAGGGGATAAAGGCGTGACAATATGTATGTAAATTATATGGGGCATAGTACGTGACCTTGTTTGTAAAGGTGAAATGGCGCTCGTACTTCCACGAGCTGCTTAACAAACAGCACAAAGAGGTGCAGCCTCCGGACCTCCCTCCGAATCAGGGACTAGTGCCACCGGTAACGCCTGGAGAAGTCCTGACTGCGCTTCGCCGCATGAGGAATCGGAAAGCTGTCGGACCCGATGGAGTCCCAATCGAAGCCTGGAAGGCGATGGGTCCTCGCGGTGTGGGCATCTTAGTAAACCTTTTTAACCGCATATTCCTCAGCGGGCAGATCCCAAACCAATGGAGACTGAGTATTATTACTCCAGTCTTCAAAGATAAGGGGTCAGTGCAGGAGTGCGGGAGCTACCGCGGTATTAAGGTGAAGATCTTCACCATGAAGATCTTCGAAAGGATTATAGACTCTCGGATCCGGCAGGAGTGTACCCTCTCGGAGTGTCAATATGGGTTTCGCCCTGGTTATGGGACCACGGACCCTGTTTTTGCCCTGAGGGTTGTCGCAGAGAAATACAGGTCGATGAACACGCCTCTGCACTGTTTGTTTCTAGACATGCAGAAGGCCTTCGACTGTGTTCCTCGTGCGATGATCTGTTGGGCACTGCAGTCCAAAGGGGTTCCAGAGTTCTATATTAACACTATCCGGGACATGTACTGTGACTCCGATTCAATGGTTCGGACTGCTGTTGGCGACACGAAACCCTTCACCATCACCGTCGGGGTACACCAGGGTTCGGTCCTTAGTCCGCTTCTGTTCAGTGTAATATTAGACGAATTGTCGGAGAGCATCAGAAACCCGCATGAGCAGCCTCCATGGTTGCTCATGTATGCTGACGATATTGCGCTGGCAGACGCGGACAGGGCAGATTGGTGCGACGTGTAAAGGCCTGGAAGGAGACGCTTGAGAACGGCGGTCTGAAACTGCGTCTGAAAAGCAGGAGCTGCGTGTCACGGAAATGAAGATGCTGCGGTGGATGTGTGAGATTACGCGGTTGGACCGCGTGAGAAACTCTCGCATCCGCGGCAGCCTTCACGTCCGTGACATTGCAGACAAGTTGCAAGAGTGTCGCCTTCGTTGGTATGGTCACGTCTTGCGGCAACCGCCGGGCTACGTAGGTAACAAATGTCTGGCCATGTCAGCCCCGCCGGGTCCCAGTAAGAGGGGAAGACCCAAGAAGTGCTGGCTTGACGTCGTAAGGGATGACATGCGTGCCAATGGTCTCACTACAGGGGATGCCGAAGACCGTGCGAAGTGGAGGAGAAAATGTAGGAAAGCGGACCCCGGGCGTCGCGAGACGCAACTGGGACAGACGCTCGGATGTTGATGATGAGTACGTGACCTTGTTTGATGCCTTTGGCAATCCTTTTCCGAAAAATCCAGCATACACCCTGTCCTTACGGCACTTTTCTGTTTCCAGTAAGGGTTTTTAGTACAGTTGCAAATCGTTTTGCTCTAAGCCTCTTTTTTGCAGAATCTCGAGCTTTGTGATGTAGAAGTCATTCAAAGGCTTTCTCATAATCCATGAAACATGCCTGAGCCAGGTTACCTCATTTTATATCGCTCGTTCTGTGATTGTGTACAGAAGCTAAAATGTTGCGGACCTTTCCTTCTAGTAGATATTATCTTTAGTTGCTATGTGAAATCTTCAGCAACACCGTCATAAATATTATACTGTAAGCCGAACATTTCACAGTTTTCGATTACTCAAATTTGTGCATTGTCAACAATACATGTATAAATACTTTATCATAATGATATTTTATTGTTACAGATTACGTGAACCACACAGAAAGTTACCAAACCACCAACATTCAAAAAATATACAAAGACAACTCCTTAACGCATTTAGACCAAGAGTTAGACATCACGTTAAAAGAAATGTCTAGAAAGAAACCTCCTGTTGCACCTAAAAAGCCCTATAGAGATCTAGATCAGTCAGACTCTAATTCAGATCAAGAGTCAAGACCTAAAATGACAGGAATAATGGCTAAAGTATCAAAATTTGAATATTATGCGAAACAACAAAAGTTCGGCAGAAGTCAGTTTTATACAAGCAATGAAAATGAAATATCGCCAAAAGTGTTCAGCTCGAATTCTTTAACAGTAAACACACCAGCCAAAGATGTATTAGGAGGCAAACCAATTCCAAATTATATGAATAAAATAAAAAATGTGTGCATCAATGAAAATAATACCGTAGATACCAAGAATGGTTCTTACGCTAACGTAGCTATAAGAAATAAAACAAAAATCGATGATATTGTAAAAAATTTCAATGAGCCAAGCAAAGAGTACAATAATAAGTTACCGAAAAAAGTTAACAATGATCAACAAAATGATAATATCTATGGTAAAATAAATGTAGATAGAAAAACTGATGAGAAATTAAATCAGAATGGGGACTCCGGCAAGAAAACGGAAGTGGGAAAGAATAATTTAGAATCTTATAACTCGAATATAATGATAAATAATGAAATATATGGGAAGATTGGTGAGAGAAATGTGAATTTGTCTAAAGGTGTGAGTTTACCTTCGCCGGCGTATGATAGAAATCCACATTATTCTCCGGTCTATGCCAACAGCGTGTATGATAGAAGTTTGGAAGCAGAAAGTTTAAGAATGAAGGTACGTATTATTTTATCATCTATGCATAACATATCAGCTGTCCTCCTGGTATGATCTTCATTGAAATGTAATACAGTTTGATAAAATGTTTGCTACGATCATTTTGAACTCTATATTATTAATGCTGACCAATGATTTCTCTTTTTGACCAATGTCCTTATTTGTACTTTGATTGACAAAGACAAAAACTGTACTCTATTTTGTAGAGGGTTTGTAAGAAGCATTATGAAAGAAGTTTTGATTCTAGGGTGCCGAGTCTATTTTAGACAAGCCGTAGAATAGAACCAGAATTGCTCTTATTAGCTGTAAGTAAGTTTAAAATCAAAGGAACGCCCACCCTTCAGAAAGGGATTTCATTGGCATACAGACAACCTCTTAAACTCCATCGTTTAAGTTCGAGTCGCTTCCTATGGCCTCTCTGAATGAGGCATCTCCAGAACACGGAGAGGTGTCAGCCGGCGTTGCATTATTGTCAGCATATATACGACAATAAGCCGGGTTTACCGACCGTCGCTGCCCGCCGGCAATCTAGTCCAGTGCGCTCGCATAAGACAAGTCCTCTGCCGGCATCACCACTGTTGACTGCTAGCAAAAAATAGCACCATAAAGAAGCAGCAGCCCACCAGCCAACCTGCCCGTCCCAGGTTACACCCGCGGGAATCAATAATAAAAATGGCGCTTATCGATTTAAATACAAACTGTGATTTGATTTCTCTGCAATCATTTTCCTTATCTAAAATCGCCGAGGATTTCTCTCAAATTAAAGGTAAGGTTACCCTCATAAAATATTAAACAATTTTCCAATGCCTACTGCTCATTCAGACCTAATCGTTGTTATAAATAGAATTCTGCAGTCGGTGTAGCATTACAAAAGCTCAGAATGCTAAACAGGGCGCGGCAGTACTTTAATGCGGTGCAAATATTGCTTATCTATAAGTTCGACCTTACGACTCGATAGAAGGGCGAGTAATGAGAATTATCAACGATCCTCTACTAGCAGGTGGTGTCAGGCCTCTTCGTAACAGGAAAGACTTCGCCTCCTTACGCGTGTATATCGCCTGTACAACGGTCTGTGCTCTGAGCATGAGATGCATGTATTTACGGCTGATTTCAATCATCGCACCACTCGCCATAGACTTCTCACACTTAGCGTTCGGAGCGCTAACATATGGTAAGATCCAAAAAGGAGCTTTCTTTCATGTACCCTTAGATTGTGGAATGAACTCACTGCCTGGGTTTTCCCAAACGTCTACAGTCTTCAAAAGTAGTCTGAGAATTTTTTTACATGGTCGGCAGTGCAATTTCCGCTCTTGTGTTGCAAACGTCCATAGGCTACGGTGATTACTTTCATTCAGGTGGACCGTATGCTTGTCTGCCACCTCAGTAGTATAAAATAAACACTGTTTCCACTCTAAAGTCTGATAAATTGAAACAATAATGTTCGTGCTATGGCTGAGCAAATATACATAGATAATAATGATGAAATATAAACGTCCTTGCGATAACATTCGGCATTGTCTGATAACGTTTATTTACTATAAATAATCTAACAAAGATTAACAAAGGTTAATTCTGACATAAACAAGACATTCGGGACCCAACCCCAACTTCGCCTAGAAGCTGGTGTACCTCCTGACTAACAGTTCTCGGACTTGTTGCCAGATATTTGTCCGTTAGTCAGCAGGCAAATCAAACCCTCTATGAGTACCTGGGTCATAACCCAAATGCTCATGACTATAGTCAGCCCCTAAGCCTTCTTAGGGGTTAAGGGTAGCTAAATCGTATAAATTAGAGACAAAGCATCGTAAAAAAGCACGCCTCACGATTCACAACGCAGTGCTAGAAGCCAAAAGAAGTTTTCACTTTAAAAAATGACTATTCATATGGATCTCTAAAAACAATAATATATTATCAAAGAAATATTTACCTAAACTTATGATAATAATTGAAATTTAAATAGCCTTATCAGTTGATAAAGGAGCTCGCGATAAAGAAACCACTGCAGATTCATATTGCGTCAAACATAGTATTTTCTATACAAATAATATCACGAGTTAAAAATAAAGTATATTTTTATAGTGTTTATGTGCTTATAAAAAATCTAATACATTATTTTGGATTAGTTGTGGAGTTAACATCAAATTTTGTGATAAAAACAAATCTACATCTCTCTATATTAATTCGGTTATAAAATAATATTTCTTTTACAAATAAATACGAGTATATTCTGATATTGACGCAATTATATATTTTTTATGTACTTATAAAATAAAACGGAAGTGTGAATGTTATTATTATTTTGTGTTCAAGTTTAGTTAAGGTCCAAAGACCCCAGAAACCTATCACGGGATAAAAAGTATGAGGTTATAAGCTAAATTTTGAAAAGTCTTCCATCTGTGCTTGTATAAGGTTATTAGAAAAAGTTCTTTGAACGTTTAACTTATTAAATCAGTTCAACTAGTCTCTGCTGAAAAGAGGCCTCTCCTATGATTTCCTATATCATCTGTCTTCTGCATACAAACTCCCAATCTTCTTTAGTGGTTCAAAGAACTCGTTTAACGTTTAAATCTGCCTAGGTGACCCAGGGTTTCGTCCGTGACATACTTTGAACTCCCGTCGCACCTATTTAATCCCGTCGCTTATAAATTCTACAAAAATGCTTAAAGATTCCCCCGATTTGTCGACGTTTATGATCACTGCTCCGCTCTCCAGGGTAGAAGCGTGATGATATATATATAGCCTATAGCCTTCCTCAATAAATGGGCTAAAAAATTTTCATATCCGTCGAGTAGTTCCTGAGCGCGTTAAACCAAACAAACAAAAAAATTCTTCAGCTTTATAATATAATATACTAGTTCCAATCATTGTCCAAAAAAGGCATACCACTCCAGATATATTCCAGCCATCTGTCGAACTGTGGGCTTGCCTCAATTGACAGGGAACAACTACCCTAGCCGATAAAGAGAGGTGTAAACAGATAACATACTTTCAAGTCTACTTCTGGTAGGACAATTAGAATAGAATAAACTTTATTGCACACAAATATAAAGCACTCACATAAAAGTTTCATAAATGTACAAAGCGCCACCTTATCGCTAAATAGCAATCTCTTACAAGCAACAATTGTCATCCCTCCAAGGTACATTAAAAAATCTCTAGATTGCTGGTGTGATGGGGCACTACCAAGATCGTAGAGCCTAAATCAGTATCACCTGCAAAAACCTGCTAACTAACAGACTAGGTGACGGAGAAGAAAACGAAAACTCTAAACAAAATCTTGTACCAAATCATTTGACCAGTGTGGTACAGTAAGGTTAATTAATGTTCCCAAAAGGATATATTCAATTCAATTCATATATTTGAGGTAAAAACCCATACATTTATAAATAAAATGTCTCACACAAAACATTATTAATAATAAGTAAATAACAATAGATAAAAGTTAAAATTACGTCATAAATAAATAAAAAATTAATAAAAATTCACGCACACAAACATCATATAATACAGAAAAAAAACATTTAAAACTCATTTATAAATTTTATTGCCTTTCGGGGACTGGCACTGAGACTGTCTCTCGCAACAATGCCAGAGAAAAGAGCGGTCCAACCTGTCTGCAGTCATCTTCTGGATGCTGTTGGAGCTGGCCCGCAATAGTTAGCTCCCCAACTATATCGATACCAGAAGTATCAATAGACGAAAGGGACATTTTGGCGAAAATTAGTTTATATATATATATATATCATTGGATTTAGAATTTCGCGATCTATCGATTGGTATTATTGAAAATTTTCTAACGTAAAAATGATTCCCTTACAGTACAACTTTTTAAACCGCGTAAAACGATTTATGAGAAAAATAGTGATGTATGAGCCATAAATATTTATGACAGATAGAGAATAGACAGATTTTAAAAAATAAAATCAATCAATCAATCAATAAAAAATTTTTTTAGCTCTCCTGAAAACCGTGGTTTGTCCCTTACATTAATTGATACTTCTAGTGTCGATAAATCCTTCTCCATTCTATCCATATATTATTCCAGCAGTAGACTAATTTGATCGTTCAAAGCACTCCCAATATATATTTTGTTACCGTTTGGTACTATTCCTTTCCCGTGTCCTCAACTAATTTGTGTCAGGTTTTCGAGTCTTCCTATTTCGTCTGTATACGGAAGAGAATAAATTATTTATTTTAATAGAAATGAAATTTTAGAATAAATTCTATATTAATTAAATTAAGTGATAACTAATTGAATCAGGCGTTACATGGCGGAAATCCATTTTTAAAAACTATAATTATTTTGTTTTATATGTAATTTTTTGTTTATATTCCGTTTTTTTAATGCTGTTTGGCACCAAAAGGGCTTTTGCTGCCAAACAGTCTTGATAATGCCTCGTGTGTAGGCAAAAAACGTGTCGACGTAGTACGACATTTAAAAAAAGCGGAATATTGCAAAAAATAACATTTAAAACAAAATAATTATAGTAATTTAAGTGATGTTAAAATTACTGTTGAGAGCGCGGTGAATGTTTAAAAAATCCATTTCGTTCGTCAATTTGAGATGTACAAACACATTAACAATTGTTACATTACACAAATAGAGTCATGCAAGAAAGTCCATCTAAAAAATTGTTATAGAGCGCTGGCTTATCGACTTTCAACTTTATCTCTCTACGTTTAAATAAGTATGTCAAATCTTAATGATATTTGATACAAACGATCAATGTTAGCCGGTACTTACTTTCATTTTTTTCACAATGAAGCGTATTTTATTTTTGATGCTGCCGTGCCGGGCTTAGGTTGTAAATTTAATAAAAAAATTATTATTTTTTTTAGCATTATCTCAGAATGTGTCAGTTATATTTTAGTGGATATTTTTTTACGTAAATAGAAAGTGTCAGTGAATTTAAATTGTGTTTTTTGTGACTTTGATACTTTATGTCACAAAAAAAGTGCATTCAGTTTTTACGTAACTGTATAAATAGGTAAAAGTAGATATGACAGCGAAAACAAAAAAAGAACGGCCGCATAAGAAGATAGTAAAGTTATTTGTCGAGAGTATCAAAAAGAATACTATTGCGTTGAAGCAATTAAAAAAATCGATCGACAAAAACAACGACCATCCGAACAACTTCGATAAAATAGTCGCAATAACGACACAAGTCAACGAAAAACTGGACGTGGTCCACAAAATACGCAACGACATCAAAATATACAAAACCATCAATACAATACTAACTAACCATTACATAAAAACCACAAAAGATCAAGAAAACTGTATACAAGCAAAGGTTTTGAAAATAGAAGAAAAAATCCAACAGTCATATGAGGATTTAAAATTGGAATTAACGAAGATGGCGTCTGTTCATGTTGCCAATCAGAATATATCGTCTCCAATACAGAATAGTAATGTTATTGTAGTTGGTAATGATTTGAAATGTAATCAGTTTAATCAGCTGCATATCCGTAATGAAATGTATAATACTATTATTAGAAAAATTGATCAATTATTCTGTGGAATGGTGAGTAGTTATTTCAATCTTTAGTACTAACTAGCTGAGTATATCAAAACCCCGTAGTACCCATTAAATCCTGTCGTTAATAAATTTTATAACAATGTTAAAAAAGAAATTTGTTGATATTTATGATTACCGCTTCGCTCTCCTGCATAGTAGCGGGAGTAGCCTATAGTCTTCCTCGATAAATGGACTATCCAACACAGTACGATTTTTTAAATTCCAATGAGTAGTTCCTGAGATTTTATTATTCAAATTTATTGGATTTGTCTGTACCCCGAATTGCAAATAAGTAAAAAAAAACTGATAAAATTAAAAAAAAAATATTTTCCTTAAATATTAAGGCGGCGCAAAGCTCGCCGAGGCCACACTAGTATTAGTTCTGATAACGGATACTGTAAAACAACGTAGTGTAACTGACCTATAATGTAAAAAAATATCTGGATAACATGATACTTCCAATGAAGGTAATGTCCTTGAAATAATGACCACTGAAGCGGTTGTAGCCCGCTAGCTCAGTGATCTGTAAACCATCTGCTTAAAGGCTGAGCAAGACTGTTGTGTGACAGTGACGTTCAGTGCGCACTGAACGTCACTGTCACTGACGAGTGCGGATAGCGTCGTACTAAATGTATGCAACAATATAACAATATAATTTTTCACTGACACTCATGTATACGTTACTGATCGGCACCTGTTGGCACTGTGCCGGCACTGTTGAGTGCGAATAGGCCTTTAACCTTCTTACGCTATGAATGCCATCACTGAGATGGGTGCCATTTGTGGCGTTATCATTTCTGAGCGTTTTCTTGCTTCGGAAGATATGAAAAGCAGTTGTGTAATCAGTGACATGGTAGGCGTTAAGCCATGTTGAAGACCTTGTAGGCGGCACATGTATACTACATGTTGTAGTTTTGTCACAGTCCACAACGTCAACAGTAACGTCAGGGCAACACTTCTAGAGACCGAGTCGATATATCAATCGTGTCGAAATATAATTGAAATCGTCGCTCAATAGAGAGCCACCGATACAATTTTGACAGCTTTTCGTAGTCTACTATTACAATCGTACTCCAATAGACTTTTATCGGTCGGCCGATAAAATTCTACTAGCACGTACCGCCCCAGTTTCCGCTAGTCAGTTGCATTTTTGATAGTCTACTAACATTTTGACAGCTAAAAACAGCTATTTAGGTTCTATTCTAGGGCTTGTCAATAAATAGACTCGGCCCCCTGGTATTATAAATGTCCATTGACAACGAGAGCTACGTTTCTATCAAGTGGGCCGTATGCTAGTCTGCCTTACTTTACTTAGTATAAAAAACAACAATACATTTTTAAAAGTAATTTTGGCTAAGCTTCATGATTTCTCACGCTAATGTCACTGAACCTTGGTTGTATGGAAAAAAAAAGAGCAATTTTTTTTTGACCTTTTGCTCATGTATTTCGACAATTTTGCCAAAGACAGACATGCGATAAAGATATTTCGATCTATGTATAACTATAATGTAACTTATCACTCACGCCTTTATCTCCGAAGGGGTGGCAGAGGCATACTATAGTCACATTTCACCGTAAACATTTTTGTGCCATATGTATGTTATTATTTATTTTTTTCACAAAATAATGTTAATAAGGTTTAGACCAAATAATATTGAGTAAAATATTTTAAAAACATTAATAAAATAAACCAAATTTTATTTTATGATTATGTAACAGTTGTCTGTTACATAATAATTAAATTTGATAATTGCTTAACGTGCGTATAATACAAATTAATTCGTGTATATATCGTTACTAATGAAATTGACAACATTTTGCGTTCTAATAGGTCTCTTAATTATTAATTTATTATGTCATAAATAAACAAATCATTGTATTAACATTTTTTCAATAACAACACTTGTACACATTATTTACTTTCTAACCTGACCGGTTTTGCCTTACGGCATTTTCAAAGGTTGACACATAGAATATATGCCACTAAGTTCCATCAATCAATAGTATAAACAAACAACGTTACATTATTGTGCCAAAAGACAATGTTTTATACAATTCTGTACTCAACAGGCACGCACATTTTCTACTGCAAGGATTAATTTTCTAATCTATTGCACTTCTGAAAAATCGATACAATAATTTAGGACTGAATAAGAATATAAAATATCCACACCTATCTTTTTAATATATACCACTGAGGTGGCAGACAAGCGGCGGATATATGGCCCACCTGATAAAAGTAGTCACCGTAAAGTAGTACCGCTGCCGACCCTTTAAAAACCTTCTGAAACCCCTTTTGAAAAACCTCATACTGTAGACGTTCGGGAAAACCCAGGCAGGGAGTTCATTCCAGAATCTAAGCGTATGCGCAATAAAGCCTCTATCGGACCTAACCGTATTTGAGCGCTCCGGACGCAAAGTGTGAGGGTCAACATTCTGTACATGGCGAGCGGTGCGATGATAGAAGGTAGCCGTGGGCATCATATCAAACAACTCTTCAGAGCACAGACCTTTGTACAGGAGATGGAACAGACATAAGGAGGCGAAGTCTCCCCTGTCACGTAGGAGCTCAATATAATACTTCTACATATTACTACTAATCTACGTCTTAAAAGAATGAATCAATTTATTATTATGTAAAAAAATAATACTAAATACATAAATGTGTTTACCAAGCGCCATCTAGTTCAAAATAAAATTAATATTAGCTGGTTCTTGGGATCTAGGCAACAGATAACCATTTATAAACACCAAATGCAAAACATAAGTAAATATCTTTTGCATTTACTTCCGCACTGGATACCTTTGACTCGCATCATGGTCTAGAACGAGAGAATGTCTGTGTCTAGACTTGTCACGAGGTTCTGAGCGCGCTTGTTGAGCACTTCACCGATATGTAGAACGCTGTACCCTCACTCGCTGCGTTCTAAGCTGTACAGGTAGTCGACTGTGGTCGTCCTGTGTATATACCGCAGAAACTTACCAAAGCACTCGTGCCTGGTAATCATCTGTATGAGATGTTGCCATGACTCCCCTCTAGCCACTCATTCGTGACAGGTTTGACCGCCCCGCAGAAGGATTTGGAATTTAATTAAACATTGAAATCTTTTTCAAAAACCACCTTTAAACTTTACTCTAATTTATGCTCATAAGTAATATCTAGACTATAAAGACATTAACGAGAATAAAATATATTTTTTCAGGCATACCAGGATCGCGTAAAGGAAGAAGAACAGAAGGAAACTGAGACTGCTCGTCTTGAAGAGATTCTGAACATGTGTGCAGAGTATGAGAGACAGATTGCTTCAGGTAACATCTATTTAATGCTTCTCTTTCTGTGGGCCTTTCTCCTCAAATGTATGTTCCTCCCTCCCTACCAAAATATTTTCTTACAAACTTCATTCCTACAAACTGGTAGACAATTAAAGCAATAGACAAGACTTTGTCAGTTGAAGGCCTTATGGGCGACTTGAAAATTTTCAACAACGGGTAGCTACAACCCGCTTTTATGTGGTCACCACGTAATAACGTGGGACAGCAATACGCACGGTCAAAAGTAGGCGTATAACATGCCTCTTCGCTACCCCTTCGGGGATAAGGCGTGATTGATAAACGACAAGGCTTTGACCCCAAAGAAGTGGGATAACATCCGCACCCCTTGAGATGAGACCGCGGTAGCGGACAGAGTCATTTGGGAACCCTGGGGTTCAAAGAGCTCACCTGGGACTCATAACTATAGGCAGATGTAAGGGCACCGTATGGTATTGGTCGATTGAATTCCGACATAACATACATAAGGCAGAATAAACTTATCTAAATATATACATAAACCCCTAAACTTCGAAACAATATTTTACTGACCAGAGACTCGTATTCGAGACCTTAGCAACTATAGTCGTACAGCTGCGCCACCGAGATTAGGAGGTCAAAAAGCAGTCGTCCAAAATATATGGACGCCAATAACAGCCACTAAAATCGTGCCTAAGTGCTCCTGGAAATTGAAGACTTTCATACAACCGTAAATCGTGGATAATTTTTTTTTAAATTAGTATACTAACTTTCACATATTTTTTTATTAAATTGAATAAAGACAGCTTGGTGCGAGACGGGGATTGACCCCGTGACCTTTGCCTACAAGCCTTTTCTCGGGGCAAAGGTTACGGGTTCGATCCCCGTCTCGAACCAAGTTGTCTTTTTTTCACTTTAATAAATACTAGTGGCCCGTCCCGGCTTCGCACGGGTAGACATTAATTTTTTAAACATATTGGCATAGACGTACAGAAAATGCAGAGGATATACCTTTTTTTCTCGCATATAAATAGCCTATATTAATCAGTGATACTGTAGCATTCAAATGGTGAAAGAATTTTTAAAATCGGTCCAGTGCTTTTTAAGCCAATTCGTTACAAACATACATACATAAAAATCTTTCCTCTTTATAATATTAGTATAGATTTATAATAAAATCCGTAAATCGCTACTTTTAGCTAAGATGAGGAAGAGAGTTTTTACCTCTAATAACAACATGATTGGTTTTAATTGAGTTATTACAAGCCTCTATAATTAAAAGACGATCTCCTTGACCGTGCTGCCTTAACCGTACTCAAGGTTTAATTCGCGTTACGTAATACCACTTGGTTTCCTCTATTTTTATACTATCAGTTGTCTATTTTGTGCCGAGAGTTTAAATTTAGTGATCGTTCATAAATATTTCTATTTAGTTTTAATTTAATCTTTAGGTATTATTTCCGTAAATTCATTCATTCATGTTTGTTTCGGAGTTTGGGTGTTTGGCTATGTTTTATATGACGTAAGTATTTATTTAGAAATATATATTTATGTTTATCAGGTGTCTAGATCGCATAGCACAAGCTTAAAGCTTAGTTTGGGCTAGATGGCGCTGTGTGAAAAGTGTTTAACAATATTTATTATTTTGTCGTATAGCAAAGTAAAATTACATAGCCATTATAATTGTATGACAAGTTTTATACATTTCTTTATTTTAAAGTAATTACTTGTTCTACCTTTTGTTTATTGTAAAATGCTCATATCAGTTTAAAATTTCTATGGTACGTTTTGTTCACAGTGTGATGTACACATCTGCCCCGTACCTATAGATTAAAAGAGAGGGTCCATTGCTTGTCTATAATTTAGAAATTGTATTGTTACAGGAATTCCTATCACCCCTACGGAGAAACGAGCGCATAACAAGATTATTACCAACGGGTCTCTCCCTCGCAGCGTTGCGTTGAACAATCCCAACTTTGTACAGACCAGCGATGGATATTTTAAGTAAGTTAAACAATTCATATGAAGACCATGTCAGCAGATTGCTCAAAAACGGAAAAGTCTAAAGTACTCGGATACCCAGACGTGCATGTATGAGGCGATTTATGAATGTACAGGCAGCGAGAGAAGTATGCATGGATCGCGATGCCTGGCAATCTGTCCTCTCTGACTACCCCGTCAGGGATACACTGAGCAAGGAATATATTCGCTCTCTTTTGCTTGTGCTCTAATAGAGACGAACATGAACATATTGTCACGCCTTTATCCACGAAGGTGTACGGCATACTATACGCTACACTTTATTTTTTTTTATCCCACGTAACAGGTGTTGAGCCCATTGCCGTGTTGAAATGGCCAGTGCAGGTTGTGGCGATCTGCTGTTGATCAGGCCTTCAACTGGGCTTAACGACTGCCATGTTACTGGCAACCGGGGACCAACGGCTTAACGTGCCTTCCAATGCACGGAAACGCTCATAAATATAAATGTCACAAACTGGTCACCCATCCGAGGACCAGCCAAAGTCAAAGTTGCTTAACGCAGTGATCGTTTACACACCACTACGTACGCGGGGACGCTTCATAGAGACGAAATTAATAATATTACCGATTACAGTTTTCAGACGACGTTATGTTTTATTTTATTGTGGAATTTGATCGTTGTATATAATAAATACAAATATCTAAAAAAAAGTATATAACAAATCTGAGAACTTCTTACTAAATGACTCCCTATAGAATTCTGAGTAAGTAATTCTTGTTAATGGGGTTCTGCATTTTTTTAACCGTATTATTTGGTGGTTATTGGTTGTGTGTGCTCGATGGGTTGGTTTGGATGCAAGGGACTTTACTAAAATATGCGAGGGTCAAGTGGTCTCATCTTCTAGTGGTGCACCAATAGAAGAGGTATTGAATTGGCGCTCTTATGGGGTTGAGAGGTCATATGGCAGTCGCTCCCGACAATGGCAATCTATACTAGTATTAGAAAGCTGAAGAGTTTGTTTGTTTGGTTGAAAGCACTAATCTCAGGAAGCGCTCGTGGCCCCGCGGTCTCAGTGTACGGTAAAACGATCATTGAGGTACGTAACTTTCACTATGGCTGTTGGTCGGATGGGTGACCACTTTATGGCATTTACATTTGCGAGCGTTTCCGTGCTTCGGAAGGCACGTTAAGCCGTTGGTCCCGGTTGCCAGTAAAATGGCAGTCGTTAAGCGTGGTTAAAGGTCTTATAGGCGGCTTAAAAAATTTCAACAGCAGGTAGCCACAACCTAAACTTAACTTAACTTAACTATCTTCACGCTGTATCCCTGACGGGGTAGTCAGAGAGGACAGATCGCCAGGCTTCGCGATCCATGCATACTTCTTTCGCTTCTTCGCCACAACCTGCGTCTGTCTATTTCAACACGGCAATGGGCTCACCACCTATTACGTGGGACAGGAATCCACATGGTGAAAAGTGGGCATATAATATGCCTCTGCCACCCCTTCAGGGATAAGGCGTGATGGATATTTATTTAATTTATTTTAGATGTTTGCGTTAGATAGCCCATTTATCAAGGATGGCTATAGGCTGTATATCATCACGTTGGCGAGCGGAGCAGTAGTCATAAATGTCGACAAATCGGGCAAATTTAAATGCATTATTGTAGAATTTATAAGCGACTGGATTAAATAGGTGCGACGGGACTTCGAAGTACATCACGAGCAAAGCCGGGTCACCTTGTCCAATATTAATTTGAACCCCAGGTTTTAAATGCAGGTTTTGCACTAAGATAAGGAAGGTTGTATGTGGTCGATGCTCTTTCCCAAACCAATATTCTAAACTACCTTATTCATGACATATAATTTATTTTCCAGGTTCGATACTAGTCACATCAATAGCCCCCCTCTAAGCTCCTCATTACCAATACAAAGAAACCTATCAAGCTACGAAAATTTTGAAGTATCATCTCCTACAGTACTTACGCCAGAAGTTGTCATAGCTTCAAACAACTATGAAAATGTGGGCAGAATGGACGAAATAGGAATACCCGTCTTCGATGACTCACCCAGAATGAATGATTTATCTAGTCCGATTTTGATTAGGAAACCTCACAACCAAAGCGGGGATCGAATCCCCACTCTTCCGTCTCCTATAGGTAGTCCTTACGAAAATGTTTACTATAGAAATAATGTGTATGGCAACTTAAAACCAAAGTCACCGAATACACAAAGCCCTAGAACTAGAATTAAAACTACTTTTGCTCATAAAAATCTCCCATCGCCTCAGTATTTTGTATTCCCTACACCTCCTCCAGTAGATAATTCAAACAAACCCAACTTTGAACAATCGGAAAAAAATAAAGAAGTGAAAGAAGCAGATAAACCTAAATTTGGTGGAATAGAAAAGCAACTGAGTCTCGAAGAAGAAATACCAATGATAGATGATGATCTTACTAATGATATTGAACTAAGATACTCAAATATCATCGATGATAAAAAAGAGGAATCTCCTGAGAAGAGTCCTGAAGTAATATTAACAAAGAATCAAAGCTTCGATGATATGAAAAAGGAATTAATGGCTGATATTCCAGAGTTAGAAGAATTCGAAAAAGACTTAAGAGAAAACAAAAGAGATAAAATGATTAAAAATAGTACTGAAGAGATAAAAGTCATTAATATCGAAGCGGATTCCATCGATAGTGCAGTATTAGATGATAATGTGGACGATTTGAAAGTGAAATACGAGAAACTGAAAGAGGACAGAAAGAAATTAGTGACGCAAATACATGAACTTAAATGTAAGATGACTGAAATCAGATCTCAGGAAGATGACGTTTTGAAAGAGGTAAGTAAGATGTTGTAGCTGATAGTGATAAAAATAAACACTTTAAGCAAAATAACTATAATTATTTTGCTTTAAATGTTATTTTTGAAATATTCCGCTTTTTAAATTGTCGTATGATGTCGACACGTGTTGCCTACACACAAGACTGTTTGGTAGCAAACAATTTTTTGCTACCAAACAGTCTTAACGATTTAAAAAGCGGAATATTGCAAAATTAAATTAAAATTAAAATGGATTTCCGCCATGTAACGCCTGATTCAATTAGTTAATTATAATAAGCTGATAGTGTTATTAAAGTTAATGCTACAGATGAAAAAATATTAAAAGTTACGGCAGAATAACGAACCACGAGTTTCTTTGCTTTGACTGCAGAGGGATAATTATCAACAACTAGTTGAAAATAAATTAACAGACTTGTGGAACTCTGTCATAGTAACTTTGTATTTTTTTAAATACATTTTGAAAACATTTAATATGGCACTATCTAGCCTCACTTAAGATAATATAAGCTTGTGCTTTAGCGAAAAAACAACTGATAAATACATACATATTATACATAAAAACCATCCAAACTGAAATAATCATTTTCAGATCCACAAACATTAGATCAGACCCGGGAATCGAATATGAGACATCAGCAACAGCTATACTATACGCTACCACTGCGCCACCAATGCTCACATATAGAAAAATATCAAAACCCGTACACATTTCAAAAATATGTGACTTTCTTACTTTTTCATTTTCCCAACAGCTCGAAATGGAGAAAGCCTTAATCAAAGGAGAATACGACTCCGAAATCGCGATCCTCAACATAGAGCAGAAGAAAAAGGCAGAGTTGATAGAAAACGCTAAGAGAATAGAAGAAGAGATCCGACAGTTGAAGCAGAATCAAGAAGCGAGACAGAACGAGATGCGGGATCGAGTGGAGATCGCTACTTTGAAAGCTGAAAGGTTAGTCTTCTAGTGGGTTCATATTAATACTATATTGATGGTCCATAACCTTTCGCATATTCAGTACTATTTTTTCCATTAACCTCTCAGTAAATTTATCTATGTATTTAAAGCGA
Organism: Thumatha senex; assembly: GCA_948477245.1. Taxonomy (NCBI): domain Eukaryota; kingdom Metazoa; phylum Arthropoda; class Insecta; order Lepidoptera; family Erebidae; genus Thumatha; species Thumatha senex. The sequence continues at coordinate 10,175,419 of OX419750.1, read as the reverse complement.
CAAAGCATCGTAAAAGAAGCACGACTCGCGATTCATAACGCAGTGCTAGTGCCAATGTTGCTTTACGGTAGCGAAACCTGGGTATGTCAGCAGATGCATGAAAGTAAATTGAATGCTGTGGAGATGCGATCATTTTAACTTTGGCCGACCGAATACGTAACGAAGTGATACGCAATATGGCAGGTCAGGTTTGAGTGAAAGTGTCTGCATTAAACTGGAAAAGGGCGTGCTCCTTTGGTTTGGACATGTCCAACGAATGAGTGAGGAACGATTGACGAAGAATATATTTTGTGCAAAAGTAGAGGGCAGAAGGGGTCAGGGTAGGCCGAGACTTACATATGAAGACCACGTGAGCAGATTGCTAAAGAACGGAAAAGTCAAAAGTACTCGGATACCCAGACGTACATGTATGAAGCGGTTAATGAATCTGCAGGAAGCGAAAGAAGTAGGCACGGATCGCAAAGCCTGGCGATCTGTCCTCTGAATACCCTGTCAGGCATACAGCGTGAAGATAGTTAGTTAGTTTTTTTAGTCATTTGTTCGAGGTACCTTCCTTCCCATGAAACTAGCAGGCAAAGGGGTTTACTATACTATATTTATGATACAATTAAGCACGGCAGTTTGTATATTAAATAAACCATTAGTACTTAATGAATGAATCATGAATCTGCGGAACATGCTGAGCATTAATTTATGTAAAAGCTTAATAAACACCATGTTTCACGCAATAAATGATTTATCTTTTTTAATATTTTTATCATCTCACAGGGTAGAAAAGGATCTAAAAGACAACACAGCTACTTTAGAAGAATTACAAAACGCTCAGGACATACTGGACAACGAAACAAAAATGTTTGAGGATCTGGAGTTTCAACACCTTGAGGAGGAGTCAGAACTGTAAGGGCTTATTTTTTTTTAAGATGAATTTAGAAGATAACATTTAACGCATCCTATTGACTGTCTCAGTAGCGCAATAGTAAATGGACTACCGCGATAAAGTCTGGGGTTCGAATCCCTGGCTGAACCAAATATTTGTGTGATCCAAAAATATTGGAGTTTAGACGTTCTCTATGTATAAAGTTTGAATTTTAAATCTTAAAAATATTGTATGTATATGAGATGTCTACATTTTATAGAACATTAGCTAAATTTGGGCTAGATATTTTCATGTGACAATGTTCCCAAGATATTTATAAATAGGTGGGGTCTGTCAAACGTTCTTTTACTTCAAATGCCAAATAAATTTACAAAAAAATAAGAGAAAAACGGTGTTTTTACTTCTTTTATATTTCAAAAAATGGCTGAAATATTTACGATTAAAGGGCGTATAACGCTGGTGACCGCATACGTCACAACACGGCTCATTTAAGAGCCGCGCTCTCGCTCGCACCCGTACGTCGCGCCGCGCCTTGTCCCAGTCTGTGCTACGTTGTGACGTCATAATGAGCGCGCCAAATCTCGGAAATTAAAAAAAGGCTAACTTTTCGTCGTTATAACTTCGGAAATACTGCATGTATTGAAGTGAAATACGTGAGTACGTAATGTACATGAACTACGCTCCAATTTAAGCTGTATTTGATAGTAATATTTTGACCCCTTTGTGTTCTCCATTCTTTAATATTTTTTTTAATTACATGACATAGGAAGTGAAATACCTTGCAACATTTCTTACTTGTCTGCCCTTTACAAGTTTGGGTCTTGTGTTGCTATGTACATTATCTTCTTTTCTAAATACAGGGTCATTTGTAAAACACCAGCAACCTGCTAGGAGTAGATAGCCAAGGTCATACCCAACAACGTTTGTTCTACCACTTTTGGCAAGTCTGTTACTGTAAGTCAATCAGTACATGAAATAAAAGTAAAATTAGAAAAATAAAATCATAGAACCTTTTTTTAATATGTTAGCTGCCTAGTCCTAGCAGGTTGCTGGTGTTTTACAAATGATCCTGTATATTTGATTCGCCAAAATGACGACGCCGACTTGATGGATAAGCTTGAAATCTGGCGAATTAAAATTCACACACAGTCCACAGGACTATTTTCAGTTATCCGTTCGGTCCAATGATATGCCGCTAATATCATTCATTATGTGCCATATCATTATGCCTCTTTACCTTTTACTTGAAGCACCCGGGGTTGAAAGAGGATTACGTAATAGAAAGAACGTTGAAATTCTAATTATTATATTCCCTATCTGATTGGTCTTGTCTGTCTGTTATTCACGTTCCAAGAAGGCAATGGATTTATGTATTTTAATGGGAGTAGTTTTAAAGTGACATTTTAATCGCGAAAAAAACGTTTTAAATATAAATATCACGCTGGAGGCGCCACTGGCGTTTTCTATTAACATAAAAATAACCATCAAAGGATATTAATCTTTTTAAAATATTTTATATTAAAATACATTACTAAAATCAATGATTACTCTTATAAAATAACATTTTTACACAGGTTATCAAACAGAGAGGATATACAAAACGAAATAATACTTCTGACTAAGAAAATTGAAGCTCAAAAGAGTCGTATACTTACTTTAAAATCAGAAGCCAATAACAACTTGACATCCGCGTTAGACGAAACTAAAATACTACACGCTGAATATGTCAAACTCCTCAATCTCGTAGAAGGGCTAACTAGTAAAGTCCAAGCCATTGAAAAAGAACTAAAACCTATCGTAGCAAAATTGAATGATATTGAAAGAACGCAATCACCAGACAGTGCATTCTTTACTGATCAAACTAGGGCTAAATCAGGTGAATTCGGTTATTCTCCACAAAGTTCTGATAGCGATGACATCGATCTAAAACTATCTAACTTCGAAGACCACACAAAGCATTTGAAGGATAAATTTAATTCGATAGATCAAATGTCTCAATCTATGATAGTTGACATAGAAAGGAGAGTCATAATTAGTCATGTAGATAATAATGATGAAAGATTCAGTGAAAGTCCATCAAAATCATCAACTTCTTCGAAAGAGAAGAAAGGATTTTGGGAAAGGAATTTCGATTCGCTAAAACGGAAGAAAAAACCGAAATCACCCGAAAAAGTCGATATAATGTCGCAGAGTTTGAACGAAAATTTATTTTATAACGATAATATTGAGGCTGACTTAAGTATGGATAGATTTAATAGTTTGAGAAATTCTAAGAAGAAAGATAAAAATTCGGGACCAATGAAAAGCAATTCTTCATCTAAAATACCGACTTTTGCTGCTTTAGGAAAGATTATAAAGAAAGATTCTTTCGGTAAGAAATCTAGAGAAAACAGTATTAAGTACGATGAATCGGATAAAGAAAATAATTCTAAGAATCGTTATATTAAAAACCCTAAATCTGTAAGTCCTGATAATAAATATATTAAAGCTAAATCATTGTCTCCTGAAAAGAAAGAAGACAGTATAAAAGAAGAGAACGGCGATATCGATAACGGAATACAAATTAATAAAGTTACATTTGAAAACGCACCTAAAATCGAAAGTAACCTTGTTGATAAAGTGCAGTCAGCTAAAATATTGCACAGGAAAAGCTGTGGAGATGAACCTAATGTAAAAAATGGAGAGTTTCAAAAGATTGCTGATACTAATAAGATACCTTCTCAAGATGATATAGATAGAATATCTAAAGTAACGACAGACGCTCCCATTCTATCGAGTGATACTGATGTCAATTCGCTGGGGAAGAGGACTTTCGACAGTTTGATGGAAGTGGAAAGAAAGAGGATGGAAATGTTAGAAGAACAAGGTAAGCCAAGATATTCTTATATACCCTTGATTATTAAAATTCTTATAGGTGACGTTTTGCCCGAATACGGGGACAATAAAATCCTCCTCAGGGTTCAAAATTTAATTTTTATTTGGCTACTAGGAACAACAGGGTTCAACTAGGAACAACTATCGTTAGACTTTTGATTTTCATCATTGTTGGCAAACGACTGCCATCTAGGGGCCGAGGCTACTATTGACAAGCCGTAGAATAGAACCGGAATCCCTGTTTTAGCTGTCAAAATGTTAGTAGACTATCAAAAATGCAACTGACTAGCGGCCACTGGCGCGGTACGGGTTAGTAGAACTCATCGGCCGACCGATAGAAGTCTATTGGAGTACGATTGTAATAGTAACTACGAAAAAAAGGTCAAAATTGTACCGGTGGCTTTCTATGGAGCGACGATTACGATTCTTTTCTGACGCGATTGAAATAGTAGACTTGGCCCCCAGGCCTACCAACCTTTAAGGCTCAGGTGTCGTTTCATCGGCGTTTACTCAGCCTAATAAATTTTACTGTCATTGCCACATATCACATCTATTTTGTTTTTTGTAATTATTTTATGGCCTTAACTATCTTCACGCTGTACCTATCCCTGACGGGGTAATATTAGATGACAGATCGCCAGACTTTGCAATCCATGCATACTTCTTTCGCTTCCTGTAGATTCTTTAATCGCATCATACATGCACGTCTGGGTATCCGAGTACTTTTAACTTTTCCGTTTTTGAGCAATCTGCTCACGTGGTTTTCATATGTAAGTCTCGGCCTACCCTCTACTTTCGCACAATATATATTCTTCGTCAATCGTTTCTCATTAATTCGTTGGACGTCAACGTCTTCATTCTTCTTATTACCTAAAACGACTTCGAAAATAGCATGTCCCTGCATATATATCACTGTTTTTCACTATGACACGTTAACACGACTTTTAAAGCGCTCGTAGCCTCGCGGTCTCAGTGTTCTGTAAACGATCACTGAGTAACGCAACTTTCACTATGGCTGGTCCTCGGATGGGTGACCAATTTGTGGCATTTACATTTGCGAGCGTTTCCGTGCTTCGGAAGGCACGTTAAGCCGTTGGTCCCGGTTGCCAGTAAAGTGGCAGTCGTTAAGCCTGGTTGAAGGCCGTATGGGAGGCTTGAAAATTTCAACAGCAGGTAGCCACAACCTGCGTCTGTCTATTTCAACACGGCAATGGGCTCACCACCTGTTACGTGGGACAGGAATCCACACGGTGAAAAGTGGGCATATAATATGCCTCTGCCACCCCTTCGGGGATAAGGCGTGATGGATATTTATTTATAACACACCTTTTATGTCCAAGAATCCACCACTCCCACACATAAAACATCAAAAATGCACTAGTTCTAGAAAACAAAATACAGTAAGCATGTGCTGTCCACCATTTTACCGCTTAGAAATCTCCTTTTATTGTCAAACTGTACATTTAACAGGTTGTCAAGTAATAGAAAACGAACGTGAGAAGATTCTAGAGCTCAAGCGTCGTGTTCAGGACGAGACCAAAAAGCTTTGGGACCAGAAGTACCGGTCTAAACACAGCAAGTCCTTGGACTCTACCGACCAGTGTCACAGTCTACCCGTGGAGAGGACTGAAAGAAGCGTCCTGGATGATTCCAGCGCGTTGGATGACAGCTTCATAGCCAGTTCCAGCGTTTTTGAAGAGAGGTTAGTATTTTTATTATCTATTTAAATAATGTAATAATTTTTCTTTTAACTTGAGACACCTGTGTAAAAAATATGAGCCCGACACTGGGGAATGATATAATTTGAAGTAGGAATTTTATTAGGAGTTTCCTGGTGGATTTATGGATGTAGTCTAAATACCAATTAATTTCGTAAGTGTTCGTGATTCCTAAATAATAATAAATCTATCTTATTGTAATGAATTAAAGTAACATTATGTGAGCAAATTGTTGGTACAATTGGCGGCCTTATCGCACTACGGCAATATCTTTCAGGCAACGATGGGATGGAGAGAGAAAAAAAGTTAATATAGGGGCAGTTTGGTGTACGCCTGTAAATTCTCAGCACTCACTATTTACATAATCAGAGAATGTAGGATAAATATCGATGGTTATATGTAAAGATATACTGGAATACAGATGGACATTGAATCCTTTTTGAAGTACGCATAAGAATGCCCCTATCGGACCTTACCGTATGCAAGCGCTCCATATGCAAAGTGTGAAGTAAATGTTTAGGCAGGCGTTAACATAAATCAAATGTGCAATTTTGTACATTCGGTAAAAAGTTGACGCCTTCGTCGCCCAAAGTCGTATAGGTGGTTTTAGACTTCTAAATATTGTAAGATATTTTTTTTTACACACCACTTTTTATCCCAAAGTAAGCTAATATAAGCTTGTGTTATGGGATCTAGATGACTGATAAATATACATATATATTTCTTAACACATACATATTATACAAAGGAAACACCCAAACTCCGAAATAAACATTTGTGGATAACACAAATATTTTTTCCGACCCGGGAATCGAGCCCGGGGCTTCAGTAGCGGGAGACGCATACAATACCACTGCGCTACCGAGGCAGTCAAACATTTCTAAACCTTAAAGTTTATCAAAATCTTATAAAACGGCTCAGTCCGTTTGTCATCTATTTCTCAGGAACCATAAGAGATGGAGACAAACGGTTTGAGGCATTCGATTCAGGACACCATGAATATATGCATAGGGATTTAGAAGTTTTCACACTTGCGGTTTTGAAACTGGTTTTGGTTTAGAAGTCGTCTGATACTTTGGATACGATAATGAAAGGCGCGTTACTTGTATTAGTGTATATTTTATTTAAGGATCCTAGCCTTAACCATACAGACGATAGATCCATTAAACCATTTCGGTGTTCTGCCTCTTCTGGTGGACAGGCCAAAAGTTAAGTCACCGTGTATTTACATATATATTACTTTTAATTTTATTTTTTCGATTCTATTGGAACGACTAGCTTATTTCATTTCACGGCTTTTTCTATTCGCGTAAAATCTGATTATAATAATAATAATAATAATAATCTTTATTGACATATAAACTTTCTACATATTTGATGGTGGAACCCCTGACTCCTGCGCTAGTTAATACTGTGTTGCAGAAGTCAGTATATTCCCCTCTATATGATTACACAGTAATGACAGTTTAATGTCAGTTGTACAAAATAAAAGTTACATCATAAAAACTATTATGGTAAGTGTTTAACCTTATATCCATGTTTGTGAGTACAGTACGTGTCAACTACAAGAACCTTTCATCATGATAAGAAGCATCCTTATCTTTTCAGGCTACCCATTTGTATAACAAAATTCAGGTCCATCGATTCACCCGTTGTTGAGTGATTGAGTAACAAATAATTTTCATATATATTTAAACTTTGCAATAATAATATTAGTAGGAAATATCATAAGTTAGTGCACAAATAAAACATTAAACTATTACTAAATGAAATCTATGGGATTCTACGCGGGAAAATTGACAAGTGCGGACGCTGGCTGTATATTATTTTCTAAAACTAGTGCATTTATCTTGCTTTATGTGGAGGTTTTGACATAAAAGTTGTATTAACGTGCTATAGTGAAAGACAATGATATATATGCAGTGAAATGCTATTTTCTTTTGCCGCGTAAAATCCACTAGAAGCCTCAGTGTAACAACTACCATTATACTGAGGTGAAACTGACTAGACTTGACTAAGGCGTAGAGGATGGGGACATTTTAGATAGTAAGATAGAAGATTGAATAAATATAAATTAAGATTTAGCTAAAAGGTTATAGTAACCAGGTCCTACAATAATTACAAAAAAAAGACCTGTGGCACTCGGAGACTGCCGCGGTAAAGCTATTGCATTTTTTTAATTTGGTATTAATTCAAGTTACACTAAAAAAAACAAAAAGTAAACACAAAAAAAAAACAAAAAAAAACACCCTCACCCTCACTCTCACCCCACCCTCACTACCTTCACACTCACAGTTACCCTCATCCTCACCCTCACACTCACTATCATCACGTCTCGATCCGTGCAAGCTTCGTACAATCGTACCATATAATATATGTACATACACGTTAAGCCAACGTTCGGCCGTGCTCGGTGAACTTCGTGTGACCTCGGGTCTTAGGTTTTTTGTGTTACGGAATTTCTTGATTAAAGCCCGCGATAAGAACCAAGCAATAGCTTAAAAAATTAAAATTATCTAAAACGTAAGCGGGGACCCCTCGGCAGGATACCCACGCTGAGTAACCAAGCTGAATAACCAAGGCATATTTCTGCTAGGGGATTATCAGTTTCTTATCATTTTTTTTTGTCAATTTCGCCTCATTGGTGGTGGCACAGGCATATTATACGCCCACTATTTACCGTGTGTATTCCTGTCCCACATAATGGGTAGGGAGCTCATTGCCGTATTGAAATAGACAGAACCCTGAGTCAGCGGTCCCAGTAGCGCTTTTTTTAGTAGAAAGTTAGATATAGTATTCAATAGTACTTTCTACAGAGCCGAATAAAGAACATATTCCAAAATATCAAGCACCATCTCAAACAGTAATGCTATAAGAGTAAAATAAGGGGAAAATGCGATTTTCTCGAAACTCGTAACGAATCCATTGATACTACTACATACTAGCTTGAATCAGTACACAGTAAAGTGATAAGATAAGAACAGTACGCCAACAACCGTGAACGGGTTAATACGCACGTGTACCGGACTCGTAATGTGCTAAATAGTGGATTTATCGAACAAAAGTGATGTTAGTGAAGTGAAAGCAGAACATTTGTGCATGAGATTTGTCCTATAAAGTACGATTCCCACGTTAGGTTTGGCTGAAGAAAGATTGAGGTCAGGCGAGAAAAAATATACTTGTACAAGCAACAAAAATCTTAATCTTAATATAATATCATAAATGCGAAAGTTTGCATGGATGTTTGTTACTGTTAGTAAAGTTTCATTAACATCTATTCAGTAGGTTTTACGTGAAACCTACTGAATAGATGTTAATGAAACTTTGCAATAATATAGCTTATACATCAGAATAACACATAGGGTACTTTTTATCCCGGGAACAAGTTTCTGTGGAAAACGGGAACGGGAAAACTTCTCTACGCAGGCGAAGACGCAGGCTTCAACTAATTATTTATAAATCTAAAATCTAAATATCTCAGTTATTATGATCTGACTATTTTTAACCCCTATTTAACTATTTTTAGTGTTATAAGATTGACGTTGATGTTGTGTGTCTGTGTGTCGGTCTGTGGCATCGTAGCTCTCAAAAGGGTGGAACGATTTCTATGCAGTTTTTTTTTTCATTTGAAAGCTATTTTCCTGACGGTGTTTTTAGCTATGTTTGGTTATATGGATCCAGCATTGTAGGAGTATGGCTCTTTTCTAAAATGATGTAAGGCGTTTTTGGCGTATGATTACTCGATTAAATGCTTAACGCGTGCCAGTATAAATGTTAAATGTCAATTAATTGATAATTGCAACCAGAATGGCCTCCAGAGAACCCAACTCTTTGAAAACTCATAGCAGACATATCGTATTTGAGATCAATAGTATTTTTAAGGGTTGTTCCTTAAACCATAAATATTTTTTGGCGTAAGGTGGTTTTTGATTTATTTTGTTTACAATTTGTTCGGATGTGGAGAAGCGTGTTTTAGTGACTCGGTCGCTGCGACTGACGAGTGTGCAAGCCCTCGATCGTTGCTTTTAGCTTCTAAAAGGGACTGGCGGCCGGTCTCAATAACCTATCTACCTTTTACTAGATGACCCCCACAGCTTCGCCCTTGGAATATTTCGACCTCCCGTACCACCTATTTAATCCCGTCGCTTATAAATTCTACAATGATGCATAAAAATTTGCCCGATTTGTCGACATTTATGACTACTGCTGCTGCAGATGGAATTTTGAAACCGGCCATTAATCCCTGGTCGCCGATCCTAAAAACTTGTCTGCGGTGTCCCTAATTTTCAAATACATCTCAATCAATCAATTTTAATGTAATATTTATCGCATTACAACTTATCATCATTTATTTTATTGATAAGTATATATTAGCAATGATGGATGCTTTAGTTTTTATACTGATAGCATTATGACCCAGTACTAGGTCACTCTCTTATCTAAAGATGGCGTTAGGTCATCGTCATGTGTTATAAAACGATATTTATATAAGTGCGCTCGTGCGCCCCGCTGTCTCAGTGTTCTGTAAACGATCACTGCGTTAAGCAACATTCGTTGTAGGTGGTGCTTGAATGGGGACCACTTTGTGGAATTTACATTCGTGAGCGTTTCCGTGCTTCGGAAGGCACGTTAAGCCGTTGGTCCAGTTTGCCAGTAAAATGGCAGTCGTTAAGCCAGGTTGAAGGCTTTATGGGCCTCTTGAAAAATATCAACAGCAAGTCGCCACAGCCTGCGGCTGTCCATTTCAAGACGGCTATGGGCTCACCACCTGTTACGTGGGACAAAAATGCATATGGTGAAATATGGGCGGATTGTATGCCTCTACCTACCCCTTCGGAGATAAATTCGTGACCATATCTATGTATGTAGTTATATAAGTAACTCAGTTATAATTGTTCGTAACTGAAGTAGGTACGTACCCGGCATTGAAGCTAGCGATAAGAAACTAAAATATTATGGCTTTGCTCGATTGGTTTTGTTTAAAACAGTTGTGAACTGCGACGAATTTCTGTAACTTTAAACGGTTGACATTGAACATAGTGTAAGGTATAGTATTTTGTTACCGCGATGCTTCCCTTTTCTATAAAGCGCCACTTATTCTGCTTTTCCTTTTTTAGGCTTTATACTATTTAGAATCTTCTAAAGGACAATGTGTCACCATCTCTTGCGTGAGACAAAAATGCATATGGTGAAATGTGATCGTATGGTATGCCTCTGCTACCCCTTCGGGTGTAAAGGCGTGCCTGATGAAGTTCTAAACGGCTTCTTATACATTTTAACGTTCCTTTGATAGCTATTTAATTAATCATCCTAAAGTCAGCGTATGCAATAAAAAATAGTAACATATTAAGGAGCTGCTTCTTCACTCTTAGCATGTTCCAAGTTAGTTCATACTCGTACCCTTCCTGGATTTGAAGCCTGGAGTCCGCTCTAATGGAGAACACAAAAGAGTCATAATATTACTGTCACATTCAGCTAAAATTGGCGCGTAGCTCATGTACATTGTAGTAGTTTTTATTTCACTTCAATACATGCAGTTTTTCCGAAGTTAAAACGATGAGAAGTTTGAGTTTTTTTTTAATTTCCGAGTTTAGGCGCGCCCATTATGTCGTCACAGCCTCGCACAGACTGCGACAAGGCACAGCGTTCGGGTGCGAACGAGAGCGCGACTGTTGAATGAGCAGGGTTGTGACGTATACGCACACGTTATACGCACTCTGATAGTAAATATTATAGCCATTTTGTTTAATATAAAAAAGTAAAAACACCGTTTTTCTCGTATTTTTCTGTAGATTTATTTGGCTGCTGCCAAACATTTTGGCGAATCAATAGCTATGCTAACATCGACACACCAGGAGATGATTTCAGTACCTACAGGTATTTATAATATAAAAGTAAGATTGTGAGTGGATATTAGTAGTCATAATAGGGTGTGTCTACTATTTGCACTTCAAAAACCTCGACTTACATTTACCCATTTTTACTATTTAGTCATTTTAGTCCAAAAATATTTACCTTATCACTTTGTTACATGAGTCAAAGTTTTGCGATATACCTACATATATATTTATTAGTTGACGCCCGCAGTTCCACCCGCGTGGAGATACTTTCCCGTTTTCCACAGGAACTTGTGCCCAAGATAAAATTATGCGGTATTCTGATGCATAAGCTATATTATTCTAAACGTGAAAGAGTAACAAACCTAAATATATACATTCTTTCAAAGTTTCGCGTTCATAATATTGAAATAAAGAACACGCATATGGTACGGGATCCAGCAGTGAATGAGTAGTATAAAGCGTTTGTCAGACCCATTGACTGCAAGGAGCACTCATGATTTGATATTTTATTTTCGACATTGTTAAGAGCAACTGCCATCTGACCCCAACCCCGTAAGGCCTGCGCTAGAGCCTCATCTGTAAGTCAGTAGGTGCAACATTTACAGGTGAGGTCCTCTGCACCTCGGTTGTTGCTAACGTCCATGGTCTACGGGGTGTCCACTTTCGATCAAGTAGGACCGTCTGTCTGTTTTTTGTAATGTGACATTACAAAAAACAAAGTAATCTAAATGATAACAGTTTCGTTAAAACTAATTGTACACTTCATGTACACTAATTATATAAATATTCTGCATGACATCACCGCGGCACTGGACTGGTGATATCATTTCTATAATTCTTATCTATCATGTCCTAATGATGTCCTAAGTTTTATCAGTCACACCTTTATCCCCAGAGGAGTGGCAGAGCCAAACAATAAGTCCACATTTCGCAGTATGCATTTGTTGTCCCACATAACAGGTGTCTTTAGTCTTAAGGCCTATTTACAAGACAGTTCGATTGATATGGGTTGGTCTGTGGGAGCGCCCCACCAAGATCTCCAGAGCCCAAACGACTTCACCTGATAGTGGTACTCGTGCTGATTAACAGATGATGCAAGGGAGGCGCCCTTACGGGGTTGGGACCCCAGGCTTTAAATAGTTTGGGTTTGGAATCAATTGGGTGATATACACTTAAATGAAAAAAAAAAAGAATTAAGTCTTTTAACTATTATGGTCATTCACATACGTAAAATATTGATTTTCGGGATATTTACCATGAACACTTTCTTGATGCTCGCGCGTGAAAGTGTACATGGTAAATATCCCGAAAAACTATATTTTACGTAAAAAAAAGAATTATTACATATTTAGTAAAGTATTCAATGAATGAGTGAGGAATGATTGACGAAGAATATATATTGTGCGAAAGTAGAGGCTAGAAAGAGTCAGGGTAGGCCGAGACTTACATATGAAGACCTCGAAAACGGAAAAGTCTTAAGTACTCGGATACCCAGACGTGTATGTATGAAGCGATTAATGAATATGCAGAAAGCGAAAGAAGTATGCATGGATCGCGCAGCCTGGCGATCTGTCCTCTCTGACTACTCCGTCATGGATACAACGTGAAGATTGTTAGTTTGGTTTTAAGTAAATATATACTATGTTTTGTTCTACCATCGCTACTTGTTCTGATCAACTATCTGGACTTTGTAAGGATAGCCTACTCTTTACTGGCCAATATCTGTGTCAAAAGGTGTTTGATAAGATTGATTCAAATACAATGGATAAATTAGTCATTATGAAAATTCCTAGTGCTCGTAGTCGTAGCCCCCAGTGTTCTGTAAACGATCACTGCGTAGAGGCTGGTCCACATGATGGATGATGAGTGATCCCTTTGTGGCATTTTTATATAATTTCCTTACTTCTGAAGAGACGTTAAGCTGATGGTCCTGGTTGCCAGTAACATGGCAGTCGCCAAGCCAAGTTGAAAGCCTAATGTGCTGCTTGAATATTTTTTATCGAACCGTTTCGGAATATTGAGAGCTCAAACAGCTACACAAGCTTTATTCCTTGAAGGTGTAGGTAGAGGCACACCAATCGCCCACTTTTCACCAAATATACTTTAGTCCCACGTAATAGGTAGTGAGCCTATTGCCACTTTAAAATGGACAGGCAACATGCTGTTGGCCATCTGCGGTGGGTATTTTAAGCAAGGAAAAATCTTATTAATTAATCTTAAGGGCTTCTATTTGGCTTGACAACTACCACGTTACTGGCAACGGAGGTCAACGTCTTAACGTGTCTTCCGAAGCAAGAAAACGCTCGTAAATGGAAATGCCACAAAGCGGTTGGTCGTAGAAAACATAGCACAAGACGCTTAACGCAGTGATCCTTTACAGAACACTGAGGCTACGAGCGCTTCTCTTCTACTTTTTAGAGTTATGGATCTCAAAAATAAAAAACTAAACCCTTATAGGATTTCTTTCTTGTGCGTACGTCAGTCTGTCTGTCGGAACCCCTTATTTGGGGAAAGCGTGAAGGTCTGATAGATAACTCAGGTCTACGGTTCCTTAAAGCTCTGAAAAAATCAATCTTCTAAGATAACGGGAAAAATAATATGGCTAAATTTTTAAAGCAATTATTATGCTAAATTTCTAATACATTTTTAATAAAGTGGAAAAAGACAATTCAATTCGAGACGGGGATCGAATATATAAAATATGGTGGAGAATTTCAACTTGATTCGATACGGTTCGGGTAGTTCAGTGGCTACAACATTGCCCTGGTTAGGCAAAGGTCACGGGTTCAATCTCCGTCTCGAATCGAATTGTCATTTTCCACTTTTTTTTTAAATATTAATATCTGTTCAACTCAATTTAACTGGGGAAGTTTATTTGTTAGTTATTATGTTTTTTTTATTGACTACCCCGTCAGGGATACAGCGTGAAGATAGTTAGTTTATAGTTAGTTTTTAAAAAAATATTATGACCGATTTTAACTGGAACGGAAAACACCCTTTTTTTTCACGGAACTCTCAGTGGACGACTCCGACTCGTTTATTTTAAATCAATGACTATACTTTTTGTCACGTTATATCTCTCTTTAACCCTAAAACAATATCTGACTAAAATCCCACACCGGAACAAATAAGATCTAATTAACCTCTATTGAACCAATAGAAAGTAGGTACAATCTGGCCCTTAGAGAATCAGGCGTGATGTGTCGCCTATCACACAATCTGTTCACACTTGGTATGCTACAATGATGTCTATCTAGGACATCAATTTATGTATACTAACAATGACATACAGGGGGCTTCGTATTTGAAACATACGAACGTAATTTTTAAAACATAAATCAGAAATTTTTCGTATAATCTTAAAAAAATCCTGCAAAGTGAACTCTAAACGTCGAACTAGATATAATACTTTATACGCGTATACTCGAATAATATAGTGTTTAACAAATATTTATATAGATTTATCGATTCCATTCGATATTATCTTATTTTATCAATTGTTTTGGATTTGTAAAGATAAAAGCGCTACCAAGCTTATCCGACACACGATTAACTCTTCTTGATAATAGAAATATTTTTATGATGAGGGAGAGGTTACAATGACAATTAAAAAAATATACCATTGGGCCTTGACTGACTCTGTGTTAAGTTTCAGTTGTGTCCAAATTTTGCTCTAGTGTCCCGTTTTTACTTATAGTTTTTTCTTTAAAAAGGCAAACACGTAGTGTTTTTCTCCCATCTCCGTTGTTATAGTTCCAACGAGTTTGACCTCGGTAAAGTCCCAGTAGAACGTACAATCTCTTAAAGGGTATGAAAAAATGTATAAACATAGGGCCTACAGTATTATTTTTTATACCACTGTGGTGGTTCACAAGCATACTTTGACTGCCTCTGTGGCGCGGTGGCAGTGTATCTGACTGCTACGCAAGAGGTGGGTTCGATTTCCACCCAGGATAAAACTTTGTGTGATGAGCACGATAGTTTATTCTGTGTCTGGGTGTTATTACTATAATATGTATGCATTTAGAAATATATAAGTATTTATCAGTTATCTGGTTACTATAGTACAAGCTCTGCTTAGTTTCGAATCAGATGGCGTTGTGTGAGTTGTCCCAACGATTTATTTATTAATTTACTTACCTGAGTGATATTTTGTAAAAGTAAAATGTTCAAACTACATCAATTCTCCGATTTAACATCCGAAAAATATAGTTTCCGTAGCACTTCAACATACTTCGCGGGTTTTTACCGAACGTAGCCTCTAGCAGTCAATTAAAAATCAATAATTGTTTTCCGATATTTTTGGAAGTAATTGCCGCTTAGTTTTCTAACTTCTCTTTAGGTGCCAACAATGGCATAGTCTCGTTGATCAGTTTGCAGACAAGGTTGTAGCAGTCCCGGTGACCGTTGTTAGTCTACATTCCTACAAATCCTAATAATAAACGCGTAAGTTTGTAAGTATGGATGGATGTTTGTTGTGTGTCTCTTTCACGTAAAATCTACTGAATGGATTTTAATGAAACTTACAATAATATAGCTCATAATAACACATAGCTACTTTTTATCCCAGGAACAAGTTCCTGTGGAAAACGGGAACGGGATAACTTCAGCACGTGTGCGGAGCCGCGGGCGTCAACTAGTCTATACTAATATTTTAAATAGGACAGATTTGTAATTTTGTTTGCAACGAATAGGCTAGGAAACTAATGAGCCGATTTAAAAAAAAATTCACTATTATATAGCTACATTCTTCGTGAGTAACATAGGCTATATTGGATTTATATAAAGTTTAGGATTCCGTACGAAATCTCGAATAGGAAAACTCCACCACGCGAGCGAAGCTGCTATCAGCTAGTATAAAATAACAACACACTGTACATACGCTTTGTCAATGCATATTATAAACTTCCCCAGTTGAATTGAGTTGAACAGATGTTTTCGTTCGCGACGCACCGTTGCTACCGCCTTACAAGTACCTAGATGTTTTATCGTTGGATATTGTGATGATTTATGTGTCATTCAGTGAACATGAATATTACAACCGTACTCGTATGTGAATAATCAGTGAAAGTTACCATTAAAGGAGAAATGATTCTGCATTGCTATTGGATGTTTGTGAACATGTTAATAAATCACCTTAATTTTTTTTTCGTTGTCGCGGGTGTGCTGTTACGCACCGTCATCCCTGCTGCTGGGTCAGCAGGGATGGTGTGTGGGGGCCGTTCTACCCACTAATTTCGGTGTTCCGCCTCACCCTAATCTAGCCCGCACCTACACCGCTCTCGAGCGCCCCTCTGTAAGCAGAGGATATAGAGAGCGGCCGGTACGGGCATGCGCTAAATGGGCATCCACCCACCGAAACACGGGGAGGGTGCCCGTCGCCATGTGGCCAGTTGGGCAGGGTCCCCCGACCTTCCGCCCACGGCCAGACACTATTCAGGGGCGCGCAGGAGTTGTTCACGACGACGCCCCCGAATACGACGGCGGGGTGGGACCGTCTGTCCCGTACACTCCCGCACCCGCAAAGCCTCTCGTCATCACCTCGCTAGCGAACGAGGCGACGGCAGCCAAGCATTGTTGGCTCGCTTCTACCGGCCGTGACCGGAAGCGACACCATCGACGCAACGCTTCTACCGGGTGCTATCGCTAAACCGTGGGCTTTACAGGCCCACCATACCATGACCCCCTCGTGCAATGGGGTCAGCTGCAACTCCATAAGACGGCAAAGATTAGCTTCTACCAGCCGAAGCCGGGAGAACGAGCCGGGAGGACGACAACGAAGCGCTACTACCGGCCAGGCCGGGAGCTTCCATCACTGCGCAGGCCTTGAAGGCCTGCCATACCGCGACCCCCACGACATGGGGTCGACTGTCGGGATATTGGTACATTGGTTAACGGGGACGGTGTTGAAGACTGCGCCCATTAGCAGATGCTCCAGGGTGCACCAGCTAAGTCCATTTTCCACTCCCGCCCGGGCGTCCCCGGAGGGGATAGAAAACTGGACCGCCAATGTCAGCTTCCTCGACTTGCACCCCATAAATCACCTTAATGAGTTAGATGGTCGAAGCCCTAATGCAATCCACTGCTGGATTTAGGCAACTGCAAATTTTATTTAGTTTTTATACATATAAATAAATAAATATTTTGGAAAGTTCTAAGTTCTAACACAACGCCGCCCGTTTTGACCCAGAATTCGAATTCGAGACCTCAGCGTGGAAGTCGCATACACTACAAGTTTCCTGATCTTCAATTTGCTGATTTAAAATTTTCTAAGTAGTACTATTGTAAGTGTTCTGATATCAGTGACCTAAAGTCGCCTTGATTGGTTAAATGCACTGCTTATAGACTTTGTCTTGTTATAGGCGAAAACCAAACTCGACGATGTTTTCTTAAACGCTGCCCAATCTTATCATTGAATCAATCATTGAATCGTTTAGTAGAAATTGAATTTAAATGTCATTGCTCCATTTATGTTTGCCATTGACGCCATTCAATCTGATCAATGAATTCCGAATCAATATTGTCGTGATTATCTATAACATCATGGTATTTATTAAATAACTAAGTAATATCCGCAGCTATGTTCGCATGGTGAAGATTTCCCGTACCCGTTTCCCGGGATTGGCGATGTTACTGGGATGAAAAGTAGTGTAGAGCTAAGGGATAATAAACATTTCTAACAGTCAAAGAATTTTCAAAATAGTATAAACAAAATAGGTTCAGTAGATCTAGAGATTACTCCGTACAACCTCTGGCCGCCGTGAATAGGCCTCAGGCCTGTCCCGCGACCCGGTTGGGAAGACAGAGGAACCCCGCGGGTCTTAGTAGGTAGGACTGCCCCCAAGGGTCAGGAGTCTCGAACACCATTACTGCTGCCCCTACAGTAGTAATGACGGCGCGAACGCATTCTAGTGATATTTAGGTACCTATGGCTTTCAGACGATATACAGACTCCCAAACATTGTTTAATGTTTCATTAAATAATTCGAAATATGTAATTAAAGAACTCGAAAAATGTAATTATGAAACTCGAAAAATCTAATTAAATAACTCGAAAATTTATAAATCTAATGACAATTTACTCTATTTCTTAGTAAATGATTGATTTCTTATTAAACAATTTAGTGACATTTTTATCGAGACTTATGTAAAAGCAGTGTGTAATATAGACCTATGTGTAAAAAGTGACAGCACAGTGTGTATTTAAAATGTCAAAGATCAGAGAAAAGGATCGGAAATGCCCCCTATTATGTTGGTAAGTATTTATACTTTTCGAGAACATTTTTTTTCTGCGGTAGTATAGAATCAACACAAGTAATTGCTAATAAACCTTTATCTAAAAGAATCACACAATAAAAGTAACTAATAATTACAAGAAAATGTGGCACTTATGGAAGATGACATAGAAACCTGGTTCTCTAGTGACAAATACAGTAAGAAAACCGTGTGGTGGTGTCAGTTCGATTCCATCATGATCAGATGACAGATACTGTGTAGACTCCGGTGCACAGTTTCACACCTTATAGGTATCTTATAGGTACCTTATAAGGACAACCCAAACCGCAGGACTAAGTTAACTTGGCATATTTATAGCTACCATATTATGTACCCAGATAGAAATAGGATTTTTTTAAATATCCACTTTAAGTTGGCATTCAATGATTGTATGCAATTTGTTGATAACGGAATATCGAAGCGTTATCAGTTCATGTCTGACTAGACTACTTGACTTACATACTGAAGTGGTGTTTTTAAGTAGATGTTAATTTAAAAGCGCTCGTGGCCCCGCGGTCTCAGTGTTCTGTAAACGATCACTGAGTTACGCAACTTTCACTATGGCTGGTCCTCGGATGGGTGACCACTTTGTGGCATTTACATTTGCGAGCGTTTCCGTGCTTCGGAAGGTACGTTAAGCCGTTGGTCCCGGTTGCCAGTAAAATGGCAGTCGTTAAGCCTGGTTGAATGCCTTATGGGCGGGCGGTTTGAAAAATTTCAACAGCAGGTAGTCACATCCTGCGTCTGTCTATTTCAACACGGCAATGGGCTCACCACCTATTACGTGGAACAGGAATCCACACGGTGAAAAGTGGGCATATAATATGCCTCTGCCACCCCTTCGGGGATAAGGCGTGATGGATATTTATTTATTTATTTTTATTGTTAATTTTAACCATTTCAAAAAAGTAAACAATAGTAATTTTAGGGTCGGCAGTGCGAGTGCTGCACCTCTGGTGTTGCAAACGTCCATAGGTACTGTGACCACTTTCTATCAGGTGAGCCGTATGCTTGTCTACCTGAGTGGTATAAAAAAAAATTACATGACGCAGCACCGATACTTTGCTGTTCATAAATTCAATTAATCGTATTTATCCTACTTCCTATTATCCTATTCTACTTCCTACTTATATTATAAATTTTGTGTGTACGTAAGGAATTTTTATCTATGGTGAAGGCGATTTGACACAGATTTTTTACTTGTGTGACGAATAAGATCTTGTAAATGAAATAAAAAAATTGACAGTTGCAATTTCACGACATAATTTGTGTGACAGCAAGCAACCATTTTAGGTCATTAAATTAGATCTCAAAATATCAAATAACATTACACTGTAAGCAAGTAACTTAGTTAAGTAAGTCCTAGATAAGATTAGAAGTAAATAAAAACAGCTATTGTTTGGCTTGAAAATTCTGACTTTGTTGGGGGCGTCTGCCGTCAGCAACAGGTGTGGTCACTTGAGCCTCAAAATTGTTGGTGGGTCTCCTCTCACCATAAATTAACTACACTTAAACTACATCTAAATTGACTTAGTATTTAAAGAACACTGGTTCTGTGTAAACAACTATACTTATTTGAAGAACACACATCTGGTTAGACTTATTTGGAATATTTGTTTTGCGTTCCTAAAGTACTTGCCAGAAACTCTAAATAACTCTAAAAGAATTAAGACTTGTCAAACTTTAGACATTGACATTAGATAAACATTTATTTATTTATTTATTTATTTATTTCACACAATTACAAAATCCTCACAGTACATATGCACCAAATCGATATTGTAAGCAATCATCCAAGAAAATAATATAATCTAAGATCTTCTAAAATAAACAAAATTCGCAAATCACCACTGTTCAATTCACAATTCATAGCAATATAATTACAGTGAACAATGCAATTAATATAGTCAATGGATCAATCTATTAAACATTAGTTCAGTAAATCAAGTCAGTAAATTAAGTCAGTATGTCAATTTAATAACTGGGTGATACCATATTTATCATAACATGAACACAACATGAATGTTTTTGTGTCTGCCTACCTAAGTGGTGCAGTGGCAGTATAACCAACTCTCTAGTTCGATTCCCGGGTTTGGACCGATAATATGTATTTGTGTATTCCGCAAATATTTGCTTTGGAAGTTTCGGTATTTTCTAAATCATAATACCTATTTTTATATACATATATTATTAAAATAACATATTTTTTTAAATTATAAATAAATATGTTATCAGTTTTCTAGATCTCATAAAAAATGTCATACAATATTTATTGATTTATTATTTTTTGTTACAGCTCCTGTCTTATGTCATCTTCCATCGAAGAGGTAAGTCTTTATATATTCTTTTCATAAATATAAATAGTTCATTTAATAATTTTTTTTTTATTATTTTATTATGATTTCATAACCAGGTAGGATAATTTCGTATATCCTGAAATTCTATGTGAAAAAAATGTCAATCATTATATTAGAAATCAAGTTATATTATAATAAGTAGAACATTATAAAATAATTATATTTCAGAGGTGAACGAATCATTACGGATTTTAAAAAAATAAACCAAACCACGACAGATTGTCGCGAAAATCCAAATTAAACTTATTCGCTTAAAAAAATAAAAATAAAATATAAATAAATATCCATCACGCCTTATCCCCGAAGGGGTGGCAGAGGCATATTATATGCCCACTTTTCACCGTGTGGATTCCTGTCCCACGTAATAGGTGGTGAGCCCATTGCCGTGTTGAAATAGACAGACGCAGGTTGTGGCTACCTGCTGTTGAATTTTTTAAGCCGCCCATAAGGCCTTCAACCAGGCCTAACGACTGCCATTTTCTGGCAACCGGGACCAACGGCTTAACGTGCCTTCCGAAGCACGGAAACGCTCGCAAATGTAAATGCCACAAAGTGGTCACCTTAAAAAAATAATAAGTTAAAAGTCATCATAGTCATGTCAGTCACAGGTTTTTGAAAGATGAACAAATTTTTAATAAAATGGAAAAAGACAATTCGATTTCGTACGGTTCGGGTAGTTCAGGTGGCTAGAACATTGCCCTGGTTAGGTAAAGGTCACGAGTTCAATAATTGCTTTAAAAAAAATTATCCAACATGAACAAAATTTAAAAAAAATAACCGCAGTTGTTGCATATTCATTTCTGTCGTGCCTACCTAAAGGTAAAAAAAACAACCATCTTCACAAACTTTAGTACTATTCAACCATTTCGAATTAGTGATATTCTTCATCTTAGTGTATTTGCTACCAGAAGCAGCTATCGTTTGGCTTTTAATTTTCGGCATTTAATTGGTATACCCACTTAAACCCTGAATTGTTCCTTCTTATCGCTGGTGTAGGGTCAAAGGAAAGGCAGGGTTTCAACTTCTGCGACCTAGCAAGCGTTGCCCACAAGAGACTTGACTCTTGGCGTTTATTACGATCCCCCGAAACTCACCTGACTGCGGCCCCGGAACACGAGGGGCGCTCCATAGGAAACTCCGTAGATCTTTGAAGGGTACCATACACCTAATAGGTAAAATACAATAAAGGCTTGTAATGTATTATTCAACCATTGCGAAGAATGAATGTTATTGTCAGATCAAACATACTAAAGTACTCAAGTATTTTATAATATTTATTCACGAATTTAGGTGCCAATCGAAAGTAGGTGAAGTAACATTTGTTTTGTCTTAATCTTAATCTATCACTCACGCCTTGTCCCCGAAGGGGTGGCAGAGGCATACATATTGTAATGGCCTACTTTGTACCATGTGTATTCCTGTCCCACGTAATAGGTGGTGAGCCCATAACCGTGTTAAAATAGACTGACGCAGGTTGTGGCTACCTGCTGTTGAATTTTTTAAAGCCGCCGCCGCCATAAGGCCTTCAACTTGACTTAACGACTGCTATGTAACTGGCAACCGGGGCCAACAGCTTAACGTGCCTTCCGAAGCGCGGAAACGCTCGCAGATGTAAATGCCACAAAGTGGTCACCCATCCGAGGACCAGCCATAGTTAAAGTTGCGTAACTCAGTGATCGTTTACAGAACGCTAAGTCCGCGGGGCCACGATCGCTTCTTAAAGTTTAGAATAACATTGCGCATATGCTGTGAAATTAGACACTAAAATAAGCCCGGCCCTTCAGCCAAATGACAACGACGAATAAGACCAAACAAACTTATTAGCTCTATTCTTACATAATTATAAAACAAAGTCGTTCGCCGCATCTGTCTGTCTGGCCTCGCAAGCGCAAGTGACAGAAAAGAGATTTTTAAGTTAACATTTAGAAATGGAACCTAATCAATAAGATCAGTTGCCTATTTCAGAAAGCCTTTCAAAATAGTTGCAAACTGCGGATTACGCAAAAACAATAATTTTCAACAAGTCTTTTCATCTTATACCTAATAGTAGTACGTATATTAAAAATTTTTAGACCGTCATCTTGCGTTTTACACTCATTCTCACAAAACTCTTTCCGTTAGTTAGTTACTTAGTTCAACGTTCAAGATCTAAAAAGTTTAATAAAGGTACTCCTATTAGGTATAAGATGAAAAGACTTGTTGAGAATTTTTGTTTTTACCGCATTTTAATAAAAGTTTGTTTTTAAAAAGATTTACACCATACTATGTTCACGCTGTATCCGTGACGGGGAAGTCAGAGAGGACAGATCGGCAGGCTTCACGATGCATACTTCTTTCGCTTTTTGCAGATTCTTCAATCGCTTCATACATGCACGTCTGGGTATCCGAGTACCTACCTACTTTTGACTTTTCCGTTTTTAAGCAATCTGCTCACGTGGTCTTCATATGTAAGTCTCGGCCTACCCTGACTTCTTCTACCCTCTACTTTCGCAGAATATGTATATATTCTTTGTCAAAATAAACGATGAATTTATTATATTATGATAGATCCAAAAGGCGTTTAACGGGTGTTTGTAGTGACGCGAGCAAAGTCTAGTGGCATAAGCAACCATATGTTTTACATCACTTTCCATGTTTGTTTCTCTAAAAATGTCGTTTATTCGATATAGCTAGTTATATTCTTTGTCTGCTTAAGTGGATCTGTCAAAACAATTTCAAATTATCCACCTGGTATTTTTATTGTAACACTTTCTTCTTAATAGCTCTAATTTTGGTTCCCTCACACTATACATATACACAGACAGACATACTCTTTTCACATGAGGACAGAGCAAGGAATTTAGCTCGCTCCCTCTTTCTTAAGCCATATACAGACGAAAGTTAATAATAATACAGCGTGCCTGTAAACGTACATTCGTCGTTAGTAATATTTATATATATATATTACTAACTTACTTACTATATAAAACTGAAGAGTTTGTTTGTTTGGTGGAACGCGCTAATCTCAGGAATTACTTGGTCCAAATTGAAAAATTATTTTTGTGTTGAAGGCTATATATCATCAGGCAACTATCCAGGAGAGCGGAGCAGTATTCATAAATGTCAACAAAACGGGCAAATTTTCATACATTATTGTAAAAGTAATAAGCGACGGGATTAAATAGGTGCGACGGGGGTTAAAATTATATCACGGGCGAAGCCTAGCCCTAGTGGAAAATAAAGGTTAAATTTAAACATACACTCAATACATATCACAGATGGCTTCTGAAAAAGTTAGTTCGTAACATAAGAAACCGAAATATAAAATGTTATAAATACGTATCCTTTAAGTCAAGACAAACGACCATTTCCTTTACAAGACAACGCAGGACGATCTAAATTAACGTTTCCTACATCATTTCCACGTAACTGAAATACACGCTTTGATGTATAAATATACTCAAGTAGGAAAGATTGACAAGATAATGTTATACTTGCTTCCGGGAACACATGACTGTAAAGAAATGTCCTATAAAATCACCCACGGCTAGGTGGAGGGACCGTAATCATCATACGAGCATCTGTCCCAGTTGCGACGCCCGGGGCAGCATCGCCGGTAGTGAGACCATTGGCACGCATGTCATCCTTTACGACGTCAAGCCAGCACTTCCTGGGTCTTCTCCTCTTACCAGTACCCGGCGGCCGACATTGCCAGACATTTGTTTCCCACGTAGCTTGGTTGCCGCAAGACGTGACCATTACCAGCGATTTAGGGACCATAGAAATAATAAAAAACAGTAGAAATGGCTAGCGGAAATGCTTGTGTCGTCGCGATGAGCTTAAGGCACTTCGGACAAAGAGTTTTTTTTTATAAGAAGAAACCTTCTTATAAAATTTAAGCCATCAGCTTAAGAAAGTATTAGTCATACAATTGCAGTACAAGTAGTAGTCATAAAGTATAAAACTAAAGAAATATATACAGTGCAATTATTTATTATACTATACTATCTTCACACTGTATCCCTGACGGGGTAATCAGTAAGGACAGATCGCCAGGCCATGCGATTCATGCATGCTTCTTCCGATTCTCCAAGATTCATCAATCGCTTCGTACACCCACGTCTATTATTTTCAAGTATATTATATTAAAGCTAGAGATACAAATATTGTAAAAAAAATACCTTGCACGTATTAAATTGGTCCAAATGTGCTAATATAATAATTATACAGAGGACAAAGAGTGTTCTTTTGATCCCAACAGCAAAGTTTGTTTAATTACAGCGTTATCAAATAAAACTGAATTTAAAAAATCTAACAAAGCCATGGATAATCTTTAGTACGAGATTCCAGTACTAGTGAAGGTTTTAATCGTACTTGATTTTTGATGATGTTGCAGCGACACGTGGAAATAACCCCATGCCATTTCTCCTAATTTTGCGTTATCTATGGTAGAGACCGGTGCGGTTGCAATTTTTTGTGAACAATATGACGCAAATTGAAATAAAAGCTTCATCGCAAAAAATTTCACAAGTACATACAAACATGAAAATTAAATGTTTACTAAGCTCTGAACTGACTTTAACATGATCAAAAAAAAATTCTGACTATAAATGAATATTAATGTTTTTAATAAAATAAATAAATAAATATCCATCACGCCTTATCCCCGAAGGGGTGGCAGAGGCATATAATATGCCCACTTTTCACCGTGTGGATTCCTGTCCCACGTAATAGGTGGTGAGCCCATTGCCGTGTTGAAATAGACAGACGCAGGATGTGGCTACCTGCTGTTGAAATTTTTTAAGCTGCCTATAAGGCCTTCAACCAGGCTTAACGACTGCCATTTTACTGGCAACCGGGACCAACGGCTTAACGTGCCTTCCGAAGCACGGAAACGCTCGCAAATGTAAATGCCACAAAGTGGTCACCCATCCGACGACCAGCCATAGTGAAAGATGTGTACCTCAGTGATCGTTTACCGAACACTGAGACCGCGGGGCCACGAGCGCTTCTAAACTTTCGCGATTTTCACTCTGGACCGGATTACACCAGCTGAGGTCACGGGTGGTGTTCATTATAAGGTAGACTTTGTAGCTAATAATATACGTTGCAAATAATACTCGAAATATTATATTAATATAAATGAATATTATTTATATCAAACCATAACTCTCGTGACGCTCAAGAAGCATACCATAAATATTTTTTAAAATATAGCATTTTTTTTCAACTTGCAACTTATTATCTAAACTGCAACCATCAATGGCTGATTTACGCGCTCTTTCGCCCCGTTCCTTTGCCAAAACACGTGCGCGGGCGATACACAAAACAATTTCTGTTTTTCTATTACACTAGAACATCGCGCAGCCTTGGATAATGGTCAGTCAAATACTAAAATTATTATGTAATAAAACAGCTCGCAGTATATAACATTAGTATCGAAAGTGAGACTCAAAATATGCTAATGACAGATTAAAGGTCAGGAAGGAGGTCAATCCTGTTGTACCAATCTTATTATCTACTGTGAACATTTAAGACTGACAATGATCACCCGACTAGGTGTCGAAGAATTTCTCACCATCAAAAACAACCGGTAAGGTTCCTTTAAGGCTGGGTGCATTGTCAAGTTGTATGGCAATGCTTATTCTCTGAGCGAGAAAAAAGCCAGCTATGGTCACAAGAACCAGTTGATTTGCGATAGCGATAGCGAACGAGCACTTGGGGCCCCATTATCTACTTGAAACAGAACTCTCAAGTAACCTGGGACCCAGGTTTCTTGAGAGTTAACCCAGGCTGGGTTCAACTTTTATTTCCTCCTAACAAATGCCAAACTATTGTCTTTAATATATAACTAGGTGACCCCCACGGCTTCGCCTGTGGCATAATTCGAACTCCCGTCGCACCTATTTATTCCCGTCGCTTATAAATACTACAATAATGCATAAAAATTTGCCCGATTTGTCGACCTTTATGACTACTGCTCCGCTCTCCATGGTAGTAGCGTAATGATGTATAGCCTATAGCCTACCTCGATTAATGGGTTATCTAACAAAAAAAGATTTTTTCAATTCCGACCAGTAGTTCCTGAGATTAGCACGTTCAAACAAAATCTTCAGCTTTATAATATTAGTATTGTTAAGTTGGAATAGAAGCAGGTCGTGACGTTGATTTGAACTCCAATGATCTTACATACAGACATATAGTCACAGGGCGGGCCTACAACCCGTGACCGTTACCTAACCAGGGCAATACTTATTAAGCCACTGAGCTACCCGAACCGTACCGAATCAAGCTGTAATTCTTCACCATACTTGTAATCGACTTTCTAAACCTTAATGTTCAAATTTTTCTTTTCTTAAAATTTTTATGTTTTCTTTTCTTTTCACATCACCAAAACTTGCATCATTAAATTATTTACAATGATTTATGAATTTTCACTTGACACGTCGAAATTTATTTTTACACGACCATTTCCTTTGATCACTATCTTACCACAACGAGTGGCTTCCTGCTATCGTTTGTTATATGCGTGGAGAGTTTAAAATTTAATAAAATTGGTTATGTTTTCCGGCGTAAAGTTTTTTATGGGTGACAACATTTCTAAACGACCATTGATGACTTATTATTCAATATTTTATATTCCGTGGGTGATATTAATCAACGGTTTGAAAATAAAAACTCTCTTACCAACTTGGGTTGTATCCAAATAATAATATTTTTATGTCTCTCACAAAAGTAACTATTTAATATAAAATACTTAACACATTTGAAGTGTGAGTTAGCTATCCTGTAATATTTGTGAGAGCTGGAGACCGTACTAGGTACGGAACCTGTATGACAGATCTCCAGTCCCGCCATGTCATTTTACAAATTAAATGACTCGAATAATAAAGCAGTTGACATGTGAAGAACAAAAGCTGCAACTATGAAGGTATGTTACATAATGTACGTTATATTGTGTCTCTTATATTTTATTCCGAGTTTTCATTGGCATGTAGAGAAAGCTGTGACTTGAGTTTTACTCCTGTAAAAAAATGATGTGGTGTCGTGGGACACCAGGTAGGATAGGAACGAAGTTCGAACTTTCGAAAAAACTAATGTAGAAAAAAAGAAAAAAAAACACCCTCACCCTCACCCCT
The DNA here is from genome assembly GCA_948477245.1 of Thumatha senex. Lineage (NCBI taxonomy): Eukaryota > Metazoa > Arthropoda > Insecta > Lepidoptera > Erebidae > Thumatha > Thumatha senex. Next base: position 10,147,360 of record OX419750.1, on the reverse strand, counting down.
CACTCTCACCCTCACCCCACCCTCACTGAAAGAGGGAGAAAGAGAAAGGTATTATACACTACTCGCTTGTGTATACGACTTTCGCGCCTGCGCACGTCTCATTTAACGGTTTTATTCCACCCAATGTTTTCCACCCAATTTTTCTTACGGTTTTACTATCACATATTTTTCAGTTCGGTCGCGCAGCAAAATCCCTATCTCCTCCAAGCCTGCCGTAAGGAACTTCGTTCCAATAAATACAGCTGATTATGCCACAAAAAAAATATTTCTGGAATCTCCGAAGAAAATTAAAATTTATGGTGTAGATATTGCCCGTTGAACTATGAAATTTAGCAAGTTTTTTTACAAGCTGAAATTACTACAAACATAGGGATAATATGAATAAAGGATAATCTATATAATTTTATCATAAAAAAATATTCAAATAGTAATTGTTTATAATATCCTGTTTATAGTATCCAGAGTATGTGCTTATTTAGACAACATATCTCTTCGTCGTGTACTTTCACGTAGTATTGTTTCCTCACTATTTTCATACTTGTGAATTTCTTTGAAAAAAATAGTAAGCAACACCATATAGTATAAACAAGGCACGGTCAAGATACACAAACACCATGTTGCTTACACGACTCTTGCTGTCGAATACGAATCATTGTTTAGTTTGTATAGTTTAGAAATTGTTTAACATATTGTTACGCCGGCGGACTAGTGAACAACTTTAAACGTCATTTTCTGGGCCTTGGGAACGTTTTCAGCAGGCTGAAAAGCGGTTTCAGGCAGTTTCCGAGGAGGCTCTATCACATACCAAATTATCCGAATTTCACCCCAGTTGCCATTGTTTTCAGGCGCCTGAAACATGGTTTCAGTTCGTTTCAGGCCACCCCCTATCACATGACATCATAACCTAAAAACCTATTTTCAGGCGTTTTCAGGACCCCTTATGGGCCTTTGAAGCCCACTTCAGTATATAGCGTAATTTCATGAAAGAGTGACAAGGATAGTAGTATTAGAAAGAGAGAGCTACATTCAGAATATTCCAGAGCTATTAGACAGGGATAGCACTATTAAAAAGAGATAGCTACACTAAGAACATTCTAGAACTATGTGATAGAGATAGCACCAGAAGACAGCAATAGGTCGAGAACCTTCCGGCACATACTGAAGAAGCAACTAGTATCGTGTGTGGAACATTCTAGAGATGTACCCGATTGTAGGTACCGAACGAATTCTCCCGAATATTCCAGAACATTACTAGGCGTATATAAAGGGCTGAGCTCGCGGTTACAGGACAGTCTCCTTTGAGGAAGCGAACAGTGCGAATCAAAGTGAATCGAAGTGATCGAAGCTACATAGTGCGATACTGTTACAGTGAGATTATCTAAGCGAAGAGTTTGTGTTTAGTGGCGATTATTAATTGTGTTTCTATTGTTTTTATTTAGAGTAATTAAAGTGTTTCTTTTTAATTTGTGGTATTAGTGCAAATTCCTATTAGTACCCACCCTACGAACGTAAAAATATGTATCTACAAATTTGTCCTTGGTAGAGAAATCTATCTCGTACTTGGCTGGTTTTAATTCACATAATTTTTTTTTTATGTATCTACTGACATCAATTTTTTTATTGTTTCCAAAATTTATGTCTTGTTTGGCAAACATACCTAAATAATATGTTACATCGCTCACTGTGACAGTTTAAAAGTGGAAAATATAAGGGAAAATAAGACAATAAAAATAAATATTCGCACATGAAAACTTGTGAATACTGCTATTTAATTCAACCTTGGCAACATTTTAAGAAGCTTGTTCGATATTATACCGACATCTTTATTCTGACTTCCTAGTCAAAACATTAGTATGTTTAATATTTTCGTTGATCGTATCAATGGGCAAGTGACAATTTTTTAAATATGACTTGGAAATGAAAATTGATAGGAAAAAAATAAGAATCATTTATATTAGGGGTTAAAGTATGAAATTGCCGTTTTTTACTGAAAATCTAAATTGTTTATTCTTTAGTTTATAACAAATTTATTTTATCAAAATAGTTACCATTATTATCTATACATTGCTGCCATCTAATAGAAAGGTCATTTATGCCTTTGCGATAGAACTCTGAGGATCTCGAGTGCACAAAATGTGTGAAAGCATTTTGTATTGCCTCCTGGGAAGAAAACTTATTGTCACGTAGATAACTGTCCAAATCACAAAAAAAAATTGTTGTCCGTTGGAGCGAGGTCTGGCGAATACGGAGAATGACGAATGGTTTCTAACTGCAGTTCCTGAATGGTCAAAACGGTTTCTCGTGCTGTATGAGGTCTCGCGTTGTCATGGAGCAATAATGGTGAAGATCGGTTCATGAGTCGGGGCTGTTTTACTGCTAGTTTTGCCAACATTGTTCGGAGTTCGGCACAATAGACATCTTCCGTTATTGCTTGACCAGATCGGAGAAAACTAGATATAGTGAAACACCATGCTGAGACCGCCAAACAGTTACCATTACCTTTTTATTGGTACGTTTTGCTATAGGCCACTGTTGTGGCATTTGACCTGTGGTCAGCCATTGCATTTTTCTTTTACGGTTATCATAAAGAATCCACTTTTCATCACATGTCATAATTCGATCCAATATTCCTTCATTTCTGTACCGATTCAACAAGGCAACACGTGTTTCTTTCTGCAGATCAGTCAAATCATGAGGCACCCATTTTTCATATTTTTTTATGCCGCTAATTCCTGGGTAGTTTGACTAGGATCGGCTTCCACCATCTCTCTTAATTCATCGTTGACTGCCTCTGTGGCGCGGTGGGAGTGCATCCGACTGCTACGCAAGAGGTACGCAGGATAAAACTTTGTGTGATGAGCACGATGGTTTATTCTGTGTCTGGGCGTTATTTATCTATAATATGTATGTATTTAGAAATATATAAGTATGTTTATTAGTTATCTAGATCCCATAACACAAGCTAATATTAGCTTACTTTGGGCTAGATGACGCTGTGTGACAAGTGTCCCACAATTTTTATTTACTTATTTATTTTGTCGTTAATCACCTGTGTGGGCGGTCTCCCTCGTGGCTCGTTCTTAAAGTCGAAGTTTCCATCACGAAAGCGTTTTAACCAGAATCGCACGGTACGTTAATTAACAGACCCCCTCACCAAACGCAACATTAATATTGCGGGCTGTTTCTGCCGCGTTACTTCCGCGTCAGAACTCGTATTCAAAAATCACTCGAATTTTCCCATTATCCATCTTTCTTGTCTAAATTGAATAACAAAAACAAGTGAAAGTTGATATTTAAAAATTTCACATATTTTTAAAAAAGATCATCATAGAAACCATGTGAAAAAAGTTTCATTCGAAAACCTCAAACCATGAAGATTATGTCAATTCAAAAAACCTATTACAATAAAACAGCAATTTCATACTTTAACCCCTATTATTTCAGGCAAAATGTGAACAACCTTCATTTAACCTTTCAATGACATTACGGCAGTAACGCCTTTGTCCAAGAACGGAAACAAAGCCCAAAAGAGAGCTCAATGTCATATGTCATCATTTTTCTTGCCATTAATTTAAATATTTTAAATAATTTATAATTATTTATGTCATCCTAACGGAACTAACCGATTATATATATTATAGTCTATCCCAATAATCCAATTATTACTGTCATTAATGTACGTCAAAATGACGGACGCAATAAGTCCACCAAAGTCCTAATCATTAAAAATCTATATGTCACTGTCAGGCATAATTAATTGAATATTCTCGGCGTGTAAACAAACTGTAAAATAACAGTCTACATATAAATTTGTTAGTTGAAAGACACTGAAAAGAACATTTAAGTGTATTTTTTTATACATACGCGCCTTCTTTTGATAGTAGTAGGTACATAGTGTACTTTTAACTTTTTATTGTTTACGCCTTGAAGTTGAGTTTTTTTGAAGTGAAACCTTCTTTTAGCGCGGTGTGCATATTTTCAGATGAGATAAAATCTCTGGACCTGTGACACCGTTACGAGACGCAGCTATAGTGTGTGCATATATGGATGTACATATAGCAGACTGCGAAAGCGTCTAGATAAATAAATCTTATCTTAATAATATTATAAATGCGAAAGTTTGTGTGGATGTTTGTTACTCTTTCACGTAAAAACTACAGAATGAATTTTAATGAAACTTTACAATAATATAGCTTATACATCAAAATAACACATAGGCTACTTTTTATCCCGGGAACAATTCCTGTGGGAAACGGGAACGGGAAAACTTCTCTACGCGGGCGAAGGCGCGGGCATCAACTAGTTATTAATAAATTTTGTTTTCACTTCTGCCAGCACTCCCGGAGTACAACCCGTTTTTTTTTTATTACAGTAGGTTTTTCGTTAACGCGAGTAATCGTTTATGCGCTGTAAATGCCGCAGCCTTTTTTTTTATTTTTAACGTGTGGAAATCCCCTCGGATGTCATGCCGGACTCGAACCGGCTAAAACCACACAGTCCCCGCCTAACTGTCTATTGCCGGACGCCCCGGGTAACTCCTCGGAAAGATGTCCCAGAGCTCCCGGCAGAATTTGGCTACCCCTTTGGGTACTATCCCGCTTCTTGGGGCATGAGGCGTGCGTGACATTTTCATGTCATGCCGACGTCTTGGGCCTGCTTCTGTAAGGACGGCGAGCAGCCCACCCGCCGACCTCAGGCCCCCGGTCATGGAGGCCGGTAGTCTTGGGCGAAGACAAGTCTGCGGCGTTGTCGCCGCAGACTGCGGAACTCGGGCGGGAGAGTCCTCTCCCGCTGGAGACCATGGCTTGCACCATAGTTTCCAACGAGAGAATGTCTACGCCCAGACTCGCCACGAGGTCTTGGCGCTGCTGCGCCCACGCTGAGCACTCCACCAATGTGTGGAGCGCTGTGTCCTCGCTGCGTTCTACGCAGTGCTGGCACTCGGCTGTGGTCTCCCGGTGTATACGCCGGTGTATACAACCGGTAGGAGAGGTTGCCATGGCTTCTCTCCAACCACTCATCCATGACCGGTCTGACCGCCCCGATTGTGGCGTTTCCCCACCTTGGATGCTCAAGTCGCACCTTCCATGTCTCCATGAGTTCCTGTCGGAGCTGGGACCGCTGAGCCTATGGCCCTTCTCCCGCGCCTCCTTGCGCCATTTAAACAATGACGCAAGGGCTCTCGCTTCCAGGTCCCATGGAGGGGTCCCGGCAAGGAGACATGCCGCCTCGACGGAGATCGTGCGGTACCCTCTTATCTCCCTGACGGCCATCGCCTTTAGCGGGCTATGTAATATAGCCGCATTGCGGGCCGTCAGGGTCTCCGCCCATATGGGGGCCCCGTATAGGGCCATGCTTCGCACGATCCCGAGGTACAGTCTCCTGCAGGGAGCGTCAGGTCCCCTTATGTTGGGCAACAACCGCGATAACGCAGCTGTTGCCTTCCTCAGTTTTGGGACCAAACTTCGGAAATGATGTCCGAAGTTCCATCGGCTATCGAGTACAAGCCCCAGATACTTCATCGAGGGCTCGATGCCGATGCTAACGCCCCCAAATGCCGCAGCCTGATGCAGTAACAGCAGGTACGATGTTGTGGAACTCCTAATGTTGTGTAATGTTGTATGTGGGCCCCTGAAAGGCATGATAGAGCTTAGTGTTTTAATTTTTTTGAATTTTTTTTTCTTACTAATTTATCATTCCTGTTCCAAACAAAGAATTGTGGTGTATGTCATGAAATCTTGTTAGACTAAAGCAGTATAACTTCTAACGCGTTTACATAAGTACACACATACACACACACACTTTTTTTCTATTTAATATCTCAGTTCTGTAGAGTTCAGATATTTTATTAATTTGTAATACAGAGTTTTAGTATATATTTTACTAGATGACCCCCACAGCTTCGCCCGTGGAATATTTCGACCTCCCGTCGCACCTATTTAATCCCGTCGCACCTATTTAATCCCGTCGCTTATAAATTCTACAATGATGCATAAAAATTTGCCCGATTTGTCGACGAAACAAACGTTCAACCGAACAAACAAACAAACAAACAAACTCTTCAACTTTATAATATTAGTATAGATGTAGTTCAGTCAAAAATACGACATAATCGGCACCCATATTGTACAGGAGTCAAGGTCTCTGGACCCCAACCAATCCTATAAAAATAGGTTAGACGGCAGGCGCTTCCATCAATGCCAATGAATGAGGAACAATTGACGAAGAAGATATATTGTGCGAAAGTAGTAGTAGAAGGAGTCAGGGTAGGCCGAGACTTACATATGAAGACTACGTGAGCAGATTGCTTAAAAACGGAAAAGTCAAAAGTACTATACCCAGACGTGCATGTATGAAGCGATTAATGAATCTAAAGAAAGCGAAAGAAGTAGGTATGGGTCGGGAAGCCTGGCTACCCCATCAGGGTTACAGCGTGAAGATAGTTAAGTTAAGCTAATAATAAAAAGTTTTGAAAATGTGACATTACACGAAGTTTAGAGAAGTTATATTTAGCGTACGCCAGCGTCACCTAGACATTCAGTGTTGATAAATTTCGCTACATTGTATAATACAAATGATTGGACAGCTGTTGCCTACGTCGACATGCCCAGAAATACGTCATATTCAAAGAAGTTAATTTCGTGTTAGGTACATGATAATTTTTAGAGTTCCATATTTAAATAGTATGTGACGCTTCAAGTTGGTAGGTAGGTGATAGAAGATGGCCGATGGTTAAAGTTAGTTCATTGTCACCGGAATTTTGTAAAAGAATCTGTTTCATTGATAATTTTCCATTTCGACTGATTCTAATTATTGTACAGTGAGTGGTAGACAGTATGAATTTGTGAAAAATATAGTTTTATAGATTTAGTTAAATAAATGTAAAAGGGTTCCATAATGAACCCCCTTCCCCTATCCCCCGGATCCTGAAATTTTAAGTCCTAGACATGGAAAACAAGGTCTCGTTTTCGAAGATGCAATGGGGAAGAAAACGCAAAACTTACAATCGATATATGTCCGTTATTGCACTTGACCGAATACTTTGCCACTACACCGAATGTGGCAGAGTTGCCAAGAACATGGAACTTGTCAAAACGCTTCTTACCGATATTAATACAATTCTGTATTCATTATGACTGAATCTGTCATTGCTAGTTTTTTCTATTAAGGGCAAAATGTTACTTTCATACTGACCATAGGTTAAATTCCTGAAATGTCTGTTGAACGTTTTTCTAGTCAGTGTAAAATCGACGTTTTGGAGTAAATACTTCATCTGAGAAGCAGTGTTGGTTTTAAGTTTTTCAAGTCGTACGTGGTATTGATTTTGTGATTTATTTGAAAAGCACCGTAAATGATTTGCAGATATCACTACTTTAATTTAAACTAGCTCAGTGCGCCCGGCTTCCCCCGTGACATACTTCGAACCCTGTGGCACCCATTTAATCCCGTCGTTTATTAATTTCACAATGAAAATGTTCATACATGAACATTTTCCAAATTAGTTCATTACTTCTCCGCTCTCTAGTACGCATGGCCCTTGTCACAATCTCTGCTGGCTTGGCTTTCCCCTCTGGGGTTGGGAGGTCTGAGGGCGTCGCTCCCATAAAAGCCACCCGCCGAAACAAAAATGAAAAGAAGTAAAAGGAATGCTGCTAGGGATAGGGCGCCGCCGCAAAACGGCGCGCAGGAGCCCCGCCCGACTCCTGTGGCAAGTGGGCTAGGGCTGCCGTGTGTCGGGCCAGCACGGCTAAAGAAGTTAGCCCCAACCCGAATCCGCTTCGCATCTTGGAACATTGGCACGCTGACTGGGCGTGCGGTAGAGTTGGCCGAAGTACTCTCCAGGCGGAGGGTGGACGTGGCGTTCCTGCAGGAGACTCGGTGGAAGGGCAACAGAGCCCGGCCTTTGCAGAAAGGCTACAAGCTGTACTACACGGGTGCGCCTGGTGGGGAGAACGGGGTGGCCGTGGTGCTCTCCGAAGGGCTGCAGAGCGGCATCTTGGAGGTGAAACGCTGTAGCGACCGGCTTATGATCGTGAGGGTGCTTATCGATGGGATTATTACCCACCTGATAAGTGCCTACGCGCCACAGGCCGGTTGTAGCGACGCCGATAAGATGTCGTTTTGGGGCCAACTCGAGGGAGTGCTTCGGAGCATTCCGTTGTCACAGGGAATCGTTTTGGGCGGCGACCTAAACGGTCATGTGGGTGAGAGGTGTGAGGAGTTTGAACGTGTTCATGGTGGTTTTGGATACGGCACCCGCAACACTGAAGGAGAAACTATCCTCAGAACGTGTGCGGCTGCCGATCTGGCCATTGTGAACACGTATTTCAAAAAGAAATCCGAACATCTCATCACCTACAAGAGCGGGAGGCGTACAACTCAGATCGATTTCCTACTCACTAGGCGACACAGCATCGGCAAGGTGGCCAACTGCAAGGTCATACCCGGTGAGAGTCTTACTGCACAACACCGTCTCCTTGTCATGGACCTCTGCGTGAAGCCTAAAGGCAAACGCATCGAGCGGTGCCAGCGCCGCATCAGATGGTGGCTGCTTGATGAAACTAGGTCCCAGGAGTTCGTCTCAGCTGTCGGTGACAAGTGCACCGACACTGAAGGCGAACCAGTTCAAGATTACTGGGACAAAGTTCAGGCGGCCATCCTTGGAGCGGCGAAGGTGGTGCTCGGTGAGTCTAAGGGTGGACGCAAATGTGACAAGGAAACTTGGTGGTGGAACGACGCAGTCCTGAGGGAGACCAGGGAGAAGAAAGCCCTCTTTAAAAAGTGGCAAGCGACCGGATCTCCCGAAGACCGCGACGTGTACAGGGCTGCCAAGCGCGCCACAAAGAGAGCTGTAGCCAGAGCCAGACGAGACCACTTACAACCTTTGTATGATAAGCTGGAATCGTCTGAGGGGCAGAAGCTCATCTATAAGCTGGCGCGCTCCAGGGTCAAAGCGGCACAGGATATATCCAAGTGTCGCTGTGTAAAAGACCCTGAGGGCAACCTGTTAAGCGCAGACCTCGCGGTAAAGGAGAGATGGCGCTCGTACTTCCACGAGCTGCTTAATAAGCAGCATAAAGAGGTGCAGCCTCCGGACCTCCCTCCGAATCAGGGACTAGTGCCACCGGTAACGCCTGGAGAAGTCCTGACTGCGCTTCGCCGCATGAAGAATCGGAAAGCTGTCGGACCCGATGGAGTCCCCATCGAAGCCTGGAAGGCGATGGGTCCTCGCGGTGTGGGCATCTTAGTAAACCTTTTTAACCGCATACTCCTCAGCGGGCAGATCCCAAACCAATGGAGACTGAGTATTATTACTCCAGTCTTCAAAGGTAAGGGGTCAGTGCAGAAGTGCGGGAGCTACCGCGGTATTAAGGTGATGTCCCACACCATGAAGATCTTCGAGAGGATTATAGACTCTCGGATCCGGCAGGAGTGTACTCTCTCGGAGTGTCAATATGGGTTTCGCCCTGGTCATGGGACCACGGACCCTGTTTTTGCCCTGAGGGTTGTCGCAGACAAATACAGGTCGAAGAACACGCCTCTGCACTGTTTGTTTCTAGATATCCAGAAGGCCTTCGACTGTGTTCCTCGTGCGATGATCTGGTGGGCACTGCGGTCCAAAGGGGTTCCAGAGGTCTATATTGACACTATCCGGGACATGTACTGTGACTCCGACTCAATGGTTCGGACTGCTGTTGGCGACACGAAACCCTTCCCCATCACCGTCGGGGTACACCAGGGTTCTGTCCTTAGTCCGCTTCTGTTCAGTGTAATATTAGACGAATTGTCGGACAGCATCAGAAACCCGCATGAGCAGCCTGCATGGTTGCTCATGTATGCTGACGATATTGCGCTGGCAGACGCGGACAGGGGCAGATTGGTGCGACGTGTAAAGGCGTGGAAGGAGACGCTTGAGAACGGCGGTCTGAAACTAAATGTGGCGAAGACCGAGTACTTGGCACTAAACTCGACAGATCCCACATCCGTCCGCATAGGCGGTGATTTGGTCGAGCGCACGGACCAGGTTAAATACTTGGGATCTGTTTTTCACACGTCCAGTGACATCGATTGCGATGTCAAGTCACGCATTGCTGCCGCGTGGGCCAAATGGCGGGAGATGACCGGTGTCATTTGTGACCCTAAAATGCCGATCTGGTTGAAGGGACAGGTCTACAAAACCATTATTAGACCTGTCCTTTTACATGGCAGTGAGACGTGGCCGATATTGGAGCGACACAAGCAGGAGCTGCGTGTCACGGAAATGAAGATGCTGCGGTGGATGTGTGGAGTCACGCGGATGGACCGCGTGAGGAACTCTCGCATCCGCGGCAGCCTTCAAGTCCATGACATTGCAGACAAGTTGCAAGAGTGTCGCCTTCGTTGGTATGGTCACGTCTTGCGGCAACCGCCGGGCTACGTAGGTAACAAATGTCTGGCCATGTCAGCCCCGCCGGGTCCCGGTAAGAGGTGAAGACCCAAGAAGTGCTGGCTTGACGTCGTAAGGGATGACATGCGTGCCAATGGTCTCACCACAGGGGATGCCGACGACCGTGCGAAGTGGAGGAGAAAATGTAGGAAAGCGGACCCCGGGCGTCGCGAGACGCAACTGGGACAGACGCTCGGATGATGATGATATTATGAAAAACCGCATCAAAATATGTTGCTTAGTTTTAAAGATCTAAGCATACATAGGGACATACAGACAGGAAAACGACTTTGTTTTATAATATGTAATGTAGTGATCTTTTAATTTATGAGGTGACATTAGTAACTGAGCATTTATCGTCACTGAGGACTATATTTTCTGAATACTTTATTATAACGATGTACTAAATGAGAAGATTCCGAATTGCGATTTACTTTACACCCGAGTGGTCTTTAAACTCGGTCGAGTTGAATGTCGTGTCGTGTCGAAGGAGATTGGACCGAATTAAAAGATTCGATTCAGATTCGTTATTAATATTTTAATAACACAGCATGAAAATGCAATCGGTATTGCCACTACTTATTTTATTGTTCTTATTCATTTTTATTTCTGTTGGGGCCAAGAGATAATTCTTTTATGAATAAACTCTATGCGGCTGCAGACAGATTTCCGCTGTCGCTATGTTTAGTCTCTTCACTTTCGACAAATTTCCAACAGACTTCTGACCGACTACCCGTTCAATCTCTAAAGAATTTCTCTTTGCACCCTCGTAGTACCTACGCTGAAGGCTGAAAGTCTGTGAATGACGTTTGGCGTCTAAGTCGGCTGGAAGTCGGTTGAAAGTTACAGTCAAATCTGTAGTAAAAAGTGAATACAGAATAAAAATAAATAAAATAGATTGTACTCGGCTGTCAATCGTTAGTATTGGGCTGTAGGCGTATAAATACTACAATATGTCATCCTTGTTATTGTTTTCACTTGCATGAATTTATTTAGTGCTGCGTCAAAATCTATTTTATCTCTTTGTTTCCTTAAACGACACCCACGCACAAGCAGATATTAAAATCCCTATTTAAAAATCTATAAAAACATCTACTCTAGCTGTGTTTCCCGTAAAGAAAGTGTATAAACGCGGGTAAATAATAAGCATAATTCACACTCTATAAAACCCACGCTGTGATATATATAAAATAAACAATTTTAATTTCGTCTCCCGAACTCCATTAGTACGGTTCCGGACGTAGGCCGAACGTGTAGCGCACAAGGGCCAGCCACTTAAAAAGTATATTTAAAAAAGTTACAGTGTAGTTAACAATTTGCGCGGGAAATTTAATTTTGAGTTTTCTTTTGAGAATTTTTAGTGTCGGTGTTCTGTGTTTGTGTGCTGTGCTAGTGGTAAACTAAATAAAATAAGAATTTGGTACAATAATGTTTATTGGTATAACTTATATAGGTACTTATATAAAATGCAATATTTTTTTAGGAACATGTCTATCTACTGACTGATTGTTATTTTTTATAAGGTTTCTGGCATGAATAGGCTTTTATGCCATCACCATCAGACAACATGAAACATATCCTCTCTGACTACCCCGTCAGGGGTACAGCGTGAAGATAGTTACTTAGTTTTAACTAAAGCTAAGTAACTATCTTCAAAGTAAATTATATGAAAAGCAAAATTGTCTGATGGTAACTACTATCAGACAATTTTGCTTTTCATATAATTGGTAGAAACATAGCAGATAGGTAGATACTGAAATAATTTATTCTTAAATAAATCATAAGCAAAAAAAAACTCTCGAATGATTAATTTATTCATTATCAAGTTTGTGTATTGAAATTTTAATTAATTTTAGCCTCTTGTCAAGATGATCCCGTGCCAAATTTTTAAAATTCGTCGTTTTAAAGTTTGTATGGATGTTCGTTACTCATTCACGTAAAAACTACAGAATAGATTTTAATGAAACTTTACAATAATATAGCGTATACATCAGAATAACACATAGGCTACTTTTTTCCCAGGAACAATTCCCCGTGGGAAACAGGAACGGTAAAACTTCTCTACGCGGGCGGAGCCGCGGGCGTCAACTAGTTTAATATAATCCTACTATTATTATAAACGCGAAAGTTTGAAAGAATGGATGTTTGTTACTCTTTCACGCAAAATCTAATGAATGGATTTTAATGAAACTTTACAATAATATAGCTTAAACATCAGAATAACACATAGGCCACTTTATTTCCCGGGAACAAGTTCCTGTAGGAAGCGGGAACGGGAAAACTTCACCACGCGTGCGGAGCTGCGGGCGTCAACTAGTAAATTCATAAATACGTAACGAATACACGAATCGAAAACCTCTTTTTAATATCATTGCTTAAACGGGAAATATACTGTTAAAGTTTATACTGTTGATTGACAGCACTTTGTGAAACTTGCTACACATCTGAAATGAAAACACTTGTACTATTCCACATTATTTACTTTTTAACATGACTGGTTTTGCCTTATGGCATTTTAAACTTTATTGTTGTTTACGCTGGGAATGCGTTTACGCGCTATTATCCCTGCTGCGGGGGCAGCTTGAACGGTGTTCTGGATTCTTCAGATCTGGTGGACTCCCGGCCCTTTAAGGGCCGTCCTACCCACCTAAAGTACGCGGTGATCCGCCTTCTTTCCAACTGGATCGCAGAATAAATCTGAGGGCTATTTACAGTGACCCGGCTAAGGAAATGTCTTAATGTAAGGCTCTCCTCGGGGGCCAGATGTGCTGCCTCCATAATCTGCCGAAGGAATTTATCCTATGCTTGTGTCGAACCGCCCTCGAATAACAGAGATATTTTAACCATTGAAAGCAAACCGGTCAGTTTAAAAAGTATAATAGTATAATACTAGCTACAAGATTGTTAAAGTTTATATGGAGAAGTGCATAAAGCATTCTTTTATATAAAATGCATTACTTCAGAGACAGACTTAAAAACTAAGTGAATTATGATTGAAATTCGACCGATGGGCGACGACGTAAATATGCCAGGATCAATAAATTACAATGCCGTAGAATAAATTATGAATAATTTTATGCATCATTCATACAAAAGATTTTACTATATTGCAAGTAAATACCGTACACACTTCAATTTTAAAAATAAAGATGCGTGCACACATTCTGAAGCGTTATTTATTATAGGACAATAGCAAAAATAAGACAATGGTTTACGATGATGTTCACATAGTTAAATGTAGTAATTCTTTTACTTTAACAGAAGTTGAACTCCGTAATCGTCCAAATTATGTATACCTTTGCTGTAATTCCTGGTTTACAGGAGTCACAGTTATGGAAATTCGGGGGATTATTCCCAAAAGACCTATATGTATATTAATGTTTTTAAATACTTACTATGACGTTTTCCACTAAAAGTCTCTATCTGAGAATATTTAGCTTACCTTCTGTAAATATCTAGCCTTCGCCCCTGTAAGGCCAGTGCTTAAAGCCAAAAATATAACGACGACATTGACGGGTGAAATAACACAATAACAGGAAAATCCATGAAATAATACGTGCATGATGTGTGACCGCGATAGAAAATGAAAAATATATTGGCAGTTTATGTCAGATTTATAAGAAAACTTAGAGTACTGAAAGACATCCGAGGGGATTATAACACGTTAAAAAAAAATTAAGAGTACTGATTTTACAATCCCAAATGGGCGTCTGCGTCATCTGATCCGTTGGTCAGCAGGTGCATCAATATCATGTGAGGTCGCTTAGGTCCCAGAGATTCTGATAGGGGCCCGTACACCCTTCTTCTAGCAGGTAAAACCGCTAGACGTTCACTAGTCTTTAAATATCATTCAGGTGCGTTCACCTGTTGATACGAATTAATCTGACTTCCGGACTCCCGTACCAGCTACCTCTCTGGCCTCGAACTGTCCCATTTTTAGTGGAATAGTGGGACTGTTGGGATTTATGTGGCCAATGCTTGTGTATACACTGCTTTACAATAACAATGAAGACATTAATGTTTTCTGTTGAACAATATGAAACAGGTAGGCGAGCTGACGGAGTGTTTGTGTATGTTAACCTCGCAAAAATCTTGCATGATTTATGGTTTCATTATATGTGGGAAGTAACTGTTATAAATCATACAATTAGGTGATGTGCATTGTTATTTCATAGCTAAGATTTTAAGGGCTAAGAATGCTTTTCACATTATAAAGTTCTTTTAATTTAAAATAACTTGTTAATGTGAAAAGCATTCTTAGCCCTTTTGTTTATTTAGGTGATGTGCATTGTTATTTTATAGCTAAGATTTTAAGGGCTAAGAATGCTTTTTACATTAAAAAGTTCTTTTAATTTAAAAGAACTTTTTAATGTGAAAACTAGCTAGTACACTCCCGGACTCTTGAATCGAGCCACCTTACATTCCCGGGCCTAAAAGCCCAATACACCAAAAATATACAATATAACAAAAAAGGCAAAACAAGTTACTAAATAAACATTTCTTTTCATGTAAAACATGTCTTTATTTAAAAATCGATTAGATTTTTTTCCTTGAAAAAGCAAATATGGACTTGTTTCAACGTAACTCGACTTTTTTAATAAACTGTAGTTCAAATTTAGAACAGTGGCACTCTAAATGAATGATGAGTATACCAGCTCCAAAACTGCATCAAACCATTTTCCATCTACATACATCTTTTATAAGTTACAGTACTTCAAACCAAAAAAATCAAGGTGGCTCGATTTAGGTGTCCGGGAGTGTATTTCTTGAAACACACTCCCGTAAATAAAGTTGTAATTTAGTTAGTTACAACTTTATCCCCGAGGCATACTATGCGTCCACATTTCATCGTATGCATTTTGATCTCAAGTAGCAGGTGTGCCTATTGCTGTGTTGAATTGAGAGGCATGCGTAATGGCTACCTGGTGTTGAAATTGTTCAAACTTCAAGCTAACAATGCATAAGGCTTTCAACTTGACTTAATGACTGCCATGTTATTTGCAACCGAGACCAACGATAATGTGCCTTCGGAAGCACAGAAATGCTCGAAAATGAAAATGCCACAAAGCGGTCATACTTTTGAGCACCAGTCAAAGCGAAAGATGCTTATCGCAGTGATCGTTAACAGAACACTGAGTTTGCGGGGCTACGAGACCGCTTCTTGAGTCATCATCATCATGCGAGCGTCTGTTCCAGTTGCGTCTCACGACGCCCGGGGCCCGCTTTCCTACATTTTCTCCTCCCCCTCGCACGGCCGTCGGCATCTTCTGCAGTGAGGCCATTGGCACGCATGTCATCCCTTACGACGTCAAGCCAGCACTTCTATTGTCTTCCCCTCTTACCGGGAGCCGGTGGTGCTGTCATTGCTAGACATTTATTTCCCACGTAGATGAGAGCGCTTTTTGGGTATCATTTTGTTATACATACCTAAAAATGGATTTATTTATCCAATGTTTCCATCATCATTCATCATTTTATGAAATATTAAATATTAAATATTGTCGGACACTTTTCACACAGCGCCATCTAGCCCAAAGTAAGCTAATATTAGCTTGTGTTATGGGATCTAGTTAACTGATAAACATACTTATATATTTCTAAATACATACATATTATAGATAAATAACACCCAGACACAGAATAAACCATCGTGCTCATTACACAAAGTTTTATCCTGGGTGGGAATCGAACCCACGACCTCTTGCGTAGCAGTCGGATGCACTCCCACCGCGCCACAGAGGCAGTCAGCCAGAAATAGAAGATAAACCTGGAATAATAAAATGTATTTACATTAGTTACAAAATATCTCCGGACGCAGACGAGAAAAATACATATCATCTGTCAAATAAAATCCATTTTCAATCAAATATTTCATTTGATAACGATAAAACTGATTTATTTTTATTGACAAATTTTCATTTATAACATAGTTGTTTGAAAAACAAATGATATTATCATGCACATTAATTTGTAATACGTTGGTCAGAATAGCCTTTGATAAGATTAATCGACTGGCACCTTTTTTTCTTTAATTCCAATTTTTTTAACAAAACCAAAGTATTATGTACGAGACATTATTGTGTACCGGTTTATCTATTTATGACATTTGTACTTAATATTAGTAGGATTTATATGTGATGCAGATTCTTTAGACTTAAGAATAGACGCGGGTATGGCAAAGAATTCTACTAGTTAACTTTGTTGGCATATAAAATATTTGATGATATTTCAATTTAATGATATTTCTTTAAATATGTCTTTTCATTCAACAAATTTATTTTAGAGAATTAATTTATCAAATCATATTTGATAAATTAAGTCTCTAAGGATTGGGGTACTGTAATAACAACAAGAAACCCTTATAGTTACTTCATGGTTACCAGTCTGCGTCTGTTCATGAGTCTGTCCGAAGTCTAACTTACAGTACTACTAGTTACACCGACCAATTGAAGAAATTAGTCATAAAAAAATAGAAAATAAAAATTCACTTGTTTCCTGGCACTTTGGACGTATAAAGAAATTATAAGAAATACTATCACAGATAAGTTGACTATTTTTCGAGAGGAAATCCTCATGAATGCTATGCTGGATTCCTATCACACGTTTCCGCTCTATTTGCCTATGCCCGGGAGGTCAGGGTGGGCCTTTAGTAGAATAGTCCCAGTGAGAGAGCCGACAGACTTTGTCGGCTCCTGCGACCCTGTATCAGGGGGTTCACGTGTTATTTTGTCTCTCTGGGGGTTAGATTGTTGTCTCGCTGCTTTGGGGGGGTGCGGGTGTTATCCCACTTCCTCGAGGGGGTGAAGGGCGTACGTCGATATGGAACGGTGAGCAGCCCATCTGACGTCCTCAGGCACTCGTTCATGGATGCCGGTAGTCTTGGGAGATAAGTGGGCTTTATAAGTTAACAAAATTTCTACGGAACCCTGCTTTGCGCGTGGCTTAACACGCAACATTGGCGGTATTAAAATTATGTTTCCTGATCAAGATGTGTGTCAACTAATTAAATGATCAGTGTCAAACGGTTTTTCAAGGCTTTTCATATAGAATGATTTAGTACTAGTTTATAAGTAAGTGAATTTAGAAAGACAAATTCAAAAAGAAAAGATTAATGAGATGTGACGTGACGGCGGGATGCATCCGATTATGTTAAAATCGCTTTAAATTAAAAAATTACTCCGGGAGTGCCGACAGAAGTGAAAGCTAAATTTATTAATAATTTATTTATCTAGACGCGTTCGGTCTGCTATATGTACCTACATGCATATATGAACATTCAATAGCTGCGTCTCGTAACGGTGTCGCGAGTCCAGAGGTTTTATCTCCTCTAAAAATATGCGTACTAGGTTTGACCAGACCATTGGCAGTAACTGGCCACAAGTAATCAATTGCTCAATCTCTCATTTTTTTTTAAATTATGAATTTAATATGTTATGGCATCTCTTTATTGGTATCTATAATTTGAAGTCAATCATGGTTACCATAAGATACTAAAAGCCTGGATATATATATGTGAAATGTTGTTTTACAATTACAATTACGCAATTTCGATTTAACGACAGTTCTGGCAATAATTTTAAAAATGTTACGTTATTAAGATAAATAATCTATAATGTGTATGTATTTAGAAATATATAAGTATGTATATCAGTTATCTGGTTACCATAGTACAAGCTCAGCTTTGTTTGGAATCAGATGGCGTTGTGTGAGTTGTCCCAACGATATTTATTTATTATAGTTATACAATTATACGCAATTTCGGTTTAACGACAATTCTGGCAATGATTTTAAAAATAAACTACATTACTTATTAAAATTTAATGACAAACCATTAAAAAACCATAGGCTACAGGATGCCGTTTTACGACGATGTATATATCACAGATGCGTAATTGAAACATTGCCATTGAAATAGAGTAAAATTAAGCGTAGTAAAAAAAGACATACGAATTTTGATAGTGAACGATAATAGTATCAAGAATGTGGACGTCAAAATGGTCGCTCATAATTTATTAGTTTTTACAGCCCACAATAACAGTGTAGGTACTTACTGTGGGCTGAAATATTTGTTGGAAATTTAACAAGTAACTTTTCCGACTCATACCAATATATAGTTAAGGTGCAAGCCCCCCTCACTCTCTTTCCCAAGATTGACGGGGCCCAACCAACTACCTCACCTGCTAGCGATGTATGTGCTGAGGGCCAAGTATAGACTTGGCCCTCAGCACATACAGACAATTTATATTCTATTCTGACGCAATTGCATTAGTAATAATGCAATTGCGTCAGAATAGAATAGAAATTGTCACTCAATAGAGAGCCGACAGAAAAATTTACAGTTTTCGTAGTCCACTATTTTCAATTGCGCTCCAATAGAATTCTATCGGCCGGCCAGTAGAAATTTTTTAACGAGTGCCGCGCTTGTTGCCGCTCGTGAGATGCATTTTTGGTAGTGTGTATTAATATATTGACAGTTAAAAAAATATATTTTGTCTCTATTCTGCAGCTTGAGAAGTGTGATTGTGAAATATATAATAGTTTTAGTAGACTACCTAGTTTTGGTCTAATCACAATAGAACCGCTATAGAATAGAACTAGAACGGCTTTCTATTGGAAAATGATGGACGGCTCTCTGATTGCTGGACGAGTCAACGACGCAGGCACCCTTATAGATTCGGTGGTCAGACGGCATTTGCTTCTAGCAATGCCGAAAAAAACAAGTAACGCGCCCTTCACTATCCTAACGAAGTAATTAGACGACTTCTAAACCGAAACCAGTGGGCCGAGTCCACTATTGACAAGCCGTAGAATATAACCAGAATCGCTGTATTTAGCTGTCACAATGTTAGTAGACTATTAAAAATGCAACTGACTAGCGGCCACTGGCGCGGTACGTGTTAGTAGAATTATATCGGCCGACCGATAGAAGTCTATTGGAGAACGATTGTAATAGTGGACTACGAAAAACTGACAAAATTGTACCGGTGGCTTTCTATTGAGCGACAATTTCGATTCTAGTTCGACACGATTGAAATAGCAAACTCGGCCCCCAGTTTCAAAACCGCAAGTGGAAGAAACTTCAATATCGCCTATGCACGTATTCATGGTATCGTGAATCAAATGCCACAAACCTATATCTTATGGTACCAGAGATTTTGATGCGTACAGGCGGACGGACGAACATACTGAATCGTTATATAGGTCTTTTCAAAACTTAAGGGTTTAGAAGTCAAAAAAATCTCATCCCAACCCCGTAACCGCGTTGTGTGACTGCGTTGTTGCCTCATCACTTGATCGATATAACTACACTACGTTAGTGCACCATTTTGTATTTTATGAAAGTTTTTAGCCATTGCAAGTTTCTAGATAATCTAAACAGCCACTTATTTCTGTATTTTAGGCAAGTCACCAAAATTATTTAAATATCGTTGATATAAATAATATATATGTATAAATATCGTTGGGACAACTCACACAACGTCATCTGATTCCAAACTAAGCAGAGCTTGTACTACGGTAACCAGATAACTGATAATCATACTTATATATTTCTTAAAACATACATATTATACATTAATAAAACCCAGACACAGAATAAACCATCGTGCTCATCACAAAATGTTTTATCCTGGGTGGGAATCGAGCCCACGACCGCTTGCGTAGCAGTCGGATACACTCCCACCGCGCCACAGAGGCAGTCAAATTTATTTCATTTATCAATTTTATCACACAACAAACGTGACCTAAAAAAACTATATGCTTTTATTTTTAAAAACAAATCGCCTGTCACGAATACCTACTTGTTACCAATTAACACAGATCTACAAAACCAAATACTTTATCTACAAAGAGGACATCCCGCCTAGGTCAATGCTAACTAAATTAATAGATTTAATAAGATTATGAAGAATGAATGTGGAACGATTGACGAAGAATATATATTGTGCGAAAGTAGAGGGTAGAAGGAGTCAGGGTAGTCCGAGACTTACATAATGAAGACCACGTGAGCAGATTTCTTAAAAACGGAAAAGTCAAAAGTACTCGGATATCTAGACGTGCGTGTATGAAGCGATTGATGAATCTGCAAGAAGCGAAAGAAGTATACAAGGATCGTGAAGCCTGGCGATCTGTCCTCTCTGACTACCCCGTCAGGGAAGCAGCGTGAATAAGAATATCAAAATTTCGACCACCAACTAGTTAATCATAAAACATGCAATAAAATTAAACTAATTTAAGGCGACATAACCTTGCTTTGGTCGAAAGCCAATAAAAGTGATTTGTTGAAAAAATAATAACTTACGAAGCACTTAATATTTTCCTAATAGCTATCTGGTTAATAGTTTACGCTTGCGTCATATTTAAAAGCGTCCGGATTGTTATCAAATAGCTTTTTCCGTGCACTTAGATTACAGCAATATTTCAAAGTTGGTATCAAATAAATTTATGATAAGAATCTTTGTTGTGAAATGCGCTAAAATATATAAATCCCGGCAAGTCCTTTTATTTGATACCCATATTATAGGAAAATGTAAAATTTTGTCTAAAGTCTAACTAAAGATAAAAAGGGATAATTCATTAATCTATTTACATACCTAAGGTTTCATTTGTGCGTGGGTTGTACCTCGACTATTCAGTGTAATATATTTAGTCAAGAATGAATAACTCTATTGGAACTAGACATGATGGCTGTACTTTTGTTTTCATATCATCGAGTCATTCAAGCCCTAAAACTATACGCTCACATTTCACCGTATGTATTTTTGTTTATTTTTGAAGCCGCCCATAAAGCCTTCAACTTAGCTTAACGACTGCCTTGTTATTAGCAACCGGGACCAACGGCTTAACGTGCCTTCCGAACCACGGAAACGCTCGCAAATGTAAATTCCACAAAGTGATCACCCTTCAAAGACCACCTATAGCGAATGTTGCTTAACGCAGTGATCGTTAACAGAACACAGAGTCAGCGGGGCCACGAACGCTTGTTGTAAAAGCGAAAAACAAATCTTACCGAGATATGTTGTTCGGAAGAACCTTTGTTATATTAAAAAACAGTAACCTAATTGTCAATGACCCCGAATGTGGGCCAATCCTATTTTGGAATATGAATACGTGTGTTTCTTTTGATTCATATAGAAATACACACGGGCAATAATTTAAGCAAGTGAGTAAAATAACGTTCAATGTTTTCGCATTCCAGACTAAACACATTGTTTTAATAAACTTACACTTGTGTTATTATTCTGGAAACAAAGGCTGAAATATTTATACCGATATCGGAGACGCATTAATAATACAGACGTCGCGACCACCGAGCAAAGAATCAATGTAACTGGCGCCCTACTAGGGACATATTCTTCTATGTATTGTATTGTATTACAAAGCTAAAAAAGAGCTGAGTTTGTTTGGTAGAACGCGCTAATCTCAGAAACTACTGGTCGTATTTGAAAAATTCTTTTTGTGTTAGATAGCCCATTTATCGAGGAAGGTTATAGGCTATATATCATCACGCTACTACCCTGGAGGGCGGAGCAGTAATCATAAATGTCGACAAATCGGGGAATTTTTTATGCATTTTTGTAGAATTTATAAGCTACAGGATTAAATACATACGACGGGAGTTCGAAATATGTCATGAGCGAAGCCGGGGGAGTCTCCTAGTATTTCATACAAACTAAGCGTGTCCGGGGGAATCAACAATAACTAATACGATTCAACTAATTACTACAGACGGAGATTAGGTAACTAAACTTGACACGTGATATTAATATTGCTTTTGTCTCTATAAGAGCGCGAGCGAAGCAGCAACATCCGTTGCTCTATGGTTGCGACTCTCTTACAGAAGTACCTTACCTACTCTCTAAGGCTCTAAGCAAAGACGCGAAACCGTCAAGTCCACGCCCTGTCTGTTAAATGTTCTGCGTCGCGACGTTTTTATACATTTTGTATGAAACGGACGCGCAAGAGACGTGTCTGCGTCCTACGTCTGTTCTGTGTGTCCATAATAGCCATCGGCTTAACAAGTGTAAACATTTAGTAGCTACTATACGAGTGAAAACGAAAAAAAATAAACGAGAACCTTGGTTAGAGCGAGATGAATGATTTAGTACTGCAAAGAAAAAATACATAATTACATAGTTTAAAATATTAATATTGAAGTAAAGATCTTTACTAATATACAAAGCTGAAGAATTTGTTTGTTTGTTTGATTCAACGCCCTAATTCCAGGAACTACCTACTTCCTAACTTTTTAATTATAAGTTCGAACTGTAAAATTCTTTTGTGTTGGATAACTCATTTATCGAGGAACCGTGATGATATTTATGATTACTGCTCCGCTTTTGCTGTAGTACCGTGATGATATATGGGTATACTAGTTGACGCCCGCGGCTCGTCCCCGTTTCCCACAGGAACTTGTTCCTGGAATAAAAAGTAGACTATGTCTTATTCTGATGTGTAAGCTATAGTATTGTAAAGTTTCATCAAAATCCATTTAGTACATTTTGCGTGAAAGAGTAACAAACATGAAGCGCTCGTTGTCCCGCGGTTTCAGTGTTCTGTAAACGATCACTGAGTTACGCAACTTACACTATGGCTGGTCCTCGGATGGGTGACCACTTTGTGGCATTTATATTTGCGAGCGTTTCCGTGCTTCGGAAGGCACGTTAAGCCGTTGGTCCCGGTTGCCAGTAAAATGGTAGTCGTTAAGCCTGGTTGAAGGCCTTATGGGCGGCTTGAAAATTTCAACAGCAGGTAGCCACAACCTGCGTCTGTCTATTTTCAACACGGCAATGGGCTCACCACCTATTACGTGGGACAGGAATCCACACGGTGAAAAGTGGGCATATAATATGCCTCTGCCACCCCTTCGGGGAAAAGGCGTGATGGATATTTATTTTAGTAACAAACAACCCTTTCTAACTTTCGCGTTTATAACATTAGTGTAGATTTAGAGAATGCAGCTAAAATAAATATCATGAGTAACAGTACGAGTATCGTTCCTCAAAGTTTACCATTCTGTCTCACTATTTCTATTAAAAGCGTAACACGTAAGAATTATGAGATGCAGTCGACCGCCTTCATACCTAATACACATCGACTTTCCAAAAATATAGTCTCAATGACGTAACATTTCTATTTAAAAAATATAAACATTTGTGTGAGAATGTTTGAATGGTGTAAACACTTACAAAAACCAAGTTGACATTAATTATCTATTCTATATATAGTACTAGCTGACCCGCCTGGCTTCGCCCGTGACATAATTCGAACCCCGTTGCACCCATTTAATACAGTCGTTAGTTAATTTCACGATAATGTATGAACATTATCCAAATTACTTGATTACTTCTCTGCTCTCAACTCTCTCAAGTACTACGCCCGCGCCCGCACGGCCAGGTCGAATTAAATTTATTGTCATTTTCAAAGTGCATTTATTACTACTATATATTATGACTACTTACTATAATACAATTACACGTTTATACAATAAAACTAATATAACTTTAATCGAAATAATTATATTATACAATATTAATAAATATCAACTTAACTTAATATTAACATTAAATATAACCTTAAAAGTATGATACATAACTAAAATATATTATTAAAAGAGGTCCCTTTAGGCAAGGTTCCGAAGATACTGGCAGCGTTCCCCCTTTGAATAGCTAGACTAATTCTTTGTCCGAGGTAGCTGCCAGCTCTTCGGTCTCCTGTGATGTCGACTAACCTTTTCGCAATTTCCTTAAAAAGCCTTATAGCGCTAGGACCCCACGGACCAAAACTCTCGACACCGAATGGAACAAAATCATATTCGGAGCCAAGACCCCTGTATTTGAATGCTTTAGCTTTTTCAGCCGCTTCACAAGCCGCACCAGCTCTGTTGTTGGTTCCATGTACTAACTTTGAAAATGACAATCTTCCATACAACCGTTTATCCCTTATTTACGTCCTTAGGGGTAAAAATTCGCAAAACTCCTTCATAGGGGCACCTATGTGTTTAAAGGAACCCCAATGCGAAGTTTGGACTTCGTACTCGTAGCTCCATTAGCTCTATGGATTTCATGATTAATGAGTCAGGTAATACAAACCCTGTTTTACCTCCTTATAGGTAAACTTCTGCGAAACCGCGATGCACGTGCCTATTTATTTGTAACCAGTAACAGGTGTACGTAAATTCATGTTTCTAACTTTGAAAATCTTCACGCTGTATCCCTGACGGGGTAGTCAGAGAGGACAGATCGCCAGGCTTCGCGATCCATGCATACTTCTTTCGCTTCTTCGAGATTCATCAATCGCTTCATACACGCACGTCTGGGTATCCGAGTACTTTTGACCTTTCCGTTTTTGAGCAATCTGCTCACGTGGTCTTCATATGTAAGTCTCGGCCTTTCCTGACTCCTTCTACCCTCTACTTGAAAATGACAAACTTCCATACAACCGTTTATCGCTTATTTACTTCCTTAGAGGTAGAATTTCGAAAAATCCATTTTTAGGGGAAACCTAAGTGTTAAAAGGAACCCCCATGCGAAGTTTGGGCTTCGTAGCTTTGTTAGTTTTATAGGTTTCATGATCAATGAGTCAGTTATTACAACTGGATAGTAACTGGGGGTAAAACAGTACCCCCTCAAGGGTAGAATTTATCAAAATTCTTTAACACGTAATTTTTCATTTTTATACAGAAGCAGGTAAGTAAGAAATCCGGTGTTGCTATGTTTGAAAATAAAGAATTTTCTATATTAAATTTCAACCCTTGTTTACCCTCTTATAGGTAAAATTTTACAAAACCGCGATACACGTACCCATTTTTTTTGTAACTAAAGACAGGTGTACTTAAATTCATGTTTGTAACTTTGAAAATGGCGAAATTCCATACTACCGTTGATCGCTTATTTACTTCGCTCGGGGTAGAATTTCTCAAAATCCCTTCTTAGCGGAAACCTACGTATTAAAAAAAATCTCCATACGAAGTTTGAGCTTCATAGCTTTGGTAGTTTCAGAGATTTTGTGATCAATGAGTCAGTCAGTGATTTTGCCTTTTATCACTAATATAAACCAAAGTCGTTTTTCGCTGTCTGTCCCTATGTATGCTTAGATCTTTAAAACTACGCAACGAATTTCAATGCAGTTTTTAAAATAGATAGAGTGATTTTTATAGAAGGTTTTTATGTATATTTTGTTAGGTTTTTGTTTACATTAACTTAATTATAACGATATATGTTGGCGGTATCGGAAAAAATGAGCCGTCTGGGAGCTTTTAACGAAAACGCTGCCTAAACCCTTTGAGTAATGTATTGTGGAATTGTGTATCTAATATAGGTCTACAAAAAAGTCCGAGACGGTATATGTCTATCTCTTAAGGATACCGTACTATTTCCTTTTTAATACTTAAAAAAAACAGCAATAATAAAGCGTTAATTTAAAGGCTATTTACACAAAAACATTATTAATGCTTATCATTTTTAATATGTTAGTTGGCTTCAGCATTTTATGTAGATTATTTTGTCACTTTACACTTTGCAAATTAAATGAATATCTTAGGCGATATAGCAATATCAAAAAATGCGCAAATAAATTCTATAACAAGTACTTACGCACCTACACCTGTTTTAGAAGAATTTACTAAGACCTGTATTACCAGTAAGTTCAGTGTTCCCACGGGAACCTAAACTATGTCAGTAAACCACGCACAGCCTAAACATTAAACATGGAAACCTGAAATTTGGTGAATGTATACTTTAAGTTTTTGGATAAGCAATAAAAACGGGATTCACGATATTTCAGATAAAGCCACACACAGTCTAAACTATCAAACATAGGTGTATACCTGAAATTTGGTGAAAGTATTTTTTAAGTATCTATCTTGAATCAGCACTAAGAACGGAATACCCGGTATTTCCACGGGAACGGGAACTACGTGGGTAAAACCATACATACCCTGGAGGAGGATCCTACCATACACCCTCGATTCGTCAATCCTAACGCACAACCGTCAAGGATAACCTCCACTAATTGTAACGGAGGAATGACGAACCGAACTCCTCAAGGAAAGGGATGTAGGATAGGTAAAAGGAAACCTTACCCTCCAGGTTGTCAATTTTTTTTGCAATAGTCCGCTTTTCAAGGTGACACTCAGTCGACAAGTTTCTAAATCTAGGAAAATTTAGAAGGAACATAAAATCTATATTTCTATATTAAATTGAAATTTAGTTACAATTTTAAAAGCATATTAATTGCTTTTGAAAGTTGTCTTATGTTCGTTCTACCACACGGAATCCAATTGGGGAAGTATAAGAAATAGTTTACTAACATTTTATTGCCTTAGATCCGTGTATTTAGACACCATGATATCAACACCCGGATAAGAATATACCAATAAACATTATCAGCCCCTAAGACTCAGTGAAAAGAGTGAATGAACACTATTAAACGATGTGGTGTTAAATAGTGCTAGTGTTATTAAAAGTACTATAAAACTTAGACATTATGTCTGTGTGGTTAACTCTGATCAAAAGTTCGCACTGGGGTCTCGGATGCAACCAGAAATCCATATTTGTAAGTATGGCGTGTTGTACTTTACACTATAATAGCTTATGGTAATATTAATGTTTTAAATTAAACTAGCCATTCGTATCGTCCAATAACAAAAACAACATCTTCGAACCCCACTTAACAAAAAGCCCTGGATCTTACGCGGGAAAGTTGACAAGTATAGACGCGACGCTTGCTGTATATTATTTTCTTGTGCATTTATCTTATTTTATGTGCGGGATTGGTAGTTTTTTTGGTCATAAAAGTTGTGTTAACGTGCTACAGTGAAAGACAATGATATATATATATATGCAGTGAAATGCTATTTTCTATTTTGCCGCGTAAAATCTACTGAAAACCTCAGTATGACTACTACCATTATACTGGGGTGAGACTGACCTTTACTTTAGACTAGATTTGACTAAGACGTAGAGGACTGGGACATTGTAAATAATAAGAACGAAGATTAAAAAAATATTAATTAACATATGGCTAAAAGGTCTTAGTAACCAGGCCATAAAATAATGACAAAAAAATCGAAACCGGGACATTACAGTCCACATTCCCAAAAAAATTACCATGAAACAAATGTCACCGATGCGCTCAGTGCATTATCGAGGTGAAACCAGAATCGTATCTAGACTAGGCTTGGGATTAAAAATTACGGTCTAAATACGTGGGAATTAGACCGTAATTTTTAATCCTAAGCCTAGTCTAAACCACTACTAAATTAACACCAACTGAAATATTTCGGTGACATTTGTTTAAGCAATAAACAGGTTATCAACCCGTAGTCGATGGAGGCGGCGAATTTGGAGGACGCAATTCAATATAATAAACGTATGATATGACGGTTAACAAATACGTAGAATACCTACTTTTTGAAGACTAAATCCATATGGAATTTTAATAGATGATGTGTATATAAAAATATAAAGTAACGGGAAGTGTGGAGTACCGACTCCAAAATGTACTTATTATTGGTGTTGTATGGATTAAACGGTGGATTGTAAACCAGTGTTGGGAGGTGCTATGCTCTGCTGTACACATTCTCAACAATCGCTAAATTCCTTTTGCCAAAAATAAGAGTACATAATTGTACGATGTTGAATTAATTGTAATATATTTTTGAAAAAGGCAATAACTAGATTATTATTTTATCCGTGGGTAGAAATCTCACAATGGATACCGCAAACTAGCTGCTTGTAACAGCTGCTACCATCGATTTTGCAAATGTATCGATATTGCATCGAAATTTCGCGTCCGGACGTAGCATCAAAGTCTAGGGTTTTTTATGCATTTAGCGACTAGTGTTTTTAAGTGTAGAGTGTGGAGCGTTCGATCGCTGCATTCGCCCGAATAGACTAAAGTAATCATAATACCGCCAAGTTTACATCAAACTGTAGGCGAAATTCATATATGCGGCCTGACAGTTACCTGTCTTTCATCCATAGTTGACGTCCTCTGACGCGCTTGGTTGTAAGAAAAATACAGAAAAAGGCGTCTCTAGAAAAAAGCGAGTGACATTGTTTCCTTGCTTTGTGTTCCCTCTACCAGGGGGGTGTCACTACGCAGTTTAGGTATATTCGGGCAGCGCACCGCTCGGAGCGGGTAATGGCAGTGGGCTGCCCTCGCACCGCACGACAATCGCGCTGTAAATAAATCAAGTATGTACAAAAATTTCTCAAGTGACAACCCTGCGCGGACTTCGCAGCTCGGTCATAAAACCGAGGCGCGCAAAGAAAACTAAACGTTCGCGCGAAGTTATAAGTTTCATTTTTACTTGCAAGCTGCGAGTCTAGGTATGTTTTCATACCTAAAACTGACTTTTGTTAGGTAGTGAAACTTCTGTACGTCCAAAGATTTTCACAGTACGATTGATAATGAATGTTTTTTTTTTGTCCTCAGCTTCAAGTGAGGAACTCTCGCACAGAATCCACGGAAGATGACAAACGCAGCGACGATAGCCGCCCCCTCAGTCACGCTTCTGACTTCAGCAGGGATAACATTCGTAAGTACTTGTAAAAAACCACAAAAAAAAAATATGATCGGGTTTTTTTAATGTGTGGAAATCCCCTTAGACGTCATGCCGGACTCGAACCGGCTAAAACCACACGGTCCCTGCCTAAATGTCTATGGCCGGACGCCCCGGGTAACTCCTCGGAAGATATCCCCAGTGCTTCCGGCAGACTATGACTACCACCGCGGCCTCACCCAGGGTTTGGGTGTTATCTCGCTTCTTGGGGGGTTTGTTCGGGTACTATCCCGCTTCTTGGGGCATGAGGCGTGCGTGAAACTTTGACCGCTAATGTATGTTTCGGAGTTTGGGTGTTTTCTATGTATAATGTGTATGTCAATGTGTCTTCTATATTTCTAAATACATACATGTTATACATATTAGTATATTTTTCTCTTATTTATGTTCCTATTGTATATAGCATGTTAAGGTATGTTGGCGATTCAAAAAGTAAATAAAATCAACAATTAATGTGAAAGTTTGAGAAGATGTTCAGATGTTTGTTACATACTGCATGCCTAGATGAACGATGGACGCGCGCGCATCAATGCGGTTGAAAAAGGTCAAGGTCAAAGGAGCTATCACCGGCCCATCCCCATTCCCTGTGATTTTCACGAGTTGCATTGTACTATAATTCATTCAGTACATCAAAACTAAGCTAAATTAAAAAAAATATTTATTTATTTTTTAATTAAAAAAATCATTTTTTTTAAAGAAAAGTCATAAAGCATTTGTTTATTATGTTAGCTACATAGTCTTAGCAGGTTGCTAGTGTTTTACAAATGACTGTGTATATTTTGAATAGAAGCATTTGTACTATTCCACATTATTTACTGTTCTCTCTGTGTGTAGTAATTCCACCAAGTGCGATCAATCAACAGTATAAATAGTATGTTGTCTATACATTTAAAGAAGATTTTGTTTGTTTGTTTCAGTATCTCTCACGAACGCACCCAGACGCAGCCGGAGAGGCGTGGCCCCCTACAGCGAATCCCAAAGGCCTCTTACGCGATACCTTCCTGTCGATAGGGACGACTTTGATCTGCGAAGGCACGTCGAATCCGCAGGCAAGTTTTTGTCTAAGTTATTTGAATCAATTATTAAGAACAGTCATAACTTCCATCAAGAGACTTAGATCAGCCTTTTGTATATAAGAAATTGCATATAGCGAAAAGGCCACCCATTGTATATTTCAAAAACTAATTGTATTTCTTCATTAAATGTTTATATTATTCCATTTCATTCAATTATTTAGGACTAGGTGACCCCCTGGCTTCGCCCGTGATATACTTCTAACTCCCGTCGCACCTATTTAATCTCTTCACTTATAAGTAGTACTTGTAAGTAGTCATAAATGTCGACAAATCGGGCATATTTCTATGCATTATTGTAGAATTTATAAGCGATGGGATTAAATAGGTGCGGCAGGAGTTCGAACTATGCCACGGGCGAAGCCGTGGGCGTCATCTAGTATTAGTAGAGATTGTACGTTCTCCTTACCAAAGAGGTTATAATAACAAACTTGTTCCTGTCAGGTCACCAAGTGGAGGTGTGTCCCTACGTGTCGGTGACACCGAGCTCGTGTCGAGGGTATCTGCACAAACTTGGTGCCAAGTTCCACACGTGGTCCAAAAGGTAAGTATTTACATATAGCAGGGGAATTTTCACAAGGAATTTGATACCGGCACTAATAGTACACTAATAGTTCTTTACCCATACATAACAGATTTGACCGTCAATCAGTCTGGTAGTGGTGGAACTAAAAGTTATAATGCCAATTATGCTAGACCTCCAAATTGTTTAAACGCCCATACAACTCAAAGGTCTATTATATTAGTATAAAAACTATGTATTTCCCTTTATTTGTGCTGTAATATTTAAAGCCACATTTCGTGATTCCAGGTCAAATGGAATTTTCATTTAGCTTTTTGACCCAAAACCTAATAATAAATAATAATAATCTTTATTGGGCATCAATATAAGCTGTTCACTAGTTATTGATTGTATGTGCGTGCATGTGAGTGTGTGTGTTTGTGTGTGTGTGTGTGTGTGTGTGTGTGTGTGTGTGTGTGTGTGTGTGTGTGTGTGTGTGTGTGTGTGTGTGGTCATCATAATCCAATTGCAGCAGAAAACCCCGAACAGCCTCTCTGGCATTAAACAGATTTAGACCAAAAATCGGCCAGTTGATTTTGTTATAAAGGGATGGCGCTAAATACGTTGATAACCTTTTTATGAAAGAAGTACGCGGCGGTGGGATACTACAGATTTTGTTTTTCCGACGTTTAGTTATTGTGTGGAACGGAGTTCTGGAGTGTTGCATTAGAACTGTATGTAAAATAAACATTTGTCGAACATTCAGAACTTTGCAGACTTGGTAGAGCTGGGTGGTTGGGAATAAAATTGGTTTAGATGTGGCTACCTTAAGTATAGCTCGGTGGGCGATTTCTACAGGCTTTAGCACGGTTTTTGCAGCTCCACCCCAGCTCGAAACACAATAACTAACTAGAGAGAGGCACATCGCCGAATACACACAGTGGATTATAGTTGCATTTGCTACGTGTCGCAAGGTTTTAAACATAAAAATTAATTTTCGAATACGAACTTGCGGGCCATGGTGTGTTCCCTAAAATTTAAGTTTCTATCCACTATTATACCAAGATATTTAGTAGAAGTCACTGTATTCAAAGATGGACACTGACAATTTGAGCGAGTCATAGGAGGACAGGAATGAGCCTTTATGCATAAGAGGTTTATTGGTTGGGATATTGAAGTAATGGAGAAAGTACTAAAATTAGTTTTAGTGGTATTTAGGGTAAGAGTGTGAGAAGAAAGCCAGGTCAGTATCGAGTCGAACCCATGCTGTGAGGTCAATTCTAACTCCGGCCAAGAGTCACCACTAAAGGTGACTGCAGTATCATCGCCATAGGATATAATCTGGGCTTTTGATATATTTAAATTACACAGATCATTAATGAATATCAGAAATAATGTTGGCCCCAGAATACTACCCCGTGGAACGCCGTACTGAATAGGCAGCACATCGCTCACGTGATTTTCAATTCTCACACACTGAGTACGGTCAGTAGCTTTTAAATAAGTCGAGCGATAACCTCTGACACCGACACGCTCCAGCTTAGTTAAGAGGGTGAAAGTGGGAACAGTGTCGAACGCCTTCGCAAGATCCAAGAATATGGTCAAAACCTTCTTCCTGTTATCCAAATTTTCTGCTATGTGACTTATTAATTTTTGTACTGCATCATCTGTTGATCTGTTAACCTCTGACACCGACACGCTCCAGCTTAGTTATGAGGGTGGAAGTGGGAACAGTGTCGAAGGCCTTCGCAAGATCCAAGAATATGGTCAAAACCTTCTTCCTGTTATCCAAATTTTCTGCTATGTGACTTATTAATTTTTGTACTGCATCATCTGTTGATCTGTTAACCTCTGACACCGACACGCTCCAGCTTAGTTAAGAGGGTGGAAGTGGGAACAGTGTCGAAGGCCTTCACAAGATCCAAGAATATCGTCAAAACCTTCTTCCTGTTATCCAAATTTTCTGCTATGTGACTTATTAATTTTTGTACTGCATCATCTGTTGATATGTTCTTACGAAAACCGAACTGATTAGGTGATAATATTTTATAATGTTCAAGAAAACTAATCAATCGCTTGTTTATTAAACGTTCTAGCACTTTTGATAGAGTACTAAGAATAGCAATAGGGCGAAAGTCATTCACTGAATGTCTTCTTCCACCCTCGAAAATAGGCTGTACAATTGCCTTTTTAAGAGAAGTTGGAAAAGTAGCCGTTGCAAAGCAAAGATTGAATATGTGGCTTAGTATAGGTGCTAGTAATCGTGAGTAACGCTTTAGAAATACAGGTGAAACACCATCCCATCCTGTAGCCGCATTTGTTCTCAATGACTTTATGGTTAATAAAATCTCGTCAAGGTCTGTATCCTCCAAAACAAAGGAGTTCTTAAACCGGTCACTGTAACAAGGTTGCGAGTAAGAAGATGCATTGTTGATTAAGTTATTCGCCAGATTTGTCCGTATGTTTACGAAAAACTCATTTACTTCATTGCAAGACTGTTTCGGAGAGGCTGACAGTCCCAAAAGCTGACTGGAAGAATCGTGAGTTTTATTAGTGTAAGTGATATTTTTTATGGTATTCCAAAGTTCTTTTGGGTTATGAAGAGCCTTATTTAGTTCCCTTGAGTCATATTGCCTTTTTACTTTTTTTATAATTGTTGTACAAAATTTCCTGTATCTTTTATAGGTAATTGACAATGTAATATTATCTGGTGATAATTTCATTTTTTTATGCAGTGTGTCACGGTTACGAATGCAGCGGAGCAAGCCCGGTGTTATCCACGGTTTGAGAAGATTTTTCTTGGCTGATATTTTTTGTGTTGTCGTACATTCATCAATTGCCGCCTTCAGCATCGTGGTAACATGCTCCATAGCTGCATTGGGATCCGATATACGCATAACAGACTCATAGTCCAGGTTTTCAATTACAAGGTCAAGGAAACCTGTGGTAATTAATTCTAGATTAACCAGAAGTACCTTCCGATTGACCTAGAATTGACAATTTTTGTTAAAAGCGTGTAAAACTTAAAATAAAAGAGTTGAAAAACCCTATACATTCTATAGTTTATACCAATTAACCCTAAACCTTCAGTTGTAGGGGCGCTTATACAATTTGGAGGTCTAGTTTAATTGGCATGTTATAACTACCACTACCTGCCTGACTGACCGACTCTCAAATCTGTTATGTATTGGTAAAGAACTATTAGTGTTTTGAATATCAGCCGGTATCGAATTCCTTGTGAAAATTAACGTTACCTCCCCTACTAATACTGTCATGAATATTTTCCCTTAAAGCTTAGCCTTCCCTAGACGGTGGCGTGGCGTAATGACTACAAGTACGCCCTTCGCCCCCTCAAAGAAGTAGGACAGCACTCGAATCCTCCCCAAAGAAGCGGAATAACACTTGACCCTCCGAAGATGAGGCGACGTTAGCGAATAAAGTCTAGAATAGAATATTATTTTTTTGCAGAAACATTGTATGGACAGATGTGACAAAATATATAAGTATTCACATGTTTCGTCGGTATATATTCCGACAAGCCTGTCAGCTGTGACAAGGTCTTTCGGGAGCCCTGGGACTATCCTTTTAAAGGCTCACCCGGGGTGCCTGGCCATTAGCAAATGGAACGGCACATTGTAGTTTTAGTCTCTTTCGTTCGGCAATGCAGCCAGCGCAAAACAAAGGGTCACCCTTATTTTAATTCATGATTATTATATTCAGCATTATAAAATAAACTATTATTGTGCCTGTATATCTATATCAGTGGCGTAATTATAAACTAACTAACTTACGGGGTAGTCAGAGAGGACAGATAGCCAGTCTTCGCGGTCTATGCATACTTCTTCCGCTTCTTGCAGATTCATCAATCGCTTCATACATGTACGTCTGGGTATCCGAGTACTTTTGACTTTACCGTTTTTAGCAATCTGCTCACGTGGTCTTCGTATGTAAGTCTCGGCCTACCCTGACTCCTTCTACCCTCTATATTCGCACAATATAAATTCTTCGTCAATCGTTCCTCACCCATTCGTTGGACGTGTCCAAACCAACGGAGCACGCCCTTTTCCAGCTTAACGCCGACACTTTCATTCAAACCTGCCATATTCGTTACGAATTCGGTTGGCCAAAGTTACACCGCACAATTTTCGAAGTGATCACATGTCCACAGCATTCAATTTACTCTCATGCATCTGCTAACATTCCCAGGTTACACTACCGTAAAGCAACGTTGGCACTAGCACTGCGTTATGAATCGCAAGTAGAGCTTCTTTTACGATGCTTTGTCGCTTTACTAATTGGGACAATAAATCGTTAATAATTGTTTATACCTATTAAATAATCTGTTTGTGATTTAATTATTAATTACAGAGACACCCCTAACACTTTAGTGGTCAGTAGGTAGATACATTTAGTTTTAGGCCTAACTGCCTTAATGCTTTAGCGCATATATATGTCGCCGTCATGGTTGAATCTGCTATTTGATTGAATGACTAGCGCGTTCATCGAATGACGACACTCAATTGAATGACTAGGCCCCGAACACGCTTTTTCTAGTCATTCAATTAATGTCGTCATTCAATGAACGCGCTAGTCATTCAATCAAATAACAGATTCAACCAGATGACTGCGATATATTTACTGTGCCATGAGACCGTAAGGCGCTCGCTATAATCCAAATTCAGATATGAGACTCCCAGATCCTATCATTGAATATACCGACCAATTCTCACCCATTATAACATATTGTTCCAGGTGGTTCGTTTTCGATAGAGAAACGAAAACGTTTGTCTACTATTGGGACAAAAGTGAAAAGAAACCCAGAGGAGGGGCATACTTCCAAGTAAGTATAACAGTACATACATATAAACATACACACTTTTTTACGTATGTTAATGAAAAATGTTATATCTATATATAATATAATAGAAGCGCTCGTGGCCCCGCGGTCTCAGTGTTCTGTAAACGATCACTAAGTTACGCAACTTTCACTATGGCTAGTACTCGGATGGGTGACCACTTTGTGGCATTTACATTTGCGAGCGTTTCCGTGCTTCGAAAGGCACGTTATGCCGTTGGTCCCGGTTGCCAGTAAAATGGTAGTCGTTAAGCCTGGTTGAGGGCCTTATGGGCGGCTTAAAAATTTCAACAGCAGGTAGCCACAACCTGCGTCTGTCTATTTCAACACGGTAATGGGCTCACCACCTATTACGTGGAACAGGAATCCACACGGTGAAAAGTGGGCATATAATAAGCCTCTGCCACCCCTTCGGGGATAAGGCGTGATGGATATATATAATATATAAAAGTAAGTCGTGTTAGTTACACTTTTTATAACTCAACAACGGCTGTACCGATTTGGCTGAAAATTAGTGGGGAGGTAACTTAGAGCCAGACAGGATAGGCTAGGTATCTGACATCACTAAAATTCATTTTATGTGATAAAATTCAACTAAAAAATTAATAAACTCTTCCTAATATCTTGTTCGATGGCGTTCCACTGCAAATATGTGAAAACTTGAAGGATTTACCAGTAGGCATTTTGATTGATAGTACGCTATCCTGGTGTGCACAATTGTGTGAAGTTAGAAGAAAAATGTTTGCTACTACAGGTGCCTTGCGTAGATTGCACTTCCAGAATCTCTCCTCCTGCCTCTACTCGATTATGCTGATGTTACATATCTCGATGTCACTGAGGAGCAACTCGATAAACTTGAGCGCCTCCAAAATTTCTGCATTAGATTTATATTTGGATTACGCAAATATGATCACGTATTCAGATACGTGTTAATACCGCAACAAATTCAAGTGGCTCCCGATTTGTCTTCGTCGGAATACTCATATTCTCTCATTGCTTTACAGCATCCTCTTCATTCTAGCTTCTCCCCTTTATTTAAAAGAACGTTTATGTTCCTCAATGACACACATTTAAGAACTCTGAGGTCATCAGAATCTTTGGAATTAGCAGTACCTAGGCATTCGACAACTTTTTATGACAAGTCATTTACTGTGCAAGCTATAAGGCTGTGGAATGAATTGCCTTTAACGATAAGACGAGCAAAATCATTGAACATTTTTAAGAAAATGGTGAAAGAGCACTATTTGTCATCATTATTCAACCATTCTATAGTTCATTATTATAGATATGTTTATTGTATGTATATATATTATTTATAAAAAACTAAACTAAACTATCTTCACGCTGTATCCCTGACGGGGTAGTCAGAGAGGACAAATCGCCAGGCTTCGCGATCCATGCATACTTCTTACCACGTGAGCAGATTGCTCAAAAACGGAAAGGTCAAAAGTACTCGGATACCCAGACGTGCGTGTATGAAGCGATTGATGAATCTCGAAGAAGCGAAAGAAGTATATTATTTATGAATATATAAATCTATATATGTAAATTAGTGTATGTATGTTTGTATGTTTATCTATATGTGTATATATATTTTCTGCATAGTAGTTCATACTGTTATTGTTTTAATTTAAGACTATAATATTTGTTAGTAATTGTACTATCTTCTTATAACAATAATATTATAAACTTATTCTTTAACATTTATCTCCATCCAAAGGTTGCCTGTAAGAAATTGCACTTAGCGATAAAGCCGCCCATTGTACATTTCAAAACCTGTATTCCATATACTTCTAAATATTAATAATTGGTGTACAATAAAGAATATATCTATTCTATTCTATTCTATTCTATTCTAAAAGTGAAAAATGTACATAGACAGTTCAATCACTAAGTTAGTCGGCATCTAAATACATGTTTTGTTGAATTTTATCGCATAAAAGGAATTTTAATGATGTCAGATACAAATTTAGTGCTGTTTATGATGTCACAAAGTTTAGTTCGACGTAATAACAGAATAGCATTTGGCAATCTCTTAATAAAAATAAGAAAATATAAGAGAAATTTAGTATAGTGGTTTCAACAACAGAATTAGCACCATTGTCGCCAAAGTGTACGAAGGTTATTTAAATTAACAAACAAATTCATGCTTATAATATTAGTATGTAAGTAGATTTTAACAATAATAATTTATTTGTTAACAGGTTATAGAAGAAGTATACTTAGATCACGGTAACACGTCTAAATCCCCAAATCCGCAGACCACATTCATCGTGAAGACCCGACAACGTCGATACTACCTCATGGCGCCCTCTGGTGAAGCCGCCAGAATCTGGATCGACGTAATCTTCACGGGGGCGCAGGGATATACGGAATACCTTGAATGAATTCCTTTCTGACATAACAGGCGAAGTTATAATAAGAGGGATG
Source organism: Thumatha senex (assembly GCA_948477245.1). Classification (NCBI taxonomy): domain Eukaryota; kingdom Metazoa; phylum Arthropoda; class Insecta; order Lepidoptera; family Erebidae; genus Thumatha; species Thumatha senex. Next base: position 10,109,509 of record OX419750.1, on the reverse strand, counting down.
AATGTAACACAAAAATTGAATAAAACTTTGGGGTAACTTTGACCTTTAAGACATCTTTACCCTGCTATTATAAAATTACGAAACCATTTTAGACTGTAAATGGCAATTTCCGCATTTATTATAATAATGGGTAATAGATTATGGGTTTAAGTTACCCTTTCTTTTAATATCATATCCCTCTTTGTACATTGATACTTGTACTACACACCAAAGGTCAAGGAAGATGCGACCTCGATGTGGGTCAAATGTGCCAAACTGAGCAGCTATGTAAGAAACTGTGAGAACATACTATTTATATTTATTTTATTGTTTATCCAGATTTTGCTATTCATATATAAAACAATATTTTTTTTAATTTAACAAAATATATCTTAGTTTGTGATACCAATAATTTCAACAAGAATTGCAATGAACTGCATAGAACATAGTATAGCATACAAGTCCCGTCCATAAAACTATTTTTCACAGCCAAAAGTCACAAATAAAATGATACTTATTGTAATAATATTCTCTGGAAATGTAGATTTATAGAAACCGAATCGTCAAAATCATAGATATTAAGATAGCTTTATAAATCCATCTAAAATTATTTAAAGTAAATGGAATTGCCAAACCAGAAGACAATATTTCACATGGCAGCTTTGTAGCCTTACCAGAAACTAATCTCCGTGTTCTTAAGCTGTGTTATCCTGAAAACGACCGTATTTCATCTTTGGGTCTGAGAAAATTAAAAAAAGTTAATGACAATAAGTAGTAAGCCTAATAAATGTATGCCAATATTTTAATATGATATTTAATGTATGGTAAATACGAACTTTTTAAAATAAAATAATCAATGCAGTATTTTGTCTACAAATATAAAAATTAGTAAATATTTGTGACATTGCACAGTGATATTAAAGTTCAATTGGAAAAATATGGAAATTATTAAGGAACTTTATAGTCTAGGAAGCCGTAAATAAAAATAAAGAAATCTCATAAATTCCCAGTAATTTAATCTCCGTTACGATGAAAAAGTATAATAATGAATTTGACCGTTTGATCAATGTTGTATGCAGATGATGATTTTATTAATATAAATATGTTGATTACCCTGAATGTTGCCGACAATAAAATAAGATTTAATATGTCAACATTATATTAATGAAATTTGAAAATTATTTTTTTATACTACATAAATCAAATCGGTGCCTTTTCAAGACTGATGGTTAAAACAGTTATTCGAAATAAATGTCCATTTATGTAATACAATTTTGTACATAACATGCTTGCATGGATGATGTTTGCTTTAATTGATTTTGTATGGCAAACTTTGGATTATATTATTTTATAAGTTTAAGGAGAAATATAATATAAGGTCACTTAAGATTTGTAAAAACCTTATAAATATGATGAGCAGCTGCTTATCTCATCTAAAAAATCATAATCACTGAAATCATAAGTTTTGATTTTTAAAAACATTACTTAATTAATTATGTATGATTGTAAATGAAAATTTTGATCAAAAAGTCGTTTGAAAAGTAATATTTTGACGATCGTAATTATATCCAACTAGCTGTTGCCCGTGACTTCGTTCGCGTGGAACAATTTTTCGTAATTTTTTTTTTTCAATAAGAGGTATCCTATGTTACTTCTAATGCCTCCAAGAACATATGTTCAAAGTTTCATGATGATCGTTTAAGTAGTTTTCGCGTGAAAGCTTAACAAACAAACTTACATTCACATTTATAATATTAGTAGGGATTTTCACTTTTACCCAGTTTTTTTTTAAATGACAGCTAAAAGTTTAATGCGAAGTGTGGATTTTTGTTTTGATTGGTCGTAAATAAATATTTATAAATTATTGATTCGAATAGTTTTATAAATATTTATAAGAGTGTTTTTTCCAAGTAGATGAGTTCAACACATAACAATACATATATATAAAAAATTATGTATGAATTGTGTTGCATATTATTGTATTTGTGTGTATGAGTGTTGTTGATTAAATATTTCATAACATTTTTAGGGTAAAACTGATCTTAAATTTGGTTAGGGTCAGTTTTACCCCATGTGAATTGTATTGAACATAATGAAGTTTCTAGTAATTTTGAAAGTGACAAAATGAGTGTAGCTCTTATGGTGTTGCACATGTCCCATATGCCACCTTAGTGATATCGAAAAGAGGTCATGAATCGAACTACGTATCAAAGTACTTATGATTTAGATGAGATCATAATTAAAGACTTTAAAGCATTTTTATATCTGGTTTGTCCCAAATGGCATAAAATCCTAACACATGAAATGGTGCAAATTGGTAGCTCTATTAGTACCGTATTGGTATACTAGTATATAAATATATTGTAAGTTCATTAGAAGCTAATATTGCGCGCTTATATGCAATTATGTTACCGTTTAGTATATATAAATTTAAAAATGGTTGCCATGTTATATTTTGCATGTAACCGTTTTACAAGTTTTATTATTGCTAGGGCTAAATATATATTAATAATATTATTTAAAACTGGCACCTTTAATAGCTGCTTTAATAAACTTATGAAATTATACTAAAATTACCGTATATTATGACGTAATGATTAAGTACAAAATTGTGATTGTTTATCGAATCGTATTACCAGTGTAAAAAAATATTTTTATAGGATTGCACTTGTATTCGTCTTGCGTAGATTAAGTGGCTGATACCAATTTTACTATAGTTCTAAGATGGATAAATCACATTGTATTATTAACCCAATGAATTATAATTCATTTTAATGATCTATTCTTTTATTTATTACCACTATCACTGCCAATTTATATTGGTTGATCGACGGATAAGGTACAGCATGGTAAAATAAAGGCCGTGCCACTGTAGTTAATATGAAAAACCCACTAAAATATTTGCTACCTTTTCCGGTAAAGTGCTCTCCATTTATTCATACATTTAAGTGAATGATGATTTTCATCATTTATTTGAATGTGTGTTCTTTGTTAAGATTTAAACAATGTTTTTTGACTAACGGTTGGTTAATTATCAAACTAATTATCTTCTTGACCTTACTTGAGAGGTATCCACGGTCACAAATGCCGCCGGGACTGGGTGAACGATAATAATTTAGTTCTATTGTGTTTAAAAATAGTGGATTTTTAGACAGTGAGTTAAAAAATGTGTATGAGAATAATAGGAAAGTAATACTTGCAGTGAACAGCGGTGTTTTATTAGTCCGCTTTTCTGTGACACGACTTAACGTAGACCAAGGATGGCGAATATTAAGCCTATTTAAAAACCATAGACAAGGCTGTATGGATGGAGTTCTATTGCCTGCCCAAGATTAGAGCGATGGCAACTTAAAAAATTGACTCCTCTGACATGGGAAAAAGGGCGCGAACATGAGCAGTGACGCACGATTGTCGTATATTATTATCAAAAACAAGTGTAAAATTCGTGTTTTTGTGTTTAATAATGGTGGAATATTTTACATAGAGTTCGGAAAAGTACATTAGTGAAGGAAAGTGATATAAAATAACATATTGTCACGCCTTTATCCCCAAAGGGGTAGGCAGAGGCATATTAAACGCCCACATTTTACCGTATGCATTAGCATTTTAGGAAAGAGATATATTGCAATGAATAGCTTGCTGTATAATATTTTCTAAAACTAGTGCATTTATCTTGTTTTATGTGCGGGAGTGGTGGTTTCTTGGACATAAAAGTTGTGTTAACGTGCTATAGTAAAAGATAATGATATACACGAAAAGTTTTTAACTACCAGAAAAAATTTAAGGGCAGAAGCAGACATAATATACTTTGACATTGGCCTAATGAGAATATTATTATTATTTACTATGACAAAGTTATTACCATTTATGAATATTAAAAACAGATCACAAATCATGATTCATTTGCCTATGACGCGACCGCTCACCGGCCCGGCGACGGGCGGCGCGTCGGTGTAGGCATGTATAGGTAGGTATATGAAAACGATCAAACAACTGATATGATTTATTCTGGTAAATAGTTAAGTACTTTCAACTTACCTACAAATACTTTAATTGTTGTTCGAAATGCCCACCATTATTTTGGACACAAAGACGTGCACGTTGTTTTTTAACTAACTTCGTCAAAGGCGTTAATTATTCTTTCCTTTAAAATTTCCCGGGTATTTGGTTCACTCACAATCACTCTTCGTTTTATCTCAATCATCATGAAAAAGTCCATTGGAGTTAAGTCAGGAGATCGCGCGGGCCACGCGATTGGACTTCCGCTACCGATTCATCTATCTCCGAACTCCGCATTAAGGTAGGTACGTACCGCACTATAGTAATGCGGTGGAGCCCCGTCTTGTTGTATCCATATATACAAACTAGGCCATAAAATAATTATTAAAAAAAATAACATCTGACATGACAATTTGAATTTTGTTGCTGTCGTCTTTTGGCGGGAAAGTGACAAGTGCGGACGCTTGCTGTATATTATTTTCTGGGATTCGGCCGCAGCGTGTGATTGACTGACGTGTGTGTCTGGATTATTATTGGATATTTTTCAGTTTTGGTTTATATTGTGACCTATTGAGTTCCGTGTATTTTGTTTTTATGTTATAGATAATAACTGCTTGCAGGTTTTGTGTTGTTCTATATTAAATAAGTTGCTATCATGAGCAAAAACAAACCTCCTGATCCCCCGGATATCGAAACTCCCTCAACTCCTTCCTACTCACCTCCCTCAACCCCTACTTTTTCGACTTCACCACCTAGTGTTTTTATGGAACCAACATCCAAAATATATTCTTTATCGCAATTCGCTTCAGTAGCATGTAACTATGCGGATAGCCAAGCCACATTAACGCGAAAAAGACGTGTGGAGGAAGCAACCATGGTTTCGTCTAGTCCGCCAACAAAACTATCTAAAAGTTTAGTGTCGCGTTCCAATTACAATGCGGGGGATAAAACTCCATTTATAGTTCACGTAAATAAAATTGAACCACAATATACACCAGGTACTTATCTCCACCCTGTTACTTTTGGCCTGTTCTTACTCCAAAATAATATTTCTAATATAGTTAAGGATGGGGTTAAAAAAGTAGGACGTAATAAAATTTCCGTTGAATTTGCATCCCCTCAGGATGCAAATTCATTTCTAACAAATCCAGCACTATATAAAGCCCTAATTATTCACTCTCTCCGTCTTACGATAAAGTCGCTCACAATAGTATAACTAATAACCCTAAATCCTCACTGCCAGATGGCTGTGCTCTTAATAGTTCCCCTACGTCATATTCTTCAAAATCATCATCAGTTTTAGAACTTCTTTTACAAGTCATAACATGTCTTGTTTCCACTAATATTAATTTACCGTCCAACGTTGCCGACCAACTTTTCAAAATTAATAATGGCTCCCTGTCAAGTATTCCTCCAGTGGAATGTGAGGAGCGTGGCTCATAAAAAGCACGACCTTACATTCCTACTGAATAAGCATAAACCACTTGTTTGTAGTATCTCTGAAACTTGGCTCAAGTCAAGTTTGAGTTTCCGTGTTCCACACTACAACTTACTACGGTGTGACAGGTCTGATGGTCATGGAGGGTCTGCCCTCCTAATTAATAGTAGGGTACCCTTTGTTCCCCTGAGAGTTGTTGCACCTTTGGATGAAATTAATATTGTTGCTGTTAGAGTTGAAGGTCTCATTATTTATTCTATTTACATTGCCCACCCTCAGCAAGCCTACCTACCAGTCCTTAGAAATATATTTGGGAATTCAGAGACGCAATTTTTAGTTATGGGAGATTTTAATGGGCACCATTTCAGATGGGGTTCAGACCACAGTGAGTCATTTGGGCAAGGCTTAGTGTCAATCTTGGATGATCTTAATCTGTGCATCCTCAACAATGGTTGCTCTACCCGCAGGCCAGTTCAAGGTCAACGTAAAAGTTGCGTTGATCTGCACCATTGATATTGCCTCATCTGCCTGTTGGCAATGTGCAGACTTATCATATGGCAGTGACCATTACCCTATCTGTGTCACCCTCACTGATAGAACTTATGTAGAAAAAAGTCCTCCTCCTGATTGGTCATTGTATTCTTCCCTTTTAGAACAAAAAATTAAAACCCTCCCAAATATCACCACTCAAAATTTAGAAAACCGTGAGCACTGCCATATTCAAGACTGCTTAGACAAATTTATGAGTGATATCAATGCATGTGCAGAGTTATCATTCCCTTTAAAAAACAGCGCTCAAGGGAAGATACCATCACCCCCTTGGTGGGACCAGGAATGTACGTGTTTGGTCAAACAGAGAAAAGAGGCTGAAAGAAAATACAATGCTGACACGAGTACATCTAATTTATTGAACTTTAAACATATTGAGGCTAAATGTAGGAGGGCATTCCGACAAAAGAAGCGCACAGAATGGGCCTCCTTCTGCTCTTCTCTCTCCCCTTCAACTCCATCCTCAGTAGTATGGAAACATATTATCAGGTACCGTTCAGGATGTGCCCCTTTTTCATCGTCTCCAATGTCGGCCAAGACTGCAAATCTGTTTTTTGCAAAAATAGCTCCCCCTACGCTCCCTCTCTGGCTGAAAGTCAGTTATTAATTGCAGAGGTATCCACGGACCCACATGAGTCTCCATTCTCTTTCTCTATGGTGGAACTCGATATGGTATCAAAATACGTTCATGATTCCACCCCAGGAATAGATGGTATCCCATATTCTTTCATTGCTCACGCTGGCTCCTCTGCTAAAGAATATCTGTTGGCCATTCTAAATTATTGCTTTATAAATAGTTGGATCCCAGACCAATGGAACATCCAGGTCATTATCCCGATTTTGAAACCAGGGAAGCACCTTGAGGATCCAAACAGTTTAAGACCAATTGCTTTATCATCGGTAATGTTAAAAATTTTGGAATTATTAATAAAAAATCGGTTAGAATGGATAGTGGAATCAAAATGTTTACTGCCGAATTTTAAGTTTGGATTTAGAAAGGGACTTGGAACTATAGACAGTGTAGGAGTACTTATAGCTGATATCCGTATTGCTTTAACTCAGGGTCAATCTGTTGTAGCAGCATTCCAAGTTCTGCATATGACAGCGTTCTTCTCCCAATCCTCAGGCAGAAACTGCTACACCTGAATTTTCCGGTAAGGGTAATTCAATGCATATGCCAGTTACTTATGTCTCGTTCGCTGATGCTTAGAGTTCAGGGAGAGGAGGTGGGGCTGAGAAAGGTGTGGACAGGGCTGCCTCAGGGATCAGTCCTCAGTCCCCTGCTATATAACCTTTACTCGGCTAACATTGGCTCAGCACTAAACAGCAATTGTCAAATTTTACAGTATGCTGATGATCTCGCCTTGTGTGTTACAGATTATTCCATCAGTGATGCAGCTACATCACTAACACTTTCCCTGAACTCATTGAGTCAGTGGCTGCTAGACCATGGTTTAAGGTTGGCTCCATCTAAAAGCTCTATGGTTACTTTCACTCTGAAACGTGTGTTCCCTCATGTTCAAGTGACTATCGACAACTTCCATATTCCAAACGCCACTGTTGTTAAATTTCTTGGGATCTAAACTGTCTGGCCTAACACATATAAACTATCAGGTGAAGCGGTGTGAGAGAATGATTCCAATTCTGAAGGCTCTCTCTGGTGTTTGGTGGGGTGCGCATCCATACACCATGAAGTTAGTTTATAATGCATTAGTTCACAGCATCATGGACTATGGTTCTTTTCTGCTCATACCATGTAATAAAGGGGCGCTAGCAAGACTAGATAGGGCCCAGGCTAGCTGCCTAAGGTTCATCTCAGGCTGTATGAAATCCACTCCGGTCAATGCCTTGCAGGTCGAATGCGCCGAACCTCCTTTAACCTTAAGACACCAATACTTGGCTGCGTAAAGACATACCACTTATTATTAAGACCTTTCGTTCATTCCATTAGAGCACCCCATAATTAAATCTAAGAGACTGACAGTGTTCAGACATGACTTCGATGTGTTGTATTTTAAACCTGATATATGTCTGGACGCTGGAATATACAAAAATACCCCCTCGGCGAATTCTGTCTTCAAAGTATTACTAAATAACCGTTGGTGTGGTTACCAACGGTTCTTCACAGATGCCTCAAAACTGAATAATGATAGTTATACAGGAGCTGCTGTCTATTACCAGAACTCAAAAATCGTTCTGCAATTCAGGTGCCCCAAGGAATCTTCTGTATTCACAGGAGAATGCGTGGCAGTTTTGGAAGCATGCCTCTTTATAGAATCCCATCCCAGTTATTTTCACTGACTCTCTAAGCTGTCTACAGGCTCTTGAACAGAACCCACTTAAGAGTAAACTCCATAGTGCTCTCATCTTGGAGATAAAACAAGTACTTTTTTCCTGTGCCAACAAGCAAAAGATAGTGCAGTTAGTTTGGATTCCTAGTCACTGTGGTATTAAGGGCAACGAGTGTGCAGACACTCTTGCCAAAAGTGCTATAGTATCGTCAACATCAGACCTCAAACATCTTGCATACCAAGGATATGACTTGCTAAGCCTATCTCCAGTCCTCATGGCAGGCCCACTGGAATATTAGTAGCAGAAGGAAAGGGAAACATTTCCATGCCATTCAGCCCGAAGTCATTTTAAAACCATGGTTTTATCGTTTTAAAAAAGTTTCAAAAAGCATCATATCGGTAATCTGTAGATTGCGGTTAGGTTTTTGCTGCACCCCAGTCTTTCTTCTTAAAATTCGCGTTCGTGACTCTTCATTGTGTGAATTTGGCTTGGACGAAGGTTCATTACACCACATTTTTTTAGTTGCCCTAGAAATAATGTATTTCCCAACTTGTATTCCTGCTTAAATGAACTTGATATCCCTTTACCCATTAACTTCTCCTCCATACTAACCTATTCTTCCCCTAAATTGTTTAAACTTTTAATTTCCTTCATTCAGTGTAACTCCATCAGACTCTGATCCTTCTTCTCCTTATTTTAAAATTATTATTATTTATATTATTCGTATTTATTTGTTTTTATATTAGTGTTTGTTTTTTCTTATTGTGTTTATTCAAGAATTTTTCACATATTGACCATAACCAAAATTGCTAAATTGTTATACCTACAATTTCCCCTTTACTAATTTCCCATTTAAAACTAGTGCATTTATCTTGTTTTATGTGCGAGAGTGGTGGTTTCTTGGACATAAAAGTTGTGTTAACGTGCTATAGTGAAATGCTATTTTCTCTCTTGACGCGATAAGTCCACTAAAAAACTTAAGTATGAGAATCATCATTATACTGAGGGCAAGGACAAGGACCTAGGACTGAGGACTCGACATCGACAAAGACTGGACAGGACTAAATAGTAAGAAAATATAAATACTGAAGACCAGGCTGTATGGACAAAGTTTCCTTTGCCTGCCCAATATGGGCGAAAAGCGATGACAACCAAAAAAGAAAAAAAAATTGTTGCTGCTGTCATTGACAGATGAACATTGAGTGAGTGTCCTCGAATATTTTATTTTCGATTATTTAAATTATTATCTTTTGCTGCGCCTTGTATCTTTTGTTAGGTGTTTTACGGCTCTTTTATGAGTGTATTAATAAATCACATGCTGAGACGTGTGCTAATACTTAATATTTATCACTTTCAGCTGTAGTGTTGAGCCTGGTAGCACTTAACCATGGAAATTATAAAATCCATCCAGCATTTCGTCGCTTTCTGGTATTTAAGATACCTACTAGTAACCGAACTCTACATGGTTGATGACTGGGAAAGAGTTATTGTGCGTATCCTTTTTAAAACAACAAAAAGCTTATTTTATTTTATGAACCTATTACACTTATTGCGAATTTCACAGCGGCTGTAGAGTTTTGTATTTACTATATGTAGCTACACACATATTGTGCCACCTGTTCCCCTTAAGAGGTAGGCAGTACTATACGACAATATTTCACTGTAGCTATGCATTTTTGTTATATGTAACAGGTGGTGAGCCCATTGCCGTGTTGAAATGGGCAAGTGCAGGTTGTGACGACCTGCTGCTAAAATTTTTCAAGCCCACAGTGTCTTCAACTTGATTTTACTTTTCAAATTGAAAATCTTTTTTCTTTACTGCTATCTGTGTTTACATTCAAGAGGCTGGCAAGGTAGTCAGGTATGCAAAACTGGGTTCTTAAAAGATAAAGGAAGGGTTGTGTCCAGATGGAGATGAGGTAGAGTTGTAGAATCTACTTAGCTCTATAAATGATGTTAGGGCTATATTTTAGAATGTTACTCAATACTCAAGAAATGCTTGAGGCTAGTTTTTGCCTTATAAATACTACTCTCAAGTGTTTCTTGAGTATTGAGGAACATTCTAAAATATGGCCCTTAGAATTCATTCAATTTTTGCTGAGTTGTGAGTAGATTGTTTTACACCAATGCATGAAAATGGTGCAAATCACTGTAACATAGTCTATGGAGTAGCACTAACAGCATAGAAGTGTGTTTACATATAGGTTTGACTGTCAGTACATGAGTCACTTATATTATGCTTCATATACTGATTATACGACACTGACAATACATGTTGGGAGTGCAACGTAAAAAAAACAATATGTATTATGGAATTAAGGCCAGAATAAAATTCAAAAATTTAATAAAATAAAATGTCTTTATTTTGCATAGACCATTTCAACGGCGCTTATAAAATGTCATACACTAAAACTAAAAAAATTGTATATTTAAAGTGACCACCGGTTCGGAACGCGGGCCACCTGAGAAGAACCGGCTAGAAACTTAGGAAGGCTTTTTTTTTGATGGCCTATTTACAATTTAATATATTATGACTATAATATTTTATTTGCCAGTAGATCATTTCCAGGCATCCCTGTCCTGTAAATAGTCTTGAATAGAGTAAAAACCTTTTTCACAAAGCTTTCTTTTAATATACTTTTTAAATTTATTTAATGGTAAATTTCTCAGGTCACAGGTAAGCTTGTTGTAAAAGCGTAAACAGTTACCCTGGAAAGAATCGCCAATCTTATGCAGCCGACTGTGGTGAATGTGAAGAAATATTTATTTTATTTCTCCAATCAATGGTATATAATAAAATATTTTGTCATAATAATATATGTCTGTCATAATAATACATGATTTATATTTTCATGTTAATTTATAACATGAAAATATACATTAATAAAATTTATATGTATATAATTAAAATAAATCATTTGAATGGTCAATTAAAGTGTCCTGATTATTGCTTAAAAATGTCAAGGTTGTATCAATTCACAGTAGACAAGTATTGTATAGCTAATGAATGATAATTACGCAAGTGAAATGGGGTCAGTTTTATATCACAAATCAAATACAGTTTGATTTCTTAACATTAAAAAAAGCATCTGCATATGGAAAACTCAATGCTTTGACTTTTTTGGTGATTTGTAAAGAAATTCTTTGTATGTAACTTTTTTGGCCAACAACTTAATGAAAACTGAAATTTAGAACTGATTTTACCCATGGTGATTCAAAATTTCTTAACAATGAACCAGATATCCTCTTCGCTGTGCTCTTTGGACTCTTTTGGTACTTCAATTACTCCATTGTGACAACCTGCATTGCACAACTACGGTCCACAACTTTGCATGAAATTCAACAGATAATCTGAAGAAATAATCTATATGTCTAGAATAATTGCTTTATTTTTATTATCAAATATTGTGGGACATTTTTTTTACACGGCGCCGTCTAGCCCAAAGTAAGCTAATATAAGCTTGTGTTATGGATCTAGACTACTGATATACATACTTATATATTTCCAAATACATACATATTATACATAGGAAACACCCAAACTACGAAACAAAACATTTGTGGGTCACACAAATATTTGATCCGACCCTGGAATCGAACCCGGGACCTCAGTCACGGCAGTTGCATGCACTACCACTGCGCCAGTTTAATACTAATAATTATCGAAAATCTTTAGGTTTTAAATAAGGGTTTTGTTAATTTATTCGTGTAGGGGACTCAGGTGGATGTTTTGTTTAATGGGAACAGTACATTTTATTATAGGACTGTGACAGTAAGATTGAAAGTTATATTTATGTATTCATCTATCACGCTTTATCCCCAAAGGGGTGGCCGAGGCATATTATATGCCCACTTTTCACCATCTGTATTCTTATCCCACGTAATAAGTGGTGAGCCCATTGCCGTGTTGAAATAAACAATATTGTTGGTCTACTTATATTTTATACTATAGCATTTCTAATCACATTTGTTATGGTATTATTTTATTAAAGGTATTATTACAATCCCATATCGATCTAAAACACTACCTCGGAGGAGTAAGAGATAGTGTATACAACTGTCTCCAGGTCGGCACAAATATTTATGTTGATCCTCAAAACTGTTTCAGAGTTTGAGGGCCGTATTCCAGAACGTTTCTCAATACTGAATCAACGCTTGAGGCTAGTTTTTGCCTTATAAAATCTACTCTCAATGACGCTTGAGAGTAGATTTTATAAGGCAAAAACTAGCCTCAAGCGTTGATTCAGTATTGAGAAACGTTCTGGAATACTGACCTGAGTGCTTTATATATATAATGTGTATTTATTTAGAAACTATGTTTATCAGTTGTATAGATACTACAGCACAAGCGTATAATAGGTTAGTTTGGGCTAGATGGCGTTGTGTAATAAAACCCTTTGAGATATAACTAAATAATGTAAGGTTGAATTATACATAGAGGTCTACAGAAAACCAAAAATATCTTGTTACCACTGGTGAATTGCAGTAACATTACTAGCATCCGTAACGTACATTACAATGTATGTTGATTAAATATATTTTTAATATTTATAAAATATTAATGTTCCTTCGTTATGAAATACACTATTGTTTTACATTTGCTTAATTTTTATTTAAAAGAATAATAAATATGGACAACTAGTTGCTCCGCAGGCGTAGAGCAGTTTTTCCGTTTCCTACAGGAACTTGTTCCCGGGATAAAAAGTAGCCTATGTGCTGTTCTGATGTGTAAGTATATTATTGTAAAGTTTCATCAAAATCTATTTAATAGTTTTGCGTGTAAGTAAAAACCTACATCCATTGGTATATTCTTACCAACTTTCGCAATTATATTAATAGGATCCTTTTTTCAGACGTCATGTTTTTTCACCTTTATTAATAACATACGAAATCGCTAGTAACTCCGCTAACAGCCTATGTGATGTTCTCATTTGTGAGCTATATTATTGTAAAGTTTCATCAAAATCCATTTAGTACATTTTGCGTGAAAGAGTAACAAACATCCATACTTACAACTTTCACGTTTATGCAAGTTGAAAATTTGCTGCGCTTCACTTTATCTTCAAGACGATCACGAGATCTGGATTTTGAAGTTAGCCTTTTAGTATTTACAGAGATGATAGAGGTTAACTGTACATATAATAATCTTCTTGTTAATCTTAGCGTATTTCCAGTTTATTTCAAACAATACCTGAATTTAGAGCCTGACCACAATAAGTAAAAGTACTGCCACAGTATAAAGAGAATCTATCAGTAGCGTTACGCCTTTGAAGTTGACAAAAATGCCGACAACGTCTAGACAGTGATGCTTGTAGGGTTGTCAAAAGTATACAAGGCTGATGTTATTTATAACTTATTTATGGACTCCTAGTCGCAATCAACTATCAATATATATTATAATATATGTATATAAAATATAATTAATCAATAATATAAACACCGGTTTAAAAAATAAGGATCAGCGATTTCATCAATTGCCGCACACGGAAGAAGGTAAGGTTCATTTCATGTCGTATCGATAGTTTTTTGATGAGAGAGCGTTTACGAAATGGCTGCCGCGTCGTAAATATAAAATTATCATGTTAAGTACATTTATAATTCATTGGGTTTCTAGTATCCAATATGGCCATCAAGCCGTTGTCATAAAATTTTATGTTGGGTATCTTATAATTGGTTTTTGGTACGCTAAGTACGAATTTCATGCTAATTTTGCAGTCCAATATGGCCGCCGCGCCGTGGATGTATAATTTCATGTTGAGTATCGTATTAGGGGTTTTTTGGGCTCAGTCGCTGAATATCATATTCTCAAAAGACCATATTCGTAAAACACCACATTCGCGAAACATGATATTCGTAAAACGTCATATTCTCATAACATCATAGTCTCAAAATATCATAATCTTATAAGACCACATTCGCAAAACACAACATTCTCAAAACATCATATTTAACAATAATAATGCGGACACAATCATGCCCAGAACCAAAAGATATCGTAGGTTTTTCTCATGTCGAACCATAAAAGCATAGAACTTTCTGCCGGCGCACGTGTTTCCCTCTTCTTACAATATTTCGGGGCCATCACAATGAGGGTCACTCTTGGAGCTCTGCAGGCTGAGATAGTGGCCATCTATCACAGGTCGTCGTCTTTGCTTTAAATCAGGCGGGCGACGCCATTTTGACGTGCCAAATATTAAAAAAAATTGCAAGGAATAAAAAAATTAATAAATAATAAGAACTGAAAAATCATATAAAAGTAAAGAATTTAATTTTAGTTTTGTTAAAGAGATAATAATTTTTTTATGTTCTCCCATTTGCAATCAAAATAAATTAAATCATAGAGACTGTACTTTGAATGTGGTATTACAAGAATGTTGTGTTTTGCCAATGTGGTCTTATAAGATTATGATATTTTAAGAAAATTATGTTATGAGAATATGATGTTTTGCGAATGTGGTGTTTTACGAATATGGAATTCATCGTCGTAACTCTGTATCGAGCAGAAGTGCGCGCGCCTCGGTACTTGTGTTATAAAGAATAAATTTCATCGAGTACGTTTATTTACGTTTATATATATATTTGTATAAACCATGAGTTGCTGTCCTAAGTGCAATGATGAAGTGTTCGATGGAGTGCTTTGTAGTCAGTGTAAAAAAGCCTCCATTATGCCTGTTCAGGACTTACTGAAAATACCTACCGGCGAATGACCGCTGAAAAAAAGGACAACTGGCGTTGTGTTAGCTGCCGAAATGCAGGTGTTCAAAGCTCACCCAATTTGTCTGATGTGTTGAAAGAATTAAGGGAATTCCGAAGAGTGTTCGATGATATGAAGTCAGATTTTGCCAAGTTGAAGATCACGGTCGAAAATGTATCAACACAATGGAAGGACATGAGTGGTCGAATGGATGCCGTTGAGTCGCGGCTGCTGAAAATAGAACAAGTAACGGATCAGTTGAGTAGTGGTAACAATGAACGGGACCAGTTTGCACGCTTCAGTAATGTAGAAATTTCAGGAATACCGTTCCAAAAGGGTGAGAATCTTGAAAACATTTTGTCTAACGTCTATGCAAAGGTTGGCTTGTCGCTAGAAATCTGGGATATTAATCGCATTCATCGTGTTCGTCGGTACCAGCAAAAGCGTGAGTCAACTACCCGACCGCCAGCAATAATAGTGCACTATAATAGACAGCGGTGCAAGGATCAGCTGATAGCCGCGATAAAAACACGCCGGGGACTTAACACTGTAGACATTGGTTTATCTGGCCCCCCGATAAATATATTTATAGGCGATCATTTAACACCGCAAAATAAGCTTTTGTTAAAACGGGCCCGTGAAATGAAACAGCAGTGCGGTTATACATATCTTTGGGTTCGAGATTGTAAATTATTTATGAGAAAAACAGATTCCACGAAAACCATTCGTATTTCTACGCATAAGGACTTAGATAACATTAAGTGACTTTTTAAACTTAGTTTTGCCTTTATACTGGGCTTATTATGTTGTTTACCTACAAAGTACAAAATATATGTCGTTAACATAACAGTAGATCATTTTTTATTAAATCTTATCAGTGCACCGCAGAAATATATTATAAACGTCTATGTTGGGATATTGCGTTGGATTTATTTACAATGTGATTTGAAATTAGGGAACTTGCTGAAAATGATAATTACGTGGAATAACTTCGCTATGATGAATGGTTACTTTTTTCCGTTTTGTAAATCTCATCTATGCTATGATAATATTATTATATTATGGGTATTCATAGTATTAAGCACTTCATCTTATAAGGTTATTTTTAAATTTTATAATTATATTGTTAGTGTTCTTGTTTGTTTAAATTGTTTTATAAATGTATTTGGAACAAATTGTCTTGTGGATAACCATCAATTGAGCGTTGATCTTGGTAGCAAAAGTGATGCTTACTTCAAAGCACTGAGTCTAATTTCCTTTGTGTATTTCAGTGAGGGCTTATTTTATTATATAATATGTAATATAACATTATTAAATATTATTCACATTCGATAAATAATTAACTATATATTATCAAAATGTGAGGGGGTTAAGAACTAAGTCCCATTCCTTTTTAGGTGTGGTTCTTCTTAACGATTTTGATGTGTGTTGCATTAGTGAATCATGGCTAAAATGTTCTTTTCATAGTGCAGAATATTTTGATGATAGATACATTGTTTTTAGGAGGGATAGGCACACAATGGAGAGAGGTAAGAAAATTGGTGGCGGTACGATAATAGCTGTTCGTAAAGAGTTGAAACCAGTCGTGCGTGACAGTTGGAGCCATTCTATACCCACTGAACATCTATGGGTGAGTATTCCAGTATCGGTACCGCATGGTACTTTAATTTCTACGGCTCCTAAATACTTGCACATTGGCTGTGTATATATATCGCATGGAGTTTATCATGAGTCTGATTTAATCTCAATATTTGACTACGTTACACATCTATTGGAAGAGTATCCGAATGACGTATTTCTTGTGACTGGTGATTTTAATGTGACCTACGCCGATTGGTATTATGATGACGGTTCCGAGTCCATGCTAATGCGCTCGGACACAGATAAATATGTGCAATTGACATCCGAATTTATGAGCCTTTCACATTTGAAGCAATTTAATACTTCATATAATCACAGATAATATAATATATTTCTTATAATATAATATTAACAATAGGTTGCTAGATTTAATATTTTGCAACAAACTGTGTTCAGTGTCTACGTGTCCGAACCCTATCACGTCAGAGGACGTCAATCACAAATCGTTAGTTATTACATTGAATTTAGACATTCGTATACCTCTTCGTTCCAATACTAATTGCAGAAAACTATTTCATAGGGGTGATTATGATATGATTAGGGAAAGACTTTCTGCTATTGAATGGCACTCTAAATTGTCACATACCTGCATTGACTCCATGGTTGAAACATTTTATGAAGTAATTAATAACCTTATCAAAGAACCTCGTACAGTTCCTACAATGGACCCAGATTGTCATCCAGAGGACTCTCCGGTAGATCTTGGTTCTTTAGTAATTAGAGATCAAACCATTCTCGATGAACTGAAAAATATAGACATAAAGAAGGGGGCAGGTTTTGATGGTATCCACTCCATCTTTATCCGTAATTGTGCTAGCCAGTTATGTAGACCACTTACAATTATATACCAAAAATATTTGAAACAAGGTATTTTTCCTAGTGTATGGAAGCGGTCACTTGTAACTCCTATTCCAAAAAATGACAAAAGAGATGATGTTACACAATATAGGCCGATATCAAAAACGAGTTTATTTGGTAAAGCATTCGAGAAAATAGTTACCCGTTCAGTTGTTAATGCGGTACGTAACCATATTTCGGAAAATCAACACGGGTTTTGTGACGCTCAGTCGAAACTAATATGCTCTCGTTCTCGGGTATATTGGTTGATGCTATGGACAATGGTTTGCAGGTAGATGTTGTCTATACCGATTTTTCGAAGGCATTTGACAAAATAAATCAGGATTTGTTAATCGAGAAGCTTTGGAGGCTCGGAATACATGGTGACTTGCTCCGTTGTATTAGTTCATATATTGAGAATCGTTCGCAAGCTGTTTCAATAAATGGTTACCTCTCAAGATTCCTTGATATTCCTTCGGGAATCCCACAGGGATCGCATTTGGGGCCGTTATTGTTTATTATTTACATTAATGAAATGGGACAGTCTGTGCATTTTTCAAAATATCTGTTTTATGCAGATGATGCAAAAATTTTCAAAATTATAACCTCTGTTAGTGACGGTTTTGAATTACAATCTGATTTGACTAGAATATCGGAATATTGTTCATCAAACCAACTGTACCTGAATTCTGATAAGTGCTCTGTAATGACATATACCCGGAATCGTATCCCGTTATTAATTGACTATAGAATTGATAGCCAAATTGTCAAAAGGGTTTCGTCGGTGCGGGACTTGGGTATTATCATGGATCCTGGATTATCGTACAATTTGCACATTGATTATTTAGTAAACGAAGCCTTTCGTCAGTTAGGTTTTATAATGCGAATCTCTAAACCATTTAAGAATATTTGCCATTTAAGAAATTTGTTCTCAGTTCCCTTTTATGGAACAATTTATACAAGTAATAATTTCTATAGGAGAAGTGTTGATGAATATAATAAGCAATGTAAACAGTTAGACATATTCAATTGCGATGTGTCAAAGTACAGAAGAGAATTAAGTGCGATTTATTTGAATGCTGTAAGCTAAATTTTTATTTTAATAAGTATTTAACCTAGATGGATAATGTGGTGTCCATGTGGGGCAGCCATGTTCATGTATATGTATGGTAGTATGTGTATGGTAGTATGTGTATGGTAGTATGTGTATGGTAATATGTGTATGGTAGTATATGTATAGTGGTATATGAATGGTAGTATATGTATAGTAAAATAAAAATAAATAAATATCCATCACGCCTTATCCCCGAAGGGGTGGCAGAGGCATATTATATGCCCACTTTTCACCGTGTGGATTCCTGTCCCACGTAATAGGTGGTGAGCCCATTGCCGTGTTGAAATACACAAACGCAGGTTGTGGCTACCTGCTGTTGAAATTTTTAAGCCGCCCATAAGGCCTTCAACCAACCTACTTATTTATGTATAGTATATCTAATGAATAAGATTTTTTTTGTAATTTTTTGTTTTCTCCTTTTGGTCTGTTTAAGATTATGTACTTATTTATATAAGTTATGGAACTCCAGGTCTATGTATAAGTAGAAATTGTAATCATAAAATTTATGTAAAAGACTGTTTGTTTCCTGAATAAAAAAAAAATAAAAAAAAAATAAAAATGGTCTTTTGAGAATATGATATTCAGCGACTGAGCCGTTTTTTGGTATGCTTAGTACGAATTTCGTGTTAATTTTGCAATCCAATATAGTCCCCGCGCCAGCTGTTATAAAATACAAACAATATTTTCTTGTTAAGTATAAGAGTAATATGGTATGCGGAGTACACATGTGGGATTATAACCACACTCTATACTGCGTTATCCTGTGTAAAGTGTATGCAAGTTTTTCGTCATAATGTATATTTAAACTTGTTTAAAGCGTATCCAATCATTCTTTTGTTGAAAAACAACAGTAATTTTAAGGCCAGTTAGTCATAAGCCGAAACTAATAATAATATACCTGATATAACTACTAGTAATAATAGATAGCTAGTTAGTTAGTTAGTACGGCGCGGCGGCCATATTGGATTGCAAAATAAACTCTAATTTCACACTCAGCATACTAAAAACCCCTTATACGATACCCAACCTGAAATTTTATGACCACGGCGCGGGGGCCATATTGGATTGCAAAATAAACACCAAATTCATACTCAGCATACCAAAAAACCCCTTATACGATACCCAACATGAATTATTATGACCACGGCGCGGCGGTCATATTGGATTGCAAAATAAACTCTAATTTCACACTCAGCATACTAAAAACCCCTTATACGATACCCAACATGATTTTTTATGACCACGGCACGGCGGCCATATTGGATTGCTAAATAAACTCGAAATTCATAGTCAGCATACCAAAAAACCCCTTATACGATACCCAACATGAAATTTTATGACCACGGCGCGGGGTCCATTTTGGATTGCAAAATGAACACGAAATTTGAGAAGCGCTCGTGGCCCCGCGGTCTCAGTGTTCGGTAAACGATCACTGAGGTACGCAACTTTCACTATGGCTGGTCGTCGGATGGGTGACCACTTTGTGGCATTTACATTTGCGAGCGTTTCCGTGCTTCGGAAGGCACGTTAAGCCGTTGGTCCCGGTGCCAGTAAAATGGCGGTCGTTAAGCCTGGTTGAAGGCCTTATAGGCGGCTTAAAAAATTTCAACAGCAGGTAGCCACAACCTGCGTCTGTCTATTTCAACACGGCAATGGGCTCACCACCTAATACGTGGGACAGGAATCCACACGGTGAAAAGTGGGCATATAATATGCCTCTGCCACCCCTTCGGGGATAAGGCGTGATGGATATTTATTTATTTATAACACGAAATTTGTATACACAATATTAAAAACCCCATGAATTATAAATGTGAATGATAATTTAATAACTACGATTTACGACGCGGCAATCGATGAAATCGCAGATTCTTATTTTTCCGCGATGATGACTTGCAATCTCTTATCTCACAATTCGTATGCACCATTTTAATTTTTTTAGTAATTAAAATAATGAATGAAACAAATCGATACAAAATTAAAATAATCATAGCAAGCGGGTCACAGTCTTTCCGGGGGGAATGCGTCAGACCCCCCCGAAAGACTGCCTGTCAAGCTAGCATTTACATTTGCGAGCGTTTCCGGGCTTCTGTAGGCACGTTAAGCCGTTGGTCCCGGTTGCCTGTAACATGACAGTCGGTAAGTCAAGTTGAAGGCCTTGTAGGCTTGAAAAATTTCTACAGCTGGTAGCCACAACCTATGTCTATTTCAACATGGCAATGGGCTCACCCACCACCTATTACGTGAGACAGGAATACACATGGTGAAAAGTAGGCATATAATATGCCTCTGCCACTCCTTTGGGGGATAAGGAGTGATAGATAAATATTCAATAAATAAAATAACAACCTTACTTTACAAATTTATTAATCTAAACCTTCAGGTAGCTTACACAGTAACCGTTTGTATTGCGAAATGATTCGGGCACTTTTAACGACATCTTTTGTAAATGTGCCAGCCCATTGGTAAACATTCCTTTAGATATGTCCGTGGAGACCACACCCGGGTCTGCCAGCCAAGATTCCACTTCCTCGTTCAAACAAAACTCAACTTTATACAAAATTTTGGTCACAAAAGTTGATTGAAGTTCGACCTTCTCACTCAAAATCTTATCCATATTGTTCCTTAACACTTGAAGCTCTTTGTCCATTACCCAAACGAGTATGTATTGCTTTTTAGTTGCTGAAATTGTGCATTCTAATATAATCTTACACATAACTGTGTACTGAAATCCTAGATTGAATTCTCTAGTCACATTTTCTATTGTATAAATAAAATCACTTGTGTGTATATTTTGAAGGGATGTAACTGCAAATACGGATTGTTCAACATCATTTTGCTGAATTTTCACTTCTGAATTGAATAACTTCACTGTATCCTTATTTTTTAATCCGAGCCAAGCGAGGCAACGGTTGCAATGGTATACTTCACGTTTAGAGTTGAATTTGTTAGCCTTGTCAGTTAAAACTGAGTTTTTTACAACGAAGAACGTTAATCTGTATAGAAAGTCATTTTTGTTTGGTTTCAACTCTATGGTTTCAGTTTGCGAAGAGTTACCATGGGAATGTCCATGACCGTGGCAAAACCATTCAGACATATCCAAATTTGCTGTGGGTAGTTCTAGGATCCTGTCGAATTTAACACCTGTATTGGATACAACGTTTGAACAATTGCCACATGTAATTTTAAGTTCATCGCCTGCAATTACATTCAATTTTAACGGATTACCTTTTGTAGAAGTATCTAAATTATTTGCAGACAGCAACTCTTTGTAGAAGTTACCACCATTTTTTGGTTCAGTCAGAATTCTGAATGAAACAGTATTTTTATCTATTTTGAGGCATGACATAGAATTTGGTATAATTTGGCAAAATTTCTGTATTGGAATAACACAGCTGACTTGATAATCATCATCATCATCCGTATAACAATCTGATAAACTTTCTATAGACGATAAACTGTCCCGTCTCTTCGAAGTGCCACTGTCTTTGTAATAGTTCAAAACAATACAGTTGGCTTGTATACTTATTTTCAAATTACAATTCTTTGTAAAATCAACTCCGGTCGTTATAAAAACGTTGCAGCTCCTTAGACGTGAGCGTAGCTCGATGAAAATGTTTTTAATCAACATCCTCACTAATTTCTCTTACTATCTACAGTTTACTTATCGATTAATTCAATATTTTCTTGTTTAATTCTCTGTACATGTCCATTTGTCTCATAGATATCAAAAATATTGTCCATTTCCCGAATAGTGAATGGTAATGATGCTTTTTTGTAGTAATCGCCTATCATTGCGATGTTGTCGATGACTGTATCGAGGAGATGAGCCTTCTCTGCATAGATGCCTGGTGCTTCGTGTCTCAGATATGTAAAGTGCACATGGAGATGGTAGAAAGAAGGTTGATAGTGAAGGTAAATTCGCAATTGACTGCCAGGAATGTTGTATTTCTCCAAAATCTTTTTCTGTAAGCAAAAGTGTAAGCTGTGTTGATATATTTTTTTGAAATATTGTATAAGTAGGTAATTTTCTGAAGTGGACACGTTTTGAGCCTACCCATTCGTGTGGTAGTATTCTTTTTAATTTATAGGGCTCTTTGCCGTGAGGGTTTTTGCTGAGAAATACATATCGATTGCGATGTCAAGGGAAGGGAGATGACTGGTGTCATTTGTGACCCAAAAATGCCGATCCGGTTGAAGGGATAGGTCTATAAAACCATCATTAGACCTGTCTTTTTACATGGCAGTGAGACGTGGCCAATATTGGAGCGACACAAGCAGGAGCTGCGTGTCACGGAGATGAAGATGCTGCGGTGGATGTGCGGATGGACCGCGCGAGGAACTCTCGCATTCGCGGCAGCCTTCACGTCCGTGACATTGCAGACAAGTTGCAAGAGTGTCGCCTCCGTTGGTATTGTCACGTCTTGCGGCAACCGTGATACGTGGGAAAAAAATGCCTGGCCATGTCGGCCCCGCCGGGTAAGAGGGGAAGACCCAAGAAGTAAGGGATGACACCGTGCGAAGTGGAGGACAAAAAGTAGGAAAGCGGACAACGGGCGTCGTGAGACGCAACTGGGACAGATGCTTGGATGATGATGATTATAGGTATGTAATAGGGGATGGTGGAGCTATTTGTTTCTGATTTGTTGGCATGATTAAGATGTACACTATCCATGTCCCAACTTCAGCTTTAAGGTAATACAGGATCTCCAAGCTAATTGCAGGCAGCCATAAAGACATGGTGAAACTATCCTTTTTACTACCCCTAGTAAAAAGGGTAGGGAAAGGTAAAGGGAAATAGTAAAATAAAATGTTGAAAAATTTTTTTATCTGCCTACAGGTCAATAATGTCTTATGCAATAAAATAATAATAGCAATAAATAAGCGTACACCTAAGTTCACGTAGTTCCGTGCGTTTGCACACGAACACTGTTGTCTACCCGCTACTACCTACCCATACTGGGTATAGTCTAAGTATATTACAATGTTTAATGTTAAATGACAACTGAATATTGTAAAGCATATACTGCTCGCACACAAACCCTATAGTTTAAGGGAGTAGTTCTTATGTAATAAGATGTAAAACTGCATGCTGTGAACATTTAAAAAAAAAAATAAAAAAAATCATAAATATTATAGTTTTGGCTCTCCAGCCAGCAAAACTATAATATTTTAGAAAGTCAGAAAAATGTATCAATATTTTATTTTACAATTTTGATAGCATGGTCTATGCCAAGATTACAGCGTTCTAATAATATGGGCTTCTGCACTAGATTGCAGATAGACAGAGTTGTTTACTCCTAGCGGAATCCTAAAAATGTATCATGCAGCCTTTGCTCACCTTTCCCTCGTCACGGATTCTCCTCAAAAGTGGTAAATGACTCTCATCTAAGTCTCTCAGAGATTTGATACCCTTCTGTCTAACTAGGGCCAATAGATACAGGGTCTCTTTGGTAATACCATCCCACTTGAGATCTGGAAGCAGTATAAAGCCGTCTTTCTCACACTTGTTATCATAAATCACTCTGTCTTGTTCCTTCTTCCCATCCAAAATATTGTATAGCCACTGTAATAAAAAAAATAATTTCATTATATATTGAAAATTCTAATTTTTTTTGAAGAATTAGCATTAAAGTGTTCAATAAGTCCTTAAGATCCCAAAGCAACATCCACAGCTATCAGGTTTCATCTGATAACAAATTGATGAACCCTGATAAGAAGCATCTTGTAGGGGTTTCATTCTTCATCTTGTAATTATACAAATTACAATCATAAACCCACCAAATGTATGCCGGGGCCTCACAATGATATTCAGTCCAAACTCAAACTCATCTCAACCATCACATTTACCTCTAGCTGACAATCCTTAAGCTCTTTAACTGGGTTTTGGATGGACTTGGTCTCTGAAGTCATACAGCTAGGTGTAATATTCAAATAATATCTTACCTGTAAACCGAACTGCTCCTTTTCAAGATGTGGCAGAGTTAACTTCTCATATAATTCTGGTGTCTCTAATACAATATGTATCTGCTGCTGACTGTACTTGGCAATGTGCTTCTCTGTAGCTGGGTATATGATTGTGGTCTTGATACCTGGAAAACATAGATCTTAAGTTAGTTATTTTTCCATCCAACAGGATGAGGATCGGTATACAAGAATATCTTATCAAGAGAATAAGAGACAATGTGAACAACTGACTACAGTACAACGCTTCGTAGGATAGCTTTATATTTCTTCTCAGTTCATAATGAGAAAGGACTTTTATATATGTGGATAGATTTCTGTTACCATTGCACAAAAACTGCTGATAATTTAAAAAATATTACAGTTATATAGCTTTTACATCAGGATAGAACGGGCTTCTTATCTTGGGAACAAGATCCTGTGAGGAATGTGAAAACTTCAGAACGAAGATGGATCTGTGCGCTTCAACTTCTACTTGAAAAAAGATATCATTTTCATTTGTATTTATGTAAATACCTAATATAAGTCAGAGACTAGCAGAACGGTAATTGGTCGTGCTAATTAGTGTCTAGCACATAAGACCTTTTAGGCCTTTTTGTTACCACCTCACTAAAAAGGCAACGGGTTCAAAATATCTTCCAAATTTAACATCTAAAATAGACACATTTTATTTTATTCAATTTATTTGGCATTTTAGAACCACCCTAATTTCCATGTTAAGCCGTTGGTCCCGGTTGCCAATAAAATGGCAGTTGTTAAGCCAAGTTGAAGGCCTTATAGGCGGCTTAAAAAAATTTCAACAGCAGGTTGCCGCAGCCTGCACCTGTCCATTTCAACATGTCAATGGGCTCACCACCTGTTACGTGAGACAAAAATGCATAAGGTGAAATGTGGGCATTTAATATGCCTCTGCCTACCCCTTCGGGGATAGAGGCATGACAAAATGTATGTATGTACCTAATATGTGACATTGTCAATAATATATGACATTCAATACCACTTTGCTAAATGTCTATGAGATTTAGCAAAGTAGTTAAAAAGTTATATTGTACAGCTGTTAATACAGCTCAAAACACGTATAATTAAAATGTTATGTGTTCGAAAAGGTTGCATATCTGGATGTAGTTGGTTATATGAAAAATAATTTTGTAAGAGCACAGAAAACGTTTTTAAACCACTACACAACTCCATAAGGTGCAAAAGTGACCAAATGTAAAAAGTATGTTTACCAAAAATAACACAAACAAATTTCACCAATTGTAAAATATTTAAATTTAAGAACACTGCTTATCAAACCATAGGTGATACAGCTGTTTGATATTCGCCATACGGTTTTCACTGCCTTACAATTTAGATGAAAAAGGTCAACAAATATTCCCCAAAAAGTAATGAAAGATCCCAAAATTTATAATATGCACCATATTTATAATTAACTCACGATTTCATAAGGTGTATCAAATTCTGTTCTCACGAAATGAGACGTAGGTATGCGTGTTCATTGAATGAGTAATCAGCGTTGCAACAAAAGAGGCCTTGAATTACGATTTGGAAAGTCACTTACTATTAATGTTTTTTGGCGGGAAACACTCGTAATTTCCGTAAATATCGTTCTGAAAAAATGTTTTTAAATCTGTTTCTACGGAAAAATAGCCCGAATTGTCCAAATCTTCTTCCTTGAAAGCATTTTTTTCGAAATGAATCAATGCAACGCCACTTTTGTCTTTAAATTTTCCCAACACGCACACAGTTTTTCTATTAGTACTATTGTTTAAAATCTTCTCCAAAATAAAATCTTTAAGTTTTAATTGAGTACCACTCGTCTCATTTTCATTGTCATGGTCAATTTTATATTTTTTACTTTCGGGTTCTAAAACATCACTCTGATTGCTGCTGTCGGACATTTTGTGAAATTCTTGCCAGCTGAAATAACTAATAAAATTTACGAAATTACAATATTTAATAAATATTTTTTTCACTTACATGGTTGAAAAATACCCTTATTTAGATTTATTTTGGATTAAAAAATACTCATTCAAAAAAACTAATTTTAATAAATTTGTGTTATTCATAGTATTTAATTTTTAATTAAATATTTTAAATTTAAAATAGTTTTTTCAATTTGACGTCACTCATGACCGTAGGCTGGCGGACGGGCCACTAAACACCTCTGATGGCCGCACGTTAGTGACGTTCGGACAGCAGGAATAAAAAAATCCATTTTATACAATATTATAATTCATGGGCTTGGTTGGTCTGGTCGTGGCTTGTAATTCATTCGAGAAACAAAAACCATTTGTGGATAACTTCTTTCGTTACAAAGCGCATACGATCATTCGTTCCTAACAACCTTCCAGGGTTGATGTTTGGAACCATGTAGCAGCCGTTTAACGCCAACAACACATTTTGATCAATTTCACATAAAATCAATTTCAAAATTCCAGCTGCACAAGAATTAATAAAACATTGTAAAAAATATATCTGATTCTCACTTTTGGGGGCCTA